>CM031238.1:498998154-500447552 GCA_018340775.1 Taxus wallichiana var. yunnanensis
TCGTGTACCCTATTCATCCCATCCCGGGGTGAAGAAGATGCACACCACTTTATGATAGTTGTATAATTGGAGAGGACTTTGTATAGAGATGTGGCCCAATTTTTGTCATGGTGTTTAGAGTGCCAGAGAGTTAAGGCCAAGCATCAGCATCCAGTAGGCCTTCTTTATCCTCATGCTATACCGGAATGGAAGTGGGACACCATTTCCATGGATTTCATTGTTGGGCTACCGATGTTGAGATATCACCATGACACCATTATGGTCACAGTTGATAAATTGACAAAAGTGGCTCACTTTTCTCTGGTGAAGACCACTTATACAACTAGAGTAGTGGCATGAGTATATTTGGATGAGATTGTTAGGTTGCATGAGATTCTGGAAGATCATTTATGACCATGATCCTTTGTACACTTCACACTTTTGGACTACCATATAGTATGTCCTCGGGACGAGGATCAACTTCAATGTAGCATATCACCCTAAGATAGATGGAAAGACCGAGAAAGTGAATCAGATTTTGGAGGATATGCTCAGGATGTATGTGATGGATCAACAATCTAAGTGGGAGGAGTACTTGTACTTAGTGGAGTTTTCCTACAATAACAATTTTTAGAGTTCTATAGGCATGGATCCTTTTCAGGATTTGTATGGTAGAGAGTGTAGGACACCTCTTAGCTGGGATAGGTTAGAGGATAGAGTATCTCTTGGACCAGCTCTTCTACAGGACATGGAGCAGCAAGTAGTGTTGATCAGGTAGAGATTGTAGGAGGCACATGACATGTAGAAGAAGTATGCGGATCAACATAGGATTGATTGTAGTTTCGATGTGGGCATGAAGGTGTTCCTTCGTGTTAGGCCACACAAGAGCCCTATCCGTTATGGAAAAGGTTCTAAGTTAGCTCCTAGATTCATTAGACCTTTTGAGATCTTGGAGTGTATTGGTCCTTTGGCCTACCATCTAGCATTGCCACCTAGCTTGTCTCGTGTATATGATGTGTTTCATGTTTCGGTTCTTAGGAGATATATTACAGATTCGTCTTATGTGTTGGATTGGACATAATTATAGGTGTAGGATCAGGGGTAGGTGATGGTGGAGGCCATTTACATCTTAGATCAAGGACCCCGGGCCTTTGAGGCGAGAGGTTGATCGGAGTTCAGTGCGGTGGGACAAATATGACGCCAGAGGCTGTGCTACTGCACGGAGGATGCTACTTCATTACGAGTGCATTTTCCACATTTGTTCCAGTGACTTCTAGGAGAAAGTTGAGTCTAATGGGAGGGGAATGTAGTGCCCACTTCCCTTTGAAACCTTTTGATGCTTATGTTGATACTATTGATTTCATTATAGACATTACTATGTTTTGATTTAGTATGTTGTTAGACATTGGATTATGGATTATTGCGGATTTTGAATTGACTATGATGCATGATGATCACTAGAGACACCTCACATGTGGATGATGATATATTATTGGACATGGATATTTTATAGACGTTGTCGGACATGTGATTTTGAATATTATGAATAGATCTAGAAAATGGATATTTTATGATACTGATATAGTTATGGATTAAAAATACAAATGATGTAGTTGTTACTTTGATATTGTTGTGATTCATTATATAGTTGATTTAGTGATTCCATTTGTATCATATTGGATGTTCTAATATGGCCATGGGGCTGAAGGAGGTATTTGTATTTTACAGGTTAAAAATATCACAACAAAATGTCGGGATTGAGAGACCAACCAAAATAAAATTCTAGGTGAATTCGACAAGGTCACCATGGCAACTTGTTTTATTGTGTTGTGTGTTGTTTTGTTAGATATTCCCATGGGGGAATCATGTTTATATGTGACAATGGGTTGTGTATTTTTGTTTATATGGTTAATGTTTATTTATTGTTGTATGTAATTTATTTGTAATGTGTTCTTTTCTTTTAGTTAATTAATTGTGATAGATTAATGTGAGAGATCATATAGTTAAACTTTAAATAAATTAAATTGGGATTTGGAAAGTAATTATTAGAGTGTTGGCTGTTTGTAATTAATTTGTAAGGGATGTGCAAGAGGTGTAAGAGTTTGCGTAAGTTAGATTTTGGAGCAACAAATACTCTACTTCCATAGAAATTTGAATTTAACCTTGGGGCTGTTTTTGAGGCTTGTGGGACAAGTAAAACTTATCCCATGCCTCTAAATTTATGTTACCAACAATACTTATGGTTGGGGAAGTGAATTGTTACTTTTTATAATGCATTTTATTCATCTTGTGCATGTTTTTAGTTGTAATTTCTTACATTTCAATTAATTGTTGTCCCTTGAGGTGTGGGCTATTTTGGAGTGTGCAAGTAACTTGTCATTCTTCACCCACCTCTTTATTAAGCCTTGGAGTTTGGATTTTGTCTTTTGTGTTGATTTGAGAGGATGTGTGATGTGGCATCCTACATGGATCCACATCATCCTCTTCTTTCCCCCTTCTATATATTTCAAACTCTCTTCTTGTTTTGGGGTTGTTGAACCTTTTTGCATTCTTCCTTGGGGGCACATTTTCTTGTGGGAGCTCTTGTTTTTGAAGAAAGTTTTGGAGATAGCTTTGCATGCTTGGGAGCTCGCTGTTTTGGACTATGTTTGGAATTGTCACTTGATATTTGGAGACCAAATAACCATGGAGAGATAGGAATTTAACTCTCTTTTATTTCTGTCATTTTCTTACTATGTTGTGTGGAAAATGCATGCTTTGTTTTATTTGTTGCTTGGTTGGGTAGACTGCCTTAGGGAAGGTGTAGGAGAAGGCTATGGGGAATTCTTGTGGGGGGCATAAGGGAATGCCATTGGCATCATAATTTTTTGGAGGGAGTTTGGGATCGGGATCCACCATGGAAAAAAATAACTTGTATTTCTTACTTTGGGGGCATAAGGAAAATCATGGGGGAATAAGGAGGGATTTTGTACGGGGCATAAGGAAATGTGTGTGATGAATTACTTGGTGGTATGTATTTGGTGGATGCCCAATTCCCAATTGGGAGGCATAAGTAGCTTCCCCATAGGCCTTTCTCCTTTGGCTTGTAAGATCAAACCTGAATTCTGCTTTGAAATGTTTCTAAATGCATGGTAAACTGTTGTTTTTTTGTGTGCATTGTGTTTTTTTAAAAATTGTATGTGAAAGAATGTTGTCTTGTGGAAGCCGATTGTTACCATGATTGAATTGCATATTTTATTGTATTTTTGTTGTGGCTCGGGTCTAATGATGAAGGAAGGATTATCCTTTCATTGGATGTCTTGGTGGGTGGAGAGCATTGCCTTTCCCCGTCTTTTTTTGTGATCAACTTAGAGAAAATGAAAATGAGCATGTTGCTTCCCTGGAGCAAAAGATTCATATAGTTCGATAGTCCCTTCTTGGGAGAAATTTTTTTGTAATCCTTCCCACTTTGAAGTGAATGATTTATATAATTATTGTGAATGAGAAATTTCTTGCATTGATGAGGAAAGTTTAAAAGTGAAATGTGAAATTTAAATAATTATATCCCCTTCTTTGTTTCAAAAAGGAAAGTGAAAAAGTGTTGTATATTTTGTAAACTATATTTGAAACCAAATGAAAATTCTATTAATTGCATTCAGGCATTGAATGATGTAAAGATGTTTCTCTTTTTTGAAATTAATAAAGGAATTGCAAGTTCATATTTTATACACATTTTTGTAATTGAAATGGAAATATCAAATGGTGATTAAATTACTATTGTGAATGGAATCTCTATTTAATTGCAAAGGAAAGAAAATACACATGAGAGAATTATATTTCTCGTCTTCTTTTGAAATATATCAAATTGGGAAATCAGGTTTTAAAAATCTCATTTGGAAATTATTTGTTAGAAACAACTAAGTGCAATGGACTAGTTTAGAAACTATATACACATTTAAATGATAAAATTGATATACAGACTTAAAAGAGAAAGATCATTGTTATAAACTTTAAATTGGCAATTCATTTTAATAAAAAAGAATGGTTCAAACCTGCACACATTAATTAACTAGGATATGTTAAATTTTAGTGTGTTGGTTCACAAATGAACCCAAATTGACAAAGATATCTCAAGAAAACAACTTAACCATTGCTAATTTGAAAACAAGCCCTCTAAAAGTTTTTTTCTGTCACTTGTTGGAAAAAAATACAATTTTGAATCAATTGAACAAACCAACTTATCTAAAATACTCTAAACCCTCCCTAGATCAATCCTCCATATCTATTTGACATGTTGAGTAAAGGAGGAAACCGAATTTAATCAAAATTGAAAGTTGGAAATTACCAAGTTGCAAATTAAAATCCTGCAGATCGTTTTTGTAAAATTGACCCTCTAAAATTTATCAAAATATAAATTTTATGTTTTCGTGCAAAGAGGGCATCGAGATATTTCCAAAAAGTCCTTGTTTTCCCAAAATTGAGATTTCTAGCTCAAGTTATGGTACTTTGAAATTTTGTGCCTTGGTGGGAAAATTTGGGAAAATTTTCCCTGGCAGCCCACAACCCAAAAATTTCCCGTCATTGTGCCTTAGAAAAGTTTTTCGAAAAATTTTGGTTCGGGAAAATTTTTCTATTTTCCTCCACCAACCCGTAGCCAATCAAAGGGCACCACGTGTCCTATTAGAGCTATGGCGGAGGTGCGGTTTCTTTTCAACCCTTTAACCCTTTGAAAATTTTGGGGAAAAAAATTCACTTTAGCCCCGTCGGCCCGCAGCCAATGAGAATGTGCCATGTGGTACCTTGGGGGTGGCAACGGGGAGGGTGGACCCCTTGTCTTTTCAGTTTTGACCTTTGGAAAATTTTGAAAATTTCCCCACAGGTCTTTTTTTCTGCCCCGCCTTACAATTTCTTCTTTCATGGTTGCAAACCTACGCATCCCTTTTCCCCTTTTGTTCTCCCTTCGGTGAAATTCAAAAATCTTCTCTGCCGCTCCGCCAACCCCTCACCCCTTTTCCACTTTGCACCAGGACTCAACACATGTCCACCAGGGACCCGCAGAGGCATGAAAGAACTTTTTCCTTTGTGCCGCGTGATGGGAAAAATTCCCCAAGCCGCCTCGTGACCCGTCAACCCGTTGAAGGTGCTTTCCCCACCTCTTAACACATGAACCCCTAGGGGAAAGTTTGACCTAAAACTCCACCCACTCATATCTTAAGTTATGTAAGGATTTAGGAGGACTTCTTTATATCACCAGAAAGGTGAGAAAATTTCCTATCCAATGGGAATGATTTAGGGAAATTTTGGAAGCACTAAGTATGAGAAAAATATAGTTAAAACTCGTGAGCCCACTAGATAGTGGGTATGGGGGTAAATTACTCCCTGAACCTAACTAAAACATCTTACCCTAAAATTGGAACATTGAGAACTTGATATTAGTTAATAAAGGAAACGTTTGTTTTGGTAAAATTAGTTTTGTTCCAAAACCTACCAATGGTAATGGTAGTCTTGCAACCTAGTTGTAGACACTTCAAATCAAAAAAATTTATCCCATAATTTTCTAGATAACCCTAGGTTGTTTCTTGGGTCTCAAGTGGTTGTTTAAAAGGGAAATACATGTATGAGCAACATTATTTCCATAATGCACAATCCACAATTTATCAATTTTCTCGGCTTATATTTTTAATTTGAAGCTAACTTAGTAGAAATAAAACATTTAGTAGCTCCAATATAAAAAAGTATAGTCATAGGTATACCGAATAACTTACCCGAAACTTCTATGGGTGTGACTTACTTTTCAGCTTGTTTGTCAGCTACCGCAGCGTGTATCCTATGTTGTTGATTGTGGTCATCCTTCTTCAAAGGACAATGACTCATGTAATGATCCTTACCACAATTAAAATAGCCTCCAATAGGCCCCTTCCTAGGCTCAAATTTATTTCCAGCCTTGAAGTTATCATTCTGGATTTCGTAGGACTTTTGTCCATTATTATTGTTCTTGAAAAGTTGTTCGAATACAAGCAATAGGTTTATTTATTGTTGTTCTCTTATTATTATCAGTGGAAAATTTGTTTTTCATGCCAAACCTCTTCCAAGGTCCCTTTTTAGGTGAAAGAGATGAAGAAGAGTTTGAAACGTTCTTTCTAATTTCCTCTATATGAGCAGAGATTGCTCTTAATTTCTTTTCTTTCCTTATGGCTTTTTCAACAACCCCTTTCATAGTGGTTGTAATGTGAACATCCACCTCACCTCCTATAATGGGATTTAATCCCATAATAAATTTCCGTATCCTGAACGTCTCAAATGGTTTGATACTAAGGCACGTACTTAAGGAGTTTAGTAAACCTTTCCCAGTACTCTGTCACAGTTAACTTTCCTTGAGAAAAGTTCTAAAATTCAGTCATTTTCTGATCATAGAAAATTTGAGGCATCCACCGTTTCCTAAAGTAACTTTTAAATTGATCCCAAGTTATGTCTACTTCAATAATATTCAACTCAACATTATGGTTGTCCTACCATGAAGATGCCTCATGAGAAAGCCGATACGCTCCCATATTGAATTTTGCATTCCGAGCTCGATATTGTGTTTCAAGTTTGATTTTTACACTATGAGTTGATTTTTTCATTTCTTGTTTATAATCATCTTGATGATCTATTTTTCTATCTCGGTGGGGTGATCAACTTCCCACCAAGTTGATCATGGTTACCACAATGCTCAAGATTGGTTAATAATTCCTTATGGTTAAGGTTTATTTCCTTATTGTATTTACTATTACCTTGGAGATTAACAATACTCGGGATATATTTTATCCCATTTAACTTGAAAGCAACCTAAGAGTTCAGCCCATATCACGAGAATTTTAAATAATGGACAACTAGTTATTAGCCCAACACATTGGGTATATCTTCATATGACTCAATGGTCACACCAAATGGATCGACAGAGAACAAGGGCTTGGAAACCCAAATGAAACAACCAACACAATGAACCAATTGGTCATCCCACCATTTGGGTGAGTGGATATAGTATACGATTCAGCCAATAGGGCTCAAAAAATAACATTGCACATAGGTCAATGCTCAACCAACGCATCCAACACACGCCCAACTCGGTTGGGAGTTATGTCACCCAATAAAGGGCTAAGATGTGGCCGAAGCCACATGTAATCGGGGCATCCTTGCCTAATATAAACACTAATCCCTCCATCCGCTCAAAAAATGTGGGAGATAAACCCACTTCCAATGCAAACAAGAAAATCTCCTCTATAGGTCTTAAACCACAGACCTTGTGGTCCCAAGCACATCACCCCAACCAGCTCGGCTAGGAGCTCGAATAGGATAGAAATGAGCTCACTTATATAAAAAGAGCTTTGTCTATGAGTTCGGGGAACCAATTAGGGGAAACATACTTAAGCTGATTTTTGAGGCATTTAGAGGCCGAATTAGGACTTGCTATAAAAATGAAAATTGTTGAATTTATTCTCGTTTCCATAATTATAAACTTCTTTCTCGTAGGTGTTGTACATTTAAAGTTGTAGGAATTTTTGGATGCATTTTCACAGGAAACCAACCAGAGAAGCACTGTAGGAGCCACAGATCATTCTTGGGACAATTTTCTGCTATTTTTTAGAGTTCCTTGGGACATTGATCAACTCATTTATAGGTATAAAGATATGTTAGTCATTATTGAAGGGTTATTGTACTTCATTGGATGTTGAATATATCGATTCACTTTCTTTTTATCTAGAGATGTATCCTTCGGGTGAACCCGTTATCAATTTCTGAGTTGTGGTGTTTTTATTCAATTTTTAGAATCTTTTGATCAGATAAAAATTCATCTTTTGATTAATTTTATTAATTGATAAAATAAGCACAAAAATAGAGTAAATAGATTGAAGGAAATTTCAGTATCCATAACCCACATCAGATAACTAAATGCACTATTATATTTTGATATCAAGAATTCAGATTGAGTGCATAATTTAATTCAACTTGTGAATTATTTAATGGTTTTGTAATAGAATCAATAAATTCACTTAAGTTGGAAAAATCATATTAATTGATCATTTTGGAAGATTTTAAAAATTGGGCTTCAAGACACCCAAAATTGGATAATTGAACTCATGATCAATGTTGAGTCTGTTAAAATTTGTTCATCTGAAAATTTTCTAAGTACTTCAAAAAAATTAAGTACCATTTTCAGATCAAGTTGGTATCAGAGCTGGTTTAGCTCTTGATTTTCTTTAGTATTTTTGGGTTCAGTTTTGGTTCTTACATTTTGGCTTGATCTTTCAATTGCAGTGTACAATTTTTGGAAGTACAGTGTGTAGGAAAACCATGGGAAAGTTATCCAACAGGGAGAAACTTGAGGAACTTGAAGCATGTAATCATCGATTCAGGAAGAAAATTCCTTCTTGAGATGTCGGTATTGACTCTTAAAGAGAAACTTGACACATTGAAAAGAGAGCTAGAATCTAAGGATGAGATCTTAATGGTGTTGTAAATTGATGGACCTAAGAAGGTACCTATTACTATTGATGCATCCACTATGACAGATGAGTGCACAATAAGTATAACAACATCTAATTCCTCTTCCCAGGCTAATTTGGATTCTACTGTAGTGCTAGGTGGATTTGAAAAGCACACTAAAGGTATAGGATCTAAGATTTTGAATAACATGGGTTTTAATGGAATTAACCTTGGTAAGAATAATCAAGGTATAAATAACCCAATATTGGTTGAGGAAATACCTCATTATGTAGGATTGGGATATGCTAGTGTAAGGGAAAAGGTGATTGGAGAGAGTTCCAAGTCAGCTGGAAGAAGACAAGCTTCTGACAGCCAAGTGTCATCCCCACTAGCTTCAGGTGATTCATCCTCAGTAGGAGGATCTGGTAAGAATTCACCATGGAGAGGTGTTGAAATCCCTCCACCTTCTATTTACCATGGTTCTAAAATGAAAGGTAAACAACTTAATCCACTTTCTACATTGGAAAAATTTGGCTATGATTTTCAAGCAATGTTGAATAGTTATCCATGCACATTCTATGCTTTATCTTATCACTGTGTTGCCAATTGTAGGAGGTATAAATCCATATTTGAACAAAATGATAAAATGCATTCTCCTAAACTTGGCTTGGCTAAGAATAGTCAAGGTAAGGTTCCTAAAAATGTGGATCCTAAAAAAGTGGATCAAATATTTTGTGAACACTGTAAAAAGAAAGGTCATTTAATTGAAAAATGTTGGCAACTACATCTAGAACAAAAATTAAATTTCATTAAACATGATAATAGTTTAAAACCAACCATTATGACCCTTTCAAGTGGCACAGGTAAAAAATGAGTTGAAACAACCACCTAAATAGGAAAATGTGTTGAAAAAGGTGGGTAAATAATTTATCAATTTTATGTTTGCATAGTTTCTTTGTTAAATGGTATGCAAACTAACTAGGAAGTTTTGGAAATCCTGATGAATTGTAAAAAGGGAATAATTCCAAATTTATTTATCTACTTTGGTGTTGGTGAAGTATCTTGAAGAGAAAATAATCAGGTGACATGTTTAAAATACTTGATGTAATTTTCTTTTTTGATGGTTTTACAAACTTCATCTTTTAGCAACATGTACAGTTTCAGTGGGCATGATCTATGGTCAGATGTCTATTTTTAGAAGTTGTATTGAGTATGATGTTATAGTGCAAGTTATCTCATGTAGGCATTATTTGTGAGTGTACAACTTATACAAACTTTTGTTTACTATGCATGATATTTGCACATTTGTAAGTCTTATTGATAGGATTAAATATTTGTAACTGTCAAGTATAGTTGCAAATAGTATGTACAAATTTTGCACTAACAAGTTGTGAATGCAGTTTCAATTTTGCATTGTTGACAATGGTGAGTGCAGGTTCAGATTGTATAGAGGAATATGGCAGTTGTAGTGTCATATCAGTTATAGTTCAGGCCATTGGGTTATGTTACTTTTATTGGCATTTGAATATTACAAATTTTTGGAAAAATTTCATGTTATAAACTGGGTTTTGTGTTTGTAATATGTAGAGAACGTGTGCACAATTCAACTAGGTAAAAAGTTCCATTTTTAGGTCAAAATGGTCTTATTGGGGAAGAGTGCTCTAGAGGATCTTTCACTATGCAAATATTCCTTAAACTTCCCTAAATCTAGACCATGTTGAGCGACTTCTCAATAATGTTCTAAAGGTATGTTGAACTTAAGAAACAAAGTCTGTATGTAGATTCTATCGCTGGTCAAAGTTAAGGTCTTAAACGATCAATCTTGGTCAATAGTCAAATTCAAACGTGACACATGGCAAGGAGCAAAAGAAGAAAAGGTTGTTTTATATGGTTTTGGGTCTCTAGTCTTTAACTCATGATATGGTGGAAAAGAACAAGAGGCTTAAATTTTGTAACGGAAGGGAGCCCGACCACTGTGAGAGATATATTCTTGTTTGTCGACATGGTGGGCTCTCAAACCACTACGTAGACATCAATTTTGCATTCTAAGCTTGATATTGTTTTTTGAGTTTGATTTTTATGCCATGTGTTGATTTTTTCATTGTAGGCTTATAATCATCTTGACGAACTATTTTTCTAGCTCGGTAGGGTGATCAAATCCCCACCGAGTTGATAACAGATTACCATAATGCTCAAGATTGATTAAAAATTCCTTATGGTTTGGGTTTATTTCCTTATGGTATTTACTATTACCTTAGAGATTAACAATATATGGGATGTATTCTATCCCATTTACCTTAGAATCAACCCAAGATCTCAGCCCATATCACATGCATTTCAAACAATGCACAATCGTTATTAGCCCAACGCATTGGGTGTATCTCCATATGACTTGGCGCTCACAAAAATGACTCGACAAAGAGCAATGAATCAATACCCAAATAATGTAGCCAACTTAATGAACCAATCAATTTTCCCACCATTTGGGTGAGTGGATATAGTATATAGCTCAGCCTATAGGGGTCAAAAACAACATTGTACACAATGTCGATGCTCAACCAAAGTGCGATCAACACAACCATTTCGAGGTGGGAGTTGGGTCACCCAACAAAAGGGCTAAGATATGGCCAAAGCAACATGTATTCGTGGCGGTGTTACCCAATATAAACACTAATCCCTCCATCCACTCGAAAAATTTGGGAAATAAACCCACATCCAATGTAAAGTGGAAAAACCTCCTCCGTAGGAATCAACTCCAGACCTTGTAGTCCCAAACACGTCGGCTGACTCTGCTCAAATAGGAGCTCGAGACAAGATAGAAATGAGCTAACCTATATAAAAGAGATATTTTCTCCGAGTTTAGGGGACCAAGTGAGGGAAATAGACTTCAAGCTGATGTTTGAGGCATTTAGAGGCCAAATCAAGACTTGTAAAAATGACAATTGTTCGTAATTTCCTCTAGTTTCTAGAATTATAAAAAAATTCTTGTAGGTGTTTTTTTGAATGCATTTTCAAAAGAAAAAAACTAAAGAAGCACTTGTAGGTGCAAAAAACATTCTTGGAAAAGTTTATGCTATTTTTCAAAGTTCCTTAGGACATTGATCAACTCATTTGCAGGTATAAAGATATGTTAGTCATTATTGAAGGGTTATTGTACTTCATTAGACGTTGAATAGATCAATTCACTTTCTGTGAATCCAGAGACGTAGCCTTTGGGTGAACTTCATTATCAATTTTTGAGTTGTGGTGTTTTTTTCAATTTTTAGAATCTTTTGATCAGATAAAATTCTTTTTTTTGATTAATTTTATTAATTAATAAAATAAGCACAAAAATGGAGTAAACGGATTGAAGGAAATTTCAATATCCATAACCCACATCAGATAACTAAATGCACTATTAGATTTTGAAATCAAGAATTTATATTGAGTGCATACTTTAATTCAACTTGTGAATTATTTAATGGTTTTGTAATAGAATTAGTAAATTCACTTAAGTTGGAAAAATTAGATTAATTGATCATTTTGGAAGAGTTTAAAAATTGGGCTTCAAGACACCCAAAATTGGATAATTGAACTCATGATCAATGTTGAGTCTGTTTAAAATTGTTCATTTGAAAATTTAATAAGTACTTTAAAAAAATTAAGTACCATTTTCATATCACTATTGCTTCATGTAGTTTTGTGCCCTTGCCAAATTTTCTAAGACTAGAGATTACCTCATGTTGGTGTTGAATGTGATCTTCAAATACACTCACCTTCGATTTGACCTTCAAGCTAGATATGAGTGATGGAGGATGGTACCCATAAAGTTCCAGAAATGGAGACATTTTGGAGGAAGTATGAAATGAAGTATTGTATCATCATTCTCGCCAAAGGGAAACCATTTCAACCAACGTACTTTTTTATTTTAAGTAAAACATCGAAGATATCCCTCTAAAAATTTATTTACCACCTCAGTTTTCCCATTTGATTGGGGATGATAAGAGGAACTCTAGGCTAGTTGGGTACCAAGACAAGAGAACAAATCAGTGGAAAAGTTACTTGTAAATATTGGATCAGGACCACTTACTATAATTTTTGGCGTGCCATGGAGATTTTAAACTGTATCCATAAAAGAGATGGAAACTATACTAGCTGTGAAAGGATGAGCCATGACACAAAAATGAGTATATTTGGTAAGTCTGTCTACCACGACCATGATGACACTTTTCCCTTCTCGGTTTAGGTAATCTCATGATGAAATCCATTAACACATATTTCCATCTCTCGTTAGGAATAGAAAGAGGTTAGAGAAGACCGGTGTCTTAATGGTCTCTCCTTATTTTGTTGGCAAACCAAATATTCTCGCCACAAATTTTTGAACATATCCTTTCAATCCCTTCCAAAAGAAATGCTTCTTAAATCTATGATAATTTTTCAGAACCCAACATGGCCACCGTTGGAGAAGAATGTAACTTTGAAAGAACATGGTGTTTAAGTGCGAGTTCTTACATAGATATAACCTATATTTAAATCACAATGTATCCCCTTTCCATATAAATTGATCGATATGGATGGATATGCCTGGAGATTCTAAATGAGAGTATGTGTTGTTTCATATTTCTTTCATTCTTCCCATGCTTGATCTACCCAATCTGAATTTAGTATACGGATGGCACATAACAATTCTTCTACGAACTCATCCCTCCTAGATAGAGCATCAACGACTAAATTTTCCTTTCCTTTCTTATAAAAAATATCAAAGTCATATCCTAGCATCTTAGTGACCCATTTTTTTGTTCTTCTAAAGATAGATGTTTCTATAAGAAATATTTCAAACTATCATGATTATTTTTTACTTGAAAATGTCTAACCATCAATTATGGTCTCCATTGTTTTACTACATGTAGTATTTCCATCATTTCCTTCACATAGGTGGGCTTTAAAAAATTATTTCCTTTTAGTTTACATCTCTCAAAAGAAACGGGGCATCCTTCGTTCATTAGTACTACTTTGATTCCATTTTCTGAAGCATCACACTCAACTAATAATTTTTTGGAGAAATCTAGAGTTGCCAATACTGGAGTGGTGCACATACCCACCTTAAATTTTTAAAATTCCCTAGATGCTTCCTCATTCAACTAAAAGGATTCCTTCTTCAATAATTTTTTTATTGGTGCTGCTATACTGCCATAGTTTTTTACAAATTTGTGATAATACCCTGTGAGACCTAAGAAACCTCACAATTGCGTGAGGGTTCTTGAGATTTCCCATTCCACCATGGCCTAGATATTTTGAGGGTCCACCTTAACACCTTCATGAGAAAAAAATATGGCGCATGTATTCCACTTCTTGTACCCCAAAAGAAAACTTTGAAGGCTTGGCATAAAGTTGATGTTTCTCTAAGAATTTTTAGACAATATTGATGTGTTGTAAGTGTTTCTCCCATGATTTGGTGTGGATGAGTATATCATAAAAAAATATTAAGAAAAAATTTCTTAGGAATGGTATAAATATTTAATTCATCAAACTTTGGAATGTAGAGGGAGAATTGGTAAGACCAAATGACATCACTAGGAATTCATAATGGACTTGATGAGTTTTGAAAGCTATCTTATGAATATATTCTTTCTTTACTCTAATTTGGTGATACCTAGAACATAGATCTAATTTTTTAAATTAAATGGCACCATGTAACTCATATAATAAATAATCAATGATAGGAAAAGGAAACTTATCTTTTATAGTGAACTTGTTGAGATCTCTATAATCTGGACACATGCGCCATCTTCCATCCTTGCAACACACCATCACCACTGGAGCAGAATAGGCACTCTGACTAAAAAATAATACCCATTTCCAACATTTCCACCACCATATTCTTGATCTCACTCTTTTGCACATATGGATATCTAAAAAGCGTGATGTTGGGGGGTTGGCTTCCTAGAATCAACTGAATGGCATGATCATGCTCTCTTTCAAGAGGTAATCCTCTTGCTTCCTTGAAGACAACTACATATTGATTAATAACCTTCTGAATATTAGGATGCAATACCTTCATTTGTGGTTGGAATTCTGAGAGAAAATCGTACTACAAAACTTCAAACCCCTTTTTAAGAATCTTCTACATTTGGTGAGAACTCACCACTTGAGGATATTTAGCTTGTAGACCTCAAAGTTCAAATTTTTTACCATCAAAATGAAAGTGCATGAATAATTCCTATAAATTTATCTCTATGGTGCCCAAAGTTGTGAGACAATGAACACATAAGATAATATCAACTCCACCCATGGGAAATGAAAACATCGTAGATTCTAATGTGTAGTCACCCATCATGAGTTTGAATTTATGGAATTTACCTAAACATTGGACTGTGCCACCATCTACAATTATTACTTTAAATTCAGGTGTTGGTTAGATGAAACAATTTAGTCCTGCTTCCAGCTTATGATTGATGAAATTATGTGTGCTCCCTAAATCAATCAATATTGTTACCTTCTGCTTCTTAAGATAACCCATGAACTAAAGGGTTTGTGGAGTACTAATACCTGATAGAGCATGACATGAAATAGTGGGCTAGGGATATCCAGATTCTTCCTCTAATTTTTCCATTTCCTTTTTGATGTTTCCTCATATTGTTCCTCATCACCAAACCCTTCAATGTAGAACAATTTTTTCTCAAACATTTATTATTTGGTCCATATTTTCTATCACAGTTAAAGCATAACCCTTTTTCTCTTTTCTCTTCAATTTTTTTATGTGTCAACTAAACTGGTCGAGGGTATAAAGGAGGCAAGGTGTTACGATATTTTATATTAGAGAAGGACTGCCTTCTACTGGAAAGAAATTTTTCCTCTGCTCAATGTCCCATGATAATAGAATAATAAATCTTGATTGGGTTAAACATGCGTACCTCATGCTCAATGTGGTCCTTAAGACCCCCAAATAATAGGTGATTCAAATACTCTTTTGTAATATCCTCCAAATGTAAGGACATATTTTGGAATTGATGGAACATACTCCTTGACTGAACTAGTTTGGCATAACTTTGCTAATTAGCTAAATCAAGTTTAAGAAACACTATAAATATAGTGTAATGTTAGCTCATTAGTGAAAACTATCTAGGTGACATTTAGGCCATTCTTCTACCTTTGAGCACATAACCAATGATAACAAATAAATTAATTAGGTTCTAGGTATAAGGATGCCACAATTACCTTTTTTCCTCCTGGAATCTAATGGAGATCAAAGAAATTTTGCATTTGGTTAATCCAATTGAGTGGATCCTTTCCATTAAATTTATGCATTTCCACTTTTGGAACCATTCCCCTCCATTGGTGAGTAGATCCACCATAATTAGTAAAGGATCCTACTTGATTGGAGTGATTTGGATATGCGTGACCATTGATAGAGGAAACCATATGAATGGCATTAGGATTTGTATTTTAAATAGCACGCAATAACTCTTTTTGAATTCCATGAAAATCCTTTTGAAGCTCACTCCTAAGGCTACCTTTCATTTGATGAATCTTAACATTAAGGTCATCCTTACTCACCATAATGTTTACCCTTTCCTAAAGTTGGATGACCACCTCAGTACTCCCGAACCAACAGACTTGAAATCCATATCTTATTTCTTTTGGGGTCATTCTTGGAGTTTCTTGTCATTTTCCTTTTCCTCGGGTATATCTACTAGCCATGATGTAGAGTTTGGTCCTAGGGGTAGACTTAATAGGGAAAAATTTTAGGTCTAGGGTTTCACAATTTTTTAGCTAAATATAGGAATTCATAAAAATTAAACCCTAGTTATTTGTTTTAGAGAGGTTTCTGAAAATATAAGAAAGTTGAAAAAATTCCAAAAATTGTGCCCTAGGGAGTCAAATTATGGAAGAATATAGAACCACAATAACTTTTTCAAAGCAAGTCAAAAATGCTTGAACTTTAGAGAGAAGTTTACTTGACTAATTTTTCCATACCATAAAACAAATTACACAAAAATTCGCTACCAATCTTGAGATATAGATGAACCTTAAAAATTAGGGTTTGATGTTGCGCTGGCCTAGATCAGGCTTTGATACCACTTTTAATGAAATTACTTGATTAATTATGATTATCACCAGTAATAGAACACCGAATAACACAATATTGTAGATAAATTATCTCAATATGAAAGTATAATATCTTAGCCACTTCGAGGGGAAACCTCCAAAACATACAATAAGACTCAAATACTCAATATGATGATCATCCACTACCTATAACCCCTATTTATACTATTCCTATGATATGGCCATCAACAAGGCTGACCTACTAATGATAATATATCATATATGAAAGAGATACATCATGATAAGAAGTTATGATAGCCACAATTCGGCTATATCCATCCAATGTAAGATATATAATTAAGGGCGTAACAACCTACCAATGTCATGGTGATGACTATGCCTCATCCTAATAAATAAGGGAACTATAATGATTAGAATCCTCCCTATAGGAATGATCAAGGTAGGTATCCTAAAACCCCCACTAATGAGCACAACAATCACAAAAAAACACCCACCTTTAAAGGTCATTCTTCTTCTATGGATCCTAACATGGTGATAGTCAAAATTCTAGATTAGATGGCCTTATCCCAAGCTACCACCATAGCTAGCATGATCCAAATGAAAAATTATATGTTTCAAATAAAATATCAAAATGTGGTGCCTAGCATGCCTTCTTACATACCTCCTCCATTAGTGGATGCACACGGGAATCCTATTCCCTCTTCCACCAATCTGAACAAGATGTTACAAACTGTCCAAAATGAGCCTTTAGCTCCTTACATTATGGACATAGACTTGGGAGAGATTTCCCTTACCATATATTATGATGGCTATATGGATCCAACCCTATACCTTAAAACATTTGGATACCTATATAAAGAATGGATTAAAAAAACATCTCAAAACAATAAACTTATTGAAAATACTTTCATAGGAAAGACATTAGAATGGTATAACCAACTTCCTCCTAACTCAATAGTCGATTTAGACGGCTTAGTCAAGGGTCTAATATATGAATTTCAGCAACAATACCTTATCAAAAACAATTTATAAAGATTCATCAACCTTAAGCAAGGTATGCACAAATATGCCCATGACTTTAGTAAGAAATGGAAAAATCTCTCGATTAACTAAAATATGTGAAAATATGATATTCTTTATTATAAGTTTATCTAAGCTAGTAAAAAAATGGAAAAATATTACAAACTAATGGCTTCCAAGTTAGGTCATCTAGAAGCAAGCACAAAGTATAGAATAACTTCCCAAGTTAGGTCATCTGGGAAAGTAACACATGTAACTCCCAAGTTAGGTCATCTGGGATGCCAATGTGTTGAATGATTGATTTCTTTATTGATTTGATTTATTACTCATAGAGAGATTTTATGCTAGTTTCCCCTAGGCTAGGTCATTAGGGGGAATTAATAGAATCCAAATCGAGGGTTGTATGTTCATTTCACGATGGGTTCACAAAAATGATTAGCTAAAGTATGTGAAAATGTGATATTCTATATTCTAAGTTAATCTAAGCTAGTAACAACAATGGAATAAACAAGTACAAACTAAAATATGGATGCTAAATAATATTATTTGATATTTACTTGAAATGAAATATTGAAATAAGATGGATGAGGTACTAACCTGAAAATGACTTACCTTGTTGTGTGCTGGACTTGAACATAATGATGTACAAACAGAGCAACGTGTGATGGCATGACCTTAGAAAATTTTAGTAGATGAAGAATTACACACACTGGAGCACCTATGGGCACCTGTTCTACAGTATGGGCGCTCTAGTATACAGAAAAGCTCAGGATATGAATCTAATAGTGTTGCTAAATATTCACAATATCTTTATCTTTGTCACATGGTTTTCATAGTAGATTTTCCTATGCTACAGTAAATCTATGATGAAGTTTTTAAGTACAAAATACCATACAAAGAATCAAATCCCTAAAAGGAAAGATGCATATGAAGGGGTTAGACTGACCTTATCTACCATAAATGTGGACTTACAACTAATCCTTGCACTACATTCTAGACCCAATGTAGTTTTATGTGCTTGTGTGTGTAATTGTGTGCCTAGGGTGCCCTAGCACCAATGATCTAGAGATAGCTAGCCCTTGATAGTATATATATTCCTCTCTAAGAATAATGTGTATGTTTTGTTTTTATAGGGATCTCTTGCTCAAATTTTGACACTAATGACCCAATATGCTGACTAGTATGTAGGGGAATGAGAGGAAAAAACATGAAGACCAAGCTCAAAAATCTAATTTAGATGAAAATGTTACAGGGACTAGGTTGCCTAAAATCAAGGACCGAGGCACCCACATGCCCCACTATGCTACCCTAGGCACCCTAGTTAAAGACTAGAGATGAAAAATGACCAAATAATGACACCTATGAATCCTCGGGAGACAACTAGAACTGTGTAAATAACTTACGACTGCTGTAAGAAAAAAATATGATGATGACCAACTAATTGATGACAAGTCTAGAGGATAGATCACTGGTTAATACTTTTCTTACGTGAGATACATATATGAAAAAACATACTTGGTGGTATAAATGTATTAGTAAGTGCGTGATTTCATGACTACACTATCCATACAAGAAAATCATAATCATGATAACCAAATATTATGAAAAATATTTATTAAGGACCTTATGCCTATTTTACAATATAAGGTTAGGTCCTTATCTCCCAATGCACTAGAAGAAGACCTCAAACAATCCAAAAGACAAGATCACCTCATGCGTGAATTCAAATGTACTTCCAATTCATCTCCTAAACTTAAAAGAAAATTCATATAATCAATCCTCTGAGTATTCCAACAGAAAAAGGAATGCGGGAATGCCAAAACCTCCTCACCCCCTCACTCTCATTTATCTTATATCATGATTCTCTACATGCATCCCAATCCGTGAATTTTCCCTCATTCAAAATAAGTCTTACCCAAATTTAAAGGTGATATATTTTTTTGGTGGCATTCCATTATAGGACACTCTCATAGTGATTGTAAAGGGACTCAAGAAATATTTCATCAATTTCTTCCTCATATCTTCCTTTGATTACTCCTCCATTATACAATAATGTTATGAGAAATATCAATCTTTAGAGAAATATCATTTCAGCCACAAAATAAGTCCCAAAAAACCTTACGAGTAGCATCATAGGAACCATAGAGCCTTCTTACGATCATAACCTCCTATATTCTCAATATGTCAATGCAACTAAGGTAAACTATAGACGTAAAGCTGCCCATAAATATCTTGTTACCAAACCAAAGAAATCCTTTGATAATGTAGCTTTTCTTGATACTTAGCAAGACTCACTGACGGTGGAACCTGTATGCACCCAAACATTACATGGTGCTACATAGAAGAACATGATAAGTCTTCGATGATGAAAAAAATATTACCTAGAGTAAAAATGAGATCCATATCATTCCCCTTCACCTTTGCATACTTTTTAAGACCTATTTGTCCATGTTTACAAAATTATAGAGTTCATTTCATGCTTTCAAGCTATTTCTTGATCCTTCCATGTTTTATTTTCAGCATTGGTTGCATAACCGCTGGTTTGTCTGGACAAGTGGTCCTATCATCAAAATCTGAGAGTTAAAAACACAATTTTTTCAATGCGTGTTTATATTTCGGAGAGATTTTCTCGCACATTTCTCAACCATTTCACCTAATTTTGAGATCATTGGATTCATATTGGAATTATCTTTTTAGTTTACTATATTTAGAATATTTACTGCCCCTTAATGTATAGTGTTGTCCCTTCTTATTGGACATGTGTTGGTAGACTCATTCTTCCCTAAAGTTTTATAAAATCCCATATTTTACCCAAATGATGGGTTGGAGTTTTCATATTTTGGATGTAAAGTTATGATGTTGAATTTTTAAGGAAATTACATAGACAACCAAATATTTTCTCTGTCCCTTCCTCCTACATTTTAATCAGTCACATTCTTACAACCAACCAACCACTACAATTTATTTTTATATTCTTACTACTAACCATTACTTTACTTGCTTTAGAATGGTTATTTTGGTTGAGTGGAGTCACCAAATTGTGCTTAGAATGTGCCTCTAAATGCTAGATATCACCAAGAAAACAAAAAAAATTGATGAAATGAAGTGGTAAGGTGCTTAAAACTTGTCCCATCAGGTGTGATAGAACTATTATCACCAAATCACAACATCTTTAATTCTTAGCATGTGAGTTTGTTAAGGAAAGTAGTGTGATTGGGTAACATGGAGTTTCTTTAAGGTGTGGGACCTTGCAATTAAAAAAACTCTTTAGAAAAGGTTGGTTCCTCTTCCTAAACTAATGCAACACTACCTCTAATGAAAGGAAATATACTATCTAAGCCTATATTATTAGTTCCAAGGGTCCAGGAGAAGGAATGAACATGAAAATGAAGAAAACCTACACCAAAGGAGGTGATAGAACCAAGAGAATGGTGTAGGGAGTCTCCTAATGAGTAAAAATAGAAGAACATATAGAGAAAAGATGGTAGAAGTAATCACCATAGTCTAGAAAAAACACTCAAACCACCATTTTCATGAAGAAAAAATAATAGCAGACCTTGCAAGACAAATAAAATTGGCACAATACAACTACAATTGAAATGAAGAGGTAGGAGAATGCAAAGACAGAAGCAAGGGAAGAAAGATATCCACAAACTCAAATTTATTGCTTCATTGATATACACAATTCATTACAGTAGAAGAGAAAGGCCATGATCATCATGCAAGATATCTAGAATGGAGGCCTACAAAGAATTGGCTTTTCTGAAGTAATTTTGGTAGAGGTTTGCTACTTGAGAATTCCCTTGCAAATGAAAGGGATTTACAATTTATAGAAGTGAGTGGAGAAGAGAGAGAAATTGAAATTCCCACATGCATGCCTCTATCCACCTACCAAATGTAATAATTAATTTAAAAGAATCATGGGACACCTGCAAAACCCATCCCTCTTGTACTCTTGCTTACTAGAGAAGAAATTGGTCTCCATGCTCCATTAATGGTGGTAGCTGGCTGTAAAGTGCATTTGAGTGTAGAATAATTTTTCCATTTTTACCACCTTTCCCTCTCCAAAATTTAAAATTTTATTTTCTATTGCATAGAGGGATCCGAGACCTTTCAGAAATTCTAATTTTGTGAAACAAAAATCTTCCAGCTGAAAGTTATGGCCATTTGAACATCTTCTATTTTGTGGGAAATGAGGGGTCACTACTTGTTACTTCCCTTCTTTGCTTGAAGCTGACCCCAAACTACTTCTACTTGCTCATCATACCTTTGAAGTGATTCTAATTTATGTTTTAGAAGTAAATTAATTCCAAATAGTTACATTACTTCACCTTATTTTTCCCTTCTTTTTGGTGTTTAAAAGACTCACTGCTTGCCTAAGGAGGTGAGCCAAATCACCATTTAGTTAACCTAGATCAACTTGGAGTGGCTCATTTACATTACACATCAGGCTTTGACTCACCATTAAATTTTTGTTTATCTCCTTGCATAATTATTCCCCCATTAAATCTCACTTAACTCATGTCGCCTAGCCTTATCGAGGTTTCATACTTGCATTTGTTGATGTTTACATTGCCCATTGTGCAAGTCTTTACCTCATTTAATTCTTTAAGCATGACTCACCCCCTCATCATTGGTTGGCACTACTTTAACTTGCATCAAATGGGGTATTACTACTTGAAGTAGACCCGGATGAAAAACACTTGCTTCACATTGTTTTCCAACCGACCATAGCTCTACGGGGTTCTCAAATGGATTTAACTCCCAACTGCGGTGTTTGGAATAGCTTTAGGTTTGTCACTTGGGGGTGGGGAACTACTTACAATTAATCCCCCTCAAATCATGGAATCTTATCTCTTTTCCCTAACTTCCTCGATACATGCCTCTATTTGAGTTCATTTTTAGTTACCCCCATGAGTTCTACCTTCTAACTCGGCCCGACTGGGCCACTTGGATCTCACAAGTTTGTCTCCCCATGCCTACTTATGCAGTGAAACAAGCTCCTCATTCAACTCACCAAACTAAGTATTTCACATGTCTATTACTTGTGAATGTATCATTCAAAATTTCCCATTGAGCTCAATTTCTATGGCATATTTTTAGACTACTTGTACTGACTTTCTACAACTTCTAACTTTCCCCACTTGATTCTGAATCACTCACCACTTCACCTTATTGATTATCCTTTAGCTTTGTGGTGTTTGGATTTTCTCTAAATTACATCGATTGACCCCCTATTACTCTAAAGTAAAGGTTCTCTTGATCATAAGAACTTCACATCTAATGGCTCGCCTCTTCTTGATCTTTGCAATGTCATTAACTTGCATTGGTTTACACCTCACTACTTGGAAGTTGAGGCTCCCAAGAATGTCACAACTCTTCCTATTCCTCATATGCGAGATCAAATCATTTCTTAGTTATGAACTCACCTACATGACCGAGCCACTCATCCCTCCGAGCTCATGTCAACGTCTCACCATTTTCCTTACACTCGACCCCAACATGATTTATCTACTACACCGAGCTTGCAAACTTGTGTCCCCATTCCACCATTGATCTCAAAGATCTAACTTGGACCATCCATTGATTCCCTTCACTTCCATTCTGATCCATCTCATCCACCATCTCGGTGAGTTGGGAGAGCTCACCGAGACCTTCCCTATAGCTAGAATCACACTGACTCGGTGAGCTGCTCACCGAGACCATCTCCTTTTCTCACCCCACGTCCAACAACACCTAGTTCACTGAGTATCTTGGTGAGCTTCTCTCCATTTCCATTTTCCAATGCTTTCTACGATATCCAAACAACTCGGTGGTGTATCAAACCAACTCACCCAATAGCTTGGTGAATTTTGGGAGCTCCAAGCCAAATTTGACCTCCTAGTCCAATTTTTGTGCATTTTTGGATTTTCCTTAGAAGGCCAAGCGGGTGTAATGGGATTCCATGAAGTTATTTTTTTACTTTTTGCACTTTTTTCCAATTTCTAACTAGATGTGGGCCCGCCAGTGCTACTTTTTCTTCTTTTCAATAGGGCTCTAAGGATTTAAAATCCAAAAGAGGAAAAAATCCTCTTATGACCCAAAATCTTCCAAAAAAATGAATTATCTCCCAAACAAGTGAATTCTACCTTAAATTCATATTCACTCTAATGGTTTGAAAACTATCCAAGTATAGGATTTCCTAGTTGTCCATTTGACCCTAGGGGGTGAAAATGGATAATAATTTTGTGACTCACAGGTACATCTTCATGTTAGATGATTTTAACCAATTGCCCGAATATGTCCATTGGGAATGGAGTCAAATTTATTAGTCCGAATGGATCCGATCCTTTTAAGTTTGACCCTAAAATTCTCTTAAAGCAACTGCGAAACCTGAAGTTGACTCGATATTGCTCAAATTTTCCATCTTATTTACAAAATTTTATGAATTAAGGTTTTGTGAGAGTGGAAAATTGTCTTGAACCTAATTTTTCCTATTTTCTCTCAAGCATGATCTTTGGGACTATATGATGAATGCACAAGTTGTCCTAAACACATAATTTTTCTATTTCTAGGAGATTATACTAAACCAATGATTATTGGAAAATATTGAATATTGTAGAGCTTGGATATATTTTCTAATTTCGGAAGTAATCGGTACTATTGCTAAATTGGTATCCCTCTTCGATTATGATGTTCAAAACATTGGTGAGAGCTAGAGCTACCTCGAATGAATTTGGGAAGGATTCCTTTGATTGGTTTTCTGATTTTTGCAAGGGGCACTAGAAGATATAAGTGACTAATCTTGAAGGAAAAAGGGGAAGGAAATCATTAAAAATTGTCCCTAACTGATTTAGTTTCTCTGTATTTGGAATTTCTTGAAGATTACGCAACTATGTTCTATAACTATAAGCTTCTTGCTGCAACATCTTTACGAGAGGTACACCGAATTTTGTAATGAGACCACTAGGAGAAATAACATAACAAAAACTATGTATTAAGAGACAAATCATACCTTCCTAAAGTGAGACATGTAGAGTGTGTATAAACACTTATTTTTCTAAAATCAAACCTATTCTACCCTACACTACTAAGAAGTAAGGAAGAATACAAATAAAACCTGACACTAACAAAGGAGAAGTAACTTCCTTTCCTCAAAATTTGGAACCATGCAACTAATTTTGCAAGGATTATGGTCATGTACATGAGTGAAAATTCATATGGAAGAAAATTTCCACCCATCTAGCCAAGGTATCAACAATAAGAAAAGAAAATACCTCCTCAAGCTAATCACTGTTTGAGTCTTAGAGGATTTGGTGTTGACCCTCAGTGATATGAAGCTCATCCTCATTCTCAGAAATAAGAATGAAAAGTTGTGGCTCATCGTTTGGCTCCAATGAATCCAAGTATCGATGGGGCAAGGTCTTTCCATTGGATTTTCTCACCGTATTGAGTTTCAACTTATATAAGGAAGTCTTTTTGTAAACATTCTTGGAAAAAGTGACTGTTTATGATCTGATCTTCTCCTTGTTATTCATCTACAAAAATTATCTTCTTCCTTGATGACTGATATGAAAGTAGTGTCATCCTCGTTTCCTTCTTATTCCTCGTCTGGGTGTGAAACATGGAAGATTCAATACCTATTATCTTGATTCAAGAGGGTTGTTTGAAGAAGTAGGTTGTTCTTGAATGTTCTCCTCCATGACAACATGCTCATGTTATTAGAGGATGGATGAAAGAGTAGAAAAATTGACAAGCTCCATGGGTTATTGTCCACCAAAACACTCCTTCAAATTTGATAAATAATCATCTTATTAATTTTCTCTCGCTTATGCCAAGGATTCAACCTCTTCTATGATGATCTCTATATTTTCAACTTGTTCACCATGGGTATCCTCATCCTCAAACATGAAATTTGATATCTCAAACTCATCCAAAAAATCATATTTTTGGAAGGATGAAGGAGAAGAAGGGATTGCAATTTCCTTCATAACATGCTTATTACTCGGGACTTCTGGAACTAAAAAGTCTTCCTTCATAACATGAAGTTCCCCATGGTTTGTTATAGCTGATGATGATGGTTTTGGTGGATCAATACAACCACTCAAAAATGTAGAAATCTCAAGACATATAGGAAAATAAGGGTCACTGCATTCCATTGAGATACCTTGCACACTTGGGATATTTTCTTCCTTTTCTTGCACATTCTATTCTTCTTGTGAAATTAGAATTGACTTTTCTTCCTCCTCAAATGAATTTTCAACTTGTGATGAATCTAAAACCTTTGAAAGACTTTTGCAAATGTGGATAATGCACTTGAAACACAAGGATTAGTGATCATCATCTTCTTGTTCTTGAAATTTTTCATTTGTAAAATCATCCTTCACCACTTGTTCTTAAACTCCAACTTCAACTGAAGGCATTAACGAAATTTGAGAAATGTTGAACTTGGCAGCCCAATTTCTCAAATACTGGATTGATTCTTCTTGGTATGGCTCTTCTACCTTCTCTCCTCATAACTGATTTTTTGATTTTGTTCCTCCCAAAATAGATTTGGGAATGCAAGAGGAGGGGTGGGTAAGGATTCAACTATTCTCTTCACTATTTGAGGTGGTGGAAGAGGTGAAAATTCTTGTCTTGGTGGAGTGGAAGGAAGTTTAGAAGGAAAATGGAAGAAAGCTTAAGATTATATGAAAGAATAGGAGACAAAGAAGTAAATTCCACAGTTGGTGTAGTGACTAGAAAGTTAGGAAGATGGGGTTGCAGTTGATATTGCATGGATGGAGGCATGAGAATATGGATGTGAGGTGGTAATGTTAGGATTTCCCATTGATAAGGTTATCTAGCATTAGATTCATAATTCTCTCTTCTATTGATCCATTCTCCAACTTGAGTAAATGTTTTGATTATGAATTGAAGCTTTTGTTGAGGACTAAACTTACTTGGTAGAGATCTAGTCCATAGATATGGAATGTTGAAACCAATTTAGGCCACCTTATTTTTCTCCCTAGTCCTTATCAACACCATACTCAACTTCAACACTTGACACTTTTTCTATAAGTAGTCCTCTTCAAGTGTAGGATAGCCTCAAGAATCTGCATAGCTCTGCTCTTGAAAATTTGAATAGATTGGTAGATAACCAATCTGATTTTCATCTTAAAATTGATTTGGGGGTGGATTATAGTAGCCTAAAGATGGATATTATTGCTTCTACTACAAGTGTAAATTCTCTAGTGGGAATGAAGTCATGATTGCACAACTTGATGAGTGTGAAGCAAAATGGAAGGTATGGGAAAAAATGAATGGAAATGGATGAAAAGAAAGGTCTGTAACTCAAAAGTGGGTTGTTTTGGATCAGTGGAGTCACCAATTATTCTTATAATGTTCCTCCAAATGATGGATTTCACCAATAACACAACAAAATTGATGAAATGAAATGGTAAGGTGATTAAAACATGTCCCACTGGGTGTGCAAGAACTATTATCACGAAATCACAACACCTTCTAATTACTATCATGTGATTTTGTTAAGGCAAGCAATGTGTTTGGGTAAAACAGAGTTACTTCAAGGTGTGGGACCTTAAAATTGAAGAAAATCTCCAAAAAAGGTTGGTTTCTCTTCCTAAACTAATGTAACACTACCTCTAATGAAAATAAATATAATTTTTAAGCCTATCCTATCAGTTACAGGACTAGGGAGAAGGAATGAACATGAAAATGAAGAAAACATACACTAAAGGAGGTGATAACACTAAGAGAAGGGTGTAGGGAGTCTCCCAATGAGTGAAAATGAAAGAAAATGCAGAGCAAAGAGGGTGGAAGTAATCACCACAGTCTAGCAAAAACACTCAACCCACCATTTTCATGAAGGAACAACAATAATAGACCTTGCAAGACAAATAAAATTGGCACAATATAGTTGCATCTAAAATGAAGAGGTAGGAGAATGCAAATATAAAAGCAAGGGAAGAAAGATATCCACAAACTCAAATCTATTGCTTCATTGATATACACAGTTCATTACAATACAAGAGAAATGATAGGATCATCATACAAGATGTCTAGAATGGAGGCCTGCAACACATTGGATTTCTTGAAGTAATTTTGGCAGAGCTTAGCTACTTGAGAATTCTCCTTGCAAAAATGAAAGGGTTGTACAATTTATAGAAGTGAGTGGAGAAGATAGAAAAGTGAAATTACCATATACATGCCCTTATCCACCTAATAAATGTAATAATTAATTTTAAAACATCATGGGTACTGCATAACCCATCCTTATTGTATTGTTACTTACTCGAGAAGAAATTGGTCTCCATGTTCCATTAATGGTGGTAGATGGATGTACAGTGCATTTGAGTGTAGAAGATTTTTTCCATTTTTCACCACTAGTACCTCACCAAAATTAAAAATTATATTTTTTTCTATGTAGAGGATTTCGAGATCTTTCTATAAAGTTCAATTTTATGAAAAATAGAGCTTCCTGCTAAAATTTATGGCCCTTTGAATATATTTAGTTTTATGGGAAACCACGGGTCACTACTTGATATTTCCCTTATTTATAGGAAATAGACCCCCAAATACTTGTACTTGCTCATCAATCCTTTACGTTCTTCTACTTCATGTTTTATAAGTGAATCAATTCCAAATCACCACATTACTTCACCTTCTATTTTTCCTTCTTTGTGGTGTTTGAAAGACTCGTTGATGCCTAGGGAGGTGAGCCACTACCCCTTAGCTCATCGGGATAAAATCGATGAGAATACCATTTGAATTGCACATCGAGATTTTAAATGCCACCGAATTGGTATTTAACTCCTTGCAAAGTCTTCCCCTTATTAAAATCCACTTAACTCATTTCGTCCTAGACTTATTAGGGTTTTATATTTCTTTTGTTCATGCTTGCACCACCCTTGTGCAAATCTTCACCTCACCAAATGCTAAATTAATTGCCCAATCATTAGTGTTTGATCTTTGCTTTCACTTGCTTAGAATGGGGGTGTTATTACTTGAAGTATCCCCTCATGAATACTATTTTTCACATTATTCACCAACTCATCACAACTCTGCGGGGTTCTTGGCAGCTTTGAACTCCTAACTCGTGGTGTTTTGAATAGATTTACCTTCATCACTTGGGGGATTACTTGCATGTAATCCCCATCGGATCACTAAAACTCATCTCTTCACCCCCAATTTCTCAACACCTTCCTCAATTTGAGATCCCTTTGAGCTACTCCTAAGAGCTCTACCTTCCAACTTGGCCCGACCGGGCCACCTGGTTCTCACAAAATCGGCTCCCCATGCCTACTTCTGCAAGGAAAAGAGCTCCTTATTCAACTCTCCCAACTCGGGATTTCACACATCTATTACTTACGAATGAATCCTTCAAAATTTCATGTCGAGCTCACTTTACATGGTGTCATTTGGGAGTGCTTGCACTTGTGTTGATCTGGGTTACATTGCTCATAAGAAATGCTCCCATAGTTTGCCACAACTTCCGAATTTCCCTGCTCGACTCTGACTCGTTCACCACTTCACCTTGCTAATTCTCCTTTAGCTTTGTGGTGTTTTGATTTTCTCTGACTTGCATTGATTGAACCTCCCATTACTCTAAAGTAAAGGGTTTCCCGATCACCACAACTTCATGTCTAATGGCTCACCTCTTCATTGTTCTTTGTAATGTCATTGACTTGTGTTGGTTTTCCACATCACTAATTTGAAGTTGAGGATTTATAGAATGTCGTAACTCTTCCTAATTCTCACATGTGAGCTCAACTCATTTCTTTCTTATGATTTTACCTATGTGCCCGAGCTGCTCATCCCTCTAAGCTCACACCAACATCTCACCATTTTCCTTACATTGACCCCGACATGATTTATTCGTTGCATCAAGGTTGGGTCGCTTAGCCTCCAAGTCACCTTCCCTATGCCATTTCACATCCCATATTTCCTACAAACCTACATCCCTAGTCAACCTTAGAGCTCGGCCTCTAACTTGCCCCATCCAATGAGTCCCATCACTTCTATATTGAGTTGTATCCTCCACCATCTCGGTGAGCTAGGATATCTTGCAAAGACCTTCCCTAGAACCTAAATCACCTAGCTTGGCAAGCTACTCACCAATCCCATCTCCTTTACTCATCCCGTATCCAACATCACCTAGCTCACTAAGTAGCTCGATGAACTACTCTCCATTTTCATGCCTCAATGCTTCACTACAATATCTAAATAGTTTGGTGGTGCATCGAACCAACTCTCCCAATAACTCGGTGATTTTTTGGGGAGCTCGACCCAAATTTGACCCCTTGGTCTAATTTTTTTGCATTTTTGGATTTTCTACAAACTTCCTTAGAACTAGAAGGATGAGGGGGTGTAATGGGAAGTCATGAAGCTATTTTTTTTAACTTTTCCACTTTTTACCCATTTCTAGCTGGACGTGGGCCCACACATCCCACTTTTTTCTTATTTTTAATTGAGCTCTAAGGCTTTAAGACCTAGAAGAGGAAAAAATACACTTATGACCCCAAATCTTCCAAAAACAATGAATCAGCTCCGAAACATGAATTTTTCCTGCAAATTCATATTCACCTCATTTTTTAACAAGTGTCCAAGTCTAGGTTTCCCAATTGTCCATCTAACCCTAGGGGTGAAAATGGATAACAATCCATGGTTAAGAACTCATGTCATCTCTCTCATAGGTTAGTGAAAAATCTCTCAATAAAGCGATAATATGATAGCTCAAAATGGGTCACAATGGATTTTACCCCTCCCACCCTGTTATTTATACCCTACAGCCCTAATCATTCATTTTTCTTTCCCCTAGGGGCCAAATGAATGACATGTTCTTCTATTTTCTTCCCGCTACATGATGGCATTCTCACACGATGATTATTATTTATTAAGTTGTCATTTTTCTAACATTTTTGCTATGTTGGGGCATATTTTTGCTTCTCGGCAACCTTTTCTTCTACCTGGGCATATTTTTGCTTCCCATGGTTTTTTTCACTTCCACAAATACACATTCATTCTTCTATATCACATTCTTCCCAAAATTTTAAAAAATCACTAAATAATTAAAAATCCAGAAAAATAGTAAAATATAAAAATCCCATAAAAATTGGTAAAAAGCTTTCACATATCTCGAATCATTTACTAGACTCAAAACATCAAAAATTTCCTACATAACATATTTATTTGGTCCTTTCTTGTTCTCACACACAACTTGAGGATCATTTCAATCCACCTCCTTTAACAAAGCTAGTTTACTTGTTACGTCTATCTTTCGCCGTCGACAAGAAGTTTCTTGGGAAGTTTAATAGTTCACATGTAATTTTCATAGGACTTATAATTCTTATTCACCTCACATGTATTCTTGTTTGGGGTGAAATTTTAACCCTTGTCTTTAACTTAAACATTTGGGAACTAAATTTTGATATAAAAACATTGGTACAACTATCTTGAATGTTGTTTGTTTGAGTACATTTGTTTGTGCTTGTTTCTTTTTTGGTTTTCTTGTTTACTTTCTCGTATAACATTACATTATGTATGTTTCTTTGAGTCATTCCTTGCATGTTTATCTTCAATAAAGAAACGATGACATAGATCATAGAAAAATGATGAGACAAATTTGTTCCTAAGCTAGTTGATATGTTGTAATATCCATATATGAGTTTTCTTCATCTCCACTTTTCTTCATAACCATTTTTCTTCTATCAAAATTTTTTCTTCAATACCACTTGGGGCAATAGGGATTATATTTATCCCCCTCCCCCTCACATTGTACACTCACCTACTAGGTTTGCATCAAATCTTCTTATTTCCTTCTTCATTTCGATCGTTGATTGACCTCTTTCATAACCCCATCGACACTCGAGGGGGAATCCTTCATTCTTTTAATTTTTCTTCCATTCCTTAAAAATTTACTTTGTCTATAATTGTCTACTATATTTTTGTGTCGTCACTTATGCCACCCCAAAGAGGGGAAAATGTAGAAACCTAAAATCCACTTACCTAGTTTTAATACTAAGATTGCACTAATTACCCTCTTTCCCATCATTTCTGTTATAAATGGTGATTTTCCACTAATTAAATAATCTTTCCCTCAATTTTGGTCAATTAACAAGATTGAGTTAATTAACTAGCCTTTATCCCATTGTGGATGCCAATTAACGACACTTTGTTAGTTATAATCCTCCTCCAATCAATTAATTAACTATCATTAGTTAATTAAGCCTATATAACCTTGCATTTAATTAATAAACCTTCTTATTTATTAAATCCCCTTTCAAATCATCCAAATCCTACCTATTTTCCTCTAAATCAAATCTAAATAGCTTTCTAAGCTTATCCTAGCCTATTAATTAATCCTAGTCGATTAATTGAATCACTTATAACTCCCATGAGTTACTAATTATACTTAATTATTTCTAATCATCATTATCCCTTCTAATTATACTCTCTCTTATCCCATATTTACTAGTTTTCTAGCTTCTCCCGAACCTGGAAAGCTATATAAATAACATACTCTTGAGAATAGATCCTACCTCTTCAACTTAAACTGAATAAGCAAGAAAATAAGACTTACCTAACCTCAAAATGACGAGGTTTAGAGATACCCGTGGATGTGAATGAATGATGTTTGATTGTTGTGCTCCATATACGAAAGAGATATAAGCTCCTTTCCTGCAAGAACACCTATAGATCATAGACACTAAAAATATATATATAATAAAATTTTATGTGGATTTCTGGAAAAGACCACTCCCTAGAAATCAAAGGACTTCTTGACAATGGTATCAATCCACTTTTACAATCAAGTGGGTATAAAATAAATAAATAATATTTGATAAATGGTGATAATAAATGTTTCATTATTACAAATATAGAGTTGATAAAGGATAAGAATGATAAATAAGAAATATGGTTCAAAATCGAGAATTTAAATCAAGATTTCGAATTCTAAGAGGAAGGATAACTCTCTTCTTCAGTGGACTCCGGGTCTTCTTCTTTGGAGGAATCTAAATTATCATCTTCAATGTACTCTTCCTTAAAGAAGTATAAAATGTATTCTGGTATTATTATACCATGTTGTATTGGTTCTCGGTACTCAAAATTAGAATATGAGTTATCTGAATTAGTTTGGTCTTGATTTAGACTGGGATTGCCTCTTCTAAATTATCATTGTATTGATATTTGAACCAATCTAAATCATCCTAGATGCGCAAGACTTCAAAATAAGCTTCCTATAATTCATATGTGGCTTTGTGGATTCACTGAGTAGATTCAAAGATGGTCTAAAAAGATCTAAAGGGGTAGAATGGATCACACACACCTCAAGGTCATGTAGAATGTCATACTACTCCTAGTGCAATGAATGAAAAATAGGTAGAGAATGGATAATGGTAATTTTGTGACTTGGGCCCCTATTTCCATATAATAGAATCCATTCTTGATAAAATGTTAGCAGAAAAAGACATGTAATAGAATGAATATAAATTATTAGATGGAGTTTGATAAAACTTGCAAGAAAAAAAAGTAGGAATCATAGGCGATTTTAGTAATCACTGGAAATTACTGATAAATGATAAAAGACTAATAAAACAAATTATTTAACTAATTGAATTGAAATTTTGGTCTTCCAAAGGCTTAGATAATAACCTGAGATAAAAATGATGAGAAAAACACTTGAATGTAGAAACATAATTATAAAATGATATTTGACCTTGATTGAGAGTGATGCAAGAAAATTGATGAAGTTTGCAGCTAGATGATGCACATGCTTCAAAAGGAATCCCAAGATGTTTGATGATCATGAATAAGAGTGATGGATGATAGTATGTTCTATGTTAATACAAAATAATGCTGATGAATTCCAATAGAAAAATCAAACTCGAGAATGTAAGCGATGATCCCCAAAAGAGAATGAAAAATTCTCTTAAGTAATCGTTGGTGATTACTTGAATCATCGGTTATTTCATCTATTTTAGGTTTGTTTAGTAAATTATTGGAACAATTTTCTAATTTGATATTTTTGTTTTGAATTTCGAGGAGTGAGTTGCTAAGTAGTTTGAAATGTGTTGAGTTGGTGGGTGATGATAGAATGAGCTAAGTTTAACTAGATTATGTTATGATTTGTCTAGGCTTATAAATAATTTTTAATAGGTTTATAGATGATAATGATAGGTTTTGGGATAAGGGAGTTAAAGGATAGGTTAAAAATGGTTTTTAGGGAATATTTGGATAGTTAGGCAAATGATTAGGTTAGGTTAGATAATTAGGTATTATTTAAGAAAATAATGATTTTTCATACGTGGACATATTAGTTTGATTAAATAGTGTATATGTTATGAAATATTAAAAAGTGGGGGTGTAATATGTGGCTTGGGACATGTATTAAATTAATTGATTAATTGAATAGAAATAAAGGGTGTTTTCATGAGATGTCATATGATTAATTAAGAAGAGGGTGTATTTGTATTAAATATTGGTATGTTTAATTAATGATCTAGATCAGGATGATGAAGTGTAGATTTTCGGTGTCTACATTTTCCCCTTTTTATCTAGTGGTTTTAACGTCAAAGCATCGAAAAAATGAAGAAAATTTGTTCGATGGGTTATCCATCTACAAGACAATACAGGAACACCAGTGTTTATATATGATGTGTTTCGTAAAAATCACCCCAGTCCAAGGGATACCAAAACAAGATCTACTACCGAGGAATCAAATGATAAGGGAACCATGGGGTTCGAACACATATAGATGTATGATTTGTGAAGGAAGGCTAAATATATGGGTAAAGTCAAGTGATGGGGGCCAAAGGGCATGTGTCCCATAGACATATGAAAATCCCAATGTTGATTTTGTTTGTTCAATTAATGTTTCAAGGACTAGGGTCCTTTGAAAGGGACACTTTTGTGAAAAAGAGTAATGATTGACATGATTTAGGGCAAAGGAGGGAATAATGGCTAAAATAGGGACTAATCACTAGCGATTGATAAAATCTCCGATGATTGAAATCGTCGATAATTTCCCCATGGTGAAATTTGGGCTATAAATAGCCGATTGTGAGTTTATTTTACCACATTATTACCATGGTGAATGCAAATAGGCAGAGAAAATGGGGTGTAAAAAATGTGTTTGTGGGTCAAAAGAGGTGAGATTTAGACAAACTGGCATCTTCGAATAGGCAGCGCAAGCCTATGATGGCTAAGGTAAGTAATTTAACCTATTTTTTGTTGTTTGTTATTGATTTTTATAGTTTTAAAGAATTTTTTCCCATTTTTTGGGTTGTTCGAATGCCCTAGGTTTGATCCATAGGAATCACTAGTGATTGCACAAATTGTTAGTGATTCATGTGAATCACAGGAGATTCGACTACTAAATAGCATTTTTAGTTTTTGATAAAAAAATGTGTGATTTTCATAGATGATGATGTTTGTACTTTAATTAATGTTAATGATAATGTAATATTAAATGTTGATCAAATTTTTCTGATGATATTCATGTTAATGTTAAAAATATGTTTTGATGTTTTAGATGTTATTGGTATTTTTGATGTTGATGTTGATGTTTAATTATGATATTTTACCACAATAATACTAATATTTGATTGTGTGTTTTTGTGTTTGTAGGTAGATATGCTCAAGTTAACTATTCATAACCATATACTAATGATCTTGGAAGAGGTGAGGGCTGACATGACATGATGATGAATGGGGAATATTGAGGCAAAGGTGGGTTTTGGTGGTATACAACATTATTGATGGATAAACATATGTCATAGTTTGATGTTGGCTTTGTTAGAGTGGTGGAATCCTTCCACCTGTACTTTTTGGTTGCCTACTAGGGAGATTACGATTACTCTAGAGGATGTACACCATATCCTAAGACTACCTATCCATAGAGAGGGTGTATATATTATTACTAAGGTGGAGAGGGATGATGTGATGACTAGATTGTATGGAGAGGATGTTCAATACTAGTCGATACAAGTCATTTTTCTTATGGAATATTATATTCAGTTGAGAGAGAGGGTTGTACCCGTATGACTATGATGATGATGGTTATCATTTGTTATGCTTTGCTAGATTCTAGAGGTGGTTATTTCCCATGGATGATGACAGGGGTTGTTACGAGATGATGGAGTACCATACAATGTTTGAGTGGGGGACCACATTATTGTCACATACATTCAAAGAGTTATGGGTCTAAAGGCCCACAAGAATTATGGTATTGATTTAGCCTTTCTTCTATAAGATTGGGCTTTTGAGCACATTACCATTGCTTTACCAATGGGGTTCCATGGAGGATTTAGAATGAGCATCCTAGCTTTATGAGGTGGAGATTAGATAGGGGTCATGTGGGGAAGAGGAGGACAAGATACTATCAAGAGTTACTATCTATATTGTAAGTGGGTGACATGATTTGGAGGTCGTATCTAGATTTCCTTGCTTAGACCGAGTACCCACATGAGTTGATAGGTTTTTAAAAATCTATGTGGCTTCATGCTCTGCGACTAGGTGAGCATGAGTTACTCCATTTTTATCGATTAGGAGACAATTTGTATTAGTACAAGGAGTTCATGAGGATCCCATGTAGTACATATGGGAGGATGGAGATACTTGATACTCGAGGGTAGTGGTGAAAGAGCCTCGAGATTATCATTTATCAGTAGTGCTATGGGCCTAATGAGGATAGAGAGTTTTTCCTATTGATGATGTTGAGGTGACTCTTAAGGATACAACATGGTGGACCTGAGCACTAAGGGGTTTTGATAGGACTCTAGTATTCTAGAGAGAAGTAAGAGATTTAGCGGGTATGTGCTCAAGAGAGGGAGGAACACCAACACAGGAGGAAGTACAAGGTTTATTTTATGATAAAGTGAGGAGGGTGATGATGATTCATTACAAACTATTACACCGATGACGACGTAGGCTCTAGGTAGAGAGAGATGTGGCTAGGAGAGAGAGATGACCTCTTGGATGTTAGAGATGATTTGGTACTGAGTGGGATAGTGGGATTAATGAGAATGATGGACTCAAAGTAAAGCTAACTTAGGCCATTACATATAGGGCTAGATAGATATCATGAGAAGATAGAGGGCCTAAGTAAGGCCTTAGGGATTATCGGTCCTTCTATTTCTTGTGAAAATTGGTGGAGATGGCACAAGCTAGTAGATAGATAGAGAAAAAGGCTAGCGAGATAGGCCAATGGACCATAGGCTAGAGGCTAACAGTCGAGAGAGACCTGTGGTACCCAACATTGACTTTGTGGCACATTATCATTCATTATGGGACAAGCTACAATACTATATTGATACGGTGAATCGTGATTTACCAAATGTGTATTGTATGTTGATCATTTGACCACTAAGGTGGCATCCCTAGTATTAGTGAAACAGTGTGGGTCACCCTCCTCAGAGACTAAGTAAGGATGTGATAGTGATAGAGGAATGGTGGAGATTTTAAAGCCATTGATGGTTCCGATGATCGGGAGGAGATGGCATCACTTGCCCCTCATAACGAGTTCTTGGAGGTTATTAGTTTATTAGCTGATGAAAATTTTGATGTATTTGATATACGGCTCATATAATCTCATATTTGTATGACATTGATATGATATATTTTGGATATACGAACCATAGAAGCCCATTTTTGTATGACATTTATATGATGATGATCATGATGTATATGGAATTGATTTATATGATGATGATGAGGTTTATGAATTATGTTGTTTTAATTTCATGTGTTAATATATGTTTAATGTATATTTTTAATTTGAATGTGTTAGTGTTAGAAGTAATTTTATGGATACATTAGCTATGATTTTGAATTGTTTAGTTAATTAAATGACTTTAAAATGTGATTTGAAAAGAATTGTATTAGAACTATGACTAAGTAAAATATGAAATGATTTCCCCATTGATGGTTTTGATATACAGATGATGGGTTTTGACAACTTAAAAGTAGTTGTAATTATAGCCTTAATGAATGTCAAATGAGATCATCAATGGGTAGTTTACAAAAATATTAATAAAATGTGGTATTAAATGAATGTTCCTTTCTAGGACATGAAAGGGGTTTGAACATGTGTAGGTCAATATATAAATAAGGTTATCCTTTTCTGCAGGCTCATACAAAAATGCCCCAGATTTAAATTTTTTTAGTTTAAAGAAAATTGATCAATGCAAGAAGTTTGTTATAAGGGAAAAGGTGATCGATGCGGAAGCTTTCTAGATGCTTTTGATATTGATGTATTTGTATTAAAGGCTGATCAATGTGGGAATCATTTTTCATGGGTAGCCATCCTTCAAGGATATGGTCTACATTTTATAATTTTGACTTCTACAAAATCTCCGTCCTTCGAGGGATTGGTCTACAATTTTGACTGGTATCTTTCCTTCGAGAGATTAGTCTACTTTTTAATTCCTTGAAAATATATTTTTTGTTATTTTCAATGGATTTCCTTCAAGGGATTAGTCTTTATTGTATCTTTGGTTTTCCCAAATGAAATATGTGATGAATAGAGCCATGGTGTTCATCTTTAAGGTATATCTAGGATAATGATGAGATAACCACATGCTTTCAAATCATTACTATGACAAGATGGATGATATGATGGAGTGACAAGATTTTAAATATAACTATTGTCATGATGATCAATCATTTAACAATAAAATGGCCACAAGTGCAAGGAATTTAGAGGTTTCTTTTCAGGTTCACCATCAAGGGAAGCGAGATGATATGCTCCCAACCCATATTTGTGAGTGATGATGTATGGACCAATCCAATTAGGGGAAAAATTTCCATGTTTACTCTATTCTAATTGAGTGACATTTTGATTTTCTTTAAGTACAAGATCACCAATTTTAAATTCACATTCTTTTATATGTTTTTTATATGCTCGTTTAATGTGTCCTTGATAAACCTAATGATGTTCAAGGGTCATTAGACATTTTTCATCTAATAGTTCAAGTTGTGCTAGACAGGTATTGTCGATATTCTTTTGAGGATGAAGTCCTTAAGTGATACACAAAGTGATGGAATTTTAATTTCAAGAGGTAAGATGGCTTCGAATCCATAGTATACAAGTGAATAGGGTGTAGCTCCCATAGGAGTACGAATGCTAGTTCGATAGGCCCAGAGAGAAAATGGGATTTGGAGATGCCAATTCCTTCATGCATCATTTACTTGTTTTCATAAGGATTTTATTAAGTGTTTTATTTGAGGCTTCATCCTCTCCATTTTCTTGGGGATAATATGGTGATAAAAATATAATCTTGATGTTAAATGTATCACAAAGTTTCTTAACTTCTTTATTTTAAGGATTTTCCATTATCTGTGATAATTTTATGTGGGATACCAAAACAACATATAATGTATTGATATATGAAATTGATAATAGGTCCCATTTAGTGGATATTAAAGGGATAACTTCAACCCATTTAGTAAACTAATCGGTAGCTATAATAATAAAGTGCTATTGTTGAGATGACTTAGGATTAATAACTTCACCACTAAGGTTTAACCCCACTCGAGAGAAAGGCCATAGGTCCTGAGCAAGTTGTAATTCTGACTTGGGACATGGATGAGATCTGAATGAAGTTAACATTTAACACATTTCTTGACATATTCACAACAATCCTTGGTGATAGTAGGCCATTAGTACCCTAACCGTATAACATGTTTTGCAATGGAATTTCCACTCAAATGTCCTCCACAAGCTCCATAATGTAATTATTCAATTTATTTGGTTGATTTATGTGATTTAAGATACCTTAATTGGATACCATCAAAAATAATTTTGTAAAGGATATCGTGGATAATGAAAAAGTGAGTTGGGTGATGAAGAAATGATCGTTTAGCATTACGTGATAATTCGGAAAAATTTTTGATTTAGCAAGATTATCGTCAATGATATTAATAGGAGGGATCTCATTTTGACGTGAAGGGTGATCCAACCGTTGAATGACGATGGATACTTTAGCGTTGTATTTTGAATCTTTCATTTCTAATGGGATCAAGGCTCCTAAATAGGCAACTATATCTGTAAATTTTTTAGAGGATCATGTGATGGTTAGGATGGTGTAGTGATCAAAAGCACTAAGGATAAAGTCAACATTGGCTTTGTATTTTTGTAAAAAAAAAAATTTACACTGATATTCTCCTTTAACTTGATTGATAACAAGTTGTGAATATCCATAGATATCTAAGATGTGAATGACAAGGAGAATAATGGTAGTAAGGCCCATGATTATACCCTCATATTCTGCCATATTATTAGTACATTCAAAGTTTAGTTTGAATGATAATGGAATAATAATGCCCCAAGGAGGTATGATAACAATAGCAGCTCCTTCCCCTTCTTGGAATTAAGAACCATCAAAGAAGAGAGTCATTTTGATAGGTATGAATTCATATTTTTTGACATTATTGATGGATTCATCTAGAAAGTATTCATGAGGAAGTTAATTGTCAGGCAAGGGAGTGTCATCGATTTGGTCTACAATGTCCTGGCCCTTAATAGAATTTTGTGATATGAACTCAAGATCAAACTTATTCATAAGCATGAGCCATAAGGTGATATAATCATTATGATATGGTTTTAATTGTATGGTTTTTAGTGGATTGAAGCTACGACAACATACATTTTTTTATTAAGAAGATAATGTCTTAACTTGGAAGTGGCAAAGTATAAAACACAACATAGCTTTTCAAATTCAATGTAATGGGTTTTATATTCATGAAGTGTGCAAATGAGATAATGTATATCCCTGCTCATGACCCCGATTATCACGGTGAGTGAGCATGGATCCAAGAGAATGTTCTGAAGTAAATATATATAAATAAAATGGCTCTCCTTCATGAGGTGAAGTAAGCACATGTGATGATAGAAGATATTGTTTAATTTCATTAAAGGCTTTCTAACAATAAAAATCCTAGTGAAAGTTTATATCATTTAGGAGAAGATGATGAAATGGTTGAAAATGATCATAAAATTGTGATATAAAACATCGATGGACTGCGATTTACCTTGAAGATTGCGTAATTGTGTAAGATTGGATGGTGGAGGCATTTCAATGATGAATTTCAATTTTTCTAGGTCAACCTCAATACCTTGAATAGATGTGATGAATATTAAAAAATTTCTAGTGAGAACACCGAAAACACATTTTACAAGATTGAGATGAAGATAATACTTGAATGAGACAAGTAAAGATTGATTCAAGGATGGTAAGATGATCCTTACATTGTTTGGACTTTTGTAAAAGGTCATCAACATAATATTCAACTATCTTGTGAAGGAGGTTGTGAAAAATGTAGGTCATGGTATGCTTTGATAAGTAGCTCTTGCATTTTTAAGACCAAATGGCATGACATGCTAGTAGAAGGTTCCCCAAGGAATAATGAAAGAGGTTTTATGTTGATCATTGGTGGTGATAAGAATTTGATTATAAATTAGAAAAACCATTCATAAGAGAAATAATTTCATGGCCAAATGTTACGTCCAATGAGCTGATCTATGTTTGGAAGGTGGAAATTTTCTTTAAGACACATAAGATTAAGATCCTTGAAATTTGTGTAGATATGTAACTTGCCCAAGGCTTTGGTTACGTGGACGATGTTGGAAACCCATTATGGATAATCAATGGGTATGATAAAATTAGCTGATAAAAGGTATTTCAACCCTTCTTTAATAAGGGAGCTATATGAGGATGCATTTTACAAAGTTTTTTTCTTAACAGGCTTAGTGTTTGGATATGTGATAATATTATGTATAATAATATTGGGGTCAATTCCGGGCATATAATTATATGACCAGGAAAATCCTTGATAATATTTTGATAAGAATGAGGTAAATTCATCAAGTTCTTGAATTAATGATTGAATGACCTTAACTATTCAAGGATCTTGATGGGTCCCTAAGTTTATGTCGACGGTGGCTTATTTGAGGAGGGTTGGTGTATTGTTGAGTATAAATAATATTGTTCTAAGGAGAAGAAAAATATAGGATTCACGCAAGGGAACAAGGTGCATTTGAAGTCACTAAATGAAAGGAAAGGAAATGTGCACCAAAACAAGTTTGATTCAGCTTAGTTATTTTCATTGATACAAGCTATTTTTGGAGATAGAATGTGGAGAACACATCTAGATAGAGACTTGCATGTCACGAAAATGCTATTTTGGTAATGAGTGATTGATAAGAACAATGAATGAGCTTGAGTTAATGATAGGATTACTTCTTCCAATTAACTATCGGATGTTTATTATTAACACACTTGCATGTGTGCATGTTATTGTAAAGGGTCGTACTCTATTATCAACATGCAACTTGTTTTGGGAACTTTGTAGGCGGTGAAGGAAAATTCCCCATCCCTATAAATATGTAGTGAAATTTGTAGTTTAGAGAGACCAAATGATTCTCGGAGTTATGCTATGGGATTTGATGTGCACATGACTTATGGTGATACTTTATAATGTAAGAAGCTTCTATGTTTTATAGTGTTTAATGTAATGGAGTATGTTGATTGCATAATGGTGTTAAACATGACTATAAATAGTTCTTGTATGGTTGATCTGATTATATTTATTTTTTAATTCATGATTCTCTAAGATCTAGATCTTGAATATGCTCTGTGGAATGTTTATGTTTACTTATGGATATGAATATATACTTTATCTCCATCACATTAACATCACGCATAAGAAAATATAAAGAGGGGCCTAGTACCTTTGTGCACTTTGGGTGAGCACTCATCTCAAGCCGGGTGATGTGCCAGTGTAATTGGGTTTTATATAGTGGATTCTAGGCTGCATCATTTGTTCTATTGGCTTTTTAGTTGTTTTCGGGATGGTTCATGATGAAGACATAAAAATTGACCTTAGCAAGTGTTAAAGAGTGGATAAAAGATATGGAAGAAGAGCATGCTAGGAGGTTCAACAATGGATCTGAGTTTGATGCACACACGTGGGTGGAGAAGAATTTATATGACTATTTATATAAGAGCTTCTATATTATCTTTCTAGTAGACTGTATGAGTGGCTAGTTTCTTATGAATCTAAAAGGACATGAAGTTATTACACACTTGTTTGGATGTAGGAATAATTTCAATCTCTCCATGATGTTGATCTGATTCGGATGCCCGTTGTGGACACTTGGTTCCATGTTGTTATGAATAGCCATATTTTGGAGTACTCAATTTCCACTTATTCTTTCCCGCAGGTAGAGTTCGACTTTTTATATTATCCTAGGGAAACTTATTTTAAAGGCATTCCATTGGTGATCAAAATTTTGATTGTAACCCTTAACTTGGAAGAAAAACCAATGGCTAGCTAAACCCCATCACGCATGGGGAAGAAGCGAGTGTCCTGTGAAGGATGACGGACCTAGTGGCAGAGAGGCAATGAGAAGAAAAGAAACTTAAGTACAATGAGGCACACAAGAGGGAGATAGAGAAGAAGCATGATATTGTAGAGTAGATGGCGTTGAGGAAAGAGATGGCTCGTGAAGGATTTGGAGCTCACGTAGAAGGCATGGAGCCAGAGCATCTTGAACTCCCCCATTTAGGAAAGAATAATAGGGAACCCTCCTCAACCTCACATGGGATCATGCCAAAGCAGAGAGACGGCATGGGCCACGGCTCACATATAAATCTACCTAACAACCTAGCCCTTGCGCTTGGTTTTCTAGTATCTAGTACACCAAGTAGATAGCAAGCTAGTTTTGGTAGTAGAAGAGCAGGAGTAAGTCAAATAAAAAGTACATCTATGGCCTGGAAAATATTTTCTTTTTTATTTGGAGGTACCTTCTCAGGCACATCGTCAACACAAAACTCAAGTGTGTAGAATTTCGTACTCACTATAAGAGTTTTCGTTCTATAAGAGTTTAGTTCAAGACACCGCTTTGTTGGAACACATTGTAGTACATCCAATGTTCCACTACCATCTACTCATGGGGGATAAGGAGACATAGTTTTCTCTATTTCTAGTGGATTTGGTGGTTGTGGAGAAAGAGGTAACACAAGAGGTTCTAGATCGGTGGGTGGGGTCCTTATCAACCAAAGAACATTTACATGGAGATGTCTCTTCATCTTCTAGAGTATATGGGCATAGAAGATTCTACCGAACATGTGTGAAATAATGTGGTGTGTAAAATAAATTATGGCTTCGAGTGCAAGGCAAGTTAGTTTGCAACTACACTACAAGGATACGCACATAATTGGTATAAGAAGTTTGACCTTGATTAGACTCCATAGATTATGCAACATTAAAGGATGCTTTCCTCAAGGAGTTTCATATACCGAGTTTGCATTTGAGTACTACTCGAGAGAATTTAGGAATATTATTCCCATTTCAAGACATTGTTGTCTAAAATTTCTTATGATATTCATGCAAGCCAACATGCACAGTGGTTTTTGGGGATTAATCACACCTTTTAGAAGGGAACTATCACGTAAGACATATACACCCACATGAAGAAATTGAAGCTGCATTATGTGTTAAAGTAGTCGGAGTATAGAAATTGGATTAAGCCCATTCCTGGAGGCACATATTGCATCTATGGAAAAGTAGTTGGAGAAATTATTGGAAATTTCAACACATTAGACACACACTGGGGATTTGGTGTACATATTTTGAAGTGGAAGGGAACATAAAAGATAGTTTTCCTATAGATTAGTGCATTCATTATTGATAGATTGTGAGATATTTCATTTGGACCATGATGAAAGATGATGCCCATTATTACAACGCACGATAAGAAAGAATGTATCTTGGTATTGTAATATTTTCGATCCACAACTCACAATATAGAAGATTACAGGTCGATTTGTTAGATCCATGATGTCATAGATATTGGTGTGTGATAGACTGGAGTATCAGATAAATCCAAAGGCAAAAGTGAGCACCGTGATTGTGACCACGCTCAAATGCACTATTATCGTAAAAAAGGGAACTTTGAAGGAGGTCATGATAGAGGTCGATGATACTGTGGTGGATTTAGGGGTAGAGTTTATGGTGGTGGATGAGACAAGTTCCCTCACAGAAAGTGTTTTACATGTGTATATATTGACCACTATAGGCACGAATTTCCTAAGAGTATTACTTTTTATTTTTGTGGGAAGAATCACAACTATAAGGAATGACCATACTTATATTAACATCTTAGCAACTAGCATAAATAGGAGAACAAGTGTGTAGGGATGGTTAGAATACAACGCACTGTGGAAAATTAGTGGATGCCAAAGATGGAACCAAAACTTGAGGTAATACACGTGAATATTACTACATGCACCAAGACACATGCACCATAGATACATTACAACGTAAGCCTACCATCACTAAGGAGGAATTTTTACATGCAAGGTACCCAAATATTTCCCATCGAAGGAGGTTTATCAGATACCATGGAGGTATTCGAAATCTTTAGGGTGAAATACAATGTTTAAAGGAACAATCACGAAAGTTAGAACAAAAGAAGGTAGCAGAGACAGTCTAATCAGATATTGATGACTTAAAAGAGGTATGCAAGATGTTGCGCTAGGAGAATATCATTCCAATATTAGGGAATTGGCTAAAGGGAAACCCTCCACACGTAAATATTAAAAATGGATGAAATATCCTACATGTTAATCTTCCCCTCATAGCTTTGATTCTAACAAGGAGATCACTCGAATGTTGTTGTGGATAGATGGTTGTTGAGCAATATATTGATTGATACAGTGCGGAAGTTATTTTTATTACTTTATATGCATGGGTATAGATGGAAAGACCTCCATTAAGACCATCCTCTAATGTCTTGTTCATGACCAATCAAACTAATGCCACTCCCATCGGAGTTTTAAAGGATGCATCCATTACTATAGAAGGGTTCATGTTCACTAGGGACTTTGAGGTCTTAGCACTTGCAGAAGTAGACAACTTCCCAACTCTACTTGGTTGCCCTTGGTGTTATGAAAATAATGTTGATTTATGGTTCAATAAGGGGTTTATAAGTTTTGAAAACAAGGAAGAAATAGTGATTATCCCCTCGACATATGGGAAATATGCACCTTATGTTGAACCTTTGAGTGAGGAAGACCAGACGCAATGTAATTTATGTATGCACCATTCAGACCCGAAAGTACTTGATCCATCTAAGGAAGCAATCCTTTAGTGGGAATATGTAAATTCTATTAGTGATAGTACAAGTATTTCTTGTGATAATTGGGAACATGACACCTATGAGATGGATAAGTATGAAGTCATAAGCACATTTGCACAAAGAAGAAAACCTTGATGTGTTAGGAGGATAGGTAACTCGTACCTCAAGTACATTGGAGAAGGAGACCCTATGGTATTCTTGAATGCCATGGAGAAGTAGTGGACAAATCTAGTGGAAAGAATAAATATGTTAGTGTATACCCTTCACGAGACAACAATGCGTTGGTGGATGGTTCATAGGGATAATCCCATGGAATGGAATGAATTCATAATTTCTCTAACCACTCGGTTCTTCAGTGAAATGCACATAATCAAATATGCATATATCATGAAAATCAACTTGTTTAGCACCACGTTAAGTAGTGTGATAGAATTTGGAAAGAAGGGAAGGAAGCTTTACCACCTTCACTATGGGTGCACAAGCTTTATTCCACTTTACAAGGTTGTGCACGTGCTTGGTATGTTTATATAGAGCTACATAGGGAGACTAAAAATTGGTAGGAATTGATTGGAAGAATGACCCATAATTTTGATTACTTCTCTACTAAACCTCCAATGGAAGAGGAATTAAGGGTCATAAAGCACTTAACAATGGGAGACAGTGCAAAGGATGAATAACTCATTCAGGAGTTATTTGGTGAGGTAGACTCAAGAGCGTGTTTTGATGAAGTAGATGATACAGATGCAAAACTATGTATGCATGCTTGTTTTGAAAATGAGAAAGGAAAGATGCTCTAATTAGTTTATGATGAGGAAGTAGAAGATCTAAATATAACCCATTCAAAGCAGTACGTGCAAAGTGTTATATAGTGCGAGATAAGAATACATGCATCTATCATGAACCTATGAAGACCAAGAAAGTGAACATTGGCATGGATTTTGAACCTAAGGAGGTAATAATTGGGGATTATTAGGATAATTAAGAAGTGGAAAATATAATTGAGTTACTACAAGATTTTTAGGACTTATTTCCTAGGGGCTATCATGAGTTAAAAGGAGTGCTAGAGTCATTAGGAGAGATGGAGATTAAGCTAAAGGAAGGAGCATTCCCGCTTAGGAAGAGGCCTTATAGGATGAACCCTAACTCCGCACGTCAAACTTAAGGAGGAAATTTAAAAATATTGAACTATGGCATCATCAAGCCCCTATAGGAATCAGTGGGTTAGCCCCATGGTGATCAATATAAAGAAAGATGGTTGGATTAGGATTTGTGTGGATTATAGGGAACTGAATGTTGCATGTGTGATTGATATTTTTCCTACACGTTTCATAGAGGAAATATTAGAAGGCATTGCAGGGCACAAAGTTTATTCTTTTACAGATGGATTCTCTGGTATCATCATGTTAGAATTACATAGGAGGATCAACAGAAGAAGACTTTCACCACTGAATGGGGAATTTTTGCATATACCGTGATGCCCTTTGGTTTGAAAAATGTGCCTCGTTGTATTTTTGTGCATAGTTGTTCACGCATTACATGATTTTATTCAAAAATATTGCAAGATTACTTGGATGATTAGACGATATATGGGCTTGGTAAGGATCATTGTGAAAATTTGTGCTTAATGTTTGAAATATGTAGATAGTTAAGAATCTCTTTAAACATCAAGAAGTGCATGTTTGCTACACCTTTGGAACTTTGTTAGGGCATATAATTTGTAAGGAAGGTTTGTTAATAGATCAAGCTAAGGTTGCAGTTATTGTAGGCCTAGAGGAGCCTACCAATAAGAAGAGTGCAAAGGCTTGGTTTCTTTAGCCACACATGGTATTATAGAAAATTTATCAAAGGGTATGAAAAGATATCCACACCCATGGAAGAATTATTTAAAGGAAAAGGGACATTATATTAGGGAGAACCACAATAATGCGCATTTGAGGAATTAAAGGAGAGACTTACTACAGTTCCTATTCTGTGTTTCCCCTAATGGAATCAACCATTTAATGTACATGTGGATGCCTCTAGCATGACCATTGGCACAAGTGTTATCAGTAGCCTAGAGAAGGTATTATAGATCATCCTATCTGTTTTTCTAGTAGAAAGTTGACTCCTCTAGAATAGAATTACACAGCTATAGAGTGTGAGGCCTTGTCAATGATCTATGCACTACATACATTCAGAGTATATTTTCTAGAAATACCCTTTTATTTTATAATGATCACATGGAATTAAAATATGTGGTAAATAAGATCATTCTATAGGGGTGCATCTATCGATGGGTGCTCTTATTCCAAAAAGTTGATTTCATAGTTGTGGTAAAACCTAGTAAGAGTAATTTTGGCCTAGATCACTTATGATAGCGAATTCAAATCGGGAGGATGCCCAAACAATTAAAGATACAATGTCAAATGCACATTTATACATGTTACATCACATGCCTTTGGATTTGGAGGATATTTCTATATTTTTGTGCACAAGTATAGATCCGTAAGGAATGAAAGCATTACAAAAGAAAAACTTGCGATTCAGTGCAAGGCAAAGACCCTTCATGTTGATCAATGGTGACTTATACAAACTAGGATGAGATGAAGTTTTTTTCTAGTGTGTACTAGAACATGATCACACCAATATTATGGAAGAGGATCATGGTGGTATATCAAGTGGGAACTATGCAAATGATGCCATTACATGTAAAATTCTACTCACCGGATTATAGTGGAAGACCCCGTCTAAAGATTGTAAGAGCATCAGTAAGGTGTGTGATCACTATCAAGCACCTTGGAAAACTTGGGAAAAGAGATGAAATTCCTTTGAGGCATATTGCTAGTGTAGAGCCATTTAAGAAATGGGCTATAGACTTTGTGGGTCCTATTTCACCAGTCACACATAGAACTGGATCACGCTATATCATCACTTGCATAGATTATCTTACAAGGTGGGAAGAAGAAACACCTATAAAGGATTGTAAAACAACTACAACAACCAGGTTATTATGGGAAAACATTCTTACTAGGTATGGATGCCTACCAACCTTGATAAGTGATATGGGAACACACATCTTGAATGAGACAATCAAGATATTATTGGATGAATTTATGATTGCACACAATAAGACAACACCTTATCATCCTCAGGAAAATGGGACTGTAAAGGCCTTCAACAAGATATTGAGCCATAATTTGACAAAAATTTGTGATATTGGAAGGAAAGATTGGGATTATAAAGTTTCTACTATGATTTGGGCATACGTAACAACATAATAGAGGTTGAATGAGGCCATACCCTTTCGGTTTGTTTTTGCACGTATGAGTTCTTCTAATGGAATTCATGTTACCATCATTGTGTATTGCACATGATAGAGTTCTAGCTTATGAGAAAGCATTATAGGAAATAATTGACAGGTTAATATAGTTATATGAGAGGTGCGCCATAGCATGTTGGAGTTAAAATTAGGAAAAGGCCAAGAAAAAGGCTCGACATGACCGACATGTCAGAACAAGAAGCTTGATATTGGATGAGATGATACTACTTTATGATTCTAAGTTTCTACGCCATCTAGGAAAGATTAAGTTGCATTGGTTGGGACTCGTATGTTGTCACTCATATAATTTAACTAGGTGCTTTCTAGTTAAAGGTGCTTGATGGAATACGGTTACACTGGTTACTTCAACGGGAGTAGGTGCAAGCCTTACTATAAATAAGTCTTCTTGGTGTTGTTAATAAAGCAATGTTTCCATTTAGTATAGGTTTCCCTTTACGTATTTATTTTAATGTATTTCCTTCTTTTTCTATATGCTTTTTCAATTTAGTTTGGTGTTTTTGTAATAATCACGTTGCATGCTTTGGAAGCTAATTACAATCTAAAGTATTTTTATGCCCATAGGACTCGCACATACCATTGGTGTGGTGTGGTTATTATTTGTTATTGACAAATGGGTATACATAAGAACAAACTATTACATGTGCTATTAAAGTATGGGAAGGAGCTATTAGAAAGAAAATTACTGTTAAAGAAGACCATAGATTGGAATGAATGAATGAACAATATAACACAAGGTAAGCAACGACTATGGAAAATACTAGGGAAGGTGCAATGGCGAGGTAACCGGTGCATGGAAGCGTGAAGAAGAGAAGTCTATAGCCGAAAGGTTAGAAGGTGTGCTAGAAGGTTATAGCTGGGGTGCAAAGGTGTACCACGAGATATTAGGAAAATGGTCAATTAATGAGATGATTGTTGGTAGGTGAAGGAGAAATAACTACACTAAATTTTTGAAAATCTATATAAGGACATGAAGTCGGTTCATTCTTACCTTTCCAATCATAAGTATTTGAGTGAACTAAGTGTGAACACACCAAGCTAATTGTATTAAAGTGTAGACAACTACAAAACCAGATGTGGAGAGTATATTTGTGTGCAGAAGTGGCTTATGTCCCCATTGGTGGAGGTTTTGAGCACAACAAAAGCATCGAGAAGTGCTAGGGCACACAGTTTTGAGCTAGGGCACGCGATTTCAAGATAGGGTTTGAGTTTACTTGATACAAAAGAAAAAAGGTGGGATTTTATTGATGTTATCAAGAAAGAACCTACAACAAGCATAAAGGGAAAGAAAAAGGTGGAGGTTGAGGTCGGTTAAACCCGAGAGAAACGCTTTGAGATGCAGTACCCGAAAGGAGTGATAGTTGGTTAGGATTGGGATTCACACATTTTCCAATGCAATTAAGTGATTAAAATCACAAGTACCAATGATAACGGGGGAGAATTGGTCTGTGTTTTTTAATAAGAAGACCAATAAGATCATGATGGACAATATGTCGGTATATGATGATGTTGGAAAGAATATTTTGAATAAGGTAGGGGTTTATCAGTTATATGAACTCCCGTACTTTGTAAATCTAAAGGATGTATACCAATTGATTCTCGAGTAGAGTCCATGAGGAATTTTTCTATTTTGTTGGATAGAGGGTAAGGATAACAAAGCAGATCTGATTACCACATCGACAAGACTAAAGGGCAACAAGGAAAAATCTCACGAGTGATCTTATAGATAAGGAAACTATTATAGCCACCAAAAAGGAGTTAGGATACTCTAAAGGTATGAAAAAATCTACATAGACAAAATGAAGAAGTTTCCTATAGTATAGGCAATCGCGCATCTACTCACCAAGTTAAATGATCAAGAGATATGGTCACAGGTAAATACCATGTGGCTACACATTGTAAAGAAAATGACAGAGGGAGAAATCTACAACTTGGCTGGCTACATTGTAGAAAATATTATTGAGGAAGTGTGCACAGTGAGAAGATAAGTTTTGGTACTATCCTACTATCCCTTATTTTTGTATAAATTAGAGTGCCCAATGGGCCAAAGAACAAAATTTGGGAATACCCCACTAAGAAGAATTCTCTCGTGGAGAGGTTCGGGAAATATTTATGTGAAGTATCAATGAGTGGCTCATTCAAGAAAATGGAAGAACTGTGGTATTATCAACTTCATGTGACATTTGAGGAGGAGTGGCACATTCCAAAGGAGCTACCCATGGTAGTAGGAAAGGAAGTATAGTTTGCAATGTATCAACATTTTTGCATCACATAGTTTTCCATGAAGGATGGGACATGGAGTCCATTGTGAAAAATGCCTTATGTCTTCACAACATGCTACTTCCAAGCTTCAATTCAAAAATTTACTGATGCGTGCTGACTGAACTTTAATGCAGACAAGGTAGATTGTGACTACCATACCCTCAAGAAAACATATGTATATCTAGGTTGGGATACCTACATTGGGAGGCTCATTATAGATGTCATCAACATAAATCAAGTAAGCTAGGTTATTTGGGATAGTGGAACCATGCTCATATATCTTCAGCTTAAGCCAAGGCTGGAGAATAATAAGTATGTGGAAAATGATTTCATGCTCCTAGGGCCACCTAAGCGAAAACATACAATGGAGAATGTGTCAGCTTCAAATCCTATCGTGACCATATAGATAGACAAGGAAGACAAAGAACATGAAGATAGTGGAGGCTTGGACCATAGGGGCTAGAGGCATCTGACATATAGAGTGGAGATGAGTGAGAAGATACTCCACCATAGGCACAAGAAGTAGAAGAGGATTTGAATGTAGATGTAGTCACTGAAGAGCACTAGTTCAAGAAGGTATGTAGAAGAGCCAAAACCCAAGGTGAAATAACACCACATCCTCGTAAGGAAATCACCTTGTCTCTCCCTAAAAATGATACACATAAGAAGAAGAGAAGGAGAAATATGGTGATTAATGAGGAGGTAGAGGAGTCTGAAGAGAGAATGCCTAGAATCCCAGTCTGACAACTGAAGATGGGGAGGATCCAAGGATGAAGAAATGAAAGATGAAGAAGAAGCAGTGAAAGAAGTAGAAGAAAATGATCACAATAAAACCAAAGATGCCGCCACAACTTAGATAGGAGAAGGGCCAAATAAAATCCATGGTACTTAGGTTCCTAAGGGGCCAATGACAAGGAGAAGTGAAGAATATGTTGTGCCAAGTATGGGCTATGATGAGGACACAAGTAAAATCATCCACACCTAGTTTCAGAGTATAGTGGACCTTAAGGAGTTATATGGGTGGGAGCTAATGGATCTAGATATGGCCACTTCACATGTAAGGAAACAACTATCCTGGTCCATATAGAATCACATGCACGAACTATATTTTTATGTATGTAAGGATTCTTATGTATTAAGGAGAGTAAAGAAGGCACCTCGAGCAGGGAACATGATCATAAATCCCACACTTATGTCTGATGAGCAGGTCAGTAATGGCTTAGTCAAGGTATTTGTTGAGGTGGCATGTAGGAATATTGATAAGGCTGCCACCATTAGAGCACTATTTGTAATAACAAGGATAAAACTGAAGACAATGCTTAAAGGAAGATAAGGATCGAGAATGAACAAAGAATGAGGCATGTGTTAGCATGGTGAAGGGGATTGGTGATTACATTCTGAAAGAAAGGCCTCATTTAGAACCAAAGGTACCTGAAAATTTTCCTTCTGCAATACATTATGTGCACACTTTGGTTGATTTGGTGCTAGAATATGGGCCAATTAGAATTATTACAACAAACAATGTTGAACAAGAAGTAGAAATAACAAGGGCCCCTATGATCAGAAAAATTTCAATGTATGAGGCATTTCTCTAGACTTTGAAGGATGAGCTGAAGAAAGTAGAAGAAGCTTTGAATTTGTGTGCAGATCCGTAGGTAGTAATAAGGACTAGAAATATGGTTGAGGATAATGAAGTCCCGACAACAATGAAGGATGACTTTTGCACTTTGCATCTTTTGTGCTAAAGGCACAATTTCAATTTTGGGCCCGCAGATCCATTTTGCAAAAATTGCATGTTCGTATGGATTCGATTCAAATATTCAAATGAGCATAACTTTTGCTCCAAAGGCTTGAAATTCAGAAAATTTTATACTCTAAGAAAGGTCTTGGTCTCCTCTACACCATGGAAGCATAAAATATTGTTTTCAACAGAATTTATTTGTTTGAAATCTAGAAAATGTCTTTCACACCATTAATACATGATCTGATTGCTTCAAACATATCATATTTGATTCAATCTTCCATCCTTCCTTCTCCAACATGCAAAAAAACATGGAGAACTGACTGATATCTTGATTTGGGTGAAAATATGGAAAACATATTTTATGCCATTAATATGTGATTAGACAAGCTTTCAACTAGATCAAATTTGATCTGATCTTCCATCCTTCCTTCTTCAACACACCAAAGACATGCATAACTAAATTTGACAAATTGTAGGTGGATTTTACAGGGGCATTGATGGTTGGTGTTGGGATTCCAAATCATATTTTATTCCTTCTCTTCTTCTCCTCTCTTTGCTTCATCTATAAATGTAAGAGCTTGGATCATTGCAAAGGTTGGACTCTAATACTTTTGAAGTGTAATTATAGTTGAAAGTAAATCAATATAGAAGGATTTTCCCATTTTCTCTATCTTCCTCCATTGTCCCCTCTTGCTTACCTGAAATTCGTGGATAATTTATCTTCTGTGATAAGAAAATTTGTGTTCTTATTGATAATATTTCTAGAACTTTATGTTTGTGGAATGATATCTTATGCTATGAATGTGAATGATTTTGTTCTGTATCACTCTTTCTCAGTATGTATAGGGATATACTCTGCTATCTATATTTCCTAAAAGTACTATTATATTATGTTATTTCCTTTCTTCCATTCATTTTTATTGATAATCTATTCTCAGTATAAAATCATTTCAAGATGTCGAGGTCTAGCCTTAAGATGAAAGTTGTGCATTTGTATATAAGCTTTCTGCTTTCTTTCAATAAGGAACCTTTCCCATAAAGAGGAGGGACTTGTTTTCCCTAAATGTGGCTTTGTTAAAGTACCATTTTAAAACCCAACACACGCACATGGTATATTCACTCGAGATGCACCATTAGATAGTAACTTGGCAGGAGTTTACAACTCACCTCCTTCAACCTTTCTTGTATCAAAGTACTAAAAATTGGTTTATATGGCATTGGAGGTTGTTAAACATCTAACTATGGGAGATAGTGCCATGGTAGAAGCTGAATACTATAGTTATTGGGTGAACCTAGTTTGGAACCATGCTTTGATGAATAAGAGTAGGAAGAGGTGAAACCCGATCGCATGTGCATGGAGAAAGACAAGGGAAAGATGGTCTATGTGATATATGATGAAGAGATGAAGAGTTTATATGTTAACCATACTAAAGGTACGCACGAAGTTATTGATAGTTTTGATGAGAAAGCACGTGCATACCATGAACCCCTCAAAATAAATAAGGTTAACATTGGCTCAGAGGTTGAACCTAAGGAAGCCACTATTGAAGACTATTGGTTGGAGAAGGAAGTCTCAAATATCATTGATATCTTACACAATTTTTCAGGATTTATTTTCATGTAGGTACCATGAGCTTAAAGGCTATCACCACTCATTAGGGGATATGAAGATAAAGTTGAAATAAGGTGCATACCTGATCTGGAAAAGGCCTTACCAAATGAATCCAATTCTTCTCATCAAGGTTAAGGAGGAGATAGAAAAAATGATCACTTTAGGCATCATTGAAGCTATGGAGGAATCAAAATGGGTAAGCCCCATGGTCATCAATATTAAAAAGGATGGAAGGATAAGGATCTATGTTGACTACATGGACTTAAATGTAGTATGTGTAATTAATCCTTTTCCAACCCCTTTTACCAAGGAAATTCTGGAAGGAGTGATCGGGTGCGAGATCTATTCCTTCACAGATGGATTCTCAGGATACCATCAAGTTAGAATTCCTAAAGAAGACCAAGAGAAGATAACTTTTTCCATTGAATATGCCTTTTGGACTGAAGAACGCACCCGTTGTGTTTTTTATGCATAGTGGTATAGGCATTTTAGTATTTTATCCTTAAGTTTCTGCAAGTCTACCTTGATGACTGTATAATATATGGAATAGTGAAAGACCATTGTGACAATTTTTGGCTAATGTTTGAAAGATGTCGCGATTGAAGATATCCCTCAACATTAATAAGTGTGTTATTTCTACTCCATTTGGGACCCTTTTAGGGCATATCATATGCAAGGAAGGTTTTCTATTATTGTAGGGTAGGGGAAGCCTACCAGTCAAAATGTAGTGTGTGGATTACTTTAGCATACAAGATACTAATTTTTTTTTATCAAGGGAGATTCCAAAATCATCGTGCCATTGGAGAAGTTACTAAAAAAAGTGCATTTCATTGGGGAGAGGCACAATAGACAACATTTGACACTTTGAAGGATAGACTTGTCACCGTGCCCATATTATGGTTTCCCTCTTGGGATAAACCTTTCCACGTGCATGTTGATGCCTTAGGGATAGCCATTGGAGCAGTCCTAGCACAACCTAGAGAAGGGATTGTTGATCACCCCCTTTTCTTTACAAGTAGAAATTTGACATTAGTAGAAAAAAATTACACCACTACTGAGTGCGAATCACTTTCAATGATCTACGCACTACATAAATCTAGGCAGTATCTACTAGAAACACCCTTCATATTTTAAACAGATCACATAGCCTTGAAGTACTTGGTGAAAAATCCCATTTTGTAAGGCCACATATGTTAGTGGGTCTTGTTGTTTCAGAATTTGAGTTTACAGTTGTTGTGAAACTAGGAAAGAGTAACTCAGGACCTCCCTATTTGTCAAGAATTCACTCAGGGGAGGATTCAAAGAGCATTAAGGATGTTATGTCTGACGCATAACTATTTAGGTTGTGACACATGCCCTCTAAATTAGAGGATATTGTTTTGTTTATCAAAATGGGTATGGGGCCAGAAGGAATGAAAGATTTGGAAAGGAAATAATCAGCTATACATGGCATGCCTTACATGCCAATTAGTGGAGACTTATATAAGTTAGGCCATGATGAGGTTCTATGTTGATGCATGTTAGAACATGAGTGCTTTGCAATCATGGAATAAACACATGGTGGGATTACAGGAGGGAAATATTCAGAGAATGTTACTGCATGGAAGATTCTACTTATAGGGATTTGGTGGGAAAGTATATACCAGGATTGCATTGAATTTTTCAAGGCATGTGACCATTATCAATACCTTGGCAAGCCTAGAAAAAGGGATGAGATGCCCTTGAGACCTATAGCCAGTGCAAAACCATTTGAAATGTGTGCCATTGACTTTGTAGGACTAATTTCACCTACCGCACAAAGGACTAGATGGCACTATATCATCACTTGCACTGATTACTTAATAAGGTGGGTGGAGGCAGCACCTACAAGGGACTGTACAATAATGAAAACTGCTAGATTCTTATGGGAAAACATAATTAGTAGGTATGGATGTCCCTTACACTTAATTAGTGATAGGGGTACACATTTTTGAATGAAACAGTTAGGATTTTGTTGGCAGAGTTCATGGTGGCTCATCATAAGACTACCCCATATCACCCACAAGCTAATGGAACTGTTGAGGTGTTTAAAAAAATTTGAGTCACACACTGACAAAAATTTGTTATGTGGGAAGACAAGATTGGGATGAAAAGGTATCCATTCTATGGGAATTCATAACAACCGAAAAGAGATTGAACAGATCCACACTATTTCAGGTTGGTGTTTGTGAGAGATATTTTATCAGTTGAATTTATGATACCATCGCTATGGATTGCATGTGTAGGATGATTAGCTGATGAACAAGAAATTCAAGAGTGCATGGATAAGTTAGTACAGCTGGATGAAAGGTGATCACTTGCTAGATGGATTCAAAAGACTAAAAAGGATGAAAGAAAATATGGCATGATCACCATATTAAAAACAAACAATTCAAGGTTGGGAAAATGGTTTTGTTATATGATTCCAAGTTTCTACGCCATCCTGGGAAACTGAAAGTCCATTAGTTAGGGCCATATATCATCTCGTACATCCTTGATTCAAGCACTTGGCAAGCTTCTGAAGTGCTTGATGGAACATGGTTACTAGGCCATTTCAATGGGAGTAAGCTGAAGCCCTACTATAAATAATTCTTCCTTGTGTTTGTAAATAAGGAAATATTTCCATTTAGCCTAGGATTTCCTTTTATGCATTTCTTTTCCTTTTGTTTCCCTTTCTCATTTCTTATTCCCTTATATTTTTGTTGTTTTACGCGCCTTGTGTTCGGTAACCACTTATTACTTTTGAAAGGTTATGTATGCACAAGGGGCCTCACATATATTTTGTGTGGGTGGAGTAATGTGAAGTAAAAAGGAAGTTCGTAGTAGTTATGATTCGATGGACCAGATTGAAGGATAAAAAGCATGTAAGATAGGAGAGTGCACGTGGAAAAGGTGGAAACAGGATTTTTGTGTCAAGAAGGATTCACAAAGACCAGTACAAAGGATGAGAAGAATAAGAACAACATGAGGTAGGAGAGGGAAAAAATTGGGTTAAGGAGAAAAGAAGTGCCTTTAGCATTACAAGTGCATGCATAAGAGTCTTCTATCGGTAAGAATTTTTATGTGCTAGAGGGTTGTAAGGATTTTTTTGCACAGTGATTGAGTGCGTGGGTAAGAGAACTTAAGATCGACTTTAATGGAAAAATCAACATTTAATGCTAAGTATGTTGGTAGGTGGCATAAAATTTATCACGAGAGAAGAAAAAGCTATAAATAGAAGGTCGGGAACATTTTTGTTTACCTTACTATTATGATATTAAAGAGATCTTGTGAACTAGGGAATCCACGAAGAAATATTTGTGAGGAGGAATTTTGAAAATCTAAGTGTGTGACTAGTGTGATTTATAAACTAGAGTGGAAGGAGTACACATGCATAGGGAATAAGGGTTCAAAGAGTATGTCATCTTATGGAAGGGTTTTCTAGGTTAGGGTTCTACAGCTAGGGCATGGGAGTAAAGGGATTCTTCGCAAAGTTGAGCCAAAAATTTGAGTAGAGAAAGGAAGAGGAGCAAGGAAGAATTTGTTTTTAACCTAACAAGAGAATGACACCAAATAAGGGAATGTATCACCAAATAAGGGCAAGGGAAAGGGGAAACAAACTTCAACCACCAGTTTAATGAAGAGTTTTATGTGGGGATGCAATACCCAGATGGAGTGTTGCTTAGAAAGGAATGGGTATCCCATGTAAGGAAGATGGTAGTGAGTGATTATAACCATCACACAAGCACCAAATACAAAGAGATGTCATTTAAACTAGTTTGTGTGATAGATAAAAGGACACAAGAAGGAATGTCGATCTATTTTGATAAGGTGAAGGTAAAGTTGGAGAAGGTTTGGGTTCTTTATAACTTTACGAGTTTCCTATTTTGGAAAACTCAAGAAACTATACCAATGGTTGATGTCGCGCGTGAACTAGGTCCACTTCTACTTCATGGGCCAAAGAATGTGCATAACCCCTTAGCTAATCTCTAAGTTCACTAGCCTTGTATACAAAGGGGATTCGTTAGATGATGATCCTGGAGGATAAGGAATCCATTAAGGAGACACTCCAGATTATGACTATAAGAAGGGATCACACTACTTTGATATTTAACATATCTCCAACCCAAAGTGATGATGATGGCTGCATGCTTTGTATCCAAGTTCAATGGATAGGAAAGGTGGACATAGATAATCAAGGTTTGGTTGAATGTGTGCTGAAATATTACGGAAGGAACCATCTATAACCCGTCTACCTTCGTAATGAAGAAATCATCAACACTTGCACATGAAGGAAAGAAGATCATGTTTGGAAATTTCCTCCTCACCATCATCTTCTTGGAGATTAGAGTTCCCAATGGGCCAAATAAGTTTTTATGGGAGTATACAGATGAAGACCCTTCCCTCGTAAATTTTTTTGAAAAGTACACTTGTGACACCATGACGGCCGCCCACAAGGCACACCTAGAGAAATAGTACAAGAGGATGCACGACATGTTCGGAGCTGAATGGAGGACACCCAAAAAAATAGTCCTAGTACAAGGAGAAGTTGAGTTTGTTATCTACCAAAATTTATGCATTGGTAGATTCACATTGACAAATGGGACCAAGATTCCATGGTGAAAACTTCCTTTCTCTTTCACCGTGCACTACTTTCAAGCAAGGGTAAATCATTTCAAGGATGCCAAAATAATAAGGTTTGATCTCAATGAGGTGGACCAAGGCCACTATGAGCTGCACAAAAATCTATTATACCCCAAGAATCAAACTTATGTAGAGAAGTGTGTCTCCCATGAGGTGTACATGACAAAATTGGTGATGCTTTGCCAATTGCTTAAAGGACTACAACAAGGGTATACCGGTGGATAAGGCCCAAGTATGAGAAGGGTACCTACTATAATAATGATGTCTCCATCCCAAAATACCCCACCAAAAGAAAGAATGCCGTGCCTAGAAAGAGGAAGATGGAGGAGGCACCAAAGAAGGAAAAACCAAGTGTGCGAGATAGCAAAATTTGTGGGCATGCAGAGTCGGTTCCTAAGCCAAGTACATAAGCACTGGGAAAGAATTCCCCACTAAGGAAAAGGAAAAATCACTTGAGGAGGAGGCGCCAGAGAAAGAATATCATCATACACAAGAAGAATAACCAAGGAAGAAGTCACCTACGAGAAAAAGAAGAAAACGAAGAGTTTCCTATCTTCGGAATCACTACTTAGGAAGAAGAAGAAGGTAGCATAGAATGATGAATCAAAAGAGATGGACATCCTGAGAGGCCTACAGAGGTGAAAGGGGTGATGACGAGCATGAAGAGGATCAAGACCACCTGGTGTACAATGTATATGACTCGAAGCTAAAGAAAATGAATAAAAGGATAGAGAAGAGGAAGGTTCTCAAGGAAAAGGGGAGAGTGAGGAAGTGAATACAAAGGATCATAGAACCCCAAGCTTCACTAGGAGTAGATAGAAGAGGCCTCAAAAAGAGAAGTAACTATCATAATAAAGGATTTAGTGGAGCAAGAAGTGGAGCACAACGCTGATGAGATACTCAAGGAGATAGAAGAGGAAAGTGTAGGGAAAGAATATGGGAGCATGGGTGGAGATCCCAACTTAGTAGTAAGCTTTCCTAAAGTAGTGTGCACATGGGGAAAGAGTGTGGTAGCAGTGTAGGAGTAGGGGATGAGTTACATAAATGATCCAAGTAAAGTATCTTGCGTGCGGTTTTGGAGTACCATGCCCATAGACCAACTCCTTACATGGTCTTCATTTGAAGAAGAAGGCATGTACCCATGAATAAGGAAGATGTTATCTTGGGAATTTGAGTCCCATGTTGATGAGCCTAAGTTTGAAATCAACAAAGGGGTGTTGATGAAGGTACCAGAAACCAAGGATTAAACCCTAATAAACGCTAAAAAACTTACACGATGAGAAGGACTGCAATGCCCTCAATAAGGTATCGGTTGAGGTTGAGGTGAGAATCTTTGGAAGGAATGACAGGGTAAGGTTCCTAGAGGAAGAACTAGAGAAGAAGAAGGAGGAAATAATTGATAAGAGAAAGGATTTGAAGTAGGAATATTTGATCGAAAGCACTATTAAGGCACAAACTAAAGGAGGAAAAGGAGAACGTGTGAGAGGTTTACAAGAAAATTTAAATGATCACGGATGTAACTATCATAAAACACCCGGACCTAGCACCATTCACTTGAGAAAAATATGATTCAAAATTGTAATGCTTGAAAGACTTAACATGCATCCTCACAACGGAAATATGGAGACTCACATTAGAATCAACAGAAGATATTTTAGCACACCGAAGGAAGAATAAAAGTAGAAGATCTGGGAGACATTCACTTGATATTATGAACTCCTTACCACTATATAAATTGTTGTGCACATGGTTGAGGCTATGTATGATAACTACACTGATATGTAAAGAGTAAAAAGTATATTAGTTTCTACACATGAGAAGGATTTGAAAGAATTCAAATAAAAAAACAAAGGAAACATGGCTGAACTAGATAAGATCTTGGAAGAGGTTGATAATAAGATGGAATTAATTAAAACCTTGTGAGGCTCAATCAAGAATTGGCTCAAGGAGTTGTACCCCTAGGTCATGTGAAGAATGGATGCACTTGACGACCTTAACAAGCGAGTTGGAGGGGATTTTGATGCGCCGAACACTAAGGGAGATGAACTAATTTTTGAATATGTATGCACTCTAGTGGGTGACCTATTCCAGTAGGCACGGGTGAATTAAATGTATGGGAGAAAATTGAGGCAACAATGAAGAAGGAGTTCCCACTCATTTTACACTAATAACATCATTCTTCATTCTTCATTCTTCATTCTTCCATTTCTCATTCTTCATTACTTCATTCTTTATTCAAAATGTCGAAGTCTCATTATTCTTTATTCTTTAGAGGATCAATATGTTTTTGAGGATGGAGAACAAGATTAGTGTGGGGTGATGTTAGGCCATAAAATATTGGATAAGTGACGGAGGAATCATGTGCACGTGAGGCCAAGAGGAATAATGTCATGCGGGGAAAAGCACGTAGGACAAGGGTTTAAAAAGGGTTTAGGAGAAACCAAGGTGCGCACACAAGGCAATGGATAGGGTTTAAGGACTTATCCATATTTAGAATTCTAAAGGAACTTGAGGAAAAACATGACTCGACTAGGCATGTTGAGTGGATAAGGTGAAAACCTTGAGGCTTGGTGCTCAAGGAAAGAATATTCCACACATGGAAGGTTCCCAAAATATATCATTGCGAGATGGCGGAGAGCTCGAAATAGAATAAGCATGCTCCATTACGAGACCACATGGACACTTGGAAAATGATCTTCTCTTGGAGGAAGGCATGGAGGTGGGTGCTAAAACTATTTATAGAGATGCTCTAGAGTAAGGAAGAAACACTTGAATGGAGAAGAAGCCAACAGACAACAGGTGTGAGATCATAAGGGAATGCATCAAGAGTATGATGTTGTAGTAAGGCTAGGATTTAGAGCATTAGTGTTAAGGGGTATAATGGATGTAATAGGCCTCTGTATGGCATTAGAATATGTAATAAGGGATGAACTAGGAGGGATTAGTTAGAATATCACACCAGGGAGGATCTACAAGAGATAATTTTGAAGTATTTTGTTATGTATGGTCTGTTATGACCCTTTTTGAATGTAATGTGGTTACTGATACTATGATCAATATGAATATATGGCTCTATTATAAATATCTGGTTCATGGGTGCAAACCCTAGTGTCTCTTCTTCATGTTATGAATCAGATATATTCTTTATATGATGTTTCTCTTGTTATTTGCATGGGTATATAGATGTAATAGCTCATCCGATGCTTTCAGAATGAGTGCATGAACATTTACTTTTCTACATCTAATTTTCTATCAATGGCAATATCTTCTCACAATGCTCACAAAATAAAGGGACTTGGCACCCGTAAGTGCCTTAGGTGAGTGCCCCATGCTAGTTTGGTGATAGGTCGACGCACATGGGATTATAAATTTGTATTGAGAGTACATAAAAATGACTACACTAGTGCAAGAGAGCAATATGGGATAGAGAAATCAGTCCAAGAATGGAAACCAAGAATTTTAAAAGAATGTGAACAAATCCATCAAGAAAATTCCAACGTAATGAAGTGATTTGTCAAATATTTGATGAAGTACTTAACTATGGTGATTTGAATTCATTAAGTGTAGTAAAGAAAGAACAATGTATAACCTTAAAAGAGGTAAGAAAGGAATCTACATGGAAAATTGGTGAATTCTCTTACAAGAATGAAGAACAAACATGGAAAGAAGGTGAAGATTGTTCCAAAGAAGATGAATATGATAGTCCTAAGTTTGATGATGCTATGGGTGAGGAATATACTATCATGTTGAGAGAAAAAATGAGCATAATTGAGGAACTTTGTAACTCTCCAAAGAGTTTACAAGAAAAATTGTAAACAAGGTGAGTAAATTTTGTGAGGTGCATGATACTATTCATTTTGTGGGTGAAGTCTTTGAAGTTGTACCAAATGAATCTACTAGTGCATTTGAGGAGCATAATACAAGAAAGAATGAGTGGATGGATGGGAATGATGAGCTTGAGAATCATGATGATCAATTTTACATGAGTAGTATAGGTGATTTATTTTCAAATGTGTCTAGTGTAATGGCAAATGAGGAGGAAAGGGAAATTACAGCTGAGAAAGAATTAATTTCTTGGGTAAATAATAAAAATAGGAAGAAATTACATCCTTAAAGTATCATGAGGAGATAAATGATGGCAAAGAGCAAGAAAAATGCAAGAAAGTGTAGAAATTGGAAAATAACAAGATGATTAAATGAAAGAAATGCACTATAAATGGATGAAAGAGATGATAAGGGATGAAGAAAAATCTTTTTTTTTTTTATGTTTGTGTGTATAGGTATGAGGGATAAAAACATGACGATAATGGAGATAAAAATGTAATTCAAGAAACAAAAAATCAATGTCAAAGAAGGTGCGAGGATAAAAAATAAGCTATGGGACCCAAGTGGCTGTGAAATATAAAAGGATAGTGAGAGTGGAAGAAAGGATAAACAATGTAAAGAAAGTGATGACTCATCTTAAGACATGATTACTCAAACAAGCTCTGTGAAGACTTTTTTTTCACCACCCTTGGAGTATGATGCAAGAACATCAAGGAAATAAGATAAAAAAAGTCAAATATCCTTATAATCATGTACATGACATCAAGAAAGGTGAATATTAGTCGCTAAGTCATGTGTGAAGGCCAAGGATGCAATGAAAAGTGGTGAAGTGGAGAAAAGTGGTGAAGTGGAGTCAAGTTTCTCAAGAATTCAAAAGACTAGTTTCCCTCTAGTTTGGAATTTGAACTTTTAAAACATGTAAAGGTGTCTAGTGAGTTTGTAAAAGGTATGTTAATGGTTAGGTGAGTAATTTCATGTCTTTGGAGTGATTTGAAGTCAATATAATGATAAATCATGTAGCATGCCTTCTATATGTGTGTAAAGGTCATGGGACAAGTTAGTTAGGGTTTGAAACATGAAAGTGGATGAATTATAAAAGGAATAATTACAATTTAGAATTTAGCTACCTCAAAAATAATGAGTGAGAGAGGAAGGTAGAAGAGATCATTCCTAATGGAGAGGACAACAAATTGTGGTATAAGGTATAATATACAATTTTCATGGAGAAACCACAAATATATATGCTTGTTTCATTTTTATGAACACTTTTCAATCTTCAAGGAATAACCTTGTGTGTGTAGTAATGTTTATTGTCCTCATACATGGCATGTAATAATCAAAACTATATAGTGATCAGTGAACCTCTTCATGGAGTCCTAATGCTCTGTTTTTTTTCTTAAATGCTAAGTTCATTGATGAACTTGAATGTTTTTTTCTTAATTTATATGATAGTAATAGTGTTTTTATTAATCAATAAGGGCTCTTTCCTTCATGATGTACAAGGAATTTTGATTGTATTATTGTGAATGAATAATCTTTTGACTTGGTTTAATGATCTAGTTTCTAGGTGAAGGGTAATTCAAAATCTCAAGACTTACGAGAAGACTGTGAGTTCTTGAAGAACTTGTTGGGGTTGTGGATTGATATTTTTGGAGAAGTGTGGTGTAAGGAAAAAGTAAGTCTCTTATAAAGAAATCCCAACCTCCAATATCAAGAATCAAAAACATAAACACTTTGTTTTGATAGTGCCATGAATCCTTAACTATCTTGGTATGACTACAATAGTTTTGTAAGTATTGCTAGAGTATTAAAATGGATTCATGTGACTCAGATGTGTATATATTGTGATTGTGAGGTATAAAAGTGATTAAAGGTTAAATATTCCTACATTTTTTTTTCATGTTAGAATACACCAAGTGTTGAGTCTCAGTGTTTGTACATAACTCAAATTGTTGGAACTTTGATCATTTTGTAGAAAAAGTGGTGATTACAAGAGGTGACTAAGATCATTAGAGGAAGGTATGGAAAAGTCTCCTAGCCTTAGATAACGTTTTTTCAAACAATTTTGATTAAAATATTTATATCTGGTAAGAGGGTTTGTAAACTCTGTATCCTCACGTATATATAGGTATGTTTTCATATGATTCAAGGTATTTCACTCACTTTCACTAATCATTGTTTAAAAAGGGATGGTGAGGTATAGCCCTCATACATGTATGAAAAATTTCAAGCCTTAAAGGTAAATCATTAGGAATTTATACCAATATTATTCTCCTCGGGTTATTTATAGACCCAACTAGGGTTTTACGAGAAAATACATGCAAAAATCCTAGCCATTGAATTAATCCCTAGAATTTACAAGAATGAATTATGAAAAGGTTAGAAAAGAGAATAAAAAGGAATTTTTTATTTTCATCAGTCAAACATGAAGAAATTCATGACAGTCCTCTTGGGGACACTGTGCAATCAAAAAGGTTAATCAATAGGAGATTTATAAAGTAATTAAGGTTTATCCTTTGAATTAAGCACTAAAAATTATCATACACCAATAAATTCTTAGTGGGATATCAAAACCATTTAATTTTTATCATGAAGGAATTGTCATCAATATTTATGAGGAGATTAGAATTGTCCCAGACTTAATATGGTCTAGAGAACCTAGAAGTGACAATTTGAGATAGAAATATCTAGTGAAAGAATTAGATAATGAAATTTTGCTAGCACCTTAGGTATGGTAGATAGAAGTTAATGATGTTGATAAATTGTTTTTGTAATTTATAAATGACTTTATCCATGTATGATCCAACATTCACTGTCTTAAGGACACTTAGCTAACAATCTTGAACAAATATGGTAGTAGTTAGAGTTTAGAATCCCTTGAGTCCATTTTATGGTTAATGTGAGTTTTCTTGAAGTGAGTGAAGATGAGATGCCACCTAATTTTAATGAAGGAATAAAATACCAAAAGTGCACTCTTGAACCAAAGGCTAGAGAAGACAAGAAGGTTGGAAAAAGTGCGAGAAAGGTAAGTCCAAAGAAGAGCTGATGAAATTAGAAGAATTTGATGAATGATGTGGTAGAAATTATATTTATGAGTAGGGTATATCTATAATAAGACCAATTTAGGTTTAAATTTACCATATTTATAAATTTTATACTTTCTAGGCTTGCCTATGATCCTCAAGTGCAATGTTTTGAGAAGATTTCTCTGGAAACCTACTTAACTTGTGTGATGGACTAAGTGAATGGTTTAGGTGCATCAAAAATATAATGGCAGAATTGGTTGAACTTGAACAATTGAGGAATTCTACAATGAACAAATTAGAAAAACATCGAAACTCAACTAAATAGTTTTTGTGAGAAAGGCTAGAGCTCATATTTTTAAAGTGGGTGATCTTTTCTTAAAATGGGATGTTTACTGAGCTAACCCTTGGTGTCATTCAAATTTTGACGCACTTTACAGTGGACCATATATCATAAACATTTTCAAGGAGGAAAAATATTTTGAGTTGTATAATCTTGATGGAGATACATTACCAATCCCATTTAATGGGATTTATCTCAAGAAATTCCATTAACTTCCTTTACATCATGTACATATTACTTTTAATTCCTCCAAGTGTGCCTTGTACATAGTGTTTTGTTGGGTAGGTTTCTTTCCTCTCTCATGATCTTGTGCACACTCTTTTGTTTCTTCTAATTCTCTATCCACATAAGATTCTAGGTTTTAGAAGAGGCGGTATCCAACAGTTCTTATGTGCATTCTCAAGATCATGTTAATATAGAGTTCAAGAAGTGCTTTATTTGACTTTAGGGGCACATTACTTAGGCCACATATTATTATTATTATTATTATTATTATTATTATCGGGATGACTCCGTGCCCAATGGATGTTTCTAATCAACTAGTCTTCATCATCTAGTAGGAAGATTTCCCTAAAAATTATGAAAATATTTTCCAACATAACCCCTTGGTTATTTTAAAAACTTGTAGTTCCATTCTGGCTCTAAGCACCTTGGTTTTGTAGACAAAAATAACACACATACTACTATTTTACTATTTTTTCGAGTATTTTGTTATATAAATGGATCTTAAGTAAGAAAAATATTCACCGATGCCATAATATTTTCTCCATCCACTTATTTTGATTTTTGTATGGTATTTCTCTCTCACATCTTCATTTATGTACCTAGTTTTTGTCAAGTCATAGGGATCCTTGTCTGTTTATCTTTTCACATCTATCATCATTTATCCAAGGACACCAATTCACATTTTAGACACTAGCACCTAGGTGCTCCTATCCATTCTGACCACTCCTGTCCTCTTTTTCCTTTTAACTTATTTTGACATTTGTGGCTGATATTTTTGTTTTCTAATCCTTATCACGAGATGATAGTTGGCATTTTGTCACACCCCATAAATTTAGTTTTTGTTTATGAAAGGATAAGTCATTAACTAGTGATTTCATTACTTGATGCTCTTTGATATTCTTTTATCTTATATAAACTTATTTTACTTGCTAGATAATAAATATCAATGTTCACCTGTTATGATATAAGTTTATTACCATCTTGAAGTGACAGGTTTAAAGCTTGGATACTTGTAGGGTTACTATATCAGTTATTGATATTAATACTTTACCAAACTTGCTAAAATTATGATTTTCAGTTAGAAAGATGGATGATCATACATATTTTATGAGAATTTATGAGTTAATACTAACCTTCCGATACTAGCATGGCGATCAAATTTTGAAAATTAAATAGTGGCCCCAAAAATGTGCATGTGAAAATAAATGATTAAGGTATTATTACAATTTGCATTTTGAAATATATATAATTTTCATATCATATTATGAATGATTATTTTGAGTTCTTAGACCATTGAGTGAATTAAAAGGGATCTAATGTTCCCTAAAGTCTTGAGCACCACACATATTGTGGAACACTATCACATGCCTTGGGTATTGATTAAATGACTAAGGAATAAAATTGCTATTATGAAGAAATAATTAATGTGACCATGTTTATCTATTGGTACACACTTTGGACCTAAACTAAATGAATAATTTTGTCCTATGTTTTAATCTAGCATTAAAGGGTTAATATGTTTGATCACCATTAAATAAAACTTTTCAAAGGATGTTGATTCGAGCCTATAATCTTTAAATATTATGTTGATGGGAATATTTGCAACCACCCCTTCATGGGTTGACAAACTGTAATATAAAAGGGACATTTAATAAACACCACCAACCATTCCATTGGGGAAATAAACTAGTTTGGATACTTTCTATCTTCTTCAAAAACTAAACGTTGGTGATTTGTTTTGCAAGTTAAGTGGACTTGCTAAATTTGAATGGAAAGTTAGAGGAAAATATTTTGGGGAAAATGGTACTTATCCTTACATGCATTAATTACATCAAACACTCACCCACAGGACCTTAGGGAGTGCACGAGGTGGGTTTTGGAAAAATTTGAGTTATATCTGGGCTATTTTGGTTTCATTGTTTCGATGGTTTTGTTATAGCTCGAATGCATGAAGTTTTCCCTACCTTGGTGTACTCTATCTATTTCGAATTAGCATGTATGTAGTAACTATAAGTAGAGATATTTTTGAAATATTAATTTCCATCATCAAAACATAATGATGGAGAAATTTTGGAGTCTTTGCTACGTTTTGGAATCAAATATGGGTTTGCAATTGCAGAGGAAAGTGGGAAAAATAAGAAGAAGGATTTGGGCTTTCGATTTCAAGAATTAATCATTCCCTCTCCTCCTTTATAGCTTGTTCCATTTATTAATTTACATAATGAAAATATCTGCAATAATTATTTATTTTATCCTATGAACTAGGTTTTTAATTGGTATTAGTATTTTAGGTATTGTCGTTCTCTTTCAATATTGGAATATGGATATGAATATTTACTTTGGAAAGTTACAATAGTGGATGTAATTGTTAGTGTTATGATTTTTATGGATGAATTTGTATATATACTCTTCTAAGGTTTCTATGGCTTGTATTATATAGAATACCTAGTAACTTTGCATTTCTATGGTTATTCTTATACAAAATATACTAATTCAAATATGGGTATTTCTATGGCTTACCATTTTGTGATGATTGTTTCTAGGTATTCATTTTTTTACCTCCTTAGGGTTGGATCATTGTTTATAGATGGAGGTTTGTTTATTCCATAAACCCATTTGGGTTTTCTAGTTAGCTTTAGGGTTGAGTAGGATTACATTTATATATCCGGACTTGTAATTTTACGGCTTATCAATCGACCCTAATTCGAACTCTTATATTAGAAAAATGGAAAAACTCTACTTGTTTTATTGAGTGAAATCATTACCTCTTTTGTGTATGGTTTTCAAATAATCTAATATTATCTTAGTTATTCTGATTTATAGGCGAATCCATGGTTTTATGTTGGTATGGTCACAATACTCTAAATATAACATTTTTCTATAATAGTTTTCTATAATGGTATACATATGGCTTGTATAATGGTTATGTTGTTTAGTGGTATTGTGTGATAAAAATGGTAACAATTATGATATCCGTAGGTAATTTTTGGTACCTTCATTTTGAGTAAGGTAAATGAAATTTACCGTAATCTCTATGAGATATTATAGATTTATTTTTATGTCAGTTTTTACTCTAATATATGGGTGTTGAATTAATTGAGTTATGATAATAGCCTTAACCATGTTTGAATGACACATACATGTGCTTGAGTTACACTTGGGTATGAAGTTTTGTTTCTTGGCTTAATCTTATTAAAGGAATTTCAAGGATTTTGTGTCGACATTTAATCTTACTTATCCCTTATGGTATTGACTTTTATCTTGAGCTAGTTGTGGCTTTTGGAATGAATAAGGAATGTTGGTTGGAACTACTACTTTCTTTGATGCATTTAAGGTAAATGACAATTTCCTTAATGTTGTTGGAAGATGGAACTTCTATTTTAATTATTGTTTGACTTGGAAGCATGGATAGGTCCACGTATATATATTTGGGATATCATGTGGTAATATAATATAATGTTCTACTTTACTCTTGACTTGCATATAGTCATATTAGAGGACCATTTTGTTGAAAGATAGGTTGATGAGTGTTGAATCTGGGTAGCTTGGGAACTATGTAAAGGAAACAGCAGTCAACTTCTATGAAATATGAAAGATTTGTATAAGTTGAGATATGTTATTCACTTATAATATTTTTCGGTATTTGATAATGTATTGAATGTTATGCATGATTTACTATTTATGGTTATGTATTTTGATTGAAAAATTATTCCATTAAGGTATTCAAAAATTAATTTAGTGATTAGTTCTTTAGTGAAAAATAGTACTTCATATTATGTTATGTAATCGATTCTCAAGTACTATTAAATTGTAGATGTGATTTTAATATTGTGGTATTTCATTTATTCAAATTTTAAATGGCATAAAATGTTAAGAGGGAAAGAGGAACTTTCATGCCACTCTATGTAGAAGCTGACCATGTGCATTTTTGTACATTATCATTTTTTAGTTACAAGAATAAAGGGAACTTCGGGATTAGAAAAGGAAAGGATGATTTGTTTATCATTGATAATTTCATGTCAATTTTTCATGAAATAAAAGAATGTAATTACTTTTTATTAAATAAGAAAATCCATAGGGCTTCTTTTGTATACTTGGCCATGTAACATGTATTTGAGGTTATCTAAAATGAAGGTATGATTATCAAAACATTTCCTAAGACTTCCATGAATTACATGTTGTTAAAAATAAGAGTTCTATTTATATTTGAGAAATAATATTGGTGCTTCCACAACACAACATTCTTTCACATACACATTTTTAAAAAATACACAATGCAACACAAAATAAATAGCAGCTCACAACTACATTTAGAAACATTTCAAAGCGTAACTCGGGCTTGATCTTACAAGCCAAAGGAGCAAGGCCTATGGGGAAGCTACGTATGCCTCCCAATTGGGAATTGTGCATCTACCAAATACAGACTGCCAAGTAATTCATCACACATATTTCCTTATGCCCCCACAAAATCCCTCCTTATGTCCCTCACAGATTTTCCTTATGTCCCCACAAAGTAAGAAATGCAAGCTATTTCTTTTCCATAGTGGATCCCAAGCCAAAACTCCTCCACAAAAATAAGATGCCAATGTCATTCCCTTATTCCCCCCATAATAATTTCCCATAACCTTCTCCTACACCTTCCCTAAGGCAGTCTACCCAACCAAGAAACAAATAAAACAAAGCATGCATTTTCCACACAACACAACAAGAAAATAACAGAAATAAAAGAGAGTTAAATTCCTACCTCTCCATGGTTATTTGGTCTCCAAAAACAAGCTACAATGCCAAACATAGTCCAAAACAATGAGCTCCCAAGCATGCAAAGCTATCTCCAAAACTTTCTTCAAAAACAAGAGCTCCCACAAGAAAATGTGCCCCCAAGGAAGAATACAAAAAGGTTCAACAACCCCAAAACAAGAAGAGAGTTTGAAATATACATAAGGGGAAAATAAGAGGATAATGTGGATCCATGTAGGATGCCACATCACACATCCTCTCAAATCAACACAAAAGACAAAATCCAAACTCTAAGGCTTAATAAAGAGGTTGGTGAAGAATGACAAGTTACTTGCACACTCCAAAATAACCCACACCTCAAGGGACAACAATTAATTAAAATGTAAGAAAGTGCAATTAAAAACATTCACAAGATGAATAACATGCATTATAAAAATTCAAAATTCACTTCCCCAACCATAAGTATGGTTGGTAACATAAATTTAGAGGCATGGGAAAAGTTTTACTTGTCCCACAAGCCTCCAAAAACAACCCCCAAGGTCAAATTCGAATTTCCATGGAGGTAGAGCATTTCTTACTCCAAAATATGACTTACACAAACTCTTACACCTCTTACACATCCCTTACAAATTAATTACAAACAGCCAACAACTCTAATAATTACTTTCCATATCCCAATTTAATTTATTTAAAGTTTAACTATATGATTCCTCACATTAATCTATCACAATTAATTAATTAAAAGAAGAGAACACATTACAAATAAAATACATACAACAATAAATAAACATTAACCATATAAAAATACACAACCCATGGTCACATATAAAGATGATTCCCCCCATGGGAATCTCTAACAAAACAACACACAACACAATAAAACAAGTTGCCATGGTGACCTTGTCGAATTCACCTAGAATTCTATTTTGGTTGGTCTCTGATCCCCGATGTTTTGTTGTGATATTTTTAACCTGTAAAATACAAATACCTCCTTCGGCCTCGTGGCCATATCAGAACATCCAATATGATACAAATAGAATCACTAAATAAACTATATAATGAATCACAACAATATCGAAGTAACAACTACATCATTTGTATTTTTAATCCATAACTATATCAGTATCATAAAATATCCATTTTCTAGATCTATTCATAATATTCAAAATCACATGTCTAACAACATCTATAAAATATCCATGTCCAATAATATATCATCATCCACATGTGAGGTGTCTCTAGTGATCATCATGCATCATAGTCAAGTCAAAATCCACAATAATCCATAATCCAATGTCTAACAACATACTAAATCAAAACCTAGTAATGTCTATAATGAAATCAACAGTATCAACATAAGCATCAAAAGGAGTCAAATGAAAGTGGGCACTACAATGCGGTTAATATGTGTCTTTTTGGAGTAGTCCTTGACTTTCTTATTTTTTCCACAAGTTAACCTTTATGTTGCTCCTTTGGGGTCTTATGACATAATTATAGGATTTAACTAGCTAGCTGAGCATAAAGCAAAGGTTGATTATTTTGAAAATCAGATTAGTTGTTGAGATGATCTACAAAAATAGTGGTTATTCGGGGTGTAAAACACGAGATTTCGGTGAGGAAGTTATCGAAATGCAACTTAAAAAGGCCAAAAACAAAGGTTATACCTTATATGCTGTAAATATTTCCAAAACTACAAAAGGAGGTAATGATTTTATGGAAAAATATCCTTTGTTACAAATTTTCAAAGATGTATTTCTAGAAGACTTACAGGATCTTCCACCCAAATGGTAGTTTGACTTCACGATAGAGATCAAACTAGGAACCGAGCCTATATCCAAGGTACCTTATAGAATGACTACCATTGAATTGGTAGAGCTTTAGGATCAGTTACAGGAACTTTTGTCAAAAGGATTGATAAGACCAAGTGTCTCACCTTGGGGAGCACTGGTAATCTTTGTGAAAAAAAAGGATGGCACACTTAGATTGTGTATTGATTATAGAATGTTGAACAAGGCAACTATTAAGAACCGATATCCGCTTCCTAAAATTGATGATCTATTTGATCATATGCATGGAGCATCGGTTTATTCTAAAATATATCTTTGATTGGGATATCATTAGTTGAGAATAAAGGATGAAAACATACATAAAACAACTTTTAGAACAAGGTATGGGCATTAAGAATTCATAGTTTAACCTTTTGGGTTGACAAATGCACCTGCTTCTTGCTTTTATGATTTTGATGAATAATATTTTTCAAGAATACTTGGACAAGTTTATGCTTGTATTCTTGGATGATATTCTCATATACTCGTAAAAGAATTGAAGAACATCATGAGCATTTGAAGGTAGTCTTGGAAATCTTGAGAAAGAGAAATTTGTATGGTAAGTTGTCTAAATGTTCCTTCTATGACATGGAAGTACACTATTTGGGACATGTAATAAACAATAATGGAATACCCGTAGACCCTTTGAAGATCATAGCTATAATTGAGTGGCCTGCACCCAAGAACATGCATGAAGTTAGAAGCTTCATGGGTCTTGTTGGTTACTATAGAAAGTTTGTTAAAGAATTTTCTAAGATTGTTGCACCAATAACTTCATTACGAAGAAAGATAAGAATTTTTTTTTTGAAATGAAAAATGTGAATCTGCTTTTAAGATTCTAAATGATCGTTAACTACAACACCTATTCTAATTGTACTTGATCCAAATGGGGACTTTACTATTGTAACAGATGCATCTAGAGAGGGTCTCAGAGGTATTTTGTTGCAGTATGACCATGTCATAACTTATGAGAGTAGAAACCTCAAGTTACATGAATAGAATTATGCTACACATGACCTAGAGCTTGTTTTCATTGTTCATGCACTTCAAATATGGAGGCATTATCTTCTCGGTAGGCCTTTTTAACTAAAAACTGACCATCTTGGGTTGAAGTATATTTTCACTCAGCCAAACCTGAATACAAGACAATGAAGATGGTTGGAATTTCTAACTCAGCATGATTTTGATATAAGCTTTATTAAAGGCATGGAAAATAGAGTAGCAGATGCTCTAATTCATAGGAAGCACATTTCTACTCTTATAACATTAAGAACTTGGTTTAAAGATGAGGTGAAAAGTGTCATGGAATCTGATTCTTATTTTCAACAAGTAGGGATAGCACTTGCTGCAAATCCAAATGATCTGAGATATAAAGGTTTTCATTTCAACAATGAAGGAATTTTGTGGTTTTAAAATAGGGTATACATACCTTTGGCAAATGATTTAAGAAAGAAATTATTATTTCATAACTCACCTTTTTCTTGACACCTTGTCATTACAAATATTTTGGCTAATATAAAACAACAATATTTCTGGAAAGGGATGAAAAAATATGTGATGGAAATTGTGACATGCTATTTAGCATGTCAACGTGTCAAAGCGGAACATATGCATCCAACCGGTTTATTTTACCCTCATAGCATTCCACAGTATAAATGGAAAGTGATAACTATGGATTTTTTTCAAGGTATGCCTATGTCAAAGAATAAACATGATGTTATTTTGGTTGTTGATAAACTAACAAAGGTAGCACACTTTGTTGTTGGTAATCTAAAGGATGATTCACCTGTGTTATCAAGAAGATTTGTGCATGATATTTTCAAGTTACATGGAATACCTAAATTGATCATATCGGATAGAGATCCGAGAATGACATCAAGATTTTGGCAAACACTTAATGTTGCTCACGGGAACTAAACTAAATTTTAGTTCGCATATCACCCGAAATGGATGGACACACTGAAAGATTTAATCATGTTTTAGAGGATATGCTAAGAATGTATTGCATGGATCAATAGTATAAATTCCAGGAGTACCTTCCATTACTTGATTTTTCTTATAATAAAACTTATCACACCTCTCTAAAAATGGCACCTTTCGAAGCACTATATGGAAGGAAATGCAGAAACCCTGTTAGTTGGGACAGCATTGAAGATAGAGAGGTGATAGGACCTAAAATCCTTATAGAAATGGAACAAGTTAAAATGATTTTGAACGCTTAAAGGAAGTTGTAGATAGGAAGAAGAGTTATGCAGACTTAAAGCGGGTTGATAGGAAATTTGAACTTGGTGAGAAAGTCTTTCTTTGAGTTAAGCCAAAAAAGAGTTCTATAACTTTTGGCAAGGCTGCCAAGTTATCACCTTGTTATGTGGGACCCTTTGAAATAGTTGAAGTAATCAACCTTATCACTTATCTTTTAGCTTACCTCCTTTATCCCGAATGCATGATATTTTCCATATTTCTTTGCTTAATAAATATGTTTCGATTTATCACATATGTTGAATTGGAATTCCTTGCAGTCCAAGACCTAAGAATAATTGTGGTTAAGCCCATTCGAGTCTTTGAAACTTGCCGCTTATACTTAAGAAATCATGAAATAAGTCAATGTAAGGTCTAGTGGGACCAATTTAACGAATAAATTACAACCTATGAAAATCTCAAAGATATGAGATATGTTTTTCCATACTTGTTTGATCAAAATTGATTCTAAAAATTGATAAAATATGAAAATTTTAATTCATGTTTTGATGTTAAATCTACCAAACTTGGGTAGTTACTAAACTATTTGACAGCTATTTTAAATACTATTTTGAAAACTTGAATTTTTCAAATTTAGTTCTGTTATGAACATATGAATGGAAGGAAAATAATTAAATTTTTTCCTAAAATTTTAATGGTTTGATTAAGTTAATCATCGGACGATGATTCTTTTAAGGAGGAAGGTATGTAACATCTTGGTCATGACCGTTACTATGATGGCTTCCACTTTTGACATTGCAAACGTTGACATGTGATTTGTCTTAGGAAGGTGTATTCTTTTGACGTTGAAAATCATGTTTGCAATGGATAAGTTATTATTGTTCAAAATTCATGCTAGCTGTAATTCTGTTTACTTGGAAGCGAAACCATTATGCTATGTGAAATATAAGTTGTAAATCTATACTGTTGTTTTAACATTTTCCATATGCTAACATCACACCTTGAATCAATTCCATTGATCCAAGGTATGCTTTAGTTCTTCTTTATTTTCATCTTGTTAATTGACATGTTGAATGAAACATATTATGGAACCGAGTAGTATTTTTTTGTAAATTATGAAGGACCTATCTTCAGGTGTCCTTACTCGGCATCATGTTGCAAACTATAAATTTGGACCTCCTTTATTAATGTTTTGTAACGCTGATCAGCATGAGAAGATTAAGGATCTATTGTGGGATAATAAGGAAAATGCCTTAACCTTGGTCATAATTCTTGTTGCTATTTGGATCTAACCCAAACTGTAATGTTGCCATATTGGATTTTTGACCTAAGGTAATAATACTTACCTAGGACCTATTACTAAACTATTACGGTTGACACCTAAAACTAGGTTGTGGTTTCCTACCTTATATAAATTCTAATCTAAGAGGTGATGACCTAACCTAAGGAGGTATATTATATGGCTAGGAGTCTTGAACTAACCTAAGATAAATCCTAATGACCTAAGACCTCAGTTGGAAAAACCTAACCAATGCTAATGTAACCTAAACTATTACTAAGATGAAAGGGGACCTATGGGTTACATGGCAAATGGAAGGTTGGTGGTAGTGGTTTCTAAGTTATTAATGTGAATTGATTTCATTCCTTACATCCTAAATTCACCAAGATTGGCGAGAGGCATAAAAATATGGTGGGACGCCTAGCTGACTTCATTGCTAAATTTAAAATGAATGGAGTTCTTGAATTTTGTTTCACTAAATTTGAAGTGGCAGTGGCATAAGGAAAGAGGGGGAAATAACATTCAATGCATTCAATAACCTTGGGCTTTGTGGAGGAAACTACCTAAGAGTTAGGCATAAGGAATAAGAGAAAGTTGTGGGTCATTTGGATCCTTCTGGTTTTTTCTCTGCATGAGATTTTAGGTTATTGGAACTAGCAAGCTTTGTTTTTCGACCCATTGTAATCATGGGTATCTTCAGACTATTTCTAAACTCTTGGAAATGTAGAGGAAGTTGGGAGATTTGACTATTAGCGTTGGTTAAAAAGAAGAGATTCTTGAGAAGCTTGGCTGGAGATCTTCTGCAAATCAACAAGAAATTTTATCAGGCATGATAGGCTCTTCTTGTTAAATAGTTATGCTTTTTATTAAGCCTCTTCATTAAAAGAAGTCTTCTCTTATAAATGAATGGTTTTGTATAAATTCCTTGGTGTATTTTTTTATCTTCTTCTTGAGTTTGTTGTTTGGAAAATATTCAATATGGGTACTTTTCTTGATGCATGTTTGAGTAAATAGTGTTTATTTTATTTGAAAATGGAAGGTTTCTTAAGTCGTGTTTACTTGAATATCTTGTGCTAAAATGGTTTAAGGAAAAATAATGATTGTTTTAAAATTTGATCGGTACTATCTTCCTTTGTTAGGAGAAGGTAAGAAAAATTGATGTTTCAGTTAAAATCTTAAGTGGATTTGAATTTTATCAGTGTTTTTAAGTTATGTTGAAATGGGTCTTGATTCGTTATTTTCTTGTGGATTCAAACTTTTTGAAAGCAACAATGATATGTTGACACCTTCTAATCTTGACACATTTTGAATTTGTGAACTTTTTGGGATTGTTAAGAAAGGACTTCACTCGGTTTTGTTCTTCCTTACTTGAAATCTAGTAAATTATGATTTAACTTCTTCTCTTAGGGACTGTGTGAGGATATTGATGTTTCTCTCTTTCCTCCATGTATGAATTGGTTTGTGAATAACCTTTTTATTTACATCTATAGAAGTTTTTGAAATAATGGATTAGTTTAGTTTTAGTTAATTGAAGTATATGAGTTAAAAGGTTTCGATTTTACTATTCTCCTTCTTTTGGGTTCAATTTTGAGAACCAACTTGGGGTTGAATCTCCATTTGAATTTCCTTCATCTTGTTCAAATCTGGAATGGAATCCTTTATTTCTTATGTAAGGATTATTTCCTTGATTCCTGTTAAATGGGTACATGGTTAGCTTGTATTCATTTTTCTTGAGCACATAGGAATACCTTTTAGGTTTCTCTCTATTTGGGAAATGACGAAATGTCTGGGCAGGAGATATCTTCACTTAAATAAAGCTAAGGAATTAGTTGTTGAGCTTGTTGCTTTGAAAACTTGTATCAAGTTTTTGTTGTTGTGACTGTTCTTTTTATTTGATGCCAAGCCCTCTCTTTGTCCCTACCTTGCTTGATTCAGTTGCTTATCTTATATCGATTCAATTTCTACTATGTTGTTTGTGTGGCAGTGGTTGTTGAATTTGGATGTTGTTAGGTAAGGATTAGTCCGGTCTTCTTGGGATGTTGATTGTGTTTAACCTTTTAATAGGATGGATTATTGGGATCTTCTCTCTATTTTTGAGCTAGGTATGCATTACTATTTTTCTTCAAAATGTAAAAAGGATTTACATTTAGTTCTTTCTCTTCTCTAAATTATTGAATGCAATGTTGTTTGTTGAACACTGAAGGATGACTTAAGTTGTTTTCTTTTCAATTTTTGTTGCCTTTCATCTGTATTAACCATGTTGAGGCTGAATGGGTAATTAGGCGGAATCTTGCACTTCTTATTCCCTTGAATTGATAAATTGGAATTGGATTGATATTGATTCAATATTGGAAAGAAGGGAATTCTTGTGTAGAATATTATTGGTTCATCCTAAATTCCATCCTTTTAGATAGAATGAATTTGGCTTCTGATATTGCATGAAGAATTATGTTAGTGTTGTGGATTATGATTAATTGCTTCTTTAAAATAGTTTAGTTCTGAGAACTGTAGGGTTGGTACCCTTCTTGAACACTTGTTTGAATCAAGAATGAATTACATGCATCTATAGTATGAGTTCGATAAGTAATTGAGATGTATTATCACTTATCTATTGTAATCCTTCTTGTGAAATTATTGATTGAAGAGTGTTGCTTTGATCATGATCCTTGCATAATGTATTGTGGATTGCTCATTTTGACCTTCCTATTAGGATCCTTATTCCTTTATGAGATATCTATCTGAATTGCTTAATGTTTCATAAAAGTAGAGTTCTTTTTATGAGACAGTTAGTTGAAAGCACATCATTTTAATGTTTAGTGCTTATCATGCTCAGTTCGATGAACTAACCCGTGCTAGCAATTTTTGTAGATGGATTCCATAAGTGATAAAAGAAGACAAGTTATTTTATGATGCTTCTTGTGTTTACCTAAAGGCTACATATTTTATGAGGAATTATTATTCTTATTGAAATGTAATTGAAAAAGGGAAAAGTTGTATTCTTGTTTGAGTTTATCAATGTTGATTGGCATGAGTGAAGTCTGAAATGTTTAGACTTGTAAAATGTATAATTTACTTAAGGAATGGGAAAAAGGATTAAGTGTTATATGTATTTGATGTATCATTCACTTTGGGTTTACTGTAAAGGAAATTTTGTAAACTTGTCATTATTCTCTCGTGAACCTATCTATTTTGAATCATTTCAGTTAAACTCAAATGAAATTGATAGGAAGGGAATTGATACTTTATTCCTTTATCGAATGCAATTTCTAAGTTGGCATGAATAGATGAAAATATGACTAGGTCATTATGTTTTACTAGATGACATAAATAAAAGAGAAATTTACATATGACTCTTATATAAAGTAAATGGCAGCAATGAACCCTAAAAGAATATAAATTTAAAAGAAAGACAATAATTCTAAGGGGATAATCATTTTGTTAATACCTTTGGAGAATCATACTCAAATGAAGTTTGGAAGAAAGAAAACATACTCCCTCTTGTTAAATCAAAATCAGAATAAGGTAACCAAAATGAAATAAATACATACGTAATGAATAGACTTCATCTTAATGAAGTCTATTAATAAGGAACCAGAATCTAAATTTAATCATGCTTAAACTTGGTTAAGCAAAGTAAGATAATCTTACTGTGGTATACTGATTCTGTTTATGAGCTTGAATCTTATGATAAGATACCGTGGAATGAAATAAAAACCTTTGGGAAGAGGGATTGATTACAGATTTATCTACATGGTAACTATCAATCATTATGGTTAGCAACCTTAATGAACAAATAAATTAAGGATTTAGCAGGGTTGCTAAAATTAAATCTTAATTAAGAAGATAAGTAAGTGTTTAACTTCTTAACTGGATATGTACTTCCAGATGAGGTGATTCCATAGGATGTTGGTACACGCCAACTATAGTACTATGACATCATGAAGACTAGGGTCTTCATAATGGCATAGTGTTGTAGCTGACATGTCACAACACCCTTCCAAATTGGATCATCTAGATCTACATAAACTTGGACTTGACCTTAGTTTTACTTTAGATCAGGTTAGGGACATGCCTTTGTATAGGGGGTAACTCACAATGAATAAAGGTAACTAGACACACACAACTGATTTGGGTCGATTGAGTATGTCTATGTACCCTTAATCACCACGAGTGATTCTCTATACTAATATATGTTGCTAATCTGGGTTATGGTAAATCCTTGGACAAGAGGATTGACAGGAGTCAGTGAAGACCATTCTAGATAATAGATGAAGTGGGGGTGAAGGACGTATTCTATTGACAAGTATGTCGTCTAGGAATATGATCATGTAAAGCATGTGAAAATCTTTGGCCAAAGTATCGCAAGCTGCTAGTTACATTTTCCTATTTCACCTAGTTTAATAAGTAGGATTTCAGATGAATATTGGTAACAAATATTCAGATAGGCCTCTTAAACGGAACACTTCAATACCCCAAAAAGGGTAAGAGAACAAATTATACTTAGTATACAATACATTGAGTTAACATGAAGGATTAGTAAGAAACCGAGTCATGAAATGAGAGATCGATGAAACACCGAGTCATGAAATGAGAGATCAGCAGTTCATCAAGTCATCAGTGCATATGGTTATCTGTTATGAGATTGATTGGCATGGAATGTGTGTTCTAAATCATGATCATTTATAATAGAGAACATTATTTAAAAACTTGAAACATGTGTTCTAAATTATGATAATTTAGAACAAAGAACGCTATTCAAAAAAATCCCTTGTTTCTAAAGCTTTAAAATGGGAATGTTCCAGAAAAATCCTCCGATCAAATAGTATGATCAACATCGAGAGAGTGACACTTTGAAGAGGGTTACTTTATTTTTGTAAGGTTATATCCATATAAGTAGTTATCCTTAAAAAACTAGAAAAAGGATAATAATATTACTCCTAAATACTATGGTCCTTACCGAGTTTTTCATAAAATTGGTAGTGTGGCATATAAGCTAGAGCTTCCTCCATGAAGTAGAATACATTCGAGTCTTCCATGTTTCTTTCTTAAAGAAATTTATTGGGCGAGAACATTTCCACCCAGTCAGGTTCTTCCGAACTAGACGAGGAAGGAAGGATCATATTAGAACTGAAGGAATTCTTCAAACACGCACCAAAAAATTTAGGACCAAATTCATTACCGAGTACCTGATCAAGTGGAAGAATATGAATATTGAGGATGCATCATGGGAAGATGAAGCATTCATGTAGTAGCATCTAGGGCTTCCCAACATTGGGGACAATGTTACTTTCAAGGGGAGGGGCATGGTATGCCCTTAGTTATATATCTTACATTGGATGGATATATCTGTGTTATGGCTATTATAACTTCTTATCATGGTGTATCTCTTTCATATATGATATATTATCATTACTAGGTTGGCCTTGTTGATGGCCATATCATAGGAATAGTAAAAATAGGGGTTATAGGTAGTGGATGATCATCATATTGAGTATTTGAGTCTTATTGTATGTTTTGGATGTTGCCCCTTGAATAGTTAAGCTATTATACTTTCATATTAAGAGCATTTATTAGAAATATTGTGTTATTTGGTGTTCTATTGCTGGTGATAATCATAATTAATCAAGTAATTTCATTACATAGGTATCCTTTAGAAGCCTTCATCATTGTCAAGATTTAATTATTCATTATTATTAAGATTCTTAAAGGTGTATTTGGAATTTATTTTATCAATCTAAACCACATTATATTCTACTAAGTTACCCTACTTTGATTGATCGAGGACAAGTAGAAATATTAGCATTTGTAGGATGAGAACTAGAACATTTAGGAGCATGAAGAAGATATGTAGGAACAAAGTAATATCTCATATAGAAATTCAAAGGGTTCAATTATGCCAACATATCCTTAGAGGTGACATTTTTGTAATTTGGAAGCCAAAAATAAGGTTCTGAAAAAAATTCTTTTGATACTATTTGCCCTATCAAATGTTTGCATGGGGACCAATGGCGAGGGTTTTCTTGGGAGATATAATTTAACATGTAAGAAATTTTATAGAGGGGCTGATGGATTCAAGAGACAATATTTAGGAATATATAGTATCGCCCATATGTGATGGTGTCTGTGTAGGCTATTCTTTTATATTTTCTAAATTTTAGTGATTTGAAATGAGGTCAAAATTGGATATGGATTCTTTTAATGATTTGTTCTTGGTCAAGAGGTCTCAGTAGGATTCACATTAGGTTCACCAAAATTCATGGAGGGATAAGAATGTTTCTCAATTTCTTGCACTCGTAAGTGTTATGTTCTACAAGGGTATGAGGAAAAAAATAGGAGACACACACGGATTGGCACATAGTTGATTGATTTAAAAGGGGCTACGGTGGGTGCTAAGGTCACATATGTAGAGGTAATTTATCCTTACACTAGGTCAAGATAGGGTTTCCAAGTCCTTTAGTGAAGATAGAGGAGAGAGGAACCTTCTAATATTAGTTAATTGGGGAGATATGTAGATCAATAGAAAGATAATACAAGCATGTAAAATAAATACAACTAAAATATAATTGAAATACAAGTAGATAAAAGCTAAGGATTTGATCATGTAAGAGAAATATGCTAACTTGCACCAATACATACAATACTAAGGTAACATAAAGCAATGAGAAAGGAGATGAACTAATCTATTAAAAATGAAAAAGAAGGTTAGATAAATTACTTGTAGTGTAGTCACAAATGTATCTACCTCTCTAGCTAAATAGTACATTGAGAGAGAATCACTATTGGTAGTGAAGGCGAACATCATTCTTATCCTAGAATCACTATAAATGACCCAATCATACAATAAATTCAATAGTCAAGAAGACCATTAATACAAATAAAATGTAAGATAAACTAGAATAAAAGTGATTAGATGTAAAGAAGGCTCAAAATATTATAACAGATGTCTTGTTTATTTCATTTCTTTCTTACATTAAATGACTAGGTGTGGTGTGCATATATACCCAAAGCTATTACCCACAGTTGATGGTGTCAACCAAGGGAAAATATAACACTGATACCATCACTCGTGGGTGATGGCATTAGACAAAGGGAACCTAATGTAAAATGGAGTGTAATGTGTCATGGATCAAGGGAAAGAAAGTGAAAAAGGTGTCAATGATGAAGTCAGATGTAAGAAAGTGTCGGGAGTGCTAGTGTGTGCAACATAAAAGGACTAACAGAGGAAAGGGTAACTAAATATAGGACCACATAGTGGTACGTCTCTCTATGTACTATATCTAACCCGTAATGATCATTTTTATATTCATACCTCATTCCTAGAAGGAACCTTATGGCCTTACTTAAGAAATAGATGCATCAACGACCCTTATCTACACAAAATAGTTGTTAGTAATAGGTATGAAAAATTAGGTGTATAAAAATAAAATTACCGTTTTCCAAACATGGATAGTCTTTTACAAAATGTGATAGGGTCAAAAATTTTATCAACAATGGATGGTTTCTCATATTACAATCAAGTGTTGGTTAAAGAAATTGAGAAACACAAAAAAACTTTCACCACTCCATGGGGAACCTATATGTACATCATAATGTCATTTGGGATAATGAATGGATGAGCTAATCTCCAAAGAAAAATGGATTTTTCAATTTTTTATCCATCAATTATTTTATTTTGTTTTACCAAGTTGAAATAACATTCTTTTCTAAGAAGAAGGGTGATCATTTAGAGCACCTTTGGGAAAAAATCTTGATCATACGTAGAGAATTTGGAATCTCATTGAATCCAAAGAAGCATAATTTTGGTGTGTAAGAGGAAAATATGTTCAGGCACATTGTGTCTCAAAAATGATTTATGAATTATCCTAAGAGGTTAGAAGCAATCAACAAGGTACTCATTCCCCAGTCCAAGAATGGTATACAATCTTTATTTGGGAAGATTAATTTTGTGAGAAGGTTTATATCCAATTTTTCCGAGATTACTCTACCTATAAAAGTATGCTAAAGAAATAGTAGGTTATCAAATGGGGGATGACGAAGTGAAATAATTTAGAGTGAAATATGTGTTGATGGTAGCCCCTATGTTGTCTAGTCTAGATAATAAAAATGAGTTTCATATTTTCTCCTTTTCATCCGAGGTTACTATTGTTTTATTTTTGTTGAAAAAATATGATGAAGGCCATGAGAAAATAATTACATTTGTCAAAAAATACTTGCAAGGATCTGAATTGAATCACACAATCATATAAAATCAATCTTTTCCCTTAGTGAAGGATACTAATATTTTCAAACCTTACATCTTGAGCTCAAGGGTTATTATTTATGTGCCACAAACCATGGTTAAGGAAATTTTGACACAAATGGAAGCTTCAAACAAGAGGTGTAGGTCAGTTAAAAATATCCAATAATATGACATGTAAATTCAAACCACCAAGTTAGTAAGAGACCTTATTTTGGAAAATATAGTGGCAAAAGAAAATATGCAAGTTGTTAAAGTATAAAATGTTTTTACTGATCTGGGTGATCCCCATGAAGAGGTATGTGATTTGATTTGGTATAAGAACATTTTATACCACTTGAATAATTTGAATTGTTTATTATCCTTGTTAAGAATAAAATAAGGAAATTGAAGTTGGTGTCCTAAAAAACACATCTTGACTTATTTTGGTTTAGTTTGGAAGAATATGGAAGGAGTCTTATTAAGATATATAATTGAAAACGAAGCTCATAAGTTGATTGATGAGTTTCATGGAAACGTTTTTTGTGGCCATTATGTTGTTAAGGTGACTACTCATAATATTATGAGGGAAGGTTATTAATGGCCAACTTTGTTCAAGTATGTTACTCAAATTGTGAGGAGGTGTGAAAGTTGTCAACATTTCTCAAGTAAACTAAAAGCTTCAGGATCCATGTCATTGCAACCCATTCAAAGTGAGGATATTTTTTAGATAATGGTGTTTAGATTTTATTCGTGGAATAGTAGATGCATCTACTATTGGCCAAAAGTGTATTTTGGTGGCAACATATTACTTCACTAAGTAGGTTGAAGTAATTCCCACCAAGAAATCTACTCATCAAGTTGGCATTGAATTTATTCTAAGAAACATCATTTGTAGATTTGGTTTCCTAAAAATTAGTTTTTGATAATGCCATGATTTTTAGAGCTAAACTTTTAGTGGTGTTATGTAAAGAGTATGGAACAATTTTAACTTATGTCTCCAACTATAACCCCTAAGGAAATGGGACTGATGAATCAAGCAACAAGAAATTTCTCAAGATAATTAAAAGGACCTTGGAATTTAACAAGAATAAGTGGGGTGAGAAATTAAAATTTTCAGTATGAGATGATGTAATCATTCCAAAAATGTCACTCAAAAAATCCTATTTGATATATTTTATGGTGCCCAAGTAGTTATTCATCTTCATTTGAAGTTATCAATGTATCAATTCATGCAAAAACTTGAAGACGAAGAAGGAATGGATCCTTATATACTAAGGATCAACCATATTGTTGAACTTGATGAGATTATGAGAGAATATCACCAAAAGCACATAAAGTTCAAGTAAAAACTGAAGAAAATATTTCATAAGAAGGTCTCTCTAAGAAGTTTCCAAATTGGATACTTGGTGTTATTGTAGGACAATAGGCATGAAGATAAGGGAAAGCATGGAAAGTTTGAATCTCTTTAGAAGAGCCGTAACTCCATATATGTCACAATTGGGGAGAATACATTTTTCTTGAGAGATTTGGAGGGTGAAATACTTGACTATCCTATCCATAAAAGGAATCTCAAACACTTCTTAGATTAAGTGTATCCTCAATCATTCCCATTGTATGCTTATACAAAGTATGGTATTTCCTTTATTTGTTTTATTCTTCCTTTTTTATATATCCTTTATCCTTTTTTGTTCTTGGAAGGTTTTTGTAACTCATGTGATTTGAAAATTCCAAAAACAAGGTGTTTTCCCATTTAAATCCTTTTGCCAATGGATAGGCACCTTTTATACTTCCATGGTTTTTTCTATGGTTCTTTGGACACTCATTGCAGGTATCAATCCCAAAACTAGAGGTAATATTGGTTTCCATTTTGATCCCCATGTTTCTTGGCATTATCTTTACAAGACCCTTAAAAGTGTGTTGAAGTAACTTTTTCATTTTCCTCATTTTTCAATTTTTTTTGCAAGTTTCTTAGATCATCTTTCATCCTAAGTTCCTCAAATGTATTATGATCCAACCATGCAATATGGTTCCCAACATACATCCTAATGTTTCATCTATTTTTTAATGTTTTGGCTAAGTTGTATTGTTTCACGAAAGTTTAAAATCCACACAACAAACGGTTGAAGAAGGTAGTGTTTCACAAATTTAAAGGAGATAGAATTTTGGGAGCAGGTGATTTCCATGCAAAAATGGCATATCTTGCTAAGGAGATGTCATAGATGAGGAATATGTTACAATAAGTTGTGAGATGAGGTGAATAAATTTATGAAGCACCCAAGTTTAAAATATGTGTGAAAAATAATTTAGTGATCCCAAGCTTTCAAATTTCAATTACTCTACGGCTTTTTAAATTTCAAGTGTTCCAAAACTCCTCAAGTGTTCCATAGACTTATAATTTTTGAAGTGATCCACAAAATTTGAAAATATAAATGTTTCACGAGATCAAAGGAAACATTTATAAAGTAAAGAGATATGGGAACAAAGCAAGCACATCGTCATACCATGACACAAATAATTAGAACTTTGTGGTACGGTAGAGTTTAAGGCTAAGAATGAGAAGTTTGAAAACACATGGAATAAGGAAACTTGGTGTCCTACGGATAATAGAAATCTGCATTTTAAGAAAGAATCCTCAAAACAAGATTTTCCCATATGAATTCCTCATAACAAATAAATACTATGGAGAGAAAGTGAAAGTTGTGATAAACTTGGTGGACCAAACCAAAGCCATAGAACAAATGCAGAATTCATGCAAATTCTATGGAATAAATTAGTTTTGTGTGGAATGGTTGTTTTTTTTTTACCATAACTTTTCACTCAAACATTCATTTCACCTTATATCAAGTGCATTAGGAATGTCTTGGAGAAGTATTTCCAAAGAGATCAATCTTGAAGGAAATGGAGAATCAATGTGGGCTATTTTAATGGTGAAAGTTTTGGAAATTGCACGTTATTGTCAGGAATAAAAATGGTTGGAGATGCTTTATTTTGATCCTCCTCCACCCCAGGAGATTTTAGAAATGGAATATTACCTTATTGAGCCCACCAAATGAATAATGATTTATCTATGCATTGTGGAGTGTACATTTGGAATTTTTTCCCTTATTCATCTCCTTGATTACATGATCCTTCATTTATTTGTCCTCAAATCACATGGATCACCATCTCAACCCATGATTTGGCATCTACAATGGATTTTATTTTAGGAATGAAATATTATTTTATAAATATGAGGTTTGGCCGCATAAAACAACCTAGAAAACTCTTTTATATGGAGAACGGATTGAAAATTGGAGGGCTTAAGCTCTAAGTGAGGTTCTTTCCTATGTGGCATCTCTATAAAGGTCTAGATTCTTGTAGTTTTCATTTGCATGTTCATTCTAAGGTGATCGTTGATGTACAACCATTAGTAGGTTTTGAGATTCATCTTCTATATGTTTCCCTTATATTCTTTGCAAATGGACATGCAAGATCAATCTTTTCATGAATAATTTTAATATTTTCTATTGTAAACAAATATTGAAATTAATAAATGATGACTTTCACTTGTAATATTGTGTTTATTGTGCCAAATAGATTTAGAAAACCATCCTACATTTTTTTTTATTGGGTATTGAATATTTGTTACATTTTAGTGTTACTTTGCATCCGTTTTCAATTATAAACCTCATTTCGCAAGTTTTGTAAATGCATATCTCATCAACTATAAAATGTCATTTGGCATTATAAATTTTGTGTGGTGAGTGCACGATGTTTGATTCTCGGTATCGTGTTGAGGTATCAATGGATAATTTTTAATGGTTTCCTTTTGGATATCCATGAGGGAAAGAAATATTTTAAGAGTGGCATTCCTTTAATTTTTGGCGTGAATGCATAAATAATCATCAATAAAACATGGTTAATGCATCTTGTTCCTCTCACTATACCTTCCCCCATTTTCATCCATCTTCATGTTCATTTACACTATCTTTTCCCTACCCCTATATATTTCATCTCCCTTTGCATATCCAACATGATATCTTCCTACAAATCACATTCACCTTGTATATTTTGAGTATATTTTCCATGAATTGTGAATATTAACATCCCAAGTGTCATTCCATTATAATTTTTCAATATTTTCTTTCCATAATAATTATTTTGATCACATACAATTTGTCTTTAGTGGCTTGTGTCTAATGTATCAAGTGTTTGCAATGCTTATGTGACCATTATCTAAAATGAGATTTACATTCTACGGTTACATTTGATCTCATATTGAGGTTAACACATGTTTGAGGAATGACACATAATATCTCCCTCTCTCATTCAAGCCACCCCATAGATTCTCTCACCTTGGTCCATGCAAATCCATAAAGTAGTAGGTGAACAACCACACCCTTCGTCAAGTGCCTCCCCATCATCTCTATAAGAATTGATCATGAGGAGATAATAGATCCATCCTCAATTTCAAATGGCAAACCAATAGGTATATCATTCTCCTTGTTCTCTCTTCATGAAAATTTGCATTTTACTCTTCTCTTGGGGATGTTAGATTGGGAACTGTATGCACCCAAAATTGTAGGGTACTGCACCACCAGAAAAATGTTACACGTGCCCCAATGATGATACAGGTCTCCTCGCAAGGTGTTTGGGATCCAGAAAATCTCTCCAAGCATGTGTTAACATCCCGCATTCCCCACTTAGCCCCTGCATGCTTTTCTTTTTCCTCCCCCTCTTTTCTTTTCTTTTCGGTCTTTAGTGACGAAACCACCACCCTACCTAGGCGGCGGTCCTTCACGCATTTTCTAGAATGCTCCTTTTAACGTGACTTGTGTAAATTTTCAATGTTTACCAGCTTTTTTTCACCGCCTTTTCTTGTATTTATGATTCTGGTTCCCTGGAATAGTGTTTTGGCATTGTTTATGGTTTAAGAGATCAATTTGGTTTTCACCTTTGGGTAAATGGGATTCTATAAATAGCTGGCTTGTGCTCAAGAAAATGCCCCTCAAAATTTTCCTCTGAATTTCTCATTTCAATAGCTTAGCCTTTTAATTTGCTTAGGACTCATAGTTTCATTTGTTATATCCATGGTTAGTATTGTTTAGCTATTAGAAAGCCACATATTATCCTTGTGCAAGTGTTGTTATTATTTCATCCAACCAATTGGAGTAGGATAGTTTGATTTTTAGTAGGAAGCCATTAAAGTTGCAGGTTCTACTCGTCAAATAGGATAGTTTCAGGTTCTGGACATTTTATGTTGCATGACTCATGAATAAATCCTGCTAGGAATTGCATAAGCCAAGCTCTGTTCTCTTGCGCTATCCCTCTCCTACTTGCATTGTATTTAGTCTGCATCCTAAGCTACCATTGTCTCATATCTACTTCTATTGATGCTAGCATTACACGATTTTCTGGATCCACGTGAGCATGAAAGAACGAGGAAATCACACTGAGGGGACAAGGCCACACACCATCGGATTCACCACTGTTCTGCAAAATCTAGGTTCAAGCTTTCAAAGTTCTAGTTAAAATCATATCAAGTAGAGTAGTCAATCATTTCATTCTAGTTAATTTTATTTTTGATATTTCCAAGGAAGCTGTGGGGATTGATAGTTTCTAAGAAACTATGATTCACTCCTCACTTCTGAGGTAGGATCAAGAGTCTTTCAAATAGATTAGATCAGTTATCTGGTTACTTAGAATAGATTCACAACTGCACAGACAAGTAGCTATACTCAGCTATTTTGTTTGTTTTAATTTTGTTACTAGTTTAGTTGTCAATTTCTAGATATATTGGATAATTGCTTTCTTTTAAGTTTATCAAAATATTAGATTTAGGAATATACATAGATATATCTTGCATAGTTGATTTATTCTGTCATTAATTAGCTTTATATCACTTCCTTTTGCATGACAATCACGGGACCTAGGGAGCCCAGAGAATACGTATTCGAGCCTATCGTGCCTCAACCCAATCTTGTCACAGCAATAACCAATATAGACTAGAACCTTAGAATCCAAGTCTTCCAAACAACAACAGACTTACAATAGATCAGCTCACAGTTAAGAGGGTTAAACATAGAAGACGACCAAGCACACACATTCTAGTCAAACCAGCCACACTACAGATTACCCTAGATAAAAATCCACATGACTGTAGAAGGGCTTGAAAGAGAGCAAACATTTAGTTGTGACCCTTTGGTCCCATAGCCAGACACAAGAGACATTCTCACTGATATAGATACTAGCTTAAGAATTCAGGTTGCCAAAACGCCTGTAAGGTACTCTAAGAAGATTGCACAACTTGTAGTTCTAAATATAGAGGCCGAAAAGGCATATGACTATTAGATACTAGGGATTAGGGATTGATTCTGCACATGACCATAGCAAGTCCACAACAACCACGAATCTACGGTTGTGATCCACAAATCCCACAACCCAACGAGTCCACAGGTCAATCCGATGTTGACGCTGGCTTACGCACATTAGTATTTAGATCCACTCCACTTCCACCTATCATCATCACACAATTATCCTTGTTAGATATAGTAGCTAATGAAGCTAAGGATTTCTGGACTAGACCGGAGAATTACCTATAGAGTCCACTATATCCATCATCCATCCTATGACCCTATCTGGAGATATATACGAGACAATCCCAGGTCATTTTCCCCGTATCCCACAACCTATAGACTAGATTACACTAGAGCTCGATATTGATTGGAGCCTTGAAGCAATCATCCTCACTAATCAATCTATCATGCTAATTCAGGTTAGGAGGGCCTTCTTTTCCTTAGATTCACAGATTCCACTAGTGTGCGTCAAAGACATAAGATTTCCTAACTAGCTTGTCTACATCCCATGCATAGTCCATCCCCACCGGCTGTCTCGGCACGACCTCGGGAGGTCAAGTGTGAGGAAGAGTTACTTGTAGATTCCCATGCTTGCTTGTCACTTTCCCATGAATAGTGGCACAGAGGTTATGCTGACTGGATGTGCTAGTAGTTCTAATACTAGACAGCCAGATCAATAAAAAGACCGAGCGAAAGGGAGGAAATTCCGGCCCAAATGGTTGGGCCCATACCGAGTCATGAAGGACTATGGAAATGGTGCATATCTCTTATGCACACTGGAGGGTGAGGAATTTGGTGAAACTATCAATTCCCTACACCTTAAGCGATTCTATGCATAAGTGACCAGCACTATCTATATAATTATATCTACATTGCATCTTCATGTAGTTAGGTTCATTTCATCCGCTTGTTTCATACAAATCTTGTGATCAAGGAACTTATTCCCAAAGCAATTCATTACAAACTTCTGATGATATTGACATTAGCTTTCAAATCATACTTCTTCATTTTCATAACATCATCACCATTTCAGAATCATTTCATCCATACAAAGCTAGATATGACAAAGTCTTAACAGTAACCATACCAAGGTCTACATGCTTGTTCTCACTTTTGGTTTCTCCCTAGGATAGGTGTCTTGCCTATGGTCTATTCTAGAAGCTTCATCATGTCACATCTATCCCGTGTGCATAACTCTTTGGAAGTAAGAACATACTGACATTTTGCTCAAATAAACAAGTCAAGTATAGATCGATAGAAAAAAACATTTACGCATTTCCTTTCCCTACCAACCTTCGATGATAAGCTTGTGTCTCTTACTAGTGATGTAGGGTTGGGAAAGGATGGGAATGCCCTTACTCGCCTATACCTTGTCCATGGTGATAAGCCCATGCTTCTGACTAGTAGCATGGGGCAGGGTATGGGGGGTCCTCTTAACAATAAACGTTGAAGGTAGTCAACAAACAACTCAAATGAACCTTTGAAATCTTGAGTCAAAAATGAATGAATCAGATGTCCAAAATTCCAAGAGAGTTCAAAACCCTAAAAACTATATTTTGTCAACCATGTGGCCATCTACGGATCTAAGTCTAGATAAACCGCAAAGCAAGTAGCATTCTAAACTATGGAGTCACTTGAGTAGAGTAGGTTTATAGCATCCTAATTTGGTTCCACCAAATCTTTGTCTATCTCTCATCACTACCATTCAACAAATTTCACAACTTGTGCCCTTTTTAGCTCTTGGTGATGAGCCCTCGCATCTTACTAGTTGCGTGGAGATAGGAATGGGGCAAGTTCATCTACTCATCATACTAGTTTATCATCTCATTTTTTCAAAACAAAAATGAAGTACCAAAAATTGCTTATGGAAATTAAAGTTCAAAATCACGTTGTGTCTACATTATCATACATCAGCATCATGAAATACAAAAAGAAAGAAAACATTTGTATCATGTGTTCTCCATTGCATACATTCTGAAAGGCATATAAAAACAACATTGTAATTTACATATGAAAGAAAATCACAAGAACATTGATACCAAGAGTCTAATCCAAAAAGAATATCTATATATATAATCAAAGTTTCTTGTACAATGCCATCATGCGCTAAGCATGGTCAAAATGCTCAAAGAGCCCGGAAATACAAATACATCATACTAATGATCTACGAGAGCTAATGGCCTCTCAACCCCTATGAGATCCCTCCAAAGGTGCATGCCCTCATCTAGGACTCCGGCTACGCTGGCGCTCTGAGTGCACGAGAGGGCTCATGATCCCGAGGAGCAGCTGCGGTCTCACCATGAGAGTGACTCCTCATCAAGCACTCTGCTTTATCATGTATCCTGCCAACTTAGTACGGAGGGTAGACACCATCCTGGCCACATGCCGAGACGGGGAAAAATGTCGGTATGCCTACCAGCTACTGAGGGCTCCCCTGCATCCACGGATAGCTCCGCATGGGTCTTCTCCATAGGGATCATCAGGGTATCAGTGCATACCCAGTGAATCAGGTCTCGCCACTCATCAGCAGTCTCTGCAAGCAAAGGAGAAAAACCTAATTAGAAATAATCAAGAGATAGAAACAAATGTAAACAAAAGGAGAGATAGCAACTAAGGCAATTCTAACTAGAACCAAACATTAAAAGGAAGGATGATAACTCACTCGGATCTCTGGGCCTCCAAGATGGATCTCTAGGGTTGGCACCTACCACAGATGCCACTGCTGACTGGTGCACTCCTCTTGTGCCTAGGGCCACATAATGTCCTACTACAGACTCATCCTCTCCACCCAAGCCCTGAGAGAGTGGCTCCTCTAAAACCAGAGTCACCCTCTCCACACTCTACTCCTCCCTCTCTACCTGTAAGATGTCCTGAGTATCATGCCACTCAGGATCGTTGTCCTCCTCTCCACCCAACTCACTGACCTCAACCTCGGTCTCCTCCTCCGTCTCCCCCCTGTGAACTCCTCGATTCAAATTCTATGTCAATAGGGTCTTCACTACTGTGGGCGGGACCGGTGGTAATCTGAAGCAAGGGTGCCTGAGGAGCACCGAATCTCCCTCAAGCTCGTACTACCCTCCTAGCTGCAATGGGGACACCAGGAGTAACAACTGTCCAACCCGGCCTCTAGGACCTCCTCTAGCCTCCCAGACTGATCTATATACTGGTACCACTAGGGGAAGCATACCCACGTATGGAAGGCCAAACTGCTGGGGCACTCGACCAAATGGATGTATCTCCACCCTCCCCATCCTATCAACAAGCTACCCTGTGGTGGAGCAAGAAATCAAAGTAAGAGCCTCCTCACCCCATAAACTTGCCATGGCCTGATAAGGTGTGGCCTCCATGTCATCAGTGGTCAAGGAGGTGATTAGCTGGTGAGGTTCTCTGAGCACCGACATGTCTGTCCATCTGGCTGCCCTCACAGCTCCGGATCTGCCACCTCTACACCTCTCCCATAAGGGATGAAATGCTCATAGACCCAGCTCATAACCAAGGTCGGATGGCTCAATGATTGCCCCTATAAATGGACCACAGTACAAATCATGATAGGTGGTCCCAAGAATGTTGGCTCCCCAGGCATAAATCCAGCCATGCCCCTCAATCTATGCAATGATGGGGGACCAGCAATATAGTAAGGTGTCTCCTCCCTTGTCCCCAATCAATCTCGAGGCAAGGATCCCCATAATGGCTTGACGAATCAAGGGGATAGGCAGACTAGGAATAGATTGAAACCTCACCCCCTTCTTTGAACTAGTGGAGATAACTGCATCTCCCATATATGAGGCCCACTGTGTTGACTGAGCCCGTGACCCTGTTGTCTCAAGAGTGAGCCATCTCCCAATAATTGGGACCCCTAAGATACAATAAACGTCCTCCAAAGTAATGGTCCACTCACCCCGGACCCCTGGTAATCGGAAAGTGTTCTGATCTACATCCCAATATGAAAATAAGTCACAAAGTATGTGACTAGATGGTGCAACATGCGGGACCCATGAAATATGTAGTATACCGGCCCTCTAAAGAGTGTCCTACTCATCCTGAGAAAGGGCATCCAATACTACCAGAAGCCAATCACACTCCTCTCTCGACTCCATCGGATATACTCCTCCTTCGCCTGCATACACCCAAAAACACACAAAACAGAGTAAGTTAGTATCCAAGTGACATTAGAAAAATCATGAAAGCAGGAAAGGATGCTAAAAATGCAACAACAAATTCAAATAGGTATTATTTATACATTCTGTGTAGAACCGCCGCCCTAAGCAGGGTGGTGGTTCCATAATCACCACCTTAACGGTGGAGGTCTTGTAACTGCCACCCTGATCAGGGTGGCGGTCTCGTAACCGCCACCCTACTCAAGGTGGTGGTCGTGTCCCAAAACCCATGTAGGTCATGTGCTCTAAAAATGGCTAAACACACAAAATAAAGACTGTTTTGACTCATAACAAAGCATACCCAGTAGGTGCCCCCCCTAGTTGACTCTATTAAAACTAACATTTTCAGAAATAATCCCCCCATGACAAATATTTCACCATTTTAGCATTTTGGGGGAAAAAATGGTAAATCGAGAAAAACTAACCTGTGATCTCGTGGGTCGGTGTTCCACTCATGGAGGCATGATCATGATCTCGTCCTGAATGTTTTGACTATACTCACATGAGAAGCCATCACAGTGGTTCCCATAGCTGAAAATCAACCAAATCAACACACGCAAATGAATAGGAAAATGGGCCCACTTTCACATATATAGTAACATGACTTGTTTTCAATGCCCTTTTCACAGGTTTGGAGCACCGATGGAGGTAAGTTCTTATCCCCACACAAATGGTATGTCCTCATTTCATATTATTTTAGTATTTATTTTCCGATCTATTTTGTCTATCTGCACTTGAGTCCTCTTTTCATTTTGCAGGTGGCGGGAATTTTGGATGGCATCATTCCGACACACGGACGTATCAGGTATAACTTCTAACTTCCCATTTCGGGACCGCCATACTCGGACCCACCATTTTACACCTCTTCATGGCTAAAACACTTCTTTGAGGGGAAATATGTATGCACCCAAAATTGTAGGGTACTGCACCACCGGAACAATGTTACACGTGCCCCAATGATGATATAGGTCTCCTCATAAGGTGTTCGGGATCCAAAAAATCTCTCCAAGCATGCGTTAACATCCTGCATTCCCGCTTAACCCCTGCATGCTTTGCTATTTCCTCCCCCTCTTTTCTTTTCTTTTCAGTTTTTAGTGATAAAACCGCTGCCCTTCACAGGTGGCAGTCTCGGGACCGCCGCTGGCGGGGGTGGTAGTCCTATACCCACCACACTACTTAGGGTGGCGGTCCTATTTCCTCCCCCTCTTTTCTTTTCTTTTTGGTCTTCAGTGATGAAACCACTGCCCTTCCTAGGTGGCGGTCTCGGGACCGCCGCCCGAGGAGGCGAGGCGATCCTATAACCGCCGCATTGCTCGGGCGGCGGTCCTTCACGCATTTTCCAGAATGCTCTTTTTAACTCGAATCATGTAAATTTTCAATATTTACCAGATTTTTTCACCACCTTTGCTTGTATTTATGATTTTGGTTCCCTAGAATAGTGTTTTGGCATTGTTTATGGTTTAAGAGATCAATTTGGTTTTCACCTTTGGGTAAATGGGATTCTATAAATAGCTAGCTTGTGCTCAAGAAAATGGCCCCTCAAAATTTTCCTCTGAATTTCTCATTTCAATAGCTTAGCCTTTCAATTTTCTTAGGACTCATAGTTTCATTTGTTATATGCATGGTTAGTATTGTTTAGCTGTTAGAAACCCACATATTCTCCTTGTGCAAGTCTGTTATTATTTCATCCAACCAATTGGAGTAAGATAGTTTGATTTTCAGTAGGAAGCCATTAAATTTGTAGGTTCTGCTTCTCGACAAATAGGATAGTTTTAGGTTCTGGATGTTTTATGTTGCATGACTCACAATAAATCCCACTAGGAATTGCATAAGCCAAGCTTTGTTCTCTTGCGCTATCCCTCTCCTACTCACATTGTATTCAGTCTGCATCCTAAGCTGCCATTGTCTCATATCTACTTCTGCTGATGCTAGCATTACATGCTTTTCTAGATCCACATGAGCACGAAAGAACGAGGAAATCACACTGAGGGGACAAGGCCACACACCATCGGATTCACCACTATTCTGCAAAATCTAGGTTCAAGCTTTCAAAGTTCTAGTTAAAAGCATATCAAGTAGAGTAGTCAATCATTTCATTCCAGTTAATTTTATTTTCGATATTGCCAGGGAAGCTGTGGGGATTGATAGTTTCTAAGAAACTATGATTCACTCCTCACTTCTGAGGTAGGATCAAGAGTCTTTCAAATAGATTAGATCAGTTATCTGGTTACTTAGAATAGATTCACAACTGCACAAACAAGTAGCTATACTCGGCTGTTTTGTTTGTTTTAATTTCATTACTAGTTTAGTTGTCAATTTCTAGATATATTAGATAATTGCTTTCTTTTAAGTTTATCAAAATATCAGATTTAGGAATATACATAGATATATCTTGTGTAGTTGATTTATTTTGTCATTAATTATCTTTATATCACTTCCTTTTTCATGACAATCACGGGACCTAGGGAGCCCAAAGAATATGTATTCGAGCCTATCGTGCCTCAACCCAATCTTGTCATAGCAATAACCGATATAGACCAGAACCTTAGAATCCAAGTCTTCCAAACAACAACAGACTTACAACAGATCAGCTCACAGTTAAGAGGGTTAAACATAGAAGACGACCAAGCACACACATTTTGGTCAAACCAGCCACACTAAAAATTACCCTAGATAAAAATCCACATGATTGTAGAAGGGCTTGAAAGAGAGCAAACATTCGGTTACGACCCTTTGGTTCCATGCTTGAGATGCAGGAGACATTCTCACTGATATAAATACTAGTTTAAGAATTCAGGTTGCTAGAATGCCCTGTAAGGTACTCTGAGAAGATTGCACAACTTGTAGTTCTAAATATAGAGGCCAAAAAGGCATATGACTATTGGATACTAGGGATTAGGGACTGATTCCACACATGACCATAGCAGGTCCACAACAACCATGAATCTATGGTTGTGATCCACAAATCCCACAACCCAACGAGTCCACAGTCAATCCGACGTTGATGCTGGATTACACACATTAGTATTTAGATCCACTCCACTTCGTCTATCATCATCACATAGTTATCCTTGTTGGATATAGTAGCTAATGAAGATAAGGATTTCTGGACTAGACCGGAGAATCACCCGTAGAGTCCACTATATCCATATTCCATCCTATGACCCTATCTGGAGATATATACGAGACAATCCCAGGTCATTTTCCCGTATCCCACAACCTATAGACAAGATTACACCCGTAGTGGATATTGATTGGATCCTTCGAGCAGTCATCCTCACCGATCGATCTATCATACCATTTCAGGTTAGGAGGGCCTTCTTTTCCTTAGATTCACAGATTCCACTAGTGCGCGTCGAAGACATAAGATTTCCTAACTAGCTTGTCTGCATCCCATGCATAGTCCATCCCCACCGGTACTGTCTTGGCACGACTTCAGGAGGTCAGTGCGAGGAAGAGTTACTTATAGATTCCCGGTCTTGCTTGTCACTTTTCGAACATATAGGAACCAATACGCCACATGCTTTCCCTTTGTATATATCAGCCTTGCGTGCCTTATTAAACCTAAATTAGAAGATGTCGCTTCTTTGGAATTTCTTATAAATGATCATTACAAAAGAGTATGGGACAAACTTTGGATTTAAATTATTTTTAACCCATTACTATTTCTCTTAGTTACTACAAGTGATTGATAAGGTTTTGTTGATATAGATACAAAAGGTCAATTAAAAGGTTTTTCTTAATATTTATTTATGTGTTATTTTAAAGGAATTAGATTTATGTAGACACAAAATCACACACATATTACTATTTTACTATAATTCCAAGTATGTTGTTATATGCATGGATCTTAAGTAAGAAAATTATTCATTGGTGACACACTCCCTAGTCCATCCACTTACTTTGGTTGTTTCTATTGTATTTATCTCTCACATCTGTCACTTTTGTACCCAGTTCTGGTTAGGTCACAAGGATCCATGTTTTCCAATATTTTCATATCTCGGCGTCATTTATCCCGGAAACTAGCACCCATTCGAACACTAGCACCTAGGTTCTCCTATCCATTATGGTTGCTTCATCTATTTTTTCTTGTTCATATTTTTTTACATTTTTGGTTAGCCTTGCTAGTTTTCTTATCCTTATCCTGAAGTCATATTTGGCATGTTGTGACACTAGTGTCGAAATTCAAACAAGAGATCCATATATATACACAACATAGGTATTATTATATGGATGGAAAATTCTAAGGGTAAATCTCATCTACATAATATCACTATCATCAAAGGGGATACATTATTGGGCTACATATTCTTCATACACTACATAGGAGGGGGAAGTGTTGAATTCCATCTCGCAAATTTTCATTTTATCTAGCCATATCACGCTATCTTGGTGTCATTGGCACAAGGGAAGCCTAAGGACACTATTTCACACACAAGCACAAAGAACTAAATGGATTTTGGAATGTAGTTCAGTTCTCACCATAAGTTCACTCTTTGGGTGACCACCGACATCATTCTGACTTCACATATTGAATATTTCATTCCAATTTGATGTTTTTGTGAGCTTATATAGGTAGGTAGGGTTTTTTTGCAAATTACTGGTACCCTTGGAAATCAAGGTGTGAATATCATTCAATCAATAGTGAATAAGTGTAAAACCCTAGCAACACAACAAAGATCAAATTATGAGCATTTACACATTCACCGACGCCCATAAGATGTATCTAGTGCCCAAGATCCCTAGTCCTAGCCTAGGCACCCATGTCCAGCTCTATTTGTAATCTACATAATTAATACTTTGAGAATTTGTGAAATTTGACCTAGCCCATTCATTAGGTTTTCAATGTTATGAATTTATATTTTTAGTGCTCACGTTATTAATATTTTGTTAATTATTATGTTTTTTATTATCCATGTTTATATGTGAATTTTTAATACTCATGTATATATAAAAATGTGATATGTTTTTGGGATGGGTAGTTCAAGTAGTTTCCTAGATTCTAGGGATGAAAAATCCTACATATATGGAGATTTGTATGTTGTGTATGTATTTGAAATGAATTGAATGCAATATCATTATTCCGTGAATAATATTGTGTAATTATGGTCTTAGAAATTTCATTTATTATTAGAGCAAGATTGGTTTTGTGCTTGTTATGGGTAAATATAATGGTAGAGGGGAAATGCCATGGTCTACAATATTGCCCCAGTTTATGAGCTCCTTCATAAATATTTTTATATATGAGAAGTAATTTGTTGAATTGTTGATTTCTCTTGTAGTGCTCAGATTGATATGCTATGTTGGTGAAACATTTTGAGGGATCCTCAACTGTGTTTGGGAAATATTTGCATCACATTTTTCATTAGGTTGATGGATTCATTGTATTGGATATATTGAGATTATCAGCATTATATTGCAGATGTTGGAATAAACTTGCAAGTGTTTGGATTAAAATCTGGATGTGAAAAGATTCAAAGGACATTGTCCAAGACTATGTGTTTCCATGGCCGCATAAGTGTGAATAACAAGCTATTTTTATCCCATTCAAATTCTTTCACTTGAATTTATCTTCTTTTTCCTCCAACATCCAAACAAGTTCCCCATCTAATGCATCATTTGGTGAACCTATCTCTTTTTCAACCTCCTAACCCTAGGATCCCCCAAACCCACAATGCTAAACCTATATCCTCTTATCCCATATAGGCTATGGAATATATTAGTGTGTATTCTATCCTTTATGATGCTTTACAAGCTGAAATTATTAATCTTTCTCACCATGCTCAATACGATTCCAAAATTCTCAAACTGACTTCTTTCTTACGAAAATGTCATTCCCATTAGCTTTCACAACTCTAGCATTTACATAGTCTTGCCCTCGAACAAAACTTCACTTCATGTTTTCCTTATTCTTCCATAGTCACCAATGTTGCTCCACCTTCTTCTACTCCTATTATAGCACATGATAATAATCTTATTTATTATATGTTGGGTCTTGCTTGTGACATTGTAGATACAAATAATAGTACTTCCAATGTTAAAAATGTACATGTGCATAATGTTATCTCTACTAGTATTCAATATGAATGAAAAATTATATCTCTTACTCTTCCTACATCTGAAAATGACTCCAATGAAGGTAATTCTAAATCTCATGATAGTTCTTCTACTACTTCTCTATATGTTTATGACTCTCTTGATGTATTACTTGCATGCGAAATATTTATGTGAAAGTGATGTAGGTTGTGCTTCCGATCATTAAATTTTTAGTAATGATGTTACTCCTCTTCCATCTACTGAATGTGAATTTAGTATTCCTCTTTATTCTATTTATTAATTCATTGTGCATGATGATTCTAATCATACTACTAGTACACCTCTTATCATTTCTTTTGATTCTACTTCTAGCATTTCTATTGATATTCCATGTTCTTCTCCTCCTCTTCCACCTCTTTCTTATTCTTCTATAGATGTTATTCATAATGATTCTACTATTCCTACTAGTACACCTCTTATTATTTATTCTACATCTACATCTAGCATTCTCATAAAGCCTTCATGTTCTTCTCCTCTTTCCACATCCACTTCTTCTTCTCACATTCCCATGATCACTCATAATGGAAAGCTTCAACCTCTCAATGTGCCTCTCACTTATTCTACTATCCCCTCACATGATATTCTATCTCTCATGCATGTTTTTGAAATTTACAAGCTCAAGTTCATACTCTCACTCTCGAAATAAAATCCTATTATGCTTCCATTGATAATAATTATTTGTACACAAATCCAATACCTTAAAAATTCACAATTCTGCTTTCCTTAAGGATTTCAACATGCCTACATTTACATGTTTTGATGGCACTGGAAACCCTTATTTACATCTCAAGCATTATCATTCAGCAATGGCCTCTGCTTCTAATGACCGCTTGATCCTCAAAGATTTTTTTCATAGTCTTATTAATCATTCTCTTTAATAGTAAACTCATTTTCCTTATGGATCTATTACCACTTATTTTGATATGGAGGATACTTTTCTTATGCGGTTTATGGTTAACAATGGCCCTTAAGTCACATATAATAATTTATCTACTTTTCATTAAGGAAAGAAAGGACCCATTATTGATTACATTTTACACTTTAATTCTTGTATGCATCAATTATCATTTAATCTAGTTGATTTAGAAAATCAATTTAGATTTTTTCGTGGCTTAATTCTTGCATTGAAAGAAAAAATATTATATGATACATGTGAATCTTGTATGCTTTTGTGCTATAAATTTATAGATCTAGAACAAGATTTAATTGCAAAACATGTTATTCCATCTCCTCCTACTTCTACTTCTTCTACTACTCCATTTCCTACTACTTCATCTCCTCTTCCATCCATTGAGCATCCTCCATGATCACCATCTCCTCCTCCACGTAAGCATCTTCCTTCCCCTCCACTGCATCATCCTACACCTAAGTCTTCTCCATCTCCTCCTCATGAACCATTACACTTTTAAAATTATAATAAGCCTTATGATTTCTTGCATAATTTTCTTGTTAAGCACCTCATTTTATTTCCTTCTAATCAACATCATCCTCCTCATCTCTTGCATCACTAATGCGATCTCCCTTATTGTAATTTCCACCGTATCAATGACAACCATGACAATAACCATTGCACTCTCCATGATAAATTACAAAAATTAGAATAAAAATGTGTCATTTTCTATGGCTCTCACTCTCATGAGCAGTTTCTTTCTACCATTCCACATAAGTGTGCTTCCACGTCTATTCACGTGTATCCTCCACCCATTTATAAGGTTGTCATTTTTCCACCTCTAAGATCATTATCCATCTACTTCCTCCATCTAGCTCATCCATTTCCATGTCATCTTATCCACCTCATAGTGGTACTACATCCCATTGGCTTCCTAAGCTATCAACATTTTTGATTCCCACCACTACACCTCCTATTATCGACACCATTTCATATAACATTCATTTCATCTCTTACACTCATGTTTTTACTTGCTTCACATGTTTCCACCTTCCCTTGTAATCCTATCCACCTTTGGTAGTTGATCTACATATGATCACCTCATTACCCGATGATGCACACATGTTCTTAAGGTTATTACATGATTGTTGAGGGATTTGTTACAAAAATGAACCTCATTATCACATTGGGGGCATCCATCTTCTCCGCCCCTCTTTTCATCATTATTCACACGTTATTTTCAACATAGTCTTACATATTCTCATTATACACATATCAACATATCATTATTATAATATCTTTATATTTTTACTACTCTATCACATTACATCATATACATGCATTCTTATCGTCATATTAATCATTCATATACCGTTCACTACTTACCTATTATTATCACATCATCATATGTTTCTAATATTCAATAATCAATGTTGGAAGCACAATGGACTAATTAGGGGTTAATCAGTCCTAAAACTTACTTATATCATTTATCATTAATCATTCATCAACATTTATGCAACCATTCAATCAACCATGAACCATATGTGTGTTTACTTAAACACAAAAACAACTATACACATGCGCAAGAACAAGAAAGTACACATGAACACCAAACATAAGTGGGAAACCCTCAAGGGGAAGGAAACATAGTGAAACATAAAATTTATTTATTCATACTTCAAATTTAGTGAGGCACCAACACTACAAGGATCACCAACCCCTATTTTAGTAGAGCACCAACCCTATAAGGAGCACCAACCCCTAATTTAGTGAAGCACCCACTCCACAAGGAGGATACAACCCCCTAAGATGACTAAGAACAAAATCATTCACCTGATGAAGATGATCTCTTAATTTTATTGATTCCAAAACTTACGGGGATCACAATTTCAGCTCACACAATCTTCTTCAAACCCTCATTCCTCTAGTTTGCTTTATCTTCTTCCTCTTTAGCTTGGATTGGCTCTGAAAAATTACACACATTTCCAAACCTTCCTCAACATAAAACACTATTAATAATATCTTAAATCATTAAATAAAAAATGTAATACACTTCTACTTGAGTTGATTTGGGTCTTAATTTTCATCCATGGAAGACTCTCTCACAAAATGAGCTCAAACTTCACTTTTATAGCCTTCTCTTCCTTCTAACGTAAGATATTTCAATCCTAAACCTCTTGCATAACAAAATTCAAATAAATTCCTTATAATGGTCACATATTACCCATATATGTCTTCCATGCTAAAAACCACTCATCATGCACCAAAATACCTCAAAACCCCATCACTAGAATGAGAAAAATCCACTCAAACAAAAAATATACTTATTCGGCTCCCAAATTCATGATAAATGAGTAATATAGCATAAAATAATCATAAATGGTCTCAAATTTACTTTAACCAATCAAATATTTCATTTAATGGGCCCACTGGCTCATTTCCTTCATAAAAACATTTTTTCCAACACTTTTTCTTCACCTTTGTGCCTCACGACCCCTAAAGAACACCTAAAATATGGCATGTGAAAACAATATGGAATTCCCATAACCTTTACATCACATATATGTACTTTAACATTCATAAAACATCCTCAAGTTCAAACCATATTAACTTTTGTCTTCACCAAAAAAACTACCCAAAAACCAGTTTTGTAAACTCAACTAGTTTGCACCTTGATTATACTTTAAAGACCTAAAAATTATTTAATAGGAAAAAAATTAATCCCTCTTACCTCTCCAGGTTATATAAATCATAAAATCATCCATTTAAAGCCTCAACCAACTCAATCTTTTAGCAAAAGAAAACATATCCTTAAAATGCAGCTACCTTTGTCTTCACAAATCAACTGGAAGAGATATTAAATAAACTCACCAAGATACAAAAACATTCCACTGGAAATATCTTGAAATAATATTTCCATAAAATATTGTAACTCCTTCAAAATCCAAGTGAAAACATTCAACTAAGCTCATCTCTGCAAACTACTTTTTATGCGTTCTAGGTCTCAAGAACTAAACATGGACTCAACATACTTTATCACATTAAAAAAAAAATCCACACTCAAAAAAACCATGGAACACACTTATATATGTTTTTCAAGCACCAGGAAACCTTCACCAATCATGAACATCTCAAAATCATCACCTTACCTCATCAAGCCACTTGACACCCTATTAGAACAAGCATCCTTCAAAATTGATCCTCAAAGAACATCTCATAAATTTTGTATAGCTTGTTCAATCATCAAGTCTTATATACCAATGGAAATATATCTGAACCATCTTCATAAAAAACTTGAATCAACTCCTAACTCTTCATGTAGCTCTTGCAATCTCAATTTCTACTGAAGGCTACTCCAAAGCTGCCCCCAAAACCAATTCTCATAGATAGGGCACACATTGAAATTTTTCAGCATAACCATGACCTTAAACCTTCATTTGAATCAATAAAAACTTGTGGGATATTATAAATTCTAATTCATTCATTACCTTCTTTGGGAAACTTCTCCTCAAATTATAACTCTTCAAAAATAAGAAAATTCAAGTGGGGCCCATATATTGTCACCTACACTATATTAAATTTATGGAAATATGGAGGAGTCCTATGCACCATAAAATAATAAATTTTTCATTAAAAATAAAAATAGGCTCAGTACATCTCTTCTTCTCGCAAGTTGCTCCTAACTAGGGTTTAACTAGGGTTTCAAACCACTTTACCTTATGCTTAACAATCATTCGTAAAAACGTGACTATAAAAAACCCTCATTATTTTTGTGAAAACTTTGTAACTAAACTTATAATATATTATAATTATATAATGTCCCCATGCAAATCATATAATTCAAAATGATCATCAAAAGGTTCACTTTTGTTTTAAAAACACACTGCAACTTACGATTTTTCCAAAACTTGCATATCATCAAGACTATTCTTCATAATTACATCAAATTTGGAATGAAGCATCATTAAAACCTGATTTTACTTTCTATATTCACCACATAGCCCAATTAATACTCAAAATCTCCAAAAAGACTCATTTACTGTGTTAAACTCCTTGTTTCCCACTATTTACATCCCAAGGACCCTAAAACACCTTCAAACCACTTTGAGTATTGGCCTAAAACTCACCATAAACCTTAGGAAAAATTCCAAAATGCTCAAAAAATACTCAATGGGTCCAAATCTCACACCTCAAACTCATTTTGCATGTCCCATGGCTAGAAACAAGCCTAGAATGGCCTAACTCAACCATAAAACATTATGACTTGACCTTGTTGACCTCATGTAGACCCATAGACATATGAGACACACCTCATTGAACATGTATGACCTCATGAAAACATCCAAACAAATCAAATGATATCATACCATCACTTTTCCTAGCAACTTAAGCACGAGACCTCATAAGGCTTCACCAAAATTGACACTACCAATCAACCATCATGTTTGACATCGAATAACACCAAATGGAGACTCATATGACACCATGACACCCTTTTCCATAAATAGATTTGACATAAATGACAAAACAAACACACAATGGCCAGTAATCAAGACAATCATACAACATCTAGCAAGCAAAGGTTCACATGACATCACATCATATACCAATGTAAATGGACAACACATATGAAATTCGATATATGTCTATATATGTCAAAAATCATTGCTAGAAAAATATTAATTTTAGGGGGAAAGCCCCCATACAAAACTACATCCATATACATTGTACATCATCCTCGCTATTATTATATCCAATCACAAGAGATCTAGAACTAGATGTTTCACTTCTCAATCTACGTCATTGGTTGCAACCTCTATATCTCTCTAGCTATCTCTAAAGTATCACCACCTTGGAAAAATTCTCTGTGAATCATCCTTGTAGCTTCACATATCTCACAAATACATCCTGAGCTAGGGTTCCTCCTCCTATGGCATGTTTAACCCACTTTGTATTCACACAAGCCTCATCACACTCACTCAATAACATAGTACATGTGGTTACCGATATAACCATCAGCTCAAACAAATTGGAATGTTTTCCTAAAATCACATCCACTTGCTCTAGCATACTACCTCCAACAAGCACATCTGGAAACACATTATACGTCATCATTTGTATTAATGAATCAACAATTAGTGACCGATAGGCATCCCTGTAACCATACAACAACACGTGTTACTATACACATTTATAATATCAAACAACCAAGAAAAAGTTACATTTCACAAATAACAATGAATAATACTTACACTCTGCTATTATTCTTTGCTATGCCATATCCATCGGGGGTAGGTTCCTTCCCCTCTACTCCTCCAGCTATTAGTCCACTATCCACATCCACCACTACTAGAAAGAGCAACACCCATCGATGTGTCACCCACCACTCGTTATAAGCATGAATGCACCCGCATCATACACATGTATTGACTCTATGGCCACATCTGCCTCTTCTAGACCAAGATACACTAGTTGTGTGCCTATAGGAGCTAGCCTCACTCCTGGCCACCTCGGTGCTCTAGTAGCTCTCACCCATGCATATGGCTGCGGGGAAAATATTTAGGCATGCCAAACTATCTTGATACTCTCTCCACCTGGAACAACTCGACCACTCATGGGAATCAGTCCTCTAGCCACATAGTACACCGAATGTAGCATAACTCTAATCCATCCTCCAATCAACCACCATATTCTCTCGTATGGCCTCCATATGATGGGCTCTGGCCCTATCTCACTAAGCATCGACCTATAGGTGGTTGTTTCAAGTCTTTTGTTGTGGGTTCCTACCCACCTCACTATAAATGTCTCATGCCTTACCTAATCGGCCTGTGGAATACTGAGTGGGATCAATATTGCAATGTGTTCATATGCCATGTGTAATAAAGTGGTGGCTCTAGCCCACCCTAATGATCCTCTTGTGTAAATTGTATGCATAATAAACTAACTAAGCTAATTGAATGAAGTTAACACCAAATAGCTCCTAAATAAAGTTAATTTAATAAGAACATCAATGATAAATATTAAAGGAAATAACTTATAATGCATCAAAATGAATTAAACATTTAATGCAAATCCATCCCTTGGAATTGGATGTGCTTTGTAATGTATGATTGCTAAATTAATTGAACCTATCTAGATCATAGCAATCAAATTTGTTGTTGTATCCAAGTGAGGAAAGGATCTCACCAAAATGGCTACAAGGCCATGTTTGGATCTTCCTTTACTACTCAACTATGAGAGAAATGAATGCAAAGATGAAGAAGCTATTCCAACAATGGAGAATGCTCTATCAATATGCCTATAGTAATCACTATTCAAAGTGTGGTGTAAGGTGTGAAGGAAGGAGGTAGGTTCTTTATATAGCTTTTGGAGAAGCTTGAAACCTAGTGAATGTAGGATAAAATATTATGTAGAATGAGAAGTGATAAGCATGATTAGAAAGAATTAAGTATAATTAGCAACTCATGGGAGTTGGAGATGATTTAATTAATCAACTAGGATTAATTAATAGGCTAGGATAAGCTTAGAAATATCTTTAGAGTTGATTTAGAGGAAAATAGGTAGGATTTAGATTATTTGAAAGGGGTATTTAATTAATAAGAGGTTTTATTAATTAAATGCAAGGTTATAAAGGCTTAATTACTAATGATGGTTAATTAATTGATTGGATGAGGATTATAACCAACAAAGTGTTGTTAATTGACCAAAATGGAGAGGAACATTATTTAATTAGCATAAATCACCAATTATAATAGAAAATAAGGGAAAGAGGGTAATTAGTCCAATCTTAATATTAAAATTGCATAAGTAGACTTTAGGTGTCTACAGTTTCCCCTCTTTGGGGTGGCATAAGCGACGCCACATCAAAGATAGCATAAAATTACAAACAAAGTAAATTTTGAAGGAATGGAAGAAAATTAATAGAATGAAGGATGCCCCCTCAAGTGTCGATGGGGTGATGACATAGGTCAATCATAGATTGAAAAGAAGAAGGAAATAATAAGAGTCGAGGAAAGCCTAGTAGGCGAGTGTATAAGGTGATTGATTGGGAAAGAAAGACATGTGATTCAATGGATAGAAGAAAAAAGGGGGGATAAATATAATCCTTATTTCCCCATGTGGTATTGAAGAAAAATATGTGATAGAAGAAAAATGGTGATGAAGAAAACTCATATATGGAGATTACAACATATCAGCTATCTTAGGAACAACTTTATCTCATCATTTTGTTATGATCTATGTCATTGTTTCTTTATTGAATATAAACATGCAAGGACTGATGAAAGCAACATACATAGTGTAATGCTATATGAGAAAGTAAACAAGCAAACTAAAAAAGAAACAAGCACAAACAAACATAATCAAACAAACAACATTCAAGACAGGTTGTGTACATGTTTTTTGTTATGGAGATTTAGTACCCAAATGTTTGAGTTAAAGACAAGGGTTAAAATGGAACACCAAGAAATGATACATGTGAGGATAATAAACGGATGACGTAGAAGTCCTATGAAAAATCAACCGTGCACTATCAAACTTCCCCAATAAAATAGAAGAACATATCATTCATCTAGACCCTAAGGGTGATAAAAACAAATTAGGGCTTGGAGGGTATAAATAGAAGGGTGGTAGGGGTAAAATCCATCGTGACCCATTTTGAGCTATCATACTATATTGCTTTATTGAGATATTTTACTCTAACTTGCGAGAGAGATGGTGTGATTTCTAAATTGTAGACATCATGTTGATCGAGTTCAAGAGTTTGGGAGGGTTCCAACAAATGATATCCCAATACGTAACACAAAAAATTTAAATTTTTAGTGCATTTATTACTTGTTATAGCCCAAGAAAGTTATCAAGTTAACACTATAGCGAGGCCTTTAAAGCGCCGCTAGTGTAGCTTTGCATGTGCTAGCATGAAAGGCCACATGATAGTATTAAAATGAGTGCATGGGAATTACATTGTTTATTAGATAGGGTAGGGAACATGCTAGCATCAAAATGACAACATATGCATGAAAATGGATGCACTAGTGTGGCATGCACTAGCATTAAAATGAGAGCAAGTGTGTTAAAATGCATGTGCTTAGCATTGAATGCACTAGTGTGTAAATGCATGCGCTAGTGTCAAAAGGCATGTGCTAGTGCTAAAAAAGGAATGCGCAAGTGAATATTTCAGCCTTTGAGAAGGCCTTAGAAGAATTTAGGAGATGTTTAGAAGAAACTAGGAGTGATTAGCACACCTTATGAAGATGTTTTTAGAATAAATGATGTTAATTATTTGATTTTGTTGTGCTTTTGGTAATCTTGTAGGAGATATTACTCAATTTACATATGCACAACCATCATGGACGCTTTCAAGAATATGATTAGACCTTCTCTAGATAAGAGAATTATAGACTGATTTCCATTTTACGAGCAACAGATTATCATATATTGTATAGCTACCACACATCATGTTGGATCATAGCCTCCTTACTTCCTTAGTAGAGAGGTGGAATAGTGAGAGCCATACATTCAAACTTCCTCTTTTGGTGAGATGACCATGACGCTGAAGAATGTATATTGGATCCTCATACTTCCTATCTTGGGTATCTAGGCTGGCCTCTGACAACGGTGTCACGGCGGATTACTCGAAAGCACATATGGGATCTTTTTCAGCTAGAGGATATTCCTCAACTAGGCATGGCAGTGCACTTGTATAGGTTTTTAGGACCGAGTGGATTACACGCCTACCATTATATCTTATGGCTCTTTTTAGTGGCTACCTATTGTTTGATAAGACTTGAACACATTTTCCACTTGGCTTGATAGGAGTGGTGTATAGAGTTAGGATGGGGGTATTTTCTTGGGGTGAGTACATACTTAGCCCATTTGTACTAGGATTTACACTTGATTACATATAGAGGCACAATGATCATGCGATCTTCTATGCTTCTATAGATTTGGTTGTGGGACCACATTTCTATCGGATGCTCTCTTAGAGTGTTGCAAGCTAGAGCACCATATGAGCCATCTTGTAGGGGATGAGAGCTAGTTGGGGAGGATATTAGATCTCATATGGGTCATACAACTTACGATAGACAAGCATTTGGTGACCTACAACTATGAATGGTGATCTGGAGACCATACTATTTATATCAATGGTGCGAGGATGTTCTTTGAGATTAGCACTTTGCTAAGGTGGATCACTTCTTGAAAGGCATTCATAGACATATTTTGGATTCGTACCGCACATTGATAGGGTTCAACGGTAGTTTGGTCTCATCCAAGGAATTCCTGGGGATGAGATGTGGTACACATAAAGAGCACATAATACTTTCAACTTTGGGTCTCGTATTATACCATAGAGGAAACTTTATAGATTTTTAGGGTGTCGTGCTACAAAGATGGGATAGACGCAGATAGATAGTGGACCCGAGGGACCACTTCAAATTATGGGCCTTAGTATGCGACAATCGTGCCTTGATGGATCACCATTTCGCAAGTCGTCATAGATGGTGGCATAGCTGCAATAGCAATAAGACTTCGAAGTTAGGATTTACGAGATAGGGCCAAATTAGGATAACCCACACCGAGGTAGAATTACAGGGAGAGATCAAGGGAAGGGATGGGGATACGGTGGCGGCACACGAGCTACGGGGGATGGTATAGCGGGGCCCCAATTACAACCACCTCTATAACATGCTCCATTAATGTAAACACATGTGTAACTAGTGTAGTAGGTGGTATATATGCTTGTATTATAGTAGGTTATACATCAATATTTTTACATTATTGATATTATCATAGGATCCACCGTCACCTCCTAGAGCAGCTAGCCCACATATTGTAGTAGGTGGGGGTGATGGGGATGGATTGGAGGCTGCACGGGGGTACCGTGGCTTGTCATCACAGTACCGAGGTTATAAGATTATTCTAGGAGTAGGTGGACTAGCGGTGGTTACTTTATAGGTTGAGAGAGACATGGCCCTATAGCATGGCGATATAGATTTTATTATAATATAGATCTTACATCAACATGTTGATCAACGTTACTATGGATTAGGATACTTTGAGGAAGTAGGTACACCAAGTCACTTTTGAGAGTGACCAGAGGCCATAGCCACGTGAGATTAGCTAATGACCAAGAGAGTACATTTGGGGGCTAAGAGGACTCACGCTATAGGAAGATGTTGCTAGACTAATAAAAGAGTATGATCCTCTTCATCACGCAACATTAGTAGCGGGATCCCTAGATTTATGTATGATTTTTCCTTAGCTACAGGTGAGGCTGGGTACGACAGAGATCTATGTCATGCAGTTGTGTCAAAGGCATAGAGGGTCATTCTATATAGTCAAATTTCTTACATCTGATCTAGGTTAGATTGCATAGACCATCAAGATCTGCTAGGTCATTTCAAATGCCTCCTTATAGCTAGATGCCACCACCCAATCATAGGCCAAGAAATCTTGGTACCGGTGATAGTCGGGGTTGACTCTTTTTTTGTACGTATTTATTTTTAGTATACGCCTCATGATGAAGGTGCATATTTTGTATATGATCTATATGTATTTTTGTTTATTATGCCTTGAGATGAAGGCATGATTTTTGAACTATGCCCATAGTATCTTGTTTTTTTATTTGATGTATATCGAGACACACTTTTGTATATGGACATTTATTACCTTATATGGATATGATGATGATGTACTTTGATTATTTATCACATTTTGTTTTTTATGAGATAACATGTTTATCCCATGTTTTTATTATGGTCTATAATGAGGGGGAATAAAATAATCCCTATTACCCCAGTGATGATATTATATGATGTTAGCTTAGCATATATGTTGATTTTCATTTTTATGATGATGTAGCTTAGCATTTTATTGATGGTAAATGATGTTTAGATGTTATATTTAATGCTATAGATATGGATGATGAAATGATAACAAATAATGCACAAGTAAACAACAAAAGCACAACGAAAAATTTAATCAAATATAATATGTACACATGCTAAAAACCAGTAACACAAGTATGTACAAGCATAAACAAACATCATAATAAAATTAATCTAATGAACCTCACAACATATTAAAAATACTTAATCTAAGTAAGCAAAGAACACACTAATCTAGAAAGCGTGTAAGGTAAAAAACAAAAAAACCATGCATAAACAAACAACCAAATAATAAAAAAGCTACTTTCTTTTGTGGGACATTTTTGAAACGTTTTAACGCTATTTTTTTGTATTTTGTAAGACAATGTTATTTTTTTAGTTGATTTTGAGAACACCTATTTTGAATGTTTTTATTTTTTCTTAAAGTGTATTTTAATGTTTTGGGATTTTCTAAAAAAATTCTGAAGCTATGCAAAATATGTGTGGATTCCCCAGCATTATATGGGAAATTCGAAGGAAAACATCATGCATATGTACAAGAAAGTGAAGATGCAAAAGGATTTCCCCCAACATTAGATGGGAATGTTCCAAGGAAAAATCCTTGCATATTTACTAGAGTAGGTTAGGCAGATCAAGGCCACAAAGGATGGGCTCAAAAGGATCTCATACATGGGAAAAAACTAGCTTAAGATAAATCCATTATACTCCCGGATGCAAGATTCTTGTGAAAAATGAACCCTCTTATGGTGCTAAAATCAAGTTTTCACCAAAAGACTTGTCTAAAGTGCCAAAATTGTGTGGTTTTCACACTTGGATGAATTTATTTATCTTTACTTTTTTTCTATCTTTTTCGATTTTTTTACTTTTTTATTTTTAAAGGGTCCCCCATGCTTAAGCGTAGAACCACTTGAGATGCATGGCATTCATAGGTTGCCCCAGTTCATCAACATCATATTTAGAAATTTTATATTCTCTTGAACCAAATTTAACGACCACAACATATGGTCCTAACCAGTTAGGCTCAAACTTGCCTTTCTTTTCTCGATATTTGGTAGTGTTGAACTAATTCTATTTCAAGACAAGATGTCCTACCTCAAATGTGTGAGGTATGATTCATTTTTTAGCTTCATTGCACTCGATTCTTATTCAATTTTAAATGGTCTAGTGCGTGAAGGAACTTTTCATCCAATAACTCTAGTTCTACCTTTTTGGCCACTCTATAGTCCTCATATTTTTATAGATAGTATCACAAATATATCCACAAATATGGGAGTTCCATATCAAGGGAAAGATAACCTCTATACCAAAAATAATTCAATATGGATTAGCACTCGTAGGGGTGTGGATGGATGTTCAATAATCCCAAAGGGTAGGATGAATCTATAGGTGCTAATTACGACCATTTTTGTTAACCATATTCTCCATGATGTGAACAAGAATCTTGTTTGAGGTTTCATCATATCCATCACCTTGATGGTAATAGGGATTTTACCATTTTTTATTATTTGGAAGTGTTGGCACAGTTCCTTCACTATCATATTCTTAAAAGACTTACCATTTTAAGATACTGATGGCAATGAAAATGTCATAGTGGAAGATGATGTGACTCATTATGAATTTAAAAATTTATGCACCGGTGACATAGTTAAGAGGAACATCCTCAACCAATCAACCAATTTTTTGAAATACTCGGTGACATTTATGATATGGTTGTGGCCCTCAAAATAAGTAGGCATAAGTTTTCTAATGAGATCAAGTCTCCACTTCGAAAAGTCCATGGTGTTGTAATGGGTTGCAATGACTATGCTAGAGCATGTATCAAATTGCCATATTTCGACATAGTAAGCATTTCTTAACATCTTTACAGTAATCATTGTCCATGGTAGGACAATAATAGCATACCCTCAATAATTTATTAGTAAGAACCATTCCACTTATGTTGGCTCTACAGATGTCTTCGTGCACCTCTTTGACCACTAAGATATATTCTTCTGAATTAAGGAAACATAACAGATTCCCAACATAGCCCCTATGATAGAGCATTCCCCAAGCAAGGTATAGTAGGCTATGCACTATATTAGGTTTTTTTTTCGCATGAGGGTAAATGTTAGGGGAATGGTTTCGTCATGTAGGTAATTAAAAATTTCAAGGTACCGGGGGATAAGGGACCAATAACTTCACATACCAAATAATACTATGGAATGTTGTAGGCTAGTGTCATAAAGTGCTCCACAAACAAAGGCGTATAATTATTACCTAGTGGAATCTACAAAAACTATCCAATTTTCACTATGGTGTCTGCTAAGCTATTTTGTCCTCTAGGAATCTATTGAAACCTAATTTATACAAAGAAATCCTTCAAATTATCCACGAGTTTCTTTTAAGGGATTATCTTCTCATCCTTAACCTTATATTCATTGTTCACCTACTTGATAATCACCTATAACAATAACCTATCTAATTTCCTAACATATAAAATGAATTAGTAATGCAATCAAGGCTTCATATTTGGCTATGTTATTAGTGCATGGGAAACCAAGCCTAAATGCTTAAGGAATTAGATCACCCATAGGGGTGATAAGAACAACTTCTATTCCTAAACCATGAAAGATAAATGATCCATCAAAGTATACTTGTCTGTGATGGATTCCTCAACATACATCATAGAAGCATCTAGAAGTTCTAGACTCAAAGGTTTTGAAAGCTGGAAAAGGGCTTCTACTAGTTGATCTACAAGTACCTGCCCTTTGACGTAATTTTGACTGATATACTCAATATCACAATCATTGAGCAAGATGATCTAACTATCCATCCTCCCAGTAATTGTTGGTTTCAATAATAAGTATTTAATTGGGTCAATTCTATATATGATCTTGGTCTTATTATTTAACGGATAATGGTGAACTTTCTAGAATGTGAAAATAACGGCCAAACATGCTTTCTCAATTTTTGTGTAGTTAAGCTCCTAAGTAATCAAAATGCAACTGAGGTAGTAAATGGATTTTTCCTTTTGATTTATATCATACTGAGCTAAAATTGTGCCAATAGCACATTGAGTTGCTGAAATATATAATAGCAAGGATTCAACAAGGGTAGGTGGGATAAGAACAAACACTCGCCAAATACTCCTTGAGTAAGGTGAATGCTTGTTATTGTTCAGGACCCCAATGGAAATCAACATATTTATTGAGAAGATTCATAAAGGAATGACACTTGTCTATGAGATGAGAAATGAATCAATGAATATCTTGGATTTTTCCTTGTAAATTACATTTTTGTTTGAGGTTTTTCAGAGGAGGAATTTTGGTAATGGAAGTGACCTTTTCTGGGTCAACTTTGATTCCTTTTCTTGATATAATAAAACCTATTAACTTTCTAGATAGCACACTAAAGATAAATTTCTTTGGATCTAATCTAACCTTGTAATCTCTGAGACACTAGAAGATCCTTCGTATGATTTTAGGATGCTCTTTCCTAGTTCAAGACTTGCCTAAGATTTCATCAACATAATATTCCATTATTTCATTAATCATGTCAAGAAATATGATAGTTATATCCCTTTGATAGGCCGTGCATGTGTTCTTGAGGTCAAGGGAATTAATTGATAATAAAATGTCCCCAAAGGGTTTGTGAAGGAAGTTTTATGTTGATCCTCCTATGTAATTTTTATTTGATTGTAACCTAAAAAACCATCCATGAGGGATAGCATTTCATAACTAACAGTTAAATCAAAAATCATGTCAATGTTAGGTAGAGGAAAATCATCCTTGGGACATGCCTAATTAATGTATTTGAAGTTTGTATATATTATAATGCCAATAGGTTTCTTTCTCACATGAACTATATTAGAAATCCATTCTAAATAATCAATAAGCTTGATGAAGCCTAATGCCAAAAAAAATTCCAGCTCTTCTTTAACCAAAAGGGCAACATGAGGATGCATCTTTCTAATATTTTTCTTGATGGGATTTTCTTCTTCATGAAACACTAAGTTATGCAGTACCATTGAGTGATATAAGCTTAGAATTTCTACATAGGACCAAGAAAATATGTTTGAAAATTCTCTTAGAAGCATGACAAAGGTCTTTTGTTCTTGTGTTGAAAGTGAAGCTTCCAGCTTAACAATATAGGTTGATCCTTTGTTCCAATATTCACATCTATAGTCTCCTCCATGAGTAGTTTGGATTCTTCTTCCATATGCATAGGATCGGGAGGGAGATTGAGATATTCATCTAAAGGTGTCTCAATGAGATTTTCACCTTTAGAGTGGTCACTTTTATGTTTGTAGATGTTTTAATTTGTTTTTGTAAGTGCCTTAAATATTTTTTTTTACTGTGGGACCTCAAATTTTTCTTTTTAAAAGGATTCTTAGATGATACCTTTCCCTTGTTTTATTTTTAAAAAAATTACCATTAAATTCTTCCTCCTCCTCAAAGTATGTGTATGCATTGAGATTTATGGAGAAGACCTTCTTATGGTCACTAAGAGGAATATTATCACCGAGACCCATGTACTCACTAATTGCTTCATCATCTCTAAATATATCAATTGGTACATGTTGTCATTAGTCCCGCTAATAAGAGAAGGATGGATAATATTCATTCGGGAGTGACAGGAGATATGGTTAGGATAACCATGTCGGGAAACATGTTTGTAGATGCGAGGTCTTCATAAAGACTACACTGCTAATTTGCTTCACTTTGTCATAATCAGACAAACTATCTTCACACTCAAAATAGGCAGCTTTGACCTCTAGAGGATGGGGCCCATATGGCCGAGATACCAATACCATATCTATCTACTTTGTGATGTGGTGTCGAAAGAGCTTCTCACACAACTTTCTCATTTATACCACATCTACATCCTTTATATCCCATACCATACATTATTTTGTTTGGGATATCATATTTGGGTGATTTATATCATGGAGCCATCTCATCATCCAGAGGATGGGATACAAAATCACAAGAAGTTTCTCATATGTTAAAAGGCCACCATGAGTGAAAGTTTTAATGTTGTAGTGTTCATGAGACTGCTGATATTTATAACAGGGCACTGCCACACATTCTAGGTGATAAGGGGTGGTTGGAAATTAAGAGGGCCTATTGGATTTTATACTCCCTGTAACCATTTGCAAGGACCTTCATCTCCCATGAAGAAAAGGGAGATGTAGATGTGAAAGCACCATTATCTTGTGAGCCTAATATATTTGGACCAATATGGGATGCACAGTCTACGATTAAACTTGAACAACTATCTTGGTTGAAGTATAATCATATGTAGTGGGAAGATAACCCAAAAACACTCTACAATGGGAAAAGGGTTGGGGATCCCTAATAATGGTAATATTTTTTCCTTCATGGTAAAATTTAAGATGTTGATGGAAGGTAGAAGGCATAGCCTGCATAGCATGGATCCATGGGATAATGAAGAGCATGTTGTAGGGTAGTTACAATTCCAAGACATGAAACTAGGTATCGTGACTAGTAGGCCCAAATTCCATATGAAAAGTGATCATATAATCTGATTATCACTCCTCATTATCATACACCTTGATAGTGATGATTTTAGGCTCCATATCAGCATCAACAAGACCCAGCTATCTAACAAGTTTCAAAGTGCGAGATATTCAAACCGGATCTGCCATCCACAAGCACCCTTTTAATATTTTTATGAATAATAATTATTGTTATCCAAAATTCACCCCTCAAGGTAATTTTGATAACATGCATCAAATTATTCAGTCCCGAGCAAGTAGATTGATTCAAGGCCCGAAATCATGTTTTTGGGGCCCCTCGGCTTCTCTCTAACTCTCCCATCCAAGAAAAATCCCAACGAGTTAGAAAAAATGGAAAAAATGCAAAAATAAGGTTACAGGACTGTTTTAAAGCATTTCGGGTCTGAAGGGTTTGGGCGTACCAAGGTTTGTCGTACCAAGTTCGCGGCTGAAATACAAAGAAAATTGGCTAAGTCGGACATTTTTGTCCCAGGCGTCCTGCGGAACAGTTGGGACATCGGGACGCACGGGACGTGAAAAGCCGAAACGGCCGAAAGTGGGAAAAATCGTCAAAGTTTTGTTTTCGCGTGGTTTGGGACATCCGGGACAAAAGTACATGGGGGACGCGAACCGGCCGATTCACCGACAGACAGTCCATTTCGGGCGGTTTGGAGATATTTGTCCCAAGCAGTCCGGGACAGTTGGGACAAAAGTACGAGGGACGCGTGGGACGCGAAAAGCGAAAAGGCCGCAAACAGGAACAAGGAAGCCCGAATCGGCCGAAGCAGGAGATTTTCATCCGGGACAGTTGGGACAAAGGTATGTGTGGGATGCGAGGGATGCGAAAAGCCGAAGCGGCTGAAGGCAAAGAAGAAAAGTCAACGTTTGACCCGTGAAACTTCAAACGGCCATAACTTTTGACTCCGAGCTCCGATTTTCACAAAATTGGACTTTCTGGAACGAGCACGACGTCCTCTACGCCAAAAAAACTAGATTTATTATTTTTAATGAGGGTAGATATATTTAAATAAAATAAACATATTCGGCTCCAGTCAGTTAATGCTCATTCTCGTCAAATGACAAAAAACGCCTGCTAGACCCAAAATAGCTGCCCGCACTCAAAAGGCCATAACTTTTGCATTTCTCAACGAAATCACACAAAATTGGTACCGTTGGAATCGTGGCTCGAGACCAATGCACAAAAATCAAGAAATTCTAGATTTGATGAGAGATTTATTGATATTTTTAAGAAAACGTGGCCAGGTTCATAACAGTGTTTTATTTTGGTGGTTGGGAGTGCAATTAAGAGGCATGGTCATCATTCTTTCTCTGCTGCAGCACCTGGGACAGTATGGGGAGCCTTTTACAAGTAATATATAATCATTTTACTCCATTTAATGCCTCTTACAAGTGGTTGAAGGATAGATTTCAGGATTTTCATTTTCCCCCTCTCTCTCTTCTCATCTTTTCTATAAATTGGAGTGTTGGGCTCATTGTAAAGGAGAGGTAGTTTTTTTGTAGCAAAGCTCTACCAAATTGCTTTGTGAAGCCAATGTGTTGTAGGCCCTTGTTTTGGACTCCTTTCATGGTGATCCAGGCCCTTATCTTGTAATAGATTGAACTATGCATATCATGAAGCAATAAAATATAAGTTTGTGGATGCATCTTCCCTTACTAGTGTTTTCTTGCATTCTTCTTGCCCCTTCACCTTGATTACAAGAATATTTTGTCTATTATTATGTTCATGCATGAACATAATATTATGTAATCAAGGTTGAAGGGGCAAGAAGAATGCAAGAAAACACGGCAAGGAAGATGCATCCACAAACTTATATTTTATTGCTTCATGATAACTATGCATATCATGAAAGCAATAAAATATAAGTTTGTGGATGCATCTTCCCTTGTTGTGTTTTCTTACATTATTCTTGCCCCTTCAACCTTGATTACAAGAATATTATGTTCATGCAGGGATACATTATCATTGTGTATGTTTGAAATATTGTTGTGAATGCGTTTTGCTAGATTATGGAGAACTGTCATCACCTCTTCTAGTGTGCACTTTGCTTCTGTATTTCACACATTTGAAGACTACTCTCACACCCTCCTTTTCTGGTGTATCACCGCTTTAGTGTAGGATTTCATTTTATGCATTCTCTCCCCCTGTTCCCTTGGAAATTTAGGTTAGAATAGCTAGTTTCCCCTACATTAGAGTAGATCGTGACAAGTAGTTTAGGAGCAAGAACCAGCTTTCTCTGGAGGTCTATCTCAAGTAGCAAGTCCCACAACTTGGAGATAGTACCCATGTTATCCAATCACACCGTGAGTTCAAGTATATGCACTTGTATAAATAGAAGGGTGCTTTGTGATTTGGTGATAACAGTTTACGCACGCTTGGTGGGACCCTAGTGGTCTTCACTTGCATTACAACAAGATTGATGTGCACTTGTTGTAAGTTTCATCTTTGAAAGAGCTTTAAAATCACACATCTAACGACTCCAAAAGATGCATAATCCACTTTGGTTTCAACGAGTCCAAGCACTGGTAAATTTATAAGAAGAATACGAGACCGGATCAAGAACTAGGGAGGAAGGATTGTTTGTTTATATGCACCTATCTCCAAGCAGAGAAAGAAGGGGAAGAAGAGCTCAAAGATCTCCATCTCCACCGAATAGAACCTTGTCAACACCTCCACCTGGTAGCCTTTCATCCAATAAACAAGAGTTCTTCGACCAATCGGATGGTGCAACCATCGAATCCCTTTCTCAATTTCACTTTGGCAAGCAGCCCACTTGCCCTCAATGCACGTAATCCGGTTCAATTGCAGCGTTGAAGAACATTCCATTTTTCACTTGGAGAAAATCATACCACTCCTAGTGATCATGTCAAGGACATTGCTAACGTATGTGCAATCCATGAGATAAATGAAATGGATGTGGTGTCAAATTCTTTGCATCTTCGTTCAAAGGGAAGGCATTGCAATGGTTTAGGAGCCTTGGAGCTGGTTCTATCACAAATTGGATTCGATTATGCATAGTTCTCCATGAGCGGTTTGGGGAAAAGGGAGACAATTTGTCTCTACTAGAACAATTAACAACTATCAAGAGAGCTCCCAACGAGCAGCTGACTAACTTCAACTTCAGATTTCAAAGGTCTTGGGATAGGATTCCGGTGGGTCATCAAGCCAACAAACTTAAGGTGCTTTTCTATACTATCTTAAGGCTTTGAATTCTAATATTTCTATGTTAATTCAATCTATGGGAGGCAAAACCTTACCTGCTACTTATAGCATTTCCATTAGGGCTGAAAATTGTCTTATTCAAGCTGGTAAATTAGCTCCTAGGCCTCCCATGCCCTTGTATCCAAACTTAGAAAATCCAAGCACTAGTCAAGCACCCACTTTGGCTCCTATTCCCACTCCTAGAAATCAAAGTTCAAATGAAACTTCTACTTCATCCTCTAGTGCTTCAAATGAACTCCAAGAGGTCATGAAACAATTACAAAATTTGGGAAATGAGTTGGTTACTATCAAAAGACACCAAGCTCAAAGTGCTAGACCGTATCAGCCTCAAGCGCAGTACCATGCTAGGCCCCCATACTAACAAAATAGGTCACCAACTCAGGCTGCAAATCAAAATCAAAGCCAAGTAAGGCCTCCCACTAATAGACCATTTCAGCCCTATAACCCCAATGTTGTATCTGCTTCTAAAGCATTAGTGCCAGTCTAAAATAACATGGCCCAAGAATATGATTGGTGTTTCCCGTGCAGTCAGCCACATAACCAATCAATGTGCTTTAACGGTGCATTAAATCAGGCTCTTATGGTGCAAACCATTGGTGGGTCGCAAGAGTCTAGCCATGAAGAGGATCAGCAACAAGAAGCACCTCAACAAGGAACATCTCCAAACAAAACTACTCTTGTCAATTGGTAGGCTAAAGATTTCTGTGGTATGAATCAAATACCCTCTCAAAGTGTTGTAGCCAACACAAGGTCAAAGAGGATAAATTTGGGTAAAGAACAGCCATTGGCCCCAAGTAATTCATGACCTTCTGTCACTCCACAAACTATTGGTAAACAAAATGCAATCCCAAGCATGCAAGGATTGCCTAAAACAACCCCTAGGCCAACCCAAATGCCAATTGTTGCTGCTCATGTGCAAGGAATGAATGTGCAGGCCAAAGGACAGCAGAGGGATACTTCATCTCCATTCAGTATCATTGATCGGATGAAGAATACAAACGTAAACATATCAATGTGGGAATCACTATCTATCCCGAGCCAAAGAGATTTGCTACAAGCTGCCATGAAGAATTGGTCAACTTCAAATCGAGAAAGTCCAAATGCAAGAGAAGGTGCTCACAAATGCTTCCCATGATCGAGGGAATCATGGAGGATAGCAAGATAAAATATTGAAGCCCCCATTCTACGTTTCATTGATTATTGAAATCAATTAGTACCCAATTGCATGATCGATTCCGGGGCAAGTAGTTCGAGTAATGCCCAAGAAAATAGCTGATCAATTGGGTCTTCAATATGAAGTAATATCTAAAGGGGTAGTGCGATTGGATGGGACAACAATAGCAACGGTGGGAGTGATTAAAGGTTTGAATCTTATGTTGCATGCATGCCCCAACGTGGTTGTTTTGTAAGATGTCTTAGTAATAGACCTTCCACCACTCTTTTCCCTATGTTTGTCGAAGGGATTTCACAACTAAGATTGGAGGTTACTTATCTATTGATTGTTCACACATGTTGTTCGAACAAGATATGGAACCAAAGCCACAATCAGGTCTGAACCTATTGCAAACTTTCACATTGAGCCTTACACTCCAAGTCAAATTAATGCCAATTGTTCAACATTTGATCAAGAAGATCATCCAAGCACTGATGAAGCTGACACCAAGGTAGGAAGCATCCCATATTTGACTCTTGATGAATGGGTAAGTAAGGTGCATGCTTTTGATCCTTATCAAGAAATAGAAGAATCTGAGCTGGGAGTCTATTGCATACATGAAGAAAATCAGCCTATTCCTAGCATCACCAAGCCAAACCACAAAGATGACAATGAAGTATGGAAATTTTTCTTTGATGGATCAAGGAGTAGACAAGGTGCAGGAGGAGGAGCTATGCTTGTTTCACCACAAGGTACAAAGTATTACTCAGCCTTCCGTTTTCAGTTTTCTTGCTCAAACAACACAACTGAGTATGAAGCCTTAATTCACAGATTGCACTGGCAAAGAAGAAAGGCATCAAGAATTTGCAAGTATTTGGTGATAGTGAGCTGATCGTAAACCAAGTCAGAGGAAAAAATGCCGCCAAAAATGATCTGTTGAAGAACTACAAAAATCGGGTATGGGATCTTATTGAATATTTTGAAGCTTTTAGCATCAATTCCATCCCAAGAAAAAAGAATGAAGCAGTGGACAGACTGGCAGCAATTGGGGCTGCGTTTGATATTGTAGAAAGTATCAAAAGTGAGAAAACTCAGCCTCATATCAAATTTGTTGTGAGACCAGCTATTCCGGATAACAATACAAGTTGGCAAGTCTTCGAGAATGATCAGCAAATTGTTAATTTCCTACAAGAAGAAGCTGAGTTCTCCGCCAGAAATCAAGACAAGTTGGAGCAGCAGTATGGTGACCAAGTGGTGTAGCTGAGAACTAACAAATTACCAAAAGGCCTCATAACCTTGGAGTCAATATTCAACCCGAATGATTAGTTCCGGAAGGAGAAAGTGAACATTCAAGTAAAGGGTGAAGATTCAGAACCTATTTTAGTAGATGAAGGCAAGACATTACAAATTGGCAAAGTAAGTACTCCACAAGAGAAATCTGATTTTGTTCAGCTTTGTCAAGAGTTCCCAAATGTCTTCACTTGGACTTATAAAGATTTAAGAGGTTTCAACCCAAAGTTGGAACAACATACTATTGAGTGGATCCGAATCCAAGCCATCGGGAAAAAGAAAAGGCCGGTGAATCCCCATATTGAACCTCTCATAAGAAAAGAGTTAAGCAAGCTCATTGAGGCCAGTTTCATCTTCCCCATCAAACACTCAAGTTGGGTTGCAAACTTGGTGCCAGTAAAAAAGAGAAATGGAGAAATAAGATTGTGTGTGGACTTTCGCGATCTAAATAAGCATCACTCAAAGATCATTATCCCCTTCCATCAATGGAACAAATATTGCAGGTTGTAGCTAGTTCAAAATGGTTTTCATTGCTAGATGGATATTCATGCTATAATCGATAATGGTGAAAGAAAAGATCAATTCAAGATGTCCTTCACTACAAAATGAGGCACGTATGCTTAAAATAATATGCCATTTGGACCATCAAATGCCGGAGCAACATTTCATGAGCTATGGATATGGCATTCAAAGGCTTAATCAACAATATAGTGTTGGTATACCTAGATGATATCATTGTCTTCTCAAAGAATGCAGAAGACCATCTCTTTCACCTCAGATAAGTGTTTCAGAGGTGTAAAAGGTTCGGAGTGTCATTGAATCCAAAGAAGTGTATATTCTTGGCACACGAAGGCAAATTGTTGGGCCACATTGTCTCTAGGGAAGGGCTAACAATTGATCCTGAAAGGGTTGAAGCCATCCGAACACTTCCATTGCCACACCACAAGAAATCTCTTCAAAGCTTCTTGGGAAGGATAAACTTTGTCCACATATTTGTGCCTAATTTTTCCACTCTTGTGAAGCCTTTAACAATGATGTTGAAGAAGAGTCTTGCATTCAAATGGACAGCAGAAGGCAAAGAGAGTTTTGAAAACATCAAGCATGTAATATCACAAGCTCCAACTCTTATCAACCTAGACTTTTCAAAGGACTTCATGTTGTATGCTTTTGGAGGATCAGATACAATCTCAGCTATCTTGACACAGCTGAATAGAGAAGGTTTAGAACAGCCCATAGCATTCTTCAGTCAAACCTTGGAAGATTACGAAATAAAGTATTCTTTCATCAAAAATCATGTCCTTGCCGTCATCAGGAGCTTGAAGAAGTTCAGACATTTGGTCTCAAACAATAAGATTCAACTGCTGGTGTCTCATGCTAGTGTCAAGGACTTTCTCCTAAACAAGGATTTAAATGAGAAGAGAGCAAGTTGGATCACTCGGGTGATGGAATATGATATTGAAATCAAAGTGACCAAGCTGGTTCGTGGCAAAGGTTTGTGTGAGCAGCTCGCTTCCAAACAACCAAATGGCTCAAAAGGTGAAGAAGATTCGTCCTGCTACTACTACAGGATGATCAAGAATAACTGACTGATGATGCACCCATTCCATGTTGGACTCAAGACTTGGTGCATTACCTCCAAAGAGGCTTGTGCCCTCCAGAAATAAGCAAAGCAAAGAGGAGATACTTTAGATTACAAGCTATCCCGTATGTACTCATTAATGGTATCTTGTTCAAGAAGGACATCAATGGTGTTCTATTAAGATGCATTGGAACATGTCAAGTTGAGAAGATCATACACGAGTTCCATGACGGGAAGCAGGAGGCCACTTTGCTCCATGAGTAACAGCTCTCAAAATCATGAAGGCTGGTTATTATTGGCCTACGATGTTCAATGATTGCTACACATGGGTCAAGAAATGTAGGAAATGTGCATTCTTCATAGGGAAAGAAAGGTTAGCAGCGCTGCCCCTTCGCCCAATTTCAGTAGATCAGCCATTCATGCAATGGAGATTGGACTTCATCGAGGTCATCAATCCCAATTCTAGTCAAGGCCACAAATGGATACTTACAGCAACAGATTATTTCACCAAGTGGACCGAAGCAGTGGCACTCAAGGAGGCAAATGAATCCAATATCTTAGATTTCTATGAAGGGATAGTCACGAGGTTTGGTGCCCCTGCCACTATCATATCGGACAATGCATTGGCATTCCTTGGCACAAAGATCACTGAATGGGCTGTCAAGAATTATGTGTATCTCAGCACTTCATCAAATTATTACCCTCAGGGTAATGGCCAAGCCGAGTCTACGAACAAGAATCTACTAAGAATCATCAAAAGGACTCTTGATGAGAATCAAAGGACTTGGCAAGTAAATCTCAAATCAGCCCTATGGGCTGATAGGATCACACCCAAGAGGTCTACAGGAAGCTCTCCATACAAGCTTGTGTACGAGAAAGAAGTAGTTCTACCTATATCACTTGAGTTGCCAGCATTAGAACTCATGAAACAGTTGGAACTAGCTGAGTTTGAACCCATGGAGGTTAGATATGCAGAATTAATGGAGCTCCAAGAAATTAGAGAGCATGCAGCCCAAGCAATAGAGAAGGATCAAGCCTTGATCAAGAAGACTTTTGATAGGAAAGCCAAGGCTAGAACCTTCCAAATTGGAGATCTAGTGTTGAAATGGGATGTAGATCATGCAAAGCCGGGAAGGCATTCCAAGTTCGATGCCATTTGGAGTGGCCCATACATGATCATTGAATGCAAAGGTAGCAATGCTTTCCGACTGGCTAAGTTGGATGGTGAAGAATTACAGATTCCGGTCAATGGGATCTATCTCAAACGTTGCTACTAGAAAGATAGCTTTTCACCCTTGTAAATATTAATTTAGAATTTCCATTCCTCTAAGTGCTTATGCACATTGTACTGCTGTTAGAGTAGTTTTTATTTCCCTAAGTGCTTGTGCACATGTCCTATTGCTTCTAGTATGTGCATGTTTGCAGTTCATCAAGCTCCTGGAAAAGAATTGCAGCCACGAAAAACCAACTCAACGAATGTTTCAATAGCTCAAGGACACAGGTTTTCAAATTTCAGATCAGCTGAGAGGTTATCAAATAGACTCCATGCCCAATGGATTGCTACTGAGAAGCTGGCCGTTCTTCATCTGGCAGGCAGATAACCCCGCTGAGTCGCCAAAATTGTTATCCAAAATTCACCCCTCAAGGTAATTTTGATAACATGCATCAAATTATTCAGTCCTAAGCAAGTAGATTGATTCAAGGCCCGAAATCATGTTTTTGGGGCCCCCGACTTCTCTCTAACTCTCCCATCCAAGAAGAAATCCCAACGAGTTAGAAAAAATGGAAAAAATGCAAAAATATGGTTGCAGGACTGTTTTAAAGCATTTCGGGTCTGAAGGGTTCGGGTCGTACCAAGGTTCGTCGTACCAAGTTCATGGCTGAAATACAAAGAAAATCAGCTAAGTCAGACATTTTTGTCCCAGGCGATCCACGGGGCGGTTGGGACGTTGGGGCGCGCTGGCGCTGCAAAAGCCAAAACGGCCGAAAGTGGGAAAAATCATCAAAGTTTTTTTTTCACGCGGTTTGGGACATCCGGGACAAAAGTACGTGGGGGACGCGAACCGGCTGATTCACCGACAGACAGTCCATTTCAGGCGGTTTGGAGATATTTGTCCCAGGCAGTCCGCGGGACAGTTGGGACAAAAGTACGCGAGGGATGTGTGGGATGCGAAGAGGCGAAAAGGCCGCAAACAGGAACAAGGAAGCCCGAATCAGCCGAAGCAGGAGATTTTCATCCGGGACAGTTGGGACAAAGGTACGTGCGGGATGCGAGGGACGCAAAAATCCAAAGCGGCCGAAGGCAAAGAAGAAAAGTCAACGTTTGACCCGTGAAACTTCAAACGGCCATAACTTTTGACTCCGAGCTCCGATTTTCACAAAATTGGACTTTCTGGAACGAGCACGACGTCCTCTATGCCACAAAAACTGGATTTATTATTTTTAATGAGGGTATATATATTTAAATAAAAGAAACATATTCGGCTCCAGTCAGTTAATGCTCATTCCCATCAAATGACAGAAAACGCCTGCTAGACCCAAAATAGCTGCCCGCACTCAGAAGGCCATAACTTTTGCATTTCTCAACAAAATCACACAAAATTGGTACCGTTGGAATTGTGGCTCTGAGCCCAACACACAAAAATCAAGAAATTCTAGATTTGATGAGATATTGATTGATATTTTTAAGAAAATGTGGCCGGGTTCATAACAGTGTTTTATTTGGTGGTTGGGAGTGCAATTAAGAGGCATGGTCATCATTCTTTCTCTACTACAGCACATGGGACAGTATGGGGATCCTTTTACAAGTAATATATAATCATTTTACTCCATTTAATACCTCTTACAAGTGGTTGAAGGACATTTGGGATTTTCATTTTTCCCCCTCTCTCTCTTCTCATCTTTTCTATAAATTGGAGTGTTGAGCTCATTGTAAAGGAGAGGTAGTTTTTTTGCAGCAAATCTCTACCAAATTGCTTTGTGAAGCCAATGTGTTGCAGACCCTTGTTTTGGACTCCTTGCATGGTGATTCAGGCCCTTATCTTGTAATAGATTGAACTATGCATATCATGAAGCAATAAAATATAAGTTTGTGGATGCATCTTCCCTTGCTGTGTTTTCTTGCATTCTTCTTGCCCCTTCAACCTTGATTACAAGAATATTGTGTCTATTATTATGTTCATGTAGGGATCCATTATCATTGTGTATGTTTGAAATATTGTTGTGAATGCGTTTTGTTAGATTATGGAGAACTGTCATCACCTCTTCTAGTGTGCACTTTGCTTCTGTATTTCACGCATTTGAAGACTACTCTCACACCCTCCTTTTCTGGTGTATCACCACTTTAGTGTAGGCTTTCATTTTATGCATTCTCTCTCCCTGGTCCCTTGGAAATTTAGGTTAGAATAGCTAGTTTCCCCTGCATTAGAGTAGATCGTGGCGGGTAGTTTAGGAGTAAGAACCACTTTCTCTGAGGTCTATCTCAAGTAGCAAGTCCCACAACTTGGAGATAGTACCCATGTTATCCAATCACACCGTGAGTTCAATTATATGCACTTGTATAAATAGAAGGGTGTTGTGATTCGGTGATAAGAATTACCTCAATATAAAAGGTTAAATTGTGTGTATGATCATCACTAGGAATCTCATGTTAGGCTGAAGGTAATATGCTTGGAAGGATCAATCTATGTGACCAAGGCTTGGAAGTGTGTATAGGATCTATATCAGTTGAAACTCCTCTCCCTAGAGTATTTTATAAAGGATGTCTCTATGAACATTTGATATTTTAAGAAAACCTAAGATTAAAATCTTAGTATTGGTCTTCTCAAGTTATTCTAAATTCATAGTGACTACCCTAAGGGGTAGGTAGAGGATGTTCTGGGATAACAAGGCGAGCATGTCACGTCGCCATGGCACATTCTCATGCCTTGATCTTAATATTTTTACATGCTCAATAAACAGACCAACATAGTCAATAAGGGAATCGAATTGATTAGAGGAGTCGATGATGTGATTGGCACTTTTAGTCTGGGAAGACTGACCTTGATCCAAATTTTTCTCCCCTTTTTATGCTTAGGAAATGGCTCTTTGTAAATTCCCAATTGTTGATTAGAAGATTTTTTGGGTCCAAGTGATTCCATTTCAACCTCTCCGTTATCAATGAGGTCTTGAATGAAGTGCTTTAACTTCAAACATTTTTAGTGTTGTGACCCTTAGCACAATGATACTTATACTAATTATAGGATTTGTACCATGTTGGTTTAATGACATTATCTATGAAGGACATAGTCTTATTGAACTTGATCGTGTTCACTTTGCATCTAGTTATTTTAATATAGATGAAAACAAATCCGTGAGAGGATTGAACACACGATGTTTAAATTTAGGTGCAGCTGGTCCTTTATCAAGATTCAAGGAAAAAACTTTTGGACTACTTGCATGCATTTTGAATTGGTTATACCATCACCTACAACATTTTTGTTCTTTTTTGAAATAATTTATGTCTGCATGCATTGTAGGTTTGGTTTCATGATTTTCTCTTGAAAAGGGTTTTAATGTCCCTTTAGCCAATAAAGCCTTTTCGATATGGCTTCCTTTTTCAATGACCCCTCGAAAGTATTAACATAGTGCATTTTCAAGTGAACTAAAATTTTGGGATTTAAATTTGGCACAAAAAAGCTAATTCTGTAGTATTGAGCAAGGGAAGCGACTAGCTAACCCTCACCATCTTTGTAAGAAACAAAAAAGTTCTCATTATTTCATTTTTTGGCATTGCATAAGTCTAACATGGTAATGTCACTTTCCATATTGAATGAAAAGTGGTGCACAAATGTTTCCACCAATTTAGCCCATGTGAAGATCAACCCTTTAGGTATATGAAGGAACCATTCAAGTGTTTGGCCCCCAAGACTCCATGGGAATATGTGTATAAGGTAATTTTGACAATAGGTAACTTCTTGGAGAGCTATGAAGAAGTATTTAATATGGTCACATGTATAACCTTTACCCCTATATTTATCAAATTTATGGCCGTCAAAGTGGCAAGGAAAGGGGGTTATTAGCATTTCTCTATTAAAAGGATATGGGCATAGCTCTTCGAATTTGTACTTTTTACTATGTCCCATGTTATTTTCTTCCAAATTGGTGAGGGCGTTCTTTATAGATTCTCATTCTTGATCGAAAATGTTTCCACCCATAGGTGAAGTTGGCACATATACACGATTAGATCTTGTTGTTTCATTACCATGGTTATCATTATATAGCTCATGATATGCATCTTTAGGTTTTTCTTGACACTTTGAGTTTTAGTATAAAACTCTTGATATGTATCCCTACATTTCTCATTGCATGGAGTTTTGGTAGCATCTTTTATAACATGAGAAGCTAAACTCACCAATTTACAGTAAGGGTTTTCGATTCTTGTTGAACTATGACCTCATCATTTCAAGTTTATTCACAAGTTTCACGTTAAGGTGGTGGTTTTTCATGTTCTTCATATTCTCTATTCTCTACATTTCCATCATGGTTGATTCGAAAAATAGGTATGTGATAACTTATAATGTTTTTAGAAGGCGCGTCCTCTTCATTTTGTTGGCCAGAAGTAGAAGGAATTCCCTAATTTAAGATATCATCAATGGATCAAATGGGTCGTTATACTTCTTGTTCTCCAAGAACTATGTTTGTGAGGAGAGATTGTTCAAATTTAGGTGGAATTTTAGCCCCTAATTCTACAACACGCACTAATACTTCATTTTGGTTTTGAAATAGAAAGTTATCCATATGGGTGGGGTCAAATTCAAAGTCATCTTGGGGAAGTTATCTTCATTGCCACTATGTTCAACCATGTTTTCTTCTTCAAATAAGGGGTTTAATTTGTCATTGACAAAAGGATTTGACCCTAATTTTTTGTGCCCCATTCTTGTAATAGGAGGCATATTGGGAAAAAAATTCTAAGGTTGATAAATGTGTACAAAGTTTACAACAATCCTAGGAAAACTTGAGTAGCATGAAGGTTGCAAATGTCACAATAAATGGAAAGGAATGAAGGAAATTTGAATTAATGAATCTAGGAAAAAATCAAAGAATAATCTATGTATGTGAAACTGTGTGGTGAGAAGTACCAAGGAAAATCAAAACAAGGTTCGAACAAGCATCCAATCATAAAATAATCTACTCCTAAATCTCAAAGGTGGTTTGGTTCAAAATGACAACAAAAATTTCAACACTTGAAATAAGTTTTTGATTAAATAAGGTTCAAGTATTAAAATGAGGTTGAAGTGATTTCAATTCAAGGTATACCCAAATGAGTTTAAGACAAAAAAAGTCCAAGTTTTGAAAATGGAGGCTACAAATGTGAGCAACGCAATAATACAACTTGAATACTTTAATCAAGATTTTAGGAAAAGAGAGATGTTAGTATCAAAATGGTATTGATACAGTATGAGCAACATACCTACAACACCTTCCAAAAATCAAGGAAATGTTTGGGAAAAAACAAGGCCTAAATATAACAAGGATTTGATATTATGTGACCAATGTAATAATAGCATCTAGAAACTTATGTCAATTTTTATAAGAAAACAATATCTAAGTATCCAAAATGTATGTATATGATGCAAGCACCGTAATAATTCAAGTGGAAATCAATTGTGAGATAACCTAACTACAATGAGATGATCTTGATGTGTGAATCAAAATAACGGGCTACCAAAACATAAGGACGTACTAACACACTTTCAAGACTTCACATTCTTGTCATGACAAAGTCATGTCGCTGACAAAAAAAGTGGTGGACACGATTGTTTTTGGTAATTCCACATATTTTTTTCTCTTTTTTCCAGAAATGGAAACAAGATAACAAAGGAGATAGATTAAATGGGGATAAAAAATACGCAGTGTAACTTTGGTAGAGTTTCACCTTGTTTTATAACAAGGTAGAAACTAGGAAAAAATTGTGCATTGTAATTTTCATGATGAATTTTGCATGATGCCAACTTTAATGGACTCTCCTTGTTCGAATAACAAGGTTTTGACTCCAAGAAAGTTTTTTCTTTGTGAAATATCTTTAGAACATGATAGATAAAGTCAAGTTGGCCCCAATGCCAAATGGATTTTGTTCAAAAACTTTCCGATTCTTTCTTGAGAGAGGTACACTTTTCTATAATAAATCCTAGACAAAGGACCATTACCCCACAATCAAATTAATGAACAGGGCCTCATACGGGAAACTTGAAGATTTTCCTCATGGGTTTTTGTTCTAGTCAAGTGGGTAGTGGGAACTTCCCATTTCATCCACTAGTTCTCTCAAAGTGTGGACTACTTTGGGATTCCTAGGGTAATCGTCATAATGATTTTTATGGCTTATGCAAAAATACTTCCCATAGTTCAAAATAGATGGATTTTAACCCTTATCCAAACCTATAAATATGATTTTTTGAGTAAATGGTGTGCTTTTTATCTTGGATTAAAAATATGGTTTAGTATGCCATTGACAACCTGCAAAACACTTATATTTAGTATTTATTTAGATCCTGATTCTTTGGAAAGTGTATAGTTCCTACACTCAAAAGTTAGTAGTTTTTCAAGAAAAATAGTATTATGAAAGAGGATTAAAGGTTGTTTTTTATTCTCAAGATCATCCAAAGACACAAGAGAAGAGCATACACAACAATTAATCCAACTAGATGGAAATGAAAAACTTTAATTCAAATGACCATTAAAATTCTTTGTAAAAGGTTCATTCCCTTAATCAAAAAATGAATAATGAAATTTCCAAGTTAATCCAAATGTTAGAAAAAGAAGACTAAAGTTGCTTTTGATTCTCAAGATCACCAAAGGTGCAAGAGAAGAGCATACAAAAACTTTAGCCTAACTCAAGTAAAGCATGGAAATACAACATTCATTAAAGCATTAGACATGTTAGAAAATTGATTCAACACAAGACCTACAAAATAGAAGTTAGAAAAACATGTAAAATGAAAGCAAACATCAAAAATCACATTTTAAAATTTCTTGAAATCCAAGCCAAAATTGTACACATAACACTAGCGCAATCCCTTTAATGGTAACATAGGGTTTTCAATGATAGTACAATCCTTGAAACAGTAGCACAAGATTATAAATGGTAGTGCAAGCCTAACAACACATACGCATGGATAACCATAGGTAACACGGGGCTATTCTCTGCATGCGAGAAAAGAAGAAAATTAGTTTAATACTAGCATGTGGGATTTAGAAGTAACGCAAGCCTAGTTCAATAATAGTGCGTGAGCTACAAAAAGGGGAAAACTACAAAGAACAAGAACACATGCAAATTTCAACACTAGCGTGTGAGCTACACGAGAGGCAAAAATCTAAAGAACACTAACACAAACCTAGCTATTAGATTTAGTAGGGAATAAATAATCCACATTACAGATCCACCATTAAAGCTGAAGATTATAGATTATGATATGTAGTCGATTAGACACATGAATAACTTAAAAATAGATAGTGAATGTAGAGCTTAATGATCTAGATCTTGAAAGTAAATAATGAACAAGAGAAGAGACAGATAACACTAGATTTAAGTGGAGAAACCCGAAGGAAAAACTTCATTGGTGAAGCACTATCTTTATTAATAATTCAACACAATTTTAACCCAACACTTCCACTTCTAGTTCACATTTATTCACAATGTTAGCTCAACTTTTTTCTTGATTAGATCATACAATGATGATCGAATGTATCTTATAATAAGATCTCAATCTTTAAGTCAGTATGTACAATATGTATACATTGTAGAAAGCTATTTAGCCAATCCCGAGGGATCACCCAAATCAATGTGGGTGGGTGAATCGGTCAAGCCATTTCACTCTTTAATGTGAAATACCTTCACAATAAATTTTTCTTAACAAAATTTTACATTTAATGTTGGGGCATACTACAGTGGTTAATCCCACTTGACATTATCACCCCAACACTCCCCCTTAATGTTAAGTGGGAAGACAAATCATATAAGATAGAATTACCTTTTTATACAAAAGGATTTACAGACCTTGAATCAGTGATTCAAGCTAGCATGCCAACAAGGGAAATCCACATATATTCCCATATAGAAATTCTTAAGACTAGTGCTTTACATTTGAATACTTACATCAGACTATGAATCCTTTTATAACCTAAGGCATACCCATAACTAAAGCTTTGTTGGGATTTATAAGTAACTTCACAAAATGTAAGACATTTACCTTTTACAAACATACAAAGTATTGGAGGTTTTCAATAGCCATTAAGATGTGGCATTGTCATGCACACTCCCCCTTGAGGGAAACTCTAATAGGCCCAACAAGGCACATAACTTGAAAAACTTGACAGAACACAATAGTTTTTGAAGATATTTGCAACCTAATCTGCTTAGACATAACTAGAGATCAATATCACCATTAAGGACTTTTTCTCTGATGAAATGCATATGAACTTCAATATAACTTTTCCTTTGATGTTGAACTAGATTCTTTATAAGAGAGATGCAGCTTTGGTTGTCACATAGAATAGTAGAACTCCCTTTGACATCCCTATGCAGCTCAACCAATAGACTTTTCATCCACATAGCTTTTTAGGAGCTTCCATGGCACTCCTATACTTTGCCTCAATAGAAGAGATAGACATTGTTGGTTACTTTTTTCTACTCCAAGTGATGGCACCTGCACCAAGATTAAAAACATATCCAAAAGTATACTTCTATTTGTAGTATCACCAACATGATTAGAGTCACAATAACCAAATAGTTGTGCATCATTACAAGGAAATTCAAAAATACCATAATTTATTGTTCCATTAATACATTTCAAAATCCTTGTTTCCATTTTCCAATGATGTTCATAAGGCTCCTGCATAAATCCTAAAACTACTCCTACTTCATAAGAGATATCAATTCTTGTAATAGTTAAGTAGATTAAACTACCAACTAGCTACCTATATAGAGTAGGATCAAATTTAGCACAAGTTGGTTTAGGATCTAACTTAACACAAAATTCAATAGGAATTGCAATAGGATTACATTCAATAATGTTAAATATTCTAATAAAATTCATAGCATACTGAGATTGAGATGCAACAATAAACTTATGATCTTGAAATATAATCATGCCAAGAAAATGAATTAGTAAAACTAAATCAATCATTTCAAAATTTTGTTTTGACCTTTCTTTGATTCTAACTATTATATTTCTATCACTTTGCTAATGATTGAAAGATCATCAACATACAAGACAATTATGATAATATGATTTTTTTCAACTTTAACAAATAAATTATTATCAGAACAATAGTTATAAAAACCAATATATTGAAAGAAACTATTAATTTTAGCATACCAAGCTCTAGGAGCTTGCTTAAGACCATACAAAGAATTTTTAAGCTTACATACATAAAGTTCCTTTCCAAGTGCTTCAAATCCTTTAGGTTGACTCATATATATTTCTTCTTTTAAGTCATCATTTAGAAAATCATTTTTGACATCCATTTGGTGAATCTCCCAACTATATTGGGCATCCAATGCAAGAAGAACTCTTATAGTGCTCATCTTAGCAATAGGAGAAAAAGTCTCAACATACTCAATACCTGGTTTCTGAGTGAAACCATTATCTACCATCCTTTGTTTGAATTTTTCAATCTCTCTAGAGAGTTATATTTAATTTTGAACAACTACATAGATCCTACAATTCTTCTTTTAGAAGGAGGAGGGACCAGTTCCCAAGTGTCATTTTTATTGAATCATTGTATTCATTCTTCATAGATTGAATCCATCTAACATATTGAGATGCTTATTCAAAGGATTATAGTTCTACCTCATAGAGGGGAATCAAGGCATGATAAGTATGTTGACTTCTCGTTAGTTTTCTAAGATTATCGGTGAGAGTTTTGAACAAGATATTTGGCCCATTTAGGAATCTTAGGTTGCAAGACATTTTGGGATGACTCCCCTCAATCTCCATCATATCTAGATCAATATAATCAGCCTCTTGAACTTTTTTTTTTCCATGATGTCATTAGAAGGATTATCGGAATCTATCTTTATAACACTAGAGGACAGTTCATTAGGATCAACAGAGAAATTTATTTCTAAGACTTGAACATTTTTGTTTTCAACAATGTCATGCTTGAATGGATCATAGACTCTCAATACTTTATTTATATATCCATAGAAAACAAAAATACAAGAGAAATAGGTTGGATCAAGCTTCTTCCTTTTTTATTTTGGAATGAAGATAGAAGCAGGACTACCAAATATTATTAATTGAGAAATATCTAGTTTTTCTTTGTCCATACCTCATGAGGAGTAGTTTGTTGAAGTTTTTTGTAGGTATCCTATTTAAAATATATACAACATTGTCCATAGATTCAACCCATAAAAACTTAGGCACATTGGAAGCATGAATCACATTCTTAGGCATTTCTAAGACAGTCCTATTTTTTCTTTCAAAGAATGCCATTTTGTTGAGGGGAATAGGGAGTGTTCAATTCTCTTTGAATTCCACATGACACACAAAATTCATCAAATATATAAAAGCCATTTTTATAAATTCCGAAGTAATAACATTACTAAATTTATCTTTTACATACCACTTATCTCACAAAAAAATAACTTTATAGTTTTCTTTGGTTAGCTGAGAGAAAGAAAAGATTCCTTTTTAGTTTAGGGACATACAAGACATTCCTAATTAAACCATTAGACAACTTAACATTGCCATAACCTTCATCTCTAATGATAGAGTTATTTCTTATATAGATATTCTCTTCACATTTGATCATATCTAAAAGGATATTAGAAATATAAGTCATGTGCTGGATGAACCACTTTATCAAGAATCCAGTCATTGTCATTTGAAGCTGAAAGGGAAGTATACAAAGCAATAGACTTCTCATCCACATTTGAATGATTTTACTTTGGTTTTTATTAAAATTATTAGGCTTGTTGTTCATAGAATTCTTGATTGATTTGTTAATCTTGACTCTCTGAATCGACTCTTTATGTCCAAAATTTCCACACTTATTACATGTTCCATTAAATTTGACTTTAAATTTATGATTATTCTTAACATAATTAGTCTTGGGATTTGATTTAAATCTAGATCGATGTTGGATTTCTGATTTGGACTAACATTAATCTTATTATGAGTAAGCTTTTGATTCGAGAGAAAAATTATTAAGAAGCAATCTCTTTTGAATCAAAGTTCTCCATGACACTTTCTTATTTAATCAACAAAGAAGACAAGGTTTCTAGATCGGAAGATCATTCTCATTATGATATTTTGAATTAACAATTGAGATTTAATGTCTATATTTTTCATGAATATTAATCAGTATAATAAAATATAGCAACTTATCTTTAAACAATTCATAGTGACAGCCATCTAATTGATCTTTGATGTTCTAAATTTTAGCTAAATAACTCACAATTTTCTCATCCCCTTTCATGGGTGTTGTAGATAGTTATAGAACAATATTAGCGATCTTAGATAGCCTACTTCCTTCATGCATGATCTCTAATTTCTTTCATGTAGTTGAAGGTGAGTCTAAATGGCCTACATGCATCAATAACTCATCTCCAATACTTTGCAAATGAGAATAGATAGAGTTCTTTGAGATCTTTGAGAAAAGGAGTTAAGACTAGGGGTAGTTTGTCTTCATGAGGGACGCTTTCTAATACCAGTCACTAGATGCTTTAGATTTTTCTAGCCATAAAATAGGATATTAAATACACTTTCCAAATGTTATAATTTGTTCCATTTAGCGATTGAGACTTATCCATTAAAAACACAGCAAAACTAATCATTTTTAATGTTTAAATGGTAATGGAAAAAAATTTAGAAAAAAATGAGTCAAGGAAGTCAAATAGAGACAAATGACTAGCTACAAATCTTTTTAATAGCTATATAAAATAAAACAGACTCAAAATTAGTTGAAAATTAGCTTGATTTGGTATAAATTAAGATCAAATTTATAGAAAAGAGTTGGGGTCACGTTACGGGAGCTCGGCAAGTTTTTACAACTCATTCAAGAAGCTAAAGGATTGAGCTACACAAGCTAAAAAGGAAAGTGGAAACGAGGTATAATTTGGAATCCGTGAGACAAATAAACTTTAGAAGCTATGGTAAAAGAAAAATTAGCAAACCTGCAAAACAAGGAAATCCCGACGAGTTATTTTGCAACTCAACGATGCAAACTCAAAAATGAGCTCAAGACAATATGATTTAACAAATAAAATAAGTTAATGAACAGCCAAGGCGGTTGACAACACATGACACTGATAAAAAATACCAAGAAAGGCACGTGTCAGCTTTAAAATAAATCCTTGGGTGGATGGGACGCTTTAAAAAATTAAATTTAAATATATTTAGTCTGAAATAGATTGATAAACCATGACAAAAGACAAATAGACATGTGTCAAAATACTATAACAAGTCTAACAACAAATACACGTGTCATTTTTCAATTAGCTTGCATTTCCCAAATGCAGCTAATAATATTGATTTGATAATTAATTAAAAGACAAAACCTGTATACATGTGTCTTTAATTAATTGGATCATATTTCACACTCTAACACAATGCGAAAGCAAAGTCTAAGTCAAACAAGCCACTTGTCAAAAAATTAATGGCTTAAACAATTTATAAACCAAACTTGAAATAAAGTTTGGGTCTAGAAAAGGAATAAGATAGTTGTCACAATCTAAATGGTGAAGCCAAAGTAAATACTGACACTTTGACACAATTAGAATACATGTCAAAAGACAATTGGTTCGCATTTCGCAAGTTTGGAAAAGTCTGGCAAGTGCGAAAAGCATAATACCTTTCTATTTTTAATTCGCTCACATTTTGTAGCTCACAAACTTACAAAAATCCCCTAGAATTAAAAAAAAAAATAGAATCCAGCAGTACAAAGAAAAGTTAATAAACCCAAAAAATAAAGAATTAAAGTCTGACACTATAAAAAAGGAATATATGTGTCATTTTTCTATTAGCTCGAACTTTGCAAGTCTCACAAAGTCGACATATATATACATGTCTAAATGCTATTGGATCACACTTCGTAATGAAATCAAACAAACTAATTCAAACAAGATACGTGGAGCCTTTTAAATGTCTCACATTTCAAAAATATGATAAATGCAAGAAGGTGGCAAATTTTAATTAGATAATAACTTCCACAAATAAACAACTAAAAAATGTAAAATGTGGAGCAATTATATTGGTTTGGCAAATGTCGAGGAGGATATTTAGTACAATTCGACAAAGAGAAGACACGTGTAAAGCCCTTATTGAGTGCAGCGGTTTTAACTAAAAATCAAATAATCAATATTATGACACCTCAAAGTAATATGGAGCAATTTGATTGGCTCGGGATTCGAAAAATCGGGTGGGGGTTGGGGTCGAACCATGTACCTCACACACCCAAGGCTTTCCCTCTATCCAACTAGGCTCTTATGAGTGCTTGACATAGAAATGAAGCAATATGTATTTAATAAAGATGAAATTTGACTCACCTTTTGAAAATGAAAATGTGGCACCTCTGGAGGGAGTATCTATGTGGCCTGCATGCCTTGAGGATTTGATTAGGGTTTTTCAGCATAGAAAAAGGATTTGTAGCTTCTATTTTTATTTCCTTCACTGTGTAAAGACTGGATCTCCTTTGCAAAGATTGAAACATCGTTTATTTGGCTTCCACCACTTTGATTTGTTTATTGAAATAAATTTGTATTATATTTTGTGCAGGTTGTTGATTTGAATAAATTACTGTATAACTTTATTCTCCTCCATGATTTTTGATCTATTTGCTTTTATTTTTGTGCAGGTCTGCGTGAAGGTATTTCTTCACGGTTTGTTGTGATTTGACCACTAATTCTTTGTGTGTGGTTGCAGGCTGAACAGGTTCGATGGAGGAATGGACGTAGGGGTCGATGTTTGGAGATGGCTTTGGAGCTTTCACCATTTCCTCTTGTCAAGTCTATCATTATTTTCTATGGATTGATGTGGTTTCGAGGATTAAAGATAGGGAGGGACACGTTGCTCATCTGGTTGATCTAGCTTGGATTTGGAACAAAAAACATGGTTTTCTTGATGAATAGCTCAGTATGAGCTTTGTGGTGGAGGGCTCTTCAACTCGGTAGGAGGCTCTGTGGAGAGCTCAGTTCACCACTTTTAGCAGGATTTTCTCCAAATATGGCTTGTCCTCCAAAACTACCGTAGAAACCTCCAATTACAACAGCCTGCTAAAACTAGCACAGACCAAAGACACCTCTAATATTAGAGGTACAACCCTTGGATGGGGAAAAAAATTTAATTTTCTAAACCTACGAAAATTTTTCCTAGTGCTGGGTGCACCATTGTAAAACAAAATGTGTTCCCAACACCTAGAACAAAAGAGGGGGTTTTGGGGATGCAGGGATATCTAGGAAGTTTCTGGAAGCAACACAAGCTCTCCAGAAAAGAAAATTCTTCTCCATACATTTCTCTTCCTACTACTGACCTCTCCTTGACCTTTTTCTACTTCACAAGCTAGATTCTCGCTCTAGTACCAAATGTAAACAGGACGGAAGCTTTGTGTAATATATTAATCTAAATCAACCAAGAATACAATGGAGTGTTGAAATTCTTATAAGAATTGTACAGCATATGTGTTAGGAATTAGAGAACAAATATGTGGAAACAATTCCTCAAACCACAATTAGGAAACTATATAGCAGAATTATACTTGCAAAAATATAACAACATAAATGAATAATGCACAAAAGAAGACAAGACAAGATTTAACATGGTTCACCCAATGTGGGATACGTCCACCAAGAACTTGCTCATATTTTATTATCAACAAGAGTAAAACAACTCTCACAGTCTTCTCTTAGTTATGAACTCATAACAGAATTCCAAAGATGCTAAACCACATCTAAACCACAATTGACACCCAATTGCATAACCTTGATCACTCTTGATCACCTCTTGATCATTAAGACTCAAGACCTCTTGAACACTCAAGATATCTTCAAGATACCCTAACACCTCTATTTATAGGATTACAATCCTTTTAAGAAGCCACAAAGCTGACCCTAGAAGATTGAAAGTCATGATCTTTCAACTCCCACAGCTGGAAAAATAGTCCCGACGTTGACAGCATGTTAATAGTAACATCACAGCAATGTCATAGCAATGTCATAGAAAATGACTACAAAATGCTCCTAAAGTCTCCAAAATTAATTTTTCAAGCTCCAGCACTTCAACATTAATTCAAGAAGACCAAAAACAGGCTCCACACCCCAACAATCTCCCACTTAGAGACTATTTCCACTGAGCAAAGTTCTTAACCCTTCATTATCAACCATGAAGGCCAATCAAAGTTGAACACAACTTCAACTTCTCCCTTGTGACCACCTTGGTCATCATATCCGTAGGATTCTAACTGGTATGAATCTTTTCCAGCTTCAACTTATCTTCTTCCAAAGCTATCCTGATGAAATGATATCTCAGTTGAATGTGCTTCATCCTAGAGTGGAAAGCAGAGTTCTTCACCAAATGAATAGCACTCTGACTATCACTGTGTAGTCTCCCAACTTCCTGCTTATGCCCCAACTCATCAAGAAACTACTATAACCAAATCATCTCCTTACTTGCCTCTATGGCAGCAACATACTCAGCCTCTATGGTTGACAAAGCCACAACCTTTTGTAACCGTGAAATCCAACTCACCGTTATATCACCAACCATAAATACATAACCTGTTGTGCTCCTCCTATTGTCCAAATCTCCTACCATGTCCAAATCTACATATCCATGTAATGTAGTGTCTGATCCACTGAAACACAATGTTGTTCCCATGGTCCCTCTCAAATACCAAAGGATCCACTTTATTACCTATCAGTGCTCTCTACCTAGATCACTCATAAACCTGCTCACTACTCCCACTACATGGGAAATGTCAGGCCTAGTGCATACCATAGCATACATCAAGCTACCAACTGCAGTGAGTATGGTACCCTAGACATCTAGATTCTATCCTCCTCAGTCTTAGGACTCTGCTCCTTTGATAATTTAAAGTGACCTACCAAAGGAGTACCAACCGGTTTAGCATCCTGCATACTAAACCTCTCCAAGACCTTCTTTATGTACTCTTCTTGAGATAATACCAGCTTCCTCTCCTTCCTATTCTGAGTTATTCTCATACCAAGGATTTGTTTTTCTACCCCAAATCCTTCATAGCAAAGGAGTCACCTAGCTTGCTTCTTAAGTACCTTTATTTCCTGCATGTTCTTCCTGCTGACAAGTATATCATCTACATACATACATAGAATAATATAACTACCATCAAGAAACTTCTTGATGTACACACAATGGTCTAAGTGACACCTAGAGTAACCTTGCTAGTGCATAAAACTATCAAACTTCATGTACCACTACCGTGGAGCTTGTTTCAAGCCATACAAGCTCTTCTTCAATTTGCACACTAACATATCCTTCCCTTTGACATCATAACCTTGTGGCTGTTGCATGTATAATTCCTCCTCCAACTCACCACAAAGGAATGTAGTCTTCACATCCAATTGTTCTAAGTGCAGGTCTTTTACTGTAACTTAACCAAGAACAGTCCTAATAGAAGTCATTTTAACAACCGGAGAAAAAATTTCATCAAATTCTATACCTTTCTTCTGTGTAAATCATTTGACCACCAATCAGAATTGTATCATTTCCTACCTCCATCTTCCTCTTTGATTCTATACACCCACTTATTTTGTAATGCTCTCTTGCCCTTGGGTAGCTCCACTAGATCCCAAGTCTGGTTTTCCATAAGAGATCTATGCTCTTCATCCATGGCCTACTCCCACTTCTTCCTAACATCCACCTACACTGCTTCCTCAAAGAACTCTGGCTCTCCACTGTCAATGAGCAATAAATAATTCAAAGATGGATTAAATTGTTTAGGTTCCCTTCTTACCCTAGAATACCTTCTCACCTCAGGAGTTTGGGGTTCCTGATGAGTAGGTACCTGAACTAGCTATGCCGGAACATGCTTGAACTTGAACCGGCCCCTTGGACACCTTGTTTTCTACAATGTCCTCTAACACTGTGTATTCTTTCTTTTATTCCTCTTTTTGTTCCTACAACTGATCTTTATACATGATTTTTTCATTAAAGACAATATCTCTAGACCAAAATATTTTCTTGTCTTTAAGACTCCAAACACGGAAACCAAAATCATCTTCACCATATCCAACAAAGGTGCATTTTTCAGACTTAGCCTCTAACTTGGTCCTATCATCTTTATCAATGTGAACAAATACCTCACATTCAAATACTCTAAGAAATGAGTAATCAATTTTCTTACCAGACCAAGCCTCCTTAGGTATACCTCCATCCAAGGCCATAGAGGGTCCTCTGTTAATCAGATAAATATTTGTGCTTACCGCTTCCACCCAAAACATGAGTGGTAGCCCCACATGTAACCTCATGCACCTAGCACGCTCCATGATTGTCCTATTCATTCTCTTTGACACTCCATTTTCCTATGGATTATTTGGAACCATTCTTTGCCTATGGATCCCATTTACCGAACAATAATCAATAAATTCATTGTTGCAATATTCCCCTCCATTATCTAACCTGAGACATTTCAGCTTGAGACCTATTTCATTCTCAACCAAGGCTTTCCATATTTTGAAATTTTCAAACACATCAGATTTCTTTCTAATGCAATATACCCAAAATTTTCTAGTTGCATCATCAATGAAAGTGAATTGATAACATGAACCACCAATAGAGTTTACCTTAGCTTGCCCCCATACATCTATATGCACTAACTCTAACTTACCCTCCTTCCTGGTAGGTCCAACCTTGAGGAATCTCACACGCTTCTTTCCCATAAACACAGTCCTCATAAAATTCCAAATATAATCTGCATGCCCTTATGACTCATATGACCAAGTCTCTGGTGCCACAAAGTTGCATCTCCATCTATAGCAATTAAATTGTAATAATCAGCACCACTGGTTAAATACAAAGTACCATTTTTCTTACCTCTTGCAACCACAAGATCTCCCTTAGTAACCTTATAAGAATCTTTATAAAACTAATCATAAAGCCATCACTACCTAGCTTTGTCCCACTTGATATCAATTTCTACCTCAACTTAGGCACATGCTTGATGTCCTTAAGTAGCCATGTGTTCCCATTTTTCATTTGCACCCAAACACAAACTTTCCCTACTATGTTACATGGTTCATCATCACCAAGATATACATGTCCAAAATCACCTTGAACAAAATCAGTAAAGTAATGTCTATGTGGGGTGGCATAGAAATAAGCCCCTGAATCTAACACCCAAGATTCAAAAATATTATCTAAAGAAAGAATTAAGGCATCTTGACAAACATCACCTGTTGCCAAATTTACCTCTTTAGTTTCCTCCTTCTTGTTCTTCTTATCCCAAAGAGCCCAACAATCTTTCTTAGCATGACCAACCTTCCCACAGTGCCAACATTCTAACTTATTCTTGGACTTTGACCTTTCATGATCATTCGACTTCCCACGGTTACCTTTCCCTCATTCTTTTGTCTCCCTCTGCTCTCCACCATCAAAGCATTTCTAGAAGTAGAAGAATCTCCGGTGCTCTTCCTTCGCATTTCCTCACTTAGGATCACACCTATTACATCCTCAAACTTCAGCTTTGAGTTATTAGAGACTGAATTACTTACAGCCATAACCAAGTTGTCCCAACTATCTGCAAGGAGCACAAAATCAACAAAGCCCTAACCTCATCATCAAAGTCAATTTTTACTGAGTTTAACATACTCACAACCATATTAAATTCATTCAAATGATCAGCAACAGAACCATTCTCAGACATCTTCATATTAAATAACTTTTTCATCAAAAATATTTTATTAGAGGCAGAGGGTTTTTCATATAACTTCCCCAACGCACTCATGAGACCTTTTGTGGTCTTCTCCTATGATATGTTGAAAGCAATCAAGATGCAAGGCATAAACAAATTACCCAGCGCCTTTCTATCCAGCAACTCCCAATCCTCATCCGACATGGTTGTAGGTTTCTTTTCTTTTCCATCCAAAGGAACATGGAGGTCCTTCTGATATAAGTAATCCTCCATTTGCATCTTCCACAAACCAAAGTTATGCCCATTGAACTTCTCAACCCTCGATCTTCCCTCATCTGTCATAGCTCCCACTCAAGATAAACTTTCCCTGTGATTTACAACTTCAACAAAAAACCACCAAAGCTCTGATACCATTTGTTAGGAATTAGAGAACAAATATGCGGAAATAATTCCTCAAGCCACAGCAGTAGGAAACTATATAGCAGAATTATACTTGCAGAAATATAACAACATAAATGAATAATGCACAAAAGAAGACAAGACAAGATTTAACGTGGTTCACCTAATGTGGGCTACGTCCACCAAGAACTTGCTCATATTTTATTATCAACAAGAGTAAAACAAATCTCACAAAGTATTCTCTCGATTATGAACTCATGAACAAACTTCCAAAGATGTTAAACCACATCTAAACCACAATTGACACCCAATTGCATAACCTTGATCACTCTTGATCACCTCTTGATCATTAAGACTCAAGACCTCTTGAACACTCAAGATATCTTCAAGATACCCTAACACCTCTATTTATAGGATTACAATCCTTTTAAGAAGCCATAAAGCCGACCCTAGAAGATTGAAAGTCGCAATCTTTCAACTTCCCATGGCTGGAAAAATAGTCTCGACATTGACAACCAATTAACAAAGAACGTCACAACAAACAACTACAGAATGCTCCTAAAGTCTCCAAACTTAACCATTCGAGCTCCAACACTTCAATGCTGATTCAAGAAGACCAAAAACAAGCTCCACACCCCAACGATATGAATACAATAATAATTTTTACAACAGCTTCTAAAATGCATCCATGAAGCACATAATTTTTATAACAATCATAATAATTATACCTGTGGAAATAAAAGACAAGTATGGTTTTATAACCATATAATAATATTATTTAATTAATAACTTTAATTAAATAATTAATTATATGATGCATAATTAATATATTAAGTAAATAATAATTAACCTAACAATAATATGATTTTCTAGAGCTTGATCAAAGGAAGTCAAATAATTTCGTCAAGTCAAAGCCAGATGGTACAAAATTATTGGCCCAAGATTCACAAAGACAGTAAGATGTCATATTGAAGCCACCTAGCACTCTCAGAGTGGGTAAAACTTCGCAAATATGAAAAGAAGAGCAGGGAAGCTATGTGGAGCAATATTATAGGCCCAAACTTTGCAAAACCAAAAAAAAAGGACTTAAAAAATGAATCCAGATGGTGAAAAAATATTGGATCGGACTTCATAAAAGCGGATCTAATGAAAATAATAATAAATGAGAGAAAATTCAAATACAAATGACACCAAATGATTTGTACAAGCTTCGTAAAGATAAAATTAGGTAAAAAGGAAGATTTTTGCTACTAGAATGGACTTAAAAACCTCAAACAAATTAGATCTAAATAGATCTTTCATATCCAAATTCAAAATGACCCAAATGGCTATAAACAATGCGAAAACTTAAAAAAAAGCTCACATATGAAGGATTTAAACTGAAAACGACTGAAACTAGATGCAAAAGAAAATATCTAAGCATACAATAGCCTAAACATGATCTAAACAGCCATTTAGCCCATATTTTACTAATTTTTCAAATAGTAATGCGGCAGGAATTGGAATTTTAAACCCGGTTTGCTTGAAGATGACTACGGGATATTTTAGAGTCTCGTAGATCCGTAAATACACTTCAAGCTTCTTTACTTCTTCAAGTTAAAAAATTCTAGATCGTTCTTGCACATGCACACTCACTAATCTTTGATACCATGTTAGATTTAGTAGGGGATAAATAATCCACAGATTACATATCCACCATTAAAGTCAAAGATTATAGATTATGATATGCATTCGATTAGGCACGTGGATAACTTAAAAATAGATAGTTAATGCAGAGCTTAATGAGCTAGAGCTTGAAAGTAAATCATTAACAAGAGTATAGACAGATAACACCAAATTTAAGTGGAGAAAACCAAAGGAAAAACTCCACTGGTAAAACACTATCTTTATTAAGAATTCAGCACAAGTTTAACCTAGCACTTCCACTTTCACAAAGTGTACTTAGCTATTTTCTTGATTAGATCATACAATGATCATTGATTGTATCTTATAATAAGATCTCAGTCTTTAAGTCAGTTTGTACAACATGTATACGTTGTAGATATTTAGTCAACCAATTCTAAAAGGGGTCACCCAAATCAATGTGGGTGGGTGAATTAATCGAGTTGCTTCACTCTTTAATGTGAAATACCTTCACATTAATTTTTTCTTTAAAAAAATTGCATTTAATGTTGGGGCATATTGCAGTGGCTAATCCCACTTGACATTATCACCCCAACACTAGCAATAAGTAGCGCAAACATATTAACAATAGTGCAAGCATTTCAACACCGACACGTGGGTTTTCACGCTAACAGAGGGCACCTATGCAACTTCAAAACATGGTATTTTGACAAAAATAATGTCAAAATGCTCAAATATTTTCTAATTAGATTCATTTTTGCAGCACCTCACCTCCTTTATTCCTGCAAAGAGCACTAAAATCATGTAAACTTAACAAAAAAAGTTAAGAAATACAAGATTTATTTAAAAATGCTAAAAAGAGGGTTAGTAAGAAAAAATGGAAACTAAACTACAAAAACTTGAAATAAATGCATGAGACAATGGAGTAAGTCCCATCGGGCATGCCAAATGTATGTATACTAAACTAACTAAGCTAATTGAATGAAGCTAACACCAAGTAGCTCCTAAACAAAATAAATATAATAACAACATCAATGATAAAACTTAAAGAAAATAACTTCAAATGTGTAAAAATGAATTAAACATCTAATGTAAAGCCATCCCTTGGAATCAAATGTGCTTTGTAATGTATGATTACTAAATTAACTAAACCTATCTAGATCATAGCAATCAAATTTGTTGTTATCTCCAAGTGAGAAAGGATCTCACCAAAATGGCTCTGAGGCCATGTTTGGATCTTCCTTTACTACTCAAATTTAAGATAAATGGATGCAAATATAAAGAAGTTATTCCCACAATGGAGAATGCTCTATCAATATGCCTATAGTAATTGTTGTTGCAGACTCACAGCACCCCTGGATGTTGATCAGATTTCTAGGTTGATCCTACTAGCATCCAGTGTGATTGCACAACATTGAAACCTCTCTACAAGTGTGGGACTTGTAAAATGAGAGAGGAATCTCCAGAGAAGGCTGGTTCCTGCTCCTAAACTACCTGCCACGAGCTATTCCAGTGTAGGCAAGCTAATCTAATCCTAATCTAACCATGCCAAGGAGACAGAGAGAGAGAGAGAAAAGGGAAAAACAACAAAAGCCTACACTAAAACGGTGATACACCAGAGAAGGAGAATGTTGAACATCTATCAAAACGCCATGGAACAAGGAGAGGTGAGCAATGGGAAGGATGGACAGATGCATCACAAACCCAAGGATAGATTTCACACAGAAAATGTCCCAAAACTCCATGAACATAGCTCCAAACCTGCAATGAACATTCAAACATGCACAAATACCTGCAATGAAGAGAGGCAAGAAGAGAACAAGCAAAAGAACGAGCAAGGATGGATAGATGCATCACAAAACACATTTTTGTTGCTCCAGAAGTTTACACAGAACATCATTTCAATAGTAAAAGGAAAAAATGCCATTACAGAGTAGTGAAGGAGGTTTGAACTCCATTTTCAACCCTAGAGAAGAAAATAAGGGAGGGCCCAAAGCAGAAAAGATGAACAACTTGTAATAATTCTTTTCAAAATGAGCCAAATCTGGCTTTTACATTGCATGGGTCGAGCCCAGGAGAGAGAAACGTGGGAAAACATGCAAGCCCATTCCTCATTGACTACAGATGCATTAAAATGGCATGGGGAACCTTACAAACCCATACCCTACCATCTTTGACCAATTTGGAGGAGAATGCGACCCATTCTGCATTAATTTGGTCGCTGAAATGTCACTTCTGGCCATGAACATGCGTCAGAGCTGTTTTTCAATTTTCTCTCTCCAGACTACACCAAAATTCAATATTAACCCCAAAATCACGTAGATAATTTCATAATCTTTCCGTTGATATAAAGAAAGTGCAAATCCGAGCTCAATCGAAATATATGTCGATCTAAATATTTAGGGCACAAAACAGGTGAAAACGTGTTTTGAAAATCTTTCCCGCGCTCTGCCACCTGGATGACACGTGTCAAGTGCTGATTGGATGTGTAATTCTCTCTCCTTCCCTGCTTCATTGGACATGTGTCCTCTTTTTATTGGCTCGGGTCAGTGCTTGAAACCTCGCCCTTTGACTTTTGGACTTTCTCCCTTGTGACACGTGTCATGATTTGATTGGTCCGCGGGTCTGCCAGCTTTTCGCGCCCTTCGCGTCCCTCTGTCCCGGATGTCCCAAACTGTTTGGGACAAAAACTCCCGATCCGCCCGAAATGGGCTTCCTTGTCCCTCATTCAGCCGATGACATGTGGCGTTGCTTGATTGGCTTTCGGCTCCTTCGGCTATCCACGTCCCATGCGTCCCTTTGTCCCAACTTGTCCCAGTGCTGAAGTTCCCGTTTCGGCCGAACCGGCCGGTTCACGTCCTTCACGTACATTTGTTCCAAATGTTTCGGGTATGCAGGGCATGATTCTTCCAACCACCCAAATGGGCTTTCTTTTCTCTCGGCGCTTCGCCTTTTCATGTCCTTCGCATCCTCGCGGCCCAGATGTCCCAACTGCTTAGTGCGAAAGTTCTCCTTTTCGGCCGAACCAGGCGGTTCGCACCCCGGCGTCCCTCATGTCCCGACTACTGCTGCGAGGACTAGGACTTAGCCAATTTTCACAATTTTTTCTGGCCCAAGCTTGTTTTTTGTAGCCTTTTCACCTTTTCTCAGAACTTGCTCTTTTCAACCTGGACAGGAGAGTTAGAAAAAATATGAGGGGGCCCTAAAAACATGATTTTTTGCCCTGAATCAATCTATTTACCTGGGACTTGAGAATTTACTGTATGTTATCAAAATTACCCTGGGGGGTGAATTTTGGATAACAATTTGGTGACTCAGCGGGGTCATCTACCTGCTAGATGAAGTTACCAGTTGCCTGAAGCATCCATTGGGCATGGAGTCATGGGTTGTAACCTGCAACTGATCTGAACTTTGAAAACTTCCCTCTGAACCACTTGAATCCCACCGGACATGGAGTTGTTCTCACCAAAATGCCACTGGGATGATCTGTGCAAGAGCAAAACCAGCACCACAAAACTATGTACATAACTGAAAATCATACATGCTCCAAATGGAACATGCAGAGTGTGCACAAGCACTTCTTCTGCTGAAAGCAAACCTACCTACTCTATTCTAATGAAGCAAAGGCAAGCTAAACAAACCCCGCAATTGGTTGTGAGAAATAGCTTCCCTTTCTCAAAAGTGGCAGCCATGCAATTGATTTGGCACTGATCATGGCTGTTAGGATGAGTGGAAAATCAACAAGAAGCTGGTCTTCTACCCAAATCATCAAGGTATCAGCTGAAGGCAAATTCAATACCTCTTTTAGTTGTTCTGCATTTGGATTGGAGAGGTATGACAACTGATCCTTGGTTCTTTGTAGCTCATCCTCATGCTTAGAAGCAAGCATGAATGGTTGTGACTTCTCCTTTGGCTCCAATGAAGCCAAGTACCTGATTGGGCATGGTATGGTCCTTTGAGTATGCCCATTGTTCTGATTTTCAACTCCAAGGATGGAGTTCTCTTGTAGACCCTCCTGGGTGGATGGTGTGGAAGAAATGGTGAAATTCTTTTGTCCTTTCTCTTCCTCCAATGAAGAACATGAAAGATTAAAATCTTCCAATCTTGGTTCCAAAGAGCTACTATAAGATGCAGGCTGCTGCAAATGAATGCTCTCCTTCATGACAGCAGGCTCAGGTGTTTGGAACGTGGATGATGAAATAGAGAATGGTGGAAACTCAACCAGTTCTTCTCCATCAAAACAGTCCTCCAAATCTGACAGATAAACTGCCTCATGGTTGTCCTGCTACAAATGTTCAATCTCTCCCATGGTGTTCTCTTGATCTATAACTTGACCACCATGGTTTCTTTCACCCTCCAACATTGAGTTTAAGAGGTTAAACTCTTCCTCAGCACTAGAACTTGAGAGAGGTGAAGTAGAAAGAAGAACTGAAGGTTCTCCTGTAGCCTGCTTTGTGCTCAAAGCCTTTGGATCTGCAATTTTCTCCTCCACAACTAGAATGTGCTCCTCTTCCTTTGGATTTGGAGCATCTTCTCCCTCCTCCAATGTTTAAAGACAATCTTGCTCTTGATTGAACTCTTCCTCCAGCATGAAGTTTGTCAAGTCAAACTCTTCAATCTCTACTCTAGAGGACAAGTTGGGACTGCAAGATCTTCTTCTTCTCTATGCAACAAAATCAGTCCTGACCACCATTTGTTCAACCTTAGCCTCTTCTGTAGGTTTAACCATCAAGGGGATCTTCGTCATCCCAAACTTAAGAGCCCAACTCTTCAGACTCTGAATTTCTTCATCTTTGTTTGGCTTCTCTTTTTGTTGTTGTTTTCCTTGACTGGCATTCTGATTTTCATCCTCCCAACATGGATTTGGGAATGCAAGAGGAGAAGTGGATTGTAACTCAATTGATATGGCAATTTTTTGTGGTGGTGGAGGTAGAAACTCTTGTTTCTTTGGAGGAGGGGGTATTTCTGTTAACTCTTGTGAAGGGGATGACTGTTTGGAAGGAAAAAGGAAAGAAGAATTGAGGTGTGGTGGAAGACTGAGAGGTGGAGACATGGATTCAACACTTGGGACAGCAGATGGGGTTTGCAAATCCAAATGAGATGATGCTGCTTGAGTAATGGAAAGAGAAAAGCCAGATGATGGTGTAGAACTTACCCATTGACAAGGTTGTTCAACAACAAGTGTATAGGCCTCTATCTCTGCTATCCATTGTACAAGTTGGGGCAGCATCTTCATCATGAAGTCCAGCTTCTCCTGAGGGCTGAAGTGTCTTGGAAAAGGGCCTCCCCATGGACAAGGAGTCCTGCAACCAATTCTGAAAGCTCTCATTTGAGCTATTGCTCTGGACTGCACCATCTTTACCTCCATCTTTTGGATTTTCTCCAACAGACCAGCATCTTGCATTTGATTGTCTTCATTATATGCATACTCTTGCTCTTGGAAAGCTCCATAGCCAAACTGATTTTGGCATTACTGCTCATATGGGTATGCATGCTGATGCTGAAGATGTGAATCCCATGATGGAAATGAAGTCATGATTGCACAACTTCATGGAATGGAAAAGAATGAAAGAGATGGAAAGAAGAATGGATGGGAATGGATGAAAAATAGGTCTGCAACTTCAGAAATGGGTTGTTGATCAAATGGAGTCGCTAGATGTGTTTGCAAGTGCCTCAAAAGGCTGAAATCTTCACAGGAACACACCAACCTGCAAAAGATGAAGTGAAAGACCTCTAAGGTCCCACCGGGCGTGCCAAAACTGTTGTTGCAGACTCACAGCACCCCTGGATGTTGATCAAATTTCTAGGTTGATCCTACTAGCATCCAGTGTGATTGCACAACATTGAAACCTCTCTACAAGTGTGGGACTTGTAAAATGAGAGAGGAATCTCCAGAGAGAAGGCTGGTTCCTACTCCTAAACTACTCGCCACGAGCTATTCCAGTGCGGTGCAAAGCTAATCTAATCCTAATCTAACCATGCCAAGGAGACAAGAGAGAGAGAAAAGGGAAAAACAACAAAATCCTACACTAAAACAAAGTGAGACATCGAGAAGGAGAATGTTGAACATCTATCAAAACTCATGCCATGGAACAAGGAGAGGTGAGCAATGGGAAGGATGGATAGACGCATCACAAACCCAAGGATAGATTTCACACAGAAAATGTCCCAAAACTCCATGAACACAGCTCCAAACCTGCAATGAACATTCAAACATGCACAAATACCTGCAATGAAGAGAGGCAAGAAGAGAACAAGCAAAAGAATGAGCAAGGATGGACAGATGCATCACAAAAACATGTTTTTGTTGCTCCAGAAGTTTGCACAGAACATCATTTCAATAGTAAAAGGCAAAAACACCATTACAGAGCACTGAATGAGGTTTGAACTCCATTTTCAACCCTAGAGAAGAAAAGAAGGGAGGGCCCAGCAGAAAAGATGAACAACTTGTAATAATAATTTTCAAAATGAGCCAAATTTGACTTTTACATTGCATGGGTCGAGCCTAAGAGAGAGAAACATGGGAAAACATGCAAGCCCATTACTCATTGACTGAAGATGCATTAAAATAGCATGGAGAACCTTACAAACCCATACCCTACCATCTTTGACCGATTTGGAGGAGAATGCGACCCATTCTGCATTAATTTGGTCGCTGAAATGTCACTTCTGGCCATGAACACGTGTCAGAGCCGTTTCTCAATTTTCTCTCTCCATACTACACCAAAATTCAATATTAACCCCAGAATCACGTAGAGAATTTCATAAGCTTTCCGTTGATATAAAGAACGTGCAAATCCAAGCTCTGAATCGAAAGATATGTCGATCTGAAGATTTAGGGCACAAAACAGGTGAAAACGTGTTTTGAAAATCTTTCCCACGCTCTGCCACCTGGATGACACGTGTCAAGCGCTGATTGGATGCGTAATTCTCTCTCCTTCCCTACTTCATTAGACACGTGTCCTCTTTTTATTGGCTCGGGTCAGTGCTTGAAACCTCGCCCTTTGACTTTTGGACTTTCTCCCTTGTGACACGTGTCGTGATTTGATTGGTCCACGGGTCTGCCGGCTTTTCGCGCCCTTCGCGTCCCTCTGTCCTGGATGTCCCAAACTGTTTGGGACAAAAACTCCCGATCCACCCGAAATGGGCTTCCTTGTCCCTCATTCGGCCGATGACATGTGGCGTTGCTTGATTGGCTTTCGGCTCCTTCAGCTATCCGCATCCCACGTGTCCCTTTGTCCCAACTGTCCCAGTGCTGAAGTTCCCCGTTTCGGCCGAACCGAGCGGTTCACGCCCTTCGCGTACATTTGTTCCAAACTATTTTCGATCGTATGCAGGATAGATTCTTCCAAACCACCCGAAAAGGGCTTTCTTTTCTCTTGGCCGCTTCGCCTTTTCGCGTCCTCGCGGCCCAGATGTCCCAACTGCTTAGTGCGAAAGTTCTCCTTTTCGACCGAACCGAGCGGTTCGTGCCCGACGTCCCTCATGTCCCAACCGCTGCGAGGACTAGGACTTAGCCATAGCCAATTTTCACAATTTTTCTCGCCCAAGCTTGTTTTTGCAGCCTTTTCACCTTTTCTCGAACTTGCTCTTTTCAACTTGGACAGGAGAGTTAGAAAAAATCTGAGGGGCCCTAGAAACGTGTTTTTGCCCCGAATCAATCTATTTTCCGGGACTTGAGAATTTATCAGTATGTTATCAAAATTACCCCGGGGGTGAATTTTGGATAACGAGAATCACTATTCAAAGTGTGGTGTAAGGTATGAAGGAAGGAGGTAGGTTCTTTATATAGCTTTCCAATTAGGGACAAGCTAAAAACCTAGTGAATGTGGGATAAAATATATAGTAGAATTAGAAGGGAAAAGCATAATTAGAAAGAATTAAGTAGAATTAGAAACTCATGGGAGTTGGAGTTGATTTAAAATTAATCAACTCGAGTTGATTAACAAAGTAGGATAAGCTTGAAAGCTATTTAGAGGTGATTTAGAGGAAAATAGGTAGGATTTGGATGATTTGAAAGGGGTATTTAATTAATAAGAGGGTTTATTAATTAAATGCAAGGTTATAAAGGCTTAATTAACTAATGATAGTTAATTAATTGATTGGAGGAGGATTATAACTAACGAAGTGTTGTTAATTGGCATCTGGAATGGGGTAAAGGCTAGTTAATTAACGAAGTGTCGTTAATTGACCAAAATAGAGGGAAATATTAGTTAATTAGTGGAAAATCACCAATTATAATGGAAATGACAGGAAAGAGGGTAATTAGTGTAATTTTAGTATTAAAACTACGTAAGCGGATTTTAGGTGTCTACACGAATCTATACAAATCCATGTACAAATGAACCAACATACATTGCACCTAGGAATATCTCGTTCCACCCTCCTTTATATGGCAATAAATATCATGCATCTTATACAATATACTCACTACACCACCCTTTACTGCCATCGATGACACTAGAATAATCGGGATGAATTTTTACAACCGTAGAACACTTAATCTCAATATAGCATCTAGAGTGATATGGGTCTCTATCTCGTACTCGTATCCCAATAAATTACTTCCTCACTACCCTCATCTTCCTATGGGCATCAACAATGGTCATCACATGCACTCTCTCTCCTATAATCGGTAGTCACAATATCTGATACACATCCTCTAGTGTCATTGTCATCTCACCAATAGGTAACCAAAATGTACATGTATCAAAATACCATCTCTCACACAATGCATGGTCAACATAGGCATATTATGGGGAATCTCCCCAATCTAGCTATGTGTCGTAGGCTGACATGATCCAAGATATCCCACTTGGCATCAAATAACCCCAAAGTAAGCAAAGTGCTCAAATGATGACCCCCGTGGAACTCTCTCAAGTGTATATCTCTCTGAATGTAATGAATGCAAAAAAATTCTTATATTATTACATCATATATGTTGTGAAACACATCATCATAGTACTAAAATTGATCAAAATATAAATATTTCACATCATACTGTCAAAGCCCTATCCTAGGATGTCGGCTCAGGAGCAGTCACGGCACCTGAGAAATAGGTCTCTAACACCTGAAATTGGGAATTATTGTCCCCAAAGATGACAACACCACAGCCACTCTTACCTAGGTCAGAAATGCCAACAAATACAATAATAAATTTTTTTCAAAAATGACAAAAATAGGCATATTTCACCTAATTTTATACATCCTAACTCATCGGTCATCTATCAATTTAGGGCCACCACTACTCTCTTGAATCTCATCAAACTCTATGCTCGACACGTGGCATCCTCACATCTCGAGCTCTAATATTCATTGGAACCTGGTACAAATGAATTCACTATTAAATTTTCACTCTTACTATATATAGTAATTCTTTTTTATTATTGCTAAAGAAGGGTTAAGGGACCCTACCTCGTAAAAACAACTAGATCAAGGAAACACATAAGCATGACCAAGGGTATACATGTTGAAGCCAACATAGAGCAAAACCATAGATAAAATAATAGCCAACATTAACAAAACTAATAACAAAGGAAATAACAACATTGAAAATAACGAGAAAAACAAAAGGGAACCCATCCCAACTTGGCACAAACAAGCAACATTAGATCATTCCTTAGTCATCTCTCCCATACACTCCTTAACCAATCCAGATAATGGTAATCCTCCAATATTTGTAGTCTAGTTCAATCATCTCCCTTTTAGGAAAGGTTCCATCCTTCTCCATCTACTTAGCTCTTTGCATAGCTTGTATCATTTCCACCAACAACTTGAGGTGATGTATAGTGCTCTTCACATTTAGAAGGTGGACCTCTTTAATTTGCATGATGATTTCCTTCATTTTCATAATGTCTTGCTCCATAGAGATACATATTTCATTTGCATTCTTCAAGTTGTCATTGACCACAATGGTTGTGAGATTATCCACTTTCTCTTGGAGTTCCCTCAGATTGATAGTCACCATACTAATTTTTTGCCTATTGATGTTAGTGTCTAGTCTACAATTCTCAAAATCTTTTAAAAGCATTGGTCTTCACTACATAGTCCTGAGTAGAAAACAAAATTTTTTGGGAAGTCGTAAGAGCTTGAAGTATCGCAATAGCCTCTTCGGTACTATGGGAATGAGTATCATAAGTTTCTTCCTTATCCATCCTTTTGGTAGGGATATCAGTCTGACCAACCACTTTATTGATAGTATCATCTTTTATCTCCATTTTCCCTACCCTGCCACTAACCACCTATTTGTAACCTTCATTTTGTTCCCCTGAATATGAGCTAACCTCAATATTCACCTACTTTCCTGAATCACCTTCCTCCTTCATTTTCTTCCTTGAAATTTCCTTAGCCATATAGGATCTTGTCCTTTTAGCCACCACTTTACCTTCATCCTCTAGGCTAGGGTTCTCTAATTTAACACCAAATTTCTCACTTTTCCCAATTTTGGGTGTACCTGTCTTAACCAAGGCTTTTAAGAAGGCCTTGATGTAGGGGAAATGTGAAGGTACCTTTCCTAACCAACTCTATAGATTTAGCCAAAGAATTGTAAAGAAAGTTTTACAGATCTACCATTTCAAATATGGTTGAGCATAGGAAAATGGTAACTATAAACCACCTTGAATCAACCTTCAAGTGTAATGTAGGACATAAGTAGTAAGGATATTTCATCGTAAGGGGGAGGTAAATCCTCTCTATTGAATCCATTGAAATGTTGCTTTAAAGTACCCTTACCTTGCATAAAATTATCCACCTCCAGGTTGTAATCCGATTTGGGCTTGAAAACACACCTTCCCTCCAAGGAAATACCAATGAATTTGGCTATAATATTTAGAGATATTGTGAAGGATAATATCTGAACACAAACTCGGCCTTCATTCTAGGTGTTGGAAATCTGAGAACTCAGTTCTTCATCGTGCCCATTAAATTTTTGAAGAAGTTTAATAGCCCTATTTTTTTCTAACACAATTGCCTCCTCAAAATGTCAGGCATAGTATCTAGTTCTGTTCTCACTAAATCACCCCCCATTTTTCTACTACAACCCTTCTTTCTTTCTTCACAAATTTTGTGCTCCAACCACAGACTCCATAACAGGACTATTTTACAATTCAGGGTCGAGTTTTCCAAGGAGTCGATAATTAGAAGATTTTCCATATCTTTCCAATCCTTGGAGTAATGAGAGATTATTTTTGGCATGAGTAGAGCATGTACATCCATAATTTTCCAATTCACCATCTTATCAACATCATAAACCACAGTTTTCATCATGATATTCCTAACCTTTTTAAACCCAAATACAAACAGACTATGATGGCAAAGATTTGGGGTAAGAGTCCCCTTCAATGATTCTAATAGTTTGTTCATCCAAACTAGCTATATTTTCAACCACATTAAAATCCTTAGCGACCACACCCTTGTTAGAAAAATTATCTGACAATATATTTCCTTCACGGTATATATGTTGAAAATATATGGAAGTGAAGGAGGTAAGTCTACTTTTGGTGCTCTTTATAAAATATTCTATAGTCAATGATATAGATTTTCTGCCCAACATACTAGAAATTATATTCAAGGAGTCACCTTCAACAATCAAATATTTAAAACCTTTCTCTTCCACAAGCTTAACTCCCCAAAACATCACTGCAGACCTCAACCACATGGTTAGTTTGTATACCCAAATTAAAGAAGTAGGAAAGAAAAAAGTTACCTTTGAAGTCATGGAAAATGCCACCTCCACCCACTTTCTCAGGATTTCCTTTCATTTCTCCATCAAAATTTATCTTTATAAAACCTTTCATGGGATATTCCATCGGATCCCTTCACTTGGATTAAATTTTCTTAACTGTTCAACACATGTTAGATTCCAATTACTAAAGATATGTTTTTCTCCTTCCACTATTTCCACTTCCTTATTTTTAAGGATTGAGAAGTTTTTTTAACAACTTGTATGCATATTTTGGAGATAAGATTGTGTGGAAGTCTCTTCCCTTTAAAAATCCTCCTATTCCTTTCTTTCCATACCTCCCACCATAGGTGTCCGAGACTCATGATCCATAGATTCTTTAGGCCTTGGATTTTGAAAGGACAACTCCACTGGACCTAGACTGATTTGACCTCATTTGGGCTTACCCAATTAATTAAAAATAAAGCAAGGATAGAGGATATGATTTGGAAGGAGAAAGTGTAGTCCATAAACATATGATTGACCATCTCTATATCCTTTTCACATAAAACACATATGTTGACCATGTGAAAGCCTCTTTTAGTGAGATTGTCTACTGTTAAAATATTATTGATCACAGTGAGCCAGCTAAACATGTTAACCTTTGGGATAATATTTTTATTCCATATTTTTCCAGCTAATGAATATTCCTCACTAACTTCTCCTTCAAAAAATTGAGCATAGGCAGATTTGACTAAGAAAATACCATTTTCTTCTTTGTACCATATAATTCTATCTAGATCATTTTTGTTGTAGGACAACTGATTTTGAAGAAAATCATTGAAACTTTCCATTTTCCTTTTAAGTTCCTCGTTTGTCCATCTCCACATGTTTCCAAGTCTAAAAATCCCTTCTTCCCTCATGTATTTTTCACCAGAGTCCCATATTTTACTTCCAGAACTTAGATATTAGTGGGAATTTATCTTCTAACTTGAAATTTCCAGCCCACTTATCTTTCCAAAACAAAATTTTAGTGTCATCTCCAATTTTCCATCTGCACCCTTTTTCCACTGTTTCCTTAGCCCAGTTTATTTCTTTCCAAATACTTGACCCATTGAAAGAAGAAAGTTTAAAAATCCATCTCTCATCATTAGCATCCTCCCAATATTTATTTTTAAGAATCTTTGTCCATACACCTTCTTCGCTAATTAGCCTCCAACCAATTTTGGCTAGTAAATATTTGTTCATTTTAATCTAGTCTCTAAGGCCTAGCCCCCATCTTCTTTGGTTTGCACACTCTTTTCCATGCTACCAATGGGATATGATCTTTACTTTCTGTACCACTCCATAGGAAGCATTTTTAAATACTTTCAAGTTTTTCAGCAACTTTCAAAGGGAGCTAATAAAGAGACATCACATACACCGGGAGGCTTTGAAGGGAGCTCTTAAGAAGAATGAATTTTCTAGCTTGTGATAGAAGGTTAGCTTTCCACCCAACCAATTTCCTTTCAAACCTTTCAATTAGGAAGTTCCATTCACCATTAAGGGGTCTCTTATCCCCTAAAGGCATACCCAAGTAGAAGGAGGGAAGAGATTTGATATCACATTCTAGAACTTTTGCAATCTTCTTGCTCCTACTATCCGTAGTATTTAGAAAATAAATGGATCTTTTTCTATAGTTGACAAGCTTCCCGAAAACCTCCATGTAGTCATCTAAAAACATCTTAAAAGACTTTTCTTCCAAGACCGAGGCTTCACCCACCAAAATTGTATTGTCAACAAAATGCTAATGTGAGACATTTTCCACTCCCCTAGTAGGAGATATACCTTTGATTGTTCCTCTATCTGGATTCATCATTTAATATCCTACTTAGAGATTTAGCCATTAAAATTTAAAAAATGGGAAAATTGGATCCCCTTGCCTCAAACCCTATGAACTTGGGAAGAACCCACAAGGGGTTCCATTTAAAAGGATAGAAAACCAAGCACCTGAAATGCACACATTGACCAAACTCCAAAAATAATTATCAAAGCCAAATTTCCTTAGAATTTTGTCTAGGAAACTCCAAGAAACCCTATCATATGCCTTTGCCATATCCAATTTAATGATCATAGCTACCTTTTTATGATTTTAGTTGTGTGGAAAATCTCTTTAATAGTAATGATTATGTCTTGTATTTGTCTTCCCATAACAAAAAAACCCTTGCTATTCAGAAATGATGGAAGGAAGGAGCAACTGTAACCAAAAAGAAAGAATATTTGTGTAGATTTTATAGGTTGTATTGCAAAAAATTATTTTTGAATTCCATAGCATTTCAACACTTCAATACCAGATCTACAAAGGTGCGAGTTCATATCATTTAGTAGTTTCTTATGGTTGATAATTTCTTCCACCGCCTTAAAGACATCCCTTTTAATTATGTCCCAAAACTGTTGGAATAACAAATCCACGAAAACCATCCAGATCGAGGGCCTTATTCAAAATTATATGCTTCACCATAAATTCAACCTCTTCCATTGATGGATTCAAGGAGATCATTTTGTTATCTTCCTCAGACAAAAGTTATGGAATGTAATTAAGAAAATCATTTTCCTTTCCCAAATTAGGACTATTTTGATTAGTCAATAGATTTTTGAAAAAAGAAATAGCTTCATCTTTTATCTCTTCCTTTTCTTCTAAAATTGGCCCCTCCATTTTCCTAATTTTATCAATTCTATTAAAAATTCTTCTTTTGAGTGTGGTCAAGTGAAATAATATTGTATTTTTTTCACCCTCTTTGAGCCACGTTATTCCCGTTTTTTGCATCCAAAAAGTTTCTTCCTTTACTAAAAATGTTATGATAATTTGAAAGGAGTATTTATTTTTCATAATATTCCATATCTGTTCTGAATCAATCCTTTCTCTCTTCATCTGCATATTAAGAATATCCATTTTCAATTCAGATTTCTTCTAGAAAATGTTCCCAAAACTCTTTTTATTCCATTTTTAAGATTCATTTTTACATGTTGCAAATTTTTGGACAATCTAAACATAGCAGTTCCTTGGACATTTAATCTCCACCATTCCTTAATGGGATATTTTAGGTCCTCACTTAGAGCCACATTTTTTCAAACCTAAAAGGCATTTTCCTTCTTGTGGGATATTTTATCGTCAAGAGAATTGGGTTGTGATCTGATCCAATCCTTGGGAGGGAGAAGAGAGAAATATCCTTCTTGAACCACTCTTCTATAGCCAAAACCCTATCAAGTCTCACTTGAATAAGTTGAGACCCAACTCTTCTGTTTGACCATGTATATTTGTTACCCTTTAGATCTATATCCAATAAGTTAGAATTAAGGAGAAAATCATTGAAATCCTCCATCCCAATTATAAGCTTCGTATATCCCCTTTTTCCGAGGGAGAATACAAGGTATTAAAATAACCAGAAACTAACCAATATGATCCATAGATGGTGATTTTGAAATTTAGAAGATGTTTCCATAATTTCTTCCTTTCTTTATATAAAGTAGGGGCATACATGTTAGAGAAACTCTATATTTTACCATTTCCTGAATTTCTCAGCATGACCGCCATATGGTTTCCTCTTCTTAGTGAAATAGTTCCTTCAAAAGTGGTTGGGTTCCATAAAATTTCTATCCCTCCTTAAGCACCATTATAACTAATAGAAAAGGCCTCAGAGTTTCTCCAAAAGTACTTGCAAGAGCTTAGAAAACTCTCTTCCTTCATTTTAATTTCTTGAATTGCTAATACATCTAGATTATGAATTTCTACCAAATATTTAAGGATCCTCCATTTTTTCGGGTTGTTAATCCCCTTCCATTCCAAGAGATGTAATTCATTTTCTAAGATTGAATTTATTTTTCCTAAAGACCTTTTGATCCAAACATGTCTGTTTCCCTGAATCTATATCCTTTTGTGTATTCATTTTCCTTGATTCAATTTTATTAGTTCCGTCATGTTTGTTGTTAGGAGTCTCAATATTTATTGGTTTTTCACCTCTGAAACTTCCCCTTTACCTATTTTTGAGGGCTCCTTTGGAAGACTCACCCTTAGTCAATGGTGAATCCATTTTCCTTTCCTCTTTCTTTTCTTTCGATTCCTTTTGGAAAATTTGTTTTACATTCAATATTTATTCTGTTGTTAGATTTATCATATCTCCAACAATTTTATTTCCTTTCAAGCTTCCACATTTTGTAGAAATTTGACCTTGTCCAACCAAAAATTTGATCTACTCCACAACAAATTCTACTAGAAATATCTCTTTAGGATATTTTTCATCTTTGTTTTTATTCTCTGGAGGGGATTCCCCATCTAGCTTACTATTAGAGATTTTGTGAACCCCTTTATTTGGAGAGGAAAGCTCAAATTTTGCAGCAGATGATGGTTCTTCTTCCAGCAACTCATTTTTTCCATAATCTTTGAATCTGACATTGAAAGTGATTTATTTCTCTTCTTATTAACCACAAGTGTGAATCCATCTTCATCCTTTTCCTGAGATTGTTTAGAAGGAGTTTTCAAGACTTCCTCTCTTCTAGTGATACGAAGAGGCCTGTACCCTTATGTGTGATTTTTGAAAAAAAACCTTATGGTTATCTTTCGCACTTTGCATGATTCCTTTCCCTTTATCTTCATTTCCTTCATTTGGATTTACAACAAAATACACCTGAGATATCTTAAACTTGAAATTTTGAGTCAAGTGTCCCCATCCATTGCATTTGGCACATTTTTTTGAGATGTTTTCCATTTCAATTTTTTATTTACATATCCCTAATCTAGACTTCAACTTGATGTTTTTAGGGATGTTAGTGCCTGCAATAGTGTATATGCAGAATATAACACACACTAATCTAGTCATATTGAGAGTAACATTGTCTATGAGCACCAAAGAACCCAAAGAGTTAGTTATTCCTTTAATGATGTCCTCATGCGAGAACTCTAAAGGAAGACTAGGTAAACAAACCCATACAGGGAACTGATTCAATTTTTCTTTCTCTGGGTTAAAATTTGGTTCCCATTTCCTTAGGTACCATCCCGATTTCCCCCAAAACTAGGGACCATCCTCCAAAACCCTTAACATGTCTTCCTGAATGATAAATATAAAGAGAAAGAAGAAATTTGGTAAATAATTTACCTCCAAGTGTCCTTTCAGATTCCATTTAAGTTTTCCCATCTTCTTCTCAGTATCGATATTGGGTTTTCCTCCAACCATCTTTCCCACCAACGTTTTACCCAAGTTCTTTGTGGTACTATTTAAAATAGATCTGGGAATCTCCATGACACATCCCAAAGCCTCCCAGGTCACTTGGAGAAACACTTTTAGGCCTTTCGATACGGAACCATTCTTCATCGCACCTGACCAAGAATCAAAGTAATTATTTTATGTCTCTTTTTCCTTGTCAACATCATGTCCATGGCCCACTCTATCCCCTTCTATTCCAATAGACTCCTTGGATCTAGGAGAAATCCCTCTTACATTATTTTCCCACCCATCCTCCCCTCACTTGTCGATCACTCCTCCTCCTTTCTAAGTCGCTCCATAGTAATTCTTATTTACCACATACTATGGTCACCATTTACAACCACTTTTATAACTAATACACGACACACGCTTTAGTTCATATCTTAAGGCTCATTAATCTATTTTCTTCCCCATTTGCGCAATTCAGATCAAAATTTCTTCTAAAGCACCGTATCATACACATTACATAATGCTACATTCAAATATGATGCATCTACTCATCAATTTACATGAATTATTACAATCTCTTGGTCACTTTTATCTATAATTTTAGCTCATTGCTCATCTCTTCACTCCTCACCCTTTTTCCAAAAGGGGGCATACAATTAGGGTCACCTTTCGATCCCTCTTACGTTACACCATGATCAATCGACACTCCTAACACATCACCATTACAATTTTCTCTGAACTAATTCAAACAAAGGAATAAAATCATTATTTACTACAAATAATACTCTCTATTGTTTCAAATCTATCCCCCAAATGATATAATCTAGGGGCAAAGCACAAAAATATCTCTATGAGTAATTTACTAAGTACACAATTCCAAAGAAAAAATTTACTATTTGAATAAAATCAATCAAAAACATAACATACTTTATGATATCTCCCAGATGACCTAACTTGGGAGCTACATCACTTTACTATCTCTCCTAGATGACCTAACTTGGGAGTCACTTTACATTTCTATCACTTCCAGATGACCTAACATGGAAGCCATCTAGCACTATATAAATCGGAACACCCGTGGGAGTGGGGGAAATGAGATGTCATTTCCTTTCCTATACTACTCCTATATGGGTTCTTCAATACGGGCCAAAATGAAACTAAATTTGGTCTTTATCCATCTGCAACAGTTGGACCATTTAGGGATGCGATTATGGATGGAGACTAAAACTAGACCTCTATCCCAAACACTTTTCCTTTGGTGGCAGGATGCCCAAATTCTCCCATTTACAAACAAAATTGGGTTGGTAATTGATCACTTCCTACCTCTTTAATCTCCATTGGTGACAATCAAAATCTACGAATAATCTCAATGTTTCTCTAGGTGCTCCTTACAACGGTTTTCTATCTCTATTTACACCACATGGGTCAACATGTTAATCCATGGTTTTCCATGCTACGAGTTCTTACATTCTACACGCATTTTTGCAATTTGACTTCTTCAAAATTCTCACAAGTATGTTCCTTACTTCCTTTACACTGCTTGAATTTCATTCAAATAACATAAAGGGGGAGAATGTAGACACAAAATCACGCACATATTACTATTTTACTATACTACCAAGTATGTTGTTATATGCATGGATCTTAAGTAATAAAAGTATTCACTGGTGACACACTCCCTAGTCCATCCACTTTTTCAGATTATTTTTATTTTCTTTCTCTCACACATCTGTCACTTTTACACCTAGTTAAGGTCAGTCACGGGATCCTTGTCATTAGTATTTTCATATCTATCATCATTTATCCCAAGACACTAGTGCTCGAGCGCTCTTGTCATTTTGGTTGCTTATGTCCTCTTTGTTCTTGTTCAAATTTTTGACATTTGTGGTCAGCCTTTCTAGTTTTCTTATCCTTATCCTGAGGTCATAGTCGACATGTCATGTCACTAGTTTCAAAATTCAAACAAGAGATCCATATATATACAAAACATACATACTATTATATGGGTAAAAATTCTAAGGATAATCTCATCTACATACTATCACTATCATCAAAGGGATTGCATTTTTGGGCTGCATATTTTGCATACAAAAATATGAAGGGAAAGTGTTGAATTCCATCTCACACATTTGTATTTAATCTATCCATAGCCTGTTATCTTGGCATCATTGACGCGAGGAAAACCTAAGGACACTATTTCACACATAAACACAAAGAACTACATGGAGCCTAGAATGTAGTGCAATGCTTGGTCATAAGTTCACTCTTCGGGTGACCATCGAGTCGATCGACTTCACATATTGCATATTTCATTCCAATTTGATGTGTTTGTGAGCTTGTGCAAGTAGATAGGGTTTGTTTTGTAGGTTACAGGTACCCTCGGCGATCAAGGTGCGAATATCGGGAAAACAACAACGAATAAGTGCAAAACCCTAGTGACGTTGAAAAAATCAAATTCCAAGCATTTGCAGACAACATCGGTGCCTAGAAGAGGTATTTGGTGCCCAAAACCTCGCCCCAACCCATGCACCTATGTCCACTCTATCCGTAAGCTACATAATTACTACTAAGTGTTTGTGAAACTCTTCCCACCCCGTTCTTGAGTTGTTCCAGGTCCAAATCTATTCGAGGATAAACCTAAATCATATAAGTTCCCTATCTTTCTTATTCTCTTACACAATTGCACCATTAGATTGCTTAGCATTTGTATTCTCTCGTAATTTATCATATTAGTGACTCCAAAATTAGATTTAATAATTCCATTTTCGTTAAACCACTTTCTAAAAGCTTACTTTTGCTTATCTAATATTTTTTTAGTTTTATAACATGGGTAAGGGACCCATCAACCCTTTTCTCAATCAAAAGAGAGAGGAAATTAATAAGGTGAATATAAGGATTATAGAATCAATAAGGAGTAGAAAGATAAAAGGATAAACTTAAGAGTATTGTCATAGTGATTTTGTGGATGTTATTTTTTAATTGATAACATTTCTTTGATTTAATCATGTCTTAAGTAAGGATGAGATTCAAGGTCCAGTCCAACCGAGGAAGAGCCCACCGACAAGTATCTAGTGGTTTGGTTCCCCATCTACTAATTAGTTTTAGTTGTGTTATGTGATTAATTTATTTTCATTTCAAGTATGCAAGTGTGTGTTATTTATTTCTAGAAATTCAATTACATGTGTACAATTATATTTGTGTATTTACTTTCAATGCATGTACTTTCCTTTCCCATAAGTGTGATTTGCTTTTCAACATTTCTATTTCTTGTAAATGTGTTTTCTATATGTAATGCTTAAAACCTTAATATTTGAAAATTAATAGTGTTGTACATATAGTGTCAGCATCTTTCCAAAGTATATACACCCTAGGTTTACAATTAGCAAAAATAACAATATCAATAAACCAATTAGGTCCCCCTATAAACTACATCTATTAGTTCATATACAAGTAATGGATCCATCATGTATAATTGGTGGTTTGATTTTTATTTTCAATGTACTATTTATTTTCACCTTGTTTTTCTCTTATGATATTTTTGGCCCATGTTTCTTTTATTAAAACCATTATACCCTCATGCCCCTCACCATTATCCACTATTGTATTCCAATTTTTTTCCTTCTTGTATCCTTCAAAATTTGGCATTTTACATTTGTCATACTCATGTGCTTCATCAAAATAATTATATATCTATCTCTATCTATGGGCCCTAATCAAGGTCTTCTTCTCCAAAGGTAACCTATATAATCCCAACCTACAATTGGAACAACAACATGTTGTTGGCTTTATTATTAAAAAAATTCATATGGAACAAATAAGTTTAACTATTGTAGTTAGTGTGATTATAATGAAGCTTGCTTTAAAAGTAAATTAATCAAAAATAGAAATATTAAATGAAGTATTAACATCGCCCTCCATAAAAATGAACAACTATATTAGTTTATGTTGTATGCAATGTGGTTCCAAGATAAAACCATAGAAAACCTACAACAATTTTGGATTGCAATACAAGAAGTGTGGGTTTTGTATTACCTAATCATTTTATCCTATAAAATCATATTCAAATCAATGAAAAAACCATTGGTATGATATAGATATGTATTACTCTTCTTTTGATATTAAAAGAAACCATACATTCATAAAGGGATGATATATTATTATTCTTGCTAAGGATTTTTCAGTCATTTTCTTATAAATGTAAGATTTTTGAATAAAGGTTATTCCTTTTTCAAATTTTCTCCTTTTACAAACTATTTGGTTTGCTTAGTCATTGGAGTTGTGTGCCTTGCAATCATTACATGGTATTGTGTAGTAGTGAAATATATCTCCATTTGGAAATAGATTGAGGACGATGAGAAATAATTATCCATCTTAAAAACAATGTAATTTGATTGACTCATTCAAGGTGAATTCATCTTGCCTTGACTCTATTTCAATTTGTATTGAATTTTGACACTCTAGTGTTAGAGTTATTTGTATTAGTTTGAATGCAAGGACCTATGATGCGAAACATACAAACATATATATAAACAAGGATGACTACGATCCTCCACCCCCAGGTATCGCAAAGTCAATTTCGATGGGGCATCCAAGGGGAACCCTAGACTTTCAGGGGCGGGGTGCATTCTTCATAATGAGCAAGGTGAGTTGATTAGTGTTGGCTCGTTCCACTTGCAAGATGGGACTTGCAATTTAGCAGAAGCCCAAGCCCTCCTTTTTGGGGTAAAAAGGGTAGTTGAATGTGGGATCTCCTACCTCCGCATCGAAGGCGACTCACAAACTATAGCCCAGGTTGTGAAAAATGTTAAAGTTCTACACTCTGCTCTCGATGTCCACATCACAAATATTCTCTTTTGGCTTGGCAAGTTGGATTCTTGGAGCATTGGACACATGTTTAGGGAAGCCAATTCAACAACAGATTATTTGGCTAATGAAGGGGTGGCGAAAGCGGAGGAGGATATCATTTCAAATTATGTGGATAAGTGGCCCGACTTAGCCATTATCATTGTAAAGGACTCCAAATCTATTGATGCTCAGGCATGATGGGCTTGGCTCGTGGGAACTCATTTTTAAAGGTGTATCAACTCATTTTATCTCATTAATGCCTTCTCCTCTTCGATATCAACAAGTGATAGGTCGGTGGTTAGTAGCAGTTTCATGGCTATTCCTCCCTTCCCCTACTTATTTTTGAGAGGAGAATCTTGCAAGATGACCTTCTATGGAAATAGTTCTCAGTCACGCTTGAGGAAAAATTTCCGCATTGGCTCTAGCTTTAGTTTGCAATATGGTAAAGCATATTTTGGGGGAAAGTTATCTACAGGGGAACGGATGGGCTAGGGTAAATGCAAAAATTACTTCCACATTTGTCTCCAATTTGTTGCTCATCGGTAAAAAAATAGGACACCTTTTTGATAGCCCACCATATTATTTTGTTGAAGCATACTATGGGTTTAGAGGAAGAAGTTTCAAATTTTTGCATGCCCTCTCCGCCTTCCTCTAAGTGGTAGCAAGAACAGTGAGCCCCAATTGGATGTAAGGGAGTGTATGGTTGAGCTAGAAAGGATAAATTTTTTCTTTGGAAATTTGTCGTCACATCCATAAGAAATGTAGGACGAAGGATTCGGTCTTGCATATATTCCTCCCCTGATTTATATTCTCCGGTTACCCCAATTGGCCGTGCTCCATCTAAAATTTCTCAACTCGTGGTCAAAGGCAAGGCCTCATATGAATTCCTTCCAAGGGCAGCAAAATCATGGGAAGTGGGCGCCGCTCAACAAACCATGAGGAATGCGAAAGCCATGAATGATGGCGAGGCTAGTGTTATGGAGAAGGTCGAAACCGAGGCTCGTATCAAGGTGGAGGTTATAGGACTATTGGATTAACTTCATGTTGTAGTTTTTGCTTTACGATGTATAGTCTATTCTCTTTGTAATTTTGGTATGAGGGTGGTAGTAGTTTCTCCATAATGTGTTGACTGCCTTGTTTTTTAATACCTAGTCGAACATAGTTATGTAAGGATGGGGCCCTAATAACCCCCCGGTTCATAGCTCCGGTAAAAAGTATTTACTTATTAAAAAAGGATGACTACGGTGTTGATTAATTTGACTAGGATGATCTGAAATCTTATTTGTCTTGAAATTGAACATTTGGTAAAGAGGTATGAAAAACATTGTATTGACTAAGTTATGGGATTTTCTACCTTGTTGGTAACTTCGTTTGGGATTATTTGTTATGGTGACTATTTAACAAACTTTTTTTTTATTTTCCATTTTTAAATTAAGACGTTCATTGAAATTTTATTATCTTATGAACATGTATCAATTTTTTACTGATTAAGGTGTGTTGTTTCATGGTGCATGTCGTTGTATTATTTTTGGTAATAATTTTGTATAGAATCTCTATGTTGTAGTGTAAGTTTGTCGAGTAACATATTCCATGTCCTATTTTTGTCATCTAATGTTGGCTTGTATGTGCTTTGTGGCATGGAAGGCCACAATCGTTGAAGGGAATAAATAATAGTTTGTTATCGATTGTATCCTTTAGGTATTGGTAACGTAGGTATTGGCCAAAATCATGGTGGTTTTGTACCATGATTTTCATTTATGCCGGTGTCACAAACCACAATTTCTGTCAAGTGTGTTGGTGATGTCATATGATGTGGGCCCCAAGTTTTCCTCGACCATGAAACATTAATGGATAATAGCCTAGTTCATGGAATGTCTAGCGGGTCTTCATGGTTTATAGGGATGCTTCTCACAGCTTCCAATGTTAGTTAACCTTAGGGTGGCCAAATGGTTTCATGCACGAATGTGTGTGTGTGTGTGTGTGTGTGTGTGTCAATATTATAGTGTTTAAAGTTGTTTGTTGGTGTATTAGTTCTATGCTTAAGTTATTAAAATACATATCAAACATTTACGAGTCATTGAAAAGTAAAGTTTATTGAGTTGGCAACTTATATTATGTATATGTGTGTGTGCATATATGTATGTATGTATGTATTCTCTAACATTATCAAGTAAATAAAGTAGAGGATAGTGCGAAGGTGTTTGACTCACACCCTTACAAGGAGAATAATATACTATATGATCGAAACTAGTGGAAAGGCCAAGAACCTTTCAAAGGAATAATACGTATGTAATCGTCTGTGTGTGTGTTGGGGTGGCTAAAACAATATTTATGTAAGTTCTTGGGGTGGTGATTATGTGTACACATGTTTTTCCTTTTGAACCTTTTAGTAACATTGAAGATTAAATTTTGTAAAACATTTTCTTTTCTACAATAACAATATGTACTTTTGTCAAGAGTTAATATTCATTTAGTTCCTATGAATTAGACCAATTTCAATCGAGAGAGTTTTGCGATGGGTGGTTGACATCACGAGAGGTGAGAACTCATGACACAAGGGTGGCGGCGATGGTTGTGTTGCGGTAGGTGCACTAGCCGGCAAATCAATTGTTTATCCATTGTGACGTGCAAAGCGAGGACATTGTGGAGGCGATAGTGGACTAGGGAGTCACATGGTAGTGCTTTCGTGAGGAAACTAGGCAAGGTGGCCAAGGGCAACTTTGAAGTTTCATTTTCATTAAAAAATTTCTCTTCTCCAACTATCGTCTTCCCTTTGCAAAAAAAAGGCTTCACTCACTCAATTTAACTTCTCTAACACCTCCCTATCGATGTCTCAATTGCACGTCTTCGATATGATTGTTAGTATATATATACTCTTCTTGAATCGTGTTTCATTAGTTAAATTATATGTATTAACGATTATTGAAAATTATAATTAGCGATTGACAATTTGGACGAATCATATCCGAAGTAAATAAAATATAAGAAATTCAAATTTGTTAAATAATAAAAAACATTCTCATTCGTGGGTGTGAAAGTTGATAGTTTTTAATGAAAACAGTAACACAAGTGCCGCACCGCATAGACCAAAGGTAGTAGAAAAATGAAGTAGGATAGTCGCATTGATATATAAGCAAGCGATGAGTTGTCCTTCACCGCGTGTTGACAATCAAGTGCATTGTGGCGGTGTGGTCCCACCACAAGCACGCTTGCTCAATCCCACCGCCCACTCCCGGGCCCTACCGACACTGCTTAGGTATCGTATTTTTATTCGTTTCGGAATTGTGAAAACACAAAATCTGTTTTCCGCTCCTAACGACTCGTAAAAATGTCGCAGTTTCGACATATGCTGACCTCACTTTGTATGCGATTTAATATTTTGCATTTTCTAATGATTTAGTTTGTAATGTTGTGTGTTGATAATAACGATTTTGTGAATTTGAATTCTAACATAGGTGCAAAATGTATGATAAATAATATTAATATTTTATATAGAATAATACATTTTATTAGGTAATAAATCATTCTTAAAGTTTAAATGCGGTAAAGATATTGTATTTGAAATAAAGCATGCTCGATTACATTCAATAAATGTTATATTAAGGGTGCAAGGGTGTGCCACGATTGTGGAGTTTGAGTGCTCGCCACCTACCAACCCAAGTTCTAATCTTCCAAGTTCCATGGGTCTCGTTACTCTTGCATTTACTAGTTACCCTTGCATTTACATAGGCTGGTCGGAGGGCTCGCCCTACATTAGCGCGACTCGATGTGTGCCGGTTGTTGAGTCACATCAACTTTTTGGGTCGAAACAAAAACGGAAAGAAAAATATGCTATATTAAAAGTTTGAAATATGCAATAATAATAATACAAACTTTGAAAATGTAAAATATTTTTCTATAAAAAAATCTTTTTAATATAAGATATCATTATATTAAATTATATTCAATAGATATTATACTAGTAATTGTCATAAGGGTGTAAAGTATAAAGTAGGAGATGTGATTTATTAAAAATATGATGTATTTTTATATTTTTTATTTAATATAAAGTATTAAAGTGTCATTGTGATTTGGTATTAGTGTATTTTTGTTATCCATACATAATTAATTAATTGCTACGATGTTATGGTATTAATGTTGCATTTATTAATTTTTTTATCAATAAAAAAGTGGTTAAGCATGTATGTTTACATAATATCTAAACACCAAGATACAATCACAAGTATATACAACTAAAAATCTAATCTTCCCGGAGCTATAACCTTCTATTATTGCAAAAGTTGACCGTCTACAAACAATAACAATGAAACATAAGACCCGTCAAGAACTCAACTAGCTTGGAGCCTTCAAACTCGAAACATGGTTGCTCAAAGTGCCCCAAATGTCATCCAACTTGTGGCTCTATGAAATATTATCAATTGAAATGGCTTTCAACCATGGAAAATTTTAAGGAACCCCCTGAAAAAAAAACTTATAGAAATCGTGGCAAATATCCACCTGTAGCTAGTCTTGTTCTTATGACGAAAATGGTAAAAATATAAAAAATAGTCGAAACCGAATGGCAAATCTCCTAAAACTAGTTTGGAGAATACCCTCTGTTGAATTTTCTCTCCAGTGGCAGTCATTGAGGTCTGACTCACCAACTCATGTCAGAATTAATGGCGGTTGGTGATCTGAGCCTCCCAGGAGATTTCAAGCTTGTTTCCCTCTCCCCAATCACTTCGCCGACGAGCATTAATATATATGTGGTTGTTATCTTTTAAATCCCCCACCATAATATCTATCCACATGACAAATTCCGTTGTGCTCCCTACGAACTCCCCTGGCCAAACATAAACCACATAAAATATGTTGCATTGTATTTTATTTCGGTCCGCCCCCTTGATCAAGGCAATCAACGTCATCTTGGCCGTCCATGTAGGACACATGGCACGATTCCGCCACATTATATAACAATGGGATTACGTGGACTTCTCACCTCGGTTCAACGATAATAGGTAAATATTTCAGTCGGGTTTTGGTCATGGCGGTCAAAAGACAATATATGTAGCAGAAAATATAGAAAAAGAGGGAATATTCGAGTAGGAGCTTGACGAAGGAATATATATGCAACAACATAAAATATATAGTAAAGGAGAATAGAGAAGATACGTGAAACACACACACACAAGAGAGAGAGAGAGAGAGAGAGAGAGAGATTTCCTCAATGCTTATCGGTGTGTGTGTGTGTGTGGGGCAAATTTATCAAATGCCCAAAATCCTACTATTCACCAAATTATGAATATTCGCCACTAAAATTTTCCCCGCTTTCAACAATTCTCAAAACTAATCCATCGTATTACCATTTTCATTGCCAAATTGTTTCACATCCTCGTGATAACCTTGAGCTGCCATAATTAATGCCTACTATAGAAAAAAGCGATGCGATTCTAGTTATCAACCCTAGACATGGTTAGATTCATTATTAGGGACTTGTAAATAATCTTTAGCAATCAAATCATTGGTGTTCCATCCAAATTTAGTAAAGTAAAAAGACTAAGGAGAGACCCTAGAAATTGAGATTGACCTCAAGATTTGTAAAATGGCTGGTAACCTATTACCATCTATGCAGGTATGTAGGAGAGATTATGGTTAAACTTATCCTAAAGTGTCATTGTATTCTTCAATGGTGTTTGAACTTGATTATGATTATGTATGCTTCCTTTCTTCATGGCTTCCATAACTAATTGAGAATGGCCTTTAATGTGAAGATTGGTCCATCTATGATGTAAGGCAGTGGATAAACCTCTCCAAAGAACTTTGGCTTCAAGAAGATTATTAGTGCATCGTCCCGATGCTTCTTTGAAACCAAGAATGAAATTACATTTGGAGTCTGTGAAAATGCCTCTGTCACTAACCCATTTCAGATTTCCTTTAGCCACTCTATTGAAATTCAATTTGATTATTTGGTCATAAGGAGGTTTCCAACAAATTAGAATTCATTCCATGGAAATTATACCTATTGGTTGGATATTTTGTCGGGAACAAAAAGTGATGTTCAACCACAACATGTAGGACAAAGTCCCTCCTTGAATAAAGGGGAGGCACCCTATTTATTACTATTCTAATAACACCAAAGAATATTTACAATATTTACACTAATCTAACCATTTGGGGTTGGGATCTCATCCCAGTAGATTTATTTCTTGTAAAATGAAAGAAAGATTAGGAATGGAAGAAAATTTTAGAAAGTGCAGTTTGAGAGGGAAATCAAAAGGGAAAGAGAGTATTAATGTGTTCTTTCTTTGGAAAATTTAGATCTAAAGATACTAACACAACAGTCCTGAAAACTTGAAAGAAAAGCCAAAGAGTAGCAAACTGGAATTTAAAGGAACATGTAATGTATAGAACTTAAGAACAATAAATTAACCAAATACATACATTCAACATAAAGTTTGTATGGAAGTCTCTTATATTCCTTGCCTCAAAAATTGAAAATACATATCTTTTTTTTTTCCTTTTCAATAATTCCACCTTATAGATTTTTTCAAAAATTATCCCCCTACAATGGTTCCTCTCCCTATCACCAAGAGAGAAAGGGATCATGGATTAGTATTACACCTTTTCCTTACCTCCCTCATGACAAGTGCTTGCCCCTATATCATAACATAATTCCTCTCGGCCAACCTATACTTTAATATAGAGGATAGGTCAAATGGATTTGACAATATATAGATAGGGCCTTTCTCTGCCCTTAGCATTTTAAATTTATAGAAAAGGGAAAGAGAGAATAAGGGATGTTCTTTGGATTACAAAGCTAAAAATAGCAAATGCACATTAAGAGTTCTTTGACTAGTTCTTACAAAATTACCAAGTCAACTGCAAATCCAAATGATGTCTCAACATCTCAAAAATTTACATGTTTGACGTTAAACAGGAAAAACATGGCAAAGCCTCAATCTAACTTTTCCTTATCATCTTCATGTTCAACTTTCCTTTGAAGATACTCATGAAATTTTTGGACCATATCTTGTCTCTTTTTCATCGGGTCCACACAAGTATCGATTTAAAACGTAACATGTGTCGTGGATGTTGATCATTTTTCTAGGGATATTTTTAAGTTTTCTGATGCTTTTAGATAGGTTGTTCAAACCATTCTCACACAAGATCATATTGTCAATTGCCTTTAGATCAAAATCCACATCAGCTGAGGACTCCTTTTCAATTAACTCCTTGAATTATTTAAATATCTCATTGGGTGGTATCATATTCAATTCATCATCTAGGACATGATGAAAGACACTAGAAAATTCATCACCAATGTCATTGGTGGCATCAATCCCCTCCTCACTAGCCTTTTAAAGCATTTCAAAAGCTTCTTATAGAATCTTAACTCAATATTCAATAGCTTTGTAGAAATCGAAGTGTTGGTCCCTTTCACTTATCACTCCCTCCTTAACAAGGGTATCTGAATCGACCTTCTTCAAATCACTCAAGGCCTCCAAAGTCAACTCCCGGTTGTTAAATTCCTCCTAAAGCTCATGATTCATCCTTTCAATGAATTCCTTCTCCTTCTCAATATCATTATGGACTTCAATGAACATCTTTGATCGAGTCTTTCTCTTTAAGAAAGGACTAATCGAGATCCAACTATCCACCGCCCACCCTTGTTGTCCAATCTTATCCATTTTAGACATAAATGAGGTATCAAAGCTGATTGAATTCATAAAGGTAACTTGAGTCAATGTGGAGAGCTTAAAAGCGGTATGGTAACCGGTTGCTCCACTTTTTCTTGTAGCTCATCTTTGGTAGCCTTGGTTTCTTTAAGTTTCTTAAATAAATTATCCATGGCTAATTGTACCTCATATTGTGCACCTTTCATTGTGAATTTCCCTAGTGCCACCTTGGTTATATGATAACCAGAATCATGTGATGTATTCTTTGGTTTTATCAAAGCAACATGCACATCAATCTCAACAAACCTCGACTTGATGCATCAATGGTGATGTGTGAAATTGTCTTGGGTTTCTTAGATGTGCGGGATGGTGTGGGAATAAGTGCACTACAATTAAAAGCTTTCGAAGGTACAACCTTCTTCCTTTTCCTTGGGGTTTGGCTGATGTTTAAGGTTTTTTTCAGTTAGGTTTTATTAATGTTAAAAATACTGTTGATGCGGATTCACATCACCCCTAATTATTTGCAATTTGAAGGATTGAAACAGTTAGTGTGATTGCATAACATGATTTTTTTCCAAAGTGTGGGAATTTGCAATCGGGAAATTTCTCTGGAGAAAGGTCGGCTTCTTATTCCTGTATCTATCACCACTCACCCGATTTACGAGAGAAATAATCTAAATCCTATCCTAAATTACCAAGGGATAGTGAAGAAGGATGCAAGAAAATTAAAACCTAATCTACATGAGGTGATGCACTAATAAGGAATGTTGAATATCTACCTTGTGTAGGGATGAAAATCAACAAAATTGAAGAGGATGAATACACACCACAAATCAATTAATTACTATGAATCCATTCACCAATAAACACAAACCACTAAAACATGTAACACAATATAACATGCAAAAATAACTAGAGATTCCAATGAGAGATCAGATAGATGCAATGAACACAAAAAGGTCTAAAATTTATTCACAAATTTTTATTATTGCTCTAGGAGTTAATACAGTACATCATAATGGCCAAGAGGCACAAATTTGCATTACAGTTTGAATGGGAGGTTTGAAACTCCAAAAATTCCTTACATAAAAAGAAAAGAAAGGAGGTGCAAAGCAGAATTATCCAACATTAGAACTGAGCCCCTATTTGTAGTTTATAGAAGACAATTTGAAGGAGAGGAGAGAGAAAATAGAATCCCGAATTTGCCCCAAAATCCTTCAAAAATCATTTTTAATCTTGTAATGAGTGATTTTAGATCTCCAAAATTTATGCTTCCATTAATGGCCTTGCCTTGTGCTTCATAAATCTGCTACTTTTGCACTTGGATATAACTCCTAGCCCTTGTAGGTTTCATGAAGACTTCTTCTTTTCCACCTAAATCCATTAATGAGGCTTCACTTACCACCGCATTTATTTTTATTCCCAAATTTTGGGGGTTCAAAACCTCTAAAATCAGTAAAATTATGTTTTCATGATGTAGATATTACTCTCAATATTCCAACAACTATTCATTTGTAAGAATCGGACATCGGGAGTGAAGATATCACATTTCGGGTTCTAGTGAATTCTAAAATTTCATTGTTTACAAATCCTCCAAAAATCCATTTTTATGATTTCATCATGCTTCCTTCCTTTTCCACTCTCCAACAACTATGATTTCGTGATATTTTAATATCTCTAGTTCTAGATATCACCATCTAAAAATTAGGGTTTGAATGACCCATTTGGGTTCTCAGAATCAACCCAATGACAAGTTGGGTGGTTCGTTTTTTGCATTGGCTCCTACGAGCCCTTCTCCATCACCGATTGGGCCAAATTTCCCCATCACTGAGATAATTTTATGCACCACCAAGCCTTTTCATCGATGTCAACCTACCACCTAGTCATCCATCTACCCACGCCAACTCTTCATTCCACCAGCTTGGCCTCCAATGTCAACCTGGTCTCCTATGCAAAAATTGGCAAGGTGTTTGTGTATTGCAATATGAGTTTATTATTTAGGGTTTCGAGACCCATATCCCTCATAAAATTTTCCAAGCCAATTTCAGGATTCATGTCATTCCAAACTCAAAGAAAATCCCCAAATGGCTCACTTCCGAACTTTCCCTCGCTTACCGCATTTGCCCACTTTTCGGTCTTCGAGCCTTCACGTTTAGAACCCGCAAGTTCACTCTTTCAGGTTTCTTGTGACACAAACCTTGAAGAACCTCCTCACCAACCTACGAACTAGGTGAATCCCGATACCCAAAGCCATCAACTTCGAAATGATCCACGCATTGACCCCAAATTTGGTGTTGACCTCTCGAAGTGCTTGCACCTCGCCATGTCACCCGCCTATTTCGGTTTTCGAGATTTCACATTTTGGGAGTTGGAATTTTTTTGTGTTTGTACTTGGCAAGACACTGAGGTAAAGAATCACTAAAAGCCCGAAATTTGGGTTTTTAGGTTTACCTACCGACTCCAACTTCAGAACTTTCTGAGCTGCCTCCTAACTTACCGCTGACGCCTCATGTTGGCTTGGTTTACCAAAATTTGAATGAGATCCATCCTCGTGAGTTTACCTTATTATCATCCTCACCATTTTGCGCCTTGCTTGGCCAAGATGAGTCCTTCCTCTTGCACATCCGAGTCGGCCCTTGAACTCGCTCTCCATTTCATGAAACCGAACTTGGCCCAAGAGGACATTGCACCATCCATCCAACACCGAGTTGAATTGGCCCCGAGGCCGACATCATTCGACTTGGAAATTTTTACATTTTGTTGATGTCATTTCCATCTAAGATTTTTCCCGCATTAGCTCACTTGAATTCCACCCCGCCATGATGCACTTCCGGTGACTCATTGATACACCATCAATCGAGCCCAAGATTCACTTCTAATGCCCTTGACATCCACACCTACGATAAGCTCACCATTGAACTCCCCACCATCATACCGAGCTCTAAATGACCCGCTAGGTTGCTTAGGTGAGCTCTCTATTGGTTAGATCTTCCCCATTTTGCATTAGGTGAGCTCACCGAGCTATTTTTACCTCGACTCCTTCTCAAGTCCCTATAGGGCATTTGATGTCATTTTGCATTCTTGAAGGTATTTTTCACGAGTTTCAATGGAGGGGAAAGGGATGGGCATCCGAACACAAAAATCATTAATTTTCTCTGTCATGGCCATTTTGACTTGAAATGGGTCGGGGACCATTTTTTCCTTGTAATGGGACTATGATCTTGGGATAACCTTGAATGGCTAGATTTGCCCCGAATGCTTCTTAAATGCCTAGAAATGCTTCCTAAGACCCTGGAGCCCACCTATGACTTGTTTGCAACCTGTGGGGCCCACTTGGGGCTTAGGATTACTTTGGGACCCTGTTGGATAATTTTTCCCATGGGGGCAAAAATTGTCAACAAATACCAAAAACTCAAATGAGTAGGGTTTACTGATACCTACACCGAAAATCACAATGTCGAAATGATGGAATACATAAAATGTAGATAAATCCTCATTTTGACGAATGAGAATACTTGTAAGAAATGAAAAATAGACAAAGAGATGTTTGATAATTATGATAACGAGTTGCTCAGTAAATGTTGATCCTAGAAATCCAAGGAACTTCCTTGAAGGGTGTCAACTCGTTTGATACAATTAAGTTTTTCTATAATTATTAGATAAATAATGACAAAAATTATTTAAAACTTGAGAGGGATAGTGAGACCCTGTTCATCTTCATAAGTGGCCTAGGATAGGGCAGTGGCAAGCTTGAAGTCCTCAAAATAGTCGTAACAAAATTATTAAGTTGTTTATCATTATTCTTGAATGATTTCTATATGATCCTCAATGTCCTTGATGGTGGGAGAAAGTGTGATGGAGCACAAGTTGATTTTGTGGACAATGTTGAATTATTACCACATGAATGACTGCTGGATGATCGAGAAGATTATATATGTTGGTAATAGGATGTGACAGACCTGGAACAATCATCTACAAAAGATCCATCTTACAAATAACTTGTTAGACCAAAATCAGATTGATGTAAATATGATAATGCTAAAAATGATTAGAAAACACAGGATCGAGGAAAATCGAGAGATTGACGGTGATTAGGGATGAAATATTTATTTTAATAAAGTGATTGATAAAATATATAATGATGAATTCCATAGAGTTATGATACTAAGACATACTATGATGAGTATAGAAGCTTATGAGACCCAAACAATACAAGCGTGGATGTGTTTATAAGATAATGATAAAATTAAAGGCTATGGACATCGATCTATGTCAATTGAGAGTCAACGACGATTGAGGAGAAAGTTACTAACTTTGATAAAAGGTTAGTAAAATAGATACTAATTGACAACATAGAGGCTTTTATAGTGCAGGGGTGAACTATAGAAGGTTTAGGAGTGAGTAAGACTTCAAAACTTGAGATCTGGAAATGTTTAGAAGAGTAATGTAGAGAAATAAGGTCAAAAGAACGATCGACGGAGATATGACATCGACGACGATTTCTATGGAAATTGTAGAAATTGTAAAGTTGGTCTAAATGATGAAAATAAAAGATGTAACTCAAAAGGGGATACAAGATGGGGTAGATGACATGATGTGAGCTATAGAAAATATATTATTAATTGAAAAAATGAAAAATAGAAGATACTAACCTTGATGGATAGCTTGAAGGTGATAATGCTCCAACAGAGGTTGTCTAATGATATGATGAGACTCCTGAAGGATTGCAAATAGTGTGTTGATTATTCTAAACATCGTGATGTTATCATAGGTGCAATAGTTCATCCTTAAACTCAAATTATAACTCATTGGGTGAGGGAGCTAGAGGTTGGCTAAATAAGATTGACACCATCCGCACCAATTTCGGTGATCACGGAACACCATCGATTTGTTCCAAGAGGTTAAAAAGTATAGGTGAAAAGATGGAAAATGGTTAAAACCACTCTTCATCCGAGATTATAGGTTGTTGGATAGATAGTGGGAGGTTAGGATTCAGGTTATGAGAGGTGAGGGGTTAGGATGGGTAAGATAAATAGGTTAGGTTGGTTTTGGGTGGTTAGGGAAGGTAAATAAGAGTTATGTGGGGATTTAGATTTATGACAGTAATTTTAAAGTGTACTTAAGATAGCGATGATATTGATAACTAGGCTTAATGTTATTAATGTTTTATTGGGTCACCTAGGTGTGAAAAAATAGTGTCTACATTTTCCCCTTTTTGTTGAGTTTTCTATAGGCACGGGATGCAAGAAAAAAACTAGTGCGAGGATGCCCCATGTTTGTGATAAGGATATTATGATATTATTCCACCTTCAACGAAGAATATCTTAGTCATTAGAAGTGTAAGTTTCAGTGGCCAATCTTTGTTAATTCATGAATATTTGGGTTTTTGAATTTTGGATTTGGCAAATTTAGAGGGGTTAAGTTTATTTCTATTTCGCTTAAATTTTCTTAGTACAAGTTAATTTTTAGGTTGATTCACCTAATATTTATAGTAATGGCCAATTTTTATATTCAAAGCACCTTTGCTACATGCACAAAAGATGAATTTTCTACTAATGCTACCATCCGACAACATTACCTTTCAATCCATGGAATTCACCAAGATTTTGAAATTCATTTATAGAAATTATCCAAGTAATATCTATGGTTATTTTTTTGGGGGAGGGGTATTAAAATATAACCACGCTCATTGGATTGAAGAGAGTTGGAAGATTTTATTTAAGAAGCTCCGGGTTTCTTATTGTAGATTGAAATGACCATGTTGGAGGATTTTTTTGGTAGTAATCTTAGAAATGCTTGGTGGGGATGTATAACATAGACCACCTATAGACATGTATTGTGGGAAGAATACTACATGGAGAGGATCCAATGAGATTGATCTCATAGGGGTGTGAATCCGTGGGACATAAGGGTCAAAGGCAACATCTGCAAGGTGTGCAAACTTGACATATGGTAAAAAGAGAGTTCTTCACAAGGTATTGAGAATTAAAGAAAAGCATGAAACTTTTGATGAAATATTTGATGTGATAGGAAAGGTTTGGGTGACCAAAATTGATATTTTTTGTTAAAAAGAGGAAAATGGCGATGATTACTTTGATTGTCGACACTTAGATAGGGTCAACAATGATTTTGGATCACTGGTGATTACCAAAAAGGCAAATAAACTCGATGGGCCATATACAAGATTCATTAGAAACATGTTTGAGTGTGATTTGAGAGCTCTGCGTTGTGATTTGCAAGTGTTTTGAGATATAGACTCAAGCGGTAGCGGCATGAAGAAAGCGAGAGGACCGGGAGAGGGGTAAGTAAGCTTGAATTTGTATTTTGTTTTGATTTTTTGTTTTTTTTGTACTTTTATTTATTTATTTTAGGGTGAGAGTGCACGATCGGCTATAATCGGGTGGATTATTATCAATTTATTAGATAAAAACATCACTAATAGTCAATCAATGGTGATCGAGTTAATTTTGATAGAGTTAGTAACTGATGTATTATTTATTTGTGTGGTTTACAGGTGAGGTACACTATCTATCTCTTGGACAAAGTGCTATAGATGTTGGAAAGAATCCATGATGATGTCACTAATGCAGATTTGGTCTATTTGATGACCGTTAGATTAGAAATATTCCATCACTACTAATAAATTCCTTACGATGTAGGGATGATGATAAATTTGATTGATAGATGGGATCCGAGCACCAAGACATTCTGGTTCTGTATTGGTGAGATGATGATCACCCTAGAGGATGTGTATAGGATCTTGAGATTACCTATCCAGGGTGAGGAGGTCGTACCAATCACCTAAGAGACCCATCTTGATACTATGAGGTGGCTATATGGGAATGATGCCCTAGACATTGGATACAATTCCGGGGGTTTTCACATTGCGACGTATTATGATGGAGGTGTGCTAGGTAAGCGGCTGATGTCCATAATTATGTTAGCTATATCGTGTTATGTTTCTAGATTCATGGGGTGGCATTTCCTTGGAAACTTGAAAGTTCCATTGCGAGAGATCATAGAGAATCAAATTGTGTATGCACGGGGTTGTGATTTTTTAGCTTAAGTTTATCATGAGTTATGGATGATTGTTATAGGGAGGGATTTGGATTGGAGGTGGGGTTTTAATGTAATTTTGGGCCTACAAGCATATAGACATTGTGAGGCTACTAGGGATATCGTGGAGGGCGGTGATCCGGAAGAGTATGCGGTGGGATTCATAAGATGGTGTTTTCATTGGATGAGATATGATGGGGTTGAGAGAGACCAAACCTATTATGTCTATCAACTATGAAGTTTATCGATAGATGATGTAGTCTAGGGGCCTTATGTGAGGTAACTGCGTGGCTAGGGATGGATGTGGATCTAGGCATGTGCTTGAGGAGCGTGCGGTGGGTACATGGGATGAGAGAAAATATGATAGATTTCATTCAATTACCTCGAGTACAACTAAATTTTTGACTTCCTCGAAAATTACAAGTGAATCGCTAGTATATCCGTGAGATGACTTAGAGAGAGACTTACCCATGCCGGTAGTAGATGAGGTAGAGATATCTAAGGAAGTAGGAGAGATAGAGGCTAATAATGTAGATTATGTTTAGGTAGTGGAGGCGTCTAGTACATGATGGACCCGGTAGTGGGCTAGTCATGGAGATAGGATGGGGAGGCGAGAGAGGGTCAAGAGGAGGAGGATGAGGGGGATGGAGGAGACAAGTTGGCTAGGATGTAGAAAATTTATGATACTTTTTAGGTAGAGATGGATAGGATGGTGGTCGAGTGTGACACCACTCGCCAGAGCACGACATGCTTTGTAACATGATATATATATATATAGAGGACACACATAGAGCATGATACTTATCTGCAACAATGAGATATATATCACTTTGGCAATAGGAGACACTTTGTGAGAGAAGTATAGAGAGGTGAGTATGGACTTATAGATAGTTGGGAGTGTGGAAAATTGTGTGGGACCTAGTGTAGAATAGGAAGTGGTACCTACTAGCGGAGTGCTAATGACATGAAGGCGAGATGGGGCATCCTAGTTTTGAGACCGTTGAGTACTATAGAGATTTGGGAGAGGAGATGAGGTACTATGAGTGATTAGTAATAGAGCACTTACTCGGTGTTCCTTGATATGTTGAGAACATAGGAACAAGCATAGATCAGCTCGTCAGGCCACCTCGGTGAACACTAGGAGTGTTGTGCATCAGTGGAGAGATTCGGGGCCTGATGGAGGATGCGTAAGAGGTGAGGGTGGAAAGCATGTATCAAAGTTTGATTTTACCACATAGCATGTGGAATTTATATATGATAGATGATTTTTTATATGAGCATTTTGAGGCATTTTGTATATACATTTGACGATATATATATATATGTATGTATATATATATGATTTGGATCCACGTGTTGTTGATTTATTTTGATGTTTATGTTGTATATGCATTATTTTAATGTGATTTTTATGATGAGATGTTTGAAATGTTAGATAGTTTATATGTATTTGATATGGTATTAGATGTGTAAATGTTTTAGAGATGGTTTTTATATATGATATGTTGATTTTGATGTTGATATGATGTGACTCCAAATAGAGTGATTTTGATATATATATATATATATATATATACATACATATTTCAAAATGTACTTCAATCATGGTTAAGAGAAAAAAGTGAATTGTATATATATATATACATACATACATATTTCAAAATGTACTTCAATCATGGTTAAGAGAAAAAAATGAATTGTTTTCTTTTAGACATGATTTGATGCATATATAATGTGATGGTATTTTAAATATATATATGACGATGTAATCGAGGAATTATAACAAATGTTATTATATAACCAACAATAATTAGTCACATGTGGGATCTTAGATATAGATGGGAATGAACTATGTATTCCTTCCTAGAACATAGGAAGGGTTGAAACATGTTGTTTGTATGGGGAAGTGGATTCTCCTTTTGTTAGTTTATATACTTGTGCCCCAACTAGATTCTTATTGCAAAAACTAATTGATGTGGGAAATTTTATTATGATGGCAAATTTGGTCGATGTGGGAAGATTTCCTAAGATGATTTTTATTTTTGTCTTTTGATATGAAAGTTGATCAATGTCGGAATCCTTTTTGTAATTATATGGGTAGCCATCCTTCGAGGGAGTGGTCTATAATTTTATTTTTATTTTGATAGATAGCCATCCTTCACAAGATCAATATTTATTATGATTGAACTCTTTCCTTCAAGGGATAAATCTGTATTTTATAATATACATCCATAGATATTATTTTTTCTTTTTATGTTGAGGGAAGGCTTAATAGACCATTTGAGGAGGGGACATGATGTGTGTACAAAATACACATGTGTACCCCTTAACATGTTTTTCAGTAGGGAAACAACATAAACATAAGAGTAATGATTGTGGAGTTCATGCTAAGGAGGAACTTGTCCATGTGAAATATGAGATAAATAGATCCATGGTGTTCATCTTTAAGGTTGTTAGATATAGGAAACTAATGCTGGACCACATGCTTCCAAATATTTACAATGGCAGATGGTAGGCTAGTGGTAGGATAAGATCTTTGATATGAATAATGTCATAACAAAGAAATATGTTAATAGTATAAAGGAAACAAGTGCAAGGAATTCAAAGGTTCCTTTTTAGGTTTACCATCGAGGAAGCTAAAGGATAGGATCCCAATCCATACTTGTGAGTGATGAAATATGGACCGATCTAGTTAGGGGAAAAATTTCCACGTTTACTCCTTTCCAAAGTAGTGACATTTTTATTCTCTTTAAGGAAAATATCACGAATGTTTAATTCACGTTTTTTGACATGTTTTTTATATGCTTGTTTGATTTACTCTTGATAGATATGATGATGTTTGAGGGATTTTAGGTGACGTTCATCTAATAGTTCAAGTTGTGCTAAGTGTTCTTGATGATAACCCTCATCAAAGACAAATCTCTGAGGGACACATAGAGATATGGGATTTGAAATTCAAGGGGTTAGATCTCCTTGGAGATGTAGACTAAAAAGAAGGGTGTAGCACCTATAGGAGTAAATATGATAGTTCAATAAGCCCAAAGAGAAAATGAGATTCGTAGATGTTAATTCTTGCCTCGCTTGATCAACAATTTTCATGAGGATTTTCATGAGTGTTTCGTTAGAATATTCTACTTGTCCATTTTCTTCTAGATAATAAAGTGATGAAAATATTAGCTTGATGTTGAAAGTATCGTACAGTTTCTTCACTTCTTTATTTTTAAAATAATTTCCATTATCTGTGATGAGCTTATGAGGATTTTGAAGCAAAATATGATATGTTGATGTATGAAATCAAAGATTTATTTACTTTGGTAGAGACCAGGGAATGACATCCACACTTTTAGTGAAATTTTTAATAGCACCGATGATAGAGTGATGTTTTTGTGATGAAAAAGGGTTGATAATGCCAATGGGTTCAAGTGAGCATCGTGAGAAGGGCCATAAATTGTGAGCGGGTTGTAGGTCCCGACTTGGGATGTGAGTGATTTTGGAATTTTGTTGACACTTAACACACTTATTAACGTATATATAACAATCTTGACTAAGGGTGGGCCAATAATATCCCATCTATAGGACGCATTTGGAAACAACCATACTGATGAAGTGTCCACCACATATCTTTGTCATGAATTTCTTGGATATCTTTAGTATAATCATGATATTTGAGGCATAATAGTAATAGTCCATTAAACCTATGTTTGTAGAGAACACCCCTACTATGACATATCGGGTAGTGCATTGAAGAAAATATCATTTAGTATTTTTAGATAAGTCAGATGGTTTTTTAGATTGAGATAGATAGTCATAGGTTTGAGTGTACGGAGGTTTTTTTTTATTTTCTTTGATGAGATTAATAGAGTGGAGTTTGTCGGTGTGAGATGGTTAATCAAACCTACACAACAATGAACAATTTGGAATCATTAGTTGATAATGGGATGAGTGATGCTAGAGAATCCATGGTGTATACAAACTTATTGGAAGATCATGAAACTATTTGGATGGTGTATTGATCAAAATATTCTAAGAGGAATACAAAATTGTTCTTATATATTTGGCCATATTGTTAGTGCATTAAAAATTAATTTTAAATGTTAGAGGGATAACAGACCCCCAGGGAGGTATGATGATGATACAGAACCTCTCCTGCTGACACTTAGATCCATCAAATAAAAGTTTCATTCTAATAGGAGTATATTATTGATCGATGGCATTGATGGATTGGTTGGAAAATTATTTGTGTGGTAGTTGATGTTCGGGAAGGAGCTTCTATGAGTTGGTCGGTGATGGCTTGCCCTTAATAGGTTTTTGTGATATAAATTCTAGATAAAACTCAATCATGAGCATGAGCCACCGAGTGATATGGTCACTGTGATATGGTTTAGAATGCATAGGTTTAAGAGGATTAAAAATGGTGACAACCTATGTTTTATGCTTAAGTAGATAGTGGTGAACTTTAGAATTTATTAAGTACAAGGCACATGTAGACACAAAATCACATACTTGGGTATATTTCTAGGTCATAAATGAATATTAGCATTCATATGATTCCTAAGCAAGAAAAATAGTGGTTTGAAACTATCTTTGGCCTCTTTGATGTGTTTGTTATTTTCTATTTGGCCTTACACACCCTACAACCCAATCAATACTTTATGTGCTTATATTTCATGAATTCGGACATGAGTGCCCAACCAAGATGCCAACGCCTATACACCCTCATCCCCTCTAGGTGCCTTTAACTGCTTTCCACCTTACTCATTATTTTTGGGCCTCTTTTATCTTTTGGGCATCTTATTTTCTTATGGGTCGGCCTTCGAGTTTTCAATTATGAAATTCAACTGAGGGAATCATATAAATACATATATTTATGATTGAAATAAATGAACAATCTCTAAGCATTATTACTATCACCTAGGCTTGTATCCAAAGGCATCCAAAGCACTCAAAGGAATCCATATAACATCCATTCAGGGGATAAGGGACTACATGTTCTACATACACTGCATAGGATGGGGAAGTATATTCTATTCAATATACACATTTGCATCTTGTAGAAGTTCTATCCTGCTATCTAGTGCATCTTGTAAAAGGGCATCCCGAGGGCATGATTATTCGACATAATCACCGAGAACTACATGGAGTCCGATATGTAGTGCGGTGCTTGGTCACAAGTTCATTCTTTTGGGTTACCTCGAGGTCAGTATGACTCTCCATATTGCATATTTATTTTTTGAATTTGATGTGGTATTGTGGGTTGTGTGCGGGAATATTTTTTTACAGTTATAGGTACCTCGAGGATCATATTAAGATACATGTGCCCAACAAAAATATTAGTAACACTCCAAAAATCAGATTCCAACCACTTTCATAGTCACGAGTGCCCGATGAATGACGCCAGGGACCTGGACACCCCCTGACCCACCCAAGTGCCATGGTCTAGCCTTATCGATAGTACCATATTTTACAAGTACATAGTTATGACAATATTCCCTTATTGTTTATTAATTTTCTTGGTTCAAAACATCTCTATCTCTCTCTCTCTCTCTCTCGTGCTTAGGGTTTCATGTTTACTTGCTTATTGTTTGTCTCACGGTGTATATCAAAGTCAGTATATCATAGTGTACATTTAATTACTTTGTAATTAGGGTTTAACGTTATATTCATTTTTGTTAGATCAACACAACACAATATTTTTGCTTTAGTGTAATAGATTTTGTAGTCATGGAGTGTAAATCTTATGTAGTAGATAACCTATTATCTACCTTGCTCATCTTGATGTACTTGACATAGAACCTAGGGCATGATCGGTAGTAGTAGATATGTATAGATAAAACGACTCCCCCTTGCATGGAGGTGTGATCACGGGTGGTGGTAGAAGGTATTTTTTGAGGTCCTCAAAGGATTTTAGATAGTTGGGATCCAATTTGAAATGAACATCCTTTTGAAGGAGATGGTGAAAAGGTAGACATCTATCCGAAAGATAAGAGATGAAACGATGAACTAATTAAAACCTTCCTTGAATACTACGAAGTTGCTTAAGGTTTGAAGGAGGAGGAATATCGATGATGGCTTTGATTTTTGGTGGATCCAATTCAATGCCTCTGATAGAAATGATGAACCTTAAAATAATTATGGGGAGGACACCAAATACACACTTAGTGAGATTAAGGTGGAGGAAGTATTGGATAAGACAAAAAAATATGATGTCAAGGATGACGAGATGGTATCTGCATTGTTTAGATTTTCCTAAGAGGTTGTCAATGTAGTCTTCTATGGTTTTATGAATGAGATCATGGAATATGTATGTCATAGTACTCGATAGGTGTCCCCTATATTTTTGAGTTTGAAGGTGATGATGTGGTAGTAGAAAGTACCCCAAGGTGTAATGAAGGACTTTTCATGTTGGTCATAAGTTATGATAAGGATTTTACTATAGAAAAAGAATCCATCCATTAAATATATCATTGCATAGCTGGAGGTAAGATTGAAAATATGATCTATGTTAGGTAGTCGAAAGTTGTCTTTAGGAAAAACAAGATTGAGATCTCAGAAGTCTATGCAGATGCGTAATTTTCTATAGGCATTGGTTATGAGTATGATATTAGAAACCCATTTTGGATATTCAATGGGTAATATGAAGTTAGCAGGAATAATATGTTGTAATTCTTCTTTGACGAGGAGGGCTATGCAAGGGTACATGCTACGTAGTTTCTATTTAACATATTTACTATTAGGGACCATAATGATGTTGTGAATGACGATGTTAGGGTTAGTACACTGTATGTCACTATATGACCATGCAAAGGCCTGACTATGTTTTGAAAGGAAAGTGGTAAATTACTTCAATTCTTTTGAATCTAAGGATTGACCAACTTTCACTATGTGAGGGTCTTGTGAAGTCCCTATGTTGACGTTGATAGTGGATTCATTAAGAAGTGTAGATGTGTCTGGAGGTAGAGTATTTTGAAGGTAATGATCCTTTTCCCCATATAGGATAAGATGGATTGGTCATCATGACATTGAAGAATATCGATGGTAAGGAGTCTTCCTCTACCATTTTAGGTAATATAAGTAGGATGGTCTTAGTTTCGTCATTAGTTTGATAAGTGAGTGGTCCTAAGGTGATCGAGTTGATAAAAATTCATATGGGATAGAAATGACATCATTCATGTCGATAGGGTAATCCGATGAAGGGGGTGACTCTGGTTATATTGTGGGCCTAGATGTGGTATTTGTGAAGGTATCTGATGATGGTTTTTCCAATCCTAATACATAATTATCACGAGGCTTGTGAGATTGTTCAAAAACCAAGTCATGTATTCCTTGTTCATAACATCCTAATCCTAAACCTTTCTAGACACACCGATGAATATACGTATGTGTGAAAGACAAGTTGTATAATAATTGAAATTTATATATAAAGAGTTCAACATGATGTTGATTATCACAATTTGGGGAAGGAAAATCGATCCCTCTATATATGAGGTTATTTGTAAGACGATGAGGGATGAAGGAGATGATATCTCCAACGTTGGGTTTATACATTAGTTGTTTATCATGCCTTCCATACGTGTTTAGTGTAGGAAATGAGTCAAGGGCTAGGAGGCAATATTATCCTAGAGAAATTTGTTATATGGCATCTTCAAAGGAGGTTTCATCTAGTTGATTAGATATAGGGATGGACTAAATAGTAGAATCTTCATTAGAGGAGTTCGAGTTTGTTTTAGGGATGAGTACGCCATTTGGTCTATAGGTCATGTGATATGATTTAAAGTAGTTTGGATCGGTGGGAATAATAAAGGTATTACCTTCATGTTCATATTTTAAATATCGATGTAAGGTGGATGGGATACAATGCATAACGTGTATCGAAGGTCATCCTAGAAACATATTGTATTGAAAATCTCCTTGTACAAGATAGAATATTCCTTGAAGGAACCTAACACATAATTTTATAGGTAAGATAACTGTGCCTAGTGTAGGGGAAATGGTGTCATTAAAATCTCACAAAGCGCATGTGACTTAGTGACAATAATATTGGGTAACATAGGAGGATATGATGTTAATGCTAGCACCGTTGTCTATCATATATCTATTAACAAGAGTATCATTGATTTTCTTTGTGACAAAGAGTGGGAGATCATGATATTCAAGTTACATGGATGAGATCTCATAATCATTGAAAGTGATAGCGATAGAGATTTTAAGGGTTCCAATAGGGTTTGTGAATGTTTGGGGATCATTGGATGGTATTGATATAGATTGAAGTGCTTCAATCATTACTTGTTGATGTTGTGGTGGACATGCTCATATATGGAATTATTTACACAAGCTTGATGAATTTTTTTGATGATGGTATTTTATTTAGAGGAGGTGTATTGTGTGTGTGGAGCAGAAAAGATATATACCTTTACCTTAGAAGGGTGGAGTACTAGGTGATTCAGTGTAAGAGCGATGGATATCTTGGACTGTTTTGATCCAAGCCTTAGGGTCTTACATGTGGGTGCTAGTGATTATGTAACCACATTGATTTGATGGAGTGTGGTTTTATTAGAAGAGACCTCACCTTTTCGAGATGGGGATGAAATGTTAGATCATGTTTAGAAAGTGTGGCTTTAGGGTGGGTTTGTTTGACTTGATTTTGATGTTCTAGTTACGTGGGGATAATACATTTACTAGTAAGGATTTTGAATAGTAGCATGAAGGTATTTGTAGTCCTCGATAGATTTTCCTGAAGTATGATGATATTTATAGGAGGATTTAAATTTCTCCTAAGATGGTTTCTAAAATCAAGAGAAAGATGGCTTGAAGAGGTAATGTTACGATAGATAACTAGATGTGCCTTTCAAGGGTTTTAACATAGTACCTTGTTGAAGCTGATGTCAAGGGTATTTGTGTTTCAAATGATGAACTAGAAGTTGGGGCACATGAGGTCATTTTTGTGTGATAGGTTTAGGTGTTGATCCAGGGATGACCTTGGGTGAGTGATAGTTACTATGAATTTTGAGGAAGGATGGGGCTATAAGATGGAAGGAAAGAGATTTGAATGGTTTAATGAGGTTGCTTGACCACTTTGTGATACAATTTTCATTTTTCTAGATGGGTTGTTTTTATGTGTTATGGTGTATTTGTTTCACTCGATTCTTAGATGTTTCTTTGAAATATTGGCCAAAACAGATAGGGTTACGGGCGTGAGGAATACCTGTTGAAATGTTGGTTGATGGGTTGTTGCACATGTGTTGACTCCTGAATCCATAGCTGATCATGAGAACTCCCTTTTGGCTAGGAGGAACTACCTATAATGAAAAGCAAGACCACCAAAAAAATTTAAACAATATGTGCAAAGTGAACTATGCTAGATCCGGAAGTGTGATACTTCCTAGATGGTCATCACCACTATTTAAAACAATTTAATGCAGGTAATAAAGTAAATCCTATTGTAATTAAAATGATTTGGGTATCTCATCCAAAATACAATAAGAAATATCTAATCTAACAGGCTAAGTTAAAATAAGATCCGGAGGTCAAGCAACTAGTTCTGGGTCTTTGTAGGTTTGACAGAGGTCTCAGGAAGATCACAGGTGAATACTGGGTGATGTGGGAATAGGTGGATAGGTCACTATTCTAGGCTGTATTGGTGAATACAGAGACCGATGCTAGTTAAGGGTGACCGACGGCGGTTGGGGATAATCGGTGCCGATTATTGTGCAAAATTGGGAATGCCACAAAATGAGCTTTGGGTTTCCCTCGTGATTGCACAATAGACTTGGTTGGTCGAAACAAGGTATTAGGCTGTTTGGGTGGGATTTGGTGAGGTTTTAATGGGTATATGGAGGGGTGAGTATTAATGGAAGTCAATGGGTGGCTAGGGAAACAAAGGATGAAAATATAATGATAAAACTAATGAACCAGAGGAGTACAATGTTCTACTTACCTGGAACCTAGTTCTGGATGCCTGTGAGTGAGGAATGAAGGTGCTGGTAAGAGGTTGAAGGTTGCAGATGATCACCAATTGTAGGAAAGCTTCTGCATGGGCTACATGTGCATTTATTTTTCTTGGTTGGATCAAATCCTTGCCGGGATAAGCGCTGGATGGTTGTGCAGGAGAAAATGCTTGATCTACTTGCATGAGTGTTCTCATTGAAATTATTTCTCAGAAGATGCAATATCTCTTAGGAATGTGCCAATGTTTGCCAACTTGGAAAATAAAGTTGTTTTAGGAGTTAAAAGGTGATTTACAAAGTGGTCTCGGCTTAACGGCGATGGTTAGGGGTAATTGGCATCGGTCAAGGCGGGATTTCCTAGGTTTACTAAACTAGGGATCCTCTTAATTTTCTAGGATCTCATGTCGTTAACCAATGGATTAGACTCGAAGCTTCTTGTAAGCATGTGGAAATTTGGTTAGATGGAATGTAGGCATTTATTTTTAGGGTTTGGGTAAGTCTTAGTTAGTTATAACAAGTTACCGAGAATAGGTCTTAGGGTGAGTTGGATTGATGAGGTGTCTAGGTGAGGTGTATGTGGACATTATCCAAATTAAGATATTTAAATAAAAAATATGGTGAGGATAATGAATTAATTTAATTTAATTAATTAAATTAATATTAGTGGGGTGAAGGGGGCCATGGCTAGGTGAATGTGATGAAGGTGCTTATTTGTCGAGGGACCAAAGGGGAGTGTGACCTAATTTTAGTGTCTACATTTTACCCCCTTTTGTTGCGTAGCTTGTATTGTTAAGTGACACTAACAAAAATAAGATGTGGTTTCCCCATGTGTGGGTGAAGGTGCTCCCCCTCAAACTAGAACTGATGAGGCCAAAGGTAGAATTGGTGAGTGGTTTGATAAAAGGTAAATGTGAGAAAGGGGAAGGTGGGGAATGGGGAAAAAGGGTTAAAGGTCTACTTGGGAAATATAGGTAATGGGTCAGGGTCAAAGGTAGTAACAACCAAATGCACACACACGTATAAACTGTAGTACGCTACTGGGTTGAAGAGCAATCAAACTCTACATTGTCTAAGGTCGATAGGTTTATCCAAACAAGGTTGAAGTGATTATGGTATCCAAGGTATAGGATATGGTTAGGAAACACAACATAGGTTAGGTGCAGGAATGTTTAGGTATGTTCCGGTACACCAAAGGTAGGGTCAAGATAAACGGTCACGATAATAGGCTAGGTAAGGTCATTAGGTCAACAACACAGTAATAGGGCGCGCAGGTATAGTAAACACATGAGTTCAAAGGGCACCAACGATGGTTCGTGCCCTAAAATCTAGGTCATGGCATGGGTAAGGTTGAGGAATGGGTAAAATAAGGAGTCCCCAAAGGAGGAAAAAGGTAGGTAAAAAATGATGAGGTCAAGAAGGTGAGGTAAATAGTCAGGGTAAAGGGTAGGGTGAGGTAAATGGTCAGGGTAAAGGGTACGTGTGGAAAAAAAGGAGGGATAGGTGGGGTAATAGGGTAAAATGTTGGGTTTTGTGCAAGAGAGGGTGACGTCGATGCTGTGCAGGGAAACCGACACTGGTATAGGGAAAATAACCATGGTAAGGTAGGGCACGTGATCGAGGCCGGTGAGGGTTAAACCGGTGTCGGTTAGGTTGGGTTTGTTATAAAAACAAAAAATCCATGTTTTTGGTATTAATTTGTCATTTAGCTAATTGAGAAAATGACAAAAGAGAGAAAAAAGTGGGAAAAGTGTCCGGACAAAACAGAGTATTGAGTTGGTAATGTGAACGATGGGTGATTGGTTGGTGAGAGGTGGGTCCACAGGATTGGTGCGTGTGATTCAATTGGTTGGAGACGTGGGTGGAGATTTAGTGATGGTAGAGGCCGGAGAGGGATCGGGTAGGTCACTAGTGCAGCGACCAGATGTGCCACCGAGATGACAAAGCACGATGAGGTAAGCATCCAAATTTAGTTGTATTTGGTTAGATATATTAGATGATTGGCAAAATTTTTTTGTAGTTTTTGTTTTTAGGTGGGGAAAAAAATTAAATTTGGAAATGGGAGGGAAAGTGGGTAAAATAGGAATGGGGAGAGAAATAAATGGGAGAGGAGGGGATGGGATGAGGTGCAAGGGAGGTTTAGGTAATTTTAGGTGGGTAAAAGGGTCAAGGGGGGAATTTTTTGAGAAAGGGGTTTTGGGATCGTGGGTTTTCACCACGACGGTGATCGAGTGTTAGTCAAGTTTGGGCAAGATGTCGGTAGTGTGTAACCAAAGATATCGGTCATGAAATAGGTGACCGATGCCAGTTAAGGGGTGACCGGGGTTAGTTCTTGAGAAGTGGTACCGATCAGATTTTGGGGGACAAGGGGCCAAAAGTGCCCACAGGTTGGGGGATCAAGATGGGTAGGTGTAAAATAGGGTGTTGGGAAATGATAGGGGGAAAGTATGGGTGTAATAAATGTAGATTAATGTGTTGTTCGTATTGGATGTAGGGGAGAAATCAGCTACACATGCAGGATAGGGTTCTACCCCTGCTTATGATAGTACGTGGCACAACAACCCTTGAGAAGCTACAACATGTGGAGGTGGTGGGATTGAGTGGGGTTTAACACTATTAGCATGCTGTTTGGCACCCTAGTTTGATGGTCGCACTCATTGATAGGTGGGACTCCACGACCAACATGTTCCACCTGCCGATGGGTGAGATCACTGTCACCCTGGAGGACATGTTCAAGATTCTATGGCTACCCATATTGGGTACGCAAGTCTACTCTATCTCCTCCAACTCCTTAGAGGAGCTGATGTTGACGGTGTTTGGTGAGGGTATGGCCAAGCTGACATTCCATAGCGCCAACATTTTCTATGGAGAGATGTACCTAGCCCATCTAGAGGAGATGAGGCTAGTGGTTCTTTGATGGAGGAAGTGTGCTACTTTGCACTGCCAGATGCAGAGGGTGGGTGTTCTCCCCGATCATTTATGGGGTCCTTCATGACGAGATGATAGATCAAACCCTATTTTTCCTGGGTGCCGAGATTTCCCGTGCGATTGTATAGAGATTTATGGGCATATGGGCATCATGCGAGTTGAACTCCGTCTCGCACATTTTACTACATTGTTGGGCTTATGAGCACATAGTTTGTGTGCGGCCAGTAGGGATGCCCCGAGTAGATGTATTTCCACCAAGAGTGGTGTGGGTGGGATATAGGTGATGGGTGCCTACTATTGGAGAGTGGAGATTAGACAGGCCCACACATGATGTGGCCTATTTTCGGTGGTTATTGGAGGGGTTGTTTGGAGTGGACATTATATGGAGGCCGTATGTGGGATTCCCCTCATATAGGCATATGCATAAGGAGCTAGCTAAGCTCCAACTATTGATATGGATACGAGGGTCGCCGTCTTTGGGAGAACGAGATGATCCCAAAGTGGATAGATTCAGAAATAGTTCGGGCTATTACAAGACATACGTCTACCCTTCTGCAGATATCGACGAGATGACATGGAGAGGCCCTTACCTTTATCATAGTTGAAAGTGACCACAGGGGGGAGGATCTTGTAGTGGACCAGTGGATATATGATGTTGGAGTCACGATATATGTATACAAAGTGGTGGGGGGCTCAAATACGAGCCATACCACCCAGACTAGGGCAGCCAGATCTAGCCACCATCACGATGTAGAAAGACACCCTACATGGGTAGGTGGGTACTCTGATTACCCAGTTGGGTATGTTACGACATAACTAGCAAACTCGAGAGGTAGAGGTAATGAGAGCTACATGTACAGTGGCCAATCAATCCAGTAGACCCAAATGGCTAGTGGTGGGGATGGAGATGGAGAGGAGGATGATGGTTAGGTGGCGGACTTATAGGCACAGTGGCGGGTTTACAGGGCGATTAGCCACAACCTGCATAGATTGTGGCTTTACAAACCCAGTACATGCACAAGGGTAGGGGGCACCACCATAGGTAGGAGTAGGATAGGGTCCCGAGATAGGTATAGGGGCCGAGGCCTATGGGGCCACCACAGACCATGCCTATTTCTAGGTTACAGGATGCCCTAGGTGAGGCCAGATACTACCAGGACTAGTTGATGGCGAGCCGAGATAGAATTTCTATCCTATGGAGAGTACCGGGCATAACAGGCATCGAGTGAGAGGACTAGATCCCACACTCATAGTGTAGAGAGCATAGGGGGCCATCGAGCTCCGAGGTCGAGATCGGGAGAGAGGACACTAGTGCATGGAGATCATCTCCACGTGAGGTGTCGGCGGGACCTAACCTCCATCTCTCGATGGGTGGGGAGATGTTAGCAGGTCGCCAGATAGTGGCCAAGGAGGTAGAGGGTACAGGTGATACAGATATGGAGGATATCCACCGAGATGCCTGATATATGGCTCCTAATTTTTGATGTATTGTAGTCATTTTTGATATATACCGGCTTGCGTGCCAAAGATAGTGAGGATGTATGAGAGTTTTTGTTATATATTTTGAGAATATACCAGATCTGCCTTATTTGAAGAGATTTTGTATTGGTTCATTATTTTATTGTATATGAGACCAACACAAGCGTCTTGAGGACATTTTGTATTGAGTATCGGCCTATGTGTTGATGATTTTGAGATAATGGACATGATGGGATAGCCATGTATGTTGTATTGAGATGCACATTTCTTTATATGATGAGATACATGAGATTCTTGATTTTTTGATGTTTTGATAAGACTTTTAATTTGTTGTTGTGATATGGATAGAAATTAGGTGAGTTAGGCATGATGAAGTCAGGTTTGGTTTAGGCATGGATTGAGTCAATTCATAGGGATGGATCGAGTCAGGTCATGTTTTAGGTATGGTGGAGTTAGGTCATAGGCATGGATTGAGTCAGGTCATGTTTTAGGCATGGTGGATTTAGGTCATAGGCATGGTGGAGTCAGGTTTATTAAGGCATGGTGGAGTCAGGTTTGTTTAGGCATGGTTGTGTTCAAAGTAGGTGAAGTTGTGATTCATTATTTTGTGCAATGAATAATAATATGGGTCATATGTGAGATGTGGTATAAGACATGCATGATGATGGTAGAGAAATGGTAGTAATAATAAATGTATGTTGTGATGAGGATTAAAAGATGAAGAAACTTGTTATGTATGTGGTTTAATTTCCAATTTTGGATATAAAATGGAAACTAAGTGGGGTATGATGTAATGTTAGGAAGATGAAAATTGAATTGTTTAGGGTAGAGAGTGGCCGAGTTAACCTCCAAGAGCCCCATGCCCTCGGAGTGCCACCTACATAGTCCTAGCGAAAAGGGACCTCGAGGCTAATGTAGTTCTCCCATGAGCTAGGGAAAAATATGATGAGGTATAAAAATGAGTTAGTAGGTATTAGGCATGATTTGGGTTTTAGGTTGCTAGGTGTGGGTGGGTTATAGGTAAAGTGATATAGGTGATGTTGATTATGGAAAAAGAAGGAGATTACCCCAAAGGTAAGTGTCGAGGACTAAGTCTTGTATAAGGTAATCAAAATGTAAGCAAAGATGGTTTAAGAGATAAGAGGGGCAATAAAGCCACCGATTGGGAAGGATCATACCGAGTAGATCACACCTTGGAGGAGGTGATGAATGTAAGACCCTAAATACATTACATGATTGATTGTTCTACGGTGAAAATCAGTCACATGATCACCAAATGTCTTGGTTTATGAGAGGTCCCTTGAGGCAGTAGGAAATGGGAGTATGAATGGTGAAAAGGGTGGAAGGTGGTTAACTTTATATGATATGAGGTAGCATGCTCTTTGGGCAAGAGATCCAAGGTCACAATTGACAAGTCCATGACTAAATTTTTTTCCATTTTGACTTATATTTGAGATAGACTGATTGATGTGGGAAGTCTATATGGGATGAGGAATTTAACTCCTTGAGGTATTCGTGAAGCTGATCGATGTGGGAAGCTTCAATTCTCTCACTTTCTTTGTTATTTTTAAAACTCTTTACATAGTTGTCCTCCGAGGGAGCAGTCTATTTATTGCAGCGATTATCGAGAGGAGGAGTTCCTTTTGAGGGAGTCATCTTTTAATTAGAAGTTTGACTCAAGGAGTAGGGTCCCATGTGGGGGATTTGAAGTCATGGACAAGACTAAGGTGAAGAAGAGGACTCTTGTTCAAAAGGTAGGGTGAAATGACCATGGGATCTCATCTAAAGGTAGACAAAAAGTATCCATGAGAATCATGTGATGTGCAGTGCCATGGTACACATATTCAAGAGAAGATAAAAGTGATAGGTACTCACATGATTTGTGTTTAATCATTGATGAGGTGTATGAAGTGGATAATGTTCAAGGGACAAGCATGGAAAGAGACAAAAGGTGAGGTAGGACTACAAGTCAACAATAGAATGGTTGAAGATGTAAGGTGTTAAGGGGCTTAGGTTCGGGTTTACCATCGAGTGAAGATAAACGATAAGCACCTGATCCATAGGTATGAGTCATGATGTATGGTCCAAGCCAATTAGGAGCAAATTCTCCTTGTTGAATTTTTATGCTTTGGTTACGTGTTGATTTTATTTCAGGACAAGCTTACCAACTTTGAAGGTTCATTCATGGAAACATTTATCGTAGGCATGTTTGATACGTTTACGGTAAACTTGAAGGTGATCCAGAGTGTTAAGACAATGTTCATCTAATAACTCTAGCTATGCTAAATGGTCTTGACGAAATTTTCCATCATGGAGCATGCCATGGAGAGAAATGCAGAGTGAGGGAATCTAGACTTTGAGAGGTAGAACGACCTCTATACCGTAGACCAAAGAAAAGGTGTAGTGGCAGTGGAAGTGTGAATACTAGTGCGGTATGCCCATAGGGCAAAAGGAATGTGTGTATGCCAGTCCTTCCCAGTATCATTAACCACTTTCATGAGAATTTTATTTAAGGTTTTGTTAGTGAATTCAGCTTGACCATTGGTTTGTGGGTAATAAGGTGACGAAAAAAACTTAGCTGAATGCCAAAAGCGTCGTAAAGTTTTCACAATGTTTTTTTTTGAATTGTTTTCCGTTGTCAGTGATGAGGTGATGAGGAACACCAAAGTGATAAATGATGTGATGATTGATGAACTCACATATTTTCTCAGCTTTCATGGAGATGAGTGGTATGGCTTCCACCAATTTTTGTAGTATTTGGTAGCGGTAATGATCCATTGATGTCGTTGGGAAGAATGGGGATTGATTTCTTCGACAAGATCCAAACCCCATTGAGAGAAGGGACAAAGGTCATGACAACCTATAAGGCATGGCTGGGTGTGTGATGAAGGTGGCATGTTGTTGGCATTTTACACAACACTTGACATAGTCGCAACAATCATGGTTAAGGTTTGGCGATAATAGCCTAGGTGAAGAATTCATTTAGCAACAGCAAGGCCATTGAAGTGGCCTCCACATATGCCAAAGCATGAACCTCCTTAATGGTGTAAGGAATTTCAGAACTTGGGAGGCATCATAAGAGAATACCATCAAAGCCATGCTTATAGAGGAGCCCCCCCAAGATGAAGTAACGAGAGACCTTTTTAAGGAAGGCGCGTTGTCTGTTATGGGTGAGATCAGGAGGCAAGATGGAGAGATAAATATAGTCAGAGTATTATTTGTACCAAAGGTCACTCGGGCGGGGTGAAAGTTTCGATGGAGTAAACATCATGAGGTAGATAAGAAGGTGATTAGAGTCATTATACGGTGATAAAGATTTTAGAATCAGCGAGTGAAGCAGATATTTGGGAAGCTAAGTAGGCCATGGTATCTACAAATTTTTGGTTGAATGTGGGACAACTTGAAGGGCATAACGGTCCAAGGTGGTCAAAAGTATGTCTACATGATGTTTATACTTTTGAAGTATCTCATTACGAAATTGGTATATACCATTGACTTGGTTTACGACCAATTGAGAATTACCAAAGATGTTGATTGATTTGACATCTAGGGCATAGGTGGCTTGGAGACCTAATACGAGTTCTTTGCATTCGGTGATATTGTTTATACATTCAAAATCAAGTTTGAAAGACAAAGGCATGGGCTCACCATCAAGAAGAATGAGGATAATACTAGCCCCACCCCCATGCTGACACTTAGAACCATCAAAGAAGAGTGTCATTTGGTAAGGGGTTCATCCAGGAAAGGGTAGTAATTGACTCATTTGGAAAGTCAAAATTAGAGGGTTGATCCCCGGAAATAGGTGCGTCGGCCAATTGGTTGTGATAGCTTGGCCCTTGATGGACTTTTGATGAATGAATTCAAGGTCAAGGTCAGCTAAAAGCATAAGCCAATGTGCAACATGCTGATTTTGGTAAGGTTTGGCATACATGAAGTGTAAGGGGTTGGTGTTGGTCACAACATAGGTTTTGTGGTTGAGTAGGTAATGGTGGAGTTTGGTGGCAATGAAAACTAAGGCTAAGAAAAGTTTTTCGGGATGGTTGTATTGGGTTTCATAGTCCAAAAGAGTATGTCTTATGTAATAATCCACCTGCTCCCTATGTTGTTCATCAAGATGAGTGAACACGGATCCCAAGGAGTGATCGGTAGCTAAGATGTATAGGTAGAAAGGTTGATCGTCTTTAGGTGGAATGAGTATGAGTGGTTAGAGAAGGTATTGTTTTAGGGCCTCAAAAGCTTTGTGGTAGTCATCATCCCATTTAAAGGAGACATCCTTCTTGAGCAGATGATGAAATGGTTGACACCGATTAGATAATTGTGAAATGAAACGATGAATAGACCTGCAACTGACTTATCTTGCAGGCTATGAAGTTGTCTAAGGTTAGTAGGAGGAGGAATTTTGAGAATGGCCTTGAATTTAGTAGGGTCGACTTCTATAACACATAGGGAAACGATAAATCCCAGGATTTTTCTTGAGAGGACCACAAAGACGCACTTCTTAAGATGAAGGTGAACGTAATATTTAATGAGATGGTCAAAGATGGTTTTCAGGACTGTAAGGTGTTCAGAGCAGCACTTAGATTTGGCCAAGATATCGTCCACGTAATCTTCCAATATGTAATGCATGATGTCATGGAAGATGTAAGTCATAGCCCGCTGATATGCGGTACCAACATTTTTAAGGCCAAAAGGCATGACTCGGTGTGAAGGTCCCCTAAGGGGTGATGAACGAGGTCTTGTGTTGATCTTCTAGGGCAAGAAATATTTGGTTATAGCCTGAGAATCCATCCATGAGTGATAACATCTCATGACCAGTGGTAAGGTCAACTCGTTGATCAATACTGGGTAAGGGAAAGTTGTCTTTCGGGAAGGATTGGTTGAGGTCACAGAAGTCCATGTAAATGTGGATTCCCCTTGTCACCTTAGTGATAGGGACAATATTAGAAATCCAACGAGGATAATAAATGGGTAAGATGAAGGAAATAGAAAGAAGGTGTTGAATTTCTTCTTTGATAAGAAGGGCAATGCGAGGGTGCATTTTTCTCAAATTTTGTTCGATGGGTTTGGCATTGGGAATGGTTACGATATTGTGGACCACTATGGTGGGGTCAATACTAGGCATGTCTGTATAAGACCAAGTGAAAGCGTGATTATGATCCTTGAGAAAAGAAGTGATTGCTTCTTGTTTAGCAACATCTAAAGATTGACCAATCTTTAGAATGTGCGAGTCATCCTGAGTATGAATGTTGATTTCGATAGTCGATTCATTTAACATTGTTTGCATCTCAGAGGGTAACAGAAGATGAATGTATGAGTCTTCTGCACTAAGGTAGGTGAGTATAGATTCATCATCCTGAAATTAAATGACATTAATTAAAGGTGTGTCATCATCGATCATTTCAAGATAAGAGAAGGGAAGAGAGGAAGGGGACTCACCCTCGCGTAGATAAGTTAGAGGCCCCAAGGAAATGGTGTTTATGATTTTTTTTTAGGAGGGATAGATTCTAGTTCCATCGACTCTGTTGGTGACAAAGGTGGAGCGGGTGAAGGAGGTGGAGAAGGTCTGATGTCCTCGATGGGTTTAATGCAGGCTTGCTTGGTAGGTGGTTTAGCAAAGCTGATACCACTACGGTCATTATGTTTATGGATGGTACATGGAATAATAGTATGGCAACCTAGTTCATAAAAGACAAAACCAAAACCCTTCCATGCACATCGGTGTGGGAAGGTGTGGGTGAAATGATGATTGGTGAGAGACTGGAAGTCAGTGGAAAATGGGTGAGTTTGTGACTATGGTTTAGGTGTGTAAGTGGTAATATCAAGTCCCCCATAAGTGATACTGGTACAAAGATGAGGAGGACCATAAAAGGAGGCATTCTCCAATGTGGTGATTATAGCGAGGGTGCTGGTGAAGACTTCCATACTCTTGTGGAGTGAGGAAGGTGTTGACACTATATAGGCGGAACTCCCCTAGAGTGAGGTGTTGAAAAACACCTTCTAAGGGATCAGTGGTTGGTATGGAAGTAGTTGGGATGGATAATGTGTTGGGGTCAATTCTGAGGTGGAAGTAATGGATTGGGAGGCTGATGGTTCAGCCGTGGAGGTTGTGGTAGTGGTAGGAAAGGGGGAGGCATGTGCGGTTGAGGTAGCAACTATACTATACTAGTAAGTGGAGGTGTAGGTGAAGTGGTAGTGGTCATGGAGGTAGGCACCTTAAAGGGTATTAACACATCAATAGGTCGGTAAATCATGTTGCATGTTTTAAAAGGTGATGTATTAGCTGGGATAGTGTAGGTATGTCCTTCATGCTCAAACCTTACACAATGATGCAAAGTGGAAGGAACACAACCCATGACATGAATCCGTGGTCTGCCGAGCAACAAGTTATATTGAAATCCCCCTTCAAAATGTAAAATAATTCTAGAATAGTACGGGGCCCCACGTGAACATGGAGGATAATGGTGCTTAGTGTAGAGGTGATAGCATCATTGAATGAATGAAAATGACAAGATGTTTATGGATGTAATTGTCAAGTATGTGCATTTGAGAAAATGCATGGGATGAAATGATGTTAATGATAGCACCCCCATAAATCATCACACATCGTACCCATATGTCATGGATGTGGACAGAGATGAAGAGAGTTGGAGTGCAGGTCATCGAGTTTAGTGTGGCATGATCTCTTCCTCTGAGAAGCTAAGGGAGGCTACTTGGTGAATAGGGTGGGGTGAAGATGAAGGTGGTAATTTGGTGAGAGAGGCTACATGATGGGGTGTGATAATGGAGGCTACGGGTGTAGGGTCATTGGGTAAAACCTCAATAGATTGAAGAACCTCCATGAGAGCTTGACGATGGGATTCCAAGGTTTGAATGAGGTCATATAAGGAAATTTTGAGGGAGATTGGTGTAATTGTTTAAGCATGGTGCGATGTGTGACTCCATTAGAAATAGGGTATGTGGGGCCGTAGATAGTGATTTTAGGTATGGGTACAGATGGTATATTGGGTATAGGATTGTTTAGCGAGTCAATTGCATTTTCTTTGCCCTTATCCTTTTAAGCACATGTAGTGACGTGTATCATATTTATTTGAGGGAGTTTTAAATGGAGAAGGTGTAGGATGAGTGGTACAACAACATGACGGAAAAAACCTATTGGAGGAGAAAAGCCTTGTGAATTAAGATGAGTGCAACGACATTTAGGTGATGGTGTGGAAAGTTCTCTGATGCAAACCATGTTAATTCCAAATCTTGGAGGTGGCTTTAGGAGCTATGAGGGTGGAGGTCATGGTTTTTGAGTGGGTAGTGTGGGACTGGGTGTCGGTCAAGTAGGGTCCTCATTGAGAAGGTCATCATCATCAAAGTTGGCTTCTTGAGGACACAACTGGATAAGGACGGTTTTAAAAGCCTTAAATTTCTCCACATTGTGCCTGACACATAATGGTAGGCACAAATTTTTGTATCATCAAACCCCTTTGGCTTAGGTTTGAGGGGGTCATAAGGTATGAGCGGGGAAATGTAATGACGAAGTCTCGAGGAGGTTAGTTAAAATTTTGGCATAGGACCTTGCTAGTGGGTCGTGATGAGAAGTGAGCATGGGTTTGGTTGTAGGTGTAGTTGATTATTGAGGAAAGGTCATCGCGGGAGGGGAATAAGTTGAGCTATGGTTTTGGGTCTTTGGCATGGTCGTGGGCATCGATCATGTTTATATAGGTAGGGGTATGGTAGTTGAATGGGCGGGAGGGTGTATGGTTATTTGGACTACCTTATTGGGAGGTAGCGGGGTTTTGTCTTTGGGTTGCACCTTCTTGGGTAAAGGTGATATGGGCACATGGGATCTAGAAGGAAAAGCTGATGGGGAAGAGGGTGAGTTACCTAGGGGGATAATGAAGGTTCGGTGAAGGTAGATGAAGTGGGTCGTGTAGGGGTGTGAGGACAACGAGGCTGAAGTGTAGTGGGTAGTGAAGAAATAGTTGAGGGTATTGGAGGTATGGGTGGTAGAGGTGCTGGAGGCATGGGTGTAAGTCATGTTAGGCACCTAGGTAGGTTAGAGGTTTGTGAGGAAGGGATGGGCTGTTGTGTTTTTGGTTTATTAACGGGAGGAGGTCTCTTAACCATGTTGGGGGTGAGGTCCTAAGATGGATGGGATAGGTGCAGGTGTGATTTTTACAGCAAGGGTATGAGTTATATGGGTTTGGTTCTTCTATTTGGGTGTCGGAGTAGGTGTGGTGTTGTTTTTGGAGGATGTAGCTAAATCTAGTTTGATAGGTGGATGAGTAATCTTTGGTGGTTGGGGTGACCCCTAAAGTGGTAATAGGTTTAGTCAAGGAAGATGTTGTAGGCGTGGGTTTGGGTTTAAATGTAGGTTGGGTTATGGGTAAGGGTGTGTGTTGAGATATGATGGGTGTTATGGAAGAAGTTATAATAGAGGTGGTTGTGTTCGGTTCGATTGGTCAAAATATCTTTGGGTAGATAGTGGAGGTATCAACAAGTGACATCTGCATACGAGTTGAGATGGGAAGCAAAAGGCACCCCCATAGTAAGGCCCTATCCACATAATCTAAGCGATCGGCCAAACGTGAGAACGACACGTATGTAGGTGGAGTTGATGAGGACCTAATGGCAATTCCTATAAAATGTGTCTTAGAGACAGGGGAATTGGCTAGCTTCAGCTTCCATGGGTAAGAGAGCCGAAAGTAGGTCTGCAAGATCTTGGGTAGCTGATGGAGAATGCTCACCAAGAGGTAAGGGTATCGAACCAGGTCTGTGATAGGGGAAGGAGATGATGGGTGCTCCTTTATAGGTGGAGGAGATGATGGGAGCTCCTATGTAGGTGGAGGAGGCAATGGGTGCTCCTCTGTGGGTGGAGAAGGTAAATAAGTATCCTCCGTGGACTGAAGAAGTATTGTGGGTATCAGTTCCCTAGGTGGAGAAGCCAAAGGTGAAATGGTCTCAATGTTAGCGAAAGGCTCCTCCATAGGTGAGGAAGGAGGTGAAAGGTGTTCCTCTGTGGGTGAAGGAATAGGGGAGGTTGGTTCCAATGTGGAAGGAGGATTTCGGGCTAGAATCTCCTCTATGGAAGGAATATGGGGTAATTAGGAAGCAACAGTGCATCACTAAAAATAGCGTGGACCTCGCGGGTATGGGTATCATGAGTTGAGGTCTCACCGGTTTGATCAGACGAAGGGGCATGATTGGGAAATGGTTTCTTGAAGATGTGTAGGTTTTGGTTGGCAGGTGCGTTAGGATTATCCATGGTTAACTCACCTTTCTCAAGCATTTCTTGGACAATGTTTTTAAAAGTGATGCAATTTTCATCACTATGACCCTTTACTCGATGATAGTTACAGAAGTCATGTTCTTTATACCATGCGGGCATGGGGTGAGCAGGGTCAAAACTAGTGTGTGGTTTTATAGGTGGAAGGGTGATGGCTTCGGCTTTGATAAGATTTTCTAAGACATAAGAGTAAGGCTCCCCAATTGGGGTGTATTTCTGTTGTTCTCGTCTGAATTGAAAAGTCTAGATGGGTGAGATATTAGATCATGAGGGGGTATCCTAATTTGACAGATGATCTGGGCCAGCCTTGAGTACCACTGCGTTAGCGGTGCCCTTGGACTTTGAATAATTGTTTTGTGGTTTAGAAGAATAAGAGGTATCATTCGACTTGAATGCCTAATTCTTATTGCGTAATTGGATTTTATTCTCTTCAATGGCGCAAATCTCTAACTTTCGTGCCATGGTGAATGCTTCATCAAATGTTCAGAAGGTTTTAACCTAAAGGGTAGGTGAGATATGTCTAGAACAAGCTCACGTAAAGAGATTGATGAGTTCTATTTGTGGCAGTTGGAAGGTGAGTTGATTGATCAGGCTATGCCAACGAGTGACAAAATTTGTGATAGATTCATCCTCATACTGACACGTGGAGTATAGATTGGTCATGGTAACCTTCTTGATGATATTGATGGAGAAGTGATCTAAGAAGGCTTGGGCTACCTAATTAAATGAGCATATAGAGTGTCTAGGTAACCCCTATACTAATCTAATGCGAGTCTAATCGAGACATGGGAAATGTTCTTAAGAGCAAAGCATCATCGTGAGCGATTAGGTAGCACCCGTGTTTGAATGATTACGCAAATGATGTTTGAGTCTCTTTACTATTAAAGCGGTTGAATTTAGGCATATCCTAATGTACGGGGTATGGATGAATAGGAATGGATGGGTGGATGAGCTTGTTACAAATTTCGTCATAGGTGAGAGTGTTACGGGGCGAGCCGAAACCAATGCCTCCAATGTTTACATCTTGTCCAACATCAATTTGATTAAGTCGTTGGTAGGTTGTGATGATTGGGTGCCTCTTGTAGCATGAGAGGGTTGGTTTTGGGCATATAATGGGGGTGGCATTCCAGTATATGGCACTGCCATGTAGGTTGATTGAGAAGAAGGTAATGAAATAGGGGTACATACCCAGAGTGAATAATAGATGAAATGGGAGGTTACTGATAGTACGTATATGGAGGTGGAAGGGTCGTGGTAACCCTAGTGGTAATGGGGGCTAATGATTATGGAATGGAAAGGACCACGTTCTGAAAAGGGGTAGGGGTCACCGACACCGGAGGTGGTAGTGTAGCTACGGGTATATGTGAGACATTAGGGGTGGATGAGGTTGCATTTTGGGTGGTTGTCGAAGGTATGGTGGATGTGGCGGGTGCAACGGAGGTAGCAGACACGACAATCATAACGGGTATAGGACCTAGCTACGAAATGATTAGGGGTAAGGTAGATGCGGGTAGCACGAAGCTAGATGGGGCCGATGTAGGAGTGGGAGTGAGAGTCGGAGGGATAGATACGGGCATGTCGTATATCAACTGACCCAGGCATCTCGAGTGGACGAGTGGGAAAGGTAAAACTAAGGCAACATGGTTTTGGTCAAGGAGTCACGTGAACTCCTCATCTCGGTAGCTATAGTGATAGGTTGAATAGGATCCATGGCTGGTGATAAAATGGAAGGTGGTGAAAGAATAGGTGGGAGGTGTTGACAACTGACATGGAATACGAGTGCGCTTGCTTGTCTTGGTCAGCACCATGTGAACCAAGACTTAATCGGGTTGGGCAATGCTTCTCTGTAAATGACACAAAAAAATAGCGAGAACAAGTGAAACATGCGGTAAGAAGAGAATTAGGTACCAAATGTTGGCTGAAAAGTGACACAGATAACTGATTCTGGTTAGGGTAAACCGATGCTAGTTATAGGTAATGCGGCGGTCATTGTGGGAAATGGACAATGAATGAAAAACAAGGTATACGGTTAAATCTAACAGGTATGCCAAATTTGATGAGTTTTACAAGGCCAATGGGAATGCTAGCAATGATAGGGACTTTGAAAAGTTGAAGAATATGAATAAATGTCCTTTTGGGTAGGTTAACAAAAAGGACATGGAACCGACGCCGGTTGGGTATAACTAACGATGGTGAGAAGGTAACCAATGACGGTTGCTTTAGATGACACCTGGTCATTGTGAAATTGAAACAATGATGAAATAAAAGTGGTTGTGAATTAAAAACTGATGAGGAATCAAACCCATAATTCTGAGAATGATGAGAATATGGTCTAGGAACACTCAGAAGAAGTTGGAATACACTAACTATGATGAGGAGCATGCGAGGAGAAACAAAAGTAAATGAAGAACGTGACTTCTCACCTCAAAACGCAAGTCAAGCAGAAACACCAAGAAAAATATGATCCTAAGAGTGATTTTCTATTATGTTTGTTTAGCTTATGCTATTTAAGGACTGACACATGAACTGTAAAATAGAGTTTTTGGTGAGGATGGCTTCCTATGAAGAAGGAGATCTAAAAGGTGAGGTTTTAGGTATGTTATGGTGGGGGCGGGCCTCGCTCTGAAGTATGACTTGATAGAGCAACGAGTTAGGTGCCCACTGTATTGTGATCGTGTGATCACCTACAACTTCTTCCATGTAGGATGTTATTTAAGAATGTATGTATTTTTAAATTTTTTGTGAGGTTTGGTAAGACTCAGAGAAAGAGAAAAGGAAAGAAGTGCTTTTGTACGATTCATTTGTCAATCATCAGTTGGGCATGACTTCCATCGTATAGGTTGCCCTCAATTAATGTGAGCTAATGCAATAAATCAAAATGGAATGCACTAATTTTAAGCCCAAATCGAAGTGTGAAGTTGGATGACACAAATAGACGAAGAGGAAGAGGGATGCTCTTTTCACTAAAATTTAGAAAAACACGAAGAAATGGTTCTTTTTAAGTACACAAAAAGAAAGGTTTCTTTTAGAGTAAATAGAAAGAAGAAGTAGGTTACCAAGGAAGAAAATTAAGGTGTATGCTTTTCAGAAGGGAAAAAAACACACACATTTTCCTAGGAATGAATAAAATGCAAGGAACCCCGATCGGTTCCACCAGGCGTGCCAAAATGTTTCACCTGATTCTTAGATATTTCTTTGAAATATTGACGAAACAGATAGGGTAATGGGTGTAGGAGGAATACCTATTGAAATGTTGGTTGATGGGTTGTTACGTGCGTGTTAACTCCTGAATCCACAACTGATCGTGAGAACTTCCTTTTGGCTAGGAGGAACTACCTGTAATGAAAATCAAGACCACCAAAAAGAGTTAAACAATATGTGTAGTGAACTACCTAGCGTGTGCTAGATCCGGGAAGTGTGATACTTCCTAGATGGCTGTCAGTCCACTATTTAAAACAATTTAATGCGGGTAATAAAGTAAATCCTATTGTAATTAAAATGATTTGGGTATCTCATCCAAAATACAATAAGAAAGATCTAATCTAACATGCTAAGTTAAAATAAGATTCGGAGGTCAAGCGATTGGTCTTGGGTCTCTGCAGGTTTGACAGAGGTCTCAAGTAGATCACATGTGAATAATGGTGATGTGGGAATAGGTGGATAGGTCAGCATTGCAGGGCTGTAATTGTGAATACGAGACCGATCCTGGTTAAGGGTGATTGATGGTGGTTGGGGATAAATGGTGTTGATTCTTTGTGGAAAAATGGGAATGCCACAAAATGAGCTTTGGGTCTCCCTTGTGATTTCACAAAAGACTTGGTTGGCCTAAATGAGGTATTAGGCTATTTGGGTGGGATTTGGAAAGGTTTTAATGGGTATATGGAGGGGTGAGTATTAGTGGAAGTCAATGGGTGGCTAGGGAAACAAAGGATGACAATATAATGATGAAACCAATGAACCAGAGGAGTACAACATTCTACTTACTTGGAACCTAGTTTTGGATGCCTCTGTGAGTGAGGAATGAAGGTATTGGTAAGAGGTTGAAGGCTGCAGATGATCACCAATTTTAGGAAAGCTTCTACATGGGCTGCATGTGCATTCCTTTTTTCTTGTTTGGATCACTTCCTTACTGGGGTAAGTGCTAGATGGTACATGCGGGAGAAAATTCTTGATCTCCTTCCTTGCATGCGTGTTCTCACTAAAATTATTTCTCAGAAGATGCGATATCTCTCAAGAATGTGCCAATGTTTGCCAAACTAGAAAATAAGGTTGTTTTGGGAGTTAAAAGGTGACCGAAGGTGGTTCCATCTTAACCGGAAATGGTTAGGGGTAACTAGCGTCGGTCAAGGTGGGATTTCCTAGGTCTACTAAACTAGGGAGATCCTCTTGATTTTCACGGGATCTCATGTAGTTAACCTATGGATTAGACTCAAGCTTCTTGTAAAAATGTGGGAATGTGGTTAGAGGGAATGTAGGCATTGATTTTTAGGGTTTGGGTAAGTCTTAGTTTGTTATGACAACTTACTAAGAATAGGTCTTAAGGTAAGTTGGATTGATGAGGTGTCTAGGTGAGGTGTATGTGGACATTATCCAAATTAAGATATTTAAATAAAAAATATGGTGAGGATAATGAATTAATTAAATTAAATTAATAGTAGTGGGGTGAAGGGGGCCATGGCTAGGTGAATGTGATGAAGGTGCTTATTTATCGATGGACTAAAGGGGAGTGTGACCTAATTTTAGTGTCATAATATTTATTAAGGTTACTGCGGTGATGTTAGGTAACATGGTTAATGAAATATATCTTAGCTATTTTGATGATGGGTTTATTTTTAAGGCCTGCAAATAGGCCGTGAGCGGGGATTGAAGTAGGCGTGGTAGATGTTGAAGGGTCTGGTCTTGTGGATAACAATACTAGAGGAGTTAGATGATTAAGTCGGTTCTTCCATAGTAAAAGCACTAGGCATTGGAGGCATAGGTGGAAGATATTTGATAGTGTTGATGGTGTGAAGGGAGTTGATGTAGTTCCCACTTCCCTTTGACACTTTTATTACGATCATGATACTATAGACTATATGATGGACATTCCTATAGTTTGGATTTAATATGGTGTTAGATGTCGAGATCCTGGATTATTATTGAATCTAATTAATATATGATGCATGATTATTGTTGGAGACATTTTATATAGATGTTGACATGCTTTATCGAACATGGTTATATTGTAGATGTTGATTCAAACATGTGATATTTGATAATTTGAGTAAACCTAGAAAATTGAAATTATTTGATGATGATATAGTTGTTGATATAAATTGTAAATGATTTTGTTGATTTCCTTGATGATTGTTGAGATTCATATGCATAGATGATTTTGTGATTATATTATATATTCATTTTAGACATTACGATCGGCTCTGAGCTAAAGGATGTATTTGTGTTTTGTAGGTTAAAATATCACAACAAACATCAGGGGATTGGAGACCAACCATAATGGAATTCTAGGTGAATTAGACAAGGTCACCATGGCAACATGTCTTGAGTGTGTGTGTTGTATTTTGTTAGGGATTCCCATGGGGGATTTCCTTTATATGTGACCATGGGTTTGTGTATTTTATTAAGGTGGTTAAATTTTATTTATTGTTGTATGTATTTTATTAGTGATGTGTTCATTTCTTTATTTAATTATGTTGTGGTAGATTAATGTGAGAAATCATATGGTTAATATTTAAATAAGTCAAATTGGGATATGGGAAAGTAATTATGGAAGTTGTTCACTCTTTGTATTTAATATGTAAGTGATGTGTAAGAATGTGTAAGTCAGATTTTGGAGTATGAAACACTCCACCTCCTTGGAAATTCGAATTTGTCCTTGGAGGCTATTTTTGGAGGCTTGTGGGACAAGTAAAACTTGTCCCATGCCTCTTAGTTTTATTTACCAATCATGCTTATGGTTGGAGAGGTGATTTTATACTTTTATAATGCATTTTATTAATGATGTTGCAAGTTTTGATTGCACTCTCTTACATTTTTATTTAATTTGTAGTCCTTTGGGGTGTGGGATTTTTGGAGTGTGCAAGTAACTTGTCATCTTTCACCCACCTCTTTATTGTGCTTGGGAAAATGAGATGTTGAATTTTGTGTTGGAGTTGAGGATGTGTGATGTGGCATCCTACATAGATCCACATCATCCTCTTCTCTTCCCTCTTGCTTAAATTCAAATTTTCTTGCCTTGTTTTGGGTTGTTGAATCATTTTACAAAACTCCTTTGGGGATCATTTTTGCTATTTGGAGATCTTGTGGATTTTAGAGGATATTTGGAGATAATTTCACACTTGGCATTACTTGTTTTGGGACTATGTTTTGGGAGTTAAAAGTTTGTTGTTGGAAACAAAAGTGAGCATGGAGAGATAGGAATTTCACTCTCCTTTTATGATGTTATTTTCTTGATTATGTTGTGTGAATGGTGCATGTTTTGATTTATTTATTGGCTGGTTGGGTAGACTGCCATAGGGATGGTGTAGGAGAAGGATATGGGGAATCCATGTGGGGGGCATAAGGGAATGCCTTTGGCATCAATTTTTTGGAGGTATTTAGGGTTTGGGATCCATCATGGAAAAGAAATAGCTTGAATTTATTACTTTATGGGGGCATAAGGAAATATGTGGGGGAATAAGGAGGGATTTGTGGGGGCATAAGGATTTGTGTGTGATGCATTATTTTGTGGTTTTTCTCGGTGGATGCCCAATTCCCATTGGGAGGCATACTTAGCTTCCCCCATAGTCCTTTCTCCCTTTGATTATGTGATCAAGCCTGAGTATTGTTTTGATGGTTTTTAATTGCGGTTGTAAACTGTTGTGTTTGTTGGACTATATTTTATATGAATTATGCATGTTGAAAGAATGTTGTGTGTTGTGGAAGCTAGTTGTTTCCATGGGTTGAATTACACCTCTTATTGTATTGTGGTTGGGGCTCGGGGCCAATGATGAAGGATGGCTTCTCCTTTCATTGGATGTCTTGGTTGGGTGGAGAGCGTTGCCTTTCCCCCACTTTTGTTGTGATCGATTGGAAGAAAAAGAAAGCTTGCGAGCGAGAAGAAGACAACTTTGCCCATTTTTGTGAAATATATTTTTGTTGTAACCTTTCCCACTTTGAAGTGGGTGAAATTGTAATACATTTGTGAAGAAAATATGTTGTAATTGATTATGAAAGTTATATATTCAAACTATGAAGGATGTTTATACTCTGTTCTATTTATTGGAAAGAAAGAAATAAAATTATGTTAATTGCATTCAAGGAATGGAAGAATGTAAAGAAGTATTTCTTTTTAAAGTCAATAAAGAATTGTAAGATATTCCCTCATTTACATTGTTGTGTTGAATTGGAATATCATATTGTGATTTGAATCTCTATTTAAAAAAATGGAAAAAGAAGATATACGTATGAAGGAATTATATTGCTTTGTCTCTTTATGAAATACATTAAATTGAAAATTTGAATTTACAATTTATCTTTGAAATGATTGGTTTATAAACAACTAAATACCTTGGACTAGATTAGAAATTAAATACCACTCTTAAACGATGAAATTGATATTCAGAATTTTCTAGAAATGGATCTCGGATGTAAATTTAAAACTGGCAATTAAAATTAATCAAAATGCACTGATTTTGGGCACTGCACATTATAAACAACTTAGAAATGTTAAAATTTAGCAATTTGTATTATTAAGGAACTCAAATTAGTAAAGAAACACTTAAGGAAACATTTAAAACATTACAAAATCAGACCCAAACCTTTCATAGTCAATTTGTAGTCTTTTTCTGTCAATTGTTGGAAAAACTCAAATTGGAAATCAAACAAGTGAAATTACCTCCCTAAAACATATTAAACCCTTCATGGAAAAATCATCCATGTTTTTGGCATGTTGAGTGAAGAAGGAGAACAAATTGAACAAAATTGATAAGTTAAAATTTACCAGTTGGCTTTTAAAATCCTACAAAATGTTTTTTTTGTAAAATTGACCCCTTAAACTTGATCAAAATATAAAATTAGTTATCCCTATGCAAAGAGGGTGTCGAGAGCTTTCTAGAAAGTCTTCATTTGCCCAAACTTGAGCTTTCTAGCAAAAGTTATGGCGCTTTGAAGTTTTCCTGCTTTGGCGGGAAAATTTGGGAAAATTTTCCCTGGCGGGCTCTTGACCCAAAAATTTCCGTTGAAAATTCCTTAGAACTTTTTTAAAAATCTTCGGAAAATTTTTAAATTTTCCTCCACGCCCGTGTCCAATCGAGGCTGCCAGGTGTCCTCACGGTGCGGCGGAGGAAGTGTGACATTATTTTTTTCCTTTGGGGATTTTTAAAATTTTTAGACAAGCTGTACCTTTTGCTCACTGGTCCACGGCTAATCACGAGGCTACCACATGGCAGCATGGGGGTGACAACAGGGTGGGAAAACCCTCACGACCCTTTTTCCTTTTGAAAATTTTGTTTGGAATTTTTATGTGTTTCCTCTCTGACCCCTGCACTCCCGCCCTGCCTTGGGAAAACCTCCTCCGCAGATGCATGGACCCTCTCATCAAAATTCCCCTTATCTCCCCTTCGGAAAATTTCATCCAAAAGTTCCACCACCCACCCTTCCCTAACTTCTCCCTCACGTTGGTTCATTGAACGCCACATGTCATCTGGCGGGGTAGGGAGGCGCGGGAAAAAAAAAGGTGAACTTTTCCCTGTGCAAGGAAAAATTTCAAATAGCTCCTGTGACCCACCAACACGAGAAATGGGTTTTCTTCCCCTCTTGACATGTGTCCCCTCTTGGGAAATTGACCCCTTAGCTCCACCAATCCATAACTAGAGTTTCACAAGGAGTTACGGAGGACTTCTTTATATCACGAGAAAGGTGAGAAAATTTCCTATCTGGGAATGATTTAAGGAAATTTTGATTATGTTAAGTGTGAGAAAAATAAAGTTGAAACTCTGAGCCTGTTAGAGAGTGGGTATGGGGATAAATTTTACCCCCTGAACCTAATTGAAACTTCTAACCCTAAATTTTGGACCTTGTGACCTTTGATAATTGTAATAAAAGAAAAGTTTGTTCTAGTGGATTTGTTTTGTTCCAGAATCTATTAGTGGAAGCTGTTGCCGTGTAGCCTGGTTGTAGACACTCCTAATCAAGTCCTGGGAGTGGGTAAGTGAGACCTTACTCTGTTGATTTTAAATATGTATTCCATTTCTCACTATAATTTAACCCTGCTCTTGTCTTAGATCTTGTGGAATTAAATACCTTGGGTATTTAATTGTTTTAGGTCCCTAACCTAAATTTTATTTAAGGAATATTTAGCTAAAATGTCAATGTAAACAGTGATTAATTTAATCCCTAAGGATATTTGAGCTAGGCATGGAATTATTACACTTGTTTCTTTATAATGTGGTATTAGTAATTATTATAATGGGAAAAGTTATCAGTTGAATTTAATTGTCCTTGAGACTTTGGTTATTAACTCCTAACACCTTTAAAAAAAATTACTCCATAATTTTCTAACTAAACCTAGGTTGCTCATGGGTCTCAAGTGGGTTGTTTTTAATGGGAATCACACTTGGTAGCGAGTGATGGTTCAATATATTGGACCATTGGGCACACTAGAAAACTTGAGACATGAACTATAAACCTGGCACACTTTTAAAACTAGAAAACAACCTTGTTTGAAAATTGAAAAAAATAAGTATGAAGAAATATTGCATTACTCGAGTTCATTTGAACCGCTGCGAGAATTAAAATGATAATAAAATAATACGTTGTTTGAGTTGTTGTGTTTGCTTAGTGGCATTTTTTCTAAACCCGGAGTAACTAAGGATGTTAGATTAAATTATTTTGGTGAACTTATAATATAATGGAAACTTTGCCCCCTTTGAAAATGTGTTGTTTTACAAGTCCTAAAACTTTATTTAATTATATGATGCACTAATCCCTTTGTTGAAACCCTTCCTTATTGGAGTTGTTGGAATGATGAGATGTATGGTGTGATTCTTGTAGTTGGACAATAGTGGTAGTGTTCTAGGCTAGGAAGAGTTATTTTGAAGTTTTTAGAGCTTCCTTCCTTCAGTGGTTAGGGAAGAAGGTCTAGTTTTCAGGTTTCCATGTTGTTACTGTGTGAGAGAGTGGACACTAAGTCTGGGTGTCATCTAGGACCCAATCCTGTGTATGTGTTCTTGGAACTAACCTCGAGGTAGAGTACCCCTATTGGTGGCCATGAAGGGATACAGAGTGAATGTGGTGTTAAATTTTGTGTTTTACATTTGTAATCTTGTGATTATTTTATCAAGGACTAGCATCTTATTTTATGATTGGATTGAGAAGCTCTGAGAATCTTTTATTTAGTTATAATTTTTGCAAGAATTTTCAAACTTTGCAATGCGGCTACTTAGCCACTTTTCTTGATTGCTAATATTTCTTGGACTTTATTTTGATTAGTGACTCGGAGCTCATTATGTTGTTGGCTACTTAGCCAAATGTTACGTGATTCTCACTTGCTTGTTGTCGAGTTGGTTCTACGTTGTTGTATCATAATATTTTTTCATATGGGGGTACACCCTAGGTGCCTAGGAATGTCTTCTTAGGTGCATTAAGTTATGCCTTGGCTATGAATGCACTGGAACCTTGAGTGTGTCTAAGATCTTAGAGTGACCCTTTCATTGCTTGACCTTGCTAGAAAGAAAGTTTGTTGTGTAGTGCGGTCTAGATGGTAGTCTCGGTGGTAGTGGTGATTCTATTACAATCTGGTAAGAGCTTGACCCTCGTCAAAGTAGAAGTGTTTAATTATGGGATTTTAGATTTTGTTAGGATTGGATTTCCCTTTTGGTTGACTATAAATATTACTAGAAAAGTGTTTGTTTTGATAGTGACCTTTCATTGATGGCATGTTAAATTGTATCTTGGGTTCCTAGTTGCATCATAGAAAGTTTGACTCATGGAATGTATGCATCTTGGTAATTAGGGATAGATTTAAGCCCTTTCAGGCAGTGTGTTTATTTAAGTGTACTTGTTTTACTCTCTTTACTTATAAATAAGTATACCCTTACCCTAAATTTCCTTTACTATGAATAACATTCTATGACCTATTAATCTTTGGGTTACTTAGAAACACTTATGGATGCTTTGGGTCTTTTGGATCTTTCTCTTAGAAATTTTATTTTGGTAGATCTTAATAGTTAATCTCAATGGTGATTATATTGTACTTCCTCTTTTAAAAACTGTAACTCTTGGTGTAAAGTCCATGATTTGGTTGCCCCATTGCATTTGATGCTTTCTAGTGTGGATGTGGTGTCCTTGGAGTAAAGTTGCATTGTCATCTAGTTTCTTGGCTGGTGGTATCTTGTGGGGACATGAGAATTGATTGGAAAACCTTATTTGGTTATTAGGGAGTAAAATGTTACCACCCTAAACAACAAAAATTGTTAAACCTTAATAGATTCGTAAATGTAAGATTATACCTCTTTAATGAGCCTTCCTTGAAAATTTCTTGTAAGACTTATGAAGACCCACTAAGAATGTTTAATGATTCTTGAAATTATTCGGTGAATCTTTAAAATATTGCATGATTCATGTTTGATCATTTTTTCCTAGTTCTTAGAAAAATTAATAATGTGTTTTCTATGTTGAATGTCTCTTGTTCCTTTAGAATTAAAAATGCGGTGTGTTGATTTTTATCTCCTTCTCATAAAGGTAATATTAGTGAAAATTCACAACACCCCCAAAATTACCTATGGATATACTTTTCTAAGGTAATGTCATTTGGTGTGAATTCAAAACATTGAGCTTTCCCAAAGTGTGGGACCTTTGCAAATAGGGAAAGCTCTCTAGAGAAGGCTGGTTCCTCTTCCTAAACTACCTACCATAAGCTATTCCAGTGTAGGAAAGCTAATATAATCCTAATATAACTATGCCAAGGAGACAGAGAGAGAGAAAAGAGGGAAAAATAGAGCCTAAACTAAAACGGTGATACACCAGAGAAGGAAAGTGTTGAACATCTATCAAAACTGCCATGGAACAAGAAGAGGTGAGTAATGGAAAGGATGGACAAGTGTATTACAAAACCAAGGATGGATTTCACACAAAAAATGTTCCAAAAATCCATGAACACAACTCCAAAACCTTCATGACATCCAAACATGCACAAATACCTGCAATGAAGAGAGGCAAGAAGAAAACAAGCAAAAAATGAGCAAGGATGGAAAGATGCATCACAAAACACATTTTTGTTGCTCCAGAAGTTTGTACAAAACATCATTTTACTAGTAAGAGGGAAAAAAAACTATTATAGAGAAGGGGAGGAGGTTCAAACTCCATTTTTACCATGGAGAATAAAATAAGGGAGGGTAGACTAAAAAGAATGAACAACACGTTACAAATGATCCAAAATTGGCTTTTAACCATTGAACATAATGAAAGAAATGTGGAAAACGTAGGCAAATAAATTTTAAACTCCAACCACCAACAAATCCCTTCAATTTTTCCTACAAAGTGATGGGCTTCATGGAAAAACACATATGCCAAAGTACATTTCTTGCGAGTAAGAAAGAGGCCCAAACTTCATTAATTTTGGTGGTTGGGGGTGTTTTACGTGTTTTTACATGCCGAGATGTTTTCCCAATTTTCTCCTACAAATCTCCACCAAAAAACAAAATTGAATAGTCCATCATATATATTATTTCACAAGATTTCCAATGATATAAAGAACGTGAAAATTTGAGGTCGGGATTGAAAGTTATCCCCCTCTGAAGATTTAGGGAAAAAATGGAAATTTTAGGGCAAAATTTGGGTTGGCGGACCAAAACTTGAAAATTTTCCTCTTTTTGAATTTGGGAAAAATTCCCAAAAATTCTCCATACCCCACCACTCCGCTACCATGTGTCACCCTCTGGCTGATCTGTGGGCCTCAGGATCACTTTCTACCCTTTGCACCTTTTAAATTTTCATTGGGAAAATTTCCCAATTTACCTCCATGGGCCCAACCTCCACCGTTGATGTGGCCACGTGGCACCATTTGATTAGTCAATGGGGCCATGGGTTCAATGCACACCTTTTCACCTTTTGCAACTTTGGAAAAATTCTCCAAATCCTTCCGCCGCCCCAACTCTGACATTGGCTGGACACGTGGCACATCCTCATTCAATGCGGGGCCCTTTGCAAATTTCCTCCATCCTCCTCCATGGGCTTGTGGGCTAAGATTTTCCTTTGCACCTTTGCCAACCTTCTTGGAAAATTTTCCAACTCCACTCCACTGGCCTGACCTCCTTTGCCATGTGGCACCATTTCATTGGCCGCGGGCCTGTCTTGGGAAAATTTCCCCAAAAACTCCACCGAGCCATAACTCAAAAATTACAAGGAGTTAGGAGGAAAATTTTACCTTTCTGGAAAGGTGAGAAAATTCTCTATCTGATGAAGCCATTTCCAGAATATTTTGAGTGCTTGAAATGTGTGAAAATTGAAGTTGAAGCACAAGGAAGGAAAGAATGAAGGCAAGTTAGCCAAAATAAGCAGGGGGCTCATTTTGGATAACAAGTAATTATGTGATATGTTTGAACCTTCCTCCTCATTAAAATTTGATTGATGAGATGACTCAACCAAAACATCATAAAACTATAATTAAGGATATTTGACCTTGAAGCTTAAACAAATAAACTTGAGCATAGAAAAAGGAAGTGATCCTTGTTATACCCTTGGTAGATTAATAGAAGAAATAAAAAAACCATGTAGAAGAATAGAAAGGAAACCTTGTCCATCCACCTTCCTTACAAGTAAAACTAAATGCTCTCTACCTATACAAAATGGTGAGACATCATGCCCACCTTAGTGGTGCTCTTTATAACATAAACTGGTGATGTCATAATAGAAGGAAGTTTGTAACTAAGGAAACATGAAAGGAATGTTCTTAACAAGAAAGCTATAACTTTTGACTTAATAAGTTGATTTATAAAATAAGTAAGATTTATGTGTATTGAGTGTAATGTATAGTTGAACCTGTAGTTTCTGTCACCTACCTAAAATTGTGAAACACGGAGGATAGTAGTGTGTTCTAGTTGCTTAGTACTTCTTGTTCATAGATGTATGTGCCTTTCTTGTGGGAGTTTGGGTCATCACACCCTTATCATCCCATAGCTCGATGGATGTGAGTTATGGTCCTTTTGGTTTGAGACTTATTTTTGTTTGAGAAGAAACCTCCTTGCGTGTTGTCTTGTCCTTGGAGACCTAAGTTATTGTAATTTTAAGGCAACATATGTTAAGGATATAAAATAACTTTGGGAAGTCTTCTTTTCTTCATATTTTCTTGGGTCACCTTGTTGTTGTAGCCATTTTTCCCATTAGGATGGAAAGTGTAAGATGATGTTATTCACCCTTGGATTGTGATTGGACCCCTTGTTACTTGTTCTTCTCCCTAGTGACCTAAGTGGTCCTAGGTGTTTCATGTGCTCTCTTTATGGTTATTCCGAGCTTGAGTAGGAAATAAGATAAATAAATCCCATTGTAATTAAATGTATGGTGCTTGAATTGATATGTTAGTTGCTAGGGGATATATATTTATATTTATATTTATATTTCTTTTGCTAAACAGTTGACTTCTTTAGATTGGTTGTTTGGTGTGTTTGATTCTTAAAACAAAAGTGTAAAAATCAGACTATAGGAAACCTTGTGGTCATGAATTTTCTTAGTATTACCATGAAAATTTGATTGTACCCTCTCAAGATTATATAAGTGCTTTCCTTGAATAGTTCCATGATTTTAAATGTTTTTCTGATTTAGGTGTCCTCGTTGATTAACCTCATCCTGTGTGATCCTCAAATTGTGGTACCTCGAGTAGACTTGTTCCTCGTGCAAAATTTTGGTCATAGTTGATTTTGCTAGCCTTGTCTAGACAATGAACCTTGAAATCATGGCTTAAAAATGTAGAAACCTTAACTTTTATTAATGTGGTATGATGTATCAATGGGAAACTGTGTGGTCATCTCAAGTTTATGGAAATTCTCCCTATAATTCCATTACTTGGTGGTTACTCTTAATAATATTTTGGAACTCTTCATGTTATATTGTTATGTGTTGTATCTTGTTTGATAGCATAAAGTTACTCCTTAGATTTAAATGTGTCACCTTGCATGTTGAAAGTTTAGAACTCATCCCTTATAATCTCCCTTCTTCTTGTTAAATTATATTAGACCAGACTTGAGTTATGTAGACCCACACTTGTTGAAGCAAAACAATTCCAAAAAGGGCATGATCCTTTCTCTATTGCATTGTTTCCACATCGGTTCTTGTGACTTCCAGGAGGAAGTCGAGTCTAAGGGGAGGGGATGTAGTGCCCACTTCCCTTCGACACTTTTATTCTGATCATGATACTATAGACTATATGATGGACATTCTTATAGTTTGGATTTAGTATGGTGTTAGATGTCAGATCCTGGATTATTGTTGAATCTGATTCATATATGATGCATGATGATTGTTGGAGACATTTTATATAGATGTTGACATGTTTTGGACATGGTTATATTGTAGATGTTGTTTGGACATGTGATATTTGATATTTTGAGTAAACCTAGAAAATGGAAATTATTTGATGATGATATAGTTGTTGATATAAATTGTAAATGATTGTATTGATTGCCTTGATAATTATTGTGATTCACATGTATAGATGATTTTGTGATTATATTATATATTCATTTTATATGTTACGATATGGCCATGAGGCCAAAGGAGGTATTTGTGTTTTGCGAGGTTGAAATATCACAACAACCATTAGGGGATTAGAGACCAACCACAATGAAATTCTAGGTGAATTCGACAAGGTCACCATGGCAACATGTCTTGAGTGTGTGTGTTGTATTTTTCTATGGATTCCCATTGGGGGATTTCCTTTATATGTGACCATGGGTTTGTGTATTTTATTAAGGTGGTTAAATTTTATTTATTGTTGTATGTATTTTATTAGTGATGTGTTCCTTTCTTTATTTAATTATGTTATGGTAGATTAGTGCGAAAATCATATTGTTAAGATTTAAATAAGTCAAATTGGGATATGTGAAAGTAATTATGGAAGTTGTTGGCTCTTTGTATTTAATATGTAAGTGATGTGTAAGTTGTGTAAGAGTTGTGTAAGTCATATTTTGGAGTATGAAATACTCCACCTCCTTGAAAATTCAATTTATCCTTGGAGGCTGTTTTGGAGGCTTGTGGGACAAGTAAAACTTGTCCCATGCCTCTTAATTTATTTACCAACCATGCTTATGGTTGGAGAGGTGATTTTAGACTTTTATAATGCATTTTATTAATGATGTTGCAAGTTTTGATTGCACTCTCTTACATTTTATTTAATTTGTAGTCCTTTGGGGTGTGGGATTTTTGGAGTGTGCAAGTAACTTGTCATATTTCACTCACCTCTTTATTATGTTTGGGAGAATGAGATGTTGAATTTTGTGTTAGAGTTAAGGATGTGTGATGTGGCATCCTACATGGATCCACATCATCCTCTTCTCTTCCCTCTTCCTTAAATTTGAATTTTCTTGCCTTGTTTTTGGGTTGTTGATTCATTTTACAAAACTTCTTTAGGGCACATTTTTTGTTTTGAGCTCTTTTTTTGGATTTTGGAGGAGATTTGGAGATAATTTCACACTTGGCATTGCTGTTTTAGGACTGTGTTTTAGGCATTAAAAGCTTGCTTTGTTGGAAACAAAAGTGAGCATGGAGAGGTAGGAATTTCACTCTCCTTTTATGTTGTTATTTTCTTGATTGTGTTGTGTGAATGGTGCATGTTTTGATTTATTTATTGGCTAGTTGGGTAGACTGCCATAGGGATGGTGTAGGAGAAGGCTATGGGGAATCCATGTGGGGGAATAAGGGAATGCCTTTGGCATCAGAATTTTGTGGAGGGAGTTTGGGTTTGGGATCCACCATGGAAAATAAATAGCTTGCATTTCTTCTTACTTTGTGGGGGGGGCAAGGATGTGTGTGTGTGAATTATTTTGGATGTTTGTTACGGTGGATGCCCGGTTCCCATTGGGAGGAATACGTAGCTTCCCACATAGTCCTTGCTCCCTTGGCTTGCATGATTAAGCTTGAGTATTGTTTTGATTGTTTTCTATTGCGGTTGTAAATTGTTGTGTTTGTTGGACTGTATTTTATATGAATTATGCATGTTGAAAGAATGCTATGTGTTGTGGAAGCTAGTTGTTTCCATGGGTTGAATTACACCTCTTATTGTATTTTAGTTGGGGCTCGGGGCCAATGATGAAGGATGGATTCTCCTTTCATTGGATGTCTTGGTTGGGTGGAGAGCATTTCCTTTCCACCACTTTTGTTGTGATCGATTGGAAGAAAAAGAAAACTTGCATGTTGCTGATTTGGAGCAGAAGAAGACAACTTTGCCAGCCCCTTGTGAAATATATTTTGTTGTAACCTTTCCCACTTTGAAGTGGGTGAAATTGTAATACATTTGTGAAGAAAAGATGTTGTAATTGATTATGAAAGTTGTACATTCAAACTATGAAGGATGTTTATAATCATTACTGTTTATTGGAAAGAAAACGAAATATAATTATTTTAATTGCATTCAAGGAATGGAAGAATGTAAAGAATTATTTATTTTTAAAGTTAATAAAGAATTGCAAGATCTTCTCTCATTTGCATTGTTGTGTTGAATTGGAATATCAAATTGTGATTGGAATCTCTGTTTAGAAAAATGGAAAAAGAAGAAATACGTATGAAGGAATTATATTGCTTTGTCTCTTTTTGAAATATATTAAATTGGAAATCAAAATTTACAATTTAGCTTTGAAATGATTTGTTTATAAACAACTAAATGCCTTGGACTAGATTAGAAATTAAATACCACTCTTAAACGATGAAATTGATATTCAGAATTTTCTAGAAATGGATCTCGGTTGTAAATTTAAAACTGGCAATTAAAATTAATCAAAATGCACAGTTCGGGCCTGCACATTATAAACAACTTGGAAATGTTAAAATTTAGCAAGTTGTATTATTAAGGAACTCAAATTGGAAAAGAAACACTTAAGGAAACATTTAAAACATTGCAAAATCAGACCCAAACCTTTCACAGTCAATTTACAGTATTTTTCTATCAATTATTGGAAAAACTTAAATTGGAAATCAAACAAGTGAAATTACCTCCCTAAAACATATTAAAACCTTCCTGTAAAAATCATCCATGGTTGTTTGACATGTTGTGTGAAGAAGGAGAACAAATTGAACAAAATTGATAAGGTAAAATTTACCAGTTGGCTTTTAAAATCACAGAAAACATTTTTTTCTAAAATTGACCCCTTAAATGTGATCAAAATATAAAATTAATGATCCCTTGTGTAAAGAAGGCATCGAGATATTTCAAGAAATTCCTCATTTTCCAAAATCTGATATTTCTAGAAAAAGCTATGGCACTTTGAAATTTTCCTACCTTGGCTAGAAAATTTGGGAAAATTTTCCTTGGCGGGCCCGCGGCCCCAAAATTTCCCATTGAAAATTCCTTAGAAACTTTTTGAAAATCTTCGGGGAAAATTTTTAAAATTTCCTCCGTCGGCCTGCAACCAATCAGAGGTTACCACATGTCCTCACGGGGTAGTGGCGAGGCGTGACATTACTTTTGTCTTTGAGGCTTTTTAAAATTTTAGGACAATTGTACCTTTTTCCCCACGGCTTCACTGGCCAATCATAGGCTGCCATGTGGCAGCATGGGGTGATAGGGTGACACTAGGGTGAGGAAACCCTCGTGACCCTTTTTCTTGTTGAAAATTTTCTTTGAATTTTTTTTTTTGTTTCCCATGACCCCGCACTCTCCTGCCTTTGCCTTGGGAAACCTCCTCTCAGCAAAGGGGTGTACCCGCACATCAAAATTCCCCTTATCTCCCCTTCGGCAAATTTCCTCCAAAACTTTCACCACCCCACCCTTCCCAACTTCTCCCCCACATTGGTTCTTTGAGACGCCATGTGTCATCCATCGGGTAAGAAACAAGTGGCGTAGTGGAGGCATGGGAAAAAAGGTGAACTTTTCCCCACACAGGGAAAAATTTCAAATACCTCCCCACCACCTACCAACCCAAGAAATGGGTTTTCTTCCCATCTTGACACATGTCCCCTCTTGGAAAAAATTGACCCCTTAGCTCCGCTGGTCCATAACTAGAGTTTCACAAGGAGTTAGGAGGACTTATTTCTATCAACGAAAGGTGAGAAAATTTCCTATCCAATGGGAATGATTTAGGGAAATTTTTATTATGTTAAGTCTAAGAAAAATCAAGTTGAAACTCTGAGCCTGTTAGAGAGTGGGTATGGGGATAAATTTTACCCCCTGAACCTAGCTAAAACTTTTAACCCTAAAGTTTGGACCTTGTGACCTTTGATAATTGTAATAAAAGAAAATTTTGTTCTGGTGAATTTTTTTTATTCTAGAATCTGTTAGTGGAAGTTGTTTCCTTGTAACCTTGTTTTAGACAATCCTAATCAAGTTTTGGGAGTGGCTAAGTGAGACCTTACTCTGTTGATTTTAAATATGTATTCCTTTGTCACTATAATTTAACATTGCTCTTGTCTTAGATCTTGTGGAATTAAATACCTTAAGTATTTAATTGTTTTGGGTCCCTTAACCCTAAATTTTTTATTCAAGGAATATTTAGCTAAAATGTCAATGTAATCAATGATTAATTTAATCCCTAAGGAGATTTGAGCTAGGTGTGGACTTATTACACTTGTTGCTTTATAATGTGGTATTAGTAATTATTATAATGGGAAAAGTTATTAGTTGAATTTAATTGTCCTTGAGACTTTGGTTGTTAACTCCTAACACCTTTAAAAAATAATTACTCCATAATTTTGTAACTAAACCTAGGTTGTTCATGGTTCTCAAGTGGGTTGTTTTTAACGAGCATCATAGTTGATAATATTGGACTAGGGTTGACTAGTGGATGGGAATGTTCGGAAAGGGTTGTGTAAGTATGTCCAAATTATGATTTAGATGTGCATTTGGATTATTAAATTTCAAGTCACCTTTGTCTATAAGATCTTGGAGGATGTTTCTAAATGAATGAAACCTTTCGTTGTTGTGTCTTGGAACCCGATGGTATTTACAATATTTTTTTTTCTCAATACCAAGTGAGTTTTAAAATGGATGTGTCAATGGGGAAAATATGAGGGAGCATGATAATACACATGATTAGGAGATTTTCAAATACCACACTATAGGATTCCCTTATGGGTGTATAATTTCTTGGGGTCGGGTGCATTCATGATCTGAACAACCTTTTGATGAGGCTTTTATGGCAACTACGTTTGCCGATCCTTTAGATTTTTCACTACTGGAAGAATATTTGAATAAGGATCAATATTTGGTTTCTTTGATTGGAGTTTTACTTTAGCATCCACGAGGGCATGAAGTTCTAGTTTGTGGGCCATGGTAAAGGCCTCGTAAAATTTATAGAAATATTGAATTTGAAGCGTAAATGAAATGTGTTTTGTGCATGATAAAGGAAATAACATGATCAATTTAATTTGTGGAAGTGAGAAGGATAATTGATTGATTATCCCACACCAAAGGGCCATCAAGTTTGTAATAGATTCATCTTCAAACTATCCGATAGTGTAAAGGTATGTAATGGATATTTTATGGGTGATTGATGAGTTGTTTAAATCCCTTTCTAAAAAAATCATATTCTGTAATTTTTTGAGCCATTTGTAGCCTTGCACTTTTATTCCCCTGTTATGCTACTAAGACATTTCATTATAACCTAAATTAATGGCATGCATATTAATTAATATAGTTATTACTAGTTAATTCTATTTTTTGGTATTGTGAGTATGAATTTATTATTTAGGTTATGATAAGGTGTTTTAATGATGTTTTGTATGATGCCAACCTTGTTTGTCGAAACTTTTTATATGCGAAAGTCACATGCAGCCAAAGGATCCATATGAAATAACTCATATGCAGCTTAAGGAATCATCTACAACCAAGGGACCTCATCCACAACAACGCACATGCTTTCGCTAAAGGAATTTTTGTAGAAAAGTGTCCACATCCAAAGGAAGTCACACACACATTAAAGAAGTCATGATCCCGATAATCTTGTGGAACATGAGCATCAAAATTGAGTTTTCATGTGTCGATGGAAGAAGCAATTATAATTAAAATATGAGAACTAGGAGATAACTCAACTCCAACATCTCGACCATGTGTTGCAAATTAGCAAGGAAATAATTTATAAAATTCATGATTTAGGAACTGATTGATCAAACTAGTTAGTTACTTAAGATATGTGATTGACATGTAAACAACCAATGATTAATTTTGTTGGATGCATCTAAGTCTTCATATTATTTAGTTGAGATATTTTACTTTATCCGATTTGAACTCTTAGTCGAACTCTGTTTCTTCATGCTTATGTTGTAATGAGGTGTATAAAAGGAAAAGGATTACTTGGTGAAGATATAATAAGTGAATGTATATAGATTTAAATAGATATTAGAGAGTAGAAGACATGTACAATACAAGATTTTTGTATTCTTAGTTATAATCTTCATTCCAATATAATAAAATTTTGAGTTCCATTCGGTATTTGTAGTCACAAGCCATCGAGAGGATTAACACCTAAGGTAGGGCCAACTTGTGGTTTAATATTCACCTCCATAGTTTTTTGATTTGATTTATTGCATGATTAGATTAGCAACAACTCATTTCTTTATCTACATTCTAATTTTACATTCTTTACCATGTCCATAGTATTTTCTTCTAGTATGAATTTAGTTTATTTCTAAGAATTTTTATTTCTAGTATCGTAGTGACAACAATTCATTTCCTTACCTCCTAAAATACCTATAAATGTGCATAAAACACTAGAATTATTGAAATTCTACGTCCCTTGGTTTTATAATTAAATGACTATGGATTAATGAACAACATATTAATTTTTGCAAGTTAATTTACACCACCATTTTTTGGCTTCATTGCAGGGATACTTCAAGTCATAACATTATTGAGAGGTTTTTCATTTCTTAGAAGCAATTTGGGTTTTAGGAAATTCACCTCCAACAAACCCACCACTAATTTCCATTGTTTTAGTTGAGCTAGTTGATGCATGCACCATCTAAGGGATGTTCATGGTATATTTTTACCCAATCCTCAAATAGCACATATCTCTTCATACAATTTTGATTTTGTCTATACAAGGTTTTATGTTAGAAAATCCCTTCCCAAGTGAAAGTTCTGAAGCTACTCTAGAGTAGCCATATATGATAGAAGAATTACACCAAAATGTTGGAAATGAGACAACTACCTTTGAGTTTCTCATTACCAACAATGATGAAGCTGCTACTATGAAGAATATTTCTCCCTCTACCTTTCCTAACTTTCATGGATCTATGATTGAAGACCTAAAAACCTTTCTATTTGAGTTTGATGTTTTATGTAGAAGCTATGATTATACCACTGATGCACATAAATTGAATCTATTCCTTGCTACACTCAAGGATGCAACCTTGAGATGGTTCATGGGTTTAAGAAGAAATGTCATCACCACTTGGGAATAGATGAAGGATAAGTTTCTCACAAAGTACCAGGATTATTGCAGACCAAGTAGTAGAAGAGGTGATGAAATTTACAAGATGGCATAAAAGGAGGATGAGCCATTGGAAGAATATCTAGAAATATTCTTGTTATGCATTTAGAAGACAAGGCACACAAGACTACCTCCTAAATATCTCAAATTACTCTTTTTAAAGGGACTCAATGAGGAGGAAAAGGATTCTCTAAATATGATAGGATCTTGAGACATTTCAAAAGCTTAATTTGAGGAGATTAGTGAAGCCTGTAAGAATTACTCCAGAGCCAATATGAAGAGAATAAGAAATGTAAGATCAAGAGGTGGATCAACTATGAAATAAATTGGGGACATATACAAATATTATATTGTTAACATGTTCAAGAACATCAAGAAGGATATTATCAATGACATGGCCACTAAATTAGATGCTCTACATGTGAAGAAGAAAAGGGAAGACGAGGATGCAACACTCATAGAGTTATTCCATGCATACGAAGGAAGAAATATAATATAGATGCGAGAGGATTGGACAGATTGCACAAGAAAGGGATTCTTCACTTGAATTCAATAAATTGGAAAAATAGGATGGAAAAGTCTTTTATACTTCTTAAATAAAACTATGACCACCAAGATAAGGAGGTATTTTACAATGCACTATGCCAACATTTCAAAATTGGTCTCATAATACATATATACGCAACCCCACCTTGGTCTAATCAGCAACATGGTTGGGCTCCATACCCTAGCCAATATCAACAACAACGAAATCCTCAATTTTTATGCCAATAATAATGGCAAAACAACCCTCAATCATGGCAGCATCGTTTAAGAGGAGGGAAGTCACGGAATAACCCACCTACTAATTACCAACAATCATACCGAAACCTCCTTATCTCAGTAGCACGGTCTTAATTCCAAATCCCTAACACGGATCTTAGCTAAACTATATCAAGCATAAAGTGCAAGCTAGTGAACCACCAGCTCAACCAACATAGTTATATCAAGCATAAAGTGCAAGCTAGTGAACCACCATTTCTAGAAAAGGTTACAAGAAAATAATACTTGACTTGAAATCTGAATTCGATTATCATTTTTTCAACTAGTTGAGAGATATTTGTGTTAAAATTCCTCTTATAAAAGAAATCAAGGATGTTCCCATCTACAACAAATTGGTTAAGGATCTATGCATTAAAAAACCATGAAGAAAGAGAAATGATCCATCTACTGTACAAGTTATTAGACAATTAGTTGATATTATGCTTGGAAATTTAGTTTTACCAAAGTATATAGATCCAAGCAGTCCTTTGGTAAATGTTACAATTAATGGCACAAAAATAAATAACACTCTGATTGAATTAGGGGCAACCATTAACATCATGAAAAATAAAATTATGGATGATCTGAAATTAGAAGGACTAAGACTAATAGATACGGTCTTCAACTTGCGAGATAGATCAATAGTGAGACTGAAGGATTACTTGAAGACATAGTTGTGGTGGTAGAATCTTGGGAATACCTTCTGAATTTATTATTCTTCAACCAAAAGCAAGTTTAGGAGGATATCCTATCATCCTAGGAAGGACATGGTTGGCCACTATTGATGCATTCATAGGTTGCAGGTCTACCAACATGATTATTTCCAATGGAAGTGGTATTAAAAAGCTAATGCTTTATCCTCCTTCCCAACCATTGAGTGATGAAGATCAAACAATTTAGGTAGAACTAGAAGTAGATCATAACTCTATATAATAACTTATCATTACGGATAAGTCTAATACCATTGAATTCCAAGAGGAAGAGGTTGTTCTTTCCAATGTCTTGCAAAACAAATATGGAAGAAATGAATAATTGGATGAAAAATTGAGGTGTTTAAAATGTCCCTTAAACCAATTTCTATAGTACCAAAACACCAAGGAAATTAAAAGTAAAATTTGTATTCTCCATCAACTTCTTCCACATGAATGTATACTAAATTCTATCAACAGTAATTTATGTTCAATGTCTGATCTCTCCAAGCAAGTGGAGATAACCTTAGGATGGCCACTCAATGTGAAATAAATGATGAGAATACAACAAGAGAAATTGATGGTTTCTCTTCTACAAAATCATAAAGTAGCATTTGCATGGGATTATGGTGATATGCATGGGATTCACCCCAATATGTGCACTCAGAAAATTTATATTAAAGACATCTCCAAACAAATTAGGAATCCACAAAGTAGAATGAACCCAAGATTGAGATACATTGTGAAAGGAGAATTGAAGAAGTTATAACATGATGGATTTATATATCCAATTTCAGACAGTCAATGGGTGTCACCCCTTGTCATTGTGCCAAACAAGAATGAAAAATGGAGGATCTGCATAGATTATAGAGATTTGAATGCAACAAAAAAGAAGGATCATTTTCCACATCCTTTCATTGATTAGTTACTTGACACTTTGGCTGGTAAGAAATAATTTTCTTTCATTGATGGATATAGCGGTTATAATCAAATTTAGATTACACCAGAGGATCAAGAAAAACCTACCTTCACATGCCCATGGGGAATGTTTTCATATTATATTATTCCATTTTTCTTGTGTAATGCACTTGATACATTCCAGAGGGCAATCTTGAGAATCTTTTAGATCTAAAAATGATCTGCATGGAGGTATACATGGATTATTTTATAGTACATGGAAGAAATTTTAAATAAGCCATGAAAAATATGGACAAATTTTTGAAGAGATGCAAGGAGCACAATCTGTCCTTAAGAAATGAAAAATGCTACATGATGATGTCTGAAGGTATAGTTCTGGGACACTATCTTTCTTCTAATGGAATTCAATTTGATCCAAAAAAGATATCAGTCATCATAAATCTGCCAACACCAAAGAAACAAAAGGATGTTAGGAGCTTCCTAGGCCATGCTTGATTATTATAGGAGATTCATCCAACACATAAAAAAGATTATTTGTACTAGTAGGAAAGGATGCTACCTTTGAGTGGACTAAAAATGTGAAATTGCATTCTAAAATTTGAAGAAAATGTTAACCACTTGCTCTTGTATTAAGAGGACATGATTGTAACCCGACATTCCACACCCATACTAATGCATCAGACCATGCCATTAGAGCTATTTTAGGATAGAAGGATGAATTTCTAAACTATGTAATTTATTATGTTAGCAAGAACTTGTAACATGCTAGAATTGATTACACATTCATAGAAAAGGAGTTCTTATTAGTTGTGTATGCTATCAATAAGTTCAGGAACTACATTACATGTTATCTAGTGTTTATTCACACTAATCATGCAATAATTAAATATTTGATCAAAAAATCAATTGTAAACAACAAAATTATTAAATGGTTGCTCCTTCTACAAGAGTTTGATGTCACAATATTGGATAATCCTGACAAGGAAAACATTATAGAAAATTTTCTTTCAATAATGGAAACTAATGATGAATAATAGGTAGTTAATGAATATTTCCCTTATGAGAATTTATTTTTATCACCACAAAAATTCCTCGGATAACTAGATTTGTATTTCACATAGGGAAATATCATGTCATGAGAATATATATAGATGATGAGGAAAAATATGATGTCCTCAAATCCTGCCATAGTGAACTATGTGGAGGACACTTTGCTACAAAAATAACAACACAAAAGGTGTTGACAACATGTTATTATTGGCCAACATTGCATAAGGATGCAACATTATACACCAGAAGGTGTGATAGATGCCAAAGAATGGGTAAGCCTACTAGATCAGATGAAATGCCATTGCAGCCTTAGTTGGTCTTGCAACCATTTAACAAATGGGGTTTAGACTTCATTGGTCATATAGATCCTAAATATTAGCGGAAGGAATACATTTTTGTATGCAAAACTTATATAACTAAGTGGAAAAAGGTAAAGGAATGACCAAGTCGAGGAGTGATAAAGTAGCCAAGTTTCTCTATGATCACATCTTCACTAGGTATGGAGTGCCAAGAGAAATTTTATTGATCAAGGTACACACTTTACTACTAATGTAATTTTCTGATCTAGCTAAAGAGTATGAAATTAGGAATAGGAATTATACACCATACCATCCCCAATCCAATGGCCAAGTAGAGGTGACAAATAGGAGATAGAAGCTATCTTGACAAAAACCATTGCACTCTATAGGAAATATTGTTTAGAAATACTTCCAGAGGTAGTATGGGCATTTAACACAATGTGGAAGACAACAACTAGCTTCACACCATTTGAGATTTTGTATGGTAAGATTGTTGTTCTCCCTATTGAATTTGAGCACAAGACACTAAGGAATGCACTTGAACTAGGCATAGATTTGTCTGAAGCTCAAAGGAAGAGGATTCTCCAACTCAATGAGTTGGATGAAATGAGCAGATGAGTTTTTCATAATACAGAGGTAGTGCAATAGTAAAGGATAAAATGAAATGATAGGTACATCAAGACAAGGAAATTTCAAGAAGGTGACTGGGCACTTGTATTTTAATCAAAGTATAAGGACCACATGGGAGAACTCTTTCCCAATGGAGTTGTAAAAATCACAACCATAGATCTTGTAAGGTTAAAGCTACTGGTCAATGGTCACAAGTTGATGTTGTACAAGAATCCAACTGATAGGAGAAAATTCATGTAGCATTTTAGAGGAGGAAAAAACAAGATGGAGATGAGAACATCAAAGTTAAGATCAGAAGTTGAGCATGCTTTGGTTCATCTTCTAAAATTTTAGAGGACTGAGATATTTTAGTAGCCTTGGTAATATTAGTTTATCTTGGATATTCAAAGGATGAATAAAAGTGTTATGATAATCCCTCTTAGTGATCAACAACACTCAGATAACATTTTATTTTCTTAGTGTTTCTGCTTTTCAAGATTTGATGTATATGTTTGCAAGAGTGCATAGTCTCTGACATAAAGAGATAATGCAAAGAATGGATGTTCCACTTGCAAAAACATGAAATAAAGCTCTATTTTGTTTTCATGTTTGGAAAAAATCATGATTCCATGAAGAAAATAAGGGATATCTACATGTGTGAGTGATGATTGAGACAACTAGTACCAAACAAGTCATCATTCCCTCTTCAGGAGTTATCTAATTTAAGAAAGGATCCTCTCGATACAAATGCTACACACATCACGTAACATCACAATAGTATCCAAAATGTCATAGAAAATTAGAATGTAACAAGGGTGTAATTACCATAACTCATATGCAATCATCATTCTAAATATACCTCGAGATAAGTGCACTCATACCACTTTACTAAAGTATATTTATAATAATTATTATTGATTCGTATTTTTACCACACTATCATATCTTTAATTGCATTGATACATTGCCACCTTTAAGATGTGAGGTGTAATTACACATCATCCCACTCTGTCATACCACTTTACCTCAAAAACTTATTGCAATAAAATAAATTGAATGCATTTCACTTTGTTGTGTTGTGTGTGAGTCGGTCTCAAAATTAAAAAACAAGGTACTCCAAACAATCCCCATAATCCAATTTTTGCATCATTCCTCCAAAATTGTGTGATTGCATTACCAAATCCAATCAAGCTACATAATTTAACATGTGGGAAATTTAATCTTTCATGAGCCAACATAGCACTCCTAAATTCTCAACAAGCTAAAAATTCTACAATATTTCCAAAATAGTGGATGGTTGGATTACATGACCAAATTCCAGGGTTTCAATAAGCCTACGATCAAAGAATTTTCTACTACACTCAAAGATGGTGAGGCTAAGATCAAGGGCTTATTGGTGAAAGTGAATGATGACATCTTGGATACAATAAATAGAATTCACGTGGAGGGAAAACCCTTTCCTGATAAATCCAATCTAGAGACATCTAGATAGGAATTCACTAGATGTCATCATCAATGACCACCAAGGTACATATAGAACCTCTCTCAAACCTCTCTAGGCTGAAATTTCAAACTACATTATTAATTATTTTACCTATAAAGTTAGGTATTCTAGACTAAACACAATCCACTTCAAATTACTCAATCATTTGAAGAATAATAGGCATGTCAATGTGCCTAATTTCTTAAATGATATCTTGAAAAAGATGAGTAAGGAAGCACAAAGGATAAGGTATGCACTTTTACACCACTTCCTTATTTCTTTGGCTATGAAACACATCCTATAGAGGTAATACCGTGATATAAGCTTGGGTTATTTTTCAAGAGCTAAGCAAATTGATGAATTACTAGGAAATGGAAGAAAGAGGAGAAGAATTACTGGAAGTTCTTCCACCCATGCATTTGAACCCACAACTTCAAATTATCATCCTAAAGAAACTCTTGTTTATGAAAATTTACCATCTTCTCGAACCAAACCCCGAGCCAATATCACACGAGAGAATATTTATTGCTAAAACCCTCTTGGAAATTTCTACCTCTAAGTCATCTTATTCCAAAGGTAAAAATAAATCTTCCAAAACCAATCCTAAACCATCAAGGTGTTCACACATGATAAAAACTAGAAGGCCAAAAACATCTTAGCCAAAAAAACCCCAAAACATATCACTTGATAGTGATATTAAAGCTACAAAGGAGAACATCTAGGCCATATGATTGGATATTGAGTAGGGAGGAAATAATGAGGGTATGGAGGGGTTTAAAAGAGAGTAAGGTGATGGAGAAACTATATAGGAATGCTCAAGAGTACATGGAGGGAAATATAGATGCAATTCATGTTGATGTGAGTCATGGAGAGCATTGAGGAGAAGACATTGAAAATGAAATTGACCAAACAATTTAGGAATCATAAGTTCATGGAATAGAAATTGGTAAAGCTATTCCTTAGATCGTTGAAGAATTTATCGAGCACCTTGTCCATGGGATTGAGGAAGAACACATGTCTATGGAAACTGAGACAATATAGGAACACATTCTTGTCATTACGATGAAATAATTGAGAAAATTTTGGAGAAGACACCATATGTTAGCCTACAAAAGTTGGTTATACAGGAGCACAAAACCAATTTGTAAGGATATGTCAACACAAACAAATTTTTATGGATTATTGGGTTTATAAATTTGAAACCTATGTTAATAGGTTATAAGGAAAATGGGAAAGAGAAAAGGAAGAACTCGTCTTCCAACACCAACAAGAAATTGAGGAAAAAGATAGAGAAATTAAGGCTAAGGACAAATAAATTGTAAGGATAAAGAAGAATCACAAAGAGACAATTAAGGTGGCCCATGAGATATTCAAACATAGGCCTCCTTCTAATGTCTATGCTATTTTCTTAAAGGAAAAGTATTTGCAACTCAAAATTACTTGTATCAAATCTGACATGCCATTTGACATTAGTGGAGCTAGGAACTTCTTTAAGTTATATTTAAATAGTACTCATGAAATTCAACTTCTACTTTGTGAACTCTACATGTATAACTATGATCTTGAGTATGATAGGGATTGGATTCTAGTCCTCTACATTAGAGATGTTCTAGTTAAAGTAATTTATTCTTATTTTATGAATGAATTGGAATGAGAGAGAGAAAGATGAAAGAGTAAAAAAACTTGAAAAAGGTTCTGTTATGTCAAAATTACAACACCTCTAATTAATTGTGATTTTGTGTACAAGGGAACCAATATAACTGCATAACATGGGATTAACCTACAATCTGGGACCTTGCAGTAGGATAATCCTTCGGAGAAAGCCAACTTCTTCAAAGTGCAGAGAATGGAAATCTAAACTAGCCCTATTCTAATGCTTTCCAAGGAGACATGGATAGAAAGATGCGTGGAATAAAACTACTCTAAGTGAAGGTGATGAACCAAGAAAGGATGGTACAATCCCGGTGAGTGAAAAATAGGGATAAACCGAGAAGGATAGGGCTGGTAAAAATCCACATTCTAGGACAACAATCAATTCCCTATATTCATAAAGCACAACAAACTATGGGCCTTACAAAGATATATATATATATATATATATATATATATATATATATATATATATAGTACGATAATCCTTCGAGAAAGCCAACTTCTTCCTCTAACCTAGTGCCAACTTCTCCAAAGTGTAGAGAATGGAAATCTAAACTAACCCTATTCTAATGCTTTCCAAGGAGACATGGATAGAAAGATGCATGAAATAAAACTACTCTAAGTGAAGGTGATGCACCAAGAAAGGATGGGACAATCCTAGTGAGTGAAAAATAGGGATAAACTGAGAAGGAGAGGGCTGGTAAAAATCCACAGTCTAGGACAACAATCAATTCCCTAAATTCATAAAGCACAACAAACTATGGGCCTTACAAAGATATATATATATATATATATATATATATATATATATATATATATATATATATATATATATATATGCACAATATACTTATAAATGTAATGGAAGGCAGAAGATGCAATTCATACAAGTTAGGGTGAAAATGGCCACAAAACATGAATTTATTTCTCGAAGCATGCACAATCCATCATACCATAAGCACAAGACAAAATCTTTTACAATAAGCCCAATTTCGAGGCCTTTAGCTCACAATAGCTCTGGAACAATTTTGACAAAGTTATTTTTCTTTTGGAAAAATCCCCCAAAATGAGGCAAATTTTACAATATATAACGAATTTAGATCACCAACTGAAATGATGCATTAAAGAGGTATGGGCAACCATCCATTTTTGTAATCTTCCTGCACGAACGGTCATGGGTGCCATGCCTCATTAATTTTGGTTGTTGGGATGTCATTCATTCACCTACCCTCATGAGGATTGTAACTCATCCCTCCATGCCTTCCAACCTTAACCCGTCCAACCTCGGTATGTCCAACTAGTGCCCATCCAACCTCAACTTGTTCAACCTTGACCTACCCAAATTCAGCTCGTCCAACCAATACCCATCCAACCTCGGCCCGTCTAATCTTGACCTGTCTAACTTCAGCCCATCCAACCAAGATTACTATCCAACCTCAACCCATTCAAAATTTCTAACCATATGATAATCTTGCTTACTAAATCCAAGATTTGTTGTGGATCGCCACTCACCATGAGTTATAACAAACTCGGTCAAGTCAACACATGATCTAACTTGCAAACTGCAAAAAATTTCCCTTTTTCCATCAATTTCTGATGTTCGACCTGCTAAGTTGTCCATCTCACAGGGGTGCAAAAATAGATAACAATTGGTGACTTGCATGGGATGATCTACCTGCTTGATCTTGAAGACCAATGACCTTAGGGGATCCATTGGGCATGGAGTCACATTGATTTTTGGAACTATCTTGTCACTTGAAAAATATATCTTCCAACCTCTAGGGTGCTACTAGATATTTTCATTTCAAAAGAAACCCCTGGTTGAGGACTAGTTGCTTCATCACCAAACTCTTCCTGAAACTGGAAAGTGCAAGAGAAATAAGGGCACAACTATGTACAAACACAAAGGTCATACACATTCCAAATAGAATATGTAGAGAGTGCAAAAACTTATTAAAAAATAAACTTAAACTAAACCTAAACTAAAACAAGGCAATGTGCTACAAGAACTTGGATGAATTACAACTTCTACACTAATATGTACAAGAAGAAAAAAAAAAAACTCGATAACAATGCTTGAGATAGATTCCATTGACTAGAATATGTAGTTCTTCATCCAACCTTGATAGCTGGAAAGCATTGTTTTCTTTGCAGCCATAAATCATATAAGGGCCACTCCATATTGCATCAAACTTAGAGTGCCTTCCCAAGATTTTCCCTATCTGCATCCCATTTAAGGACTAAGTCTCCCTCTTGGAAGTTTCTGTCTTTGGCCTTTTTGTCAAAACTCATCTTGATTTGAGCTTGGTATTTCTCCATTGTTTTTAAGGCCTAATTTCTTAGCTCTTCCAGCTCCATGAGCTCTACATACCTTAATTCCATAGCTGGAAACTCAAACAACTTCAGCTATTTGATAAGCTCCAAGGCTCATAATTCGAGGGATATTGGAATATTTTCCTCCCTCCCCATAAACCAACTTGAAAGGGGAATAACTAATTGACTTCTTGGGAGTGATTCTCTTATCCCATAAGGCTGATTTCAATTTGGTATACCAAGTCCTCGATTTTCATCTAGGGTTCTTCTTATGATTCTCAACAAGTTCTTTTCATGGACTCTACTTGCCCATTACCCCGGGGTAGTAGTTAGAAGAAGTGATCAAATAGATTCCATTTGCAACAACCCAATTAGATATATTTTCTCCAAGAAAAGCTAATGCATTATCTGATATTATAGTGGAAGGAACACCAAACCTTATTGCAATAATTTCATAAAAATCCAGAATGCTAGCTTCACTTTCTTCCTTAAGTGTGACTGCCTCCATCCACTTGGTAAAATAATCTATGGCTATGATGATCCATTTGTGGTCCAAGATATAATTTGGATTAATCACTCCAATGAAATCCAACCCCCATATCATGAATGGTTCATTTACAGAAAGGGGGTGGAGTGGAAGGGCTGCTAACCTTTCTTTGCATGTGAAGAAGGCACACTTTTTACACTTTATAATCCATGCATGACAATCATGGAAAATGTTAGGCCAATAACAAACTGATTTCATAATTCTAAGGGATTTCACCCTTGCGATGAAATGGACACCTATTTCTCTGTCATGAAATTCATGTAACATCTTCTCTATCTGGTATGTCTTGATGCACCTTATGAGGACACCATTTAAATATTTCTTCAAGAAGACACCATCAACCAATACAAAGGGGATACAATGGAGCCTGTAATATCTTATTTTTTCCTTGCTCAGCCCTTGAGGGATTTGACCTGTTTGAATAAAATGGACTATATCTTAAGTCCAATAAAGATCAGGTGAGGCATCGACTGATTTTTCTTGATCGTCACATAGCACCAAAATGGCCTTCCTTTTACCACTTGACTCGGTGTGTTGTCTCGAAGCTAGATGCTCACATAATCCCTTTCCCCTGACTAGCTTGGTTACCTTAATATAAATGTCATATTCCATGACCTTGGTTACCTAGCCAACCCTTTTTTCATTTACGTCCTTGTTTAAAAGAAAATATTTTACACCAACATCTATGACTAGTAGATGAATCATATTATTTGACATTAAATGTCTGAAATTCTTCAAAATTCTAATCATGGAAAGGACATGTTTCTCAATGAATAACTATATTACCTCATAGTCTAAGGCCTTGGCTGAATAATGCAATAGGCTGCTCCAATCCTTCCTTACTCTACTTTGCACCAAGATTACAAATATGTTTTCCAAACCACCGAAGGCATATAGAAAGATGTATTTAGAGAAATATTTATAAATGAGAGTCGAACTTGAGATATGGCTTACTTGATAGCTTCAAACTCTCCTTTCCCTCTGTTGTCCATTTGAAAGCCAATTCTTTTTCAGCATCATCGTTAATGGCTTCACAAGAGTGGAAAAATTTGGTACAAACCTCTAAACAAAGTTTATCCTCCCCAAGAAGCTTTAGAGAGCCTTCTTATGACTTGGTAATGGTAGAGTGCAGATGGCTTCTACCCTCTCCGAGATCAATTGTTAGTCCTTCCTTCGACACAATATGGCCTAAAATTTTACCTTCATGTGCCATGAATATGCAATTTTTGGGTTCAAGGACACTCCAAACCTCCTGTACCTTTGGAAGACCTGTCTAAGGTGAAAGAGGTGAATTTATGCATTTTTAGAAAATATAGTGATGTCATCAAGATATAAAAGCACTATTTTATTTAACATCCCCTTAAATGCCATATCCATTGCTCGTTGAAATGTTTCTCCAGCATTTGATATCCTGAATGGAATCTTCCTGTATGCATAGGTGCCCCATTTTGTGGTAAAGTTTGTCTTGAATTGATCTTGCTCTTTCACCATAATATGATTATAGCCTAAATAACCATCTAAGAGGGAGAATCTTTTTGAACTAGCTACTACCTATAGAATCTACTCCATGGAGGGAAATAAATAGTGATCCTTGAGGGAGGCCCTGTTTAAATCCCAACAATCCATGCCGCCTAATTTCCCATTCCTTTTCCTAACCAACACTAGATTTTCTACCCAACTTAAGTGCTTGATCAGGAAAATGATACTCACCTCAATGAGCTTATTCAACTCCTTCATAATAGGTTCTATATGAGGGTTCACCGGCCTCTATTTTTTCCTGACAAGCTTATCCTCTAGATGTAGGTCAATGGTATGTTGCACCAATTTTGGGTTAAAAACCTTCAAATCCTCATAGCTCCATGTGAAGACATCTGGGAATTCCTAGCAAAGCTACATAAGGTCATACTTTTCTTGTTCGTTGCTCATCTTTCCTATTTGGAGTGTCTTACCTTCTCCAACTGAAATGGGTTCAAAATCCTCCTTTTGACTTGAATGTTGGCCTTCTCTTTCTAGAATTGATCATTTGGGTTAAAAATTGACTCTAAATTCACTAAACCCTTTGGCAATTTGTTTTTCCGTAGCTGCACTATTTTCTCTCCATATTGTTGCTCCAATTTCTCTTAATTTTTTTGCTAAGAACTCAACCTCCTCCTATTAAAAAAATTATGATCTACTTGATCATTCTCAAAAAATTTCCAGCTTGTGCTATTATCCGTACAACTGGCCTTACAATGACATGAATATGTGGTTGTGTTTTATCTCTCTTGATATTGTCCACCACATCAAACGTCACTCCAATTTCTATGAGCCTATCTATGGCTTCATTCATTTTTTGTGGTAGGGCTTGAATATTGAATGCTTCAAGATCTTCAATCTGATCCCATACCTAATGCTTATAAGATTTGAGCAGACCATTTTTAGCAGCATGTTTTCCCCGACTTGGTTGACAATTAGCTCGCTATCACCAAATAATTACAGATTCTTTAAGCCTTTTTCCTAGCGCAATGAAGTGCATGAATCAAATACTTATATTCAATTGTGTTTTTGAACAAGCGACTGAAATCTAAAAGATGAATAATAGTTGATGTTCTGTGGTGAAACCAACATTGCACCACCTCCAACACCTTGTTTTCTCCTTGAACCATTGAAAAATAGTTTCCAAACTTCATTGTCATCCTTATTTTCTAGCGGGGTTCATTTTAAGAAGCCTCTAGTAAATTAGAGGTGGAAAATCCTCGGCGAATATACCTTGAACCACTTTCATTGAAAGGAAAATTTTCTAGGATTTTAGATTCAAATTTTCACTGTCATTTTCTTAAGGGGAGAACTCAACATTTTTTTGGTGTTGGGTGACAACAAGGTTTGTTTTCACATGAAAACAAACCTTGTTGTAGTAGCTTAAAAACAAGGCTTGTTATCATGTGACAACAAACCTTGTTGTCGCTCGACACCAAAAAAAGGTTTTACTTTTTTGACCGTCTGCAACCCCTTGGTCACACTAAACAAACCTCTGGTCACATGCCAACAACCTCTGGTCATGCATCAACAACCCTCTATTCATGCATCAAAACCCTCAGGTCGCATGTCATCAACCCTCTAGTCGTGCATCAAAAAACCTCTGGTCACACATCAACAAACCTTTGGTCACACTTCAACAACCCTCTGGTCACACATCAACAACCCTATGGTTGCGTGTCAACAAACAACCCTTTGGTTGTGTGTCAAAACCCTCTCGGTCATGTATTAACAACCCTCTGGTTGTGTGTCAACAACCCTCTAGTTACGTATCAACAACCCTCTGGTCACACATCAATAACCCTCTGGTCACATGTCAACACCTTCTCTTGTCACATGTTAGTAACACTATATTTTCGCTCGTCTGGAAATGAAAATCTTCCTGTCGCACGTTAGTGACACTTTCCTATTGCAAGTCTACAACAACTATTCTGAGACTCTGATCCACACTTTGTCTGCTTGTAATTTACAAGTAATTCGGATGGTACCTTAGTAAGTTACTAGTATACTACTAGGTGAATTACCTAGGTTTATATAGGAGTAGTTTTCAATGGTAGGTGAAGCCGACCCCTAAAAAATTTATACTAGAAATTTTAGGCGAACAGTACACTGACCTACTCTAAAAAATTTGCCTTTTCAAATTTTCCAAAAATGGAATATTCACCAAATTACAAATATTTGCCACTAAAAATATCCCAGTTTATGGCTTGGAGATGTTAGGAATGGGTGAAATTTCTTTGTGTACACAATATACACCTAATTCAAATTTCCTTCTTGGCTTGGTTATTGATACACACCAATGTTTGGTACCATAAAGGACTAGTATAGCGCACCACTAAAACATGTTGATTGACTATGAGGTAGATTAAAAGGGCAACACCAGGTCATACTCCCTGTGCCATGTTGTTTTGTGTTGAAACCAAGGCTCTTGAGATTGAAGCCACATTTGGATCATATGGTTAGGATGGCCTCAGCAGATTGAAGTTGTCCTTGGTTCGATTTATAGCCTAAACTGATGGTCTATTTTACTAGTATGGGGACCTAGCTTGATGTTGGGTTTCAGTGATACAGTCTAAAACTCCATGCTTATTGTCTCTTGATAGTCACTAGCTCATTTCCTATGTTATGTAGTTTCTTCATGACCTCCTAAAACTCTTTTAAAGTGCTTGACAAAGTAGAAACCTCACCATTGATTTGATTCTTAGGGGTGGAATAGGATTCAACTCTAGTGTTTGACTAGTTGTAGGATCTCCCATGTCCGGATAGAGAGGAATTGGTGGCCTTGGTGCTATCTTACCAACTTGAATCAAGCATTTTTCAGCTCTAATAACAATGTTATAGGCTCCTGACAGCGTTGTTCCTCCCATTGATTGGATCATCATGGCTATATCTAAATTTATAGCCTTCAAGAAATAGAGGAATGCTCCTTCGGTAGTTGGTCTAACAGTTATCGAATCCTGTCCCATGTTCGTTGGAAATGGAAATTGAAATATATCATTTTCTCATCAGAAGCCCTCTTGATTGTTGTCAATTATTCCAATAGGGACAAATTATCTCCCTTTTCCCCAAATTGATTATGGAGGGTTGTGCACAGATGGTCCCAATTCTGGATAGATCCTACTGTTAGACTCCTAAACCATTGTAGGGCTTTACCTTTAAAGGAGGATGCCAACAACTTAACAACAATGTCCATTTCAGAAATTTTGTGAATTACACAGACATTTGTAATGTCTTGAATGTGGTCAATCGGAGTTGTTTGGTTCTCTCTAGTGAAATATGGAATGTTCTTTAATGCTGTAACTAGAATAGGATTTTGTGCATTGAGAGCAAGTGGATTGCTACATGTGAAGTTGACATAGGGATTGGGTTGTGCCATCTTGATTGGTTGGAGAAATCTAGTTGATTGAATAAAAGGTCTACTAGGTGGAGGTGTTGATAAGGTTCTACTTGGTGGAGATGGAGAACTTTGAGATCTTCTTCCCTTCTTCCTCTTCCTAGAGATAGCTACAAGTATTCAAAGATACCTTCTTCTCTTGCTCTAGACCAGGTTTGCACTCTTCTCATGAACTTGATAAACTTGGGTTGTTGAAACCAGTGGATTTGAAATATGGAGTCACCAGATGTGTTTCTACAAAGCCTCTAGAGGCTGGAAATTCACCAAGACACACACCCAATCTTGATAAAAGTGAAAATATTGACTTCTGGTCCCACTGGGCATGCCAAAATTGTTATGTCAAAATTACAACACCCCTAATTACTTGTGATTTTGTGTACGAAAACCAGTGCAACTTGCATAACATGGGATTATCCTATAGTGTGGGACCTTGCAAGTAGGATAATCCTCTAGAGAAATCCGACTTCTTCCTCTAACCTAGTGCCAACTTCTCCAAAGTGCAGAGAATGGAAATCTAAACTAACCCTATTCTAATGCTTTCTAAGGAGACAGGGATAGAAAGATGCATGAAATAAAACTACTCTAAGTGAAGGTGATGCACCAAGAAAGGATGAGACAATCCCAGTGAGTGAAAAATAGGGAGAAACTGAGAAGGAGAGGGCTGGTAAAAAGCCATAGTCTAGGACAACAATCAATTCCCTAAATTCATAAAGCACAACAAACTATGGGCCTTGCAAAGAGATAGATATATGCACAATATACTTATAAATGTAATGGAAGGAAAAATATGTAATTCATACAAGTTAGGGAAAAAATGGCCACAAAACATGAATTTATTGCTCAAAATCATGTACAAGAAAAAATATTTTACATCAAGCCCAATTTTGAGGCCTTTAGCTCACAATAGCTTTGGAACAATTTTGACAGAGTTTTTTTCTTTTGGAAAAATCCCCCTCAAAATGAGGAAAATTTTACAATATATAACGAATTTGGATCACCAACTAACAAGATGCATTAAAGAGATATCGGAAACCATCTATTTTGGTACTTTTCCTACATGGGTGGTCATGGGTGCCATGCTTCATTAATTCTAGTTGTTGGGATGTCATTCATTCACCTACCCTCATGAGGCTTGTAATGCATCCCTCCATGCCGTGTAACCATGACACGACCAACACGTGCGTTATGTAAATGTAGCTGTCCAACCTTGACCCGTCCAACCTTGGCCCATCTAACTAGTACCCATCCAACCTCGTTGTGTCTAATCTTGACCCGTCCAAATTTGGCCCATCCAACCAAAGCACCCATACAACCTCAACCCATCTAACCTTGACCCATCCAACCTCATCACATCCAACCAGTACCCATCCAACCTTTTTGACCTTCCGATAATATTTCTTACCAAATCCAATATTCATTGTGGCTTGCTAGCTCGCCGTGAGTTATAACAAAATCAGTCAAGTCAACACATGATCTACCCTACAAACTGCAAAACATTTCCCTTTTTCCATCAATTTTTGACGTTCTGACCTGCTAAGTTTTCCATCTCACAGGGGTGCAAAAAATGGATAAGAGGTACAACCATTGATGATCAAGGAAACATCTAATAATACTAAGGAATTTATTGAAGAATATGGAGAACAAGAAAATTAGAAATAGGGTATGGTAGATGTGGAAAGAAGCTCATGGGGAAGTCAGGGAAAAGATTAAGTATAATGAAAGGGAGATATTACATACTTGCAGATGCGCTGCAACAAGATATCCCCGAGATGAAAAAGAAATAAATGCACTCTTATCATAATATCATTCTAACCTTGAGAAGAGTGAATGCATATATTGATGTTTCTATTACATGTGCCAAAACTTAGTTTCCAATTGGCTATCACCCACCAATATTCCACTTTCCTATACCACATTGGTTTGGTAATCAGCCCTTGGATGAAATAATATATGATAGAGTCATGAACATCTACATGATGAATAGAGGTTACTTCTTTACTGAGCCATAAGAGACAACTATTGCAATAGATTTTAGCCCCACTTATGTACCACCATTCCGAAGAACCTAAGAAACCTAAAGAGCATTAGAAACCTAAAGATCCTAAGAAACCTGAATGAGGACATTCAAAAAGTTAAGTCTAGGGGTGTGATGAGTTTTTAAATACTTTTCTAAACAACTCATTTTATGTAATTTATTGAGCCATTTGTAGCCTTGTACTTGTATTCCCTTGTTATCTTTGCTAATACATTTCATTATAACTTGAACTTATGGCATGAATATTAATTAATATAATTATTACTAGTTAAATATATTTTGTTGTATTATGAATATGCATTTATTCTTTTGATTATGATAATGTGTTCAAATGATGTTTTATATGATTCCAACCTTGTTTTCCAAAAATATGTTATATGTAACAAATCGCATGCGGCCCAAAGCATCCATACACAGTAACCCATATGCAACCAAATGAATCATCTATAACTAAGGGGTCATCTACAGTAGCTCACATGTAGCCAAAGTACTTGTCTACAAAAAATTTTCTGTAGCCAAAGGAAGTCACACACACATTAAACAAGTTGTGATCCTGAGAAGCTTCTAGAACATGAACTTGAAACTTGAGTTTGCACGTGTCGATGGAAGAAGAAATTACAATTAAAACATGAGAACTAGGAGATGACTCAACTCCAACATCTGATTATGCATTGCAACTTAACAAGGAACTAACTGATTAAATTCATGATTTAGGAACTGATTGATCAAACTAATTAGTTACTTAAGTTATGTGATTGACATGTAAACACTTGTTGATTAATTATGTTGCATGCATCTAAGTCTCCAGATTATTTGGTTGAGATATTTTACTTGATATAATTTAAACTCCTAGTCAAACTCTATTTCTTCATGCTTCTGTTGTAATGAGATGTATAAAAATAAAAGGATTAATGTTGAAGATCTAATCAGGAATATATGTAGATCTAAATAGAGATTAGAGAGTAGAAGACACACAAAATATAGGATTTGTTGTATTCCCAGTTATAATCTTCATGCCAATATAATAAAATTCTGAGTTCTATTTAGTAGTTGTAGTCATAAGCCTTAGGAGGGATTAACACCCAAGGAAGGGCCCACTTGTGGTTTGTTATCCCCATCCATAGTTTTTTGATTTGATTTATTGCATGATTATATTAGCAACAACTCATTTCTTTATCTGCATTCTGAGTTTACATGCTTTACCTTAGCCATAGTATTTACTTCTAGTCTGAATTTAGTTTATTTCTAATCATTTTTATTTCCATTATTGTAGTGAAAACAATTCATTTCCTTACATCCTAAAATATTTTTAACTGTGCATACAACATTGGAATTATTGAAATTCTAAATCCCTTCGTTTGATAATTAAATAACTATGGATTAATTAACAATATATTAATTTCTACAAGTTAATTTACACCACAATTTTTGGTTCCATTATTAGGAATACTACCAAGTTATAAGGTTGTTGAGAGATTTTTCATTTCTTAAAAGTAGTTTAGGTTTTGGGAAATTCACCTCCAACCAAACCCCCACTAATTTCCATTGATTGAGTTGAGCTAGTTGATGCATGCACCATCCAAGGGATGCCCATGGTATATTTTTACCCAATCCACAAGTAGCACATATCTCTTCATACAATTATGAGGATTCTAAAGAAGATATAATTTCCTCTATACAAGGTTTGTTGTTAGAAAATCCCTTCCCAAGTGAAAGTTCTAAAGTTGCTCCTGAGCAACCAGATATGGAAAAAGAAGTAAACCAAAATTTTGGTAATGGGACAACTACCTTTGAGTTTCCCATTACTAGTAATGGTGAAGCTACTGCTATTAAGAATATTTCTCCCTCTTCCTTTCCTAAATTTCATTGATCCATGAATGAAGAACCAGACACCTTTATGTTAGAGTTTGATGTTTTATGCAGGAGCTATGATTATACCACTGATGCACATAAATTGAAGATGTTCCCTACTACACTCAAGGATGTAGCCTTGAGATGGTTCATGGGTTTAGGAAGAAATGCCATCACCACTTGGGCAAAGATGAAGGAGAATTTTCTCACAAAGTACTAGGATTATTAAAGACCAAGTAGCAAAGGTGGTTATGAAATCTATAAGATGACATAGAAGTAGAAGGAACCATTGGAAGAATATCTAGTGAGATTCCTATTTTTCATTTAGAATATAAAGCACATAAGATTCCCTCTTGAATCTCTCAAATTACTCTTTTTGAAGGGACTTAGTGAGGAGGACATGGATGCTATAGATCTGAAGACATTTCAAAATATTACTTTTAGGAGATTTTTATGCCTACAAGAATTAGTCCAAAGACACTATTAAGAGAATAAGAAATATAAGATCAAGAGGTGGATCAACTACCAAAATAATTGGGGACATATCCAAGTCAAATATTTTCAACATGTTCAAGAACATGAAGTAGGATATTTTCAATGACATGGCCACTCAATTAGATGCTCTACATGCCAAGAAGAAAAGGGAATATGGGGAGGTTATGCTCACGAGTTTCTTGGATGCATACAAAAGGAATAAATTTTACTACAAATATAGAGGATTTGCCAACATTTCACAAGAAAGGGAGGATTCACCTGAATTCAAGATGTTGGAAACAAAGGATGGATAAGTGTTTTATGTTTCTCGAGAGAATACGTGGCCGCTAAGAGGAGGTATGTCGAAGACATTATACCAACATTTAATAATTGGTCTAATAATCCATATATGCAACCCCCACATTGGTCTAAGAAAAAGAAGGCTGGACTCCATACCCTAGCTAATACCAGTAATAGTGGCAACCTTAATTTTTAGGCTAAAAACAATGGCAACAAATCCTTCAATCATGGAAATAACCTTGGAGAGGAGGGGAGTCATGGAATAACCCACCTGTTAATTACAAAAATTGTACCAACAACCTTCTTATCTCCAGTAACAAGTCTTAATGCCAAATCCCTAACCTAGCTCTCATTCAAAATCAAGTCAGCTACTAGCTCAACCAATGCCCAACCCCAACAATAAATCTACTCATCCAGCCTATTGCACTCAACTAGCTCAATACCCTACATATTTTGTTGATGTTAACAAAATCAATATATTCTCAAGAAGAGAACTTCCTACACAAAATGCACCACCATTTTTCATTACAAAATTTATAGATGAACCATTGTTGTTGTAGAATGATCCACAAAAAAGTGAAAACACACTACAAGCTAATAGGTAATAAATTCAAGTAGAGTTCTATCAAGGGTAAAGTGCAAGCTAATGAACCACCATTTCCTGAAAGGTTACAAGAAAAGAAGAATGACCTCAAATCAGAATCTGATTCTAATTTTTTCAACCATCTGAGATATATTTGTGTTAAAATTCCTCTTATACAAGAAATTAAGGATGTTCCCATCTACAAAAAATTAGTTAAGGATCTATGCATTAAAAAACTAGGAAGAAAGAGAAAGGATCCATCTACTATAAAATTTATTAGATAGTTAGCTGATATTATGCTTGGAAATTTAGTTTTACCAAAGTATATATATCCAAGCAGTCCTTTGGTAATTGTTACAATTAATGACACAACAATAAAGAACAATCTGATTGACTTGGGGCAACTAGTAACGTCATGAAAAAGAAAATTATGGATGATTTAAAATTAGAAGATGAACATGGTCTCACTATCCCCCTTGAATTCTATCTTTGTTATCATTAATCTATCTTATCAATATCAAAATAACTTAATTTTATCAAATGATTTGACACCCTTCAAGGAAGTCCCTTTGGATTCCTAGGATTGACCTTTGTCGAGTAAACTCGTTATCATATTTATCTAATATATTTTTGTTTAATTGTCATTGCTTATAGGTTTTATTAGTTGATGAAATAAGGAACCTTATTTCTTGTATGCATCCCATCATTGTAAAATTTTGATTGTTAGCACATGTATAAGTACACCCTTCTTATTTGAGTTTTTGGTATTTTACATTAATAACACAACCAAAAAAACACCTTAAACATTCTGGCACGCCCGGTGGGACATCTTAGTTCCTTTTTCATTTATATTTCTTATTTTTAGTTTCCATTTATTTTATTTTCTATTTCATATAACCTTTCAAATTAGAGCACATTTTTGTTGTTGTTGATTAAAACTTAAAAATCAAAAATAAAAAAGGAAAAGTAATTATAGGTGCACTCATTTCTTTTATCATTTTTATTTCAGAACTGCATCTTTGTTTGTTGTTCTCATCAAATTAAAACACTTCCTTTGGATCTTAAAATGAGAACTCATATTTTCTTGATCAAATAGCTTAACTAGGGGTTGAAATAATTGCATTCACATAATTCCCTTAACACATAAAAAAACCACATCAAACATACTTGTGTCTAAACATTCCTTCCTAGGTGGACCTACTTAGATTTCATCATTAAGAGGATAAGCCAACTTAGTCTTCTGGTGAAGTATAAATAAGCTAGTGGGTAATATATTGGCTAAGCACATGACACCCTTATTGTTGCAGTGCAGCCGTGAAGTTAAGGGGTAGGCATCAATACCATGCCTCATACCAACACCGGCATATATTCATGCATCATTTACCTTTAGGTATATCAAGGACTCCATCCTTTAACATTACCTGTAACTAGCCTTAGATTGTAGCATATTTAGCAAATTTTCACATTTCACACTTGTTTCTAATTCAATCAAGATAATCAAAATTCTCTTGTGTGACTTGTTTATGTTATTTTAGCCAACCATCTAGATTTTCTTCTTCTTTAGTGATTGTTCTTTAATCCATGGTGTTAACTAGATAAAAGTCTCACTATCTAAAATACGAAAAATATGACCAATCACCTTCAACTATCTCTAGATAATATCTAGAATCACCTTCAATTTCCAATCAAGAACCTCTTCATTATCCTAGTATCCAATCAGTCAATAAAAATCCCGTGATCCACCTAGTCCTCACTTTTTAATAGTGGTGATCCAGTCTTCACAAATATTCTAGATTCAAACCCCATGCATATTAACACCTATCTTGTTACCCGAGGTGTATTCCTCCGATAAAACACACCGAATAATGACCTCCTGTCACTACCATCAATTTTGAAACTTCCGGTTTATCGACCCTAATCACAACCCCGTTATCCAAAAAATCCATCCCTATTCCACTATTGGTGGGTCATGAACATTAGTTTCTGATTCGTTAGTCACCGTCATCAAATTTGACCTTAAGTTTGTTTCATTGTAAGACATTAGCCAACAACTATCCTCCTCACTAGATCCTTCATTAGGTTCATCACCTTCACAAAACAACACTAACACATCTTTTTCCACCTCTATTTCCATAACATCTAGTGTTTCCCAAACACCCCCATTAAGGTTGATATCAATCCCACTTAGTTCACCTCAACCCACCCCTTCACAATAACCCATGCCCTCTAATCGAATGTGGTCATGTCCATCCCAACATCAATACCCCTCATCAATACAAGTTCTATCACTAGCATTCACCCTTCTTCACAAAGATACATCAACTACCTATGTCTCAAAAATCCATACTCACTATATACCTCAACCATCCCAACCAATCATCAACACCTCTATTCAATCTCAATACATCCCACAGACATATCAAAATCTCATCCATACTTCCATCCCATCTTAGTATATACCTCAATTGCCACAACCTCTTATCAACATGTCTATTACTATCCAATATCACTACACTCACCCATAAGAACCTTTAGTTTTTCATCCTATCTATAATAATCCCATGAGAGTTCCCCTCTATGAAGATCCTATAACCCTATTAGTCATATCAAAAACCAAACCTACATGTCCATAAACAACTTGGCTGTCATCATTCAATCCCCAAACACAATACTCACAAAATGATCCTTTAAAAACATTGATGAATAGGATGTATAGTTTTGAAATAGCTTCCATGGGTACTTAAACACACTAACACATGAAAAAATATACAACGAATCTATTCACCCATCTGTACCATATAAGGCCCACCTTCGGACCAATAAATTTTGAAGTTCCTTAAATTCTATAGAAAGCAAGATTCTCAACAACACATCCAAACCTTCTACCACCCCGTTATCTTATCACACATAATCAAGATCACATGTTAAGGACGTTTCCTATGTCCTTATTAGGACTGTGGCTTTGATTTGTATAACAATATCCAAAATTATTCACTTATTTCCTTCACATAACTCACTAAATGTTTCTTAGAACACTTTTCTATCAACATCATGCACAAAATATCTATCACAAACCTTTATACCATCAAACAGTTAGAAGATGAATCTATTACAATTTTTTTCACCCGTTAGTGTAAGATAATTAATCCACTATCCTCACTTTCACAAATAGAATTGATTGAATTATTCACTTGATTGTGTGATAAACACATCTCATCCATACTAAAAATTCAATCTTTCTAAAAATTTGATGAAGTATTTATCATGGCCCAAAATTAGAATTTTTCACCCTCGAGGATGATAAATTCAAACTTAGATAGAAGAAACCTAAGCTTGAGTCCAAATTAAAACCTTCTTCAAGTAATGAAAAATATAAAGGCTCAAAGAACACAATTGTCGTAAAAGTTGTGTTAAAGGTTTTTCAGATCCTAAATACACCCATCCTCAACATAAATATACACCCATTGAGGAATCCTACAACATGGTTTTCAAAAATATCTTAGCCTTTTGTATGATCACACTCCTTCCTATTCACCCCATTGATACACCTATTTCAAATTCCTCTTGGTATCAAGAAAATAATTGTTTTAAGTACCATATGGTTTGAGGTTATGACATAAAAATGTGCCGTTAGTTTATAAATGTCCTTCAAGACCTTATCGAAAAGGTGAGTTTCAAATGGATAATCCAAATGCACCTCCAAAATAGAACTTAGACATTTTAAACAAACCCTTTCCAAACCATGCCCCATCCACTAGTCAACCCTAATATAACATCATAAAATATCATTACACCATCAATTCCATTAAATATAGTTCATGCAAACCCTCATTATCTGATGTTTCAGTTGTAGAAACATACACTGAACCATCCACACCTTTAACATATAATATTTCTACAACATAAGAACCTATTGAATCACACAAATTCTCTAGTCTTTCCTTTGAAAAGACCATGGAACCCCCTAAATCCACTACATTTAATTCAAACTCACTCATGACCTCTTTGAAAGCTTTAAGAAATAAAACCATCACATATATTACTCAAATTTATTTTGAAGATCACGTCACTGGACACTATATCTGAAATCTCAAAAATTCCACTACAAAATCTCCAATCCATCCATCTAAAAAATTAGAAATCATATCACAAAATCATCCAAAAACCTCAACAAAAAATATAAATCCCTTACCTTCTATCTTAGGGCCTCATCCCTCATCTAAATTCACAATCACACATAGAGAATCTAAGATCATTCCTCCACCGAACTTAAGTTTCACATTAAAAATGATCCCTTCAACATCATCTAATGAAACACAAGTAACTTCAAAATCAAATTTGAAATGGTACTATGTAAAAAACCTTGAAAGGCTTATTCAACTATCCATCATAGTGTTAACCCCTCAAAACATCTACCTTTCGGAGATGGAAACCTTCTTGGTACAACTTTGAAGTATTTTTTTAACTATCATCGAATACCAAGACATTCCACCAAGGACTAAAAATCCCTCCATGTTGTTATTCGAAGGATTTCTAACAAAGGGATTCTCTTGGAAAAGTTAGAACAACCAATTCATGTTAAAACAATCCATAAAGACCCTAAAACCCCAACACCCAAACCATCATCTGAAGCTACATATAACAAAGGTAAGGTCCCTTCTAGTAAGACCCCACTCCATGTACTCGAAATTATTCGTATAATGACTAGAGATTGTGCATAAGACCCTCTGAATTTAGATTAAAATAAGTCCATGATATCCATCATTATTTATTCTCAACCATATACGTCATAAAATTATAAAACTAAGGTATCTATACTCTCTGCTCCACACACCTAATCCACATCCTCTATACAAAATACCATCATTAAAAAAATCCATCAAGATCCTATAAAAATGTCCCTTTATGAACTCATCCAAACCTTGCGAAAACATTTCCAAGAATTTATTGAGGCCCTTTAATCTATATTAGTATCATTTGACGATATCCAACCATTCAAAACCCGTTAAAACTCTCAAAATGTTCTCTATTATCACTTTTGATGATTTAGAGATCTCTTCTTTGGAACCTAAAGATCATGATCTCCCACTCTTTATCATGGCCCAAATCGATGATAATCTCGTTAAAAGATTTATAATCGACAATAATAATAACATGAATAACATATCATCACATGTTTTTAATCATCTTCAACTACCTAATAGTATCATTAGTTAGTTACTTGCAGATTATGAGCCTTTAACGATACCATTTCTCTTATACTAGGAACATTTATTTTACTTATTAAAGTAGGTATCAAGTGTCTTCACAACTTCTTCTATCTTGTAAAAGGAGAGTTTCAATATAATATGTTGCTAGGATGACCTTGGATATGTGATATATACTATATCCCATCCACCTTACATCACTGTCTAAAATATGAATGTGATGGTAAGACCTTCACTATTTTATTTTACCCAAATCCCTTTAAAGCATGCCACATGAATTATCGACCAAACAACTTATTCATCCGAAAAACAAACTCGGGTTCCTTTGATCAATCCTATATGAGATCCTCCTTCTATGTATCTAATTTACCGATGATACTTCCTTTAACAAAGCCATGCAACAAATTTCACTAGGGGAGTATTGCCTCCTATATATTAATTCATTTCCAACACTAAACACATATAAAAGGCCTGATAAACAATCAATGTATAAACCCAATGTAGGAGATATCATCTCCTTTATCCCTCATCTTAAAAATAATATTGTTTATTGAAGAATCGATCTTCCTTCCCCACATCACAAAAATTAAAATCATGCTAAGCCATTCATATAATACTTCTCCTTCTTATACAACCGGTCCTTCACATAAATGTATCTCTATCACTATGCCTAGAAAGGTTTCACCCTAGGGTGTCATGAATAAGGAGTACACGACCTAATATTTATTCATTCCCGCAAGCCTAACAAAAATCACAGACTAGGATTTCATAAACCATCCTCGATTCCTTTACAAACACCACATCCGAGCATGTAACATAACCATAATCACCCCTTCATCGAAAAACCCTATCGACACAAATGACACCATTTCCATCCTATTTGAATTTTTTTGTCAACTCAATTATCTTAAGACCACTTACTTATCATACCAATAATGGAACTAGAACCATTCTCGATAGTATTACTTGAAATAGTATAAGAGGAATCCCCTACCATCAAAATTATTCAATTTCATGAAAATCAATCCATCTTATCTTATATGGGGATGAAGATCATTACCTTCACAAAACTCTACCACCGGACACATCTATGCTCCTTAACAAATCCACTATCGATGTCAACATAAGGACTTAAAAAGACCATCACATAGTTAAGGTTGGCCAATCCTTAGATTCAAAATAATTAAAGGACTTTACAAATTTCCTTTCAAAACATATTCAAGATTTCACATGGTCATATAGTGACATGTCGGGTATTGACCCTAACATTTTTATTCACAACATCATCACAATCCCTAATGCTAAGCCTATTAAAAAAATATATGTAAGATGCAACCTTGTGTATCCCTCCTCATCAAAGAATAATTATAACATATTATTTCTCGCTAACTTCATATCACCCATTTCCTATCCATAATGGGTGTTTAATATCATACCCATGACCAAATCCTCTAGAAAATTACGCATCTACACAAACTTTTGAGATATCAATCTCATGTGTCCTAAAGATTACTTCCCACTCCCAAATATCGATCATCTTGTTAACGTCAACGCTAGTCATGAAATGCTATCTCTAATGGATGGATTCTATGACTATAATAAAATCCTCATCATAACTAACAACAAACATAAAATGTCCTTCATTACTCCCTAGGAGAATTTCTACTACCACACCATGCCCTTCGACTTAAAAATATATCTTTCATGATCTCATCCATAAAAATATGGAATAATATGTTGACGACCTCATAGGAAAATATAAACAACATAGAGATCACCTCACCATCCTTGACATTATATTTTCTCATCTTATCTAATACTTCCTCTCGCCTTATCTTACTGTTAAGTGTGTATTTAGTGTTCTTACTAGTAAAATTTTAGGGTTCATCGTTTCTATCGGGGCATTGAAGTGGACCACACCAAGATCAAATCCATCGTCAAAATTCCTCCCCTTCTAACCTCAAATAAATTTGTAGACTCCAAGGTAGACTTCAATCATTCCATCATTTCATTTCACATCTTTCAGGTTCGTTGGAAACCTTTAAACCATCTCCTCCAAAAATATGTCGATTTTACATGGGATCAAAATTTTTAAAAATCCTTTTATGACATCAAACAATACCTTATATCACGACTCATGTTCACATATCCACACAAGGGGGAAAAATTTTACCTATACATATCTGCTATTTACCATGCCCTAGGTGTTATGATTTCTCATCGAGATGAGCATGGAATAAAATAGGTTGTCTAATACATGATGCACACACTCCATCACTATGAAACCCATTATACCAAAGCAAAAAATTTATGTTGTGAATTTTAATTTACGACTTCTAAAATTTTCCAATGTTTACTTAATCATAAAATGTACGTTGTAACCATTTTCAATCCTCTCAAAGATATGCATTCCAAAACATACCATAGTGAATATATGATTTGGTGGCTCATGCTCATAACTGAATTTTACTCGAGTTCATGTCGCATAAATACAACAAAGGCTAATCCATCATTGATCAACTCACGTAAGATCCCCTTCCGATAATCAACTACCAGGTGATCGGTTTCCCAAAAAATCCATCAAAACCATTGATCAAGAATATAATCCTATGAGAATGAAACTATTATTTTATGGATCAAAGTGTTAGTAGGGGAGGTGCCAGATAATCATAGTACCTCCCTAGGGAATCTAACCAAAGTCATTGGTACTCACACTTTAGTTATGTTATGATTTGTCGATCCAGGAAGTGTCCATGGCTATTTGTAACAAAGGAAACATTTAAAATTGTTATTAGTAATTATTTAATAATCAAATTAACCAAATACTATACTAAGTTCCATAAAGAAATGAATTTGGTTGATAAAATAAAATTACTAAATGCGAGAATTAAAAGCACTAGAAACAATGTGATGTTTGGAAAAATAAATTAATGCAAAATAACATAAGGAAAATAAAAAGGAAATTATGCCTTCACATTGGGAAGGAGTGGCCCTTTCTCCTTCCCGCTGATCTTGTTAAAAATTTCAAGTCAAACAAGTATATTTTCCCCGAATCCATAGTTTATTGATTGAAATAAATTCCTTTACAAAGATCAATTAAACTCACTTTTTAATCCTTATACACTTGTTATTTTATATTCATTATAGTCCTAGTATCCTTGAAAGAGGACTAGTTATTTTAAATAAATGAGAACAACCTAACTAGAAGATACCTATAATAACACTAATTGTTTAAGAAATCACAATCGTGGAAGGATCGGTCTATGTCGTGTTTGGATCAAATTCATCATGTTAACTATAGATGAGGTCCATAATTGACTCTAAATTGAGATAGTCACCAACAATAGATTATATTATAGATCCTGAATTAATTCCCTATAATCATGATGATTATAAGTCTATAAGAGTTCTGATTTTATACTCCACGTCATCGAAACTAGTGTTAAGTTTAGATTACATGGTCCTTATAATATGCATAACAGTTGATATAGAAGTACACATTATTGGTCGCTCAAACCCGTACATGTGTCTTGGATTTGGAAGGATGAAGTCATTTGAGACAACAATGGAACCGTCTCTAAGTTGTGGGACCTTGTGCACTTGAGACAGATGTCTAGAGAAGACTGATTCCTCTATCTATTTCTACTACTATTGCTACTCCTAGTGCTAAAAGAGAAGGCTAAGATAATAATACCAAGGTACCAAGGATAGAATGATAATATGAAAGGAAACTACACTAAAAGGTAATAACACTAGAAAAAGAGGGATGAACACTATCAGTTCTAAGAAAAAATGAAGGAATATGTGTGAAAGAAGGATAAACACATGTAGCACAACAAAAACATATTTACCAGATCAATTTTATGGAATACAACTAAAAAAGGAGCTACAAGGGACGTAGAATGACACAACGAGCACGTAATGTAAAATAAAGGGAAGAAGAAATAATACACACATGCTTAGGAAAAAGAATAGTCACAAAATTATGTTCCATTACTTCTAGAAATGCACAGAGCTATTACAATGGTGAAAGAGGCTAATATTCACATGCACAAGCCAGATCTAGAGGTCCGTGACTCAAAATAAAGAAAATATGAAGTCCTTAGCAAAAGCATAAGGATCCAAAATGTAAAACATTATAAATGAGCCCAACTCTTATATTTATAGATTAATTCATGGAAGAAGAAGAGAAGAAGGATGGAAAAACCAAATTTGAAATGTAACCACCAACAAGAAGCATTAAACGCTAGTGAATCACTTTGAAAATATGTCAAATACACTTCCCCAAGTATTTTTGGCATGTTAGAGAAGGAAAGATGGAAAATCATATCAAATAGGGTGGTTGGAACAATTATATCTTCTCATTAATGCCTAGAAATACATTTTCCCATTTCTCACCTACCAGATCCACCAAGAATTTGAACTTGATTTTCTAGCACTATAGCCTACATCACCAGTTGTTGATTGAGACTAAGTGCAAACCGATCGAGCTCTCTAGAAAAATATATGGCTGTCAAAAGTTTTTCAGGGGCCACTGCATATGTAATACACGTGGTGTGTGTGGATTAGATGAAAGGATGACCAACTGTGTAAATTTTCTTGTCATATCTACCACATATCACTCATTGATTTGTTGCAAGGATTCAGTTCCCTATTAACACGCTTTGACTGGCTACGTGTGGCACACTCAAGCATGTCAGAGAATGATGTGGCATGAAATGACACAGAGGAGGGAAAAAAGATATACATGCAGAAGAATGAAGCATTAGCACAACTATTAAAAGGTAATATGTGGCTTGCAAGGCAGAGGGCCAGGGACTTAGCTGATTAAAGCAAGTGCAAGGAACGCACATGGATGAATAACTGCTAGGAAGAAGGTGAATGCACAAAAGATACACATAATGTAAGAGTGGAACAAAGAGGAAAAGGAAAATGGAAATGGGAGAAGGGTGAGTGTGTGAGGGAATGTGAGGAAACAATGACCAAGTGAATGTGATAAGGAAACAACTAAGGTGCAGGCCACTGAAAATAATTTCTTTGAGCCAGAATATGTATGTAAGTTGTTCAAATAACTAGGAGAGTTATTTGGATAATATTTTTGGTGACTTTAGGGGCCATTTGCTTGCTAGATGAAGGAGATCAGTATCCTAGAGCATCCATTGGGTATGGAGTCTACTATGTGATTATGAAATTCTGATTTTTAGTTTTGAAGAACTGCCCTGAAGTCACTTGAAGGATCATTTCTTGATTCTATTATGAATCTTGAAAACTGCTGAAAATTGTTGGAAGAAGATCAAAAACTCAGAAGAAAAAGAAGAGCATGTGCAAGAAGCACTTGAGAAGAAATAACTATATACAAACAAACAATGTTTGCATAAAAACTTGGAGGAATTTAAGCTACTCTAATATATACAAAATGATGTAGAAAAATTAATGGAAGGGTTTGAGATAGATCCCATTTACTAGGATTTATAGCACGCCTCCATCAAGATGAGTTAACTTGAAAGAGTTAGCCTCCTTGCATGAATTTATGATGTATGGGCCACTCCAAAGTGCATCAAACTTTTAATGGCACCTTGGTTTAGCTCTATCAACATCCCATTTCAAAACCAAGTCCCCAAATTTGAAAGATTAGGTCCTAGCCTTTATGTTAAACCATTTGTTTATTGCTTGTTGATGCTGTTCCAGCTTGATCATGGTAGAGTTCCCTGATTCTTCAAGATTAACCAACTCTTCACTCTTATTTCTCTCTGGTGTGTGCTTTCAAGCTCCATTCTTTGGAAAGTGCCGATGAGTTCAAATCTAGGGTCAAAAGAAGGGTATCCTCTTTTCCATAGACACACTTGTAAGGTGAATTTCCTATTGCTTTTTAAATTATGATTCTATCTATCCAAAGTGCATGTGAGACCTTTGTATGCCACTATCTTTTGATGATGTTCATTGTGTGCTTCATGATCCTGATCGATTCTTGTTTATTGACTTCACAAATCATTACCTCGGGGTAATGGTTGGAAGAAGTATTTAGAGCCCAATTAGTGATTTTAGTGCCAAGGAAGGATTTTTCATTATCATAGATAATGGTTTGAGGAATGCCAAACCTTGTGACTATACCTTTGAGAAAGTCAAGGATGAATGAATTGGTTGATTCCTTGAGCGTGACAACTTCTATCCATCTTGTGAAGTAGTCCATAGCTATCAACACCCATTTGTGTCCAGTGTTTTAAGGTGGATTGATCATGCCTATGAAGTCAAGACCCCATTACACAAAAGGATGATCCTCTTGGATTGGTTAGAGGGGAAGTGCTGCCAATATCTTCTTACTTGTAAATAAGGCACACTCCTTGCATTTTTTGACCCACTTGTGTGCATTTGCAAATAGAGTAGGCCAAAAGATACCTACCATTATGATCTTTATCACCGTAGTCTTGGTAGAGAAGTGTCCACCAAATAATCCATCGTAAAATTATGCTAACACTTTTTTTTTTGTGCACCATTGATACACCTTAACGTAAAACCATCAAGATTCTTCTTGAAGATAAGTCCATTAATCAAAAACAAGGGATAGGTTGTAACCTCAAATGTCTTCTCTTTGACTTGTTTAAGCTACAAGGGTATGTACCCTCGAGAAAGGAATGTGATAATGTCTTTCATCCAATTGCACACGCCAGATCTATATTCTTTTCAAGTTCTACACACAAGAGAGCTTCATCAAGAAATAATGAAGTCTTAGATTCATTATGTGCATCCTTGAAAGCTACTTACAAAGTGCACTACCTCTTACTAACTTTGTGGCCTTGATAGTCACTTCATACTCCATGATTTTGGTCACCCATTGAGCTCTCTTTTCACCAATTTCTGTTCCCATGATGAATTTTCTAATAGAAGAGCGGGATAATAACACCTTGATATGATTTATGGTGAGCATACTCTTGAATTTATTGAGCGTGCACATGATGGAAAAGACCTTCTTCTCCATGTGACTATATTTTAATTCATAATCCTTTAGTGTATGGCTAAAGAAAGTCACAGGTTGTTCCAACCGTTGTTCATTTTCTTGTGTTAGGAAAACAATAACACTCATATCAACACCATAAGCATAAAGGATAAAATCTTTGAGTAATTCAAGCTTAAGAGTGATGGAGCATAAGAAATATCTTGCTTGATTTTTTTGAATCTTTCCTTTCCTTCATTGTTCATCCGAAATCTATGTCCTTTTTTAGCATCATGGTGATTGGCATTTCTATTCCTACAAATTTAGGAATAAAATTCCTAACAAAATTATTCTTACCGAGGAAGGATTGCAAGGAATTTTTGTGTGTTGGTTAGAAAGAGCTAGGATGGCTAAAATTTTCTTAGGATCAATTACGATGCCATCCTTTGAAACCGCATGGCCCAAGAGCTCTCCCTGTGCCAAAGAAAAAAATAGAATTCTTTGGGTTAAGAGATACCCCAATTTTTTTGCACCTCTCAAATAATTTCTCCAGGTGCGCCATATGATGCATGCTCTACTTTGAGAAGACTATAATGTCATCAAGGTAAACAAAGATGAACTCAATGATGTAACCTTTGAAGGAAATGTCCATGATGCATTGAAATGTTGCATCTACATTTGATAGACTAAAGGGAATCTTCTGATATGCATATGTTTCCCACTTGGTTATAAATTCCATTTTGAATTGATCCTATTCCTTAACTGAGATTTGATTGAAACCAGAGTATCCATCTAACATTGAGAATCTTTGCTCGCCAACCGCATTCTATAGAATTTTCTCCATTGAAGGCAAATTATAATGATCTCATTTGATTTCTTGTTCAAATCTCTGAAATCAACACAAAGTCTGATTTACCCATTCTTCTTACACACTAGAACTAGATTCGTGACCTAATTAGAGTACTTGATAGGAAAAATAATATTCATCTCAATGAGTTTGGATAATTCCTTTCTCATGAGGGGATCTATCTTTGGATTGAATAGTCGCTATTTTTGTCTGATGGGATTGATACCAGATCAAGGTTAATGGAGTGTTGAGTAACACCTGGATCAAAACCTTTGAGGTCTTCATACTCCCATGAGAATATATCATTTTATTTTTGACAGAGAGAGATGAAGGCTTTCTTTTCATCATGTTCATAAGATTTGCTAAGAAACAATTGTTTTCCACATGCAATAGTGACTAGAGAATAGTCTTATTATATGGCACACATATAGTTTTCTTCACCTTTGAACTCATCATCGTGGGATTAAAATTTTCTATAAGGTGATTGGAACTTTAGGTAGCTTATTTGACTTTAGTTGAATCACTTGGTCACCATAGTTGTCATGCAAGTAAGCTTGCATGCTTGATGAGAAATTAACTTCATTCTGGATGAACTGGATGATCTATGTGTCAATTTCAAACACATGCCAACTAGTGTTGTTGTCTAAAATGGATGGTCTGATCACCATCTTAATATGCTAAGTGTTTCCTTTGACAAATTCCTCCGCAAAAGAGAACCAGAAACCAAACATGACCATTTTAGCTTCCCTATTCCTTTTGCTTGGTACCACCTACATATTTAGAGCATTAAAGATATCATGGAGGTTCCAAACTATTTCTTAAAAGATTTGAGAATCTTATTCTTTGCTTGGAACTTTTTGGTTACTTGGTGGATAACTAATTATGTATCTCCAAAGATCTCGCACCAATGCCTCATACCCTGCCACATTGTTAGAACATGTAAACTACAACATATGAGTGAAGAATAATTTATCATTCTTAGGGGAAATGAGAACCACTCCTACTCCTACAATGTTTCTACTTCGAATCCATAAAAGTATAACTTCCATAGAACAAGGTTCTCTTCACTTTTCTTAAGTGTACACGACATCATAACTTCTTCTTCAAGAATGCAGTAAGTACCAAGCCTAGTTTCATAAGCTTCCAATTCTTCAACATATGGGTCAAATTTATGCTGTCTCTATACCCACTCATTAAGTACTAGACTAGGAATAGGAGGTGGAAGAGGTTGCTCTTCAGGAAATAAATCTTGTTCTTCTTGGATCAAACAATTATCTTGGAGAGGGGATGAGACATACGAATCTACATGATAGGAAAATATTGGTTAAACTTGTATGTAAATTGGGTACATACCTTATCTTGAGTAACATATGAGACTAATAAGAAGACAAGTAACCACCCACTTGAGCAATAAAATCTCTTGAAAAACATAAGGAAAACAAAGGAGTTAGGTCAATGATAGGCACATCTTGAGTTATGGTAAGACTTGGACATGCATGGAGGGTTAGCTCAAGATCCTTGATGTTTCCTAGGGTAGTGATAGTTGATCCATCAAGTTGCTGGAATCCTTTTGTTAGGGGGCTATAATTATGTCCTAAGACATCAAAAATATTCTTCGGTATAAAAAAGTACTAGCACCCAAGTCTATCATGCGATTGTGTACTAGATGTTGGCCTATGATCAAAGACATATATAAGGGTGCATTTTTAACAAATTTACTTACTTGCTTCTACTCTTCTTGATAATTTTTGATAGAAGCATGTAACTTATACATAGCTAGATTAATGCGTGAGAGTTGCACCCGAGAGGTTCATGTAATAAGTCACGCTGGGATGGAATGGTTAGGGCATCCCACATTGTAATATTTATGTTTGTCTTTTCATCTGGTCCATAATGTTGAATGGAAAACCCATTGACTTGCGCATTTGAGGAACAACAACATCCTTGCTTGGTTTCTAGGGCATAGAGGGAGGAACCTTAGATGGCGCAGAGGCTTGACCTACCAAAGGAGGGCTGCGTACCACTTCTGGAGGAGCTTTGTGTGGAGCTTTGGGTGTTGGCATATGAGAACTTTTACTATTGGATGTCTTAGTTGCTTCCATTTTATTTTGAGGGTCTATTTGTGTTACTACAATTATGACCTGCTTTTCGTACTCAAACATTCTCTTCTTGTATCTTGTGTTGTATGTAACTTGGGCATATAACCTGATTATATCCTCTTTAGCTTGGTTGATTGCACGAAAGTACTCAACATCGAATAACATCAAATTTTCCTCCTGAGGAGCTTTTGGCCTTTCTTGGTTATCTACTTTTGGTGCACTCATTGAAGGGTCGCAACTAGAAGTGTTCTCAATCATGATGGATTATGGGTGCATTACATTAGCAAAGTAATACTAGAGATGAGGCATATTACAAAGAAAGCACCATTCGACTCTGTGCCATGTTATTCGGATGGGAAAAGTGCTCGACTTGTGCTAGGCGCTGGAGGAGGTTATGCGAAGGAATAAATTTCAAGGAAAGTTTGCATTAGTTTTCCATCTACTATTCTACTAGTTTTGTTTGTACCTTTGATTCCCATACTGATTCCACCAAGGTTGACTTCTTTGGACTTTCACCTAATTATAACTACCTTTGTAAGCTTGCACCTATTTCTGCTTCTAATGACACGACCTTATTGGAAAAGTTTCTAATTAGGGCCTTCGATTCATCATCTTCTTTTTCTGTGCAGAGAGTAGAATGTATATGCAATCGGTTACATGCTCTGCACTGAACTAGAGCAATAAAATGTCAGGGGCACTTGAGACATTTCTAGGAACAAGGAATTAAGAGGCCTAGGTGCCAACTTACCAGCCTAGATGAGACTATTTTCTTCCATTATTGTCATGTTGTATGTAGCAGGTAAGTTTCTACCTCCCATGGATTGAATCATGATTGAAATTTCACTATTCAAATCCCTTAGATAGTACAAGAAATCATGTTGGGATGTAGGCCTTACCACTTGAGGAATTTTGTCCCAAGTCTTCTAGAATCTGATGTTGAAATTAGTCATCTGCTCATTGGGCGTGCACTTTGTTGTACTCACTACTCAACCAATGTTAAATGATATAATTTATCTTCAAAGTAATTATAAAGAGATATTCCAAGTTCATCCCGTGTAGAAATAGATGTAGGTATTAGGCCAAGGTATCATTGAATTTTTTTACCCTCAAAGAGGCTACGAACAACCTGACAACAACATCATCATGTGTAATCAGATAAATAGAGAATATATTGGCCACATCTTGAATATGTTCAAAATGGGTGACTTAATTTTCTCCTGTGAAGTATGGAATACTTTTGAGCACATCACCGACATATCATGCTAAGCACCGAGATTGAGTGGGCTTCCATTAGTGAAGCTAGTTAAATTACTTAGAGGATGAAGAGGTTAAAGTACTATTACAAGGTGTACTTCTCAATTTTAGGGAGGAGTAGAGTGCACACAATGCGATGGAGATGGGGATGCATGTGTTGAAGATATCATGCATTTTTTTCTCAAAAAATATGGAGGTATTCAAAGGATCCTTCACCGCATCACTTTCTGCGTATGCATTCTTCTCATAAAAGGTGCTTAAGACTACAAAACAACAGCTATGGAAATGTTGGTAGTCACCAGATGTGTTGAAATAAGCCTCCAAAGGATGGAAATACTAAGTTCACAAACCATAAATTAGCAATATGAAATTTAAGATTTCACTGTTGGTCCCATCGGGCATGCAAGAAACTATTGGTCATTCAAACTTGCACCCATGTCTCAGATCTAGAAAGATTGAGTCGTTTGAGACAATAATGGAACCATCTCCAAGTTATGGGACCTTGCACACTTGAGACGGATCTCTAGAGAAGGTCGGTTCCTCTATCTATTTCTACTGCTACTACTACTCCTAGTGCTAAAAGGGAAGGATAAGTTAATAATACCAAGTGACAAAGGATAAAAGGATAACATGAAAGGAAAATAAACTAAAAGGATATAACATGAGAAAAAGAGGGATGAACACTATCTATTCTAAGAGAAAATGAACGGAAATGTGTGAAATATGGCTAGGCACGACACGTGCACAAACACAAAAAACACATTTAATAGATCAGTTTCATGGAACACAACTAAAAAGGAGCTACAAGGGACATATAATGACACAAGGAGCATACAATGTAAAAGAAAGGAAATAAGAAAGAATACAAAAATTCTTAGGACAAATAATAGTCATGAAACGATGCTTTGATTACTTCCAAAATACACAGAGCCGCTATAATGGTGAAAGAGGCCGATATCCACATACACGAGATAGATCTAGAAGTATGTGACTCAAAATATAAAAAATATGAAGTCCTTAGCAAAAATGTAAGGATACAAAATGTTTAACATTAACAATGAGCCCAACTCTTAAATTTATAGATGAATTCATGGAAGAAGAAGAGGAGGGAAAAAATGACTTTGAAATAAAACCACCAAAAAAGCATTCAATGTTTGTAAATCCTCCCGAAAATCTATCAAAAACACTTCCCCAAGTTTGTTTGGCTTGTTGGAGAAGGAAAGAGGGTGAATAAGATCAAATAGGGTGGTTGGAGCAATCAGATCTACACATTAATTCCCAAAAAGAAATTTTCCATTTTCTCACCTACCACATCCGCCAAGAATTTGAACTTAAGTGTCTAACACTATAGCCTATGTTAGTAGTTGTCGATTGAGACTAGGCACGTGCTGATCAGAGCTCTATAGCAAGATATATGGATATCGAAGTTTTTTAGGGACACATATGTATGCGCAAGACACATAGCGCACATGTACTCGCTTTAAAGGAAGGCTAACTATACAAGTGTTCTTGTCTTCTCTACCATGTGTCACTCATTGATTTTTTGCAAGGATTTTGTTCCCTATTGGTGTGATTTGACTGGTTACATGTGTCACACTCAAGCATGTTAGAGAATGATGTGGCATAGAATGATGCATATGAGGGTGCAAATATATGCATGTGGAAGAATGAGGTGTGGGAAGGAAGCAAAATAAGAGCACATGCAATGCACATGGAGGAAATGAGGAAAAATAATGAGTAGAGAATGTATGGTCAAGGTGCAACTATTACAAGGTAATGTGTGGGGTGTGTGAGAGGCCATAGAATTAGCTAATCAAGCAAGTGAAAGGTACACACATAGGATGAATAGTTGCTTTAGGAAGAAGGCGAATGCAAAAAGATGTGTGCAAGGTAAGAGTGGAACAAAGAGGAAAAGGAAAATGGAAAGGGGAGAAGGGGAAGCGCGTAAGGGCACACGAGGAAATAGTGACCAAGTGAATGTGACAAGGAGACAACTGAGGTGCGTGCCACTGTAATGAAGATCTCTGAGCTAAAATATGTATGTAAGTTGTCCAAATAACTAGGAGAGTTATTTGATAATACAAATCTCATCACATCAAATGTTATGCAAGCTACATCAACTCATTGCTTTTCCATCCAATTTATTTTCCTCTTTTGCGCGAGTTTCTCAATCTAAGTGAGTCTACTTTGGTGTTATGGGTGAGTCCTGTGCTCCATACGAGTCCTACACTCATGCAAGGGCGAGTCCTACGTTAGTACATAAACGAGTCATGTGCTGGTCTATTGTTAAGTCCTATCATGACTTAAGATATGCTTCTAAAATGCATTATTAATATTCATAAGGATTCATTTGAACCATTTTTAAAGGATAAAAATAAGATGAAAATAATAGGGATATGCACAATATTTCCTTCCAAAACATAGTAAAGTATTAATTATAAAATGACAATATTATACATAATAAAAATGATGGCATACCAATAAAGGGTCTCACATAGGATAAAAATGGAAAAATGGGGCTCATCAATCCCAAACACCTAAGATCAAGCAGTTCTCCTACTACCTATTCAAGTTCTCAACGATTCTTGAACAATTATATTCATTAGCAAAATTCTAGCCAAGTCTCATATAGATCTATGTTACAAAAACCTTTGGTAACTTGCAACAAACTATAATTAGTATTTGTTTAGATCCTAATTATTTGATAAGATAATTAGGTAGTGTAATTAAGATTTAATAGTTTTCCAAGAAATCTACAATATTATGAAAGAGGATTAAAAATTGCTTTTGATTCTCAAGATCATCCAAAGACACAAGAGAAGAGCATATAAAACAATTAATCCAACTAGATAGAAATGGAAAAAATTAAATAAAATGAATATTAAAATTCTTTGTAAAAGATTTATTCCCTTAATAAAAATGAATGATGAAATTCCCAAGTTAATCCAAATGTTAGAAAAGAAAACCAAAGTTTTCTCTTAATTCTCAAGATCACCAAAATGTGCAAGAGAAGAGCATACACAAAATATAGCCTAACTCAAGGAAAGTATGGAAATACAACCTTCATTAAAGTATTTAATCATGTTAGAAAATGATTCAAATCAAAACCTACAAAAATAAGTTAGAAATTTTTTTAAAATAACCAAAAACATTGAAAATCAGATTATGGAATTTCTTGAAATCTGAGCCAAAATTTGACAAAACACTAGAACAAGGCTTTTAACGGTAACACAAAGATATCAACATAGACACATGCCTATCAAAATTAATGCAAGGATAATAATTTAGACACGAGGCTATTAATAGTAGCAAAAGGATAACAACCCATACACAGGGCTATCAAAAGTAGCACAAGGCAGTCTTCTGTAGAAAAAGAAGGAAAAAAGTCAACACTAATGCATGGATCTTAATAGAGATGTAGGGGTTTTACAACACTAGTGCATGAGCTACAAAGAGGCTGAATTTATTGTAAATGGTAACGTAGGGCTATTAATGGTAGAAAAATAGTTTAATAGTAGTGTACAAAATAAAAAGGTAGTGCAAGGATATAAACGTAGATGAAAGGCTATCAATGTTAATGCAAGGCACTGTACACCTTCAAAAACATGATATTTTGACAAAAAGAATGTCAAAAAGCTCAAATATTTTCTGATTAACTTCAAATTTGGCAGCACCTCACCTCCCTTATACCTACAAGGAACACTCAACACATGTAAACTTAACAAAACAAGTTAAGAAATACAAGATTTATCAATAAGAAGTAATGAAAAAATGAAACTACACTACAAAAACTTGAAAATAACTGAATGAGACAATGGAGTATGTCCCACCGGGCATGCCAAATGTATACATATCAAAGAAGCTAAGCTAATTAAATGAAACTAACACTAAGTAGTTGCAATACCAAATATAATATAATATAAAGATCCTGATAAATATTAAAGAAATAACTAATCTAATGCATCCAACATGAATACAACATAAAATGCTAAGCCATCCCTTTGAAATTGGATATGTTTTGTAATGTATGATTGCTATCTAACATAAACTTATCTAGATCATAAGAAATAAATTGTATGTTATCTCCAAGTGAGGAAAGAATCTCACCAAAATGGCTTAATGGCCATGTTTAAATCTTCATTTACTACTCACAAATGATAAAGGTGGATGTAAGAATGAATAAGATTTTAAAAAGAAATGCCTTTATCATGTGCATAATAAAATCTATAACAAAAGTGTGGTGTGTGGTGTGAAGGAAGGTAGGTAGGTTCTTTATATAACTTTCCAATTTAGGAGAAGCTAGAAACCTAGTGAATGTGGGATAAAATATAAAGTATAATTAGAAGAGATAAGCATGATTAGAGGGATTAATTAGTAATTAGCAACTCATGGGAGTTGGAGATGATTTAATTAATCAACTAGGATTAATTAATAGGCTAAGATAAGCTTAGAAATCTATTTAGAGGTGATTTAGAGGAAAATAAGTAGGATTTAGATGATTTAAAAGGGGGATTTAATTAATAAGAAGGTTTATTGATTAAATACAAGGTTATAAAGGCTTAATTAACTAATAATAGTTAATTAATTAATTAGAGGAGGATTATAATTAATGAAGTGTCGTTAATTAATCAAAATGGAGGGGAATATTAGCCAATTAGATGGAAATAACTAATTATAACATAAATGCTTTGGGAAAGAGGATAATTAGTGAAAATTTAGTAGTAAAGTTGCATAGTCAGATTTTAGGTGTCTACATTTGCCCCTCTTTGGGGTGGTGTAATGAAAGCAATGACACTTCAAAGATAGTAGACAATTACAGACAATTAAATTTTGAAGGAGTGGAATAAAAATTAATAGAATGAAGGATGCCCCCTCAAGTGTCGATGGGGTGATGAAAGAGGTTGATCGACGATCGAAAATAAGAAGGAAAATAAAAGCCAACACAAACCTAGTAGGCAAGTGTGCAATGTGAGTGAGTGGGAAAGAAAATCTGGTGTTTCAATGGATAGAAGAAACAAGGGGGGGGGGGATAAATATAATCCCTATTTCCCAAGGGGTGTTGAAGAAAATTTGTGATAGAAGAAAATGGTGATGAAGAAAAGTGGAGATGAAGAAAACTTGCATATGGAGATAACATGCATATTAGTTGGCTTAGAAAAAAATTTGTCTCATCATTTTGTTATATGATCTATGTCATCGATTCTTTATTGAATATGAAAATGAAAGGATCGAATCAAATAAACATACATAGTGTAATGCTATACGATAAAGTAGACAAGTAGACCAACACAAAAACAAGCACGTAAAAATGTACTCAAATGAAAATGTTCAAGACAACAGACCGATATTTTTTTATTTAATTGTAGTTCCAAAATGCTTGAGTTATCTATAAGGGTTAAAAATGACACCCTAAGAAAAGATACATGTGAGGTGAATAAACGAAGGATGTAGATGTCCAATGAAAAAGCAATTGTGCATTATGAAACTACCCCAACCAAATGCTTGTGTAAGATAATAATGATATAACAAGAAAACCATCTTTTGTTAATGGAGGTAGATTAAAATGATTCTTAAGTTGTGCATGAGAAAAAGCGAGGACTAGAGAAATATATTTTATAAGACAAATTTTGATGTTTGAGGACATTGTGTCCTGTGAAATATTTGGTTGTTGAAATGCCATGTTTACCAATTTTTGACATTTTACAAATGTTTGGAGTTTTGAATGTTTTTTGAATTTTTCAGGGTTTTTAGAAAGTTTTCTAAAGCTATGTATAGGAAAAATAATATGCAAGGATGCCCCTAACGATAGGTAAGAATTTACAAGGGAAATCCCACACCTATATACAAGAGAAAGATAAGCTAGATCAAGCCCATGAAAGATAAGTTAAACGTGATGATGAACTCAAACCAATGAAGTGTTAGGAAGGAGTGAGCATGCCCTCAGTGCAAGTTGGCCAAGAAACATATGATAGAAAGGAAGTAGAAGAGTGTTTCTTGAAAGAAGGGTCAACATTTCCCTAAAACATGGTACAAATGCAATCTTATACACATGATTTTTTTTAAAAAAGTACAAGAATAATGAATGTTATGAAAGGATGTTGAGCAGAAATATTATTAAAGAGAAAACACACAAAGGATTTACGTGTGGGAACAAGGCATTGTTGAAGGTGTGGAAGGATAGGAAAGGAAACACACGTCAGATAAGATGATTTGGGAGTTTTCCATTTTCATGGATATGGGGTATTTTTGGAAGATAGCGTGCAGAGCACACATTGGGATGGAGACTTACACGACACGAAAATGCTATTTTGGGAACAATCATCTGATAAGCACCATGCATGAGTTCAATATAATAATAGGATTACTTCTTCATGATAACTATAGGATGTTCATATTAGCACACTTTCATGTGTGCATGTTATTATAAAGGTGTATGGCTATTACCAAGATGTAACCAATTTTGAGATGTTCATAGGTGGTGAAGGGAAAGTACCCACCTCTATAAATATGTAGTGAACTATGTAGTTAGAGAGAGATATTGAGTAGTGAATTATTGTAGAGTTATGTTGTTGGATCTGATGCATGCATGACTTATGGTGATGATTTGTAATGTAAGAAGATTTTATGTATTACAATGTTTAATGTAATGGAGTATATTGGATGGATAATGGTGTTAAAAATGACTGTAAATGGTTCTTATATGGTTAATCTTGTTATTTTTATTATTTAATTAATGATTCCCAAGATCTAGATCTGGTTATATAATGTGGAATGTTTATGCTTATGTATGGTTATGAATATGCTATATCTTCATCACACTAACATCCCGCTAAGTAAATCTAAAGAGGGATCTGATACCTTTGTGTACTTTGGGTGAGCACTTAGCTCAGGCTGGGTGATGTGCCGCCGCACCTAGGTTTTTATGGTAGATTCTAAGATGCATCATTGGCTCTATTTCCAGGACCTCTTTTTTAGCTTTTTTCAGGATGTTTCATGATGAAGATGTACTGATTGACCTTAACAAGTGTTGATGAGTAGATAAAGGATCGGAAGAAGAGTAAGATTTGAGGTTCAACACTAGATCTCGAGTTTAACGCACGTGCATGGGTGGAGTAAAATTTTTATGACTATTTGTATGAGAGATTCTTTACTATATTTCTGGTAGAGTTGTATGAGTGGCTGGTTGCTTATGAATATAAAAGGAATTTGAGGTATCATACACTTTTCTGGATGCAGAAGAATTTCAGTGCCCTTTATGATGTTGATCCGATTTGGATACATGCTATGGATACTTGGTTTCCTTGATTTTGAATCCCTATATTTTGAAGTACTCAATTTCCACTTATTCTTTCCCGAAGGTAGCTGAGTTCTAGTTTTTACATTATCTAAGGGGAACTTATTTTTAAGGCATTCCACTAACGATCAAAATATTGATGGTAACCCTAAACTTGGAAGAAAAACCGATGGCTAGCTAAACCCACTACGTGGGGGCAAGAACAGTTTTGAAAGATGGTGGACCTAGTGGCGAGAGAGAGAGAGAAGAAAGGATTCTTAAGTATAATGAGGCACACGAGAGGGAGATAAAGAAGCATCATGATATTGCAGACTGGATGGTGTTGAGGAGAGAGATGGCTCATGAAGGATTTGAAGCTCATGCAAGAGGTGTGGAGAAAGAGCATCCGAACTCCCCGTTTGGGAAATTATAAAAGGTATCCCTCCTCGTCCTCACATGGGAGTGTGCTAGTAGATATGACATGGGCCACAGATGTGCATTTGAATCTACTTGGAAACCTATCCCTTGCACTTGGTTTTCTAGTATCTAGTACATCCAGTAGTCAACAAGCTAGTTTGGGTAGTAGAAGAGTAGAAGTAAGTCGATATCAAGCACATCTATGATAGGGAAAACTTCTTCTTTGTTGTTTGGAGGTACCTTCTAAGGCACATCATTAGCACAAAACTCAAGCACGTAGAATTTCGATAATAATTATCTATAAATAAGTCTTCTTGGTGTTTTTAATAAGGCGCTATTGTCATTTAGTATAGATTTCCCTTTTTGTATTTCCTTTAAATTATTTTCTTCTTTGTTGCTATTATTTGTCAATTTAGTTTGGTGTTTTGTGTAATAAGTGTGTTTACACATTAGAAGCTAATTACAATCTGAAGTATTTTTATGCATAGAGGACTGCACATACCATTGGTGTGGGGTGGTTGTTATTTTTTATTCACAAATGGGTACACATGAGAAAAAACTATTATAGGTGCTATTCAAGTATGGAAAGGAGCTGTTAGAAAGGATATTTCTTCTAAAGAAGACCATAGATGAAAATAAATGAAGTGAAAATATAACATGAGGTAAGAAATGACCATGGAAACTATTATGAGAGGGTGCCGTGGCAAGGTAATTCGGTGCATGGAAGCGCACAAAAGAGAAGTTTGTAGCCAGAGGTTAGGAAGGTGCATTAGAAGGTTATAGCTAAGGCATGAAATTGTACTGTGTGGAAATTTTTAGAAGTTTGAAAATGGTCAATTTATGAGAGGATTGTTGGTAGATGAAGGAGTAATAAATACACTAATTTTTGAAAATCTATATAAGGATGTGATGCGGGTTCATTTTTACCTTTGCAATCACAAGTATTCAAGCGAGCTAAGTGCAATCGAACCAATAAAATCATATTAAGGTACAGAGAATTGTGAAACAAGATGTGAAGAGTAGATTTGTGCATGGAAAAGGATTGTGTCCCTATTGGTAAATGGTGTAAGTGAAACAAAAGAATTGAGAAGGAGTTAAGGGATGTGGTTTCGAGCTAGGGCATGTGATTTTGAGATAGGGTTTGAACTAACTTGGGAAAGAAGACAAAAGTTGGGATTTTTACGATGGAATCATAGAAAGCACCTACAACAGGCACAAAATTAAAGAAAAAGGTGGAAGTTGAGGTTGAAATTTCTCCCGAGAAACTTTTCGAGATGCAGACTCCAAAAGGAGTAATATTCGACAAGATTGGGATTCCCGCATCCATAGATGAAAAGTGGCTACAACCACCGCACCACTGATAATAAGGGAGAGTTAGATACTTTGTTGAATAAGAAGACCAACAAGTGCATGATGGAAGATATGCCAGTGTATGATGATGTTGGGGAAAAGTTTCTTAAGAAGGTAGGAGTTTATCAACTATATGAGCTCCCATATTTTGGAAAACATGAACCTTTATACCAATGGCTTATGAGAAGAGTCCATGAGGACTTCTTCTATTTCACTAGATGGAGGGTTAGGATCACAACGACCCTAATTATGACATTAATAGGATTGAAGGGCACATGGATAAACATTGTTAGTGATTTGAATGATAAAGTAATGGTTATAGCCACAAGCAAGGAGTTGGGGTATACCAAGGGTCCATGTGGAATGAACATAAAAAAATGAGGAAGTACCATGTGGTGCAGGAAGTTGTACATCTGCTCACCAACCTGAATGATCAAGAGAGATGGTCATAGGTAAAAACCATGTGGCTTCATATTGTAAATAAAATGTCCCAGGGAGAAGTGCATAATTTTGTAGGCTATATTACAGAAACCATTTTTTTGAGGAAGCGCGCACAGGTGAAAAGATAAGTTTTGGCGCCATCCTCTTATCTCTTGTATTTGTAGAAATCGAGTGCCCGATAGGCCAAAGAAAAAAATATGGGAATACCCCAAAGAGAATAAGTCCCTCATGGAAAGGTTCGAGAAATATTTATGTGAAGGATCAATGTGTGTCCATTCAAGCACAAGGTAGAAATGTGGTATGACCAACTTCGTGTAATGTTTGAGGAGGAATGGCACATTCCAAAGGAACTACATTCAGAGTAGGAAAGGCAATATAATTCACAATGTATCAACATTTCTACATCACACGGTTTGCCATGAAGGATGGGACATGGAGTCCATGGTGCAAACTACCTTATTCCTTCATAGTGTGCTACTTCCAAGCCTCGCTTCATTTATTTACCGATGCATGCCATCTGAAATTCAACACGACATAAGGTAGATTCTAACTACTATACCCTTAGGAAAGCATATGTATATCTAGGTCGATATGCCTACATTGAGAGGCTCATTTCAGACATCATAAATATGAAGCCAGTAAGTTTGGATATTGGGGATAGTGGAGCCATGCTCATATATCTTTAGCTTAAGCCTAGGATGGAGAATAATAAGTATGTGGAAAATGATTTCATGCTCCTAGGGTCACCTAAGGAAAGAACACAATGGAGAATGTGCCAGCTCCAAAGCCTACTGTGACCATACAGATAGACAAGGAAGAAGAGGAATATGAAAATAGTGGAGGCTTGGATCATAGAGGCTAGAGGTAGCCCATAGACAAAGTGGAGATTGAGTGCCCAGATATTCCATCACATGCACAACAAGGAGAAGAGGACTTGGATGTGGATACAGTCCCTAAAGAGTGCCAGTTTAAGAGGGTATTTAGAAGAACCATGACCAAAGTGTGAGAACACCACACCTGTAAGAAGATCACCTAAACTCTCCCCATAAAAGGAGGCACCTGATAAGAAGAGAAGGAGAAAGTTGAAGTTGGATGAGGAGGCAGAGGAGTTTGAAGAGAGCATGCATGGAATCCCGGTACAACCAAAAGATATGGAGGAACCTAGAGATGAAGAAATGAAAGATGAAGAGGAAGGGGTGAAGGAAGTAGAAGAGATAGTGCAAGAGCAACCCAATGCACATGTTACTACTCAGGAGGAAGAAGGGCCAAATCCAAACCTTAGCACTTAGGTTCCTAAGGGGCCAAGAATAAAGAGAATAAGTAAATAATATGGTGTGCCAAGTATGGGATATGCTGAGGACACAAGAAAAATTGTCCACGCCTGATTTCATAAAGCACAATAGGCCTTAAGGAATTATATGGATGGGAGCTAATGGATCTAGACATGGCCACCATGTGCACAAGAAAACAATTATCCTGGTCCATGTAGACCCATATGGATGAGCAATATTTTGATGTATGTGAGGAATCTTATGTATCAAGGAGAGTGAAGAAGGCACCCAAGGATGATAAAGCCTACTCTAATTTCTGATGAGTAGGTGAGAAATGCCTTGGTGAAGGTATCTATAGAGGTGGCGTAAAGGAAAATTGATAAAGCTACCACCATTAGAGTAGTAATTGAAGATAACAAGGTAAAAAATAAAGAAATAACACATTTAAAAGGAGAGAAGGACCTATAATAGAAAAATAATGAGGCCTTCATTAACATGGAAAAAGAAATTGGAGATTATGTTTTGAAAGAAAAACCTCATCTTAATTCTCGTGCACGTGAGAAGTTTCCTTCAACTATGAATTATGTGTGCACATTGGTTGATTTGGTGTTAGAAGATGAACCTATTTGAATGCAAATGTGAAAGTATCTTGAACAAGAATAAGAAAGAGAAAGGGCCTCCGTGGTTAGGAAAATTTCAAATTATGAGGCATTGCTCTAAAATCTAAAGGATGAACTTAAGAAAGCTAACAAAGCTCTGAATATTTGTGTGGCACTAGAAGCAATGATAAGGATTAGAACTCTGGTTGAAGATAATGATGTTTCTAGAAGTCCATAAAAGATGAGACACTGGGACATGTAGAAAATTGGAACTTCTAAAATAGAAGTATGAAGCCCTTGTAACATCGCAAGACTCACATAAGGAGAGAATAGATGTAATTGGGAAGCTCATAACTCATAATATGGATCTTCTTGAGGGAATGATGTCTGCTATGGCTAATGTCATCCAAGTACTAAATAATGAAAAGGAAAAGATTACTTAGGATGAATTGGGAGCCATTACCACCAACATTCCAGCGAAAAAAAAGGACCATACTGGATGACTGACATAAATTAGTGGCTGAGATTAAAACAAAATATCCATATTTGATCCTCCTAGTTGAAGAAGAAGGTGTTGCAGAGTAAATGTCTATTCATTTGTACAATGATTCTTTACATTATTTTCATTCTTATTCTTTATTATTTGGGAACATCAGAAAGAATCCCCATTTATGGGATGAGAATGTAATTTAGTGTGGGGTAATGTTGAGTAGATGTATCATTCTAAGGAGAAAACACACAAAGGATTTGTGCACAATAAAAAAGGCACACTTAAAGGCACAAAAGGATAGGAAAGGAAACACGCACCAGAACAAGATGATTCGAGACGTAGCCATTTTCATAGATACATACTATTTTTGGAAGATAATGTGTAGAGAACACATTGGGATGGAGGCTTGTGTGGCATGTAAATGTTATTTTTGGAATGAGCGTCTGATAAGAACCATGTATGAGTTGAAGATAATAATAGGATTACTTCTTCTAATTAACTATAGGATTTTTATTATTAGCGCACTTGCATGTGTGGATGTTATTGTAAAGGCACATGGCTATTATTAGCATGTGACCTATTTTGAGAAGTGTGTAAGCGGTGAAGGGAAAGTCCCCACCCCTATAAATATGTAGTGAATTGTGTAGTTAGAGGGAGATAATGAGTAGTGAATTATTATAGAGTTATGTTGGTGGATCTGATGCATGCATGACTTATAGTTATTCTTTGTAATGTAAGAAGCTTTTATGTATTACAATGTTTAATGTAATGGAGTATATTGTATGGATAATGGTGTTAAACATGATTGTAACTGGTTCTTGTATGGTTAATCTTATTATAGTTATTGTTTAATTCATGATTCTCTAAGATCTAGATCTGGTTATGCTCTGTGGAATGTTTATGCTTATTTATGGTTCTGAATATGATGTATCTTCATCACACTAACATCCTACATAAACAACTCTAAATAGGGGCTTGGTACCTTTGCACACTTTGGGTGAGCACTCATCTTAGGGTCAGGTGATGTGCCAATGTGCTTGGGTTTTTATAGTAGATTCTAGGTTGCATCAAAGGATATGGAAAGTATAGCTAGATGACTCATGATGAAAAAGTGACTAGCCAAAGGAAAAAATCATGAGACAAGATACAAACTAAAGCAAGAGTTTGAACAAGTTCCAAACAAAACTTAGTAACATACTAATCCTATTTTCTCATCGAGATCCGTTATGTACACATGGAAATTAACTACCTCTTGTAGTGAATATTTTATAGGAAATAAGTGAAGACAAACTAGTCAATGTATAGGAATGATTTATTTTGATAGGTGATTTATGAATGGAGGGTAGAAGTAGAGACATACATTTCTCTCTGCTACCAACTAGGAGTCCATAGCCTTGATGAAGATGTATTTGATTCTAGTGGGAACATTACTCTACTTCCATCCAGGTGTCCATAGCCTTGATAGAGATACTGGAAATACCCCAAGAGAGAGTTATATATTTTTATTTGAATTTTTTGATAGAATTTTTCTTTCTGAAAATTATTTCACCTCTCTTGATTGTTTTAATAAGGGTTTAAGAACCACAAATGACTTGATGGAAAGATATGGAAGTGATTGTGATGATGAAATTAGCTAGTGTCAACAAATACATCCTAAAAGGTCTTCACAACCAGTTTATTATATGTTGATAGTGATAGGATCTCTAAGAGGTCATTTGTTATTTAATTTACTAAGGTGATGAAAGACCAAGTTGAAATGGATACTATAGAGATAAATGTCACAAAATGAACATGAATAAAATAACCAAAATATCATCGAAGGAATGAAAATGGTCGGTGAATTCTAGAGGAATATGAAGAAAGAAAGGAAAGAACATCCATGTGTATGTAATACTTGATTGCAATGTTTGATCTTTGTACATGCAATTTTTATGATGTTTAATGTTTTCTCATTTTTTAATATTTTTGAATTGTTTATATTTTTATGGGTTTACAAAGGGAAAACCATGAAGAGATAAGATGACGAAGATAAATGATTGGGAAGTTGGGACCAAAAATTTCACTTCACATGATAGGATCCAACAACGATGTTTGCAATTTATTCGATAAGGGAGAATAGGCATTTTTTCTTATCAAGAGTGATATTATCTCCAATCTCGGTGATCGTGGTGAGATAATACTTGATAAGTGATTGTGACTTATCTTGAAATATGGGTTTTATATATGGGAGCTTGAGTTCCCTATCCATATATTTTTGCATTTTGTGTCATACTTGATAGTTACGTTGGGGTAAATTCTTGAACCACATTTTATTTTTAACTTTATGGTTATTTGACTTGTTGGGAGTTTTGGGGATCTTAATTTTTTTTATCTAAGCTTGATGAAGAAATTGTTTTTGTTTCATATAAGCTAATGTGGGATTTGTCTTATCCTAAGAAGTGGGAGAAAAAAATTGGATGTGTTGGATTGATGAGAGGAATGGTAGGGATGATGGTTGGATTTTAACCATTGTTGATAGAAGGATGATATGATGGACAAAGAGGATATGGTCCAAGGATTGAAGAGAATGGGCTACTAGGAGGTGAGCCACAGATAGAAGATGAAGGGCTACTAGGATGTGGCCCAAGGATGGAGGAGAATGGGCTATTAGAAGGTGAGCCATGGATAGAATATGAAGGGATACTAGGATGTGGCCCACATATAGAAGAAAATGGACTACTAGGAGCATATATGGAAGATGATGGGATATCGGAGGTGTCCCATAGATTGAAGATGAGGCTTTACTTAGGACATGGTACCAAGTATAGAGGACAAAGGGATACCTGAGGTGACCCACAAATAAAATATGGAGTGATACTATGATGTGGGCCAATGATAGAATATAATGGGAAAATTAGAGGTGACCCAATAATAGAAGATGAAGGGGTACTAGGAGGTGGCCCACAAATAGAAGAAGATTAAGGGATATCTAGATGTGACCCAATGAAATATTGTGGTTCAGGAATTATGATATGTAAATAATGGTTGGGTGATGAGAAGATAGATCATGGATCAATGATAGACCCATGAGTTTTTCCATGTAATGGGGATGGTGACAATGATAGAACAAGAGGAGGATCAAGTTTGATGATATTAGGATATTCCTCTATTTTTTGACAAATGGAATCAACTTATTCCCCACAATATGCAAACACATCAAGGTCAACAGAGAATCCTTGCTTATGGTCCTCTAGAGGAGTATCATCATGTAGCCCCATAAATTCTCTGATTACTTCTTCATTTTGAAAGAAATTGATTGGTATGGGTCATTGTTGTTCAGCCATAGTAGGTTGATTGGAAGAAAGGGGTCCAACAAGTGTTGAAGATTTAGAAGAATATGTTAATATATACTTTAAAGGGATCAAGATCTAAAGAGGGATTGAATTTTTATTGATATAAGAATATGACTCAAGAGATGAAGTAGATTTGTAATTGTATGTACATTGAGTGGAAGAAGATGTGGATTTGGAATAGGTTGGTATTGGTTTTCCTAGAAGATGACATAGTGCAGTAGAAACTAGGATCATGCAAAAGTCACAGATTTTGACGTAGGGGTCACTTTATATGATTTATTCGAGGCATTTTGAGTTGCACAAATATTTGACGGAGGAAGAGGTCATTGAGAAGACTGTTAAAGTGGGTTTTTTGAAGAAAGAGAGGATTGAAATTCAAGAGTCGAATTATATTTTTGATTGGAGGAACTTGGAGTCACATGGATATTCAAAGGTGGAAGATGTTGTTGAGGTGAATTATAAAGGGGGTCCTATGGAGAAAGGGAGGAATGTGACTCAAGAGTAAAATTATATGTTTGATTGGTGGAATTTTGAGTCACACAAATCTTTGATGGAGGAAGAGGTCATTGAGGTGACTCATTATTACTTAAAAGATAGTTGATTGGATGAGGCTTAGGAGACTGAGGGGAATCCAAATAATAGTTTGGATTAGAATAATCAAGGGACTGAGGGAAATAAGAAGAATAACATGGATTAGAAGCATGAAAATCATACCACCAACTATGAGATGAAGGTGGGGAAAGGGGTAACCAACTAGGTTCTCTGGTGCGAAGAACCAATCAAGATTTAGTCAATATAGGCATATTTTGATGTAAATGCCTAAACCTAGGTTCCCTAATTTCGTAAGTGTGAGGAACCATGCTATAGTTATTCATTTTTGGCATCATTGGGAATAAATTCCTAGACCTATATTGTATGATTGAACTCCTTCAAATGGAAAGAATTTCTATGTTGATTCAAGCAACATAAGGGTAACCAACTAGACATTTTAAAAATATGGGGATGCTCATGTAATTTTACGAAGGGAATATAAGGAAAAAATACATATTGGTGACAAATTTTTGACAATCTAACAAGGTTTGGACAATAACTTGCGAGTTTAAATGTAAAAATGGTTGATCAAAACTTAGCAACATAATGGCTACAAAGGAAAATTTTCCAATGTTAAGATTGTCTCAATAGTTTCTTGATATTAAATATTTTTTCTAAGGTTTGAAAAATGAGAAAAAGTACCATAATGAACCTAGGAAAAATCAAACACCATGACAACCGCAAATGTCACAATTAATGTCAAAGAATCAAGGAAAATTGAACCAATGAATAAAAGAATAAAATAATTTCCCAAGGAGATGAATCTATACGATGAAAGGTACCTAGGAAAATTAAGTGATTTCCTAACTAAGAACCAATCAAAAACAATCTACTCCCTAAATCTAAAAGGTGTTTTAGTTCAAGATGAGAACACAAATTTCAATACTTAAATCATGTTTTGAATAAAAAAGTTTTAAGTATTAAAATAAGGTTTGAAGTGATTTTGACTCAAGGTATACTCAAACAAGTTTAAGAAAAACAAATTCCATGTTTTGAAATTGGTTGCAAAAAATGCAAGCATCACAATAATACAACTTGGATAGTTTAATCAAGATTTTAAGAAAACCAAGATGTTAGCATCAAAATGGTATTGATATGATACAAGTAGCATAATGACAACACCTTCCAAAACTCAAGGAAATGTTTGGAAAAAAAAAACAATGTCTACATATAAAATGAATTGATATTATGCAAGCAATGTAACAATACAACTTAGAAACATATATAAGGTTTTTTAAAAAACAAGATGTAAGTATAAAAAATGTATTGATATGATGCGAGCAACATAACAACTCAAGGGGAAATCAATGATGAGATAACCTAACTACAATGAGATAATCTTGACGTGGGTATCAAGATAAAGGCTTACCAAAACATGAAGACATACCAACACACTTTCAACACTTAACATTCATGCCACAACATGGTCATGTAAGTGAATAAAAAAGTGATGGATGTTATTATTGTTACCAAATTATTAAATAAAATGTAATATTATTAATAATTATTTTATAGAACTCATATCAATAATATAATTGTAATAGTTTTATTATTGGTGAGTTGTGAGAACAACTCACGTAACTATTTTAGTGTGATAGATATCATAGGGATAAGTTTGAGAGATTGTAGGGATTGGAGAGAGATATGTGGGTTGTTGAGGATTGATGTTGAATCCTTGTATTAAGGAGAACATCCTCTTATATAATGTAAACTCCATCTATGTAAATATATCCCTGGATGATTTCAATTTACATATTATAATATTCAAATTTTATTTCTTCTTTGTGTAATTTTTATCAATTATTTTTGGCAGTTCATGTATGTTTCCCTATTTTGACCAAAAATTTCACAAGAAAACAAAGGAGATAGAACAAGTGGTGATGAAAAATACTTAACCTAACTTTAGTAGAGTTTCTCCTTGTTTAAAAACAAGGTAGAAACTAAGACAAAGTCATGCCTTGTAAGTTTCATGATGAATAACAAATGGATCCATATTTAATGAACTCTCCCCTTATTCGAATAACAAGGTTTTGAATTCGAGAAAGTTGTTTCTTTGTGAAGGATCTTTAGAACACGATGGATAAATTATAGTTCGTCCCAATGCTAGAAGGTTTCCTAATATTTTGTTCTCAACACTCGCCCATACTTTCCTAAGAGAGGTACCATTTTATAGAAATAAATCCTAGACAAAGGACCATTACCCCAAAATCAAATTAATGAACGGGACCTCATATAGGTAACTTGAAGCATTCCTCATGGGTTTTTCTAGTCAAGTAGGTAGTGGGGCACTTCCCGTTTCATCCACTAGTTCCCTCCAGGTGTGGACTACTTTGGTGTTCCTATGGTAATTATCATAAGGATTTTAATGGCTTACGGAAAGATACTTTCCACAGTTCAAAGTAGACGGGTTTTAACCCTTATCCCAACTTACAAATACATTGTTTTAAATAAATGGTGTGTTTTTTTATCTTGAATTAGAAATGTGGTTTAGTACATCATTAGAAACCTACAACACATTGTAATTAGTATTTTTTAGATCTTGATTCTTTGACAAGTGAATTAGGTACTACACTTAAGAGTTAGTAGTTTTCCAAGAAATCTAAAATATTATGAAAGAGGATTAAAAATTGCTTTTTATTCTCAAGATTTTCCAAATACACAAGAGAAGAGAATACAAAAAAATTAATCCAACTAGATAGAAATGAAAAAAATTAAATAAAATGACAATTAAAATGCTTTGTAAAAGATTTATTCCCTTAAGCAAAATGAAAGATGAAATTTCCAAGTTAATCCAAATGTTAGAAAAGAAAACCAAAGTTTCCTCTTGATTCTCAAGATCACCAAAAGGTGCAAGAGAAGAACATACACATAATTTATCCTAACTCAAGTAAAGCATGGAAATAAAACATTCATTAAAGCATTTAAACATTTTAGAAAATGATTCAAATAAAAACCTGCAAAACAATAGTTATAAAAACTTGTAAAATATTAGAAAACATCAAAAATTAGATTCTAGAATTTCTTGAAATCTGAGCCAAAATTTAAAATAGAACGCTAACGCAAGGATTTTAATGGTAACACATGGATATCTATGTTAGTGTAAGGATATCAATGCAGATGTAGGACTCTCATTAGTGACACAAGGATAACAACACGATGCGAGAGATATCAACAAGAGCATAAGAATAACAATGTAAATGCAAGGATATCAATAGTAGTGCAAGGAATTTCTCTGTATAGAAAAATAAGAAAATGTAGTCAACACTAACACATGGATCTTAATGTAAACACATGGGTTTTTCTACACTTGTGCATGAACTAAACAAAGGTGGAATTTCCCAAAAATGGTAACACCAGGCTATCAATGGTAGTGTAACTTTTTGATGGTAGCACTTGAGATACAACAGTAGCGCAAGGATATCAACGCATATGCAAGGCTATCAATGTTAATGCAAGGCACTTGTGTAACTTCAAAAACATAGGATTTTGACAAAAATAATGTCAAAAATCTCAAATCTTTGTTGATTAACTTCAAATTTGGCAGCACCTCACCTCCCTTATACCTGTAAGGAACACTCAACACATGAAAACTTAACAAAACAAGTTAAGAAATATAAGATTTATCAATAAGTGCTTAAAAAGGGTTAGTAAACCAAAAATGAAACTAAACTACAAAAAATTGAAAATAAGTGCATGAGACAATGGAGTATATCCCACCGGCATGCCAAATATATGCATATCAAAGAAACCAAGATAATTAAATGAAACTAATAAACAATAGCTCCAACACCAAAAAAATATAATATAAATACCATGATAAAGCTTAAAGAAATAGCTAATCTAATGCATCCAACATAAATAAAACATCAAATGCTAAGCCATCCATTTGAAATTGGATATGCTCTAGAATTTATGATTGCTATCTAATATGAATCTATCTAGATTATAAGCAATCAATTGTATGTCATCTCCAAGTGAGGAAAGAATCTCACCAAAATGGCTTAATGGCCATGTTTGGATCTTCCTTTACTACTCACAAATGAGAAGAGTGGATGCAAGAATGAATAAGCTTTTCAAGAAGAAAATGCTTTTATCATGTGCATAATAAAATCACTAGCAAAAGTGTGGTGTGTGGTGTGAAGGAAGGTAGGTTGTTCTTTATATAGCTTTCCAATTTGGGAGAAGCTAGAAACCTAGTGATGTGGGATAAAAGATAAAGTAGAATTAAAAGACATAAGCATGATTAGAGGGATTAATTAGTAATTAATAATTCATGGGAGTTGGAGATGATTTAAATAATCAACTAGGATAAATTAATAGGCTATGATAATCTTAGAAAACTATTTGGAGTTGATTTAGATGAAAATAAGTAGGATTTAGATGATTTAAAATTGAATTTAATTAATAAGAAGGTTTATTAATTAAAACAAGGTTATAAAGGCTTAATTAACTAATAACAGTTAATTAATTGATTATATGAGGATTATAACTAATGAAGTTTTGTTAATTTATAAATGCAGGGGAATGTTAGTTGATTAGCGAGAATCACTAATTATAATGGAAATGATAGGAAAGAGGATAATTAGTGAAATTTTAGTAGTAAAACTACGTAGTTAGATTTTAGGTATCTACATTTGGTATGCGTTGGAGATTAATATGGATATGTGTGGTGGATTTATTGGGATATGTGGTATGTGGGAAGACATTGGGAATGAGGGAGGTCATCAATTTGCATAAGCACAATAATGATCATCTCATAAATTAACTTTACCATATTTAAGAGAAGAATGACTACGCATACCGATTAATTTCACTTTTCACATCACTAGATATTATTCAACTTTCTATTTTATTATCCCTCCATGTATTGTCTATCATTTATTGTTTACATGATTTAGGGGTGGTGACCACCATTGCTAGTTTTCAGCCACCTAAACTTATTATATTTTTTTCAATTTTTTTGAAGTGGTGACCGTAATTTTATGGTTTTTCAGTCAATGCCTCATGGGTAGAGGTCAACCCTTTATAGTTTTTAACCATCTCCCATTTATTTAATGAGAACTCGAGCTAGCTTTTAGTTGAATTTTAAAAAAACTTTTTCCAAACAATTCAAAGCTCTATCTTCTTGTCGCATGTTGTTGAATTCTTCCTTAGATGTTGGTTTGTGGTATAACCTCAATCTATGGCCATTAACCATCATTACTTTCTTCTCAAAATCAATTGGAATTAGCTGAGTTGTCCCATTGTTAATGAATTCCTTAATTTTATATGGACCCATTCATCTTGTTTGTAACTTTCCTTTGAAGTCCTTATATTTTGAATCAAACAGTAGGGCCCAATATCCTTTTTGAAACTTCCTTTACTTAATATATTTTTCATTCCATAATTTCCTTTGATTTTGAATGATTTCATCATGATGTAGTCTCATCTCATCCAACTCATTTAATTTAAGAATCCTTGCTTGTTGTGCTTTTGATAAATCAATTCCCACTTCAGCAGCTTATTCTTAATGTTTCAATTTCAAAATCTATAGGAAGAAATATTTCTTCCCATACAACAATTCCTAAGGAGTGAATCATGTGGTTATTTTCGAAGTGGCATTGTAGGTCCACACCACTTCACGTAACTTTTGAACCCAAATTTTCCTTGAGATATATACTCTTTTTGTTAGGATATTCTCCAATTCCATGTTAGTAGTTTCTACTTAACCATTGGACCGTGGATTGTATGGTGATGACTTATTATGCTTAAGATGATATGTTTCCATAAAGAAACTAATTACACATGACATAAAATGTGGTCCTTGGTATAAAACAATGGACCTTGGTACTCCAAATCTTTAAAATATGTGTTCATATAAAAATTCTACAACTTTTTCATCCCTTGCATATTGTAGAGCTTGCACCTCAGCCCATTTTGTGACATAATTTGTACAAACCAAGATGTACTCCTTCCCTTGAGAAGTTGGGTCAATTGGTCTAATGAAATCCAATCCCCACTTCTCAAATGGTTCTAAAACAACTTGAGGTTGGAGTGACATCTCAAATGTAAATGTTGGCTTTCCCATCCTTTGACATTGATCACACTGTCATACATACTTTTGACATCTTAGTATAAGGAAGGCCAATAATAATCAACTCCTAAGACTTTGTGAATGGTTATTTTAACTGAATAGTTTCCTCTTGATGGCTCATCATGGCATTCCCTTAGTATGTCAAATATCTTAGCTTCATCTACACATGTGTGTAACACATGGTCATGTCCACATTTAAAAATAATTCCATTTAACCATGTATACATCACACTTTGTTTAATCAATTGATTTCTTTTCTTATTTGTGAAAAAGGTTTGGATCTTTCTTATAGCCAAGTAGTTATTCATATCTAAAAACTAAGGAGAGATGATAGAAATTTCAAATAGATATTCATATGGAAAATTTTCATTAACCTTCTCTTCTTTTCTTGAAATGGTCAACCTGGAAATAAAATCAGCCATCACATTTAATTTCCCTGGCTTGTCAATAATTATATTATTAAACTCCTACAATAATAATAGCCATCATACATTCCTATCATGCACTAAATGTTTTTCATTAGATACTTAATAACCAAGTGGTCAGCGTGAACAATCAATTTGGTGGTGCAAATAAACTTGCAACAATTAGTATGTGATATATTGAGTTACATTCATTTAATTAGCAAACTAGGGAGTGTAGACTTAAAAAATTGCTTATATTGTATGAAAAATTACACTAGATCTACGAGGTTGGAAAGAAATAATTCTCACAAAAATGTTGAAAGTAACAAAAAACTTAGAACTAAAAATGAATTGTTTCTAAATGATATCACTAACCCAAAGCTATAGATTCAAAATGCAAATCCAAGAAGTAAATTATTCCCAAGGTAAACATGCATGAAAAAAAGCAATGTAGGGGTTTAGTAGACTGCAAGTGGGCCCTGACTTGGGTGTTAATCCCTCCTAAATTTTACAACTAGAAACTAATGAATAGAACTCATATCTTTATTGACTTTGCATAAACATTACATTAAGGAACAAAAGATCAAAGTAATCTCATTTTTACTTTGACTCATACTATGAGTGTATATCAATAAATGAATGAATATATTTGTTACCGTAGTAACCCTTTTCTTTTATACCTTCTCATTTACAAAAAGACATGAGAAGAAGAAGAGTACAAGGAGTTTCAACAAACTAAGTGAGATATCTTCAATAGAACAAGTGAAATATATTAAACATAACCATGAGAGATTCAATCACACATTATAGAACTCATAATAGGTTTTCAAATAAAAACACACAATAAATGTTTTGGTAATCAACTAGTTCAATCAAGTGTTAACTTAATCAATCAGTTCTTCACTAGTTTGTAATGAATGATCATATCAAAAATTGAGTTATCTCCCGTTTTACACTTTCATGTGGTAACCGATTTTATAATGGTACGTAAAAAATTGAGTTCCATCAATTTGCATTCCAATATATTTTCATAACACGGGCTCTTTGTTATATATGATTTCCTTTGGCTATGGATGGGTTCTTTGGCAGAGAGGTTCTTTGGATGTGGATGACTTACTACATATGGAAAATTTCTTACAACCAAGAGTGGCATCAACACATATCATCATCTAAACAACTTATTGGGATAACAAAAATAAATGCACACATAATACAAAAATAAAATAAAACTAGATATAACTATATCAATTAGTAATTATGCCACAAGTTCAAGGTTGTGATGATAATGTGTAACAATGTTTCGTGAAAATACATAGACATGGTTTACAATAGCCTTATCAAAATACACAAGATGAGTTGTTATGAAAGAAATTTATATAAATCATCACACCCCTAGGCTTAAAATATTGAATTTCGTCATTCAAGGGCTTCATATCTTCTATGTTGGAAACTACATTCCTTCCCGAAATCGATGGGTTTTTTTGTGCCCTCATCCTCCGATAAGAAATACCCACCATTCACCATGAATCTATCCCCGACTTTGTCTTGGCGCTTCGATTGATCAAGTTTATTTTCCATGGTGGTATTGGAAAATGAAATATGGGAGGATGATAACCAATATGGAACCACTCATCCTCACATTTATTAGCTGTTTCAATGTACTTATTTACCTGTAGAAATTTGGAAGAATGTTTGGATAGAAATGCATCTCCTTCCTCGTAGTGTAGAGGATAACTTATTCCATCTAATTTGGCATGTCTATACAACCCGAACTCCATGTTCCCTAATCATATCCTTAACATCTGCATGTGTGTCCAATATCATTTTAAATACTCTATTTTTTATCACAACCTCTTCCATATAACTATCATATTATTCTTTTTATTTCATATGTGTTTGTTCATTCAACCATGACATATAATGGTATAACCTTTTCCATATTTCGTATTCTTTTATCTTCTTAGCTATCTATAATTCATTTTAGAAATAAGAACAAAATTCATTCACCTAAACATCCCCAATATATAGAATTAGGATCCAATTTCTGTCATATGGAAGGGCATAATTGTGCAAATAAAGTTCACATAACAAATTATGGAGTTCATGTGTACTATTCTGATATAAAGTAAATATTATCCTATTATATCTAATAACACAAATCATATCATAATTAATACAAGTAAGTTTATGATGCAACATTTTTCTTTCAAGTAGATAACATAAACACTTGATGGGGAATGCATCTCAATATTTCATGTGCTACCTAGACTATTTCTTCTTGTTTCTACTTCAACCTCTTAATCTCTTTATCCTTTTCCTCTAGTTCTTCCTTATGCTTAGAGATGAGGGATTCTTTCTCTTTTCCCATTTTCCTTTGAGTTTGTTAATGTAGGTTTCTAATTGCAACATCAAATTATCAATATTTGGTCCCATAGTCTATGTTTCCATCTCATTGCAAGATGGTTTTGTAGGTTCCCTGATAATTTCATGAATAACAATTTGGGGCTGTAATGGTGTTACATTTTCTTCTTACACACTATCATGTTGTGCTTGCTCAAAAAATTGCTAAATAACTTGGTCAACAATTGCAAGAATGTTTTCTTGTTCTTGTTCTTGTTGTTCAATGTATTTTTAAAAACTATAGAAATTTATTGGTGTTAAATTCCTCTTCCCACTTCCTCTTCTTCTCTCTCTTCATGGCCTTCCACTTTATAAAATTCTTCCTCATCCTAAGTTGGATCTTCTTTCTCCTCTATGGGTTTTTTAGGCTATTCTGGCCCATGACCTATAGTATCGTATCTCCCTACTCGTGTCTAATTATTGAAGATCGAATTTTCCCTCTATAGATTTCAAATCAATATCTAGTGAGATGGGTTGTGACTGTGTTGGATTGAAGATTCTTTTCCTTTTTTTAAAGCTCATGAGAGTGCTTAGGTTGTGTAGGAGTAGAACGAGAAGATTTTTTTAGCCTTGGAAGTGGATGTTTCAGGAGAGGATAACTCCAATAGATTTTAAACTATAAAAATATTTCTTAAGAGATAGGAACATGCTTCCCTTTAGTAGAAGGTATAAATTCAAAATTTAGGGGTTCTTGAGGTTGGGAGGTAGATGGTGTAACCTCTATCATATGTACAAAAGATATTTTAGTATTACTCCTTCTTTTCCCTGTTTCCCAATAAATTTTCAATATTTTTAGCCTTACAAAGTCTTCCCATAGTAGCTGGGGGTAATCCCTTTACAGGTGTGTTTAACCACTAGGGTTACAAGACAATTATGTGATAATGCTACCCTACCCCTATGTACTTCTTGACTCATTTTCTTCAGCATTTCACGTAAGAAATATGGGACATTTACTTGATGGTTGTTCTTTAGATGATTCAACAACTTGAAATGCATTATGTTCAATCTAGAATATCTCCCTTCACAGGTAAAGTATTGAATAAAAAAATTGGAAACTTGTTCATATAAGGGTTTAAGATATATTCTATACATACCTTTCCTTTTTGAGATGAACTCGTCATCATCATCTACAAAATCCATCATTTCTGCTTCTGGATTGGCCTTGTCTTGGAATGACTCTCCTTGAGCTGGTAGACCATAGAACTACTACCAAAATTTTATCACTTAACCTTACTGCTAATCCTTTTACCATTTCCTCTCCATTTATTAGTGTGTTGGAAAGTTATACCATAATTGCTTCATCAAAACCTTGAAACTTGTTGATGTAATCCATCTAACCATGATCCTCAAAATACTACACAATCTAAGGATGAATCAAAAGTTTAAAATGCATAGTGGGCTCACATCTGATCAAGTGAGCTCCCATGGTGGATACTATCTTCTTCCGAGTTCAATAGTTAACAATACAATTCTTCCTTGAAATAAATTTACACAAATGAGTTGTATTGATGGATTTTCATCTTTTGAAAATTTTTTACTAAAAGGACAAGTGACATGGTTACGAGCTAATCAATAATTAATGGATGTGACAATATGGAGCATATGAAGCAAAGTGATGTGACAACATTGGTCTATGTGAAGGAATTGAGTGGAAAAATGATGGCTTGAATGGTAAAATTATTTAAATGTGGCACATGCATGATGACATAACATATCCCATGATTAAATATAATTAATCTAATCATATTTTATTAAAGTGATAGATGAATGAACTTATCCTGTCATTTGCTTACAATAATGGATGTGTATTCTTTATTAACTAAATTCTTAACTACATGCAAGATGCTACAATGCTACGTACATGTGTTTAACTACTGTTAGCTTCTCCTTACTACAAAAATGATTCCCATAGAAGGAACTCTAATATGTTGAGGTGCCAATCATTTCTTGTCCATCATCCAAGCGTGCATGCATCCTTGATCTCTGTCATGCAACCATGAGTTCTTCCAAATGCTAAAGAAAAAATAGGGTCTTGTTTCATGTGGCTGCAAGTGGAAATTTTAGTCATTGCACTCTCTCCTTGTGATGGATATCATGCCCTCCTACAATCACTTGACACCAAACCTTGCAAAAAATTCATAAAATAAATGTGTTAGTAGAGTGTTGTTGATCACCCAAAAAGGTAGATCACAAAAATTTTATTTGACCTTGGAATATTCAGCAAGATGAATGCACCAAGGCCACTAAAATCTTCTTCAATCCTCTACAATCTCATAAGGTGATCCAACTAGCTCAACCTCCGAGGTTAACTCGATGTTGCTTTTTCTATTCTTTTTTTACCTCCTCTGAACAGTTCTATAAATGAACCTTTAGCAACTAAATTTTTATACAATCCCAACATGTGGCCATTCACCAACATGTTAATATCACATGATCAATAGTGGTGAGCTTCACATCTCAATTAGGGAATATCTTCTCAATTTCATAGGGGCCTAGCCACCTTGTTCGATATTTCCTATATGGTCCTTGTATTTTGAATCAAATAAGAGTTCCTAGTCACCTTTGTGGAATTTTCTTGTATTGATGTACCAGTCATGCCATTTGAATCTTTTCTTCTGCACTACCTCTATGTTATGTACTTCTTGTATTCTCAATTCATCCAACTCATTGAGTTGGAGAATTATCTATCTTCGAGCTTCTATTAAATATATTTTTAGATCAAGTACAATCCTCAAAGCTTTATGCTCAAATTTGAATGGAAAAACAACAATCTTTCCATATAAGAGTTCAAATGGTGTGAAGATAGTTATGGTATTTGATTTTATGTTGAATTCCCATACTAATTTTGGAAGCCTATCTACCTAGTATTTCTGTGGAGTGCTATTGTTTTTGTGAATATGGCCTTTATTTCTCTATTTGTGACCTCTACTTGGCCATTAGACTGGGATGGTATGGTGTAGAATTCTTATGCTTGATTTCATATTCTCTAACCAAATTATAAATTACATCAGTAGTAAAATGTGTACCTTGGTCTGTTAAAATATCCCTTGGAACTCCATATCTGGTGAAGATGTGCTCATAGAGGAACTTAACGAATTTCTCACCTTTCTGGTTTGGCAATTCTTTTACCTCTGTCCACTTGGTTAGGTAATCTATACATACCAGGATATACACTTTTTACTGAGATGGAAGGTCTATTGGACCAAAAAAATCTAAGCCCCGCTTATCAAAAGTCTGCAAGACCAATTGAGGTCAGTAATGGCATATAATCAAATTTATTGGGATTTCCCATCCTTTTAAATTTATCACATCTCTTAGTGTATAGTGTTGCATCCTTATGTAATGTTGGACAATAATAGCTAGTAGTCAACACCTTTTACACTATTCTCTTTCTAGAAAAATGACCTCAACAAGGTTCATTATGGCAGGCTCTAAGGACATCAAATATCTCCACATCATCTATACACCTTCTCATTACTTGATCTTGTCCCATATGAAATAGAAATCCAGATATATAAGAAAAAGGTAAAACATTTTAACTAAATATATTTTCTTAAAGGATAAGAAATGTGGAGGTCTTTTTACTCGAGACCAATTAGCTGGCTATGTATGCATACTAGAGTGTTCTTGTAGAAATAGTAAATAAGTGTTCATCTAGAAATGAATCATCAATTGCTTTCTCTTCACTATTGGTATCCATTCTTAAGATGAAATCTTCTACCACATTATCTTTACTAGGATTTTCCACTATGGTGACATCGAATTATTTTAAGAGGAGTAGTTATCTTATGATTCTACTACTTACTAGTGGTTTGTTTTTTAGATACTTGATGACAACATGATTAGTGAGAATAAAAAATGGATATCCTGTGATATAATGTATGATTTTTTTAATAGAATATACAACTACCAAGAACTATTTTTCTATTATTGTGTAGTTCAATTATGCATGTTGTAAGTTCTTGCTGACATAGTATATTACATAGTTCATACTTCCATCTTTTTGTCCTAGGACAACTCCAATAACATGATCTGATGCATCTATGTAGATGTGAAAAGGCAGGTTCTAGTCAGGGCCTCTCAACACAGGAGAAGTAGTTAACATATGTTTTAAAGTTTGAAAAGTACCTTCACAACACTCAGTCCATACAAAATCAACATCCTTTCCTAGAAATGCAAAAAGTAGTGTTGCAATTTTGATAAAGTCTTTTATAAACCTTTTGTAATATCTAGCAAGGCCTAAAAATCTTCTAACATCCTTTTGTTTTCTTGGTGTGGGAAGGTTGAATATAATAGATACCTTTATTGGATCAACTTGAATTCCTTCTGAGGAAAGGTAGTTCCCCAACACTATACCTTTTGACATCATCATGTAGCACTTCTCATTACTCAAGGAAAAATTGTGATCCTTGCATATTTTCAATACCTTATCCAGATTTTTCATAGCTTCATCAAAATTACTGCCATGAATAATGAATTCATCCATATCAAATTCCATGTAGTCATTTGTCAAATCCGAAAATATACTCAAAACTACCCTCTAGAATGTAGTAGGTTCATGTACACAAGCCAAATGAGAGAATTGAATAGGAAAATGTACCCGATGGACATGCAAAGGTAGTATTATCTTGGTCATTTAATGAAATATGGATATGATTATAACCATTGTATCCATCCGTAGAAGGAGAAGTAATTTTTACTTGTCAGAGTATCAAACACTTGATCAATGAAGGGAAATGGGAAGTGAGCTTTTTTGTGGCTGAATATTGTTCCTGTAATCTACACAAATTCTCCATTTCCCATTATTCTTTGGTACAATTACAAGAGGCGATACCCATTGACTGTATGATATGGGGTATATGAATTCGACATCTAGAAACTTTTGTAATTCGATATTCATAATTTCTCTTACTTCAGGGTTCATGTGTCTCTCGTGACTTCCCGATTTGTTTAAAATCTTCTTTGATGTAGATTCTATGAGTAAAAATCCTAGGATGAATCCCACACATATCACCATAATCCCAAGAAAATGTTATTTTATGTTTTTAAAGAAGAACAATCAACAATTTCTCTTGTTTTCTATTCAACATCTTGTTCACATTTAGTGGCCTCCTAGGTGTTATTTATACTTGCTTGGAGAGGTCCAACATTGAACACATGTTTCTACTAATAGAATTTAATATGTAGTTATGAGGAAGAAGTTGGTGAAAAATACAATTATTACCTAGAATATCCATGGTTATTTGTTGCGATAGAACTTGGTTCAAGGGACAACTCAAGCACCTTAATCTGTCATCAAATTCTTCATTCCTTCCATAATTATTCTAAAGAATATTAGAGAGAACAACATCTTCCTCTTGATCTTTAATAGTGCAAGACTTTTCTAGCATCATCGAAAATTGGATAGAGAATTGATCAACTTCTGGTTCTTCAATCCAATTTGTTTGATCCTTTCCATTCAACAATTGGTCAGAGGATAGAATATAAGTTTTAGGTACCATTTCCATTCGAGATGATAATTTTTCAATACCTTCACCCTATAAATGCATTAGTAGTGGCTATCTATGGCTTTCCTAGAATAAAAGGATAACCTCCTAGACTTGCCTTTGGTTGTAGTATAATGAAATAAAGAGGGTAATCCCAAGAGTCCACTACCACAACAATGTCCTAAATGACTCCTTCGAGATTTACTTGTTGATCTATCTCGCTAGTTGTAATAATGTATTTGTTAGCCTAAGTCCATCCAAATTCAGATCATCCATGATTTTCTTAGTCATGATGTTGATTTATGCCCCCAAGTCAATCAAATTATTTCTAATTGTAATTCCATTATTAATTACATTCACAAAAGGAATCCTCGATCTATGTACTTAGGTAACACAAAGTTCCCATGCATGATGCCAACAACCTATCCAATTACTTGTATAGTGAATGGATATTTCCTTTTTCTTCCTAGATTCTTTATACAAAGATCCTTGATCAAATTTTTTAAATAAGAATGTTCTTAATGGATTGAATAAGTAGAATATTCACACAAATATGGGTAAGTGCAGGAAGTTGATGGACAAATATAGGGTCATCCGTGGACATCATATTGCAAATAACAACATAATATCAACTTGTAGGGATTATTAGCAATACATACACTCAAAATTAGACAAAATTATATTAATATGAATCGTAGCATCCAGAATCTAGTTTCTAAAATACTATTTTTTGTAAAAAATGGACAAGATTAGCTATATTAAACACTCAAAATTCAATGACTTGGTATTTTTTTAAAAACGCCGATAAGATTATAGTCCGTTTGCCCACAATTTGGATGACCAAAAATTGATATATATTTTTTTCCTTTGGTGAGAAGTTATATGCCACTATCTATCTTGGGATGGATTTTATTTTGTATTTTTTTGAGAAATATTTTATTTTTTATGATTTTTTCCGTGAAAGTGGTATGAAAACATAAAGAAAACAGAGCACTTTCCATTTGCCCACCATAACTTCATCAAAAAATATTGAAATCAAATAATTTTTTTTTTAACATGTATATAATTTCACCACGGTTGGGATGGTATAATTTTTATCACATTCTAATAAGTGAAACAAATTTTGCAGTCTTAAATGTAGACATAAACATTCACAGGAAAAAGTGTCTTAAAGACCTACTATTAGTAAAAAATTATAAAATGATATTTATCCTCTTCTATTCACTTTAAAATTAGTATTTCTACAAAGCTAATAGTCTCCCCTATGCAATGGTACCATTTTTATGACATAGTTTTTACTTTTTGGCATGGTTCAAGTCCGCGGAAGACTAAATTTGATGTTTTGCTGTTTTTAATGTAAAATTCAGGATTTGATGTCCACTTAATTGTCCCCCAACTTGGTGCACTTACCCATATCCTTCAACTAATTGACACAATCAAAATTAGAATCTGATTTAGGGTCAAAATTTCTTTCTTGAAATAGTTCTAGAAATGGGGGTCCATCGACTTGAATTTTACCTTTGTGAGAATTATATTCAATTTTCCACTTGATTAGATTTCAAAGTTGTCTTATAGATTTGCGACAAATTAGCTTGTAGAAAATTTTGTTCATCTCGCTATCTCTATAATTATAGGATTACTTAGTGCCATAAGTTGTCTTCCTGAGTGGAGATGGATATTGTTAACATCAACTAAATAAGAAAATTATTGTGTTTATTCAACATTATAGGTTAGATGAGTAGATTTATTATTGGGTTTAGTTATTGGTTGAGTTGGTATTTGAGTAGCTTTTGGTTGAGAGATAGATTAGGGGTTTTGCATCAAATATTTCTTCTGTGTGTAGGAGGCTACTGGTGGGGTTGTTGGTAGTTAGGAGGTTGATTACCCAATTGTTTCCCTCCTCTCTAAGTTTGCTACCAAGAACAAGGGGGTTGCATCTGATATTGGCCTTAGAACTAAGGTTTCCACAGTTATTGGTATTGGCTAGGGTAAGGATCCCAAACTTGCTAAGTATTAGACCGAGGTGGGGTTTGTATATTATTATATGAACTTATAGCACAATTTTGAAAATATGGCATGGGATATTGTGACATACCTCCTTAGCTTGGGGTCCATGGCTTCCATTGGGAAATGCAGAAAATTTTCCCATCCTCCATTTCTATAATTTTGAACTCTAATGCAACCTCCTTTCCTTATGTAATGATGTCCAATCCCCTGCACGTGAAATCAACTTTATTTCTTCTGTAAGAATGGAAGAACTTTGTAAGTGTTTCCTATGCATCTTGTCTCTTCTTCTTTACATGAATAGAATCAAGTTAGGTTGCCATGTCATTAAATATTTCCTATTTCATGTTCTTAAACATGTTAAAAATCTCTAATTTTGATATTTTCCGATTCCTTTGGTACTTGCTTCACCCTTTGATCTAACACTTCTTATTATTTTCATGCTTACTCTAGAATAATTCCTACATGATTCACAGATCTCATCAAAAGTGGCTTCTGATATATCTCTAGCTCCTATCAGCTCCAAAGCATCCATATCCTCCTCACTTAGTCCTTGTAAGAAAATTAACTTGAGAGATTCAGAAGGTAACCTTATGTGTCTTGTCTGAATGAAAAATAGGAATCTATCCAGTAATCTATTCGTGGCTCACCTTCCTTCTGTCATTTTTAAGAGTTCATATCCTCCTCTACTACTTGGCCTATAGTAGTATTGGTACTTGGTTAGAAGCTTAATCTTCATCTGCTACCAAGTAGTAACAAAATCTCTTCTTAGGCCCACAAGCCATATCAAGGTTGCATCCTTGAGTGTAACAGGGAAAAAATTCAGCTTGTGTGCATCACTTTTGTAGTCATAAATCTAGCATAAGACATAAAAATCAAACAAGAAATTGTCTAGGTATTTATTCATTGATCCATGAAAATTAGGAAGAGATTATGGAGATATGTTCTTCATAACATCAAGCTAATTATTATTGGAGATAGGAAATTCAAATGTGATTAGTTACCCTACTTCCATGTTTGGATTCACCTCTTCTACCATGCTTGGCTATTCAGGAACTTCCTCAGAAGTCTCACTTGGGAGGGGGTGTTCTATCATCAAACCTTGCATCGAAGGAATGCATCTTCTTTAGAATTAGAATTGTTTTCTGCTATTTGAGGATTGGGTAAGAATCTAACATGGGCATCTCTAGGATAGTGCATACATCAAATAACACAACTCAATCAACATTCCTTAGTGGGGGGTTTGAAGGTGGAATTTCTATAACCTAGTATATTCTAGGAAATTCAAAAATTCAAAACATCACAAAACTTATATAACTTGGCAATATCCTCTCGCAACGACACCAAAAATGGCAATAAAAATCAACTTGCAATAATTAGTATGATATAAATTGATTTACAATCATTTAATTATCAAACCATGGATCCTTGAATTGAAATATTGACAATGTTTTATGCATAGTCACAATATATCTAGGACGTTGGAAAGAAATGAGTGTCACAACAATGCTAAAAGTAAACAAAAATTAGAACTGAAAAATTAATGGTTTCTAGATGCTATCACTAAGACAAATATGTAGATTAAAAATGAAAATCTATAAATTAAATTGTTCCCTAGGTAAACATGTATGAGAAAAAGAAATGGAGGTGTTTAGTAGACTACAAGTGGGCCCTGATTTGGGTGCTAATCCCTCCTAAATTCTGCAACTAGAAACTAATGAAAAAATCAGATCTTTATTGAATTTGCATAAACATTACATCAAGGAACAAAAGATCAAAGAAATCTCCTTTCGACTCTAACTCAAACTATGAATGTATATGGATGAATAAATGGATATATCTCATTACCAACACCAGCCATTTCTTTTATACCTTATCATTTATAACAAGATGTGAGAAGAAGAAGAGTACAACAAGGAGTTTCAACAAACTAAGTGAGAGATATTCAATAGAACAAGTGAAATATATTCAATAGAACCATGAGAGATTCAATCACATGTTACAAATCTCATTACATGTTTTCAACTAACAAACACAAAAAAATGTTCGTAATCAACTTGTTAAATCAAGTGTTAACTTAATCAATCAGCTTCTTCACTAGTTTTCAATAAATCATCATATCAAAGATTGAATTATCTCCCGCTTTACACGTTCATGTGGTAACTACTTCTATAATGGCACATACAGAATTGAGTGCCATCAATTCACATTCCAAGATATATTCAAAACATAGGATATTTTCTATAGATGATTTCCTTTTGCTATGGATGGGTTCTTTGCATATGGAGAATTTCTTACAACCAAGAGTGGCATCAACACATATCATCATCCAAAAAAATTATTGGGATAAAAAAATAAATGCACACATAATACCAAAAATAAAGATAACTAGATATAAATATATTAATTACTAATTATGCCACAAGTTCAAGGTTGTGATGGTAATCAGTAGAAATGTTACATGAAAATACATAGACATAGTTTACAATAGTATTATAAAAATGCACAAGATGAGTTGTTATGAAATTAATTCATACAAATCATCACACTTTTATCATGTGATATAATGGCAAAACTTGTTAATTTTTTAAACAACTGCAAGAAATTCCTTTTCTATGTTAGTGTAGTTCCTTTCAACAGGGGAGAGGTTTTTACAGATATATTATATAGCATGCATCACTTCTCCTTCTTCTTATTGTTTGAGGACAAATCCTACTGCTTCATTAGAATCATCTATCTATATATGGAATGGGATCTTCCAATTTGGGCCTCTTAATACTGGGGTATTTATCAATTTGTCTTTGATAGTATCAAAGGATTGTTGGCATGCCTTTGTCCATTCAAATTCAGAGTCTTTAGTTAGGAGAGAAAACAATGGAGAAGTTATCTTACTAAAATATGAAATAAACCTTCTATAGTAGCCAACATGCCTAAGAAAACTTCTCACCTCTATTTGGTTTATGGGAGATGGGAGTTTTACAATGATATTGACCTTGTCAGGGTCTACCTTGATTCCTTCAGCTAAAACGTGATGGCCTAAGACTATCCCTTACTCCATCATAAATAAGAAATTTTCATGGTTTAAGGATAACTGATGTTTTTCACACCTAGAAAGGAATTTTTCTAGATTGTCAATTTCCTCTTGGAATTTTTCCCCATAAAAAATAAATTCATCCATGTAAATCTCAACAAAAGCATGATTGAGATCAATAAATATTGCTAACATGGATCTCTAAAAAGTGGCAAGAGTATTACATAATCTAAAAGGTAACACCCTATAAGAAAATGTTACCCATGGGAAGCTAAAAGTGATGTTATCTTGATCCTTAGGTACTACTATTAGTTTATTGTACTTATCGAACCCATCAAGGAATGAAAATAACCTTTTCCTAGATAAATTATCTAAGACTTGATCAATGAAGGTAATGGAAATGAATCTCAATGAGGTTACTTATTTAACTCCCTATAATCCACATAAACCCTCCATTTCCAATTATTTTTAGGAATTATAACTAATGGGGAAACCCACTGGCTATTTGAGATTGGATAAATGAATCCTACCCTAAGTAATTTTTCAATTTCAGTTTTTACAATGTCTCTTAATACATGTTTTATCCTTCTTTGTGTTTGTCTTAATGGACTGAAATTAGTTGTGTAAATGTGGTGTGTACAAATACTAGAGTGAATACCCTTCATGTCACTTTATTCCCAAGAAAAATATTGAGGATGAGAGCATAAGATTTTGAACAAGTTATTCTCTTCCTGACTAGTTAGCCAACTATTGGTTATCAATGTTTTCCCTGGGAAAATAGGTAGTTTTTGGGTATTTGGATGGAGATAATTTACAATGGGAATATGTGGAGAAGTAATATGTGAATAGAAATGATATTTTGAAAGACAGACTCAGGTTTATTCTATATTTCCTATAAAAGTGTAGATGATAGGCTAGTTATTTTCATCCATCATGTCATCTCTTATTTCCACTAGTTGTAGCGTAGGATTAGTAATCAACCAAGTGCAAGATTTTTGCTCAGTGCACAGAATTATATTTTTTTCAAAGTGTAGGTCTCATGGTCACCATCTTGAATTTGATCTGAATGTTCTTGAATTATGAACATGACCAAAGATGAAATGATGTCCTCTAATTCATATAAATTACCCTTCCACCATCATTTATTTTCTATAACAAAAGGTTTTGCGTTGGGTAGATAGATAAATTTTGGAATCATGTCCATTTATAATCACCATACTTCATGTTCGAATCAATGAGGGTGGAAATAGTAGCTAACCAAGGGCGTCCTAGGATTAAAGGGTATCCAATCTTCCTATTCTTTATTTTTATGACCATAAAGTCTACCAAATAATCCCATGACTCAATGGTGATAGTAACATCTTCTATAATCCCTTTTCTTTTGTTTACAAATTAGTTTACAATTTTTATAACTATTGAGGTTGATTGCAGTTCAAGGAGAGATAATGTGGACAAGGTATCTGTGGTCATCACATTGATAACAACTCCTAAGTCAATTAGAATGTTTGGGATCTACACATCTCCTATGCAAACTGTAACAATAGGACTTCCAAGGTCTCCATATTTAGGAGGGGTCATATTCCCTTCTAGTATACTAGCAAGTTTCCCATCAACATGGATGGTTTTAGGTTGATTATTTCTTCTTCCTAGAGTCTTAAAACATAGCTCTTTGATGGTTTTGTTTAATTCTGGAATTTCCTTAAGAGATTGTAACAGAGGAATTCCAATACTCAATTTCCTCAGCCCCTGAATTAGATCTAACTTTGGTTGTTCATGAATTACAGTGTTATGTTTCTCTAAGAGTCTGGATGGAAAAGGAATATCAACATTTGGTTGGGGTGTTTCTTCAACAATAGGACTGGGCTGCATTTCTTTTGGATTTTTCTTATCTTCATGGATTTCTTCTATAACAGGAGATGAAGGTTTTGAGGTAACCTTCCCTGAACACAACAAGATGTTTCTATAATCCACAGAATTTACTATGGGGTTTTTATCTGATTCCACAGTGTATGTTGGGTTACCTTGCCTCACATTTTTGGGGTTCACCATAGTTTGAGTTAGAATCTATGGTTGGGTAGGTTGTTCAAATGAGGTATCATTTGTAGGCCCAGTCAACAAAGCTTGTTGACCTTGGGGTATTATTTGGTTATAATATTGCTTCCCTAATCCTTGAGGTACATTCCACTATTGTTGGAATTGAGGATTAAATTGTTGAAATAGTGGAATGTTTGGGTTTGGAGTCTAGGATTGCTGATAATAACTTGGTGGTGCATTCCACTGAGGAATCCATTCTTGTGGGACTTGTTGATCCCAAGGCTAGGGGTATGGCCATGGTGCATTCCATTAGTTTAGGACCCATTGTGTTTTTAGTGCATAGGAATGATTTTTATTTGATTGAAAATTCCTCCTTTCCTCTGAGCCATATAGTTTAACTCAGCTTCATCTTGTGTGTTTTGTTTTAGATGGTTCTAAGACAAGGGAATAAATTCACATTGGTCTATGTCATCCTTTTCAGATCATAGTAAAAAAGACATATGTATGTCTTTTCTAAGGGACAATCCTTAAGCCCATGCTTGTTCCTACATCTTGGATAGTAGATGAACAAAGGATATGTGTTCCTGGATTTCTCCCTATCCATAGTTGTATTAAGTTGAACTAAGAGGTCTGTTCTCAAATTTTTAATCTCTTCTCTTAGTTTGGATATATCACCATTGGCCATTTTTCCTTTTTTTCTATGAAGGTTGGGGCAAGTTTGAGATTAGTTCCTATAGAGGTCGATTATATTAGTAAATTATAATTTATTCATGTCTCCTTTTCCCATAAGATTGAAGGCTTCATGAGTATCTTCATCCAACCATTTTAGGAATAAATTTTTAATAAGGTTTATATCAAGGCCAGTACCGCACCTCATGTAAAGGAAGAGGAACTGATCAAGATAATCTTCCACACTTTCATTCTCCTTTTATTTAATTCTAAAGAGATCTTCCTTCCTTTTCGTAACTTTGCAAAGTAGTATTGGTATTTATCCAAAAAAACATTTCCATCTCCTACAAACTATGGATGGAGTTATGTTTTAAGCCCATGAACCATCTCATAGCTACATCCTTTAAGTTCGAGGAAAATAATTTGAGCTTCTGGTATCTCGAGGTATAACTATAGGTTTAGCAAAGAACTTTGAAGTCAACTAAGAATTGATCAGTATCTTTTGAGACTAATCCCCTAAATGTTGGTAAAATTGAAGGGGATATATTCTTCATGGAGGCTTGATCATTAGGATCTAGTTGTATGGGATAGGTGAACTTCCTTCCAAGTAGAGGATTTCCATTATCTACACCATTGGGGTTATCTACTTCATCAACCATCCTTTATTGGTGAAAAAGTTGTTCCATAAGTTGGTTTTGATAGGGTTTTTACTAATTAGTTCTATTAAATCTACCTCTATGAACTCTAGGTCTAAAAATAAAATCCTATCATATTGAGGACAATTCCCTAACTACAAGTACTTAATTGAGTGTTTGTGTTCCACATAATCTAAAGCACAAAAGATTCTTGCTGTCACTATAAGGTCTTCTTACTTCAAAATAAAGAGTTATGGAAATAAAATTTGTAAATGGAATCTTACTAGGAAATTGGGTAAGACTTCAAGTTAGTACCTTAATATTTGATAACACCTTAAGAATACTCCTCGGAAATGGTGCCAAAAAGTGATGATCATTTTTGTACTCACACTTTAGTTATCTTATGATTTTTGTTCCAAGGTGGTGTCCATGGATATTTGAAACAAAGGAAATGGTCAAAATTGTTCTTAGTACTTATTTAATAATGAAATTAACCAAATGCTATAATAAGTGCCATAAAAATGAAGTTTTTGATAACAAAAAATTATTGAATGTAAACTTAGAAGACTAGAAACAATGTGATGCTGGAAAATTAAAGTATTGAAAAATAATAGAAGGAAAATAAACATGAAATTATCCATTCACATTAGGGAGGAGTGGCCTTTGCTCCTTCCCATCGATTCGGTTCAAAGTTACAAGTCACACAAGTAGAGTTTTCCCCTGAATCCACACTTTATTGATTGAAAGAAATTCCTTTTATAGTGATTAATCAAACTAAATTTTTAATCCTAATACACTTTCTCTTTTATATTCAAATTAGTCCTAATATCCCCCGAAAGAGGACTAGTTATTTGAAATAAATGACAACTACTTAACTGGAAGATACCTATAACAAAACTAGTCAATGTTAAGAAATTACAATCATGGAAGCATCACCCATGTCATGTTTTGATAAAATTCATCTTGTTAGCTATAGATGTGGTCTGTAATTGAATCTGAATTGAGATAATCATTCATCACCGGAGGATATTATATATCCCGAATTTTATTTTTATTAGTGGTAAAAATTAGGGTTGAGGGGACCCTACCCCATTACAAAGAGTTGCAGCAACCTTACATATTGGCCAATGGATTTACCTTTAAAGGCCATTCATGTTCCAAAAGTTCAAAAAAAAAAGACTACAGTTAAAGATATCCATAAGATAGGAATTACAATATATAACAGTCCAAAGGTTTATACTAACAACATAGGGATAAACTAACAACAAATTAAAAACCTTTGAACAACATTATTCTCTGACCAGTTCTCCCACCATCTCCATACAAATTCCATTTATAGATATTGAATTGATTCCCTATAATCATGATGATTATAAGTATATAAGAGTTTTGATTGTCTACTCCACATCTTCGAGAAACTGATGTTAAGTTGAGATTGCATGGTCCTCATAATCCGCATGAAAGTTGAGATAGAAGTACACATCTCATCACATCAACTGGTGTTCCAGCTACATCAACTTGTTACTTTTCCATCCAAGTATTTTACCTCTTTTACGTGAGTTCCTTAGTCTAAGTGAGTTTGCATTGGTGTTCTGGGTGAGTCCTATGCTCCACCTCCGCCTTGCACTCATGTAAGGGCATGTCCCGCACTATAAAGCGATTCGTACGATAGTGCACAAGAGAGTCCTGCAATGTTCTGTAGTTGAGTCTTGTGATGAATTAAGATATGATTCCCAAATGCATTGTTAATATTCATAAGGATTCATTTGTAACATATTTTAAGGATAAACAACAAGATGAAAATAACAAGGATATGCTCAATATTTCCTTCCAAAAGATAGTAAAGTATTTATTACAAAATGAAAATATTATACATAGTGTAAAATGATGACATGCAAAAATAGGGTTTCACATAGGATAAAACATGACAATATAGGGGCTCCTCATAATCATATTCATTTATCCTTTAAATTAAACTTGGAGATGTACTAATAACATGGCCAAATATGAATCTCTTATTATAGGTCTCCAAACAAAAATCATGTTTGGTGTTCAAATTCTGGACATCTATAGGGAATCTCAACTCATCATCAATCAAATCAAAGGAATTTATCAATGCAAGAATGAAAGTTTACAAAAATATAAGAACATTGTTGAATTCCTTGTAGAAGATTTTGAATAATACACTATTCAAATAGTTATATGATTTTCTAATAAGTTTGCGGATATCATAGATTTACTAGCCTCACCCATTCCACTATCAAATAATGATTCTAAATTGTTTGTTGTTGTGCATAGAATCGATCAACCATCTCATACCGATGAACTCCCCTATATAAATCTCATAAAATACAATCAAATGGACCTCTAGTATATTCAAACCTATGACTATCTTTCTTAATCAAAAATACCATTTGACTCATCAAAAATTCTAAATGATATTTCCTTAAACACGCTACCCAATACATCACCGTAGGTGGTGTTATGTACAAATTTGGATTTGGTCTCCTAAGATGACTCAAATCCCATGAATCCACTAGATCCATCCAAGAAGTCCAAAATTCATGTGTAGGAAATTTCAATGGTTTAGTTATTGTTAAATGCATTCTACGGATGGGCTATTACTAGCCCACCCTCAATCAATATTGTTGCACATAGGTCAAGAAATGCATTAAATGCAAACAAAAATCCAATCTAACTCACATCCCAAGTCGGCCTTGTAACTTGCTTAGGATCAACCCTCGTTTGTCACAATGACATTATTCTATCATCACCACCACTAAATATTTCACTAAATGGGTGGAAGATATTCCAATGGTATCCACCAAATAAAATAAAAATCATAAACTTCATCCATAAAAAATCATATTTCACTTTGGAATCCCTCATAAACTCATCATAGACAATGAAAAATATTTCAAAAATAAATAAATGAATAAATTATGTGACACATTCAATATTAAACTAAGTTTTTCATCACCCTATTATCTACAATAAAATGGTAAAGAAAAAATATTCTAACAAAACAATAAAAATGATCATGAAATCCGTTGACTAAGTAGGTAGAAAATGGCATCTCCAAATCCCATGTACCCTCTAGGCTTATTGAACTACTATCCATACTCCCATAGGTGCTATGCCATTTTCTTTGGTCTATGGATTTGAGGAGGTCTTACCCCTTTAAGTTCAAATTCCATAACTTTGTGTGTACCTCGATATTTTATCTCCGATGAGGATTGTCACTAAGTAATTCTAGCACAAATTTAATTACTAGATGAATTCCACTTAACAACCCTTGAACATCATTATGTCTATCATGAACACATTAAACGAGCCTATGATAAAATTTTAAAAGAACGTGACTTCAAAATTGGTTATTTTGTCCTCAAATAAAATCAAAATGTCACTACTATAGAAAGGAGTAAACATGGAAAGTTGGATCGGTCCATATTTCATTACTCACAAGTATGGGTTAATATCCTATCGCTTATCTTCCCTTGATGGTAGACATAAAAAGTAACCTTTGAATGCCTTGCACTTGTGAAATTTCTATTGTTAACGCATCTATCATCATGATATTATTCATATAAAATATATTATTCCACCACTAACCTATCATTCATCGTCATAATTTGGAAGCATGTAGTGAAACGCCAAGATTATCATATAAATCATGAGCTTAAAAATGAGCACCATGGATCTATTCATCACATCTTTCACATGAAAAAGTTCCTCCTTAGTAGGAAGCCCACAATAATTACTCTCATTTACCCTTTATCTACCAATTTAAAACATGTTAAGGGATCATGTGTGTGGTTGTACAAATTCTTCCACTTATTTTATGGTATACTAAACTCGACCTTAACTTTGAAAATAAAAATAATACATATGGATGCACACTATCAAGAACATGACGATCCTCGCAAATGAAAACTATTAAAGATAATAATAAAAAATAGACTAATCCCTCAAAGGACAATTGTCAATCCAAATATAGACCGATCCCAAAAAGTACGGATATCAAAAATCAAATTCAAAATTTTTAGACCACTACCTTGAAGGATGGATACCCATATCATTATAAAAAGGATTCTGTCATCGATCAACCTTTGAAAAGACAAAAATCAAAAGCATCCTAGGAAATATTCCCACATTGACCAACTTTCCCTTTTAAAACAAAATTCCCGCATTGATCGGTTCACACAATAGGAATCTAGCAAGGGCATAATCCTATGAACCATTGAAAAGAAGAACCTACTTCCCCCATACAAATTACATATGTTTACCCTTACCATGTTGAAGGGAGGTATACAAACCCATTTCCATTTATATCCAAGATCTTCACATGTGACTAATTATTGTTAGCTATATGTTAACTTTGATATAAGGATTCAAGTGCATTATCATATATATATATATATATATATATATATATATATATATATATATATATATATATCACATCACATATGCATCAAATCCAGTTTAAAAAAACATTTCACATTTATTCTCAACCATGATTTTTAAAGAACATTTTTAAACATATACCAAGATATCTATGCTCGAGTCACTATATAACATCACATCAAAATCAAGGATAATTTTAGTGGCAAATATTCATAATATGGCAAAATTTCATTTTAGGAAAATTTGAAAAGGTGAATTTTTTAGAGCAGTCAATGTCCTGTTCACCTAAAATTTACAGTATATTTTTTTAGGGGTCAGCTTCACCTACATTTGAAAGCATCTCCTATAAAAACCTAGGTGATTCATCGGGTAGTATACTACTACTAGTACCTTACTACTAGTTGAGCTACCAGTATATCAAATACCGTGAACTTTCATACTCTAAGCACCAGTGCACAATGCATATTTGTTTACTATTTAGTAGTTTGCGATCAAAGTGACATGTGATTTTTTGATGCATGACTAATAATATATGATGACACGTGATAAAGGTTTTTATATGGACGGGGACAAGGAGATGCAATTGAATCATGAAAAGAGTTTGGTTGTTGAATCCCGACACTTATTTTGTTGATCCATGACTGTACTATTCTTGATGCACAATTTTTTTCTTTGATGCATGAAAATGATATTTATTAATGCACGAATTACTCGTATTTGATGACGCATGATAATAGTTTTCTATGGACACACAACAAGGAGACTCAACCGATGCATGATAGGGGTTACATTTTGATTCCCAACATAGCTATTGTTGACACATGATAGTTATCTTGTTGAAGTACGACATAGACCTTCTCTAACAAGCAAAAAGGATTTTTTTTTATGGATGACAATGTTTCGTTGACGCATGACAATCTTGCTATTGACGCATGACCGAGAGCTTCTAACATACATCATAATTTCAACTTCAGCATTAAAACAATGGAAGGTGTAAGTGCTAAGATTGAGAAGACCCTAAAAGTAACTAAGAAATCTCAAAAGTCCCTGTTCAAGTATTTTTGAAACTCTGCTGCTATAGATACTACAAACACTAGCACCCACACAACTACCACTAGAATGAATCAGAGTACATACTGTGTGGAAGGTAATATTGAGGTGGACATACATTCTACACAGTATCAACCAAATGAAACCTATGATGATACCATGCCAAATCTTGAAGATATACCTGTTGGGATGCCCGAGCTTGAATATATTCCTATTGAGGTGCAAACAGGAGTGCATCAAGATATCACACATACAAATACTCAGCAAAATGGAACTCAAAAATCAAATGCAAATTTTGGTTCATGAAAGAGGAAAGTAGGTGATTGTGGTAATGCTCAAAATTCTACTCATAAAAGTAAAACATTGAAAATGAACAAAAATATGTGGACACTTGGGAGGACATACAAGTTTGATTGGGCTGCCAAATTTCCATTTATCAAACCTATACAACCAGCTAATTCATAAGATATCCCATCTGAATGTATATGTATAATATGTACTAGGAAATTGGGAAAGCAACAAAAATGCAAATCAAGGCTTGACACTATAGAAAAACACTGTGGAAAAATATTTGATCTGTAATGAGGGAGGATGGTTAGAAAATCAAAACACACAGGTGGAAAAATGAAAAGAATGCATGCATGTTAAATATGCAGCATAGAAGAAAAAATGTAGACATCTCATGGAAAAGGGAGGAATGATCACATCACAAATTGGTAAGATGAATTAATCAAATATGCATGCAAAAATCATATAGTTCTCTACTTTATTTCACATACTTAAGAAAGGAAGACCGATTTCATATTTCCTCGATTTTAAAGTTATTTTATAAATATAATGGAATGCACAATGTTCCTCAGTCTCATTGGTTTGACAATTATGCATGGGAATTGGAAAAATTCCTTTCAATGATAGAGAATGAATATTTGAAAGATAATGTAAAAAAAATAAAAGTTTATCTCTCTTTCAATTGATGAAGTGAAAGAAATTCACAACAATGCATGGGTATGCATCCATGATTATAATTTAGAAAATCATATGAGGACACCTCATCTACCGGGTGTTATGAAAATGGTTAAAAATTGTAATGCCAAAAACCTACATAAAATAGTTGTTTTGAATTTAAAATATATTGCTGGAATGATTGATTATGAAATTGTTATGAAGTTGGTATGCATTGGAGCACATGGTGCATCAATCATGCACGGTCACTAAACAGGGTTGTGTGTTAGATTGCAAACAACAGTTGCCCCTTATATGATAGTAATTCACTATATGGCTCACAAAATGAACTAGCGTATAAAATGGTAAACAACTATGAAAATGTTGCTAAAGTAGAATACCTTATAAGAGAACTTCCTATATGGAAATCAACCCAAAGTAATTTATTGATTTCTAAAAATTCACAATTGGAATTATAGATGGAATTCTTTTGAAGGATGCTGATTTGAGATGGATTTCTTTGTATGAACTCTGCATGTAGATTTCATGAGGAGTATCCTTTGTTGGTTGGTTTCATGCACAAATATCATCATGAAGTTGATAGGGTAAGGGACTTGCTGTCCCTTTTAACTAATTTGGAGACATTAATTACATTGGTTAGTATTCTTCCAATGTTTCAAGAGATCAATACACTGATGAAGCATGCATAGGGGAGATTAATCTATATTGTGGATTTTATACGGATGAGAAAAATGGTATGTCAAAATCTTGATATCTTGTACACTTCCAAAGATAGTTTTGATACACCTTTTTCAAGAATTGGAAATCTTTATTAGATCTTAAGATTCCCAGTAACTATTTGATATTTGATATCCATGATCACCTCTATATCAATGTTACTGGGAGGGACATACCACTGTACATTTTTCAAAAACATCAAGCTATTATAGGATTGGAAAGAGAATAAGTTCCTGTGGCACATAATCTCTTTGATTCTATTACAGTTGAAACAAGTATAAAGCTTAGAAAAATTTCAGAATCCTGATCATTAGAAGTTATAGAATGTTTCTCCAAAGATAAAATTCTTGAAGCAATGGGTGTGAGGAATCCTAAATATTGGAATACTGAAGGTGCTCATGTAGACTTTGTATGAAATAATTTCCATAAATCCATGGGTAAAATAATAGAACATTACACAAAGTCTTCAAAGATGAAGGGTATGGATATCAAAGGTATACTAAATGTTGATTTATTAAAGTCTCAATCAAAAAATTTTGCACCAACAATGAGGAACCAATATAAAAATTTAGACAAACCTTCTGAGAGTGGTGCTATTACGAGGCTCTAACGAGGAATCTATCAATGTATTGTCTTACAAGAAGACATCAGTGAATATTTCAGATTATATGAGTTATTCCAAGAATTATTTTGGGGTCTGTGGTGGATGAAAGGGTTTTTCAGTTCTTTATCATTTATTAAATCAAAACCGAGAAAAAAGTTGGATAAAAATATGGAAAGTTGCATGAGATGTTACGTTTCTCGCTACTCCTTGGAAACATTTCCTTTTGAAAAATAAATTGTTCATTGGAATTCCCTTTCTAATAGAAGAGGTGTAAATTAAGTAGCTACAAGTATAACTATTCCCGATGATGAGATAGGAATTGGTGTGTCGTCACACTCTTCGAGAAGAGAAAATGAACTTTGAAGAAGCTATTGATAATGGATTGTTTCAACTTTAAATAGGTATTTCCTTGACCTTACCTTTATTGTTTCTCACCTTACATTTTAACTGTGTTTATTTATTCAATTTCATATTAATAGATTCAAATATAATAGTTTGTAGTTAGACATAGTAACAAACACAATTGTAACTCTACAAATGTAAATATTGACTAAGGAGGATTTTAAACATCTTTTGTTATCATTAAATATGTTTACATGTATATATATTTACATTTATATAATTACTATTTTTCATTTTTTTGAAGACCAATTTCCATTTTAAAAATCTATTTGTTACATGCATTTTTTGAATACTAATTTTCAAGGCCTTCATAATCTAGATCTGCATATTCTTCCACTATTATACTCTTCAAGACTTCCACTATCCAAACATGCATAGGGTCTCATTTGCATTTTTTAATCTTTTTGTTTTAAAAATATATTACATGCATTTGTCGAATACTAATTTACAATGTCTTCAAAGTTATGATCTGCATATTCTTCCACTATTATACTCTTCTAGAATTCCAGGACTTGCACCTTTGTCATGTAAAGGTTATCATTTGTATTTTATTTAATTTTTATATTTCTTCCTTAATACACTCAATCATTATTTCATATTTTTTTCTTGAAAACGTGGGTTAATATCCATCTCGAGGAAGCTCTCACTTCTCGGGGGTCGACAATGTCGTGTAACTCACCCATCTATATACTAATCCATTTTTCATGTTGAGTTTTCTTGAATCGAAAGTTTTATGACATGCTATGAATTATAATTTCTCGTTTTCCTTCCATATGCTTTATCATAGCCATCTAAAAGATAAGAGGTAGCCTAAACCCTATCATATGACATTTCTTAAGTTTTTACAATTATGTTTAATTTGTTTTTGTACTTGCAAAATTATTTGATGAAGTGTTTGAAATTTGTGGGATGAATATCAAATTACATGTAAAAATCACACATTCATAATTTTCTTAAAAACATTATCCATTATCATCATCCATGATTGTGTTTGAAGATAAATCTACGTCTACACACAATTCATCATCATCCATATCTATTTTAATATCGTCATCCACATCTAATGTCATCATATCACCATGATTCATTACAAGTAGAGAGAAGAAGATTTTGAGAAGTTTCAAATGTGAAGAAACCTGATACAGAGTTCAAATTTTACAAGTAGAGAGAAGAAGATTTTACTGTATTAAGATGTCTGTCCTAACACATTCCAATTTTTCTTAAAACAATTATCCATTATAATCATTCATCATCATCCATAACCATTATAATGTCATCATATCATTACAAGTAGAGAGAATAATATTTTGAGAAGGTTTAAATGTCTCTCGTTATAACACATTCTAAATTTTCTTGAAATAATTATCCATTATCATCATCCATGATCATGCTTGAAGCTAAATATACGTCCACACAAAATTCATCATCATCCATATCTATTTTAATGTCATCATCCACATCTAATATCATCATATCATTGATTCATTATGATTAGAAAGAAGAATATTATGATAAGGTTTAAATGCGAAGAAATCTGATACAGAGTTCAAATTTTACAAGTAGAGAGAAGAAGATTTTACTTTATTAAGATGTCTATCCTAAAACATTCCAATTTTTCTTAAAACAATCATCTATTATAATCATTCATCATCATCTATATCCATTCTAATGTCATCATATCATTACAAGTAGAGATAAGAATATTTTGAGAAGGTTTAAATGTCTCTGTTGTACCACATTCCAATTTTTCTTAAAACAATTATCCATTATCATCATCCATGATAATTTTTAAAGATAAATCTACATCCACACACAATTCATCATCATCCATATTTATTTTAATGTCATCATATCATTGATTCATTATAAGTAGAGAGAATAATATTTTGAGAAGGTTTAAATGTGAAGAAACTTGATACAAAGTTCAAATTTTACAAGTAGAGAGAAGAATATTTTACTGTATTAAGATGTCTATCCTAACACATTCTAATTTTTCTTAAAACAATCATCCATTATAATTATTCATCATCATCTATATCCATTCTAATATCATCATATCATTACAAGTAGAGAGAAGAATATTTTGAGAAGGTTTAAATTTCTTTGTTGTACACCATTCCAAATATTCTTAAAATAGTTATCCATTACCATCATCCAGATTCCATGATCTACATCCACATAAAATTCATCTTCATCCATATGTATTATAATGTCAAGAAGAATATTTACCTCTATTAAGATGTATGTGTCATACGAAATTCAAAATTTTCTTAAAATAAATAATTAACCATTATCATAAAGCCATCACATTCATATCAAACATAAACACCATATAAAATCTATAAATTCTATATATAATATATAACAAGATATAAAAATACAGATTATAAAGTATTTCAAATTTTGAAACGCCTTCACATTTAAGTTTCATACTTCGATATATAAAGTATTTAAAATTTTGAAATGCCATCACATTCAAGTTTCATATTTAAATATATAAAGTATTTCAAATTTTCAAACGCCATTAAATTCAAGTTCCATACTTCAATATCTAAATTATTTCAAATTTTCAAATTTAAAGTTTCGATTTTTCAACCCTCAATCAAAAATGTTTACTCAAAAACCGACATCTTCTTTACCCCTTTCCCCAATGGCTTTCCCTCCTATACTCTTTACTTGAATAATCCTTTGTCGCATCTCCATGTGATACCAAACTAGCATCTACAAATGACCTTTGTTTTGAAAAAAATGTTAGGGTCATAGTCATTCTCTTTAATTATTCACTCTAGTTTATTGTTTTGTTTTTTTAACTAAAACAATATTTTATTTCATCTTTATTTATGATGATACACTATTCTTCACGGTTTCCAAGTGAACTTGGAACACCTTTTCTTGAATCTTCAAATTTTCATATTTCAATTGCAAAAAAATAGTGAGCTCAATTAAACATATTACTAAAATAAGAAAATTTCAAATTAACAAAAATATTGTTTCAAAGTGATAATACTTACGACTACTCTATCTCTTTCGGAATTTGTAATTGCCACTAGATCCTTGTCCTTAGACCATTTGTTAAAATATGCATGGGCTTCAACACTAATATTTTCCAATTTGTTTAATGATTTATCTAAAATATCATCTTTAAAATTGTTTTTATACATGAAATTCCCACCTCTTGCTTAGGTAAGTAAGGCATCCATCTTCACAGGTTGATTATGGACTGTAGCGTATAAACTATCCCTTTGCCAATAATTTTCATAATGACTTATTATCTCATTGATTAATACTTTTTCCCTTCTCCCCATTTTGTGAGATGATTGATATGGGGTATAATAAACTCTTAGACATGGGATTGACAGACATAATTAATCAAGTTCTCTAAAGGAAATGATGACAACTATTCACCTTATGTATCCGAAGAAGATGACGCCGATGGAGAGGTATGGGAGTTTTGGGTTGATCATCATATGATACCTCTTTTTCCTTTGGGTGGCCTTATCCTATTTGTGATAAAATAAATCAATATTCAAATATTGAAATCGAAAGTGACATGTTAAAAATGTTGAATAAATTATATTGAAATAGAAATATACCTCCTAGTCTTGAATCATCTCACATGTACTAAAAATAATGTTGGGTCATTGATATCAATGCCCAAGTAATCTTCATCTAAAGTTATATTATTTAAAAGTGATATGCCGGTTGCATTGGGAAAACCACTGAGAGAGAGGGCTGGAATTCGAAATGAGGAGACAATGTTTAGTGTTCCGCTAGGGGCAAAATGAATTGGCATGCGTTTACCAATGATATTTTTCCTAAACCTTCGTTGGAATTTTGAATTGTAATGGTAGAGGATGTGGTGGTACCACCTTTTGTACAGATGGTGAAGCACTGTAATGTACTGAAAATTCCAAGAAAAACCAAAAAATCATTACTAAGTCATATGAAAAACTATTAAACTATGCAAAAACTATGAAATTATATGAAAAACTATTCAAAAATTATACTAAAGCAATAAAATCATACCTTGTTGTTGAGGGGTAACCTATCATTGTACTTGAGGTGGCTGTGTTGGAGTAGTAATTGGTTGTGTTTGAGCTATGTGTGGCTAGGATTGATGAGCAGGGTGTTGAGAATAGATAATTGCATGCGATTGAACTGAGTGAGTTGGAGAAGATGGTTGAGAAGCTTGCGCATAATCCAAAGTCCCTATAAGTGCAGGTAATAGTCGATTACATGTCAATTCAATATAGTTAATGGTAAATTGTATATAGAAAATGGTAATTTGTAAATAGTAAATGTTAGCGTATTACGTTTCCGTAGTTTGACTAATGCAAACACTTGGGGATTCTCGTAATGAGTGAACTTCCATTTCAGATTGTGAATTTTCTCGACACCTCAATGTGTTGTTGGAATATTCCTCTTGGTGATACTTTTTTCATGGAAAGGCCTCTAAAAATCTTCTCTGTAATTTAATCGATTCAAAAGTACATAATGTTAATATCACAGTAAATATTCAATCACAAGTACATAGTTAAGACAATAACCATACTAAAGTCTAATGTCGAAATATAAACTATATACATGTTTTTCTTGAAATGGAATTGATAAATTCTTAATTTTCTCATCCGTGCACGTAGGAATTGGTTTGTATTTTAAATTAAAAAGGGCCTCTTAATAAAGGCCAAGGGGATAGTTTTTGATTAAATAACTAGTTTTTTAGAAAGCGATGTATTTGTAATGTGAGATTTTCTTTTATTGGATAAAAAGGTGCACCAATAATATTTTTTCTTTTTCAATAGTTGCAATAATGTATGTAATAGCCCAGTTTGGTATATCTATTTTCCAACCTTACAAAACAATTTTGGCTTGAAAGAAAGAAATCATGGCAGCAAGAAAGTGGTGTGCAATTCCTTGCGTATCCACACCTCATCTTGATTTATTGACATGAGCTGCAAAAATTCATTGGAATTAATATCAATTTGAATTGTATAAAAATTTTATCAAATGAAAATTGAAAATAGATTACACATACAATCAACATGGAAACCGAAAGTAGATTCGAGGTACTTCTTATCATTTTCGATGAGGGTTTCTTTCATTATTTCTTTGGGGGGATTTTTAAATGGAATTCCTATTAACTGATGCATATCGGATAGATCGATACTGAATTCAAATATACGACCATCGTCTATAGTAACAATAAAATTATTATCTCCTATATTGTATGAGGAGAGAAGGTAGTTTAGAATGTCATGATCAATCTCAAACTGGGGAATCTTAACGAGCCCATCAAAATCACATGCATCTAGAAAATCCTTGTATTCTGTATTCATTTGCAAAAATGTCTAAATGTGGGGGCACAACAAGTTCTGTATTATATCTTGCCCTTGGGTAGGGCTTGTGGGTTGACCAATGCCTCGTTAACTTGATTTTCCATTGGATCTTGGTCTTGAGCTTGGGCTACACTTGTAGTAGCCATTGTACTTGAGTTTGATTAGATTATCTTGTGTTTGGTAACTTGGTTGCACCACTGGTGGAGTGACGTACGATTCTTGTAGCAGTAAGTGTTGGGAGAATGGAGAAAATTTGGGAGCTAGGAAGTGTAAATGTGAAAATGATGGGTGGTGGGGTATTTATAGGACAAAATTAGGGTTTCTTGAGACTTGGGTACATGAAAAAAAAAAGTTGTTTGATGCATGATAGTAAGGTTTACTTGTCGCGTGTTAGTGAATTTTGTTAACGTGTGACAACAAGGGTTAATGTCATGCATCAACAAACTTTGCTTTGACGTACGCATCAGAACCCTTATTGTTGCACATCAAAAACTTTGTTGACTCATGATAAAAGGGTTACTTGTCAATTGAAAGTAATAATTTGTTTTCGTGCATCAACAACTCTCAGCGATTCTTGTTGGGTGACAACTATACGTCAACAAAGAAAAATACCTATTTTTCTCGTGTCTAAATAAATGTTTTTCCTTAGGGTGCTCACTCTCGCTCAAATAATATCAGGCAAAAATTTCATTCTCAAAAATTGGAAAATTCTCCTTTACGTGAAAGTGGTTCTAGGTATATTCGCTAGGGATTTTCCACCTCCATTTTACTAGAGGCTTATTAAAATGAACCACTGGTCAAAATATCAAAAGTAACATCGATACTCTAAACATTATGTAAACATGATATCTATCATCAATCAAATATATTTAAAAATATCTCATTATTTTATCAAAAACATCAAACATAAAAATAATCAACAAAATATGAATCCAAAACATAATCATCATATATACATCATCGAATGTCTATACGAAATTCCTTAAAAAGGGATCATATAAAAATCATCGATATCTTAATCATATAAAAACCCATATACTACATGGTAAAATAAAAATTTGATATGCACTTACCACCCTACCATCTTACACTCTTGTATCTCACCTTGAATCTCTTCGTGAATGAGTGACAATCCCAGTACTCACCGATATAGCTAGTCGATCCAATCTATACTCGATCACTTTGTGTTCCATATAATGAGGAACACCGGGTATGTGCTCTATCACCAAGAACTCATAATATCTCATCTCCTCTCTGAGAACTCTATATTACTTAACAATCACAAAAATAGGAGGCCCCATCTTCCCTACTGCCATTGGCACTCCTCCCACAGTACCACTACCTACCCTCCACTAGGCCTTGCTCCTTGGGCCACACTATCGATGCATTTGAATCCTTACCCACATCCCCATAATTTTCCTACAAAGGCCTCCTGGTACTGGTGATATTTATCTTTCTATTGTAAATATGTATCAAACTTTAGATGGATCTAATATATCTCATGCTACATCCTATCGTGCTCTCGATTATTGACATCATTATTCACAACTATTATACTCTCCACCTATAAAATATCATGAGATACTTGTAGCCTATCCACTCATCTCTACCATCACCCTCTTCCTCCTCTCAACCCCATGTTGCTTCCTACCCACCCTATCTCCTAAAGTATCCTACTATTATGCTAACTAATACAGAATTCCTTTTCCACTTTAATATCATCCTCATCAATTACCTCCGGCTCTCCTACCTCCTACATTGGTTGTGCCTCATCTACTATAGACACGAGTAAATATATCTTAGAATCATCACATCGATATACTATCGGATCACTAAGAATCAACCGAGGATATCCAAACTTTCATTACACCCAAGGAAACTCTATGACCTCTATTATCTGTAGTCTCCTCCCCCACCCAACTCAACCTCATCAACCCCATTAACTATTCATCCATTATGGCCATACATGGTACCTCACATAAGGCCTCCACACTACATAATCTAAAGAAATACCTTACAGTCGATCAATGTAGTAGGTTTGGTCTCTCTCATCCCCATCATCCCATATCTAATAAAAATTCCATATCAAGAATCCAACTACATAATCCTCTAGATCACCTTCCCTTTATGGTAGCCTTGGTGGCCTCATAATGACTATATGCTCATAGGCCCAACAATGCAACAAATACCACACATCTAACCATATATGCTCCTTGTAACAAACATCCAAAGATCTTGGTAAAGCTGGATCCAAAAGTACACAGCCTAGGCATACATAATCTAATGCTCCATGATCAAATGACACCTACAAGTTTGAAAGGAAATCTACCACCCTCTTGGGTGCATTAATGGAAACTAAATGAAATCAAACATTCAATCTATAAGCATCCTTACTATGTGAGATGATTACTAATTAACATAGACCTAATTAGATCTAAGGAAATCAAATTATGGTTGTTGCTACTCCACAAATGGTGAGAGGATCTCTCTAACAATGGCTACAAGGCCATATTAGATATCCCTCTACTAACCAACATGAAGATTGGATGCAAAGATTGAGCAAGCTAATCCAAGAAGGAAGTAAGGCTCTTAATCATATTTCTTATATGATATACTAATCAAAGTATGGTGTAAAGTATGAAGGTAGGTGCTTAGTCCTTTTTATAGTTTTCTATTTGAGGAAAAATTGCATCTTGGTGCATGTGGGACTAAAAGCATAAAGTAGATTAAGGTTTTTAATCATGATTAGTGAATTAACAAGTGATTAGCATGTGAGGAGCCTTAATTAACCACTTAGGGTCAATTAAGAGGCTAGATAAGATTTTGAAGCCTTTTGAGATGTCTTGGAGGGAAAAGGGGTGATTTTGAATGGTTGGAAGAGGGTTTTAGCCAATAATAGGGTTTATTGATCAAAACAAGGGTAAATAGGCTTAATTAGCTAATAATCGCTAATTGTTTGTTTGGAAGAGGATTATGACTTACGATGTGTCATAAATTGGCATCCTTGAATGTGAAAGAGGTTAGTTAATCAAAAAAGTATCATTAATTAACCAAAATAGAGAGAAACATTAGTTAATTAGTGGAAATCACTAATTATAATGGAAATGGTAAGAATGAGAGTAATTAGTGTGCTTTTAGCAATAAGATTGTGAAAGTGGAATTTAGGTGTCTACATTTTCCCTATTTTTGAGGTGAAGTAAGTGATGTCACTTCAAACATAGTAGACAAACATAAACAAGTAAATTTTGAAGAAAAATTAGTAGAATGAAGGATTCCCCCTCGAGTGTTGATGGGGTGATAGAAGAAGTCAATCGACGATCAAAAATATGATCGAAATGGATAGAAGAAATAAGGATAGGGATAAAAATGATTTTTTATTGCCCCGGTGTTTTGGAAGAAAAATGAATAGTGATAAGACATGATAGTGAAGAATATAGGAATAGATTTTGCATCCAATCTTTCAATAAGCAACTTTGTTTCATCATGTTGCCCCTATGATCTAAATCATCGACCTTTATTAAAATAAACAAAAGTGTAAAATAACATGAAAAGCTATATTACTAACATTTGTTCATTGCTAAAAATGTGTAACTCCATGCAACATACATAATGCAATGCAATACGAGAAAGTAAACCAACTAACCTAATAGAGAAACAAGTACAATCACACATACTCAAACAAACAACATGTTCAAGACAGTTGCACCAATGTTTTTGTTATCAAGCTTTAGTTCCCGAATGTTCGTGTTTTAATGACAAGGGTTAAAAATGGTGCCCCAAGAAAGGATACATGTGGGGAATAATGGAGGACACAAGTAGTCCCATGAAAATAATTCATGTGCTATGACACAGTCTCTAAAACTCATTGTTGCATGGGAGTACTGACATAGTAAGCAAGCCAACTTTGTTAATGGAGGTAGATCAAAATGATCTGTGAGTCGTTTGAGACAAGAACAAGCAAGAACCTAAGAAATATGTTTTTGTAGGAAAAATTTCGATGTTCGAGGAATGCATTTGATACACTTCAAGCTGCATGTATGTCGTTTACCAATTTTTTTTTTTTTTAAATTTTACAATTTTTTTTGGATTTTTAATGATTTTTACCATTTTTGGATTTTTTGAAAAAAATTATACTATTTTTTTTTGAATTTTATAAGAAAAATATTGTAGAAGAAATGATAAAGTCATGGGACATCACCAAAATATGTTGAAGGAAAAAATATGCCCCATGTAGTAGAAAGGGTCATGGGAAGCAAAAACATGCCCCAACATAGCAAAAATGTGCAAAAAATAATTATTTATTAAAAATAATCATCATGTGAGTGTTAGAAGAATTTAGAAGAATCACGATGGTCCCAAGGTTATTTGAGGGTGAGAGACATGACATGGGGGAAAATAGATATATAAACCACCACACGGGGGTAAAACCATCACGTGTTAGTTTATTTGTTACCACCCCTTTACCACTTTTTATAGAGATTGAGCTCGACCTATGAGAGAAATGGCAAGGGTTTAGAACTTGAAACACCATGTGATCATGTTCAAGACTACATGAAGGCTTCCCGGGATGGCCTATAAGTACAAAAAGTAAAACCCTTTTAAGCTCATTTAATTCATTTTTAGTACATTTATTTGCATTAATTTTGCATTTATAGGTGTAGAAATCCACATGAAAGCAAACGTGACCCTTGGGGTGCGTAGGCATTTTAGGGGTGCATGGCATGAAACCACAGTAGGCTGCACATAGCATTAAAAAATGCTAAAAATTCATGGGCACTGAATGCATGTAGGTGTGAAAATGAGCACATGTACATGTGTGGAGTGTTATGGGATGCGTGCAAACTGAAGTGAGGGGTGGGTACATGGTGTGAAGAATGGGTGCACTTGCGTGAATATGTAGGTGCTTGCTTATGTGTGCTAGCACAAAATGGGGCATGCAGGGGAATTCATGGTGTAGGGCACACTGTGTGCATGAAAAGAGAACTTTAATGGCCTTAGAAGAATTTAGGAATTTTTAGAAAAAAATTTAGATGATAAAAATTAAGAATATAACACCTTAGATGATAATAAAAATAACTTAACAAGTTGTCCCACCTTATAGATGGACCTACCTCGATTAGAGATGTGAGTGGCATGTGTGGCTCCGAGCCTTATGAGGCACATTCATTTTCATGATATGACATCTACTTGGATTGCTTACTTGGATGTTATGGGTCTTTCATACATGGCTCACATGCCACATTACCTTTCATCACAACTTGCTCATACCCTTAGCAAGAGAGATGGTGAGTGAGTGAATAGCTAGACATTTCACCTTCCAACAGGTGAGATGAGCATTACTTTGGAGGATGTTTGGAAGATTTTTAGAGTGCCTATTCAGGGTCAGTTGGTGATGTATGATGGCATGGCATCATCGGTCATAATCTCTAGAGTATTATTTGAGATTTTTTGGAGTAGCGAGATATACCTCGTGGGGTATGTGAGTGGACATTACTAGATGTATGGTGGATCATCAGCTTGGACAAGTTCCCATATATATTATGGCTCTTTTCAATGTCCTATTGCTTTCTTGACAAGATTGGTGCTTCATTTTTATTCTTTGGGCCTTATTAGAGTGATACATGGCCTCATCCAGGGGGAGGTCTATTGCTAGGGGGTAGTGTATACTAGCCCATTTATATATATTTTACCTAATAGCTATACCATGTCAAGAAGATCCATGGGTCCTTGCAACTTTACTTCAGATATGGGCTGGGATCACATAGCCATAGGATGCCCCAAGGAACATTACAGCCCGAGCTCTTGGTGAGCCATCCATTATGGGTTGGGTTCCAGATGGGGATGACATTCATGGGCACATGGGAGACACACCATATTACATGTGAGCCTTTGATGAGGTACAACCTCATATGATTACATGGCAGGCCATATAGATTATATCATTGGCTCAGGATGAGGATAATATTGAGATTTGTTACAATAGTAGTAATCACTTCATTATTGGGAGTAGGATCTACATATCCTTGAGTGGTATAGAGTGGATAGGTCCAGATATAGCTTTTAGTTCATCCATCCAGGATTCTGGAGATGAGATGTGGTATGGGTAGAGATCGATAGAGAAATTTGATATGGGTCCACGAATTCATTAGGACAATGAACTCATACCAACTTTCTACAAGTGCTCCCATAGCCTTGGGTGAAACGATCACAAATAGTAGATCCAAGGATGCTCTAGATTATCCCAGGGGTGGTATGCTACATAATTTCCTATAGATATTGATTATACCACAGTGATAGTATGGATATATCCACGAAACAGCGTAGGGGTTACATGGGCTCCATGATCTCTAGAAGCAGAAGCTTAGGTAGATCCATAGGTAAGAAAAAGATAGGGCCATAGGTACATGGGGAAAGGTATTGGTTTAACATTCAGGTATAGCATACATGACAACATTAGGTAAATGTAGTACCATAGTACATGCACCACAATAGTATTAAAATTTCATTTTCCACTACCAGGACACCACTACAGGTGCCTCTATCACCCCACATGTACCCATTCCACATGTGAGTCCACCACATAGTCCACCGGAGGAGATGGAGATATGTGGATGGAGGAGGTGGATGAGATGGAGGAGGATTCATATAGGGTTCTGGGAGATGATGCCTAGTGATGGATGCAGATCCCCACAAAGGTAGTAGTACCAACAAATGGGAGGATTGGGAGAGACCATAGGAGAGACCAAATAGATAGTGATAGAGATCATGCCACGAGATGGAAGAGACCAGGCCACCTCGAAAGAGAGATCATATATTCATAGAGAGACATCAGAGAATTCATGGAGAGAGAGAGAGATAGATCAGTAGTCTACTAGAGAGAGATTCAATGGATTGCAGAGGAGACACAAGCTTGGGCATACATCACTAGATTAAGAGATGAGAGTGCATGATGCTCTACAACATCATCCACAACAGTGGATGTAGGATATACTAGAAGATGTGATGACAACCAACGGTGAGGCCTCATATTATAGAGATTTTACCATGAGGCCATTTTAGGGACAAAGGGCCACTCCTTTTAGTGAGTTAGCTATTAGCAGGTCCAGGTCAAGATCACAAAGGAAGGATAGGACCTCACGATCATCTAGATAGGTCAGTCTAATAGTCATCACAGACAGGCCTCATCGATGCATCATGGTTTAACAAAAAATGGTGTAGTGCCCTTCCATGGGTCCATCACAACAGATGCCCCCACCTAGTGGTCAGACCTAGTAGTCTAGGCATGGGAGAGAGTCAGGGTTGACTCATCTTATTGATGTACTTGATGTATATTTTGATGTATTACCTTGATATGAAGGCATACTTTTTGAGATGATGTATATGTACTATTTTTTATCATGCCTCATGATGAAGGCACATTTTTTGTATAGATGTACTATATATATCCTTGTTTTTTTATTATGCCTCATGATGAAGGCACATTTTTTTGTATAGATGCCCATGATGGCTCATTGTATTGATGTATATCGAGACACATTGTTTTGTACATGGAAATTTATATTTATGATGATGATATGATGATGATGATGGATTATTTTTACTTATCACATTTTTTGTTTATGAGATAACATGTTTAATCCACATTTTTATTATGGTCTATGTTTGAGGGGGACAAAAGGTGGTCCCTCTTTCCCCTCTTGGTGATATTATATGATGTTAGCTTAGCATACATGTTTAATTTTCATGTTCATGATGATGTAGCTTAGCCTTTATTGATATATGATGTATAGATGTGATGATAGATGATATGATGATGAAATGACAACAAACTACAAGTAAAAAAAAAAAAAAGCACAAATTAATCAAATCTAATCAAACAACACAACTATATACAAGTATGCAAGATAAAATGAATTCAATGCAATGCACCACAGATTAAAGTAACACTCAATCTAAGTAAGAAAATGAATCCAATTTAAATCACACAAGATGAAAAAGTAAATGCAACCAAAACTATACAAACCAACAACTAAAAGTAAGCAAACTACTACTTTGTTTTTGGGACAATTTTTGAAACATTTTTCATGTTTTTGGTATTATCTCAAGACAATGTTCTATTGTTTTTATTTTGGAGTTTTCTATGAAACGTATTTGAATGTTTTGATTTTCCAACTAACATATCTAGAATGTTTTGGGATTTTCAAAAAGTTATACGAATGTTTTTGATGTTTTCTAAGAATTTTTCAAAGCTAAATGTAAGGAAATGAAGAAATGTGGATGCCCCAACATTAGATGGGATGTACAAGGGTAGAATGCCATGTGTTATGTGCAAGAAGTGATGATGCAAAGTTTCCCCCAATGTGAGATGGGAATATACAAAGGAAAACTCTTTGCATTCAAAAGTAGGATCAGCTCAGGATCAAGGCTAAGAGGGATAGGCTCAAAAGTAGCTCAGATGTAGACAAAGACTAGCTTAGGAAAAAGCTATCACAATCCTAGACCTGAAATGCTTGTGAACAATGACCCTCCAATGGCACCGAAACCGGTTTTCACCAAAGGACTTGTCCAAAGTGCCACCATTGCATGGTTTTCACTATTGGATGCACACTATTTATTTCTCTTTTTCTTTTTCTATTTTTATACTTTTTTTTTTTTTTAATATTTTAGGGACCCCACACTTAAGCATAGAAACATTTAAGATGCATTATGTTCATGGGTTCCCAAAGTTCCTGACCATCCGAGTAAGAAAGCTTGTAGGCACCCAAAACCAAACTTAGTGACCACAACATATGGCCCTAACTAGTTAGGCTCAAATTTTCCCTTTTTTTTCTTGGTCCTTGGTGGTGTTGAACTGATTTTATTTTAGCACCAAGTCTCCTACCTCAAATTGACGAGGTATCACTCTTTTTGTTGTAACTTTTCACCACACTCAATCCTAATACACTTTAAGGTGATCTAGAGTGAAGTCATTTCTCATCTAATAGCTCTAACTCTTCTAGTCGAGCTACTTTGTAGTCCTCCTCTTCATTCAGGTAATCTCTTAGCTCTATACACAAAGAGGGAGCTCGATCTCTAGGGGTAGTACAAATTCTCATGTCAAACACTAGGGAGTATGGAGTGGCACCTATAGGAGTGTGGATAGATGTTTATATATGCCCAGAGGGTAAGGGTGAATCTATAAATGCTAGTTACAGCTTGTTGTATTCACCATCTTCTCCATAATATGGATGAGGGTTTTATTAGAAGCTTTGGACTTTCCCATTACCTTGAGGGTAATAGGGGTTGAAAATTTGAGAGATATTTGAAAACATTTGCATAATGATTTCACAATTTTGTTTTTAAAGACTTACCATTGTCAGCTACAATGGTAGAGGGGATACTATATCGAAAAATTATGTGGTTCATTATAAACTTAGATATCTGTGCACCTTTAACATAGGTAAGAGGAATAACCTCTACCCATTTTGTGAAATATTCAATGGCAGTGATAATGAACTTGTGGCCATCGAAGATATAGGGTTAATCTTACCTATAAGATCGAGCCCCCACTTTGAGAAAGGCCAAGGTGTCATGATAGGTTGTAATGATTGCATGGCGCATGTATGTATCAAATTCCATTCTTAACAATGCAAGCATTTCTTTACATATTTGCAGAAATCATTTTCCATGGTAGGACAATAGTAGCCTACTCTAAGTATCTTCTTTTCTAAGATGATCCCATTTGTATGGGCCCCACATATGCCTTTGTGCACCTCTTTGACCACTAGGATGGATTCATCTAAATTTAAACAACATAATAGATTCCCATCATAGCCTCGATGGTAGAGAGTTCCCCCAAGTAGGGTATAATGGCTATACATTAGATGAGGTTTATTTTATTAGCATGGGAAATGTTTGTGGGAAAGGTTCCATCATGAAGGTAATTAAAGATGTCACTATACCATAGGGAAAAGGGACCAACAACTTCACATACCAAACAAGAATCTGCATATGTCATATGCATTGGTGTTCGTAGATGTTCGATGAAGAATGACATATCATTGTTCCTAGGTGGGATACTCAACATAGACCCCAATATGGCCATAACATCTGCTTCTTATTTTTCCTCTTGGGATTTGTTGAAATGTAATCTAAAATAACTCCTTCAAAGAATCAACCATTCTCTTATATGGAAGAATTTTCTCATCTTTAACTTTATACTCATCTGTTACCTGTTTTATAATCAACATGGAATCACCAATTACATTCACTTGTCTGATGTCCCACTTAATATCTAGCTTCATCCCTACAATAAGGGCCTCATATTCTACTATATTATTTGTACATGGGAACCCAAGTCGAATGCCTAAGGGATCAAGTCTCCTAAAGGAGTGATCAACACAACTCCGACACTTTGAACCATGAAAGGTAAAGGAGCCATCAAATTATAGTTTCCATATAATAGATTCCTCAGGTATACATTGTAGATGCATCTAGGAGTTCCAGACTCAAAGGTTCAAGTACCTAGTAGTGGGGCTTCAACTAGTTGATCTGCTAAAACCTTGTCCTTTCACTGATTTCTAGTGTACATACTCATGTCAAACTCACTTAAGTAAGATGATCCAATTGGCCATCTTTCCTGTGAGTGTGGGCATTTGACAACAAGTATTTAATGGATCAAATTTTGAGATAAGCTTGACCTTATTATTTAGCAAGATAATGACATAGTTTTGAAAGGAAAAAACTATGGCCAAGAAAGCCTTTTCTATCTGTGGGTAGTTGAGCTCATAAGCTATCAACATTTGGCTTAAGTAATACACAATTTTTTTCTTTCTTCTCCTTATCATATTGGGCCAATAAGTTCCCCAAATTGCAAAGTGTGTGGTAGAAATGTAGAGTAAAATGGTTCACCTACCATGGGTGCATTAGAATAGGGGTTTTTCCAAATATGCTTTGAGAAAAGAAAATGCTTGTTGTTGTTGGTCCCCAGTGAAAACTGACATCTTTCTTGAGAAGATGCATAAATGTGTGACACTTATCTACAAGATGAGAGATGAACCTTCTAATTTCTTGGATCTTTCCTTGCAAGCTTCACATTTTTGTATATTCATCAGAGGAGGAATTTTTGTTATAGAAGTAACCTTTGCAGGATCTACTTTTATTCCTCTCCAAAACAATGAATCCTAATAATTTTCTAGATAACACGCCAAAGAAGACACATTTCTTTGGGTTTAGGTGGACCTTATAGTCCCTTAGATGTTGAAAGATGCATCATAAGATCTCTCGATGATCTTCTTGAGTCCTAATTTTTTGCCAATATTTCATCCACATAATCTTCCATGATGTCATTGATCATGTCATGAAAGATAACGTCATTTCATTTCCCATTGATAGGTAGCACTTGCATTCTTGAGGCCAAAGGGCATGACTTGATAACATAATGTCCCCCATGGGGTGGTAAAATTTGTCTTATGTTGGTCTTCCTCAACAATTTTTATCTAGTTATATCCTAAAAATCCATCCATGAGTGATAGCATCTCATAACCAAGTTGTTGAATCGACAATCATGTCGATGTTGGGAAGAGGAAATCATCCTTAGGACAAGCTTTATTAATATCTCAAAATTGGTACAAACTCTAATACCGAAAAGGTTTCTTCTACGCACTAGGACTACATTGAAATCCACTCTAATAGTCAATAGGCCTGATGAAGCCTACTACCAATAATATTTCTAGCTCTTCTTTGACCAACAAGGTGACATGAGGATGCATCTTTCGAGATATTTTTTTTATGGGCTTGGCATCTGGGTGTACAACAAGATTGTGCACCACTAATGCAGGATCAAGTCCTAGCATGTCTACATAAGACCAAGAAAATATATCTATAAATTCTCTTAAAAGCAACACAAAAAGTTTTTTTTCTTGAGCTGAGAGTAAAGCTCCCAACTTGACTATTCTAGGCAATTCCTCCATGTCAATATTGACATCTATTGTCTCCTCTACTAGTAACTTGGACTCATCCTCCATGCATGCATAGGATCAGGGGGGAGATTAAGATCTTCTTTTTCCAAAGGTGGCTCAAAGATATTTTCACCTTCAAGTTGGGTCAACTATTTTTCCGTGTTGATTGTTTCTTTTTTTTTGTCCACAAGTGCCTCAAAGAGGTTTTCACTATAGGACTTGGACTTGTTCTTTTTGCAAGGATTTTCTGTAGAAATTTTTCCCTTGCTTTTTTTTTTCTTAAATGACCACACAACTCAACCTCCTCCCCAAAGTATACACATGCATTAAGATGAATGGAGAATCCTTTCTTGTGGTCATTTATTGGAATATTGTCACGAATGCCAAGAACTCACCAATAGCTTTATCATTCTGAAAACATCAATTGGCACATGTTGTTGTTGGTCCCAATTCATGAGTGATGGGTAAATAAGGTTTAGTGTCTAGTGGTAAGGGATATAACAAGGGTTATAGTTAGGATAGCCACATCAGAAAATAGGTTCGTGGAGGCAAGGTCTTCATAAAGACTACATCGGGAATCTGTTTCACTTTCACATTCAAATGGACTATCTTCACATTCAGAAGAGGTATCCTCAACCTCTGATGGGTGAGACCCATATAGCTAGATGAAAATACCATATTTACCCACTTTACGATGAGGTATTGGAAGAGATTCCAGTGTACCTTGTTCATTGCATGCCATAACCACATCCTTTGTATCCCATAGTAAGCATCATTCGATTAGGGATAACATACTAGGTGATTGATAACATAGAGCCATTTCATCATCTTCAGGATGAGATATGATATCTTTGAGAATCCTTTCATCTTCTAATAATCCACCAGGAGTGAAAGTGTTGAAAGGAAATTTCCCTGGATCTTTGAAACTTATAACACAACCTACCACACACTTTGGTTGATAGGGAAAGTTATGAACTAGAAGGGCCTACTAAAGATCATATTCTCCACAACCATTTTCTCTAACCTTCATCTCCCATGTAGAAAAAGGAGAATCTGATGTAGAAGCACCATTTTCATTAGGAGAACAAGGTATCTAGATCCACTCATGAAGCGAGGGCCTTTGATTGAATTGAACTAAATCTATCTCTGTAGAAGGACATTCGTAAATGGTGGGGAAATAACCTAAAAATGCTCTGCAATGAGAAAGGGTTGGGGATCTCCCTAAATAGTGAGGTCTACCCTTCATGATGTAACTTTAAGCACTGATGATATGTTGAAGGTATGACTTGCATGGCATGAATCCATGGGTGACAAGCAATATGTTATAAGGGAGCTCTAATTCCAAGACATGGAACTTCGTATCTTGATTGATAGGACCTACTTCTAGTGAGAAAGTGATCATACCAGCTGACTTTCATTCTTCATTGTCATATGCCTTTATGGTGATGACCTTTGTCTCTAAATCAGCTTTAGTACACCCTAGTTTCTAAACTAGCTTTAGAGTACAAATGTTTAAACCCAGATCCATCATCCACAAGCACTCTTTTTACCTTCTTACATTTGATTATGACTTCAATATGTAAGGTAAATTATGAGAGGGATTTTCTTCTAGGATTTCTGTTGGACTAAAGGTTATATGCTCTGTAAGAGAAATCCATGCTACCATTTCTTGCAAGTGTGTTGGGTTGATATCAACGACACTCCTAATCCTTGTAATGTCTTACAAAGGATGTCTTTATGAATGTTAGAAATTTTAAGAAGGTCCAAGATTGAAATCTTAGCCATGGTTTTCTCTAATTTTTCTAACACATCATAATGACTATCTTGAGGAGTAGGGGGAAAGTTATGAAATAACAAGGTGAGCTCATTATTTTTCCATGACACACTCCCTTGATTTAATCTTGATCATGTTGATATTCTCAATAAGTGGATTGACACAACCTATTAGGGCATCAAAATGGTTTCTATCTTTGAAATGTAATTAGCATTCTTAGTTTGAGATGATTGTCCCTGATCCAAATTTTCCTTTCCTTTATTGTGCTTTGGGAAAGGTTCTTTGAATATCCCCATGTTTACATTAGGAGATTTAGTAGGGTGTGGAATCCATTTCCACATCACCACTGTCGATTAAGTCCTGAATATAGTGTTTTAATTTTAAACACTTATCGGTCTTATGACCTTTGACACGGTGAAATCCACAATATTTGTTTTCCCTAAACCATGATGGCTTAGGTGTGTCATCCCCATAAGGTGTAGTTTCAGGATATCTGATCATGTTAACCACCTCTAACTATTTTAATATTGATGACATAGAGTTAGAGATAGAGGGGTGAAGGCATGATGTTTATACTCCGTAGGTGAGTTCCCTTTGCAAGTTTCAAGGAGCATGGTTTTGAACTACTTGCACTCATTTAGAGTCTACTTATTCCATCACCTATGACATTTTTTTCTTATTGGGAAAAACTTTGTTTGTCACTAGGTTTGGAATCATTATGATCACGATCACGCGAAAGGGGTTTTAAGGTCCCTCTAGCTAACAACACTTTCTCTATTTGACTACCCTTTTTATCACCTCTTCAAACATGTTACCAAATGAATTTGTAAGTGGAATGTAATTTTAGGGTGGAGGTTGGGTACAAATATATTGATCATTTATTTCTCTAGTATTAAGCAAGGGAAGCAACTAGCTAGCCCTCACCATCATTGTAAGAAACTAGTGAAGTTCTCGTTATTCCATTGTTTTACATTACATAAATCTAACATGGTGACATCATTTATATATTAAATGAGAAGTGATGTACAAAGTGTTCATCTAGTTCTGGCCATGTAGATATAGATCCCTTAGGGATGTGTAAAAACCATTCTAACGTCTTGACCTCCTAAACTTCATGGGAAGAGGTGAATGAGATAGTTATCATTATATTGACCTCTTGACACACCATATAAAATTACTTAATATGGTCTCTAGGGTCACCTTTTCCCTTGTATTTTTCAAACTTTGGACAATCAAAATGATGTGGGAAAGGTACCTACAACATGGCTCTATCAAAGGGATATGGGCATAACTCCTCAAATTGGTACTTTTTTTATTGCTTGTTTTTCCTTCTTGTAAAGCTATAAGGAATTTTTCATGGTTGACCATTCTTGATTAAAGAGTTGTTCTTGTGTGGGTGGTGTGAGATTCTAAAAATGATTAAATATGGTTGTATCCCCACCTTTATTTTCCACATAAAATTCCTCATAATGTTCTTTACAAGCCTCTCAATGAGGAGAGTTGGTATTGAATTCATGGTATGAAGATTTTGGTTTAGCTTGTTTTAAAGGTTTTAGTTGTTCCTTGTTTACATGTGCAAAGCCAAACTTGCCAATTGGTGAGTGAGAGATTGTACTTGTTTTTCTAAAGTTACCTCCTGAATGGGTACTTCTTTATTTTTTCATAATGAGGAGGTTGTTCATGATGAGAATGCTCTTCATGGTCCTCACAATGAACTCTAACAGTAGGTATATGATAGTCTCCATCATTTTTGAAAGGTATCTCCTCATCATTCTTTGTCCAAAAGTAGAGGCAAGACTTGGGTTTAAGATTTCATTAATATTCCAAGAAGGATGTTCTACTTCATCTTCTCCATGAACCATACCGAAAATGATAGAGGGTCAACCATAGAGGGTAAACTTGCTCTAAGATCTTTGACATGCATTAGGAACTCATGTTTGTTTTGGTATATGTAATCATCAAAGTGGGTGGGATTCAACTCAAAATACACTCAAGGATAATTCTCCTCACCACCACTATGTTCAACCATGACACTATCTTCCAAAAGTGGTTTTAACATGTCATCCCTAAAGGGACCTTCCCCTAGTTTTCGATGCCTTGTTTTTTTTTTTTTCGTAGAGGCATAACATGAAAGGTTTTACTAAGTTGACTAAAATGGACCTTAGGTAAATTTACATAGCATAACGATGTTAATTCAAGTCAAAAATAATATTGAATAACAAATGGTTCCACGATCCAAAGGTCAATATGAATGTAAGGATACCAAATAATAAAGAATAACACACTAACGTAATATATGACAAGAAGTACCTAGGATAAGAAAATTTAAGCACAAGACTAAAATCCAATCACAAAAATTTTACTCTATGTTTTTCTCAATATAGGTTCAAAGAAAATAGTGACAACACAATATCACCACTTAGCTCAAGTTTAAAATAAAAAGAACTAAATACTAAGAAATTTTTGACACGATCCTCCAACAAGCTATACTAAAACTAGTTTTTAGACACCAAAAAAGTCCAAGTCTTTGAAAATGGAAGTTACAAATGTGAGGAGTCTAACAACACTATTTGGAAATGTTAATGAAGCTTTGCAAGAAAGAGATATTTTAGTATCAAAATCATGTTATCGTGATGCGAACAATGTAACCTCAACACTCACAAAATATCAAGGTAATGTTTAGGATTTAAAATAAGATGAAGTATATTAATAATTACTATGCGTGCAAACAACATAACAATATAATTTAGAGACTTAGACAAAGTTTCACAATGGAAACAAGACGTAAGTATCACCGTTTATGGATATAATCCATGAAGCTTAACAAATCAAAGGAATTCAATGATGATATCACCTAACTATAATGATAATTAGTCTCATCATGAAATTACCTCTAAAGATCAGTGTTCCAAGGAATTCACACTTGTAAGCCTAGGAGTATCCTAAAATGCTTTACTTTACCTTCAAACAATGAGCAATAAATGTGTTCATTTGTGATTTCACATTGGGTCATGTGAAGATAATATTGACTCTAATATCTCAAGGTGTACTAATAAATTAGGTAGTGGAGCACTTTCCAATTTCATTCACAAGGTTCCCTCTTACATGCACTACTTTGGGGTTCCTAGAGCATCCCTCTTGTTATCTTAAGGCTGTTATATCAGAAAATAAATAATATGCCAAAGGTAATTCCTCCTAATTCAAGCGGATGAGCCATATCTCTTACTTGAAACCTACATATACAATGTTTTTCAAAGTGGTGTGTTTTCTTAGCATAATAAATAATTTTATCTCATATACATCTCGGGAGGGGGAGGGCACTCAACCAATGGCCCTATCTATAATTTAAACTTGCCTCCCCACCCCGCTAAATACCATGAGATATGGCAAAGTCTCAAGTATAGTATGGGAGATAAATCTCCCTTTTATATAGATAACCTCCCCCCCCTATATTCTCTATCTTTGGGGGATCGTAGGGCCTTCCTCACCCCAAATTATCCGCAATGTGAACAGAAACCCCTATCTATAATTCTCAATTATATATGGAAGGGGGAGGGGGCCTCTCGCTCTCTAATATCTAGGTATGGGTATGGGGAGAGCACCAATTAAACTCTATAATCCATACTATGCTCACACCTTGATCTATTGATCAAGTGCTCTCCCAATGGTTGAGTGCCCCCATATCTAGATAGGCCCCCTATATCTCTCTCGGGGGGTGCCTCGATCTCCTCGAAAAAAGGGGCCAAGGCCCTTTAAACATCGATTGAGATCCCTATCTTAACTCGGGTGCCCCCTCTCTACAATATGGCCCTCATTTGCTATCTATATATGGGCATAACTCAGAGAGTCCCATCTCCATATCCATCTATACTCACTCTATATGGGAGATAGGGGGTCCCCATATATGGATAGGGCCCAATTATTTAGAGTAAGGCTCCCTTTCTCTATATCTCGGCTTGGGGAGAGATGGCCCTAAAAGAAATGAGAAATACTTGAGATATGGCCCCATCTATCTACCCATCTAGATCTATAATGTTTTTAAATGCCTATAGATCTAGAGGGCATACTAAAGAGTATCCCTCATCCTAGAGGGGCCATATCTATCTCTAAAAATGCCCCCTTTAGATCTATGGGATCTAGATATAGATGTCTAAGTCAAATTGAGTGCCGACTCTAGATAGTCCCCCTTCCCCCTCTATCCGTAATAGTTTCATAAATTCTATCCCTTTAAAAAAGTCACACTATTTCTAGATATGGGGGATATCTAGATCCGGGGGTTTAGTTACCCTGGGTTGATGGGCCCATATATAGAGAGAGGGATATTCACTATCCCGTTAGGAAGATAATTTGACTTTTCTTCATTTTGATAGTAATCAATTGGGTAGTTGAGCACTTACCCTTAGATTTTCCAACCAACCGAAGGGGCAAAGCTATTTTGAAGGCTCCCCGATATTCTCTAGTTTGATTAAGAGAGCATGCACTCGGGATTTTCCGAGCCATATCTCTTACTTGAAACCTGCATATACAATGTTTTTCAAAGTGGTGTGTTTTCTTATCATTTAGATTATGAAATTTGGTTTGGACCACCTTTGGAAACCTATAACACACGTGTATGTTAGAGTTTTGTTTGAAGGGATTTCTCCTTTCTTTGGCAAGCGTTAGGTTCTACACACAAATAGTTAGTAGTTATCCAAAAAGATTTACAATATCATAAAAATAGGATTAAATGTTGTTTTTGGTTCTCAAGATCATCCAGGATGTGATAGAAGAGCATACATAACAAGAAATCTAACTAAATAACAATGAAAAACTTGTAAATCAAATAACCACCATAATTATTTTTAAATCAAGGTTTATTCCCAATTAATCCAAGTTTCTTTTTAGTTAATGAAAAATAAGGTCGATTTTTATTCTCAATGTCACACAATGGTGCAAGAGAAGAGCATACAACAAGCCTTATTTTTGTTGTTTACTAAATGAAAATAAAATCAAAGGATCATACAAATTCCAAATTAATGTTTATTCCTATAAGCATAAACATGAATAATGAAATTTCCCACTTACTGTCATGTTAGCAAAATAATTCTTAAAGATACTTTTGATTTTCAAGATCACACAAATTGTAAGAGAATAACATACATAACCCTATCCCAAACTCATAAAAAAACATGAAAATAAAAAATCATTTATCAAAAACTTAAGTAAATGTGATAGAAAACTCTACCCTTAAATCAAACCCCAATAAAAGAAGCTAAAAACCCTAGAAAATGACAAATTACAAAGAAACAACTTTGAAAAAAACTTTGAAATTTGAGCCAAATTTTACCTTAGAATGCTAGCACGCACTTTACCATAAAGCGAGCACAACACGATAGCACCAAAGTGCTTCCAACAACACCAACACAACATCAATAATTCCAACGTGCCTCTCATGTTAAAATCCATAGTTGATTAAAATGAGTGCATCTACGAGAGATACCAGTGCATACTTTGAAGCACCAAATAATGCAACACAACGGTCAAAAATCCAATAAAACATAGGTGCATCTAGAGAAGTGTGATCATGGCCCTAAGAATGTGAGCATGGCCTTGATGATGCAAACACACCCCTTGCAACATGAGAACGACCTTGAAGACGTGAGTGCACACCTTCCTAGGTGGTCAAAACACGGGTTTTGATAAGAAAAATATGATAAAGCTCAAATATTTGACATTTTGATGCAATTTTGACAACACTTTACCTCCTTTGATCCTACAAAGAACATGAAAACAAAGCATCTACTACTAATCTAGTTTAAGCAACTATAAAAATTTGAAATTAATCTATAAAACTTCAAATTTACTCTACAAAAGCTTAAAACTAATCTAAAAACTTCAAATGAAATGAATGACAATGGGGAAATGTCCCACTAGGCATGCCAAATGATAACACCCTAAAATTTTGCAATATGACTAACTAGTAAAGGCTAACACCATAATAGCCTAGAGCCAAGCTCAAGCTTAAGAATGAAACATCATGATCAAATCTTAAAATCATGCATTAATGGAAACTAAATGAAATTAAAAATTCAATCTATAAGCATCCTTACTATGTGAGATGATTACTAATTATAGACCTAAATAGATCTAAGGGAAATCAAATTATGTTTGTTATTACTCCAAAAATGGTGAGAGGATCTCTCTAAAAATGGCTATAAGGCCATATTAGATATCCCTCTACTAACCAATATGAAGATTGGATGCAAATATAGGCAAATCTTATCCAAGAAGTAAGTAAAACTCTTAATCATATTTGTTATATGATATACTAATCAAAGTATGGTGTAAAGTATGAAGGTAGGTGCTTACTCCTTTTTATATTTTTCTATTTAAGGAAAAGTTTCATCTTGGTGCATGTGGGACTAAAATCATAAAGTATATTAAGGTTTTCTAATAATGATTAGTGAGTTAATAAGTGATTAGCATGTGAGGAGCCTTAATTAACCACTTAGGTCAATTAAGAGGATAGGATAAGCTTTTGAAGCCTTCTGAGATGTCTTGGAGGAATAAGGGGTGATTTTTAATGGTTGGAAGAAGGTTTTGAGCCAATAATAGGTTTTATTGATCAAAACAAGGGTAAATATGCTTAATTAGCTAACAATCTCTAATTTTCTATTCAAAAGAGGATTATGAATTATGATGTGTCATAAATTGGCATCCTGGAATGTGAAAGAGGTAGTCAAAAATGTGTCGTTAATTAACCAAGATAGAGAGAAACATTAGTCAATTAGTAGAAATTACTAATTATAATAGAAATGGTCAAAATGAGAGTAATTAGCATGCATTTAGCAATAAGATCACGAAAGCGTAATTGTGGTGTCTACAACTAGTAGGAAAAAAATGTCCTAGTGTTCAAATCCCATATGTCAATCAAATTTATCATCAACCCTACATCCTGAGGTATCCACTTTGGTAGTGGAAGAATCCTCATAATCCAACAACCACTACATGATCCCACTTTTCATTGGTCACATCAACCAGGGTTCTCTCAAACATCTTGGACACTCTGTCCTAGAGATAAATAGTGTCCCTCACCTATAAAACACACAAAAATAAACTAGTTTGTAAATTTTACAAAAATCACACCAATTTTTAATTGATGAAGATTGCTTTAAATTAATTGTTGGTGACCCACCTGATCGAGATGATCGAGTGTTCCCACCCAAAATTAATAAAAAGAAAATAAACATAAAAAATAAGTAAAACAATCAAACAAAACAAAAATTCAAGTCTACTTACCCCTCTCATGGTCCTCTGCCTCTTCCTTCCACTACCACTTCCATCCATATCTAAAAAAACAATCAAAAATTACAGCTCAAATCTCTCAAGTCACACAAGCACATGTCATAAATGAACTATTTGGAAGGCCCATGGGGTTTACATATTTTACTCTTTTGGAATCATCAGTGATATTAAATTGTCACCAACCCTTGTCTAATTTTTGGTGATCCATAAATCCCCACCGATTTAGTCCTTTTTACACAAACCTATCATGTTTGGTCACCTAGACTCTTTTATGACATCATAACCTTTATCAAAAGGTTTATGCCTTTGCTTTGATGCTCAACACCTTGTCAAAAATCTATTTTTTTGACTATATATCATGTTTTCATACATTAAAAATGTTTCCTCCGACCCCTTGGTCCCACACCTCAACAAATGCTCGTGAGAGTGCTCCCATGGATCCTCTCCATGCGTCTCGTAGGTGGTCCACATTATAAATCCCCTACCAAGTGTTTCCATGATCACAACCATCTCTATAAACCCCTCTAACATGATTATTTAATTATTACCCTATTTACCAATATTTCATTAAAATAAGTATTTTGTCTCCGATCACCATCAATATCTACCATTTCTAACTATGTTTAGCATATATCATTTTTTATCAATCTTATTCTTTTCTAACAAGTTATTTACAAGATGGATAACTATTCCAAGTTTGTCACATCCTATCACTAGTATATGTGATCTTATGATCATCTAAGTAACAATTATCGTGGGAGAAGTTTGACATTCTCCATGAACTTATTTTATGTGCCATCACATTCACCCCAAATATTGAAGATCATATCAAGATCCCAAAAGAAGAGTAAGAAGATACTAAATTTTTTTAGTATGACTACTTAAAATACTTCGAGATTGTTATTGCTTTAGCTGGGCCACTTATAAAGTTAAACAAGGTCTAACTATCCCCATTGAATTCTAGGTTTGTTATCATTCATCTATCTTATCAATATCAAAATAATTTAATTATATCAAATGAGATGACTCCTTCAAATAATTCCCTTTGAATTCCTAAGACTAGATTTTCCAAGCAACTCGTTATCATATTTATCTAATATATTTTTGTTTAGCTATCGTTGCTTACGGTTTTCTCACTTGGCGAAAGGAGGAACCTTTTTCATTTTCTACATCCCATCATCCTGTCATTGTGATTATCAGTGCAGGTATTTGTAAACCCTATTTATTTAAGTTTTTGGAATTTTTGGATTAATATAAGTTAACTGAATAATATCTTAAAAATTAAGATCAAAACCGATATCGGGATTGACGCAGTGGGAATTAATGTTTGTGACCCACCAAAAATGGAGTAGCAATGAATTTTTGGATGACCAGATTGTGTTAGGATCAATAAGCTAGGAAGTGTCAAAGTTGAAAATAGTGATAGGAGGTCATTGTTCGGTGTGGGTTTCTAGAGGAAAACACCTAGAGGGGTAAGATAGGTGTTCAAGGCCATTGGGTTAGAATCCGGATCTTTGTAAAAATTAGATCACCGCTATTAAAAAGTGAGGACTGGATGGTTTGAAATTTCTAACATGGATGAATGACTGTTGGAGAATGTGGGGATCTTAATTGGTCATGGAAGGTGATCGAAGTTTTTCCATTATGCTTGGAAACTCATGAAGGTGAGGTTGGATATTATGTAGGGACTGTTGGAGATGATCATTCATATTATCAATGTCTTGTACATGGGATTGTTTTCTGGTTATAACCATGAAATACAAAAAAATTGTTTGATATCATAGCATCGTCCCTTGTAACGATCAAGACTGGTAAGTCCATCGGTCCAAACAGTGGTCCATGTACCAGTGGAAGATTCGGCAGCTACTGCTGCTCCCGCTTCCTCGGGGGGCACTCCCGGTTGAGGAGTGACTCGGAATGCTGCCAAGATATCAGTATCTTTGGTCTGATATTGTGGAGTATAATAATATATTTTATAATATTTTTTATTATCTTGATTAAATTAGAAAAAGTGTGAAATGTGAAAAATGGCTAGACAGGGGTAGTAGGAAACAACGATCTATGGTTGGTTTCATGTAATGTTGAATAATGAATTACTTGATATACCCAAAGGTAAGTGAGGCATGAATCTATGTTGGTGTCGGTACAAGGTGTGGTATTGGGGCATACCATATCAGTTCACATTCTTGAAGCAATAAGGGTTGTAGGTGCTTAGCCAATTTACTACCAATCAAATTTTTTTATACTTAACTAAAACATCAAGTTGGTTTTTCCTCTTGGTGATGAAATATAAGTAGGTCCACTTAGGAAAGATTCTTTAGATGTGAGTTATATCTGACATGGTTTAGTTGTGTGTGAAGGGGTGTTTTGTGAATGTAATTCCTTGAAATCCTAGTTAATCTATGTAAGAAAGAAAGTATGAGTGTTTTTTTTTAAATCCAAAATATTTTTTTAATTCGATGAAGAAAAATACACAAAATGTGATGATGAAAGAGAACAGTGTACTCGTAATCAATTTTTTATTTTTATTTTTTTAAATTTTTAAGTTTTAAGTGACAACAATATCAAGGTGCTCAAAGATGAAAGGTTAGATGAAATAAAAAAATGAAAGCTAAAAATAAAATCCAAATGAAAAAGGGACTAAGAGGTCCCACTGTGCATGCTAGGATGTTTAATATGTTTTACGGTTAGTGCTATTAAAGCTAAAAATACGAAAAACTATGAGTAAGGTTTGAGGTTACCTACACTCGATAATCAAAATGTTAGGATGATTGAATACAAACAGCTTAGAGAACTCATTTTTCCGAATAAGAAGAACTCGTAAGAAATGAAAAATAGAAAAAGATATGTTAGATAATTATGATAACGAGTTTCTTGGAAAATGACGTTCCCATGAATCTAAGGGGACTTCCTTGAAGGGTGTTAAATCGTTTGATATAATTAGGTTATTTTGGTAATGATAAGATAAATAATGACAACAATGATTTAAAAATCAAAAGGGAAAGTGAGACCCTATTCAACTTTGTAAGTGGCCCAAGATAGGGCAATGATAAGCTCAAAGTCCTCAAATTAGTTGTACCAAAATTATTTAATGACTTCTTATTATTCTTGAATGATTTCCATCTGATCCTTGATGTCCTTGATGGTAGGAGAAAGTGTGATAGTGTATGAGCTAATTTCATGGAAATGTTGAATTGTTCCCACATGAATATCTCGCTAAATGATCAAAAGATCATATATGTTGGTAATAGGATGTCATAGACATAAAAAATAATCTATAGAAGATGCATCTTGTAAATAACTTGTTAGACCAAAATAAAATTAAATAAAAATAATAATCATAAAATGATTATGAAACATAGGTATCGATAAAGTGATCAAAGATGAGACATTTTTTTGATAAAATGATTGATAAAACAAATAATAATGATGTTAGCAAGAGAGTGACGATGATAATATAGACTATGAGGATTCTAGAAGCTTATGAGACCTAGTAAAAAGAATTATGGATATGTTTATAAGATAATGAAAAAAAGAGAGGCTATGTACACTGATTGACAACTATCGATAGTGATTCGAGAGAAATTATTAACTTTGATAAAGGTTGGTAAACATGTACTAACCGAAAATAGAGAGGATATTATAGTGCAAGGGTGAACTCGATAGAGTCTAGGAATTTGTAAGACTTTAAAAACAGATATTTGAAATTTTTTAGAAGAGTAATGCAAATAAAGAAGGTAAAAGGTTCAATCGACAAAGATATATGTGGAAATTGAAGATATTGTAAAGCTGGTATAAATTATGTAAAAAAATGTAACTCAAAAGGGGATGTAGGATGGATTAGACAACATGATGCAAACTATAACTAATTTAAAATTAATTAACAAAATGAAAAATAGAGGATACTAAAATTGATGGATTTTTTTTGAAGGTGATAATGCTCTAATAGAGGATGTACAACTATCTAATGATAATCCTAAAGGATTAGTAGTAGTTGTTGATGATTCTAAATGTTGTTATGTTGTTATAGGTGCAACATTTCTTCCTCAAACTCAAATTTTTAATCGTTGGGTGAAGCAGCGAAATTTTGGATAAATATGATCGACGACGTCCAAAACGATCACCAAAGGATCACATATCACCATTGATTTTTTGCAAGAGGTTACAAGCCAACATGGGAGAATATGGAAAATGGTTCAACCACTTGCCACCTTAGATATTAGGTTTTGAATAGACCATGGGAGGTTAAGGATTTGGGTTATGAGAGGTTAGGGGGTTAGGATGGGTAAGATAAATAGTTTAGGTTGGTTTGGGTGGTTAAGGAAGGGTAAATAAGAATTACAGGGTTAATTTAGATTTATGACGATAAATTTAAAGTGTACTTAGGATAGTTATGATATTGATAATTAGGATTAAAGTTATTAATGTTTATCGGGTCACCTAGGGGTGAAACAGTTGTGTTTGAAGTGGATAGCCAAGATGGAACATAAGAAGAGGGTGCTTACTAAGGAAGAGCAAAGAGCATCAAAGTAGTACTTGGGTGGGGCAAGAAAGGTGTTCACAAGGGATGGAGGATTGGAAAAGATAACAATGGCCATGGCCATGGATGAGGGAGGTGAAGAAGGTATTGAGGAAAATGCAAAGTGGATGGAAAATTTAAATGGGTTATGTGAGGAGAAGCCAAAGTCATACTTATCCTAGATGAGAGAGGCTAAAGGATGAGAATACTTGAGACATAAGTAACACGTGAAGAGATGAGGAAAAAGGAGAAGAGGTAGAATCAATGGGTGCAGATACCAATGAGGTCCAAAAGGATGAAAAAGGTAGAATGGATGAACTGGGGTGAGTGGAAGATGGATGAAGAGAGGAAACACATGGAGAGGATATGATGGGAAGGGTAACATATGGTAAAAATTCAAAATAGAGACCACATGAGTGATGAGAGGGGAAGAAAGAGGAGGATGTAGAGTGACCATGGTTCCAACTAACGTCTCTTGCATACACTAAGGAGAAATAGAGTCAATGTCAATGATAGTTGTAGATGGATCGGATGAACGAGAAGGATTATTTTCTCCACTACTATAGAACTTGAATTTTAATACAACTAACATAGAAGTTAATACAACTTGAATTTTAATACAACTAACATAGAAGTTAATACCACCTTTGGGAAATTGGGGTCATTGGGTTGAATATTCATTTAATATAACCATGAGTTGGTTTGGAGAAGAGCCCGAGTATACCTCCTTGATGGAAGTAGATTTTTGATTGACAAATTAATTGGGGGAAAAATAAAGCTATAAAAATTCATCTTATTGTATAAGGGATCCAATACATTCCCATCATCAATAGAACCCTAAATAATGGTAGAAATATTGTATAATGTTGCCTCATTCAAAGTCAAATGATTGTTGTCTCTTCTCCTGATTGCAATTTCATCCTTACAATCGATACAAATATATTCAATGTTGAGGGCATGAAACTATAGTGTGTTAAGGGATTTCAATACTTATCAAAAATAAAATCCAATCCTTAAATGGAGTTTATTCTTGATTACCTCCTACATTTCAATAATAATATTATTATCCTTGATCACCGATGTGTAAGTATAACAACCAATAGACATGTGGAAGTGAATACACACCTTGTGTTTAATCTATTGGAACTTGTGAAGATATAAAAATTGTCTTACCAATTCCATTAGGAAAAACTTATCACTTGGGAACCTTGGCAATGGATATGGGGTTCCTTGAAATTATCCTACCAAGACATACGTGAAAGTTGGAAATTGAAGGAAAATACATCCCCATAGAGATAAAACATTCCAAGTTGTATCGGTGCATTTGCATTAACCAAGGTACTTATATAATTTGTAGATGGTGGTGTAGAAATATAAATCATTCACTCTTATGAAATGAATTTGGATATAATTTATATTTAATTAGGGATAGAAATTATACACATAATCGAAAGACCTATTTTTATTGGTGGTTAATCTAGTATACATCCTCATACCTAAAAACATAGGTAATATATGAGGCCATGTAGAATTTTCCCATAGTCATCACTTCCCTCAACTGATTATCAATGGCATCACTGATGAATTCACCCCAATCAAATAATTACTCATTCTTTTGTATGATGGTGATGAATTGGAACATCCACCTTTGGAATTATCTAACCTCAAGGAAAACAAATAATTTTCTCAACAAGCAGATGATATCACTGATTTCAAGGATGAAATCACTTTGAGGAAAGGTTTTAGGGAACCTTGTTACTGAAGGCTTGGGATTTACCATATACTTCTTATTGACATGTTTGATACAATCGGTTGCATTGTCATCCCATGCTTGTTGGGAATTCTTAAGATCGAGTGTATACATATGTAATAAAGTTGGGTAGATTATGGAGATCATAAAAATAATCAATATCTAAATGTATGACCACATCACCATCTTGGTTCTTGATAGATCTGGATTCAACATCATAGTGATTTTCTATAGCAAGGATGAATTCCAAGCATTGAGCAGATATAGGGAAAACAACATCAAGGGGTAATGTAATTTTGTAGATACATTACATCCATGAAATTAGATAGGATCCCTTGACCCTATTCTAGAAGTCCTCCATGTTGACATACCATAGCTCAATGTATCGTATGTCAATATTATAATAGATATTAGAAGGGGGTACAACCCTGTTGGTGAGAAAACAATTTGGGGGACAAATTGGCGGTTATCTTTCCAACGCTCTGGGATTCTAAGTCCCTCTCATTAACTAGTGCAATTGTTGTATGTTCATGCATGAATAAAAGTGAGTTTTATAGTAGTGACCTTTCAGCCGAGGATCCAACAGGGGCACTTCACTAACCCTGTGGAAAAATATTGAATATATTTGCAAGAGAGGAATTTACTAGGAAAGCAGTAATGGGAGTGAGAAATTTAGAAAAAGAAACTAATGTTGCCAAGTAGAAAATTAGATACTTGCATACACCAACTAAAAATTTCATTACATGCACTTGAATTTAGAAGAAATAAAATCTGCGTAACAAGAAAAAGATCGAATAACGTTCGGTGAGCACAAAGTACCACTAAACTCCTCAGTAAAAAAATGCTAAAATTCCTTCTTCCTTTATTAAATCTCAAGAAGAAATTGTACATAACATAGAAATAGAAGACATTTTTGAGTAGGGAAAATGGAAGAAATTTTCTATCTCTTTGCTCTCTTCACAAGGATATCTCTCTCATGAATTCACAAAAAAGCTCCAATATCTAAGAATTCTAAGAATTTTTCTAAGAAGAAGCTCAAATGAGGAGCTTGTTAAAATTTATAGAAGAGAAGGAAACTCTTCATCTTCCCAGTGAATTTTTAAATAATTTAATTTGACTTTAGACTGTTCATATTCCACTTAAATATTTAAGTCCCTTTTATAAAATCAAGGTGCCTTAAATTTTACATTATGTTTCTAAAGTGACTCAAAGTTATATTAAAAAGTGCAAACCCCAATGTAAAAAATATGACATTGATGAGAGAGAGCATTGAGTGAGAAAAGAAGAGAGAAAGAGAAATAAGAGGAAGAAGAAGAAGAGAGAGAAAGGAAGAATTATCTCGGAAGAATGAGTTACTGTAGTGTATTTGATCTTGCTTCTTGACTGGTTTCCACTTTGCACTCCTGAGAAGGCCTCTGTCCCTCTAAGATCCTTGCTGAAATAAGCTGCTGCATGTTCCACTTTGTCAGCATGAGGAATGAAAACACAACTCAAGGTATCTATCCATCCATCAGCCACACTATTAATGTATTTGTACTTCCTAAACCATGATGAATGTTTCTCTACATAAGTGCAATAGAGACTGGATATCCGAGAGGAGTTCGAGGGTATCCTTAGTGAAGGAAAATGGGTTACCTACCCCTTTCTTGATGTATTCTTCATATGGCCAATATAATCATCAGCAATTGTATCCTCACCCATTACGAGATACTCAAAGTTTATAATTTTTATGATTTACACTATCCTGTAATTTGTATACTTGTTCCTCTTTTTCCTCCAACTTTGTGATCGCTCGATTGATTTCCTCAAATCTAAATTCCAAGTCCCTCACCTATACATGTGACAAGTCTTCTGAGGAAGTTTCAAATATATTCCTTTTGATTAACTCCTAGTGATGAGTGTTGTTCATTTCATCTACTATTGGGCCTACAAGTTCCCAATAGTCCCTTTCTTTCTCCAAGTCATCCTCGAGTGTTCATGTCCTATTTTCTATCACACACATGTATATGAATATTTTGACCACTTCTTAGAGAAATTACTTCCACTTTTCAAAAATTGAGTTAATCCATTCATTATTCACCGATCCTGCATTGTTAATTTGCGTGTCCTCTTCATGGATTCTAGATTAAAGCTATCAAGGGAAAAAAATTCCTCGGTGGGAATTTTTGTGGCATTAGGATCAACTAGATGTTGCACATATAATGATAGAGTTCACACTGTTCTTTTTGTTCACCAATCTTCTTCTTATACTCCTTATTCATTTCCACCATGCGAGTGGAAAATTGCTTGATACATGTGAAAATCCCTTCATGAGTTTTCAGTCCTAGTTAGATAATGCTCATCTCATAGCCAGCTAGTGTCATCTCATCCACTAGATTGATTACCTTGGGATGAGCTACTTCGATGTATTGATTATTTGTTTCCCCATAGTAAAACTGTGAGGCTATGTGTGCAATATTTTTGATATTTTTTCTTTATCCAACAAGAAAATCATTGATAGATCAGGGGTTTCCACTTACTACATAGTGCAGGTGTTAGGGACAATTGTTTCCTGTATCCAAGGAAACATCTCATTAGATTTAGGATCAATAATAGGTACACCCGAGTTCCTCACATGAAGGAAGAGGAAAATCCTGAATGAGAGAAGTATGGTTTTCAAAAAGAGGTGGGACCTCGCTATGGTGGATTGAAGAATGGGTCTTGGACCATGTGTTATTCATCCACTTGTGTCTTAGCCACTATATTTTCTTCCTACATTTCGTGATCAAGTCTTCCTCTTGCAGTGACTCAAATGAGTCTTCTTCTACCCGGCTTTCTTTGGCATCTTCTTGTGAGGAGAAGCTTCCAATTCTATGGCCTTCCTTTTCAAACTTTCTCAGTGTTTAGAACTGGAATTCACCTCTACGAATTTTGAGGATGACTAATGGGAAGCTTGCTTCGACTTCAGGAATTCCTTATGACCGGGTGATCATAGTTCTCTTTCCTATTGAAACTAGTTTCTCGTTCTCCTTACCACTTTCTCATTCCATTCCTTTATATCCCCTAATTCACGAGAATACCGGTTGACTAGAGATAAAGGGGAATATTTACTATAGTGTACTCGTGGATCATACATCTCCATCCCATCATAGTGCAAAATATATTCATACCAGGAGAACTTGACTTTATTCATCATCTCACCCATTGTCATCCTCATATGGTCCTTTTCACGCACTTCAAATTCATTAGCGCAATTGGCCTAGTAGTCCTCAACTTGTGGCTCGTGTTATAATTTTGGGACGTAGAAAGAGTTGGGATCTTCTCGGATGTCAAAATTAGGCCTAGAAATGTAGGGACACAAATTCAAATGATCAAAAGTATCCTCCAGATGAGATGCATCATTTGAGCTCTTATATGTGAATACCTCAAGAGATATAGGAAATGGAATCAACTTCTTCCTCATACTTTTAAGTATGTTATTCACTTGAGTTATCTATCCGAAGAGATCAAATAATACAATTTGATCACTAATGTACTTAGGAATCCTAAGCAGAGCTTGGTCAAAGACAAAAACTCGTAGGTAGGAGAAGGTAAAGAATTGTATGAAATAAGAGACATAATTTTTGATCAAGGACGCCGCCAGCTTGTATGTACATCCTAGATTCTAGATCCCCTTCTAAGCTTCGGACCACATACATTGTGAACATATCGTTCATGTGATAAAAATTTCTATGGCTTTCCTCCATCACCACTGTGGAAGTTTCTATGTTTTGCATGAGAGACAATCCTTTAAATGATCTTGAGCTAGCGAGGAGATAGACCAAGTAAGAAGTAATGTGGAACTTCTTCGTCAAGGGTACTTGGAGCACTTTCTAATAGAGGTGTTGATGATGATATAACCCTAGTCAATTCTCTATTTTCCTTTTGTCAACATCAAGATGAAAAGGCCCATCCAGTCTTAGAAGTCTCTTGTGCTTGCTTCACCCATAAATCTACTAAGGAGAGTGATGGAATTTGAATATCCTTCTCAAAACTCACACCTTGGAAGGTTATTGGGAATCCTTGAGGGATTTCTTTCTGTTTTCAACCATGAACCAAATACTACCCTTGTAGATATGCATGCATCATTTCCCAATAGTGCAAGGCCTTGATCATTGACATGACAACCATGGTGGGTGATGTTGGTATCTGTAGAGAAAGTAAAATGGTTCTAGGTCTAATGACTGTCATCGCTATACCATTATCATCTTGTATGGTTTGTAATTCGATCTCATAGTGGTGAGAGTAGGATAGAACCACCTCAAGACTTTTCACAGACACTAGGTGTCCCACAGCAAAGAACAAGCCACTTGTGAATATATGATCTTTAATCTTCTTTCGGTCCTTGGCTACTATGAAAGTACTAAGGTCATTCAGGTCCATGTACAAGACATCAATTTCTTCTATCTCATACTCGTAGGTAAAGGGTTGTGCCAGCTTTTTCCCATCCACTTCGCTTCATGTTTTCTTTAGAAAGAGTAACTTACTATTTTTAGTAAGTATGAAAAAGTAGCTCCCTCGAACCTCAACTGAATGTTGCGACTTTGATTTCCTCTTCTCCCTGTGTTCCTCTCTCCTTCTAGATCAAATTTATATTTTTGGTAGGTGCTCGTGGGACCACTTACTATTTTTAGTAAGTTCCAAAATGCCCATTCTGATGAATTCTCAGCTGTAGTGCATCTCTAATGTCTCTGTCTCCTTCGCAAGTTCTTTTGTTGATGACTTTCCCAAAATAATAGTCCCCTATGTAGAAGACTTGATATTTTTATAAAGTGGGATTTTGGAGGTCGGATTGATGTGGAATGAAGTTTTACAATATGGTTTTTTTCCCAATATCACCCCTCTAAAATTTTAGACCTACCCACTCAAAAGTTTAGGAGATTTTAAACTTTTAATTTTTCAACCTTGTAGTGCTTTTGGACATGACAACCATTAATGGACCTCAAAATTGTAGGTCTATTTTTCTCCTTTGTTTGTAAAAAAATTATTATTTTGATATGGATTTTTTCCTCTCATGCTTTAAGTGAATTTTTTTTTAATTCGACAATCGGTTTACGGAAATCCAAATTTTTCTTCATCAAAGTTTGTAAAGAAGGTTTCTTTACTGTGAATGTTCTATTTATCATAAGGAGGGATTAAAGGTGTGTTTTTGATGGTTTTTGAGAGAGGAAGTAACAACAAAAATGGTGTGTTTTTTCGTGCAACATTTATATGAATCTCTATTTCACAATAATGGAGATTTTCACGGTTTCTTCTCTTCATTCTTCGATTCTTCTTCCTTGTTTTCTCAAACCTCCTTCTGAGACTTGTATGTTTTCATGGATTGGATGAAAAATATTATATAATAGATCTTGTTCTAGGTTTGGAAATGGTGGAGTGGTGGTAGGGAGTTGCAGAGGAGTTTGGAGAAAGAAATGTGCACGAGTTTAAAAAGGAAGAAGCAGGAAGAAAACGACAGGTGGGGACTTAATATTTTTTTAAAAAATTATGAATAGAGAGGGATGGGAAAAAAATTTTTTCCCTAACATCTCTCACCTCAAAGGGAAATTAGGGACATCAATTTACATGGTGATCAAGGTGGAGACACGTGGCGGCAATCCTACGGCGGGGACCGGAGGCTCCATTAGCTCCTGGGCTGAAAAAGGTCTTAAAGAGGTCACATGGGTGACCAGGAGTCTCCTTCACAACTAGGAACATTTTTCGAAGTCTTATTTCCCTGACCTATGAGTACATGAGGGAAATCAAATTCCATGGTGCTCCTGGTGATGATACATGGTAGCGATCAAATGGTTGAGGATTTGAGCTCCCTCAAGCACCCGAGGACTAAACCGGTGATCTTGGAGGTTGCATGAGGATCTAAAGGTCATATGGAGGTTGGGAAAATTTTCCATGGTTGATTTCCACGACCTTGAGGGATGTGAGGACACAAAATCTTGCCGTGGCTCTGAGCGTACATGTGTCCTCCCAAAATTTGACTAACTCCCAAACTTGCTCCAAGAGGACAACTTGAAACGATGATAACTTGATCTCTTGATGGAATTATTTGATGTAAATTTCTATGATCCTAAATAGAAATGAAATTTTGAATCCAATGGGGGTATCGTGTCTTTATTACTCCATTTTATCTCTAATAATCACATTTTTGATTTCATACTCCACATGTGCATGAGAAAAACTTCTTTTAGACCCAATACACCAAAGTGTTGTAAAGAAAATAATTTCACCATATCGTAGGGCTTGGAATTAACTTTGTGAAGATGTTTTTTTTTTCTGTTAACTCCACCTGGAGCTCCTGATATCACCTTCGGAAGTTTAACAACTATTTTGTCTTGTGCACCAAATAGGCCTATGATTCCTAATTTTGGTGAAACTACCCCAACTTCTCTTAGTCCTTCCAGAATCTTCTTGAATCACTTCCATGATGTCCCAAGGCCTTTAAATCACCTCCATTTCTATTTTTTATTTTCCACTCTACTCCATGGGGTTTCTCTAGTCCTACCCACAACTCGCAAAAGCTTGTAACTTTTAATGAACTCCTAAAATAAATTAGGGGAATGATTTTACTTTCCTAAATCACCTAGGAGATTAGATAACGTTAATTGGGAGGTCATTTTTACTGACCGGATAGACCTAGGGTGTGTTGGAATGGTAAGACTTGAAAAAATTAACAAAGGAATATAATTTTCATGCTCATAAATTGTTAATTTCCTTGTTACAAATTTTCATGACAATAATTGGCTCTAGCTTGGGGACATGACATGGACTAATTGCAGTGAAGAAATGACATGGGGATTCTATAATCTTAACTTTAGACCATATGATCCATTGACCAGTGTCTTATCCATTGAGCCTTGTGGAGTCATAAACAATTCACAAGAGAGAAAGATAACAAAGAATGAAACACGAAAAATACACACAAAACAATGGAAATGAAACACATGTAACATAAAGGGAAACACACCTAGAAATAACTTATGGTATAAGGAGGGGGAACAATCACTTTCACTGATGATACAATTTTAGTTATTTCCCACTATGAGGAAATTTCAATGGAATTCCATCTAAATATGAGAGTATAAAAACATTCTCACCACAAGCTTCACAAATCTAGAATGGGCCAAGCCATAATGAATCAAAATTTCCATGGCTTCCTTTTGGTTCCCTTCTCTTATCCCATAGTAGGATGAGGTCTCCAAATTTTAATTCTCTCATTTTGGCTTTCTTGTCAAAGATCTTCTTTAATTTCAATTGGTGCTCCTTGATACGATGCACCACTCGGAGTCTATTCTATTCTAGCTTCTCAAGAAAAAAGATCCTCTTGTCAATGGAATCCTTTTATTGTCCGTCTTCTATTCCCTATAGCAACTTGAGAGCTAGCATATCAATCGTGATGGGAATTTCTGATTCGACTCCATACATCAGTTGGAATAGTGACATACCTACTACCTTGTTTGGGGTGATCCTATCCTCCCATAATGCATCATATAACTTCTTGTGCCAACTCCTTTTAATTTCATCCACGAGCTTACAAAAAGGGTCATGATGTTCTTGTTGCTTGATTTGGCCTATCTATTTCCTTGTGGATAGTAGTCTAATGAATGAGACAAGGAGATTCCATAGCCATAGAAAAACTCAGTCAACTCCCTTGAAGAGAAATAGGTAGAATTGTCTCTGCAATCTTCTCTGTGGCACTCTAAAACGTACTATGATATTCTCCTTGATGAAGTTACATATTGTTTTGGTGTTGGATTGCTTGGCCGGAATGGCTTCCACCCATTTTGTGAAGTATTCTATCGTTGTGAGCACATAGGTGTGCCCCACACTTGAGTGAGGATTCAGTACACTAATGAAATCTAGTCCCCACTATTGAAATGGTTCTTCAATAAAACTTGTCCTGAGTGGTAGTGCTACAATTTGGGGTCTCCCAACAAATTGTTGACATACTTCACAGTTGGAAACCCATTCTTGAGTGTCTACAAAGAGGGTGGGCTAATAATACCTTCCTCGGAGGATCTTGTGTGCAGTGACCATCGTCAAGAAATTTCCACCACATGCTTGGTCATGGTATGCTTTAAGCAATTTTTCTTATTTCTCTTTATCTACACATTTGAGGAAGCATCCATCAAGACCTCTCTTGTAAAGTGTGTGGTTCCAGATTACAAAATTTGTTACCTTCATCTTGAGTGTTCTCCTTTGTTTATAATCAAGATGAGAAGGGAATTCTCCATAATTTAAGTAATGGGCAATATCAAGTATACCACTCATCGGTCGTGGTTATAAAGAGAACATGTGGATTATTTTTATAACAAATTGGGCAAGCACAGTAGTCTTCACCATCTTGAGCCTTGAGTGCTTCTTCTTCATGATCAATCTACATAAGCCATTTCCTCGTACCAAATTGGAGGGTCGAGATATCGTAATCATAATCTTGAATTTTTGTAGCCTAGTTTCCTCTTTTAGCTCGAGGATCTTTTTGTGTCAAGACAAACTTGATTACACTTTTGGGTACTTGTTAAGAATTAGAGAAAAAATATGTGGAAACAATTCCTCAAACCATAGCAAAGAGGAAACTATATAGTAGAATTATACTTGCGAAATATAACAATATAAATAAATAATGCACAAAAGAAGACAAGACAATATTTAACATGGTTCACCCAATGTTGGCTACATCCACAAAGAACTTGCTTAGATTTTATTATCAACAAGAGTAAAACAGCTCTCACAGATCTTCTCTCTCGCTTTGAACCCACAATAGAATTCCAAACATGTTGAAGCACATCTAAACCACAATTGACACCCAATTGCATAACCTTGATCACTCTTGATCACCTCTTGATCATTAAGACTCAAGACCTCTTGAATACTTAAGATATCTTTAATATACCCTAACACCTCTACTTATAGGATTAAAATCCTCTTTAGAAGTCCTAAAGCCGACCTATAAGTTTGAAAGTCACGATCTTTCAACTTCCCACGGCTGGAAAAAGCAGTCCGACGTTAACAACCAATTAACAATATGTTAACAACAACGTCACCGAAAATGACTGTAAAATGCTCCTAAAGTCTCCAAACTTAACCGTTCGAGCTCCAACACTTCAACACTGATTCAAGAAGACCAAAAACAAGCTCCACACCCCAACAATCTCCCACTTGGAGATTATTTCCATTGAGAAAAGTTCTTAACCCTTCATTATCAACCATGAAGGCCAATCAAAATTGAACACAACTTCAACTTCTCCCTTGTGACCACCTTGGTCATCATATCCACAGGATTTTGACTGGTATAAATATTTTCCAGCTTCAACTTATCTTCTTCCAAATATGTCCTAATGAAATGATATCTCAGCTGAATGTGCTTCGTCCTAGACTGGAAAGTAGAGTTCTTCACTAAATGAATAGCACTCTGACTATCAATGTGTAGTCTCCTAACTTCCTTCTTATGACCTAACTCATAAAGAAACTATTGTAGCCAAATCATATCCTTGCTTACCTCTCGTGGTAGCAACATACTCGCCTTTGTGGTTGACAAAGCCACAACCTTTTGTAACCATGAAATCTAACTCACCGCTATATCACCAACCGTAAATACATAACTGTCATGCTCCTCCTCACTATCAGAAAATATCTTACCATGTCCGAATCTAAATATCCACGTAAAGTAGTGTCGATTCACCAAAACATAATGTTTCTCCCATGGTCCCTCTCAAATCTCAAGGATCCAATTTACTACCCGCCAAAAGACTCTCTACATGTATCACTCATAAACTGCTCACTGCTCCCACTTTGCATGGGAAATGTTAGGCCTAGTGCATACCATAGCATACATCAAGCTACCAACTACCGATGAGTACGATACCCTGGACACCTAGTTTATATCCTCGTCACCTTGGGACTCTTCACTTTTGATAATTTAAAGTGACCTCGCCAAAGGAGTACCAACCGGTTTAGCATCTTGCATACTAAACCTCTCCAAGACATTCTTTATGTAATATTCTTGAGATAATACTAGATTCCTCTCCTTCCTATTCCAAGTTATTCTCATACTGGGATTTGTTTTGTTGCCCCCAAATCCTTCATAGCAAAGGAGTCACCTAGTTGTTTCTTGAGTACCTTTATTTCCTGCATGTTCTTCCCTGCAACAAGCATATCATCTACATATAGGCATAGAATAATATAACTACCATCAAGAAACTTCTTGATGTACACATAATGGTTTGAGTGACACCTGGAGTAACCTTGCTCTTGCATAAAATTGTCAAACTTCATGTACCACTTCGGGGGAGCTTATTCCAGGCCATACAAGCTCTTCTTCAATTTGCACACTAACATCTCCTTCCCTTTGACCTCATAACCCTATGGCTACTGCATGTGCAATTCATCCTCCAACTCACCATGAAGGAATGTAGTATTCACATCCAACTATTCTAAGTGCAGGTATTCTACTATAACTAAACTAAGAACAGTCCTAATAGAATTCATTTTAACAACCAGAGAAAAAATTTCATCAAAGTCTATACCTTTCTTCTGTGCACATCCTTTGACCACCAACATGCCTTGTATCATTTCCTGCCTCCATATTCCTCTTTGATTCTATACACCCACTTGTTCAGTAATGCTCTCTTGCCATCGGGTAGCTCCACTGTATCCCAACTCTAGTTTTCCATAAGAGATCTATGTTCTTCATCCATGGCCTGCTCCCACTTCTTCCCTGGCATCCACCTACACCGCTTCCTCAAAGCACTCGGCTCTCCACCGTCATGGTGAGAAATAAATAATTCAATGATGGAGTAAATCATTTAGGTTCCCTTCTTACTCTAGAAGACCTCACCTCGGAGTTTAGGGTTCCTAATGAGTAGGTACTGAACTGGATTTGTCGAATATCTTTGTACTGAAATAGCCCCTTGGACACCTTCTTTGTATGCAATGTCCTCTAACACCGTATTCTTTCTTTGATTCATCTTTTTGTTCTTATAACTGATCTTTATACATGATTTTTTTCATTAAAGACAATATCTCTAGAATGAAATATTTTCTTGTCTTTAAGACTCCAAACACGAAAACCAAAATTATCTTCACCATATCCAACAAAGGTGCATTTCTCGGACTTAGCCTCTAACTTGGTCCTATCATCTTTTCAATGTGAAAAATACCTCACATCCAAATAATCTAAGAAATGAGTAATCAATTTTCTTACTAGACCAAGCCTCCTCGGTATACCTCCATCCAAGGCCATAGAAGGTCCTCTCGTTAATCGGATAAATAGTTGTGCTTACCGCTTCCACCCAAAACATGAGTGGCAGCCCCACATGTAACCTCATTCACCTAGCATGCTCCATGATTGTTCTATTCATTATCTCTAACACTCCATTTTCCCGTGGAGTATTTGGAACCGTTCTTTGCCTACGGATCCCATTTACCAAACAATAATCAATAAATTCATTACTGCAATATTCCCTCCATCATCCAACTCCGACATTTCAACTTGAGACTTTTTCATTCTCAACCAAGGCTTTCCATCCTTTGAAAGTTTCAAACAGATCAGATTTCTTTCTAATGAAATATACCCAAACTTTTCTAGTTTCATCATCAATGAAAGTGACATAATAACATGAACCACCAATAGATTTTACCTTAACTGGCCCCCATACATCTGTATGCACTAAATCTAACTTAGTCTCCTTCTTGGTAGGTCCAACCTTGAGGAATCTCACCCGCTTCTATTTCCCATAAGCACAATCCTCACAGAATTCCAAATCTAACTCCTTTAATCCGGGTAACCTATCCTTTATAATCTGCATGCCCTTATGACTCATATGACCGAGTCTCTAGTGCCACAAAGTTGCATCTCCATCTACAGCAACTAAATTGCAATAATCAGCACCACTGGTTAAATACAAAGTACAATTTTTCTTACCTCTTGCAACAAAAAGAGATCCCTTGGTAACCTTCCAAGAATCCTATGTAAAACTAACTGTATAGCCATCACTACCTAGTTTTCCCACTGATATCAAGTTCTGCCTCAACTTAGGCACATGCCTGACATCCTTAAGTAGCCATGTGTTCCCATTCTGTATTTTCACCTGAACACAACCTTTCCGTACTATGCTACATGGTTCATCATCACCAAGATATACATGTCCAAAATCACCTTGAAAAAAATCGGTAAAGTAATGTCTATGTGGGTTGGCATTGAAAGAAGCCCCTGAATCTAACACCCAAGATTCAACAATATTATCTAAAGAAAGAATTAAAGCATCTTGACAAACATCACCTGCTACCAAATTTACCTCTTTAATTTCCTCCTTCTTATTCTTCTTATCCTGAAGAGCCCAACAATCTTTCTTAGCATGACCAACCTTCCAACAATGCCAACATTCTAACTTACTCTTTGACTTTGACCTTCTCGTGATCATTCAACTTCCCATGGTTACCTTTCCCTTTGTTCTTTTGTCTCCCTCTTCTCTCCACCGTCAAAGTGTTTCTAGAAGTAGAAGAATCTCTGGTGCTATTCCTTCACATTTCCTCGCTTAGGATCACACCTATCACATCCTCAAACTTCAGCTTTGAGTTATTAGAGACTGAATTACTTACAACCATGACCAAGTTGTCCCAGCTATCAAGCAAGGAGTAAAAAATCTACAAATCCCTAACCTCATCATCAAAGTCAATTTTTATTCGAGTTTAACATACAACCATATTAAATTCATTTAAATGATCAACAATAGAACCATTCTTAGACATCTTCATATTAAATAACTTTTTCATCAAAAATATTTTATTAGAGGAAAAGGGTTTTTCATATAACTTACCCAACACACTCATGAGACCTTCCATGGTCTTCTCTTGCTATATGTTGAAAGAAACCGAAGATGCAAGACATAAATGAATTGCCTTGAGCACCTTTCTATCTAGCAACTCCCAATCCTCATCTAACATGGCTATAGATTTCTTTGCTTTTCCAGCTAAAGGAACATGGAGGTCCTTCTAATATAAGTAATCCTCCATTTGGATCTTCCATAAACCAAAGTTCTACCCATTAAACTTGTCAACCCTCAATCTGCCCTCATCTTCCATAGCTCCCACTTAAGCTAAACTTTGCATGTGATTTACAACTTCAGCAAAAAACCACCAAAGCTCTGATACCAATTGTTAGGATTTAGAGAACAAATATGTAGAAACAATTCCTCAAACCACAAAGTAGGGAAACTATATAGCATAATTATACTTACAAACATATAAAAACATAAATAAATAATGCACAAAAGAAGACAAGACAAGATTTAACATGGTTCACCCAATGTGGGCTACGTCCACCAAGAACTTACTCGATTTTATTATCAACAAGAGTAAAAAAACTCTCACAGCTTCTCTCAATTTTGAACTCACAACAATTCCAAAAATGCTAAACCACATCTAAACCACAATTGACACCCAATTACATAACCTTGATCACTCTTGATTACCTCTTGATCATTAAGACTCAAGAACTCTTGAACACTCAAGATATCTTTAAGATACCCTAGCACCTCTAGTTATAGGATTAAAATCCTCTTAAGAAGTCCTAAATCCGACCCTAGAAGTTTGAAATTCGTGATCTTTCAACTTCCCACGGCTGGAAAAAGTCTCGATGTTAACAAAAATTAACAACAACAACGCAAAAAACGACACAATGACTCGCACAACAATGTCGTAGCAAATAACTGAGAATGTTCCCCAAGTCTCCAAACTTAATCTGTTCAAGCTCCAGACTTTAGTACTGATTCAAGAAGACCAAAAATAGGCTCCACACCCCAATAGGTACCGTTACCACAATATGAGAGTTTAGTATGTAAAATATGAAAAATTTAACATCCTTGACCATGACATATGCATGTTTCTCCAACTGGTTGTATTTTAGTTCATGATTATTTAACGGGAAGCTCATGAAAGCAATGGGTGCCTTCACACCTTCATCATTCTTTTAGAATAGAATGGTAGAGAGGGTATGTTCTGATGCATAACAATACATGATGAACTCTTTGCTAAAATATGGAGACACTAGAGTCGAGCCTTGCCATTGGATTTTTGATCTCTTTGAATGTTGCCTTCCCTTCATTGTCCCATTTGAATTTTTCATGGTGGTGATGTGTTTTTTCAATTTAGAAAACTCAGGAACAAAACGACGAAGAAAGTTCACCTTTCCAAAGAAGGAATGAAATCCTTTCTTTCTTGTGGGTAGAGATAGTGCTTGAATGGCTCATACTCTCTTAGTATCAATGTGTGCTCCATCTTTATTCAGAATGTTCCCTAGTAACTTGCCTTCCGTAACTCCAAAAATGATTTTTTTTAGGTTTATTAATATGTCATGTGTTCTACACCTTGCAAGTACCTATTATAGATGATGGATATGGTCTCCCCTATTTTTTAAAAATACTGTGAGATAATCAGATATATGATGATGCAATGCTTTATATCTTTGAATTCCAAATCCATTACCCTTTGAAATGTAGCTTCTGCATTGATTAGGCTGAAAGGAATTCTACTATAAGTAAAAGTGCCCTAAGGTGTTGTGAAGGCTATTTTGGTGCGATCCTCATTTGTCTCTTTGATTTGATTGTATCCTAATAATCCAACAAGAAATGAAAGTATTTTAGATCTAGTGACTACTTGCAAAATGTGGTCCATGATAGGGAGAGGATAATTGTCTTTCAGCGATGTTTGGTTCAAGTTGTGGAAATCTACACATATTATTATTTCACCATTCTTCTTCCACACCGACACAATGTTGGCCACCCATGTTGAATGATGGATGGGAAAGATAATCCTTGCATTAATCATCTTCATTACCTCCTCTTTGATGGTATTAGCAATCTTTGGGTTATATGGCCTTTGTTTTTTCCTATTTGGCTTGGAATCCTACTTCAAGTAAATCGAGTGATGCGTTTCCTTCAGTTGGAAGGATTTGAGTTCATCATAAGAGTAGGAAAAAACATATGAATATTTCTTGAGTAACGCAACAAAATTTCCCTTCTCCTTAGGCCAAAAACATTTTCCAATATTGACCATCATTGGCTCTGTAGGGTGTCAATGTTTTCCTTCTCAAAATCAGTTGGGCACCAAGAATATTGTTTTGCTTTCTCTTGAATGAATCTATCGTGTTTGTCAAAGAGGTCCTCTAGAGAAACCAGGCCTTTGGGAATATTGTTTCCTTTCAATTTGATCACTCCTTCATCAATCCCTTTAATTCCTTCTTTCTCTTCTTTGGCTACCACTTCTTGGTGTGGATTATCGCTTCCTTCAAAGAAGAGATTATTGAAATTTTCCCTTTGTTCTAAGAACACAAGATCTGATTATCATCATTGAAGACATGCCAATGATTTACATTATTTGGTACACTAGGCCTGAACACCATTTCAATGGTCACCTTGTATTTACCAAAAGAAGGATGAGGTGTAATAAAGGAGGTCGAAACTACAAGAGAATAAATCTTTTAATTCTTCTCTCATTGGATAGATTTGATGGAAAATACATCAAAAGATTCAATGCAGTCCCATACTCTATTTCTATAATGCCAGAGTCTTGAATTTTTCACCTGATATTGTTTCCAAACTTGCTCTACTATCACCTCTGCATCACCCTAGCATCTCAACTTCTTGATTCCCATGTCTTCTCGACATGCCCATTCCTAAGATAAGAGCTTCATAATCTTCCATGTTATTTGTATTATCAAAGTGTAGCTTGTAGGAAAATGGGTATAATTAGCCGTAAGGAGAGTACAACACCACTCTTGGTCCCAAACTTGCACTAGAATGAATACCATTAAATTCCATCATCCAAACTTGATCTTATTATTCTTCCATAAGAAGTGGTAAGTTCTCATCTTTTTCTGATGTGAGGAAGTAGTTTCCTAGCCCGCTATCTTGAAAAATAATGTTTTCCTTTAGATCATCAAAAATTTGTACTTTGAACTTCATCTCCCTTATCGGCAAGAACTTCTTCATCTCGCCTTTCACTGGAATAGTTACAGATGACCAATGCATTTTTATTTCTCCACCCAAGTATCTACAGAAGATTCATCTTAGTAGCATGGCAAAGGATGTTGGGATGTCTACCATTAGGATTTTTAGAAGCACCTTCTTATTTGGAAAATCAACTAATGATACCTATGCATATTTGATTCTTCCTACTAATGGAAATTTTTTGGATTCCTAGGTCAAGGTGAGGCCTAGGGAATTTTCAACTTTAACGGGAATCACATTATTTGAGGCTCTGGAATTTATGATGCAACTATTTTATTAGAAGCCTTTAATGAGGAGTGACATGTAGAAAGGTTCAAAATTGTTGGTTTTGGAGGCACTAAGGGTTAGCAAGTTTTGAGGAGGTGGTGTGGAAAGTGTGGGGAGTAAGCCTTTTTAATTTGGACATGAGTTTATAGGATTACCACCACATACTACATCAATGAACCTATCAAATTGGGAAGGATTTGTTTGTATGTATTTTATTTATGTGAGCTGGACTATAGTTTTTCTTACGTATTCCAAAAAGTAAAATGGGGTTATGGTGGGAAATTTACAGGTTTTGAAAATGATAAATTATTTACATGGTGAAGGTTTTTCTACTTTCGGGGTTGAATTTTCCTTCACGGGTGCAGTAACTAGGTTGGAAGGAGGTGGAGATGTAGGTTTTGATGGAACATTAGATGTTTTTATAGAAATAACATTTAAAGGAGAATTATTTTTAGCAATTTTTGAGTTGGGAAAAGGACTGGATGACTTACATGGTATGGCAACATTATCCTTGTTAACCAGTGGGTCTGATTTTTCTTTAGTTGAATCCATCAAAGATGGTAGTGATGATCCTCTGTTGATGATTTATTTTGTGGGACCTCCATAGAAGAATATGTTTTCTTCTTATTTTCCTTCATCGCGGCCATTAAGGATGGAGCACCTTTCTTAGACTATGCACAAGTGGATACTACGCATGAGAAGCTTGGAGCTTCTTCATCATCATCAACATACTCAATTAGGCCATTGTGTGTATCACCATTAACTTCCTCGACCTCAAGATACTTTTCATAATCACCCACATTTTCTTCTTCAGGTTCTTCAATTTCCACTTCCTCCTCTAGTTATTCAATTTCATAGGTGGCATTGAATGGTGTTGCTTTGAGATCGAGCATGTGAGGAGGTGGAGCAATCCTTGGTATTTTGGGAGGATTTGGCTTCCTTGGAGTGTTACACATTGTGATCTAGGACACTGTTTCTTCAAGGCAACCAAGTCATTTTCCATTTTTTGGAACATTGGGTCTATGGTGACTGAGCCTAAATTCTAGTTGTTTTGCTTTCCATGTGTTCCTTTCACTTTAGTAGATGGGATTATATCATCATCAGTTTATATCACGGAGTCCTGAGCTTCCCTCAATGTTCTTGGTTGGGTTCTTCTAAGGAAGAAACATGCTTCTGATGGAAAGACATTGATGAAGAATATCTTCAAATTATTTTCACAAGGCACCACATCTTCAGGGATACTTCTTATCACTCTATTATATATTGCTATGAAGTCTCTCATTGATTCAAAGGTTTCTTTCTTCATTTGTACCAATTGGACTAAGATATCTTGATAGTCTTCCGTGCTCTTGAACCTTTGTTTGAATGCACTTATTATATCTTCCTAGCATGTAATAGACCATAGGGGTAGCATGTAGAACCATTTTGTAGATTTTTATTGAAGTGAATCCAAAACAATATGGACTAACACATCTTCATGTTCAACACCCAATACACCGTAAGAAGTGATAAATGTTGCTACATGTTATTTTGGGAGTTAAGAACCATTGCCTCGAATTTTGAAAAAAATTATTGATCCTTTTGGTAGCTCATGAAGTGGTTGAGAAAGAGAGATTGGGCCGATGTTCCCCCCCCCATGGTACATTAGGCCTATGATCCTAACGATCATGATCCATCATTCCATTTCAAATTCTAGCTTACAACCTCTCTAATGCTACAACTTTTGTTGTTTCTCTTACATCTACTTCGGCTTGAGCTCTTTCAATTTATCAAATTTGAGCTCTTATTTCAACTTCAACTCTTTCTTCTCTTTCTCTAGCTTCTTCTATGGTCTCTATGTTAGTGAAATATTCAAGAGTCTCATTGATGTATGTGAACTCAAAATCTAATGGATTGAAAATGTTTAGACTCCCAATCCGACCAACTCGTGCGACAAAAGAGACCTCTAAATTCAAAGTGACTCTTGTCTTCTTTGAAGTTATTTAAAAGTACAACTAATTTTTCCTACTTGTCTTTGTTGTCGGGTGTATCTTCTATATGCCAGCTTGAAGATTTATGTTCCTCTCTATGCTGCTTTAATTTTCTTTGTCTTTCAAATTTAGTATTGTGTTCTTCTTTAAGGTCGGGTATTCTTGTAGCAATGAAATAATAGTTGAGACTTTGCCTGTTATGCCAAATAGCCTCTTGCAAATATGAAGTAATATCTTCTTGAATGTGGAAGATCAATTTAGGTATTTTAATAGGAGGATTTCCTGGTATAGCCATGGTTTTTAGACATGAGGCTCATATAGCTATTCAAATTCTATAATTTTTTTGAATTTTTTTTTTTTTTTTTGTATTTTTCTAACCTTCTGGTCATATTTAGGTGTAGATGCTACTAAATTTGCCCCACGGTGGGCGCTAAAAACTATTGGTGAGAAAATTTGTTTAGGGAAAAAATTGTGGTTATATTTCCAACACTCTAGGAGTCTAAGTCCCTCTACTTAACCAATGCAGTTTTCGTACGTGCATGTACAAGTAAAAGTGAGTTTTATCCTGGTGACCTTTTGGTCAGGATCTAACAGGGCACTCCACTTACCCTACGAGAAAAATATTGCATATATTTGCAAGAGAGGAATTTGCTAGGAAAGTGGGAAAGGGAGTGAGAAATTTAGAAAAGAGAAACTAATGCTACAAGTAGAAAATCAAAGACTTGCATACACCAACCAGAAATTTCATTACATGCACTTGAATTTAGAAGAAATCAAATCTGCGTAACAACAACAAGACCAAATAGCATTTAATGAGCACAAAGTACCACTAAACTCCTCATTTAAAAAAGGATAAAATTCCTTCTTCCTTTATTGAAGCTCAAGTATAAATTATACATAACATAGAAATAGAAGACATTTTTGAGTAGGGAAAATGGAAGAAATTTTCTATCTCTTTGCTCTCTTCACAAGGATATCTCTCTCATGAATTCAAAAATTTAACTCCAACATTTAAGAAGTCTAAGAATTTTTCTAAGAATAAGCTCAAATGAGGAGCTTGTTACAATTTATAGAAGAGAAGACAACTCTTCATCTTCCCGGTGAATTTTCAAATACTTTAATTTGACTTTAGACTATTCATATTCCACTTAAATATTTAAGTCCCTTTTATAAAATCAAGGTGACTTAAAGTTTACATTATGTTTCTAAAGTCACTTAAATTTATATTAAAAAGTGCAAACCCCAACACAAAAATATAACATTGATGAGAGAGAGCGTTGGGTGAGAAAATAAGAGAGAAAGAGAAAGAAGAGGAAGAAGAAGAGAGAGAAAGGAAGAATTATGCGGAAGAATGAGCTGCTGTAGTGGATTTGATCTCGCTTCATGACTAGTTTCCACTTCGCACTCCTGAGAAGGCCTCTATCCCTCCAAGATCTTTTCTAAAACAAGTTGTTGTAGGTTCCACTTTGTCGACATGAGGAATGAAACACAAATTAAGGTATCTGTCCATCCATTAGCTACACTGTTGATGTCTTTACACTTCCCGAACCATGATGAATGTTTCTCTACGATAAGTGTAATAGAGGCCCATATCTCTAAGAAGAAGTTGAGGGTATCTTTAGTGAAGGAAAATGGGTTTCCTACCTCTTTAGTTACGTATTCTTCGAATGGACCAATAAAATCATCAAAAGTTGTATCTTTTCCCATTACAAGTACTTAAAGTTTGTGTTTGTTCTAATTTACATTATCTTGAAATTTGTATTCTTGTTCCTATTTTTCCTCTAGCTTTGCGATGGCTTGATTGATTTCCTCAAACTCGATTTCCAAGGCCCTCACCCATACAAGTGAAAAGTCTTCGAGGGAGTTTCAAAGATATTCTTTTCGATTAACTCTTGGCGATGAGTGCTGCTCATTTCATCTACTACTGGGACCAAAGGTTCCTAATAGTCCCTTTCTTTCTTTAAGTCCTCCTTGAGTGTCTGTGTCATATTTTTTGTCACACACATGTAAGTGAAGAGTTTGACCACTTCATGGAGCACTGACTTCCCTTTTTTAGAAATTGAGTTAATCCGTTCATTATTCACTCGCCCCAGATTATGAACTCGTGTGTCCTTGTGATTGATTCTAGATTAAAGGTACTGATGGGAGAAACTTCCTTAGTGGGAATTTTTGTGGCAATAGGATTAACTTGATGTTTCACATAGAATGACGAGTTCATACTACTCTTTTAGCTCATCAATCTTCTTCTTATACTCCTTATTCCTTGCCACCATACGAGTGGAAGATTATTGATACATGTGTAAATACCCTTAATGAGTTTTCGTTCGAGTTAGATTGTGCTCATCTCACGGTCGATGGTATCATATCATCCACAATATTGATTATCTATGGCCGAGATGCTTTTATATATTGGTTACCTATTTCCCCACTATAGAACCATGAGGTTGTATGTGTAAGATTTCTTGATATTTTTTCTTTGTCCAATAAGATAATCGATGATAGATCAATGGTTTCCACTTGTTGAACTATGCGGGTGTTAGGGAAAATTTTTTTGCATCCAAGAAACATCTCATCGGATTCAAGCTCGATGATAGGTGCCTGACAGGTCCATGTTTTTGAGGAAGAGGAAAATCCACAATGAGAGAAGTATGGTTGTCAACAAGAGGTGGGACCTCCTCTACTGGCTCGAAGACTGGGTCTTGGACCATGTGTTCTTCATCCACTTGTGTCTCGGCCATTGGATTTTCCTCCTATATTTCCATGATAAAGTATTCATCTTCCAATGAATCAAATGAGTCTTCTTCTACCTGGATTTCTTTGGAAGCTTCTTGTGAGGAGAAGTTTCCACCCAGGGACATAGAAAGAGTCAAGATCTTCTCGGATGTCAAAATTAGGCCTGGAAATGTAGGAATGCAAAGTCAAATGAGTGAAAGAATCCTCCATATGAGATGTGTCATTTGAGATCTTGCACGTGAATACCCCAAGAGAGATAGGAAATATAGTCAACTTCTTCTTGATTCTAAATCTATTATTCACTTGAATGATTTGTCTACAGAGCTCAAATAATAGAACTTGGTCACTAAGGTACTTAGGCAGCCTTAGTAGAGCTTGGTCAAAGCCAACAAATCATAGGTAGGAGAAGGTCGAGATGAAATAAGAGCCATATTTTTTATCAAGGATGTCACTTGTGATGACTTCCTAGCTTCTAGATCCCCTTCTAATCTTTATACCGCATACATTGTGAATGCATTGTTCACATGAGAAAAATGCCTATGGATTTCCTCCATCACTAGCTATGGAATTTTCTCAAACGTAAGCACCTTGGCGGAAATGTTTCGCATGAGATCTAATCCTTTGAATGATCATGAACTAAAAAGGAGATAGACCACGTAAGAATTCATGTGGAACAAATTCATCATGGGTACTTGGAGTAGTTACTGAGATGGAGGTTGTCGCGATGATCTACCCCCTCAATTCTCTATTTTCCTTCACACAACGTCCAAGATAAAAAGGCCCATCTAGTCTTAGAAGTCTCTTGTGCTTGCTTCGCCATAAATCTACCGAGGAGAGTGATGGAATATGAATATACTTCCCATAACTCACACCTTGGAAGGTTCTTGGGAGTCCTTGAGGGATTTATTCTTGCTTTCAACTACAAACCAAGTGATACCCCTTATACATATGCAACAATCATTTCCCAATCACGCAAGTCCTTATCCTTAGAGATGATGTCTATGCTAGGTGATGTTAGTATATGCAAAGAAAGTAAAATGGTTCTAGGGCTAATGAAAACCATCTCTATACCATTATTAGCACAGATGGTTCATGTTTTCAGCTCATAGTGGTGAGATTAGACCAAAACCAACTCATGACTTTGCACACAGACCTTTGTGTCCCATGGCAGTGAACAAGCCACTTGTGAATATCTAATATTCAATATTCTTTTAGTCCTTGGCTACCATGTGAGTTCTAAGTTCATTAAGTTCCATGTACAAGACATCACTATCTTGTATCTCATACACACAGTGAAGGGATGTGCTAGATTCTGCTCCATCCACTTCTGCTTCATGTTTTCCTTAGAAAGAACAACTTACTATTTTTAGTAAGTATGAAAAAGTAGCTCCCTCGAACCTCAATAGAATTTTACGACTCTTATTTCCTCTTCATCATGTGTTCCTCTCTCCTTCTAAAACAAATTTTTAATTTTGGCAAGTGCTTGTAGGACCACTTACTATTTTTAGTAAGTGCCAAAATGCATGTTCGAATGAATTCTTAGCTGCAGTGCATCTCTAATGTCTTTATCTCCTTTACAAGTTTTTCTATTGATGACTTTCCCAAAATAGCAGACACATATGTAGAATACCTAATATTTTTATAAAGTGGGATTATAGAGGTTGGGTTGATATGGAATGGATTTTTCTGATATGAGTTTGTGCCCAATACTACCCCTTTGAAAATTTAGACCTACTAGCTCAATAGTCTAGGAGATTTTAAACTTTTAATTTTTCAACCTAGTAGTGCTTCTGGACACGACAACCATTAATGGAACTTGAAAATTTTAGGTCTATTTTTCTCCTCTGTTTGTAAAAATTTATATTTTTGATATGCATTTTTTCTTCTCGTGCTTCAGGTGAAATCTTGTTTCAATTTGACATCGATTTGATGGGAAATCTAACTTTTTCTTCATTGGGCCAGAAAGAAGATTTATTTTCTATGTATGTTTTGTACAACACAAGGAGGGATTGAATGTTTTTTATGATGGTTTTTGAGAAAGGAAGTAATAGAAAAAAATGGTTTGTTTTTTCATGCACTAGTTTACAAGATTTCTACAAATCTTCGTTTCATGACAATGGAGATTTTCATTGTTTCTTCTCTTGGTTCTTCACTTCTTCTTGCTTATTTGCTCAAAAATCCTTCTCAAACTTGTATAAAAATTACTATGATAGATATGGTTATAGGTTCAAAAATGGTGGAGTGGTGGTAGGTATTTTTAGAGGAGTTTTGCAAAATAATTGTGCACGGGTTTATAAAGGAAGAAGCGGAAGAAAGCGGTAGATGGGGTCTTTAAAAAAAAATTAAAAATTATGCAAAGAGAGGGCTGGGAAATTTGTTTTTCCTTGACATCCCTAAACTTAAAGGGACATGAGGGAAATCAATTTCCATGGTGAGCAAGGTGGTGACATGTGGTGGTGATCCGACAACAGGGAATGAAGGCTTCATTAGCTCCTAGGCTGAAAAAAGGTCTCAAGAGGTCACATGGGTGCCTGTGAGTCTCCTTGGGGGCTGGGAACATTTTTCCAAGTATAATGTTCCTAACATGTTAGGAACATGAGGGACATAAAATTCCATGGTGCTCTTGGTGATGACATGTGGCAGCAATCAGATGGTTTAGGCTTTGAGCTACCGTAAGCACTGGGGGCTAAACCGCGATCCCTGGACGTCGCGTGAGGATCTAGAGGTCATATGAGGGATGGGAAAAATTGTCCATGGTTTATGTACCTAACCTTGAGGGAGGTGAGGGACACAAAATATTTCAAGCTCCTAGAGCCGACACGTATCCTCCAAAAAATTGACTAACTCCTGAACTTGCTCTAGGAGGACAACTTGAAATGACGATAACTTGAGCTCCCGATGGACTTTTTGATGAACATATATATGATACTACTTGTAAATGACCTTTGGAATCCAATGGTATGGGTATAAATTATTTATTATTCCATTTTGTCCCTAAAAAAATATATTTTTGATTTGGTACTCCATCTGTGCATGATAAAAATTACTTGTAGATCCAATGCGCTAAAGGATTGGGAAGAAAATAATTTCACCATATTTTAGGGCTTGGAACTCCCTTTCCAATGATGTTTTTGTTCTCCTAACTCCACCTGGAGCTCTCAAAATCAGCTTTGGGTTCAACAACTAATTTTTACTGTGCACTACCTAGGCCTATGAACCCTAACTTTGGTGAAACTGCCCCAAATTTTATGAGTCCTTATAGAATCTTCGTGAATCACTAACATGATTTACCATAGCCTTTTAATCACCTCCATTTCCTTTTATAATTTTTTTCTTTGCACCATGGGGTTGCTCCAATCCTAGGAAGGTCGGTGATAACCCTTCCCATAACCGCTTGAAGCTTGCAACTTTTACTAAACTCCTAAAATCACCTAGGGGAATGAACGGAATTTCCTAAATCACATATCGGATAAGATAACATTAATTGAGAGGTCACTTGAACTAATCGGACAGAATCGAGGTGCCTTGGAATGGTAAGACTTGAAAAAATTAACACATGGGTATAGATGTCATGCTCGGAAATTGTTAATTTCCTTGTTTTACATTTGCATGATGATAAACCCTTGATATTTTTATTTCATATCTTTATAGGGTTATTCCTTTCCCTTTCCCTTCCTTGAATCGACGTGGGGAATTAACTCAATAATTTTTCCCTATAATCCTCCTAAATATTTAGGATTGAAAATTGGGAATTACATCCCTAAAAAACTTGAATAGTTTAATAGCCTATTAAGAAAAAAACTTTTCTTTTCAACTCCAAAAATTATACACTATTAGGACTTAGGCCTTGTATACTTTGAAAATTCCAACACATAGGTGGAAAGGAGACTTTTTCATGCAACCTGAAAACCCGATACATTATTAGGCTGATTACCTTGCTTTGTAATTGGAAATTCCCAAAATACTATCGAGGATTCTAGAACTATCTTGCAAATCAAAATCTATGAAACACAAATCGAAAATGTAAACTTTTTTACATCGCAAAAGACTGAAACATATAGAGTTAATTCATAAGTGATTTTTTCCTCGTTAATTTGGGATTTTTATCATGATGAACCGGTCAAAAATCTTGAAAAATTCATGTTAGAGTTTTAGACGTGTTTATGATGATAAAAATTAAGGAAAAAGGATAAAGACTAGGTTTCTACAATAAGAGAAAAACAAACTTGGGAGAAAGGAAAAATAAGAAAATGAGCATAACTCCCCAAGTAGTAAATATGATGAAGAAAACTTAGACAAAAACCCCACAAATAAAGAAAAAACCAATAAGAAGAAAATAAATTACCATGAAGTGAGACTAGAATTTGAAAAACTAAGAAAATCAATCAAAAATTCCAAGAAATCACTAGTCAGGCTTTGGGGATGCAAAAGTAGGAGGGGAAAATTGAATTCTAAAATTTTATCAAGGAGGAATGACATGGAAAAACTACTTATTTAAAAACCTTCATACATTAATTACATGTAGGATGATATGTGTGGGGTACCAACTCCACCCTGGCATTAATTGCATTTACTTGGGGGTGGAAGTTTAACCACACGAAACATGTCATGAAAACATGTAGTCGGGTCCCAAAAACATGACACAAAGGGATTCAAATGCCTATTAAGATCTAGAAGTGGAAAACATGACACAAAATACATGTTTTTCACACGCATGTGTCTCAATGGAAAAAAAGTCTTAAAACCCAATACACTATAGCATTTTGGGGTTAAAATTTAGAAAACACAAGACATGAAGTATATGTTTTTGAATTTTATTTCCCAATGCTTTCGAACCCAAAACCCAAAAGGATATAGTATGTATGGTGTTTTTGGATCGGAAAACATTTAGCAAAAGACATGAAAAATGTGAAAGGAAACTTGAAACCTGAAAAAGACATGGAGAAAGAACTATAAGGAAAAAATTTGGAAATTGGTTGGATTTTCAAAAGGTCCCGAAAATGAAAATTTTAATGATTATCTCAATTTTATCGATGAACTCAAAAATTGGGATAACAACTTACTGGGACTAGGGGATTTCTTTAGGTTAGAATAACTCAAAGGAAGAGAACATACCATAACTCAAATTTTTCTATTTGTTGGGCGAAGGATGCAAAGAGAAAAGGAACTAAGAGATGAAAGTAAAGAAAAATAGACATAAAAAATAAGACTGAAAGAAAAAACAAAAAATAAAGGGATACAAACAACTTAAAGGGAAACTAATGATTCAAGAAAGAGAAAATTTTCTATATTCCAGAAACAACTTGATGTATTTCCCGCTGTGTGTTAGTGGGATTTGAGTTCCATTGAGGTACAATAGGTAGAATCTATTCTCCCTACACATAAGGTGAATATTGAAGGACAATCTCCAGACAAAATGAAATTTTCTATGTATTCCCTCCAACTCTATTATTTTATCCCATTAAAGGACTAAGCCTCTAACCTTAAGATCTCACTATTTAGCCTTTTTTTTCAAAACATTTCATGAATTTGAACTACTCGATTCATGATTTTATCAACTACCTTGAACATTTTTTCTTATAGCTCTATCAGGTACATGATTCTTTTATTTATAGAGCCTTAAAAAGGTCCATCCTCAATCATCTTAACCAACTTTAAAGTTGGTGACTCTATGGAGATAGGAATCTCAACATCAATACCATATAAACCTAAAAAGAGGACATACGAGTAGAACATTTAAGGGTGATATGATCTATATAGAGTGCATTATATAAGGCCTTTTAACCACATTCCTTGATTATCATTGTTATTTTATGGAGCATTTTTTCATGTGTGAAGTGTTGAAGACTATACACTAAGAGTAATCGTACACTTTCTACAGCTTGTCTCACTAGTGTTCAAGTGTGAATTTTGTAGATTTTTTCAGCATAGCTCTAAAAAGATCTGGGTATTGTATTGAGAGAGAGGTGGATTGTAATAAAATATGAGCAAGTGATTATTGGTGGAAATATCCCAAATTGGGTGAACCACATTAAATAATGTCTCTTTGCATTGTGTTATTTTTTATTCTCGCACTTTTATTTTAGATCTCGTAATATTTTCTGCATATTAGTTTCTACTATTACGATTATGTGAGGGATTTTTCTACATATTTTATCCCTTATTTCCAAAAATCATTAACCAACTTCATGATTATAGTCACTAAATTTTTATTAATTGATTCCCTTTACCATTCCCCCCGAGGGTAATAATCTAAGATGTGTGAAAAATTGATTCTATAGCCATAACAAAATTAAGTGAGTTCATAAGATGAGAAGTTAGTAGCATTATCAACTATGATCTTATGAGGAACACCAAACCTTACTATTATATTCTCTTTGATGAATTTGCAAACAACTTCGAGAGGTAAAATTCTTTACAGGAATGTCTTCCACCCACTTTTGGAAGTAATCAATTGTTGTTAGCACATAATTATGACCTATACTAGATTGATGATTTAATGCACCATTAAAATCAATCCCTTACAGTTGAAAATGTTCATCAATGACCACTATCATGAGGGGAAGTCTCACTAAATTGAGACAACCAAGAATTTTTGACATGCCTCACACTTAGCTACCCACATTGATGCATCTTGAAAAAGGTGGGCCAATAATATCTTACTTGTATAATATTTTTAGTAGAGACATATGCTAAAAAAATTCTTCTACAAGTCAAGTTATGGTAAGACTCTAAAATCTTACCTTGTTGATTATTGTGCATGCAACAGAGAAAAAATACATCAATTCCTCTCTTATAGAGAACATTATCCCAAATAACGTACTTAACTAATCTCAGCTTCACAATTATTTTTTCCTTTTGGCTCAAATTCTTAGGACATTTCCCATAAGTGAGGGATTATACAATGTTGGAATAACACTCATCACTTGTGCTTACAAAAAACACCATGGGTAATTATTCCTTGACATCATTTGCACCATTAGCTTCCTCTTCTAACTTGTTCTCATGATGATTTGAAATAAAACTCTACCATGGAAAATTTTAATGGGCTTAATCTCTATGTCATATTACTACAAATTGGCAATCCAATTCCCTCTTCGGCTACCTAACTCTTACCAAGTTAGGATGGATTTGACAGCTATATTAGAACTAACACCAATATGTGAGATTTTAGGATGTAATACCTGAAACGTTTAACCGCCTGCACCACTATGTAAGCATGATTATCTATCTACGAAATTTTCAACTTGTGATTCTTCAAGGGGAAACTCATAAAAGAAATAAGAGTTTTAACTCCATCATTATTTCAGACCAAAATGGATGACACAAGATAGACATAAGCATAATGATACATGATCAAATCCTTTTGAAAATATGGGCATACTAGGACGGGGCATGAGAACTGGATTCTTTGATCTCATCAAAGGAATATTTCCCATTATAATTCCACCAAAAGTGAACTTTACCTTACATCATCTCAACAATATGTTGTGTCTTGTTGGAGAAGTCAAGAACAAACCTTCTTAGAAAATTAACTCTCTTAAGGAATGAGTGCATGTTGGTGTTGCTTATAGGAACTGTAAGACTTTGTATATCCTTGACTCATTCTACGTCAATTTTAGTTCCTTCCTTTGTCGGATGTGTCCCAAAAATTTTACTTCGTGACTCTAAACAATGATGTTTTAGGTTTTAAGGAAATCACATGTTGTTGAAATCTTATTAAAATTTTATCCAAATGGTTGTAATGATGTTGTCTTTTCTTAGAAAAAACTATTAGATTGCAAGTATACTACAATGATCTTACACATTAATTATTGAAATTCCATCTCAATTTCACTTTAAAAGGTGGCTCTAGTGTTTATTAACCCAAATGGCATCCTTTGATATGTGAAAGTACCCTAAAGAGTGGTGAAGGATATTTTATGTTAATCCTCAACAACTACCTCAACTTCATTATATCCCAAAAATACATCCAATATTGAAAGCATCTCATAACTAGTTACATTCTATAAAAATTGGTCTATAATGGGAAAAGGGTAATTATATTTGAGTGAAAATTGGTTTAGATTATGAAAAATCTACATAGATGCAGATTTATTTATTTTTATTACACACTAGGACAATGTTTCCCACTTAGGTAGAATGGTGAATGGGAAAGATAATCCTTACATCCAACATATTTTGAATTTCTACATGAACGGTACTTGAGATCTTTAGGATATAATGTCATTTCTTCTTCCCGTAGGGTTGAGAATTAGACTTAAGAGGAATGTTATGTTGAACATCCTTCAGTTTGAAATATTTCAAATATGTGTACAAACATGCCATAAAATCTATGTATTTATTTAAATTATAGAAAATATTCTCTTTTATTATAGTGAGTAATCATTTTCCAATGTTAAAAATCCTTGGTTGCTCTGCAGACCCAAAATTTACCTGTTTAACCTCAATATAAGAGTTGGTTTCATCCTTATACTTTTATGAATGAAAAAATCATGCTTGTCAAATAATCCTTCAAGAGACACCAATCCTTTTGGGATTTTGTTTCCCTTGAGTTGAAGAAATTCTCCACTACCTTCTTGTTTTGAATTAGAGGCACTCACAAAAAGTTGATTCTCGAACTTTCAAAGTAGAGCTCACTAAAGTTTTCATATTTCTCAAGAAAAGTAAAGATCTGTTGGTCATCATTGAATAATTTCCAATGGGTGACATTATCAAGAGCACTTGATCGATAGACTATATCACTAACATATTTGTATTCCTTTAACTCTAGATGTGGTAGCAATAGGGAAGAAAACATGATGATGTAGTATGTTATGTCATTTTGATCTCTGGATAAAAGTTTGATGGAAAATGCTTCAAAATCATCTATGCAGTCCCAAACCCTATTTATGTAGTGTATCAATCGATCATTTTTCACTTGATACACATTCTTGACTTGATTTACAATGAATTTAGAATCCCCTTTGAGTTTTATATTCTTGACTCCTTTTTATTTTACCATCTTCATACCTAATAATAACGCTTCATACTCAAATGTGTTATTAATATTATCAAATTGTAGTTTGAAAGAAAGAAAGAAATATCATATTTAGGAGATATGAGTACAATGCCATCCCCCGATCCAGAATTAGAGTAGATACCATCATACTCCAAATTCTTTATTTCATTAGGATCTCTTTTAGTGATGAAATATGAGTTAAAAATTTGATCATAAGTCATGAAATAGGTACCTAGAATACCATCTTCAAAAAATATTTGGGACTTGGGATCATCAATCTTAGTAACTAGGTACATTTCCCGAACTTTGAAATCAAGCGTACACATTATTCCATTGAAAAGTATCTTCACCTTTCACTAATCCATGTGAATATATCCTCCTACATCTCTATAAAATCCTCTACCTAGCAATATTCCATAAGCAATTGGGATATCTGCAACTAGAATCATCATCTTGACTCTCTTTTCAGGGGAAAAACAAATGAAAATTGAGCATCTTTAATTTGACCAATAAACAATACATTTTGGTTTCCATAGAGTAAAAAAACTTGAATGTTTTTCTCGTGAGTGAGTCCCAGAGCGTGAGATACCTTTATAGGCATGACATTGTTAGAGGCTCTGAAATCAATGATGTAATTTCTATGTTTGAAACAATTAATGAGTAGAGACAAATAAAATGACTCAATTTTCCCAGAGGAAGAATTTGAAGCCATATTATTCTAAGATGAGGAAGGGGGAGGATTAGGAATAAGTACTTTAGAGGAATAAGGAGTAGTTATAACAACTTAACTCTTAATGAATTTAGTCAATTTTTCAAACAAATCAAGATTATATTGAAGATATTATGCTTCTGACATATAGATTTTGGTTTTCTTGGCATGATCAATGATTTCAAAAGTAGTGTAGGATGGGGTAATTGAAGGTGAAAAAATTTCATTACTTGGTTGTGTGAAAGAGGTACTAGCCTTGAGAACAATAAAACAAGGATTGAAGTAGGAGTATCCTTTTGACAAGAGGTTTCTCTTTTGGTTGAATGGGAAAAGGAGTCCCCCTTTTAGCAATATTAGGAGTAACCACTAGATATTATTTCTCTTTGGAATTTTCCTTAGGTTTTTACACTTATTTTGTTTTATTATGTGAATGGATAAAAAAACAAAATATTGACCATTCATATTGTTCACTTCATCATCATAGTCATCTTCTTCATATTCAAGGTACCCAATGTTATAGTCGTCAAATAGTTCATTATATGATTCATCGGCATAAAAAGTTCCTTCAAGGAATAATTAGCTTCATCACTTGTCTCTTCTCTTTAATCAATCACTTTAAGAGTTGCATTGATAGGAGGAGCTTCATAACAACCTAGGCTACGAAGTGGTAACGATTCTTATCTCTAGAAATAACATTATTATTATTCCTAAAATTAATCCTTGGGATATCCCAATAAGGAGAATTTGGCACATTTTGAGAAATATTATTCTCCATATTAAACAAATCATTAGCTAGTATTCGGATCATAGGATTAGTGGTACTCTAAAACATACACTCATTTTTGGGTTTAGAAGAATCCATTCTAATCTTTCGAGATATGATTAGATAATCTTAAATCTCTATTTCCCTTGATTGCAAGACAACCAAATCAAGAATATTTGACCTTATTAATAAGAAGCTAAATTTATGTATTTGTGAATTGACGAAGAAACATTTTTTATTTTCTAGAGTAGGTATTGCACGCGTCGATTATTTTATGGACCAATTTTTGAATTTCTCTACAAAATTGTGCATAGACTCATGGGCTTATTTCTTCATCCATGTGATTTGATCCATTATTACATGTGTTTCCTCTGTAGGTTTGAATCTTTCCTAAAACCTTGTTTTCAAGGTTTGCCAATTATTGATAGACCCTAGGGAAGATGGTAAAACCATTCAACAACATCACTTTGGAGTGTCTCAACAAACAACTAGACTGATACATCATTGTTAGTAACACCAATAACTCCACAAGACATAAAAATACAAGTATTTACTCATAGGTTTGTTGTTTTCCATCACCAATTAACTTAGGGAAATTATTTTGTGAGCCATGTGATAGAACATGTAAAGTTTGAGCCAATGCAAGAGGGAAAATATTTATTCCCTAAGGGACTTGAGGTGGTGGTGGTGCAGCCATATTTTTGAAAGGTGTGTGTGCAGGAATTTGAGTCCCACTAAAAATAAATCCCTTGATGTAGTTGATGTATCTTGATCTTGTGTAGCATGGTTCTTGCGTATAGGTGATGAAATAGTTAAACACCTAGAGGAACATGTTTTAGTAGTGATATTAAAGGTATGTAACTACAAAAATTCAAACGTAGGATCTATCTCACCTCTTTCTCTACTAGATCGATTAAACACCCTTCATTTTAGATCAAATGTAGAAGGAAATAGTAACACAAAATAAATATGAAGTCGTAAATAATGTGATAATTTTTTTCTTACTTGTTCATATCTCCCAAATAAGTCGTAAAAATTATTGATTGAATAATTTTTCAGGGATAAAATATGAGGTTCAACCACAACATGCGGGACAAAATACCTCCTCAAATAAAGGGGATGCAACCTATTTATTACTAATCTAATAAAACCAAAGAATATTTACAATATTTATAGTAATATAATAGTTTGGGGATGGGATTTCATTTTGGTAGTTTTATTTCTTACATAATGAAATAAAGATTAGGAATGGAAGAAATTTTAAAAAGTATAGTTTGAGAGGGGAAGTAAAAGGGAAAGAGAGTATAAATGTGCTTTTTCTTTGCAAAATTAATATTCAAATATACTAACATAAGATAAAAATAGTAACAAGCTTGAATAAAATCCAAAGACTAGAAAACTAGAATTTATAGGAACATGTAATGCATAGAACTCAAGAAAAATAGGTTAACCAAAGAGATATTTTCAACACGAGAGTTTGTAACATAGTTTCTTATATTCCTTGTCTCAAAAATTTAAAGTAAAAATATTTTATTCCCTTTTTAAAAATTTTAGCTTTTGGTTTTTTCAAAAAATCTCTTCCATACACTATCTTAGAATTTTCAATTTATAGAAAAGGGAAAGACAAAAAGAGGAAGTTATTTAAATTGCAAGATAAAAATAGAAATGAACATTAAGATTTATTTGAAAGGTTCTTACAAAAATACCAATTCAACATGCAAATTAAAATGATGTCTCAACAACTCAAAAATTTACATGTTCGACATTAAATAGGAAAAACCTCAATCGACTTTTCCTTATCGCCTTCATGTTTGGCTTTCCTTTGAAGATGCTCATGAAATTTATCAACCATATCTTATGTATATTTTTCATCAGGTCCACACGAGTATCGATTTAAAATGTCACATGTGTCAAGGATGTTGATCATTTTTCCAGGGAGCTCTTAGAATTTTTTAATTCTTTTTTCTAGGTTGCTCAAAACATTATTGCACAAGATCATCTTGTCAATTACTTTAAGATAAAATTCAACATCATCTGAGGAATCCTTTTATATTAAATACTTGAATTATTTGAATATATCATTGGATAGTAACATATTTAATTCATCATCTAGGACATGATGAAGGATCTTGGTAAATTCATCACCAATGTCATTGGTGGAATCAATCCCCTCCTCCCTGGAATTCTGAATCTTTTCAAAATCTTCATACATAATCTTAACTCGAAAGGAAATATCTTTGTCGAAATCGAAGTGTTGGTTCCTTTCACTAATTTTACTTACTCCCTCCTTAATGAGGGTATTTGAATTGACCTTCTTCAACTCGCTCAAGGCCTCCAAATTTAGCTCTTAGTTGTTATATTACTTCTAAAGTTCATTATTCATCCTTTCAATGTGTGTATATGAATAAGTTAACAATGTAAAGGACATCGAATCTAACACCTAATAGCTTCAATACAATGCTAACTAGATCAATATATCATCATGCTTAGAGTTTAAGAAAAGATAATCTATTAACATATTTGCATTAGAACATGAAATGAAAATTCAAACTAACATGTTAAACAAATTAACTTCTATCTCTAATTTAATGCTAATGAAATGAACCTATTTAGATCCTTATAAATAAAAAGGGTTTATTATATGTTTGAATCCCAAGGTTTTTAAGAATGAAGTGTTGTCAATCCATGGCTACAAGACCATTTGACATATCTCCACATGACTTCAAAACTTGGATGGATGAATGCAAGAAATGAAGATAGCTAGCTTCTCTAATGGAATAATTCTCTAAGATGATAAAATGGCTATAGTATAGGCTCTATGCTCATTTAGATGTAGGTAGAAAGGTTAGAGGAGGGTTACTTCTATAACCCAATGGTTTGAAGATGATTTGCATCCTATTTTATGTGGGATAATAGAAAATCTATGTTATTTATGGGTAAACATGGTTTATAAGTGGCTGAGTTTACTTTAGGAGAGTTTTGTTTGTCCTCTAGTGACTCATGGAGATTGAGGCGGTTTATTAATTAACCAAAGTGATTAATTAATAGGTGTGTAAGCTTATAGAAGATTTTTAGAGGAATATTTAATAAGATTTATGTTATGGGAGGATGTTAATAAAATAAATGATGATTTATTGATTAAATAGAAGAGAGAATATATTAATTAAGAATAATTAATTAATCTAGATAGAAAGGGGAGCTTAATCAATTAGAAGTAATTAATTAATCTATATAAAAAGGGGAGTGTAATTAATTGTAAATAATTAATTAATCTAGATAGAAAGGGGAGCTGATTAACAGAAGGTCATTAATTGATGTCGTTTTTGGATAGAAGAGTTAATTAACTAACGTAATGTAATTAATTAACGACGATAGTAGAGAAAATGTGTGATATTGACAATATGTCATCAATTTGTGGGAAATGGTATAATTAGCACAATTTAAGTATTTAAATGACTAAAGATAAATTATAGGTGTCTACATTTTCCCCTCTTTGGGGTGGCATAAGTGACGACGCTTCAAAGATAGTAGACAGATAAAATTTTGAAGGGGTAGAAGAATAATCATTAGAAGTGAGAGATGCCCCCTCGAGTGTCGATGGGGTGATGAAAGAAGGTGATTGAAAATTGAAAAAGGTGAGAGAAATGGATAGAAGAATGAGTAGGGGTAGGATTCCCTATATGAATTAGAAGAATAGATTTGATAGGAAAATGATGTACAATAGGAATGAAGAAAGAAATAAAAGAGCAAGCTTTCATCCAGTGTATTGAAATAACTTTAGTGTCATCATATTGCCAAAAATCTATGTCATCGGTCCTTATTAAAAATATAAGCATACGAAAAAAGTAGAATGACATGAAAAGCCATACTACAAACAATTTTCCATTTCTGAAAACACCAACTCAATGCAACATACAAAAAGTAATGCAATATGAGAAGGAAACAAGCTCATTTAATAGGGAAATAAGTACAAACACACATACTCAAACCAATAATGGTCAAGATAGTTATACAAATGTTTTGTTATCAAGTTGAAGATCCCTAAATGTTCATGATTGATGAAAAGGGTGAAAAATGATGCCCCTAACAAGGATACATGCAAGGGAAAATGATGAAGGACATTGGGTCCAATGATAAAGTGTTGTGCACAATGAAACAATATCAGGAAACTGGATGTGCCCCAGTACCAACAAAGAAAGTAGGCTAGCTTTGTAAATGGTTGTAAATTTGATGATCCATGAGTCATTTTATTTGTGAACATGTGAAAATTCCATCAAGATATGGAATGAATACCATGCGCAAGAAAAAAATTTCAGTGTTATGGGTTGTTTACCTATTTCGTAAATTTTACAATTTTTAGGATTTTTGAAATTTTACGTTTTTGTATTTTTCTATGTTTTTGATTTTTGATTTATTTTTGTAATGTTTAGTGACTTTTGATTTTTATAAGAAATAAGAAAATAGGATATCACCTAAAATCAAGAAAATTTCCCTAGGGAGAAGAAACAGGCATGTGGTAGCAAAAACATGCCCCGACGTGGTGAAAAAGAGTTAAAAAATGATTGTTTAATAAAAACAAACATTACGGTGGATAGAAGAAGTGTTAAAGTGATCACGTCAATCAAAACATGCCCCTAAGGCATCACAAAGGGGTTAAAATATCCAAATGTACCCCCCCGAGAGAGGTAAATCATCGCGATTAGTACATTTTCTACCAAACCCTAACAAATTTTTACCGTGAGTTACTGCAAGCAACGAATGAAATGGCTAGGGTGTAGAATCACCATAGATGCATTGATACCATTCGAGAGTATGTCCAAAATGAGGATGATGGACCATTCATGAGTACCCCAACCCTTCTTGGTATTTTTACGCATTTAATTTTGTATTTACTAGCATTAATTAGCATTTAGACATGCCACATATTTATATGATTCATGATGATTACTATGGTTATGGATGAGGATTGGATCATGATGTTGTTTGATTTTATTTCTTATGTATGTACCATGATGGATATTGATGACATATCACATGTGTTTGATTTTTATGATAGATCCATAGATGATATCAATTGTATTATATATGTGATGTTCTAGATTAGTGGACAAGATGATATGATGATATTGGTGGGGGGGGATAGATTTTGATATTTGTGATCCCTCTTGCCCCCATTTGATGATATGATATGTGATGATTAGCTTAGCATACATGTATGATGTACACGTAGAATTTTATTTATATATGATGTATAGATGATGTTAGATGTGATTATATAGATGGAGATATGATGATGTGATAACAAAACTATGTACATGCGACAAGAAAACACAAGAAAATGTTAACAAACCTATCAAATATACATTGCTAAACAACATGAATTAACACAACTATGTACAATTATTTACAAGCATGCAAAAACACACTTCATATGTACAAGTAAGAATGAATCTAATATAAGCAAGAAAAGATGAATCTAACAAAGTATGTTTAAACAAAAACTATAAAAATGTACAAGCAAGCAGAAAATATACAAGAAATCAATGTACACAAACTAATAAACAAAGAAAGAAACAAGATAAAGAAAGTAAACTAAAGCTATGTTTTTGTAAGATTTTTTTATGCATTTTGTGTTTGAGGGAATTTTGTGAAACAATTTTTTTTTTTTTTTCTATTTTTCTATCATTTGTGTGTTTTCTGTTTTTCTATTATTTATGGTTTCAAGTCTTTTGTGAATTTTTTTATTTTTGAACATATTAAAATGTTTTTATGATTTTCTAAGGTTTTCTCAAACTATGTACAGAAATCGAGAAACATGGATGCCCCAGCGTTAGATAGAGAATATACAAGGGCATGTGCCACGTATTTATAAAAAGAAGATGAAAGTGTGAAGGTGCCCCAACGTTAGATGGGGAATATACAAAGGAAATCCCTTCACCGATTTACAATAGGATAAATAGTTGGATCAAGGAATGATAGGATAGGCTCATAGGGAATCTTGGATACCGAGCGGAACTAGCCCTGTGCTAAGTAAAAGTATCCTCTAAAAACCAAATGCTTGTGAAAAAACGAGTCCTCCTAAGGCATCGGAAGCCGATTTTCACCAAGGTATCTATCCAAAGCACCAAAATTAAGTGGTTTTCACATATGGATGACCTACTTTCTCTTTTTATTTTTATCTTTTTGACTTTTTGTATTTTTATCTTTTTTTACTTCTTTGTTTATTTTTTGATTTTTTGCTCCATGTTTAAGCATAAAACTGCTTAAGGTGCATGTCATTCATTGGCTCACGAGATCTCATCTCCATCAGGATGAGAAATTTTGTATGCTCTTATTCCATATTTTGCAATAATGACGTAAGGTATTAACCACTCTTGTTCAAACTTTCCTTTCTTCACTCTTTCTACCCTTGTATTGAATTGATTCTCTTTCATGAAAAAATATCCAACCTCAAATTGACAAGGTATGATCCTTTTATTATAGTTCCGGGAGAATTTGTTTTGATATATCTTAAGATGGTTAAGGGTGTGGATGCAATTTTCATCTAGGATTTTCAATTGTGTCACCCAACCACTATGTAATCCTCATCTTTGTCCAAATAATCCCTAAGAGATATCCTTAGGGAATGAATCTCTATTTCCAATGAGATGATATATTTTTTCTAAACACTAAGGAGTAGGGTGTCACACTAGTAGGAGTGTGAATGGAGATCCTAAAATCCCATATGGCTAGGTGAATTTCAAAATGCTAGTTATGACCTATCTTACTCACCATATTTTCCATAATCTAAACAAATGTTTTGTTAGTGGATTCAACTTGCCCATTACCTTGAGGGCAATATGGAATGGCAAATTTAATATTATTTTAAATCGATGATAAATATATTTCACTTTCTTGTTCTTAAATTATTTTTCGTTATCGAATAATGAAAGCGGGGATGCCATACTAAAAAATGAGGTGATTCATGATAAAATTCAATATTAGAGGACCTAAAATGTAGGTTAATGGAACAAAATCCACCCATTTAGTGAAATAATTTATGGTTTGTGATGATGTGAGTATGACCATTAGATGAGGTATGGGTGATCTTCCTTTTTAAATTCTATCCCCATTCGGAAAATGGCCATGGTGTTGTTATTGGCTGTAAAGGCTATGATGGTGCATGGATGAAATTTCCATGCTTCTGACATATAACACATTTCCTCACATGGCTACAACAATGTCTCCATAGTAGGCCAATAGTAGCCTACCTGTAACAACTTCTTTTCTAGGACCATTCTAATCATATGGGCGCTACACACTCCTTCATGCACCTCCTTGATCACTTGGATCGAATCTTCTACATCTAGACAACACAATAGATTCCCATCTATTGGTTTGAAAATTTGTCTCTTGGGCAGATCTATGGATAAATGAGCCAACAGTGTGTAGGGCATAGCCCCTCTTTGAGTCAGCAAAGTGAAATTGGTTTACTTGCTATTCTACTCTTTGGTAGGAATGAGAAAGTCTCACAATATTTTTCCTTCGAGGGTTTGGGATCTCATCCCAGTAGGGGTGTTTCCAACGGGAAAAGAAAGGAATGAAAGAGAGGATGAAGAAAGATCAGGTCCGAAGGGAGAAAAGAAATGAATTCCAAAGCAGAAAGGTCAGAGGGTTTATGTTTTAGGATTGGTAGTAAACAGAGCCAAACCTACTTGCATAAATGAATAAAGCAATACTTGATGAATAAATGACAAAAAGTAGAGATAGATCCAACAGAATAAACGCATAGATCTGACATAAGAAAGATCAGATGCCCATAACACACATATTCAACACAAATTCTTAATATTTGTATTAATATTTTCTTCTGTTACAAAAAGTACAAAGCCTTTTCTTCCCACTTCTATTTTTCATCTAAAAAATATCCACCTCTTGAATACAACAAGTATTCAAGTATATATAGAAGGAGAGAAGAAAAGAAGACAAAAGCAAACCAACCACTTAATTACAAAAATATCTTACAAAGGAATCCAAAGTTATTTGTTGACTTTTTGACAACTTTGTGGATGACATCATCCCATGGTGCAACATGGATGATGTCATCATTTGTGTCAACAAACTTTAGATATTTACAAGGAGAAAGTCGGGAAGAAGGAAACTATTCATCGTCATCCCGCGGCTGAAAGGGGGTATCCTATTTTTGCTGCTCAGGTGATGAGATGTGGAACTGGGCATGGTATTCCATGAATTTGCTAATCATGGGTTGAAGTTGATCCTGGGAAGGATCCTTGTGTCGATCGCTGATAGCTTCGCAAGTCTCCCGCTCATCTGTGAGATTTTCTAGGAGTTTGGAATAATCATTCTCTGCCTCTATCAGGTACCCAATGAAGTCGCGACAAGCCAGCAGGTTGTTGATGGATTCGGCGTCGAACGTGACCTCTGGTCCCAGCCCCTGTGAAACGATCTCCTTGAAGATCTGAATAGTTTCCTCAACCTTTCTTAAGGTGAAAGAAGGAGTGAGAAAGCCTGGAGACATTCTTAGGAAAATTTGCTCCATTTGATGCATTGCATCCAGGGCTTCCTCTTTTACTTTTTTGATCTTCTCCAGGACGAACTCCAGCTGATCAACCCGATAATCTAGAGTAGAAAGGATTTTGTTGAGGGCTCTGGGTGTCCAAAGACACCGAACTTGACCAGATCTTTGACTGAATAGTCAAGCATTTTCTGAAAGGTCTCGTGCTACATCCTGGCATGATCCAGCTCTTTGGAGATGGGTCCTGCTATCACCTAGAGTTCTCTGTTCATCCGATTGATATTCTGATATAACCCGGTGAACTTAGCGATTACTCCCTCACTTTCCTTGAGGATTTGGCTCCTCCAGGTGGAAACTGCCATGCCCTGCTCACCGATTTTGGCATATTCATTAATTTTATCCTGGCTCAGAGGCTCAGGAGTTTTGGTGACAGTTGTAGGAGGTGCACTGCCCATTTTCTGCAAGGCGTGGAGAAGATGTTTATTTTTCTCCTTTAGCAGCCTTTTCTCTTCCTTTGCTTCCTGGAGCTTTTTGTAAAGGGCGTCAACTGCAGATAGGGCCTCTCCTTGTAGGATTTCTGAAGATGTCCCCATTGTGACTTGAGTCACTGTGTAATCTGCCGAAGACAGATCCTTTTTATCCTTTAAAGGATTGGGGTATGCAATCTCCATTACTCTCTCCCCTGATGCACTCTGAGAGAAGTGGGTTATAGGCTTTTGCTTCTTGGCCCCTTTTGATGGGATGACGGAGAAGTCCATCGGTGTGATGGGAACTTTCCTCTTTTGTTGACTCAGGTGCTGGGAGATCTAGGCTGGACTTATGGGAGAAGGACCAGAAATAGAAAAGGGAGCAGCTGCAGTAGTAGAAGGAAAATACGTGGAGACACTTGGAGGCAGCATTGAGAGGGAAGCCGAGGAAGTGCTCACGGGAGGAAGGGATACTGCAGGGGAGGTAGACATAGGAATGGAAGGGAGCTGAGAGATGAGGGAAGAAATGGTGGGGGACAGCTCCGCGAGAGAAGAGAAGATGGATGATGAAGAAGGGGGAATAGTAGAAGATGGGGGAGAGGACACGACCAAAGGAATGGTTGCTTGGGTCACTTGAGGAGGGGAAGGAGGAGAAGGAGAAGGGATAGAAGGGACCTCAATAGTTACAGTCATGGCAACATCCTGAGTGGATGTGCCTATCGGAACATCTTCTGCTGCTTCTTCTTCTAAGCTTTCCGGGATTACAACCCATTCTTGTGAAGCGGAAGGAGGAATTTTAGGAGCTTCCTCTTGGGTGGAGCTTGACTCACCCTCTTTGCCTTTCCCTTGCCCTTTGGTAGTTGTTTTTCCCGGGAAGGTGTGTTGCCCAATGGAGATGTGGTGAAATCAACTCCGAGGTAAATGAGACCATTCATTCTGCACCAATGCTCTGTTCTTCGCAGAGTTTCCTTGACCCTTTCTTCTATGGTCTGAGGTGCTTTGTTCCTGTCAATCACAGCGAAAGGCCAATCATCCCCATTTGTGTCAAGATATACCTGATCAACTTCTTGATCAGCAGTTTGATAACCTTTTGGGACGATGGCCACACCGTACTGGATGATTTCAGCCAAGGCCAAGCGGGAATGATCCTTCCTCCTGAGCTCGACCTCATGATATAGGTCGATATAAATATCCTCGATCTGAGGGATGTGGATCGAGATCGAGTTTGGCCCTGGGAGACAATTCCTTGGGTCAAAATTGGGCCTTGCTGGGAAGTTATGCTTTAGATTTAGCAGCTCCAGTTCTGCAAACATATCCTTCACTTTATGGTGAGAGAGACAAGTATACCTGCCCACTGTGAGGGGGAAAGGAGTTCCACCCTTCTTTCTCTTGAGACACTTTTCATGGTAGGTGATAAGCTATCTTGACAGCTCCAACAGGATCAACTTGGGGCTGGCATATCTTGGTAGTTTGGTTGGTTCCCCCAAGAAGTTGACTGCCCTCAGATAAGTGAAGGTGGGGAATTGAGTGAACAAGGCCCCCCATTTCTCTGTGGCTGCTATGATGCTCTTGTTCATATGACTGTGAGTCTTAATTGGCCTCAAAAGGCAGATGATGCCGTAGAAGAAGGCATCGTTGATCTTTGTAAACTGGGGATGCTATTTTCCAGCTTCAGTTCTGGATAGTATTCATATATTTTAACTTGGGGCCAAACCCTACACCGCATCAAAGCTGGATAATCCCTTTCTGCGGCATGCAACATAAACTACGTAGGAGTTCATATAGAACCTCCCCATTGTGGTAAGTTGTTGGAGCTACTCAGATATGGTGCTGCTTATGATCTCCGCCCACTCAAAGCATTGATCTAGCACATTTTTGTTCATCGATCTCTAAGTATCTCAGCATCCACTTGTGAAAGTAGTGGGCATCAGGAAGCCCAAATACTCTACTCAGGAACGTAATTGTATCACTGAGTTCCTCTAAAAAGTCACTGCGATGAATGACTTGTGGCCATCGGGTCACCACCTTTTTGTTCTTCAGGTATACTTCATTCATCAACTGCATACACTGATCCTCATTATCATCCCAAGCCTTGATGCAATCTTCCTGGCTTACGGCCACAAAGTGCCGGTGGTGAGGAATGCCGAGCATTATTTCAAAGTGTCGGGCAGTGAGGTTGATTATGACCTCACCCTTCTCATTATGAACACATCTTGTGTCTTTGTTGTAGCAGCGGGCTACTACCATCATGAACTCATTGTTCACGGCACTAACTGGGATCCCTCCAGCAAAATGCAACCCACTGCCCATCAGTTTTTCCATCCATGGACTTCCTGTGACCTTCCGGGTTCTGGCCCAGAAATCCTCCATATCAATGTGACCAAGTTCTGAGTCTCTGATATCCAGGTCACACTCTGCCTGGGATTCGGGCATCCTGACCCTCTGATATTTATACTTCATTTCTTCCTCTGTGAGCTTGGCTTTGCCCTTAGATTTGGTAGGTCTCTTGCTTGATGTTGACATATGTAACTCTGAACTTAGTTGTTGATCTGCAAGAAGAAGAAGTGAAACCCAATGCAAGAAAGTCATATTAGTTGTTTGATCTTCCATTAAAGCGTTAACAGAAGAAAGAGTTAGTGATTTTAAGGCCTCAGGGTGCAGGGCACATGAATACTGCAGGTTACAGGGCTAAATAATATGGCACACAGAAAAGGGGTGTTGCAAGGGATAAATTAGCGCCAAAGGGCGCAGGGCGCATGAATACTACAGGTTACATTTTTTGTTGTTGCAAGCAGAAGTGCGCCTGCACCATATGTATGCATTTTATAATGGGCACTGATATTTTCATGTTACACGGGTACAGGATGCGCCAAAGGGCATAGGTTTAATGCGTGTAACATCATTTTTTCATGCACCATAGGGGAACTTGGCGTGGCGCATGGAAGGTCTACATGACATGATGTTGTTTGTAATAATGGATGCGCCTGCGCCGTTAACAGTTTTGCACTTGGTGCAAATAAAGTTGGTGTTGCATGGATGCAAGGTGCACCAATGGCGCAAGTTTCAGTAATGCTACACATGAGTTTGGTGCGCCAAGTAGGGCGCAGGGAAAGCGGGTGCAACAAGCAAGGAAGTGTGCCTTGAGGGCGCAGCTGTTCCTTATGCAACAGGCATGGTAGATGCGCCATTGGCACGACTGTATATCATGTTGCAGGGGTGGCGGATGCGCCAAAAGAGGAAACAATACAGTCTTATTTTTAAGCCTTGATTCCTTCTCTGAGGGGTTTACATGCTTTTAAGCTTCTTTTGCAGGGTTCCTTGGGTGATGAAGAAGCTAAAACAAAGAGTTTCAAGCAATTTCTTTACAAGACAAAGTCCTCTTTACCAGCAGATCTGGAAAGAGGGGGAAGTGCATGGGGAAGGATAGAAAAAACAGCAAGGGGGAGGGTTCCATGGTTCACAGATTTATTTAATCTAATCCTCACAAACAAGCAGCCAAAAACCAAAATACAAAACACAAGAGCAACAGGGACCTCTTACCAGGAATATATAATGTGAGAGGTGTGAAACTGGGTCCACGACGTGATTTGATAATGACAGGTGCGGCAGTACAGAGGGAAGAGAATAATCACGTGTTTTCTACTGATGAAAATGACAGGGCAGATGTGCCTATATATAGGCAAGGTGGTAATAAATGTGCCAACCACTTTTTCAAGTGGCGCGCCAAAACACCTGTCGACAACGGGAAGGATGCACCCTTTGGCACATCAAAACACCTACCAACATGAAGTTATGTGTGCCTTTGGCACACCAAAAGCATTGTCAACACAGAAATACATGCACCCTTGGTGCACCAAAATGCAGTGCAACAAAAGTATTGTTGACATGAAGGCACATGTGCCTTGGCGCATGTAAGAAAGGCGCAACATAGTGAGGTGCACCAAAAGGTGTGTCGACACGTCAAACCGTGTGCCAAAGGATTTAAAGGGGGTGCATGAACACTTTATGTTACATAGACATTATATGGCTAAGTTCGGAAAACCAAATTTCCCGGGAAGGGATTTTGTAACGCTCCGAACGTAAGGAGTCCCCGAGAGGAATGGAACAAAATTTTGTTAGGGTTATCTCAGTAAAATTTCCTTTCCAATTTTATGGGATAACACCATCATAGCCTCAAAATTAGAGTGTACCTCCTAGGAGGATATAATGAGATATTTGATAGATAATGATTTGTTTTTGGATCGAGAAATGTCAATAGGAAATGTACCGCTTTTAAGATAGTCATAGATAGGTGCATACCATGGGGAGTAGGGACCAAAAAATTCACATGCCAAATAGGATTCCAGCATTTCGTACAGAGGATGACATAGATTCTCAACAAAGGATGGCATATCATTGCTTTCTCGGTGTGATCCAAAGCATAAGACCTACTATTACTATTGCATCTCGTAGCTTTGTTTTGTGCTCTTGGAATTTTTTCAAAGGTGATGCACACAAAGTATTCTTGTAGAGTTTTCACCAATTTCTTGTATGGGATGAGCTTGTCATCCTTGACCTTATACTCATCGTTGACTTGTTTGATAATAAATTGTGAGTCATTAATGACCTTGAAATGGTGGATATTCCATTTTATTGTCAACTTCATCCTAGCGATGAGTACTTAATATTCTACTATGTTATTTTTCTAAGGAAATAAAATATGGAAAGATTGTAGGATAGGATCTCCTAAAGGAGTGATTAGTACTACACCTACCCATGAACCATGGAAAGTGAACAATCCATGAAAGTGGACCTGCCACATGACAGATTCTTTAATATCATCAAAGTGATGCATCTAGAAGCTCCGATACATGTTCTAATGTACGTAAGGGTCTTTTTGCTAATTGGTCAACAAGTAATTTTACTTTAACTAATTTCTCATGTACGTATTCAATCTCAAATTCACTAAGAAAAATGATCCAATTAGCCATTCTACCCATAAGGGAGGGATTTGATAATAGGTACTTGATTGGGTCAACTTTAGATATAAGCTTGGTTTTATTATTCAATAGGTAATGGTGAAGTTTTTGAAAGGTAAAAATGATAGCCAGACAAGATTTTTCAATTTTTGGATAGTTGAGCTCATAGGAAATCAAGGTACAACTAAGGTAGTACATGAATTTCTCTTTTTGGCTCAGGTCATATTGTGCAAGCAAAGCACCAATAGAAAATTGGGTAGTGGATATGTATAGCAAAAGTGGCTCACCAGGGGTTGGAGGCATGAGGATAGGTGGATTGGCCAAGTATTGTTTAAGAAAGGTGAAGGCATGCTATTAATTTAGTCCCTAAATGAAATCAACATCCTTCTTAAGAAGATGAGTAAGGGAATGACACTTATCAACAAACTATGAAATGAAGTGACAAATGGCTTGTATTTTTCCTTGTAGGTTGCACAACTATTTGATATTCTTGGGAGGAGGAATTTCATTAATAGCAGTGAATTTGGCTAGGTCCACCTCAATCCCTCTCCTTGATATAATGAATCCTAGTAGCTTCCCTGATAATAATCCAAACACACATTTCTTTGGATTCAACCTAACCTTATATTCCCGCAGGTGTTCAAAGATATGCCACAAAACTTTAGGGTGGTCTTCTCTTGTCTTGGACTTCCCTAGGATATCGTCTACATAGTCCTCCATGATGTCATAGATCATATCATGGAATATCACTATCATCTCCCTTTGATAGGTTGCACCATCATTTTTGAGGCTAAAGGGCATTACCTGATAGCATAATGTCCCCCAAGGGGTTGTGAAGGTTGTCTTGTGTTGATCTTCTTCTACTATCTTGATCTGATTATATCTAGAAAACTCATCTATAAGAAAAATAATTTCATATCCTATAGTTGAGTCAAAAATCATGTCAATATTGGGCAAGGGGAAATCATCTTTTGGACATGCCTTGTTGATGTCTCTAAAATATGTGTAAATTTTGATGCCTACAGTTTCTTTTGTACTAGAACTATGTTCGATATTCATTCTGAGTAGTCAACAGGTCTAATGAACCCTTCGCTACCAATATTTCTTACTCTTCTTTAACCAAAAGAGTCACCCATGGATGCATTTTTCTTATATTTTGTTTGATGGGCTTTATGTTTGCATGCATAACTAAGTTGTGCACTACTAACGTTGGATCCAAGATCAGAAAATTTTTATAAGACCATGAAAATATCATTATGTCAATGGTTTATTCTACCAAATTTTTGACATATCCTAAGAAGCAAGGTGAATTTCATTTATTCTTATACTGAGAGCGAAGCTCCCAACTTGACTATCTTTGCATATTTTTCTATTCTAATTTTTATGTCAATGGTTTCTTCTACCAAAATTTTTGACATATCCTCCATACGCTTAGGATCGGGAGGAAGATTGAGATCTTATTCCAAGGGTGTCTCTACGAGAATTTCATCCTTGGCATGGTAAATTTTCTTGTCTATTGATTTTTTTACTTGTTTATCAGTCAGCGCCTCAAAGAGGTTTTCACTATGTGACTTGGAATTTTTCTTTTTCTGAGGATTTTCATTGGGAAATTTTCCCTCTCTTTTTCTTAAGTTTTGTTGACCACGAAGCTCAGTTTCCTATCCTGAAATATGTGTAGTTATCTAAGTTAATGTAGAAACCTTTCTTATGGTCTCTAATTGGAATTGTATCTCGTATGCCCATGAATTCTGTAATGGCCTCATCATTCTCAAAGAGGTCCAATGGAACATGACATTGTTGGTCCCAATCAACAAGGGAAGGGTAGACAAGGTCAATTTTAGGTTCAGTGGGGGTTAAGGTAAGGACAGCGGTATCCATGAATAGGTTCATGGAGGCAAGATCCTCATATTGGATATAGTGGGAATCTATTTCATTGTATAAATAATCAGATCTATCCTTATGCTTAGAAAAGGTAGCATCTTGATCATTAGGGTGGGCCCCATATGGCTAAATGCTAATACCATAGCACTCTATTTTGAAATGTGGAAGTGGGACTGGCTCCCTTGGTCCTTGCTCATATTTTCCACATCCTAGGCCTTTGTAGCCCATAGAATACATCATCAGGCTAGAATTTTCATATTCAAGGATTTTGTAGCAGGTAGGCTGAGTGTCTTCGAGGACCTAAGTTGTAGGTGGGTACAACGATTTCTTTTTCAAGTAATCCCATAGGTAGGAATTTCCCAATAGTTCATTCATCTCTAGGCCACTTGAAACGATAGTTGGATGACCTTCATCTATAGGTGAGTTTCCTTCGGGACCCAAGTTTTAGGTGGGTCTAGTAATTTCTCTATTATAAGTAATCCCCTGTAAGAATTTCCCAATATTTTTTTCATCATCTCTCGGGCCATTTGAAATGATAGTTGGCTTGGTCTCTTATTTTAGGTGATAACGATAATTCAAACCAGAGTGCTTGTTTCACATTGTATTCTCCATAACCATATACCATAATTTTCATCTCCCATGAATCAAAGCGAGATGTAGATGTAGAAGCCTCATGAGCGAAAGAACTTAGGGATTTTGAATCTACATGTGACTCCATAGCTTCTGATTCAAGGGGAACCACTATATCCGTAAAAGGGCATTTATATGTACCCCTACGTTCAAAGATGTTGAGAGGTCTCTAGTGAGTAAAGGGTTCTTGATCTATGTCAATGGTAAAAATGTGTTCTTCATGTTTTAACTTGATGCATTGATGGAATGTTGATGGTATGGATTACATGGAATGAATCCATGGGTGGCCAAGAAGCATATTATAAGGAAGTTCCAAATCTAAGATGTGAAACTTCGTGTGGTGACCATTTGGTTGTAATTCCACTAGAAATGTGATTTTTCTAGCTGATTCCTACTCCGCATTGTCATAAGTGGTTATGGTAATGATATGGGACTCTAGATATTCCTCTGTGTGTCCCAATTATTTGATTAGTTTCAAGGTGCATATATTCAATCTTGACCCATTGTCCACAAGCACCCATTTTATCTTCTCGGTGGGTAAAAATACCTCTATATATAGGGGAAGATTATGTGTGTGATCTTCATTGGGGATTTCCTTGTGGTTAAATGAGATGTGTTCGCTTGGTGCAATATTTTCCACCACAGCTTGTAAATGTGAAGGGTCTAATTCCATTGGAACTCCTGACCCCTGGAGAGTTTTGTATAGGATTTATTTGTGTACATTTTCTATCTTAAGAAGATATAAGATAAATCTTAGTGATGCACCTAGAATTCACTAGTAAAATCCTAGGCATGCTAGCACATCACTTAGCCTAGATTGAGTGCTCACCCAAAACATGTAAAACTAAAAATCCCTGCTTTAGGATTGGTGTTATAAGATTTCAACATGATGAAGAATTAATACATTCAGATCCAAAGATTAATACATCATTCTATAGTGTATGTACAAATCTAGTTCTATAGAATAACATATTTAAATGATAACCATGATGAAATCAAGTATGCAAGATCAAATTATACTTAGAATTAAAACTTTTATTCAGAAAATACACTCCATTTTATAAAACACAATAATACATAGAATATTATTACAATAATAACATCATGTGCTCATGCGCGTAACATATATTGATATAATAACTTCACAATAACAATTCTCACACTCTCATACTTATATCTATCTCTATATATATCTCATACTACACATAGACCATTACATATTTATAAGGGTGGGGACTTTCCCTTCACCACTTATCCAATCCCAAAATAGGTCACATGCTATTATTAGCCACGCACCATTACAATAATAGCCTCACATGCAAGTGTGCTAACAATAGACTTCTTCTAGTTAATTGTTAGTAGTAAATCTATTCTCAGCCTGTACCCATGCAAAGTGCTTTATATCCAATCCTCCAAAAATAGCCAATGCATTTTGCACAAGTCTATAACTGGTTTGTGTGTTCGGCATGCTATCTCCAAAAATAGCTTATACACATAAAAAAGGATAATTCCAAAATCTATCTCCCTTCTTCATGCATGATTCTTTCCCAACCCTTCTATGCCTTTGAACGCACTATGTTCTTCTCGCGTGAACCTTCTCGTACATTTTTGCTAAGTACCATATTTTGACTGACCAACATTACCCCACACTAACTACATTTCCGCCCCGATAATGGTTGTCTCCAAATGAATCAAAGAATATGAATAGAAGAATAGAAATAATTTTTATGAATAAAATAATGACTTTACCCCGCATCATCTTTCTCGCTTCAACCAAGAATCAATTATGGATATTCTTCTTTAATTTCCGCCTCTAAATTTTGTAATCATTGAGCTTGGCCTTTTCCTTTTCTAGGATATCTACTGCATTGAATCTAGCTCATCTTGTGTAATTTCACCTTTCTCATTCTACAAGACCAAAAATGTTGGACATTGCAGTCATTCTTCCTTCTAATAAGTCCATATTTTACGCGATGAGTTTTCCAAGCTCATCTACCCTTTCTTTGTGTATTTCTTATGTTGTTGTAAGGGCCTCATGCTTCTTCTTGACAAGCACTAATCATTCTACACGGCCCAAGGTATCATCCTTCATGGATTTTAGGAATTCATTGTTCTCTACCATGGTCCCGGTTCTTATAATGGCTTCTAGGGCGGTACAAATATTCAGTCCTTGACCTACTTTCTTCAGTTCCTCCTGCAAGATTTGGAGAAATGTGTCATATGATACAATATTCCTCATCACCGAATAATTTTATCACTCTTCTTCCTGCTCATGATTCTTCATCTGATGTGCATGCACAAAGGTCCATCTTCAAGCACCAATTCCACTAAGGTACGTATATAATGCATCACCGATGGAAAAAATTCGATACCTTAGATTTAAGGTGTGGTTTTGCCTTCAGAAAAGGTCTCCAATTTCCTCTACCATGCTTATAAATGCACTATTATTATTTTTTTCCAGTTCCTTTCTTCCTTTAGGTGCACTATTTCTACATCCTTGGTTTTGATTTCTTCTCTTGCGCCCTAATTGTTGCATCCTTATCCACATTTCATCGTGCCACCTCTGTTGAGACTTTTACCAAAGCATTACTCACTTTTTCATCTGACATAATAGTAGGCTTTACTTTTATGTTTCTCGCCCGAGGTGTCTTCTTCAAACACCTTGATAAACATGTCTCTTCACATACATCAAATTATGACTCATCCATGTGTGTGTGCATAGACCATGACAGTTTCTTTCTTATGCATATGGTTGCCATATCTTCATCCATTAGCTCCCACCCATATAACTCCTTTGGTGTCACTGTGATTTGAAAAAGGGCATGCACAATTTTACCTATGTCCTCAGCATAGCCCATGACCAGTGCAACATATTTTCCACTTGTTCTTTTCAATCTTGGCCCCTTAGAAACTTGAGCATCAATATTTGAAGCTTTTTCTATTATGCCCTAAGCACTCTCTTACGCTATTTCATCTTCCTCACTTTCTCCTTCTTATTTATCATCCATTTCTTCCTCTCGTGGCTCTTCTATGTCCTCTGGAGGTGTAGGGGATTTGAGCATGCTTTCTGTAGACTCCTCCACCTCCTCACCTAGTCTCAACTTCCTCCTTTTTCTTCCAGTTGTCTCCTTCTAAGGTGAGAGTTATGGTGACCTCTAAACTGATTGTGGAGTAGCACCTTGGGTCCTGGTTCTCCTAAACACCCTTTTAAAATGATGTTCTCCTTAGACTACATCCAAGTCCTCATCACCTTCCTCTTGTGGCTAGGGTGGAGTAGTCACACACTTAGCTTCTACCCTATTTGTAGGTTGCCTCCTACCTCTAGTGCTCCAAACCACCACTATCTTCATGATCCTCTTCTTCTTCATCTACTTATATTGTCTCTGTGGGATTAGGTGCTACAACATTTTCCATTGTATGTTTACCTTTCGACTGCCCTTGGAGTGTAAACTCATTCTCCACATACTTATTTTTCTCCAACTTAGGCTTTAGTTAAAGGTACACAAGTGATGGTATGGATCCCTAACTTCCAATCTTATAGGATTCATGCTTATAACATCTTAGACTAGCCTCTCAATTTAGGCAGTCCATTCTGATATACATATGTAGTTGCAATCTATCTTCTCTGCATTGAAGCTTAGGTGGCGCACATCTAAAAACAAGTGAATTGATGCATGTAATTATCATGTTGTGAAGGAATATGGTAATTTTCACCATGGGATCTAATCCCCACCTTTCATGGTGAATCGTGTGATGTAAAAGTGCTAGTATACCCCGAACTACACTTTGCCTTCCCTACTACCAAAGGTAACTCCTTGGGTATGTGCCATTCTTCTTTGAACGCTACATGAAACTTATCATACCACTTCTCTACCCTATGCTTGAATGGTCTATTCATTGATCCTTCACATAAGTACTTGCCAAATATTTTTGCAAGTGACTTGTTCTTTATAGGATATTCCCAGATTTTCTCCTTTGGCCCATCGACACCCCGATTTCCATAAACACTAGAGATAATAGAACAACCCTGAAACTGATTTTATTTCATGTGTGCACTTCTTCAATGATAGTTTCCATCATGTAACTAGAGATGTTGTAAGTCATTCCCTGTGACATCTTCTTCACAATTTGTATCCACATTGTGTTTACTTGTGACCATCTTTCTTGGTCATTCAACCGTATCACTAAGCGTTAAGATGCTTGTATGATTGGGTACTTCTTTAATTAATAAATTTCCATGTTGTGTGGACCCTTGGTATACCCCAACTCCTTCCTTTTCTCCAAGATTGTGTCCTTCTCAGTTAAATCACTATCTAGATCTACCGTTGTGCCTTTCAACCGTATTACTATTGAGATCAACGTGGTTGTGATCCTTACCCTGCGTCTTGCAAAGTAGAAGAAGTATTCATGTACCCTGTTCATCAACCACTGGTATAAGGGTTCATATTTACTAAATTAGGGGAGATCATACAACTGGTAAAATCCAATCTACTTCAACAACATCTCCCCAGCATCATCATACACTGACATGTCTTCTGATGTGCACTTATTTGTCTTTGTGTTTAATAACACATCCAAATCCTTATTTTCATGTGTACGATGTTTGTAATCACTGATCTTGCTCTTCCAGATGTGGGAATCCCATTCCTAACCCATAATCACACCCTCTCGGATATTACTTTTCTAAGAAATTATTCTCGTGGATTCATTTGAACCTCTATTTCCACTTTCTTCTTCCCTTTAGCTCCTCTAGTAGGTGCTTTCTTTGGTGCCATCTATAACTTGCAATATTCTAACTTCAAATACTTTCCTTTTATCTCCTACAATGTGCAAACCCAAACCCTAGCTTGATTCAACATTCCCTAGTTGAAATTACATGCCCTAGCTCTTTTGTAACACCTTGCTTCACTCAAACCCTTCGTAACTGGGGATGCAAGCTTCCTCTATGTATAAATATATTTGTTACATCTCGATTCACACTATTTACACTTGAATACTCTTATCACAACTTATTCACACTTGTCTCTTTCAAATTATGGTGATTGCAATGGTAAGAATGAACTCACATCTTGTCCTTATATAGATTTTTAAAAAGTTAGTGCATTTATTACTCCTTCACCTACCAACAATCCTCTCATTAATTGACAATTTTCATTCTTTCCACACGGTACATTTTTGTACCCAAGATATAACCTTCTATCACTCCCTCATACCTTCTAGCTACAAAATTCTCTTTAGTGTGCTTCTATACGCCTGAGTACCTTGTCACTGTGCCTTCCACTGGTAGTCTTCACGACCTCCGCTTACCTCACATTACATTGTTCCATTATTTATCTCCATCTATGGTCATCTTGTCTAGAAGAAATCTCTTTTCTAACAATTCTCCAACTTTTAATAGCACTCGTAGCAATTTGTTCCTTTCATGTGTACTTATTTTCAATAGTCTTGTACCATGATATCAATAACCACCCCACACTAAGGATATGTTTAGTCCTCTGTGCATATAAATTATTCAAATAGTAATTAGCTTTTGGAATGCAAAACATTCTTATTAAACAAAAACACCAACTAAATTGACAAAGCATAGTGATAAATAAGGAAATAAATTAAGGAAAAAACATAATTCAAAACCTAATATAAATGACAACATTGGCTTATTAAAAACACCAAGAAGACTTATTTATAGTAGGGCTTCAACCTACTCTCATTGAAGTAATTGAGTAACTGTATTCCATCAATAATTTCTAATTGACAAGTGCATGTTTCAAGTATGTGAGTGAAAACATACGGCCCCAATCGGGTACTTTAAGCTTTCTGGATGGCACAAAATTTAGAATCATAAAGAAGCACCATCTATCCTATCTCAAAATTTTTGTCCATGATGTGCTTTTCATGCCATGCTTTCGCCTCACCTTTTCCTTTTTTTTACTCCAAGGTGTTATTGCTCATCGCTCATCCAGTTTGAGTAACTTTTTAATCCATTCTTCTAATTCTTGTTCATAAGCTAGACCTCCAAATAACGTAATACAAAAAGATTTGACGGTAACATGAATTCCATAGGAAGAATTACTTCCACACCAAACACTAACTGAAATGGTGTGGCTTTGTTCAACCTTTTATATGTTGTGTAATATGCCCAAAGCACTATAGATAATTTATCATCCCAATCCTTTCTTCCAACATCACATATCTTTGTCAATGTTTGGCTCAAAATTTTTTTGAAAGCCTCAACAGTTCCATTGGTCTAAGGATGATAGGGTGTCATCTTATGATGTGCAATCATGAATTCATCCAATAGTATCCTAATTGACTCATTCAAGAAATGTGTACCCCTATCACTAGTCAAACTTAAAGGGCATCCATACCTTGTAATAATATTTTCCCAAAGAAACCCGGTTGTTGTAGCACCTATACAATCCTTTGTAGGCACTACTTCTGCCCACCTTGTCGATAATATGTGTAAGTGATGATATAGTGCAATCCAATTCTACACATGACCGGTGAAATAGGACCCAACAAATCAATAGCCCATTTCTCAAATAGTTCTACACTAGTAATAGGTCTTAGAGGAATTTCATCTCATTGACCTAGTTTCCCAAGGCAATCGACAGGTGATCACATGCCTTAAAAAATTCCTTACAATCTTTATACATGGTCTCCCACCATAATCCAGTGAGTAGAATCTTGTGCATAGTGGCATCACCTACATAGTGGCCACCTGTAATACAACCATAAGCTTCCTCCATGATATATGTGCACTCATGTTCTAGTACACAATGGCATAATACTTCATCCCGACCTAACTTGTAATGTAGCATATAGGGTGCCGCGTGTATAGAAAGTTGTTTCTTCTCTTAAGATTTCATTCCTTCTAGTGTCATACCTGTTCATAGAAAGACAAAAATGTCCTCTAATTCTGATGGCACTCATTGTATCTTATAAATTATGGATCGGCATGGTATCTTAAATTTCTTGTGCTTCTTCTCCTAACTGTATTCTGGATAAATGGTCTGGTCCAAAATTACTTTTCCCTAGTTTTACCACAAATTTGAAATAAAATTCTTAAAGTAAGAGTACCCATATGCATATGCGCCCTATAAAATGGGTTTGTTTACTAAATAATCCAATTCCATTTAATCGTATAAAAGACAAATGGTGTAGCTAGTAGGTACTATCTGAATTTATGTAGCGCATAAATCATTGACAAAGCTTCATGCTCTATAGTTATGTAATTCTATTCTGCATGAGTCAACTTTCTACTAGAAAAATAGATAGGATGATCTATAATACCTTCTCTTAGATGATCTAACACCATACCAATGGCCATGATAGAGGCATCCACATGTACATGAAATGGTTTTTCCATGAAGGAAAGTGCAGAGAATAGGCGTGGTAGTAAGTTTCTCCTTTAATGTCTTGAATACACACTACTACGGTTCCCTTAGTAGAATGCACCTTTCCTTTCAGTAGCTCCTCCAAAGGTGTAGAAACCTTGGCATATCCTTTAATAAACTTCCTATAATATCATGTATGACCCAAAAATCTACACACCTCACTATGATTGGTAGGATCTTTTAAGCCGATAATGACTACAACCTTAGCTGGATCGACCAACAAACCTTCCTTATAGATTATGTGTCCTACCAGTATTCCAAATGGTGTAGAAAATATGCACTTCTTGATGTTCAAAGATATACTCAACTATCTACATTTTTCAAACATTAATAAAAGATTGTCACAATGATCTCTTACTAATCCATACACCATCCAATCATCTAAATAAACCTATAAGAAGTTTTGGATAAATTCCTTGAATGTTTGAACAACTATGCGTGAAAATACCGCAGAACAATTTTTAGACCAAAAGGCATCACAATATAGGTGAAGCTACCCCATTCAATAGTAAAATTAGTTTTTTCCTAATCCTCCTGGGAAATCCTAACCTGATGATACCCAGAGACCCCATCTATAAACAAATAGATTTCACACCCTACAATTCCTTCTAGTATTTCCTCAGTGAATGGTGTAGGAAATGGATCACTCACAAATGCAGCATTCATCTCCCTGTATTCCATGCAAATCCTAATCCAACCATCCTTGTTGATACTGATCACCATTAGACTAACCCATTCTGACTCTTCCGGGATTGATGATTCTAGACTTCAACATTTTGTCAATCTCTTCTTTAAAATTTTCATGAAAGTTGGGGTTCATCCTGTAGGGTCTCTAACTAGGAGACCACCCTCTTTAATCTTTATCGTCATCTCCCCTAATGATTCATGCACACCTTTAAGCTCATGGTACCCCACGGGGGAATAAATCCCGATAATCCTGTAGTAACTCTATGATTTTTTTCACTTCGAGTCTAATCGCAGTCTCCAATTATGGCATCCTTAGGCTTAGTATCTAATCTAATATTTACTTTCTTTGTCTTCATATGTTCATTATAAGTGTGCGTGGTTTTATCTAAACTATCCAAAATCTCATGCCTACCTGTTGAATGATTTACATCTAGATTTTCTACTTCCTCATCATCCACTAAGTAGACCTTTTTCCTTTTTCTTTCTCAAGGAAAACACATCAAGTAGTGTGGCATTGGCCTATGTTTCTTCAACAAAATGCACTCCCCGAGTTTCCTTCATCCAATAAATCCCGTATGAGTTCTTCGCCTTGCACTATCTCCCATAGTCAAGAACATTATGACCTTTAATGCCTCTTCCACTAGAGACTTCATAGAGAAGTAGTCAAACATCCGGGTCATTCCCGTAATTAAATCCTTCCGATTTCTAGTCTCTCTATGGAGTTCTCGCATACACATACCAAACATTCACACATCCTTATAAAGTGGAATAAAAATTATGCACCCAGAGCAAAGGTGGTAAAACTTCCTGCCCTCTATCCAGAGTCTCTCACACTACTGAATGTGGTGCTAAATAGGTTGATTACCATGATAAGTAAAAATTTCAGTAGGTGCATTACTCCTAACTAACCTAGTAGCAAGAGCAATCCTAAGTTCATTCCTTCCTACAACATTATCCTTATGGACTACCCACCAAAGAAGCTACTTTCCCATGTAGGGTATATGCTAGCATATTCTTTCTCTCCAGTGGGTTTATCCACTATTATTCCATGGTACACAAGAACACCATAGGGTCTCCTTCTCTAGTGTAACAAAACATCGAGTTGTTACTCTATTCTTCGATATAACGCAGTTTTCTAACCATATGAAGTATGCTCTTTACTTCACACCCTACCAACTCATAAGTGTTATGAGCCCAATCATCACAAACAACACTTGTAGTATCACTAATAGAATATGCATCCTCATACTTAAAGATTCCTTCGTACATGGATCAAGCACCTCTAGATCTAGGATAGTGCGTACATAAATCCTATTCAGTCTTCTTCACTCAAGGGCTCAACATAGGGTACAAATTTTCCATCTCATAAAGGGGTAATAACTCTTTCCTCTTTATTTTCAAAGCTGATATAACCCTTGTTCAACAAAAGATCAGAATTATTTGCATAGCATCAAGGACACCCTAGTAGTGTTGGGAAGCCATCCGACTCTTCCAAAGACTAAAACCTCAAAATCTCCATTGAACTTTTCTCCTTGTATGGTAATGGATACATATTTCAAAACTCCAATGGTAGTGGCCTTACTCCAGCTTAGTCATGAACAAAACATTAGAGGATGGCTGCAATGGAGGTCTTCCCATTTATACCCATCCATCCAAAGTAAGAACATTGAATTCCATGCATGTGTCAATCAATATATTACTCAATAGCCACCCATCTACAACAACATTAAGAGTTATTTCCTTGTCATAATAGATGTTATGAGGAGGAATATTTACATGTAGGATCTGCCATCCAGTCTCAATACTTTCGTGTAGGGTGTTTCCCTTTAACAAATTCCCCAATAGTGGAATGATATTCTCTTAGTGTAAAAATTTGCACACTTCTCTCAAGTCATCCATATCAGTTTGGATCGTCCTCTCGATTCATTCTTTTCCTCCATCTTTCATGATTTCTCCCTTGAAGATTGTATTTCACCCTAAATATTCCTGAGTACCTCCATGATTTCTTGGTAAACCTCCTTCTAATGAGAAATATCTAGGTACCGTACATGTAGAACCTCCTCCTTAATGATGGTAGGCTTCGCTGCAATGCTTCTTTTATGTGTGCCGCTCAAAGCATGGGTCGTGATATTTATCTCAGTAATGCCTTGGATTCTGCTTCCAAATTGGGCATCCATTGGTTTTCCATAGCATCATTGTATCCTAACCATCCATGTGGCTTTGTTTTCTTGTTTATGCTGCTTATTATGATGATCATACAAATCCAGAATTCGTCATAACTATGATTCTTTCCATAGAAAGAACATCTAATATTCTAAGGTCATTCATGCCTATAGTGGTGTGGAGATCCACATGTGTAACATGTTGCATGATGGAACTCACTTCTTCCACCACCCTAGCCTCAGCCTCCATATCCTCCTCAAAACTCTTTACCTCTTCCACAACCTCCTTCAAAACATCCATTATGATCATAGCGTGCTTGATTGTGATCTTGATGCTCACCTTTTCCTTGAGAGTTATCTAATACTCCTGTCTGTCACACACCAATATCTATGGCATCATGGATCTGACCAATCAACCTACATTCTTCCATATCTTGAGTCGTGGACCTATAAATTTTACAATAGCAAGAGGCATTCTTCCTTATCGCGCATTGTAGCAATGGGAAACAACTGACATCATGGTTTAAATGACATATCGCATAGTCTAACAACAATGAGGATACCGATATGTGGGAACAACTATCCTTTGTGTGACCTTCCAATTCAAAATATGTACACCGATCCCTTTGTGTGTCTCATGTGCTAAATTTTTGATAGCTTCTCTAACTTTTTTTTTCCATAGTTGCGATATGTGCTTCTAAAATGGGCTCACACTAGTGTCTATACTTCTAACCGCCTCAACGCGTAAGGTTGATTCAAGTACTTCACATAGATCGAGTGTATGCTTTATGTGATAATGCCCTTCTAAAAGGTATTATTAGGCCCCAATGAACCATCACAGTATGCTTTGGCTGCATGAATATCATAAGAAATCTTAGATAATAGTGTTTTGAAATGAGCATCATACTCTCTGACACTTTCATTAGTGACTTGATTAGTATCCTTGAGCACACTTATACTCTTCTCGCTCAAAATCTGAGATATTAAATTCTTTAAGGAAAGCACCTTTAAAAGTTGCATAGTCTACGCAAGTTTGATCAGTGGTCAAAATTTTGTACCAAGTGTGTGCGCACCCCTTGTAACGTAGTAGAAAATTGAATTTCCCTACACTAAAAACCATGATTCCTTTAATGTGCCAAGTATTTCACACATGTGCACATGTTCGGTAGATCTTCTATACCCCTATACTCTAGGAGATGAAGAGAGATCTCCATGCAAATATTTTGGGGTTCGTGCAAACCTTTCCCACCTAATCTAGAACCTCTTATGTTTCCTCTGCATCCGGAACCACTAGATACAAAAAAACTAGAGCCACCCATACGTCTTGATCCTAACCATGTAGCTAGAGTTAGACTAGAAGATGTAATTCCTTGTGTCCCAATAGTAGTACTGAACTACACCTCGACAGTCTGTGAAGTATTACTACTCCTTAAGAGAGTCCAAAAGTCTTCATGCCTGAATTCGTATAGATGATACACCGAAAAAGGTACTCCCATATAACAATGAAGTTATTTGTGCTGCCATCATTGTGATTTTTATATGACTCACTACTGCTCTCCCATGACCTAAATTATCTTGTTGACTATTTGTTATACTAGATATTGGAAAACCAAATGCAAGGGCAAGGTTGTCAAGTGGATTCGATACACACCCCCGGCCTAGGTTGTTTATACTAGTGTGCTTCTAGGTGAGGCTGAGGAGGGTTCCCTATCATGCTTTAACAAATGGGGGAGTTCTTGATTCTTGGGTTCCACGTCTTCTACGTGAAATTCAAACTCTTCCTAAACTATGTCTCTCCACAATGCCATTCACTTTGCAACATCCCATTGTTTCTCTATCTCCTTCTTGCATGCCTCATTATACTAAGCCTTCTTTCCTCTCTTTTCCTTTCTTTCACTAGGTCTACCATCTTTAAAAAAACTTTCTCCCGCCCCTATGCGTGGTGGGGTTTAGTGTACCATCTATTTGTTCTCAAAGTTCGGGGTTACCATCAAAATATTGATCACTAGTGGAATTCCTTGCAGTAAGTTCCCTTGGGATATCATAAAAATTGGAACTCCAATACCTCACGGGAATGAATAAGTGGAAATTTATTACTCCAATATATATTTGTTCAAAACACAACAGAATCATGTATCCATAACACAATTCCAAATTAGATCAGCATCATAAAGGGTATGAAATTCTCCCCCTCCAAACAAGTTTTCGATATCTCAAATTCCATTTTGACACATAAGCAACCATCCACTCATAAAGTTATACTAGAAAGATAATGAAGAAGCTCTATTACAAATATTCATACTGATTCTTCTCCACCCAAGTGCATGGGTCAAAATCGATACGATGTTGAACCTTCATGTGTATTCTTCTTCTAAATCTTTAATCCACTCCTCAATGCTTTCTAGGGTCAATGGGTATGTATTCATCATGAACCATCTTGATAACAATTGAAAAATAGGTCCCAACAATGAAACTAATGATGCAGCCTAGAATTCACCCTGTAAAAGCCCAAGTGCAATCGACACATCACTCAAAATAGATGAGCACTCACCTAAAGCATGCATGTAAAGCACACACCAGGTTTGCACAGAAAATATAATTCACGGAATAATAATTTACCTTCAATATTCATTCAAGTTTGTATTACAGAATATATAGAATAACTTGTTCCTATAATTTAGGAAACAAGTATAACCACTAACTCCATCAAGCCTATTTACGTGGGTGAGTACAACCTACTCAACCACTACACAAGCCAACAAATATTAGTTGTTTATAAAACAACTAATTACAATAGTAATTCCTTTTACATTAATAATACACAAACTATATTATAATGTGAAGCACTAAACAAGATATTCCTAACATTCCCCCCCTTAGTGCGAACATGGTAGAAAAACATCCACACTCTCAACTGCAGTATGCTCACCCCTGTGGCATGTCCAACTCTGTGACTCATGACCTTGATCCAAAAGAAAGGCTCTCTCCTTCCATGGTTTTAAATAGGCTTACCACAAACCTTGAAGTGACAGGAACCTCATCAACTGTCCACCTCGTGTGGTTTTCTGGATTCTCCCACAAACCCTTTCAAGATCCATGAACTGACTTACTCTGGTGCTATTGTTCACCACTATGCTTATACATCAGGGAATTATGTAGGAAACACAACTTGCATATGACAAAACTGCAGAATAGAAGAAATACTCTTGAAAAATTTCACATTACTTCCTATAAGAATCGTAATGTTCTTAATTATAGTCTCTGTCTTTGATCGCTGCCACTCGATCTCGAACAAAGATAGAAAATCGCCACTTTGCCACTGGAAGCTTTCCTTGACTAAGCCATTTTGGGTGCGAATGGGAATGGAACATTGGTATGTATTTCCCCCACAATGTGAAATTCCACTCATATAGATACTGAGAAACAAAATGCATCAAAGAACATACTCCTAAATGGATCTTGCTAGTTAGGTCTTGCTGCACATGGTCACTAATGCTAGTGAACATATTCTCCTAGCTAACCATCTTCCAACGAAGTACGGCAGTCAGAGGACCAAGTCAGTCAGAGGATCGTCGATACCATCATCTGCGCTCCAACACAAATCTTTTTCCAACATCCATCAAATACCAAACAAAACAGGAACTCTGAAAAAGAATCACACCAAGCTGAAACTGGAACACTGCAAAACTCAAAAACAAGTACTCACACTGCACACCTGTGCCACCAAATCATTCTGTGCGGCCCCGTCGTTGGTGACTGACGAGAGGTCGCTGTTCGACCTCCTTCCTCCGATGCCTCCTTCCTCCATTAACATGCTGCTAGCTCAGCCGGGTTTGGATATGAAGCTCATTTGTTTCCACATTGAAGTTATTCTCCCCCCGCAATGTGAAACATTTTAGTTTTAGGACGTCGGGTACAACCGATAATGCGTCCCACAAAATAGCCAAAAAATATGATATTTTTCAAAGTGGGTATTTTATCCCAAAATTAGAACCACTATAATGAGAATTAAAAAATAAACACTTTTGCAAAAAACGGTGCTCAATTTTGAGTTACCGTGCAAAAGTTATTGAGGTTACAATTTCCCATAAATTGGTCCAATTAAAATAAAATTGAATTGCCCTCAAAATTCAATTATTAAGCAAAAACTATAGAAATATATATATATATATATATATATATATATATATATATATATTAAACTATAGTTTTGCTAAATAATTAAAAAAAATTGACCAATAAGAAAAAACCTGTGTGTTGCATTTCTTTTCCCGGATGTGCATTTCCAGCCACAAAAATGTCTGTTTGACAGCAATTTTATCATATCTACATTCTGAATCTGACCCTGATGTAAACTACAAAGTTGTGCGTCTTTTTCTCATCTTTTCAACCCAAAAAGAATCGCCTCAATCTGATGTTTTATGAGGAAGATATGTTCATTTTACTGAACACTACTTGCTGTATTTTTTTGGACGGATTTTTGAATATTCTCTTTGGCCTCTTAAATCTTCTTGGCTCTCATAGGAATAACCTGCTCTGGTACCAAATGTAAAGCACACACCAGGTTTGCACAGAAAATATAATTCACGGAATAATAATTTACCTTCAATATTCATTCAAGTTTGTATTACAGAATATATAGAATAACTTGTTCCTATAATTTAGGAAACAAGTATAACCACTAACTCCATCAAGCCTATTTACGTGGGTGAGTACAACCTACTCAACCACTACACAAGCCAACAAATATTAGTTGTTTATAAAACAACTAATTACAATAGTAATTCCTTTTACATTAATAATACACAAACTATATTATAATGTGAAGCACTAAACAAGATATTCCTAACATTCCCCCCCTTAGTGCGAACATGGTAGAAAAACATCCACACTCTCAACTGCAGTATGCTCACCCCTGTGGCATGTCCAACTCTGTGACTCATGACCTTGATCCAAAGAAAGGCTCTCTCCTTCCATGGTTTTAAACAGGCTTACCACAAACCTTGAAGTGACAAGAACCTCATCAATTGTCCACCTCGTGTGGTTTTCTGGATCTCCCACAAACCCTTTCAAGATCCATGAATTGACTTACTCTGGTGCTACTGTTCACCACTATGCTTATACATCGGGAATTATGTAGGAAACACAACTTCATATGACAAAACTGCACAATAGAAGATATATGAAAAATTTCACATTACTTCCTATAAGAATCGTAATGTTCTTAATTGTAGTCTCTGTCTTTGATCGCTGCCACTCGATCTCGAACAACATAGAAAACTGCCACTGCCACTGGAAGCTTTCCTTGACTAAGCCGTTTTGGGTGCAGAATGGGAATGGAACATTGGTATGTATTCCCCCCCACAATGTGAAATTCCACTCATATAGATACTGAGAAGCAAAATGCATCGAAGAACATACTCCTGAATGGATCTTGCTAGTTAGGTCTTGCTGCACATGGTCACTAATGCTAGTGAACATATTCTCCTAGCTAACCATCTTCCAATGAAGTACGGCAGTCAGAGGACCAAGTCAGTCAGAGGATCATTGACAGTCATCTGCGCTCCAACACAAATCTCTTTCCAACATCCATCAAATACCAAACAAAATAGGAACTCTGAAAAAGAATCACACCAAGCTGAAACTGGAACACTGCAAAACTCAAAAACAAGTACTCACACTGCACACCTGTGCCACCAAATCATTCTGTGCGGCCCATCGTTGGTGACTGACGAGAGGTCACTATTCGACCTCCTTCCTCCGATGCCTCCTTCCTCCATTAACATGCTTCAGCTCAGCTCAGGGGTTTGGATATGAAGCTCATTTATTTCCACATTGAAGTTATTCTCCCCCCGCAATGTGAAACATTTTAGTTTTAGGACGTCGGGTACAACCGATAATGCGTCCCACAAAATAGCCAAAAAATATGATATTTTTCAAAGTGGGTATTTTATCCCAAAATTAGAACCACTATAATGAGAATTAAAAAATAAACACTTTTGCAAAAAATGGTGCTCAATTTTGAGTTACCGTGCAAAAGTTATTGAGGTTACAATTTCCCGTAAATTGGTCCAATTAAAATAAAATTGAATTGCCCTCAAAATTCAATTATTAAGAAAAAACTATAGAAATATATATATATATATATATATATATTAAACTATAGTTTTGCTAAATAATTAAAAAAATTGACCAATAAGAAAAAACCTATGTGTTGCATTTCTTTTACCGGATGTGCATTTCCAGCCACAAAAACGTTTGTTTGACAGCAATTTCGTCATATCTACATGCTGAATCTGACCCTAATGTAAACTACAAAGTTGTGTGTCTTTTTCTCATCTTTTCAACCCAAAAATAATCGCCTTAATCCGATGTTTTATGAGGAAGATATGTTCATTTTACTGAACACTACTTGCTGTATTTTTTTGGACGGATTTTTGAATATTCTCTTTGGCCTCTTAAATCTTCTTGGCTCTCATAGGAATAACCTGCTCTGGTACCAAATGTAAAGCACACACCAGGTTTGCACATAAAATATAATTCATGGAATAATAATTTACCTTCAATATTCATTCAAGTTTGTATTACGTAAATATATAGAATAACTTGTTCCTATAATTTAGAAACAAGTATAACCACTAACTCCATCAACCCTATTTACGTGGGTGAGTACAACCTACTCAACCACTACACAAGCCAACAAATATTAGTTGTTTATAAAACAACTAATTACAATAGTAATTCCTTTTACATTAATAATACACAAACTATATTATAATGTGAAGCACTAAACAAGATATTCCTAACAATGCAAAGGTACTTTGCACCCTCTTTAGGGTTGTTGTTGCAGGATGTCATCATGATGAATAATTAATGCATTCAAATCCATCATTACTACATCATTCTATAATGCATGTATAGATCTAGTTCTAGAGAATAATAAATTTAAATGATAACCATGATGAAATGAAGTATGTAAGATCCAATTATACTCAAAATTAACACTTTGATTCACCAATACACGCCATTATATAAAACATAGTAATAAATAAAAGCTTCTTACAATAATAACATCATGTGCTCTTGTGCGTAATAGATTTTGATAGAATAAATTCACACTAACTCTTCCCTCACTTCATACTTATATATCTCTATATATATCTCATACTACATAGACCATTACATATTTATAAGGGTGGGGACTTACTCTTCACCACTTATCCAATCTCAAAATAGGTCGCATGCTATTATTAGCCATGCACCATTACAATAATAGCCACACATGCAAGTGTGCTAATAATAGACTTCTTTTAGTTAACTGTCCATAGTAAATCTATTCTCATTATGTACCCATGCAAAGCGCTTCATAGCCGATCCTCCAAATATAGCCAATGTGTGTCACAAAAGTCTTTAACTAGTTTGTGTGTTTGACATACTATCTTGAAAAATATCATACATGTGAAAAATGGATAGGTCCCAAATCTATATTTCTTCTTCGCGTGTAATTATTTCCCGACCATTCCCCACCTTTGAACGCATTCTCTTATTCTCGTAAGAAACTTCTATATTTTTTTCACTAAGTTCCATATTTCGATTGGCCAACACTTAGCAAACATGTTGTCAAGTTGCTCTAGGTAGATAGAGGAGGTTCTCGAGATCGTGAGACGAGCACACCTTGTTACCACAAAGGCAATCTTTTCCCTTGATCCTTATGGTATTCACATGCTTGTCGAAGAGTGAACACATCTAATAAGTGAGTTGTAATAATTGTTGTCACTTTTAGTATATAGATAGTTTGCAGATTTGTAGCTTTGGGATGACTCTCCTTGATTTGACTTCTTCTCATTAGGCTTACCATGCTTAGGGAATGGTTATTTCAATATCCCCATCTTTTCATTTTGCATTTGAATTTTCTCTGGTGCATCAACTTCTATCTCTTTGTGTTCGATAAGATCTTGGATGTAGTGACGAAGTCTTAGGAACTTTTTTATCTTGTGTCCCTTTACACAATGAAAATTGCAATATTCATGCTCATTATACTATGACATTATACGAGCATTGTCATAAAAGGGTTGTGTTTTTGAATAAGGCACCATGTGGACCGCATCCAATTATTTTTATATTACGAAAAATACTCGTTAATAGGAGTGATCATTCTACGTTTAGGTAGTGGTTGAATAGGTCCTTTTTTAGTTTAAAGGTTGACCCACTTGAACTATTTGTACCCGTTTAGAATCCTTGATCCTATCTCCCACTACATTCTTGTTTTTGTTGAAGATCTTTGGATTTTATTTTGGTTTTGCATGTTGATTATCTTTAGAAAATGATTTCATTGTTCCATTTGCAACTAGGGCCTTTTTCTATTTGTATAGCCTTTTCAATAACCTCTTTAAATGTATGGACATAATTCATTTGTAAATGGAAAGAAATGTCTAGATTTAGATTGGTTATAAAGATGCTCACAAGATACTTTTTGGGAAATTCACAAGGGAAGCGGCTAGCTATCCCCCGCCATCTTTGTAAGAATCTCACGAATGTTATATTAGGACATTTTTTAGTATTACAAAATTCTTCCATAGTTATGTCACTTTCTATGTTGTATGAGAAATGTTGAACAAACCTCTCTACCAATTCAGGCCATGTGAATATGGATCCATGAGGTATGTGAGTAAACCATTCTAAGGATTGGCCTCCCAGGATTTTTGGAAATAGCCATAGGAGGTAATTGTCACTATATGCCACTTCTTGGCATGCCATGTAGAAATATTTCACATGATCATGTGGGTTTCCTTTCCCTTTATTTTTCAAACTTTGGCATGTCAAATTTCTTGGGAAAAGGTTGAAGAAACATAGTTTTGTCAAATGGATGGGGACATAGTTCTTCATATTGATATCTCTTACTATGTCCTCCATTGTTTTATTGAAGGCTTACAAGTGTTGATTTCATGGATTATAGTTCCTATGCAATAATTTGGTACTTCGTAGGAGAAGGTGGCACGTATAAACAATTGTTCTTTGATGTTTCTCTTTATTGGTAATCGATATCAATAATTTTGACATTAGGATTATCCTTTTGTACATTTTTGTTTGTTTCCTTCTATACATGAGATGTTAGTAAGGATAATTGTTGATTAAGGTTTTGGATTTGTTTTTGAATAGTGACTTCTTTTTCATTAGGTTCTTCTTTGTCTTCATCATGTGGGGTTGTTCCACGTTTCCATGTTCTATTCTAACTCTATGTGGTATCTTGATGAATGGAATTTTATAACCCACCATGTTGTCATTTCCTACATTGGATGTGGAAGCATGTCCATGTGTTAGGATGTCTTCCATGTTGATGAGAGGTTGTTCTTCCTCATTGGCTTCATTTGTAGGTGGAATTGTCGCATGTTCTATAGGAATCCTAGCTCCTAATTCGACTACTCTTGCTTTGGCACCTGATCTTTTTTATGAAAAGGAATTCATCCAATATAGTGGGGTCAAAAATAAACTCTATATGAGGTGATCCTATTTCATCACCACTATGATCTATCATTTCTTCTATTTCATTTTCTATGGAGAAAAGAGGTCTCAAGTTATGACCAATAACTGGATTTGACCCTTGTTTGGTGGATTTTCCCATGCATATTTTGTTTCAATTACTTGTTTTCTAGCTCTTAGTATTATTTTGGGGGCCATGATGTATGATATCTTCACTAAGGTGTTTTAAATTTTGTTCAAAAGGTATTAATCAAACCTAAGTGAGAGTCTACAAATTTCAAAGAATGTCAATAGCTCAAAGTATAATGAATGTCAAAGGATCAATGTGAAAAAGTGTTTGTTCTAAATGAATAGTTCAATAATGACAAACAAGACACAATCACACAATGTTTAGTTCTAGACCAATCAATCAAATGATGTACTTTCTAAGTTTATTTCCAAATGGTAGTTGGTGTTGCAAGATGATTAACAAAATTTCACCAGCTTATGTCAAGTTCAAAGAAATGAACAAGGCATAAGTAATAACAAGAAGTTAATGCGATCCCCAAAAATGTATACTAAAAGTGAGCTTGGATCCAATAAAGACCTATATCCTAAAAATTGGTATTTACGATGTTGAATAGCACAATAATACCACCAAGATATGTTAACCAAAAATTTCGAAAACATAAGGTATTAATATCAAGATGATATTGATATAACACACATAAATGGTAAAACTCAACACTTCAAAATTGAGTTAGTAATTGAAATAAAAATAGGGCTAGAGTATACCAAGGAATTATTAGAGTGTGCATAGCATAACGTCATATATATATATATATATATATATATATATATATATATATATATATATATATATATATATATATATATATATATATATATATTTTAGGCCAAGTTTATGAGAAACAAGACGTAAATACCGAAATTGTAGCAACATGATATAAAAAAAGTAACAATTCAAAGGAGAATCAAGGTGATGAATCAAAAATAACTATGATTATTATCTTGACTTGGGTATCAAGATCAAAAAATTCTACCAATGATATGAAAACATCTCCACACACTTTAGACATTTAACAACTCAACCGCAAACATGGATAAGCATAAAAAACTCAAGTGGTGAATACAATCAATTAACAACAAAAGGGTAGTCACTCTTCTTATAATTAAAAAGTGTCAAAAGAAAGTGAAGGAAGTAGATCAATTGGGGGTGAAAAGTATTTCCCCACTTTGGTAGAGTTTCACCTCACCTTCAAGTGAGTGAGAAACTAAGAAAAATTAATGCTTCACATGTTTCGTGTTGAATAATGGCTCTCAACTCAAATTAGTTTTGAAATGGTCAGAGTTATCTCCTCATCAAAGATATATTTCTAGGTGGTTCACTTAACTATGTGTCAAAATTTATCTAAGAGTGAGCTTAGTTTTCCAAGGTTTCCCAAGGATTATTGTAGGATTATTTGTAATAAATGTGTGCATCGTGTACTCGACTATGGTCATGATACGAATAACTTTGATGATAAATCTCATGTGTATACTAGTCAAGTAAGTGTGCAGAGAACTTCCATTTCTTCCATAAGGTTCCCTCTTATGTGGAATACTTTAGGGTTCATAGGACCACCCCCATTATTATAGCTTAAGGCTTATGCCAAAGGGGTTATGTCCTAGTTTTAAGCGGATAGGGCGTACTGTTATCCAAACCTACAAATAATTTTTTTTTAAATATAGTGTGTTTTTAATCTTTTAGAATTAATGTGGTTTAGTCATTTTTCCATTTGGTAACCTATAACACATGTGTAGTTAGAAATGTTTGTTTCAAACTCCTTTCTTTAACAATCATTTTTAGGTCCTGCACTCAAGTGTTAGAAATTATCCAAACAAATCAAATTATTTAAAAGGTGATTAAGAGTTGCATTTTATTCTCAAGATCAGCCAAGGATGCAAGATAAGACCATACATAACAAATAATCCAACTAAAAATCGTGATAAATGTTCATTCTCTTAAACCAAAAATGAAGTTAGAAAATGAATATTAAATTTATTTTGATTCTTAAGATCACCTCAAATCATAAATGAAGAGAATACACAAACTTTATCCCAACTAGATAGAAATGGAAAATTTTAAATCAAAGGACCATAAAAAAATGCTTTGTAAAAGGTTCATTCCCTTAAGCAAAATGAATAATCAAATTTCCAAGTTAATCCAAATGTTAAAAAGATAGAGATCAAATTTTTTTTATTCTCAAGATCACCAAAAGGTGTAAGAGAAGAGCATACACAATCTTTGGTCTAAATCAAGTAAATCATGGAAATACAACATTCATCAAAACATTAGACATGTTAGAAAATGACCAGTTTTACAATAAAGGGAAAACCTAAAATTTTGTAAGTATAAATCCTTAATTTATGTTTTCATTGCATATTTTAGTTCAATACCTTTCCAACACAAAAAAACTAGATTCATTTCAAGTTAGGGATCAAAATTTATGGCCTTCGGAAGATGGGCTACATATATTCTATTATGCTCATGGGTATACACTTAACATGTACTCAAAAAATGTGAAAAAATGTTCCTTAATCTACAAAACGGTCAAATTTTTCCAACCAAGATTAAATTTTGACAACAACCCATCACATTAGTATATGAATAAAAGACTCAACACTATCAAACATTAACATTCATGATCAAAAACTTAACATTTTCAAGAAATTGACAAAACTAGCATGTAGAGTGATGAAAAAGTAAGATCTAAAAATGAAAACATGGATAAATATTGAACTTTTCTCACAAAGATTTAATTTTGATAGAAACCTAGAAAATTAATGTGTAAATAGAAGACTCAACACTATCAAACACTAACCTACATATGCAAGAATTTAAGATTTTCAAGAAATTGACAAAACTAACATGTAAAATGTTGAAAAATGAAGCTCTAAGCATGAAAACATGGAGAAATCTTGACATTTTCCCATCAAGATCCAATTTTAACAACATTTCACCTCCTTTATACCTACAAAGAATACTCAACACATGAAAACTCAACAAAACAAGTTTTTTTATTAAGGGTAAATAGTTTTGAAGGGACTATACCCTGTATACAAAAGGGCTCAAAAGCCAGATAACAAAAGAGGTAGAAACAACCCAAAAAAGAGCAAAACAACCAACACCAGAGGGCTCAATAGCCAGATAATACAACATAGTAATAGAAAAGGATCAAGACGTACAGTGATCCGAAAAACAACAGAAGAGACCAAAAAACTAACAAGAGATATCCATCACTGAATATCTCAACCAAAAAATAGCACCAAAACCATTAGTCAACAAACTTCGCAGCAAGTAAACAACAACACAGCTCTACATCACTTGATAGCCCGGTCAATCTTGGCTTTGATCATTTGAAGCAAGACAAAGAATGCAATGGTGGTGGCCTGAGAAGGGTCTTTCAAATCCACTTGAGCAATTGCAATATATATTTTCCCCTTGGGGCCCCAAATGTCCTCAGTAATCCCGCTGAGACTGCATACACTATGAACATGTTTTTCGATGAAATTGTAAATACTTTTAAGGAAGATAGGATACAGTCATTACGGATTTTTACATTTCCCAGTCTGCCATCCAAAGATTGAAGCTTCTTGAAAACTTCAGCAGTGACATCCTCCTCATCATCATTTTGTAGTTTCCCTTTTCCCTTAGCTTTTTCCATATTTCTGATAACACTCTTAAGCTCTTGAATTTCCTTTTCCATCCTACCCACTCTGACCAAAAAATCCTCCTCCTTAGGCTCCTCCACCGGATGGCTGATGTGCAAGAGACTCTCGGCAAGCTCGAGGTCTTTGTGACTTCTAAGAACCCTCTGAGAAGCAGGGACCTTAGTTTTCATACCCTTCCTTTTCTTGCTAGATGAAGCAGTGTCAAGCTTCCTTTCAAGTAGGGGGAATGGAGGTAGGGGCGGGGGAGGAATGAAGGGAGAGGGAGGAGTAGAATCCAAGCAGGGAAAGGTTGAGCAGTGGTGGTGAATAAGCAGTATTAACCCTTGATGGAGTGGAACTGCCCTAGTATGATTTTTCACTTCCAGAATGATTTCTCTAGCTAGTTTATAAAGTAATGAGGGAAGTTGATGATTATGTTTCTACAAAAGTGATTAAGAAAGATCAATTTTTTTAGGAATAGTGACAAATCTCCCCTCAAGAGTTACATACCCAACAACCATCCTCGTGAGCTCAAAAATTCTCAGGAACCGAAGCCAAGTTGATGCTGGCTGTCACAAATTCAAGATGTTGCCCTTCGTCCATGAATTTTTTACCTCCACCTCTCTGTCCACCCTCTTGTGAAAGAATTTGGTGCCATCAAGACTAAGCCCAGTGACTTGAGTGATAAGCTCCTCCGTTATCTCAACCTCAATGTTGTTGTACTTAACTACATGATTCTTCCGTCCCTGTAAATTTAATAAGGATATCCTGATCAAAATCTTAGATTCTTTCAATAAAATTTACAAGATCCCCACTTTGAAGATAGTTCCAAATCCCTGTATCATCTTTCCATGCTGGATTATGGGTGGGCTCTGTCTTGCAAGGCGGACCCCCCATTTTTCCAGTGACTCTACCCGCAACGGTAAAAGTTTTAGCACTATGCGTATCAGTCTTAGCTTTGTTTTTGAATCTCTCCCAATCGTGTGAAAAGATGTAATTATTAGACCTTACTTTGTAATTAGTGACCCGCTCCTTAGCGTCCTCCCTATGACAAGTAATGATGGTTGTCCAGGTCACACAAATCTTAGATGATGTCATCATTCTGTACTTAAAAACCACTCCTTAGCATCAACATTACAGCCATTAGTGATTACTTTCCAAGCCATGTAAATCATTGATGATGTCTTTATTAACTTGAGTGGGAAGAATGTCCCCCTTAGCCAAGTTTGAAAAGTATTGTTAACCCCAAATTTTTCCAAACCATCTGCGACCCTATTGCCTTCACGATAGGTGTGATTGATTTCAACATTTTCAAAACTCTTGCAGATATCAGTAGCTTCAACAATAAAATCTCTGATTGACCAGCTGGGGGGTTGCTTTTTATTTAAGAGATTGATAATGTTCAGTGAATCACCCTCAATTATAATATTCAGAATATTACAATCCCTGACTAGCCTTATTCCCCACAGAGCAGCAAGAGCTTTAGAGTAATGATTAGTTTGCCTACCCATTTTTCCAGAAAAAGTAGCAACAAAATAGCCTCTGTGATCTCTGATGACTCCTCCACCTCCAGAATCTCCCAAAGGTGGAGGATAGATCAATATGTGCAAAAGAGGGTTAGTAACTTAAATTGAAACATAACTACAAAAATTTGAAATTAAGTGCAAAGGACAACAGAGTAAGTCCCACCGGGTGTGCCAAATGTGTATATGAATTAGTTGACAATGTAAAATAAATTAGATATAACACCTAATAGCCTCAATACTATGCTACATAGATCAATAAACCATCATGCTTAGAGCTTAAGCAATGCTAATCTATTAACATATTTGCATTAGAACATGAAATGAATATTCAAACTAACATGGTAAAAAAATTAACCTATATCTCTAATTAAATGCTAATGAAATGAACCTATTTAGAACATTAGTAATCAAAAGAGTTTATTGTGTGCTTGAATCCCAAGGTTTTGAACACTGCAATCTTGTAAATCCATGGCCACAAGACCATTTGACATATCTCCATATGACTTCAAATCTTGGATGGATGAATGCAATAAATGAAGATAGCTAGCTCCTCTAATGGAATAATTCCCTAAGATGATAAAATGACTATAGTATAGAATCTATGCTCATTTAGGTGTAAGTAGAAAGGTTAGAGAAGGGTTCCTTTTATAACCTAATGGTTTGAAAGAAGCTTTGCATCCTATTGTATGTGGGATAGTATCAAATCTAGGTTGGTTATGGATAAGCATGGTTTAGAAGTGGTTGAGTTTACTTTATGAGAGTTTAGTTTGTCCTCTAGTGACTCACGGGATTGAGGGGGTTTATTAATTAACCAAAGTGATTAATTAATAGGTGTGCAAGCTTATAAAAACTTTTTAGAGGAATAGTTAGTATGATTTATGTTATGAGAGGATTTTAATCAAATAAATGACGATTTATTGATTAAATAGAAGAGAGAATTAATTAATTAAGAATAATTAATTAATCTAGATAGAAATGGGTATTAATTAATTAGAAATAATTAATTCATCTAGATAGAAAGGGAACTTAATTGATTAGAAATAATTAATTAATCTAGATAGAAAGGGGAGCTTAATTAATTAGAAATAATTAATTAATCTAGATAGAAAGGGGAGCTTAATTAATTATAATTAATTAATTAATCTAGATAGAAAGGGGAGATGATTAACTAAGGTCGTTAATTGATGTTTTTTTTTCGATAGAAGATTTAATTAACTACCATAATGTAATTTTTTAACGATGATATTTGAGAAAATGTGCGATATTGACGATGTGTCGTCAATTTGTAGGAAAGGGTATAATTAACGCAATTTATGTATTTAAATTTATTGAGCTAAATTATAGGTGTCTACAAAATGGATTCCTTCTCCTTCTCAACATTATTATGGACTTCAACAACATCCTTGATCAATATTTTTCCTTAAGTAAGGAGTCATTAGATCTAACTATCCACTTCCCACCCCGTTGTCCAATATTCTCACAAGAGTGTTGCAATTTTTCCTGTTAATTACCCGATAATCACACTTGGATCACCGAAAGTACTTGTAACCTACGAAATAAATTTTCTCATGTACAAGCCCACAAACCGCATCAAACCTAAAAATAAATGCAAAATGGGGATTCGAATGACTTTAGAGGTATCCCGAGAGTGAAATTACGATTGAGCATTGTAGTACATATAAAAATCTATGTACTTCTTGTGAGTGTGTGTAGAAATTATGCCCTCGGATGCCCTTGTGCAGGTTTCCCTTGATAGTGGTATGTAGTTAGTGTAGAAATGAAGTATAATGTGTGGATGGAATATAATGAAATTCCACTCCCTATGATGTGTATACATAATTATTCATCCTATGACCTTGAATGGATGCTATATGGATGCCTTTAGAGTACTTTAGTTCCTTTAGAATGTAATATTAAGTGATGATAGTAATGATTAGTTCTTGATCCCTAATTCTGAACACATAACTATGTATTTATATGATTCCCTTATTTGAATTTCATAATTGACAACTAGAAGGTTGACCCATAAGTGAAAAATATTCCTAAAAGATAAAAGAGACCTAAAAAGAGTGAGTAAGGTGAGAAAAGGTCAGGGGCACCCGGAGGGATAGGAATGCTTGGGTGTTGTTGTCTTAGCTGGGTGTTGGTGTCTAAAGCCATGAAAGATAAACAAGTAAATTTTTTAATGGGTGACAGGGTGTGCAAGACCAAATAAAAATAAGAAACAAAGAAAATAGGCCAAAGATAGTTGTCAACCACTAGTTTTTTTCTTAGGAATAATGTTAATGCTAGCATGATTTTAGGACCTAGAAATGTACCCAAGTGTATGATTTTGTGTCTACATTTTCCCCCTCTTTATGTTGTTAAGTGAATATTGTATAACATAAAGTAGATAAGAGATGTGTACCTTGTGATCATGTAGAGCATACAACCAATAGTGTTTCAAATGGAAAAGTGATGCGTGAAGTGATGGAAAGTGAGGAGTGGAGACTAGGAAAGGAAAGTGACACTTGGTGGTGAAGCATATGTGTTGCTTGTACTTTTTTTTTTTTTGTTTTATTTATTATTGTAGGATACCTCTTGTTGTGTATTGAGGAAAGACCTACAAAAGAAGAGAAAAAAGAAGTCATTGTTATGTATATGCTAAATTAAAGTAACATGTGTATGAGTAACGGTGTGAAGGTATGCAAATGGAAAGTGTGAACCTGATGTATAAGAGTGTAAGATATATAAAATTGTCATAATTTTCTTAAATTTGTTAGATTTGTTGCCAAATGGAGAGGTTTTTGGGTGATATCATGCCAAGAGTGATTTTTATGGGTGATCTCACGTTAAGAGAAAGTTTTCATGGAAATCTCATGCCAAAGGTGATTTTTGGGTGATCTCACTCCAAGATAAGAGTGTTAGGGAGAGAGGTTTATCTTTACTCTCCTTTCATGACACTTCCCAAATAAGCACCATTGTAGATGGTACACCCCTAGTTTGTTCGAATTATTCTAATTTGTTCTGATTGTAACTAAAAACTAACTGATAAGATGAATTATGTACCTAGAGGAAAGTGACTACTACTGGAGAAATATTATGAAAACTATTATAAACTATGTTAAAATGATAGAATGACCCCCAAGATGCAAGTTTCCACTTCTACTTTCCAGGTCTATGCACTAGTGTCTCATCTATGTTTTTGACCCAAGTCTATTTCTATGTCAATTTGTAACCATGTCCATGCATTGATTCTATACTATGTTGTGTTGTACTATATCTCTAAGTTGTTATAGGGGTGAATTGTTCACCCAATAGATATCCCCCTCATTTAGGGTGCATGCAAAGATTATAGAAGAATGTGGTTAAAAGGAGAGGAACCAATACTGATATGCATATATGAGTGTGGATACTGCAGGGGTAGGGGATGTGCATGGTAAAAACCAAGGAACATGTTAAAAAGTATTCTAGTAACAAGTGTTAGTATAGAAAATAGCTAGCATGTAAAAAAAGACAATGTAACAAGTAAGTGTGAAGATAAGATGGACCAAAAAAGTGGGTTTCAAACATGGGAAATCACTCCCAATGTCACAAGGAAATCAAGACTGAATCAGAAAAATCATATAATGAGCATACAATACAAATGGTATATCCGAAAAGTAATAACATACAATGGAAAGAAGAATGTATCAACCAACCATGACAACATATAGTCGTGCAATAATGTTTGCATATGGACTTGCAAGCATACAAATAACATGCAACAATATGGGAATGAAGTCCCTCCTCGATGAAGGTGAGGTTTCCTTTATTCAAAACAAAAATTTCATTTACATCTGTACATTTAAAATTATACGTGGGGTTTTTGAAAAATCAATGGAAAGAAAACTAAATGAGGGAGATGGAATGGAATGAAGGAAATGAATGAAAAGGAATGGATGGAAGGAACATGCAATAATCGGTAAAAGTGGAGCCTAATATTACATGGAGAATAATAATAAATAAGTAACAAAAATAAAATAGAGTTTGCATCAGCTAAACAAGAATGAGTAAAAGGAAACACACGTGAGCAAGTAGATAATAAGAGCTTGATCACTTTGTGAACTAGAACAACATATTAATAGCATTGACAATAAGATCTAAGAAAATATTTTCATGCAAGATTCAAACACTAACATCTAATGAACATAAGAACATCAAATGATATAAGAGACAATGAATGGGACACAAAGTTCATATTTCATTAACTCCAAAATGTATTCTCAAAAGAACACAAAGTTTCTTTCTTTGAAATAAATCTTGCACACAAAATTATTTTCTTCTCCTCTCTCAAAATCACCCTTACAAATGAACCTCCAACTTCCTTTTATAACCAAAAAGTTGGTTATAATTTAGTTAGGGTTTACATGCACATTAAATAGGACATCTTAAGTGACTTTGAATTTTTCAGCCAACTTTATTAAAAGTAACTAAAAATAGAAATCACTTAAGTTATCCAAACTTTTTCAAAAGTGAGTTTAACAATAACCCACTTAAAGTAACATTTTGACATATGACAAAAACCAATGCCTTATCCATTGAAGTGAGGTCCACCTATCTCAAATGTATGAGAAATGGAATATCCCACTTCGTTAGATATCTTGGAAAAGACATCTCCTCATGTCATCGGTGAAATTAGGATCCGACGCCTTTGCACATTGAAAAGATATGAAACTTCCAAATGTTTCAAACATCTTTTCTTCCTCAGAGGTTCATTCATTTAAGGAACAACCTCAAAAACACTTGAAATTCCAAGATCCTATGCAACATATCATTTAGATTGACCATCTTTGATTGAATATTCTCAAATAATTTCTTTAATTTGATGCAACATTCCATTGAAGCTGAAGAGAAATTGATGGCATGAGTATACATGTCTTTGAACAATTCCAAAAATTTCAACTCCACATGTTTAGATGAATACCTCTAATTTTTCTCATTTACAAGATCGCAAGGGATCTCAACTATGAACTCCTAAATCAAGGTGAGTGAAGTGAAGGATTCGTTACATACACTCTTGTAATTGATCATAGAAGCCTCGAGAAGTTTCTTTCTTGATTTGATATGCAGACACCAAAGAAAAAATGTCCCTCGACATTCAAATTCAATAATTCCTTCAATGGCTAAATTTGAAGATTCCATACTTGTCATCTCCTATAGACTAGGAAATATGTCATCCAAATTAAATCTATTAGAAACAAAAGTTTCCTTGAAAAAAATAATTGGATCAAGATATGCACAAAATCCTCATGAAGCTTAACGACTATTTTTATCATCTCTTCACCAAAAATGAGAATCTCTGAAAGCCAAGATTTAGTGACATGGCCAAATATGTTTATTTATTTTGACAAATTGAGAGTTTCTTCATTAGGGGCAGCCACTTTGTCGAGTACTAGGAAAGTGGATGATATGGGATTTATCAAATGTTGAAGATAATTGACCAATTGATACTTTTTAGCCTTGAGTTGAGAGTTCGAGACTTATATTTCAAGCCACTTTAGAATGATATCTATTGAATCTTGGGCCATCACCTTATCACTTTCCAATGTGGAATTCCCAATTCTAAGTATTGAAACTTCATAATTAGTAGATGTCATGGCATCACGTTCCTTGTCAATTTTGGGGATGGAAAGATCCACAAATATTTTTCCGTCATCATCAACCATTATTTGGGAGATAACTTTAGGTTTCTTACGAATGATATCATTCGAAATCTCAAAAAGGGAATCAAATTTAATGTCAATGGCCTTAACAACCCTCTTCATTTTCTTGATTTCACAATTAACCCAAAAGGAGTATTCTTCACCACTTCGCATACAAAATCCTTGATTAAAAGCAACATTCCCATTGTTCTCAACATCATTAGATTCTACAAGAATCCTTTCCATAACCTCAATTTCTAGAGAAATAACCTTGATATCTACCTCTTGAACATTAGGGATATTTTGAGAAATCTCTTCATGAATTGTAGGTTCAGAAGCATTTGATATCTGGACTACTTGTGCTTCATTGGAATCTTGTGCAAGGCACAACTGAGGATTTTTTATTATGAGATTCTACAAACTATCAAAAATGTGAGTAGAATAATCTCTACTTGAAGTGGAAAATCCCGATACACACTCTCTTCCTTCATTAGGGCTAGGACCCTTAGATTTTTAACCTTGTGACACCTTCTTTGGTGAATTGGATTTTGGAAACCATGCCTTTCTTTCTTGATGTGTATGACTAGATGACATAGAGGTTGATTGAAAAGAAGCTTTGGTCGACTAGATACCTCCTCGAGTTAGAAATTTTTGTAATCCTGAGGTATGATCTTTGATTAATTGTAAATTTTCAAGCTATCTTTCATACCAGGATATGCTTCTTTCAAGAATTGGTTGATTCTTGTTATCAAGAAAAAATCCATCTCTTTTGGTCAAATATATTCTTGGAAACAAAGTAAAGGAAACTGGATCATGTGAGGGATCAATAACATCTTAATCATCATCCACCAATGAATCTGGAGGGTTTTGATGTGAAAGTCCTTGATCTAAGTAAGGGTTAGGTGGGAAAAATATCACATTCTCACTTCATGTTTGTCAGAATAAGAAACCCAAAAGTCTTCCATGGTAGGATTTTGTTAATACTTCACCCCAACCATCTTCTGCATATATTTTTTGATATCAAACTACAATCTCTTCACATATGGAAGAATATTGATGAGGGAAAACTCTATCTCCATGAGTTGTGCACTAAATATATTTGGACATTATTATTCCCCAAATTGGATTTGGAAATGAATTCCTGAAAAATGTTTGTCACTAAGAAGATGAAGAACTTGGAATATTTGTCATGCAAGCTCCATTAATTCCCACTTGTCACTGACGTACTTAGGAAGCTTCCATGGAGTGCCCTCAAATACTCTCACGTGAATGTAGGAAAATGAAAAAAATGAATAAACCATGTTCCCCATTGGGAAAAAACATCCATGGCCTCTTTTGAGAATCTTTCTTCTGTATTCGATTCAAGTTTCAATCACGCAAAAGGTGAATGCATCATTAAATCTTCTAAAAAGATAAGAGATATTTTTGAAACTTAACTAAGGATAATAATGGAAGACATTATTTGGTGGACCTATGAATCCTTTTGTTTTGATCCCTAAACATAGCTTTCTTCTAGCCAATGCATAAGTCAGGTATTATGTCATGTAAAAACATCGAGTCATCTTCACTTTGATAAATTTTTGTGAAAGGTATCATTGATGATGGTGGCCCAATCCAAAAATTCTCTTTTGGCAAGGAAGATATAGATAAATTTATACATCCATGGGTGGAAAATATTGGCGAGGGTAGACGGAAGACTTGACTCAAGAGAGTGATCATGTCTCATATTTCCTCCATGAACTCAATGTGGTACAATTCATTAGGAACTAGTAAACTTGAGGCATCTTGCTCACTAACCAATTGTTATTAACCATATTTCTTAAATTGAGGGGTTATTCTTGTTCTGAATTTTGAGTGATGTCATCATTCTCAGGGACGTCGGTATTCGAGAAATTTTTCAATGTGCTCACGGTGTGATTAAGAGGAAAGGCTCATGATTATCTTTATAAATTCCTCATCTCTCGGGACCATAATGCTTTGCATAAGTGATAACAAGCTTCGAGAATTACACCGAGAATAAAAACATTGTTGCTTGGGTGGACTATTATGGTAGATGCTATCCAAGAATATGGTTTTGCCTTCATCTTTCACCCAATCATAAAATTTTTACACATTGATGTGGCTAAGATTTGTATCAGTCATATTGTTGTATGAAGAATTGATAGAACTAGGAGGGATGATTCCTTGGAATTAATACTTGAGTTTGGACATATTTGATTTCTCCACTAGCTTCCTTGATTTTCCCGTAAATTTATTTGATTTTTCATCCATTATGAATATTACATAAAAATGACTTAGGCTCATAAAATAATGTAAACGGTGTCGGGTCTTAGTCTCCAAACCACCATTAACACAAGAAAATATGGATCATTTTAATTATTATTATTATTATTATTTAAAATTAAAATAATAATCAATTCGGATTATATATTTTTTTAAAAATAATAACACGAGAAAAATATTGAGACTAAGCTTGAATTACAAATTAGGTTAAAATAAAATTTTAAAAAATATATTCCCGATTATAATGACTTCATGCAAGATCGATTTGAATTATTTCACCAAAGTTGGAAACACATGTAAACTATGGATACTAGTATCAGGCCAATACGTGAGCTCTTCGAATACGTAACAGACCCTTTCCATGTGAAATATTACCTGTTACATGTGAACACAGTCTTTTATTTTATTTGACTTTGTGTGAACTACTATTTTTCTTTCCTGGCATTTGAATGTGTTGGATAATTATTTCTGACTTTTGGCTTTATTCCTTCCGTAACCTACGTAGGATCCTTCTCAAGATATCTATTTCTCCTTGGAATGTGGAGTTTTATTCTTGCTAGGAATTTTAAACTACTTTCTTATTTTTGACCAATATGTGGCCTATGTGGGATTTGAACCAGTTCTTCCTTGTATTTTATGTGTGAATTGCCTTATTTTAATGAATGCGTGGAGATTTGAATGAATGCATTGTTTTTTTATTCTACCTTATCATTACCAATGCGTGGACAATACTGCTAGGCCTTCTCCCTTGCGTGGATATTTTTAGACTTCTTGGGCTAAGTTAAATGCATAGAGAATCTCCTTCTCTTTTACCATGATTTTTCTTCTATTTTTCCAATGTCATCTCCTTTTTCCTTCCTCTATTGGTGTTTTGGTGTTTTTACCAATGTGTTGAAATATTTTTATTTTGTCTAATGTGTGGGCTTTCCTTGATAGTGAATCTCCCCCTTGGTATGGAAAATTACTCAGACATGCATTTGGACTATCCTCCTTTCCCAATGCATTGAAAATAGATGCAAAGAAACATATCAATGCTTTAAAACTACTATTTCTTCATTAAAAACATGCATGGAATTTTTGTTGTTTGAATAATGCGTGATAAATTTTTCTAAATGCATGGCCTTTGCTACCTTTTCCACTACGTATAATGTTTTGATAGCTATGTGGAAAATGATCTCTTTCTATTGTATTTATATTGAATGTATTTATTTGCTTCTTATTTGTATTGAAATGCAAAAAAAAAACAAGTTTAACAATAGCACGAGTAGATCAATTAAATCGAGTATGGAAACTTCCTTCACTGAAAACTCAACTACTCCCATTCCGTTAAAATAAATAAGAAACAAAAATTCTTTTTACTAGTTTCACAAGAAAATTGTTATGGGAATTAAAGAATATTATCTCATAACTATTTCCCCTTCTAGTTAAGATAATTGAATTCTCATCCTTTAAGTAATGGCATTATTTGTCGGGAAAAAGGGAAAAATATGAATCATTTGCAGTGGAAATGGCAAGGCGAAGATGGCAATCCCCATCCTATTTCCCCATGTGGGAGATCGGGAGAAGTTTTCCCATTTTACAACCAGTTGGATTGGAAACTAGTAGATAAAATCCCACAAACGAGAAAATAAGAAGAATTTTCCAGGAAAGGGGAAATCCGGGTATGAGAAGCCAATTTGGCGTCCTTGACAATTGGAAGCGGAAGCTTAATTTTCCCCCGACAATGAAGAAAAACTTGTTGATTGATTTTTAATAAATATTATATTAATATTTATTTAATTAAAAACCCAAAGATTAATAAAATTGACTTTATCAAATAAAGGGTGATAAATAAAATAATTAATTATTAATGCACGGTTTATGACACAGTAGGAGGATTTCTCACCTAAAATGAAAAAAATGAATACCAAAATGATCATAAGAATTAGACGACCGTGGCGAGGTGATTAAACACACAAAAGAATACTTTTAAAAAAATTAAATTTTGATTCTTATTAATTTTGTGAAGTCAAAAATATAGCGATAATAGGCGGCTCTAATTGGGGACAAGGACTTCATAGACGCAGTAATAGACGTAGACTAAAAATATTTAATGAACTCAATCCCAAAAATGATGGTGCACAAAAACAAGATTATAAAAGAGAGAAAACTTAAAAATAGGGAAAAAACAAACCAAAATTCGTAATTACCTATGTTCATATGGGGACAACCCATTTTCAATTTTGATAATGCTTGAGATATTTCCGATGTAGGTTAGAGGAAAGTGAATTCTATTGGGATATGCCAAGTAATAGGTGTTATCTCCACATAAATTCCTAATCTTGAAAGGACCTAGCCACATCAAATCAAATTTCTTGTGCTTTCCTTTCGGTTCGCGTATCTTGTCCTAGAGAAGAACTAAGTCATTGATTTGAAATTTTCTTTCCTTAGTTTTCCTATCGAACAATTTCTTTACCTTGGATTGGTGTTCCTTGATCCTATTTGCCACTTGAATTCTTTTCTCTTCAAGCTTTCTTAAGAACATGATCCTTTTATCTAATGCTTTGGTGAAGCATTCATCATCAACATCTTAAGCCATTCGAAATGCTAGTAACTCCAATGTGATGGGAATTTGAGCATCAATTCCATACAAGAGTTGGAATAGAGACATCCTAATTTTTGTTTTGGGAGTTATGAATTCAACCCACATTACATCATATAAATTTTTGTATCAAGTTATTTGATTTTCTTCTACTAACTTGCACATGATATTAATGATGTTTTTGTTACTAGATTTTTCTTGATCATTTCCCTATGGGTAGTAATCTGATGATTGAGATAAGGATATCCCATACCCATAATAAACACCTATCATCTTTGCAGAAGAAAAATTGGAGGTATTGTTCATCATGATCTTGTGTGGAATTCTGTAATGAACCAATATATTATCTTTGAAGAAGTTACATATTACTACGGTAGATGTTTGTTTGATCGAAATAGCTTCTACCCAATTTGTAAAGTACTCAATTTTAGTTAGCACGTGAGTATGACCAGAACTAGAATTAGGATTCAGAAATTTGATGAAATATAAACCCCATTTTTGAAAGGGTTCTTCAATGACAACTAGCTTCAAAGGAAAATCCATCAATTCGGGTCTTCCAAAAAATTGTTGACAAGATTTGCATTTTGCTACCCATTTATGAGCATTGGAAAATATAGTGCCCTAGTAATAATGTTCTTGTAAAATTTGATGAGCTATCACTGGAAAAATAAATGACAAAGCATGATTATGAAAGGCTTCAAGATACAGGTTGTTGTTCCTTATCGACATATCTCGAGAAAAATGCCATCAATTCCTTTCTTGAACAATGTGTTGTCCCAAATAACATACCTGAAAAATTTCAATTTGATATCTCTCTTTTCCTTAGCTATCAAATTCTCAATACATTTTCCATATGTGAGAAAGTAGGATATATTAAAATACCATTCATCTATGTGCTGATGAAAACTACTAGTGGTAAAATTTCTTTAAGCTGTTTCTTTCTTGAGAGTCATCTCATGGCTCATTCTTTGGATTGAGTTGGCAAAGTCATCTTTCTCAAACTAACTTGGTAGGATTGATATCCAAGACATATTCTTGGATCTTGGAGACCCAATTACCTCTTTTTGATCTTGGATCCTATTTTGTCAACATTTATTTAAGCTGCGGTATCCATAACTAAGAGTTATGTGTGAGAATTCAATACATGTATATTGAAATGTTTCAAGCCTCTAACCACCGCGTACTCATGCCTCTTAAGGGGAGTGTAATTGAATTCATGTTTCTTGAATCCATAACTCATGAATTCAATAGGATATTCAATTCCTTCTTGATTTTTTTGAGTCAGGATGGAAAATATCATGCGCGATGAAGCATAACGATAGATTATGAAATCCTTTTTTAAATTAGGACATACCAATGTAGGAGATTTTGTAATAGAACCCTTGATTTGTTTAAATGATTCTCTACCTTCATTCAACCATTTGAAGGATTCTTTACCTTTCATCATGTCAGCAATTTCTTTGGTTATCTCATCAAAATCTGGCACCAACCTTCTCAAAAAGTTCACCTTCTAAAATAATGAGTGGACTCGAGGCTTACTTTTAGGTAAGGAAAGATTCTTAATAGCTTGAACGCACTTAGGATTGATCTTAGTTCCTTATTTAGAAATAATATGGCTAAGGAGTTTCCTTCCGTAACTTATAACATGAACTTCTTTGGATTTAGGGAGATCTTATGAAGTCTGCACCTTTTGCAATATTTTCTCCAAATTTTTTAGGTGGTCTTCTCACTTCTTTGAGAACACCATCAAGTCATCTAGGTATATTACGATGGTCTTGTCTTTATAATCTATGAATTCCATATCCATATCCCTTTGAAAATTTACACCGACATTGATCAAACTAAAAGGAATTCTTCTATATGTGAATGCACCCCAAGAGGTGGTGAACATAGTCATATGTTGGTCTTATCTAGCCACTTCAATCTGATTATAACCACAAAAGCATCTAGCATAGATAGCTTTTCCGATTCTGTTATTTCTGTAGAATATGGTCCATGACCGGTAGTTCATATTTATCCTTCAAGAAATCTTGATTAAGATTGTGTAAATCCACGTAAATTCTAATTTCTCCATTTTTCTTGTGAACTGGTACAATATTAGCAATCTAAGTTGAATGTTAAATAAGAAAAACTATTCATGCATCTAACATCTTTTAAACCTCATGGAATATTGTCCATGTTATCTTGGGATGATACTATCTTTGATTCTTCCTAAATGGAGTTACATTAGGTTTCAAAGGTATGACATGCTCTATTTCCCTAGGTTGGAAAGACTTCAAGTCCTTATATGAGTAAGCCAAGACGCGTCGAATATTTGGTAAGGAGGCTTACAAATTTTTGCACTCCTCGGTGAGAAACACTTACCAATGTTGATTAAGTGAGGTTTTCCTTCGTACTGATGTTCGAACTGTGCTCATAGTCAATAGAATTTTTAGGTCCTGCTTGCTCTTTCTCTTTGATAAACTTGTCATGTTTATCAAAAATTTCTTCAAGTGATACCAATCCTTTTGGAATTTTATTTCCTTTGAGTTGAATGATGACATCACCAAGATCTTCATTCTCAACTTCTTATTGAATGGGTGAGGTCGTTGATTCACAAAACACAGAATCACTTCCTTCAAAGTACAAGTATTCAAAAATATCCCTCTTTCCAAGAAGACAATGATTTTTGATCATCATTGAATACTTACCAATTTTCTACATTGTCAGGAACACTTGGCCTAAAAACCATTTCAATGGTGTATTTGTCTTGATCAAACTCTGAATGAGGGATCATCAATGAAGTTGAGACTGCTAGGGAATCTGCTTTGTCATTATTTTCATGAGGGAAAAATTCTATGGAAAAATCATTGAAGGTTTCTATCGTGTCCCACACTTTATTTCTGTAGTGTCTCAAATGATCATTATTTACCTAAAACTGATTTTTACTTGCTTCACGATCAATTCTGCATCTCCAAAAACTTTCAAATTTTTTATCCCTTTCTCTTCTATAACTTGGAGGCTAAGGGGTTAGAGCCTCATACTCTGTGGTGTTGTTAGTATTAGAAAATTGGAGTTTGTAAGAAAAAGGAAACATTTTACCATTTGGATATATAAGCACCACTCTGCTTATGTTGAAACTCGTTGAGAAACAACTTCCATCAAAATCAAGATTCTAGATCTCATTAGGATCTTGGTAATTTACCTCAAGTGCATGCAACTCTATAGTCATCATATAATTATTCATACTTGAGCTTTGAAAAAACACCTATGCATGGGGATTATCGATTTTGTTGTGGTGAACTTCTCTTGAATTTATGGAATTAGCTTCTTCATTTGTCAGCGATAGGGATCATAGCATGAGACCAGTCCATTTGAATCTCACCACAAAGATCTCTACAAACTTTCCTTCTCAAAAAATACCATATGAAGCATGAATGTCATTAACTAGAATGGTTACCTTGATTTTCTTTTGAGGAAATTGAGCTAAAACCATTTGAGTGTCTTTAGTCTTCCCAATTAGAGGAACTTGTCTTATCTCCATTAAGTAACAAGATCTGAATGTTCTTTTACAAGTCAACCAAAGAGCATTGTGTTACTTTTTAAGGCATCACATTATTTGAGGCTCTGGAATTTATAATGCAATTACTTAATTTGCACGCATTGATCGAAAGGACACAAAAAAAGGTTCAATATTTTCATTCGAGGTGTAGTAGCTACCACAATATTTTGAGTCTTCCATTCTTTGGGAGTTTTCATAATTCCTTTAGAGCAATGAACAGAGAGTCAGGTTTGATAAAATGGACAAATTTCTCGAGTTGGTCTTTATTTGACTTCAAGTAATCTACACGTGACATGGAAATTTTTGTTTTATTGATGTGATCAATTATATAAAATTTGGGGAAAATGACCATGCTTGATGTCTTAGATACTAGTTCTCTCAAAATTGATGTTGAAACACTTTAAACCTTTGTTTTTGGCTTCATTTATCTTGATGTGGAAGAATAAACTTTCTTTGTAGCTGATTTATCAATTGATTGATTTGACAAAGGCCCTCCTTTCTTAAAGATAGTTTTGACCTTGGAAACCACGAGTTACCTTGGACTCTTTAGGAATCTTGGTTGTCTTGGATCCTTTGGAAGTTTCCTTAGTATTATATTCTTAGGAACTTTGTTGGAGCTCTTTTTATCTTCCACCTCGGTGGTAGTCTTCTCCTTCTTTTGAGAGCATGTGAAGACAACTAAGGATTGACTATTCATATCTTATATAATTTCTTCATATTCATCTTCTTCTCCTAAATGCTACTCAAATAAATGATTATTAATTTCTCCTTCAAGCTCTTCAACTTTAAGTTCAAATTTCCCGAGCTTGGCTCTTCTTCGTCAAATTTGATGACCTCAACTTCATTATCTCTTTCTTCAATGATGTGACATTTTGAGTTAGTTTTGGGAGTTGCTTCAATAGCAAGCCTCATTGGAGCGCATGTAATTTTGGATTTGTTACTAACCTAGCCTTTTCTTTGGATGTCTTTATAAGGAGTGCGTTTACTACTTTAAACAACTTGATTTTTCAAAGATAACACATCATTAGGCAACTTAGAGAGTATGGTCTCGAAGCATTAGGGAAACTTGACTCTTTCCCTTTGGGGAATTTTTCTTGAATTTTCCCACCATGATTAAGTCATCCTTAATTTATATTGCCAAGTATTGAGAAAGTTCCACAATAGCCACTCTAGCTCTTCTTAGCTAATAGCAAACTTCTCGTTGTTGTGCATTAATGAAGAAACATTTTTTCCATCAAGGTTTGGGTGAATTCTGGTAAGAACTTTGTTCACTATTTTGTTGAACTTCACCACGAAATTCCCAATGGGTTTTGTTGGATCTTTCTTCACCCGAGATAGTTAGGCAAGAAGGGCATGTTCATCTTATTTCATCTTGAATCGATCTTTAAAATTAGTTTTCATATCTTTCCAGTTTGTAAAGCATCCATTCGGGAGATGATGATAGCATTCATGATGATGTAATGTGGCAACCTCATGTAATATTTCAACGAAGAGGAAAAAAACATCTTCATATTCAACTAAAAGACTACACAGGGCAAAAAAAAGTTAAAAATATGGTCATCAAGTGAAGCCTTCACATATCCATTAAATGTAGGAAGAATCTTCCTCAATCCTAATCGGAGGTCATGTCGATCTGTAAGGAAAATGGGCCTATGAAATTTCCCCATGGTACATTAACTAGCATATTAGGAAAGGTGGTATGTAAAGGAAAAAAAAATGTGAGTAAGAAAAAGTGTTTGAATGGTAGTGATTCCTTCATTGCTTGCTCTTTCGGACTTGATGCAAGGCTTACGGATCTACGGGGCATGTTCCTCCTTGGAGGAGATAACTTGAACTCAAAATTTTCTCTAAAGTAAAAAATAGTATCTCATTGACCTTTAGCTTTTTCTCCTCATGTAAACCTCTTTCCTACCAGTTTGAAATATTTACGTGAAAGGATCAATGACATGTTTTGGTCATCTCTTGCATTTTCTCTTCACTCTCTTTCTTGATCTCTTTCTTCTTGAATTAATCTAGAGATTCTTAACTTGATCTTCTTCATTATCTATTACTGATGTAGTGAGATGGAAATGATATTTTATCATGTAATTCTCCCAAATAGCTTGCCTCAAATAAGATGGTATGGCTTCTTGAGTATTTGTAAAAATAATATTTGGTTACAAGATAGGTGAGTTTCATGTAATAGTCATACAGATTATTTCCTTTGTGGAAGAGGGCCACATCGGTGAACAATGATCAACATACATCTAGGAGGTCTTCGGCCACTAGTGCGGGTACTCTTCTTCTAAGGTCATCAATGTAGATTTCTCTATCAATGGCTCTATCAATAGCCAAAAAAATTTGCAAGATTTCACAGTTTCCCCAAGATACTACTTGAAGGTTGGAAGCAATGTCTCCTTAAAAATCTTTGTCGGGCACAATATTCACTTGAAGAACTGGATCTTGTGTAGAAGGGATAGTCATAAAGATTTAACTAATCACTTGGTTAATGATTCTAGAATCCCCAAAGAGAGTCACCAAAAATGTTAGCATATGGATTTTCACACATGCAAATGACATGCAACAAGATGGGAACTAATTCCCTCCTCAATGAAGGTGAGGCTTCCTTTATTCAAAATCAAAATTGTATTTACATATGTATATTGAAAATTATATGTGGGGGTTTGGAACATCATAGGAAATAAAAGTGAAAGAGGGATATGGAATGGAAAGAAGGAAAGGAATGGATGGAAGGAACATGTAATAGTTAGGTAAAAGTAGAGCCTAATATTGCATGGAGAAGAACAACAAATAACTAAAAAAATATAAAATGGAGTTTTCATCAGCTAAACAGAATGAGTAAAAGGGAACACACGTGAGCAAGTAGATAATTAGAGCTTGATCACTGTGAACTAGAACAACATATTTGTAGTGTTGAAAATAAGATCCAAGACAATATTTACATGCAAGATTCAAACACTAACATCTAATGAACATAAGAACATCAAATTCTATAAGAGATAATGAATGGGACACAAAGTTCATATTTCATTAACTCCAAAATGTCTTCTCAAAAGAACAAAAAGATTCTTTCTTTGAAATAAATATTACACACAAAAGTATTTTCTTCTCCTCTCTCAAAGTCACCCTTACAAATGAGCCTCCAACTTCCTTTTAAAACCCAAAATTTTGTTACAAAGTAGTTAGGGTTTATATGCAAATTAAATAGGGCATATTAAGTGACTTTTACTTTTCCAACCAACTTTATTAAAAGAAACTAAAAATAGAAATCACTTAAGTTATATAAATTTTTTGAAAGTGAGTTTAACAATAACCCACATAAAGTAACATTTTGACATATGACAAAAACCAACACCTTATCCATTGAAGTGGGGTTTGATTATCTCAAACATATGAGAAATGGACTCTCCTACTTTGTTAGATACTAGAAAAAGCTATCTCCTTTTCACATCAACAAAAATTAGGATCTTTCGCCTTCACCAATTGAAAATATCTGAACCTTCCCAATATTTCAAACATATTTACTTCCTCAGGAGGTTCACTTAGTCGAAGCATAGCCTCAAAAACACTTGTAATTCCAAGATCCTACCTGACATATCATTTAGATTGACCATCTTTGATTGAATATTCTCAAATAAGTTCTTTAATTTGATGCAATGTTCAAGTGAAGCTTAAGATAAATTGATGGCGGGAGTATACATGTCTTTGAACAATTGTGAAAATTTCTCCTCCACATGTTTTGATGAATACCTCTAATTTTTATCATTTATAAGATCATGAGGTATCTCAGTTATGAATTGTAAACCAAGGTGAGTGAAATGAAGTCTTCATTACATATGCTCTTGTAATGGATCATAGAATGCTTGAGAAGTTTCTTTCTTGATTTGAGATGTAGATAACAAAGAAAGTGTCCCTTGACATTAAAATTCAATAATTCCTCCAATGTCTAAAGTTAAAGATTCCATACTTGTCATCTCCTGTAGACTAGGCAATATGTCATTCAAATTTGATATGTTAGAAAAATAATTTTCCTTGAAAGAATGATTTAGATGAAGATATGAATTAATATCTTCATGAATCTTAACGGATGTTTTAATCGTCTCTCCACCAAAAATGAGAATCTCTGAAATCCAAGATTTAGTGACATGAAATAATGTGTTTATTTCTTTTGAAAAATTAAGAGTTTATTCATTAGGGGCATCCACTACATTGGGTACTAGGAAAGTGGATGATATGGGATTTATCGATGTTGATCATATTCCACTAGTTGATTCTTTTCAGCCTTGAGCTAAGATTTCGAGACTTATATTTCTCAAGCCTCTTTAGCACAATATTTTATTGAATCTCAGTCCATCACCATGTCACTTTCCAATGTGGACTTCTCAATTCTAAGTTTGGAAACTTCATAATTAGCACATTTCATGGCACCACGTTCCTTGTCAACTTGTGGGATGGAAAAATCCACAAATCTATTTTTGTCATCATCCACCATTATTCAAGAGAGCATTTATGTTTCTTAGGAATGACATCATTCGAAAGCTTATAAGGGCATAAAAGTAAATGTCAATTGCCTTGAATAACCTCTTACTTTTATTGATTTCACAATCAACCCAAAAGGATTATCGTTCACCACTTCCACATACGTAAGTATGGAGTCCGAAGAAAATTTCCCATTTTTCTCAACATCATTAGATTTTACAAGAATCCTTTCCATGGCATCAATTTCTATAGAAATAACCTTGATATATACCTCTTGAACATTAGGTAGACTTTGATAAATCTCTTTGTGAACTGTAGGTTGAGAAGCATTTTATATTTGGACTACTTGTACTTGAGTGGAATCTTGTGCAAGGCACAACCGAGGATTGTTTGTTATGAGCTTCGCAAACTATCAACAATGTGAGTAGAAGAATCTCTAATTGAAGTGGAAATTCCTAATACAAACTCTCTTCCTTCACTAGGGCTAAGACCCTTTTAATTTTAACCTTGCAAAACCTTCTTTGGTGAATTGTATTTTGAAACCAATCCTTTCTTTCTTGTTGTGTATGACTATATGGCACAGGTTGATTGAGAAGAAGATTTGGTTGACTAGAGACCTCCTTGAGTTAGAAATTTTTGTAATCCTTAGGTATGATCTTGGATTTATCGTAACTTTGTAAGTTCTCTTTCATACCATGATATGCTTCTTTCAGAATCGATTGATTATTGTTATCAAGAGAACATTCATCTCTTTTGGTCCAATCAATTCATGAAAATGTAGTAAAGGAAACTGAATCATCATAGAGGATCAATAACATCTTCATCATCATCCACCAATGAATTTGAGGGTTTCTAATGTGAAAGTCCTTGATCTTAGAAAGGGTTAGGTGGGAAAACTCTCACCTCCTCACTTCATGTTCTTCGAACAGGGAAGCCCACAAATCTCCATGGTAGGGTTGTGTTGATACTTTCCCCCATGCATCTTCTGCATATATCCATTGATATCAAACTAGAATCTCTTCACATATGGATGAATATTGATGAGGGAAAACTATTTCTCCATGAGTTATGCACTAAAGATATTTGGACATTGGTATTCCCCAATTTGGAATGGGAAATGAATTCTTGAATGATGCTTATCACTGAGAAGACAATGAACTATGAATATTTGTCAAGAAATCTCTATTAATGCCCACTTATCACTGAGATACTTATGAATATTTCATGGAGTACCTGTAAATCTGCTCATGCAAATGTAGGAAAAGAATGAAAATTGAAGAAACCATGTTCCCCATTGGGAAATGACATCGATGGCCTCTTTGGAGAATCTTTCCTTTGTATTCCGATTTAAGTTTCAAATCATGCGGAAGGTGAATGCATCATTAACTCTTATGAAATGATGAGATCTATTTTTGAACCTTAACTATGAATAATAATGGAAGACATTATTTCATGGACCCATGACTCCTTTTGTTTTGAGCCCTTAAAATAGATTTTTTCTAGCCATTGCATAAGTCGGGTATGATATCATGTAAAAAATCAGTCATCTTCACTTCAATCTATTGTTTGTGAAGGGTATCACCGATGATGGTGGCCCAATTTACAAACTCTCTCTTGGAAAGGATGATAAAGATAAATGGATACATCCATGGGTGGAAAATCTTAGTAGAGGGTAGACCAAGACTCGACTAAGGAGAATGATCATGTCCCCAATTTAATCCATGAACTCAACATGGTATAGTTCCTTATCAAGCCACTAAACTCGAGGCCTCTTGGTCACTAACAAGCTATTACTAACCATATTTCTCCACTTGATGGGTTCTTCATCCCAAAACTCTTGTGATGACTTTCAGTGGTGTCAACATTCTCAGGGAAGTCATGTATGCTGAGAAATTCCTCAATGTTCTCTGGTGTGATTAAGAGGAAAGGCTCATGATTATCTTTATAGCTTCCTCCTCTCTTAGGATCATAATACTCTACACAGGTGATAACCATATCCGGGCATGACATTGAGACCATAAATGTCACTTTTTGGGGTAGATTGCTATAGTAGATCCTATCTGAGAATATGGTTTTCCCTTCATCTTTCACCTGATCAAAAAATTATTACACATTGATGTGGCCAAGATTTGTATCAAGGATACTGTCATATGCAGCACTGATAGAAGCCGGGAGGGATGATTCCTTGGAATTGATACTTGAGCGCGACTTATTTTATTTCTCCATTGGCTTCCTCTATTTTCCCGTATATTCATTGTATTTTTGGCCATTATGAATTTTACGAAAAAATGAATCGAAAGCTCGTAAAAAAATATAAATGGTGTGGGGTCTCGGTCTCCAAACCACCATTATCATAAGAAAAAATGCCTCGTTTTAATTATTATTATTGTTATTAATAAACAATCCATGGTTACAAATTTATTAAAAATACTAACATGAGAAAAATATCAAGACTAAGCTCGAATTATAAATCTAGTTAAAATATATATTTTTTTTTTAAAATATTCTTGATTATAATGACTTCATGCAAGATCAATTTGAATTATTTCACCAATACTAGGACTATGTGTAGAGTAAGGATACTAATATCAGGCCAATACATGAGCTCTTCGGATACGTAACAAACCCTTTCCACATTAAATATTCCCCGTTAGATGTTAACACGTAGTCTTTTATTTTATTTGACTTTTTGTGAACAACTATCTTTCTTTCCTAGCATTTGAATGCATTGGATAATTATTTTTGAATTTTGGCTTTATTCCTTCCTCGGTATGTGTAGGATCCTTCTCAAGAAAACTATTTCTCCTTGGAATGTGGGATTTTATTCTTGCTAGGAATTTTAAACTCTTTCTTCTTTTGACCAATGTGTGGCTTTTGGGCTTTGAACCAGCTTCTTCCTTGTATTTTGCATGCGAATGACCTGATTTTAATGAATGCGTGGAGATTTGAATGAATGCAATGATTTTTTTTTTACTCTACCTTATCCTTACTAATGCATGGAAAATACTGATGGGCCCTCACCCTTGTGTGGAGATTTTTAGACTTTCTGGGCTAAGTTAAATGTGTGGAGAATATCCTTCTCTTTTACTATGAATTATCTTCTTACTTTCCCATGTGGTCTCCTTCGCCTTCCTTTGTTGGTGTTTTGGGGTTTTTACCAATGCATTGAAATTGTTTTATTTGTCCCAATGTGTGGGCTTTCCATGACAGTGAATCTCCCCATTGGCATGGAAAATTTATTGGAAATGTGTTTGGACTATCCTCTTTACCCAATGCATTGAAAATTGATGCAAATAAACATATCAATGTGTTGAAATTGTTATTTCTTCATGAAAAACCTGCGTGGAAGTTTTGTTGTTTGACCAATGCATGATAAACTTCTCTAAATGCATGACCTTTTCTTCCTTTTCCCTGCATATAATATTTTGACAACTATGTGGAAAAGTATCTCCTTTTATTGTGTTGATAGTGAATGTCTTTCTTTTCTTCTTCTTTGTATTGAAATGCAAATAACAAGTTTAACAATAACATGAGAAGATAAATTAAATCAAGTATGGAAACTTCCTTCACTAAATACTCAATTACTCTTATTCCCCTAAAAGAAATAAGAAACAAAAATCAGCCAAGTAGTCTCATGGAGAAATGGTTACTTGGTATTAAAGAAACTTCCTCATGCTCGTTTCCCCTTCCCATTGAAGGAATTGAATCCTCTTCCTTCGGGTAGTGGCATTAATTTCCACTAAAAAGGGAAAAAATATTAATCATTTGCTAGTGGAAATGGCAAGGCAGGATGGAAATCCCCATCCTATTTCCCCATGTAGGAGATCGAGAGATTTTTTTCCCATTTTCCAATTAGTTGGATTGGAAATTTGTAGAAGAAATCCCAAAGGCGAGAAAATAATAAATAATTTTCTAGGAAAGGGGAAATCTGGGTACGGGAAGCCAATTTGGCATCCCCGACAATTAGAAGTGGAAGCTTAATTTTCCCTGCAATAAAGAAAAACTTGTCGATTGATTTTTAATAAATATTATATTAATATTTATTTAATTAAAAACCCAAAAATTAATAAAATTGATTTTATCAAATAAAGGATAATTCATTAATTAAATATTAATTAATTAATTATTAACGTAGTTTATGACCCAGGAGAGGATTTCTCACCCAAAATGAATGAAACAAAGACCAGAACGATCACAAGAATGAGACGATCGCGATGAGGGTGATAAAACACGTAAAAGAATACTTTTGAAAATTTTCAAAAAACTTATGCTTATTAATTTTGTGAAGTCAAAATTAGTGATAACAAAGACAAATGCTACATAAGCAGCTTGTTAGCATGTTAGAAAGATAAAAAATTATGTCAAGGAATGCGTGTATTGATGGAAAGTAATGTGCCAAGAATAATATGAAGTCGTACAAAATGAAACAATAAAACTTGTATTGTGTGAGAGTAGTAGAGGTAGATTCCCCTGAGCCTCAATGGAACCGGAAAAGGGTATAGTGTTGAGCATCATTGTAGCATGTGAAAATATGTAAGATACCTACATTCGCTTTGAAAGACCAAGTGTACATGCATGTGTGCATATAGAAATATAATTCCATACCGAGTATCTAACTAGCATAGTAAGAAAAGTACATCATGTAAGTAGTATAAAAAAGCAAGAGTAAATACACCCAATAAAATGTAGTGTATGAGTGTGATGGAATGGTATGAAATGTGTGAACATGGAGGGATCAACATGCCCCCAAGTGGATGTGTATGAGATGAGGCTCATTTATAATAGACCCATCAAAAATCAAGAATGAACAATAAAACAAGAGTGTGTCATCGGAAATAGTTTGAAAAATGTGTGCTAGAAAGATAGATCATGAAGCATAGAGCATGAAGTGTGAATGTGGTGAGGTTCATTTCAGATTTATACCCTCAACAATCGAGTATGAACCATGGAACTAGAGTGTGTCATAGGTTAATGATGATACAATGCGTGTATCAAAATGTGTAAGATTGCTGAAAAATAAATTAAGTGTGAAGCAATGAGCATGATAGTAGATTTGATAGAAAAATTATTATGCTAGGAGGGGAGAAGAAATCCTAATGCTCGTAAGTGTGAGAAGGATAGAATTCTATCCAATGATAGTGAAGGGAAAGGTCCCTCCACTTGATATCCGAGGAGATAAAGGCATGTGATGATGTTCTAAGATCGGTGGAGTATGAGAGTAATGATGTATATGTGAAGGAGACCTATGTGGTGGAGTTGCTGAACACTTATGTGAAGGGGTTTCCTGATTAGGGAACTTCAAGTGCTGATATGGACTAGTTGACCGATGTATATGACAATATCATGAAGTAGGACATCGGTGAATAGAAGAACTAGGTGTTGAATCTACCTTAGATTTGAGAGGCCCAAGAGGCCTAGATGTTGTATGCGGGTGTAAGGATATCATAAATACTAGGATTAGGAAATGGTGTGAATGGTGGAACACCTTTAATAGCGAAAAATTTCTCATTGTAAATGAATTTGAGACATAAATGATTCATACGATTAATGGATTGGGTGGATCAGAACTAAGGAATACCCAAGAGCATGTCACAACCTTTTATTGAAGATGCCACTTTGTGAATGGAAGAAGTATGGTAAGAGGCCCAACTGTAATGTGAAGCCTAATACAACCAAAAAAATTAGAAACTGGACATGTGATATGAGATAGTGGTCATTTGATAGCCATGAAAAGTGCAATGAAGAACACAATGATGGGATACTCTTGATATATCATGTTGTTATTGACAATATATGAACTAGTAGAAGCATTGATATATAATGAATCAAAAGTGAATGTAGCATGATAATTATGATCTAAATATGAAATTTCTGTTGGTAATGCATTAGAATAAGTGACAAGGAAGTAAAGAGGCTCGACAAAGGAGGGAGCACTGTGTGCAAGAATTTGTTAGCTATGCAAAGAGAATTAGAACTAACACCTAGTAGTTCTAAAACAAAGCTAAACTAAAATCTATGCACCATCATGATTAGAGCTTAAAAAAGACTAATATACCAACATATTTGCATTAGAACATGAATAAAAATTCAAACTAATATGCTAAACAATTAATCTCTATCTCTATTGAATGATAATCAATGTAATGAACCTATTTAGATCCTTACTAATCAAAAGGGTTGATTCTATGTTTGAATCCCAAGGTTTCAAGAATGGAGTCTTGTCAATCCATGGCTACAAGACCATTTGACATATCTCCATATGACTTCAAACTTGGATGGATGAATGCAAAAAATGAAGATAGCTAGCTCCTATAATGGAATAATGATCTAAGATGATAAATTGGCTATAGTATAGGCTCTATGCTCATTTATATGTAACTAGAATGGTAAGAGAAGTGATCCTTATATAGCCTAGTGGATAAAGTAATCTCTGCATCCCTTTTTATGTGGGATAATAGCTAGGTTGAGATAGTTGGGGGTGACTATGGTTGATAAAGTTGAGTCAACTTTAGGAGAGTTTAGTTTTTCCTTTAGTGGCTCATGGGGTTTGAGGGGATTTATTAATTAACCCAAGTGATTAATTAATAGGTTAGCAAGATTTATAGAATATTTTAGAAGAAAAATTAATATGATTAAGGGAATAGGATAAATAAATGATGATTTATTTATCTAATAGAAGAGGAAACTTAATTAATTAAGAATAATTAATTAATTCAAGTAGAAAGGGGTTTAATTAATGGAAGGTCATTAATTTTCATCTTTTTGGATAGAAGGGTCAATTAACTAGCATAATGTAGTTAATTAATGATGATAGAAGAGAAAAATGTGTGATATAGAAGACTTGTCATCAATTTGTACGAAAGGGCACAATTAGTGTAATTTAAGTATTTAAATTACTAAAGTTAAATTTTAGGTGTCTAAATTTTCCCCTCTTTTGGGTGGCTTAAGTGATGCCACTTTAAAGATATTAGAAAGGTAAAATTTTGAATGGGTAGAAGAAAAATTAGTAGAAGTGAGAGATTCCCCCTCGAGTGTTGATGGGGTGATGAAAGAAGGTGATCGACGATAAAAAGAGAGAAATAGAAAGAAGAATGGGGAGGGGAAGTGTGCCCTAAGTGAATTAGAAGAATAATATGGATAGGAGGATGATCGAATAGAGAGAAAGGAAGAATGTTAGGGAATAATTAGTCTTGCATAAAATGTAGAACAACTTTCTTATAATCATTTTTCCAAGGTTCTAGGTCATCGGTCCTTATTATAAGTATAAGCATACAAAAAAGGAGAATGACATGAAAATCCATACTAAAAACCATTTCCTATTTATGAAAACACCAACTCAATACAACATATATATATTAATGCAATACGAGAAGGAAACAAGCTCATTTAAAAGGGAAACAAGTACAAACACACATACTCAAACTAATAACTGTCAAGACGGTTTGCACAAATGTTTTGTTATCAAGATGAAGATCCCAAATTTTTTTTGATTGATGACATAGGTTAAAAATGATGCCCCAAGTAAGGATATGTGGAGGGAAAATGATGAAGGACACATGGTCCAATGATAAATCTTTGTGCACAACGAAAAAGTACCAGAAACAAGATGTGCCCCAGAGTATTGATGAAACAAGCGAGGCTAGATTTGTAAATTGTTGTAAATATGATGATCCTCAAGTTGTTTTATTCTTGAACATGTGAAAATACCGAAAATATATAGGATGAATACCATGCACAAGATATGAGTTTCATTTGCTATAGTTTTGTCACCAAATTTTACAAATGTTTTGATTGTTTACGATTTTTAGGATTTTTGAGAAATGTTTAAATGTTTAGGATTTTTCCATTTTCTTGATTTTTTGGGAAATTTTAATTTATATAATTTTTATGGATTTTTATTTTTAGTAGATGAAATAATAATGTAGAAGATCATTAGGAAGCAAGAAAATTTCCCCAAGGAGAAGAAACAGGTGCTAGTTAATAAAAATATGCCCTATCATGGAAAAAATAAGTTTAAAATGATTATTTAATAAAAATAATCATCGCAACAGATAGAAGAAGTGTTAAAAGAATCATGATGGTCAAAAAATGACCCTAGGGAATCGCATCTAGGGAAAATGGCCAGATCTATACCTTTTCCGAGGGGGTAAATCATCATTATGGAGATCTTTTGAATTATTACCATGAGATACCGTAAACGATTAGTGAGATGGCGAGTTCAAATCCACCACAAATGATCGAATACCATCTAGTATTATGCCCAATATGATGAAAAGGGACCATTCGTGAGTTCCCTAACCTTACTTTTTCATTTTAGCATTAATTACACGTTTATTACCATTATTAGCTAGGTTAAAAATGTGTACACACATCTTGGGGTGGGTATGCATCGAAAGTTTAGTGTACACAACCAAAACTATGTACGTGTAGGCTTAAATGCCAAATTTTTATGTATGCATATGCTTAGGCATTACCAAGAGAGTGTGCACTCTCTTTGGGAAAATGAGGTATGCCTAGGCATATACATGATAGAGGGCACACATGTGGAAAAAGGGTTACGTATGTGCGAGGGTTAGGTCATATGCTAGGGTACGCGCATGCACACATAGGAGTACTTGTATGCACTAAGAGAGGCACATATACAACCAAGTGCGTATACACCCAAAGAGGTGTGTACATGCCCAAAAGGGCACGTATGTGCCAAAGAAGCAAAAATCTTGACTTTTTGAGTTTTTCAAAAGAGTTGTTAGTACAAAAAGAGAGGAAATTTTAGATGAAAGAATTAGAATTAAAGAAAGTCCTAACATATGTATTTACCTTTTGGAGGTTCACCTACTATTGCTTTAGACCATAGAGTGACACAACCGACTAGACACTATAGAGGTTGGCTTCCCTCATGTCATTGACTGATGTTAGTGATCTTATTAGATGTGATTGGAGTGACTTATGCAAGGCAAATGCCTACGATCACCATTGACTACTATCTCCTTATAGCCTTGGCCAAGAGATGAAACTCAAAGAGTAAGTGCTTCGACTCCCGACAAGGAAGATGGCAATTACACTTGAGAATGTCCGGCATATATTTTTGCTCCCATAGTTGGCCGATTATTTGAGTAACTATTGATGATGAGGACATTACGGGGTATCTCATTGAGGTATTTGGTTTCATAGATATACCTCATTGGTGGATGACATTTTATCTAAACCATTGCATTTCAAATCTATGTTTTCATCACATTCTTGTATACTTGATGGCAATTTTCGGTAGCATTATAGTCCTTAAAAATACAGTGCTTCCTTTCTTCTTGGCCTCATTAGAATTATTATAGGTTTATTACGAGGTGATAGATATTACGAGGGACAATGTATGTCAGCACACTTGTATTTAGACCCGCATCTTATTACATACCACATTTGAAGACCATTTTCCCAACGCTTTTGTTACGAGATCTAGCTATGGGACCACATAGATATTTCTCACCTTGTAGGTGAGTTACGAGCTTGAGATATAGAGGAGCCATTTGTTATGGGATGGGTCTCAACATGTGGCTATACTCAAGGGCATACAGGTAGCACCTCTTTGTTATAGGTGAGATTTTTATGATTTGACACAATAGATGATAGTGTGGAGGAACTACCACTATTATCAATGGGTTGAGGATTTTGATGAGCTCAACATAGTGATGGTTGAGCACTTTTTATAAGAAGAAAGGGATACATTATGGAGTATTATTGCATGGACCAATGTGCTCGAAAGTTTGGGGTAATTCACGATGTTCCCGGACTAGACATGTGTTATTCCCACGGGGCTTATGCGAGATTCGACATGGGGCCCCGATTCAACCAGCTAGGGCCCATGCCGTTTCAATTAGATGGTTCCATAGGAATGGATTCCATTTAGGAACATCGAGATATGTTGAGACCACTATTCAATATGCTCCTTGGTATTTGACATTATTCTTGCACTATCTTTCTATTCCAAAAGCATCATGGGCCACAAGGGTTAGGGAACCTATAGAGGGTGAGTGGGAGGATTTCGATGGTGGGGAGGAAGAGGAGGATGATAAGGTAAAATGATGATTTAGGGGATAGGGTCCTCCACCCATACAATAGTAGGTACAGAGGCAACATATCCGGGTAAAATAGATTGAGATACCCCGAGTGGGCATGGTTGTAGGACTATATGTCCCACTATAGTAGGTGCCAGTATAGAGAGAACCATAGGATTATCCTATAGGAGGAGTTCCACAACAGGGGCCACCTCCTAGCCTACCGAGGGATGGTGGAGGTGGAGAGTAGATGATGGAGGATATGGGAGAGTTTGACAGAGATGGGAGAAAGATAGCTGCACTTAATTTGTAGATTTAGTAGGTTATAACTATCTAGCTACATGTCATAACAAAGATGGACCATGCCAGGGACTAGGTACAAACACTCACAACCGAGCGGGATGAGGCCATAGTTTAGGTATAGACATTAATAGCTATGTGAGACGAGGCCGGTGCATAGGCTAGCAAGGGAGGTGATGTTGCGACATGGTTTCATCAAATATAGCAAATGACAAACTTAGAAGATGCATGTTACAAGAACCTTACAATAGGCACAAGCTCGGGAGACCTCACTACTTCTACAGAAAAGGATAGAAAAGTTGCATTATTGATATAGGCACGGGATGATGTATCGTGAGTTATAGGAGAGTGGGATGTTGCTATAGAGGAAGCCATAACAATTGGATAGACAGATATGTTGTCTATTATCATCGAGCTAGTGGGGAATATGCCTTTTATAAGGCAACCTACCTCAAGGTTCTAGGGGTCAAACAATTACCCATTATGAGTATCTTGTTGTTAGTAGATCGGGGACTAGATCCCGAGGACATCTAGATCTGTTTGCTCATTACAACAACTAGTTGTGTAGTAGAGTATAGTGGTAGGTCCTTTTCATCAATAGAATGTACTGCCTCCACTTCCTAGATTAGGTAGTCTAGGTGAGGGAGATAGTCATGGATGACTCTTCCTCTTTAACTCATGCATTTTTCATAGATGTATCTGATGTATGCCTCTTATGAAGGCTTATGTTTTATCGGTGTACATGTATTATGTTGTAACTCCTTGCGATGAAATGTTATTTTAATTTACGCCTATGATGGTCATTTTTGTATCCAGATGATGTATTTTATGATACATACATGTATATTTGGACATTTGACATTGATATTTATGATGATGATGATGATTATGGACTCTATGTTATTGATGATGTATCACATGTTTATTGATTCATGATATATCTGTAGATGCTATCATTTTTTATTACATATGTGATGTTGTTTTGATTTATTGCACATGATGATATGATGATATTGGTGTAGGGGGGATATATTTTGATGTTTGTGATCCCTTTTTCCCCATTAGTGATATGATATGTGATGATTATCTTAACATACATGTATGATGTAGACTTAGAATTCTATTTATATATGATGTATAGATGATGTAGATGTGATGATATAAATGGAAATATGATGATTTGATAACATCACTATGTACAAGTAACAAGATAACACAGGAAAATGTTAAAAATACCAAATATACACATTAAAATAGCCTAACACAACTATGTACAACTATTTACAAACATGCAAAAAAACACTCCATAGGCACACATACAAATAAATCTATTCTGAGTAAGAAAAGATCAATTTCAAGTGGTATGTTTAAGCAAGACAATATATGAACGTCACAAAGAATGTAAATATAACCAAACAAGAAAAGCAAGAAATAAAAAAAAGAAACAAAGCAAGTAAACTAAAACTACATTTATGTAGTACTGTGTTCAATGCGTTTTACGTTGTTTTTGGGAGTTTTGTGAAATACTTTTCTATTGTTTTAGTATTTTCCATTTTTCTATTGTTTTGCGGGTTTTTAAGTAAAATGCAAATGTTTTTGGAAATTTTCAACATTTTTGAATGTTTTTGTGTTTTTCAAACATATTTGAATGTTTTTGTGTTTTCTCGAACATATTTGAATGTTTTGGTTTTTTAAAAGGTTTTCCGAAGCTATGTATAGGAAACTAAGAAACATGGATGCCCCCAAGTGTTAGATGGGAATATACAAGGGTAGGTGCCACATGTTATATGCAGGAAGATGAAAGTGTGAAGGTGCTCCTAGTTGTAGATAGGGAAGATACAAAGGAAAACCCTTCACCGATATATAAGAGTAGAAACAACTTGATCAAGGCTTAACATCTTAGGTTCACAAAGAATCTCATATGTAGGTGCAGAACTAACCCTAGGCTAAGTAAAAGTACCCCCTAGATATAGGATGCTTGTGAAAAATGAATCCTCCCAAGGCACCAAAAACTATTTTTCACCAAGGGACCTATCCAAAGCACCACAATTGTGTGGTTTTCACATTTGGATGACCTATTTTCTCTTTTTCTTTTCTCCTTTTTCCATTTTTTTGTATTTTTAATAATTTTCCTATATTTTAGTTATTTCACAATTTTTGCACTATACTCAAGCATAGAATCGCTTGATATGCATGAATTTCATTGGTTCACGGATCTCATCACCATCAATATGGGAAAGCTTGTATGTTCCTGACCCATATTTGGCCACAATGACATACGGTCCTAACCAATGAGGTTCGAACTTTTCTTTCTTCTCTATTTCTTCCCTTATGATTAACTGGTTCTCTTTTATCATCAAATCTCCAACCTAAAATTGGTGAGGTATGATCCTTTTGTTGTAGTTCTGTGATACTTTATTTTCATACACCTTGAGATGGTCAAGGGCACAAATGCATCTTTCATCTAGGAGCTCTAATTCTATGAGTCTAGCCACTCTGTAATCCTCATCCTTATCTAGGTAATCTATAAGGGATATTATCAGAGAAGGGAGCTCAATTTCTAATGGGATGATAGATTCAGTTCCAAATACTAGGGATTATGGTGTCACACCCATGGGGGTACAAATGGAATTCCTATAATCCCAAAGGTCTGGTGAATTTTGTAAATTCCAATCACGACATATCTTACTTACCATCTTCTCCATGATTTGAACCAATGTTTTGTTTTTGGATTCTTCTTTCCCATTACCTTGTGGGTAATATGGCGTGGACCACTTTAATATTATCTAAAAGAGATGACAAATATCTTTTACTATCTTGTTCTTGAATGAATTTTCATTATTAGTAACAATGGCAGAAGAGTGCCATCTTTGGAAAATAAGGTGATTCATGATGAACTTTAAAATATGAGCACCTGTAACATATGTCAATAGAACGACCTCCACCCACTTAGTGAAGTATTATATGGCTGTGATGATGTGGGTATGACCATCAGATGAGGTAGGGGTGAGCTTCCCTATTAAGTCTAATCCCCATTTAGAAAATGGCCATGGTGTTGTTATTGGCTGTAAAGGTTGTGATAGTGCATGAATGAAATTTCCATACTTTTGACATAGAACACACTTTCTGACATGGTTACTTGTTGACCATTTTTGGTCATCATAAGTACGGGGGATTTGAAATTTTTATTGGTTAAACATTGGGGCATTTCAGTTATAGATTATAGAGATTGAGTTCATTAAGTTGAGTTGATTACAGATGAAGGTGATTAGTCAGAATTTGAAACTAGGAATGTTGTCCCCAAACAAAGAGCTGGTTACATAAATGGAAATATCTCATTTATCTTCATCAAGCTTCATGAAGGATCATATGACAACTTGATGAGGATAAACGTATTGCAGTTTATGCAATCAGCTAATCATTTCAAAACTGCATTCACAGTTGCAGATTTCAAATAATCAACTTCACTTTATTATGTTGTGCTCATCAGATTTATTTCTTTGTATTCATTGAATTTGTTTGTGATTCATGAAATTGCATCCATCTATGCTGTCACAAAATGTTACAAGTGACTCTTTTTGCTACCTCCATCAAGAAAGTACCGCCACCCAAATAGTGATAATAATGTCTGAATGGAGATAGTAGGGAAGAGTCAAAATGAAGAGCACATGCTTAATGTAGTAAAACAACATACAAAGAGGCACATCTCATTCAATGGTTGCTTACTAGAGTTACAGGTATTTCTTTTAATTTTATCTCTTATATTAATTCATTTGATTGAGATATTGAGTTGCTTACATCATTGTACAATCAAAGAAAAAGTTGAATGTAGAAAGAGATAGTCAACTCATTATTTCAATTTAATGCTTTATTCATAAGAGATTACAAGTTTTCCCACACAAGCCGTGGGATGTGACTAAGTAACAACATCATATACATGAAAAGAGAATATTGCATGTGCTAAAGAATAAGAGTAGAGGAGTAAAAGTGAACCCATCATTGCCTTTTCTATCTTCATTCCTACTCTGCATCATCTACATTTCTAGCTTCATCTCGTCTTCATCTTTCGCTTTCCATCTCCATCTTCTTTTCGTCACCTACAAGATAAAGAGCAGTACCTATCAATTTTGAGCTCCGAGTACATTTTTATTCCTATACATCTATTCTAAAGAAAATACATATTCTAAGTTCAATGCATCTAATGGTACTTGAAAGAAAGAAAAACATGACACAGACAAACCAGGGATACAGATAGGCATGGCAGCAAAAGAGAAATCAGTTGCATAAAGGAAAGAGAATGGCAAAGGATTGAAACAAAGAAGTACAATTTGGAATGGATTACAAAAAAAAATGGATGTGGGGCTGACATAAAGGAGAAATTGAAAACAGTTCAAAAGAAGATTGAAAAGGAAATGAAAATCACATGGACATAAGAGAGGCCAAAAAGCCTATATTTTTCTAACTTATTTATGAGTTTTGTAGGAACAAGTTACAACATGCGAAAAGAAAAGATCATTTGATTGGTTAAGAGCAAGATTATTGTTTACTTGCATAAGATGGAAAACAAATATCATTTCAGAATGGTTTGCAGAAAGAAGAAGCATCAGGATAAGACAAAGAAGAGATACTTTTACAAATCAGGTTGAGAATCGGAAAAAGTAGAGAGAAAAATAGTCATTTTTGAAAAAAATTTTCCAAAGTCTCCCCTTGTAAAAGTGACTTTTGATTTAAGAAAGAATTGAAATGCATGCTGGAAAGAGATACTATATGCTTTATAAGCTATTTGAGCTTCAAAAGGAATGATAACAGTTATCAGAAAGTATATGTTTCATCATTATAGAGTTGATATCATGATCAAATGGAACATACAGATATTTCAGAAGTTCATCAAGTTGCAGCTATTCAAGATTTATTTTATTTCCAAATTGAAGTGTTTCAATAGAAATACAAGTTTAAGAAAGCAAACTTCATTAGAAAAAGTAGGTTCTCAAAAGAAAACGACTGTTTTTTGTAAGTTCAACATGTCAGTCTGCAATAAAAGGTGAAGCCCATGCTCAAGCTAAACCAAGCTCAAAAGGAGAGTCAAATAAAGCATACAATTATGCAAAACAAGCTAAGCTACAGGTGAAAAGGCCAAGCTTCATAAGTTTTCACTCAAGAATAGATTCATGTTGAACAGTCGACATATCCAAGGCCGAGATTACAGAAAATGTAGAAGTAAAGCCTAACTCAAGAAGAGAGTTAATCAATGTAGACAAGTAAATGAACAGTCACTGCAACAAGAGGCCGAAGCCATTAAAATATTCATCTATAGAAATGAACAACAAGCATCCAAAGGCCAAACTCGAAAGGATACAGTGAATATCAAATTACAATCCAGTTTTCAAAAGGTGAGCCATAAAAAAATGGTCATGTTCAAAGGCCGAATGGCATAGCCATTCCAAAGATAGTCATATGCATGGTTAGATAGCCATAAGTTTACAAAAATACAGTCTAAATGGGGGCTGAAGCCATATTTTATTCGCAAGAAAACATCGAGTAAGTTTCAAGAGTTTTCTTTTCATGATTTAACAAATTGCGAGAAAACAATGTAAGTACTCACCGTATACAAAATTACGAGGCGAGTAAGAAAAAATGGTAGCTATCTCCTTTACAGGCTCGTGTTTGAGCTTATAACCAAAACTAGATGGCAAAAGACACGTAGAATGGCATCCAAAAGCCAAGACAGGAGGTGCAGGTTTGAAGGCGGCAAGAAACAACATAAAAACTTTATATTTTTAGAAAATGGCAGGGTCGAATAAGAATTTTTCCAGGGCTTTGCCATGCGAATTGGAAATGCAAAATGAGCTCAACAAATGCCTTTTCCCCCATAAGCTCCATCAAACTCAAAACCTAACTTGGGTTAGGAAATCAAATGATCAAAATTGATTCAAGGTTAATCCAATGGCCCAAACCAAGTCAACCAAAACCGTGGTTCCCAGCTATCCTAGCAAATCCGACGGCCCAGATCAAAGTGGCAGTAATCCAAGGGATCAAAGTAAAATAACATTCAATGCACAGGTACTTCAAGATCAAATGGCCAAGATTAATCAGAAAAGGATCAACGACCACAATTCTTTACCACCCAAAAAGATAAGACAATCATAAATGCATTCAAATCGATTTAACAAGATCCAACAATGCAATTGCCCAAAATGAACTTTGCCATGCAATCAAAATAGGTGTCCACATCAAGAGATTAAGCACAAGTTGCATGATAAAGACTTGCTTAGCAAGCAATTGTAATATTTTTTATTAGTTAAAATACTTTTATTTTTATATTCTTGGAAATAGCAGTCAACTTTAGTTTGACTTAGAGTTATCTTGTACTCAAAAGGCCTTGAAGCCTATTATTGTAAAACTTTATTTTTTATTATCCTTGTAAAGCAAGGGATAAAAATAAAAGTGCATGGGTGAGTGTAGTTTAGGAGCTATTTTTTAAGAGTAGGTTGGCTATAAATTGTAGTGCGATTGTAAGCACAAAGGACCAGAAGTTCATCATACTTTTGTGAGCTTTTGGGAGGACCCAAAATTCTGCAGTGAGCACCTATTTGATGCAATAAAGTTAGTTTTATCCTCCATTATGCGTGTGATTCAAAGTTTTGCTTTTCCTTGTTGACTTGTGTAAGTGAAATTTATCTTTCCTTTGCTTGTTTCCCAATGCAATTAACCTCTGATTTGCACTATAAGTTTTCTGCCGGTCTGATTAACTGTGTGTTTGCTATAGTTTTGTTTTGAAAGTGGTTTGTAACCCTCTCAATTTAGTTATTATAGTCATTTACACCTTCTTAAAAAATACTTAGGCATTAATTATAGAGGTGCTTTGAATTGAAAAGGACAACTTTATCAATCATTAGTGTGTGTATGCAAGAGGAATAAGGGTCCAACAAATATTGGTGCATCACCTTAGTTAGCTTGTTTTTTCAGTATTGTTTTTGCAAGTTTTTTCTCCTCTTTTCTCATACGAAGGTAGGATAGTGGTTTACCGAGGGAACCAGCCCACTCTGGAGGCTCTCTTCTACAAGCAGGTCCCACAACCGGAAGAGTTCCCATTGTATCAACGGAGTGAGGAACAACTGCTTTACTCCTATTGCATGTTCCTCACAAAGGCAAATGCACTCTCAGATTAATAAAAGTTACAAAAATTTGTCTCCATAGTAGGCCGAATCACCTACCCTTAACAAATTTTTTTCTAATACCATTCAATTTGTATGGGTGCCGCATACTCCTTCATGTACCTCTTTGATCGCTTGAACCGATAGTGCTACATCTATACAATGTAATGATTCCCATCATAGCCATGATGATAAAGTGTACCTCTTAGGAAGGTGTAACACACTATTTAGTAGATAAGGCTTTGTTTTTCGAGCAAGTAATGTTATGAGGAAAGGTACCACTTTGGAGCTAGTTAAAAATATGGGCATACCATGAGGAGTGGGGAATAACAACTTCACATGCCAGCAATAATCTGACATGTCGTATGCATCCCAACATAGATTTTCGAAAAAAAAAACCTATCATTTTTTTCTAGAGGAATCCGTAGCATAGAACCCACTATTTCCATTGCATCTGTAGATCAATTTTTCGCCCTTGGAATTTGTTCAAAGGTGATGTGCACAAAATATTCCTTCAGAGTTTCCACCAAATTTCTATATGGGATGAGTTTGTCATCCTTAACCTTTACTCATCATTGACTTGCTTGATAATCAGTTGTGAGTCACCTAAAACCTTTAGGTGGTGGATATTCCATTTTATAGCTAGCTTCATTCTAGCAATGAGTGTTTAATATTCCACAAATTTTTTTATGCAAGGAAAGCCAAGATGGAAAGCTTGCAATATGGAGTCTCCTAAAGGAGTGATTAGCACTACACCTACCCATGAACCATGAAACGTAAACGATCCATCAAAATGTACTTGCCACATAAGAGATTCTTCAATATACATTAGCGATGTGTCAAATAGATCCAGAATCATAGGCTTTGTTCTAGGTAAAGGTGCTTCTGCTAATTGGTCAGCAAGCACTTTTCCTTTAAATGAATTATAGTGTACTTACTCAATGTCAAAGTCACTAAGTAGAATGATCCAATTAGCCATTCTACTTGTAAGAGTGGGTTTTGACAACAAATACTTAGTGGGTCAAATTTAGATATAAGCTTGGTTTTCATATTCAATAGGTAATAGCGAAGTTTTGGAAGGTAAGAAAAGATAGCCAAACAATATTTTTCAATTTGAGGATAACTGAGCTCATAAGAGATTAAATTATGACTAAGATAGTACACAACTTCCTATTTTTGGATTAGGTTATATTGTGTGAGCAATACGCCAATAGAAAATTGGCTAGCAGATATGTATAGCAAAATTGGTTCACCTAGAGTTAGAGGCATGAGGAAAGGTGGATTGGACAAGTATTGTTTAAGAAATGAGAAGGCTTGTTTTTTCTCTAGTCTAAATGAAGTCAACATATTTCTTAATAAGATGGGTGAATGAATGATATTTGTCAGCAAACTATGAAATGAAGCGGTGAATGGCTTGTATCTTCCCTTGTAGGCTATGAAACTATTTGATATTTTTGGGAAGAGGAATTTCCGTAATGGAAGTGAATTTTGATGGGTCCACCTCAATCCCTCTCCTTAATACAATAAATCCTAGTAGCTTCCCTGATAACACCCCAAACACACATTTTTTAAGATTCAATCTGACCTTATATTCCCGCAGACATTTAAAGATGCACCAAAAACTTCAAGGTGGTCTTCTCTTGTCTTGGATTTTCTTAGGATATCATCTACATAGTCCTCCATGATGTCATGTAACATATCATGGAATATCACTTTCATTTCCCTTTGATAAGTTACACCGGTGTTTTTTAGGTTGAAGGTAATTACCTGATAATAGAATGTCCCCATAGAGTTGTAAAGGTCGTCTTATGCTGATCTTCCTCTGCTATCTTGAATTGGTTTTATCCTGAAAATAAATCCATAAGAGATAAAATTTCATAGCCCGCAGTTTAATTAAAAATCATGTCAATATTAGGTAAGGGAAAATCATCTTTTGGACATTCCTTGTTGATGTCTCAAAATTTTATGCAAATTCTGATTCTAACAAGTTTCTTTTTTATTGGAACTATGTTTGATATCCACTCAAAGTAGTCAATGGGTCTGATGAACCCTGTTGCTAATAGTCTCTCTAACTCCTCTTTAACTAGAACACCTACTCGTGGATGCATTTTTCTTAGGTTTTGTTTGATTGGCTTTGCATCTAGATGCACTATTAAGTTATGTACCACCAAAGTTGGATCTAAGCCTAGCATATATTTATAAGACCATATGAATATATCCACAAATTATTTGAGAAGTAAGGTGAATGTCTTTTGTTCTTGTGCTGAAAGTGAAGCTCCTAGCTTGACTATCTTTGGGTCTTCCTTTGTTCCAATATTCACGTCAACAATTTCCTCTATGAGAATTTCATATATATCCTCCATACGCATAGGATTGGCAGGAAGGTTGATATATTTTTCTAACGGTGTATCTATGATATTTTTACCCTCAGTGTGGTCACTTATTTTTTCCATTGATTTTTTACTTGTTGTTTAGCCAACACCTCAAAGAGGTTTTCACCGTGTGACTTGGATGTAATTTTTTTCCAAGGATGTTCTTTGGAAAATTTTCCTCGCTTTAACTTATTTTTTTCACCATGAAGCTCACTTCCTTGCCAAAATATGCACAAGTATCTAAGTCAATGAAGATACCTTTCTTATGATATCCAATAAGAATGGTATCATGTATGCCCATAAATTATGCAATAACCTCATCATTTTCAAAGAGGTCCAATAACACATGATGTTTTTGGTCCAATTCAAAAAGGTAGGGTATACAAGCTCAACTTTAAGATCGGTGGGGGTTATGGTAAGGATAGCGGTATCCATGAAAAGGTTCATGGAGGAAAGATCTTTGTATTGACTACACTTAGAATCTATGTTTTTATCTTAATAAATAGAGTTATCTTCACACTCATAGTAGGTAGAATTTTAATCCATGACATGTTATCCATATCGCAAATACCAATGTCATAGTGCTCTCTTTTGAAATGTTGTAGTGGGAATGGTTATCTTGCTCCTTGCTCAAATTTTCCACATACGAGTCCTTTGTAAACCCATGGAATACATCATTCTACTAGATTTGGCATATACTTGGGGTTTCATAGTAGGTAGGCTTAGTGTCCTCAGTACCCAAGTTGTAGGTGGGTCTAACAAGTTATTATTTGCAAGTAAACTTCCAAGTAAGAATTTCTCTATAGTAAGTTCATCTTTAGGCCATTTAAATTGATAGTTGGGTCCGCCTCTTGTTTTTGGTGACAAAGATAGATCTCAAACAAGGAGATCCTGTTTCATATTGTACTCTCCATAGAAATACTCAAGTATTTTCATCTCCCATGAATCAAAGAGAGAAGTGAACGTAGAACCATCATGAGCACAAGAAATTAGGGAGTCTCAATCTACTGTGATTCAAGATATTTTGACTTAAGGGGAGTAAAAATATTAGTGGAGGGACATGTATATATGTACCCTCTCGCGAAAATCTATTGAGAGATCTACAGTGAGTGAAGGGTTCTGGATCACCTTGAATGGTAACAGTGTGTCCATCATGTTTTGATTAAAACATTGATGGTATTTCTTGCATGACATGGATCCATGGGAAGCCAAGAAGCATGTTGTATGGAAGCTCCAAATCTAAGACATGAAACTTTGTGTTGTGGTAAGTAGGCCCTACATCCATTGGCAAGTGTTATTGTTTAAGCTAACTTCTACTCTGTATTTTTCGTATGCGGTTATGGTGATAATGTGGAACTCTAGATATTATTCTGTGTCCCAACTGTTTAATTAGTTTCAATGTGCATATGTTCAATCCTAACCCGTTGTCCAAAAGAACCTGTTTTATCTTCCTATTGGGTTGAAAATACCTCTATATAGAGGGAAGATTATGTGTGTGATCTTTGTTAGGGATTTCCTTGTGGTTAAATGATATTTTTCATTTGGTGCAATGTTTTTGACTACATATTGTAAATGTGAAGGGTCTATTTCCATTGGCACTCCCGACCCCTGTATATTTTTATATAGGATGTCCTTATGTACATTCGATATCTTAAGAAGGTCAAAGATTGAAATATTAGTAGATTTCTTCTCAAATTTATCTAAGATGTTGTACTAACCATCCTGAGGGGTAGACAGAGGAGGTCCTAAGTTTGTAAGATGAGAGTTCCTTATTACCGCAATGTAATATTTTCCCTTTAACCTAATAGTATTCACATGCTCATGAGAAGAGCAAACACATCCAATGAGTAATTAATAATTATTATTATCACTTTTGGTATATAGATAGTTTACAGATTTGTAACTTTGGGATGAATCTCCTTGATCAGGCTTCTTCTAATTTGGTTTTATCATGTTTAGGGAATGGTTCTTTGAATATCCCCATATTTTCATTTTGTGTCTTATTTCTCTCTACGATGGATCCACTTATATCTCTCCGTTATTGATAAGATCTTGGATGAAGTGTTGAAGTCTTAGGCACTTGTTTGTCTTGTGTCCCTTTACACGATGAAAATCAAAATATTCATGCTCTTTAAACCATGAAGGTTTAGGAGCATCATCATTAAAGAGTTGTGTCGTAGGATAAGTCAACATGTGGGTCTGTATCTAATTGTTTCAAGATTGTAGACAAAAACTCGTTAAGAGGAGTGACCTTTCGACACTTGGCTGGTGGTTGGATTGACCCTATGGTTAGTTTAAAATGTTGACCAACTTCGACCCTTGTATATGTTCAATCCGTGATTCCATCTCCTACCACATTATTGTTTTTTAAATATTTTTGGTTTATATTTCAGTTTAGTAGATTGATTATCCTTGGAAGATGATTTGATTTTTCTCTTTGCAATGACGTCCTTTTCTATTTGTATGCCCTTCTTGATGACATCTTCAAAGATCTGAACACAATGAATTTTTAAATGAAAGGTGATGACCAAGTTTAAATTTGGTACAAATATGCTAACAAGTTGTTTTTTGGGGATTGAGCAAGGGAAGCAACTAGCTAGTCCTTGCCATCTTTGTAGGAAACTTGCGAAGATTTCATGTGGACATTGTTTGGTGTTACACAAGTCTTCCATGGCTATATCACTTTCCATTTTGCATGATAAATGACATAAAAACCTCTCTGCCGCCAGTTTAGGCCATGCGAAAATAGATCCACGAGGTAAGCGAGTAACCCCTTCTAAGGCTTATCCTCCTAGAATTTTTGAAAATATTTGTATGAGGCAATTGTCATTGAGGCCACTTCTTAGCATGCCATGTAAAAATATTTCATATGATCATGTGGATCACCTTTCCCTCTATACTTATCAAAATTTTGGCATGTCAAATTTCTTAGGAAAGAGTTGAAGTAACATAACCTTATCAAAGGGATGGGGGCATAACTCTTTGATTGGTACCTTTGTTATTTCCACCATTTCTTTATGGAAGGATTGTTATTGTTTCTTTCATAGATCATATTTCTGTGAAAGGAGTTTCTATTTAGTGGGGAAGTCGGCATATACACTGACTATATTTCAAATTCCTACCTCTTTGTTTTCTATGTGAAGTTCACTATTTTTGTCATTAGGTTATTTTCAATCTACATTTTTGTTTGTTTCTTTTTGTAAATGAGATTTCAAGAAAAGCTAATTTTGGAATAAGGTTTTGAATTTTTGTGGTAGAGTGACTTCAACCTCATGAATTTCTTCATCATCTTCATCTCATGGGGGTTGTTCCACATTTTAATGTTCTATTCTTACTCTACATGGTGCCTTGATTAACGGTAATTTATAACCCACCATGTTTTTGTTTTCTACGTTTGATGTGGAAGCATGTCCATGTGCTAAGATGTCATCTATGTTAATGAGTGGTAGTTCTTCCTCATTATCCCTATTTTTTGGTGGAATAGTTTCATGTTTCATTTGAAATATAGTACCTAATTCCATCGCTCGTCAAGTACCCTATATTTTTTAATGAAAAGGAATTCATCTAATAGGGCGGGTCAAATTCAAAGCTGCGCACGTGGTGATCTTGCTTCATCACCACTATGATCTATCATCTCTTCTATTGCCTTTTCTACAAAAAAGAGAGGCCATAAATCATGACCAATAAAACGATTTTCCACTTTTTTGTTAGTCATTTCCCATGATTTCTTTGCAATGAATTGTATTCTAGCTCCCAATCTTGTTATGGGGGCCATTATGTGTGAGAACTTCACTAAGGTGTTTTGAATTTTTTTCAAAAGGTATTGATCAACATAAGTAGAAGTTTACAAATGTCAAATCATGTCAATAGTTCAAATAATGATGAATATAAAAGGATGAATGTGTTAAAGTGATTGTCTTACAAGAATAAGCCGAAGTGACGAACAAGATATAATCACACAATGCTTGTTTTAGACCAATCAATCAAATGTCACACTTCCTAAGTTTCATTTTCAAATGGTATTTTTAAAATGGTTAAAAAAATTCAGTAATTATGTCAAGTTCAAAGAAATTAACAAGGCATAAGTAATAACAAAAATTTAATACAATCCCCAAATAAGTATACTAAAAGTGAGTGAGCTTGAATCCAATCAAGACCTATATCTCAAAAAGCTATAGTTATAATTGTGAGTGACACAACAATACCACTAAGATATGTTAACCAAATTTTTTGGAAAAGTAAGGTATTAATATACAAATGATATTGATATAGCACACACAAATGGTAACACTCAACACATTTAAAAATCAAGGTAATGTTTGAAATGAAACTAATGTAGGAGTATACCACAGAATTGTTAGAATATGAGTAGTGTAAGATTACAATCTAGACACTTAGGACAAGTTTGTAAGCAAAAAGACGTAAGTATCAAAATTTTTGCAATATGAAATGAGAAAAATAACAGTTTAAAGGAGAATCAAGATGATGAATCAAGCCTAACTATGATTGATGATCTTGACACAGGTATCAAAATAAAAAAGCTATCAATGATACGAAAATGTCTCCATGCACTTTAGACATTTAAAAATCATCCACAAACATGGATGAGCTTAAATGGACACAAAAGTGGAGAATACAATCAATCAGTAACACAAGGGTAGTCACTCTTATCCTAATTAAAAGTGTCAAAAGAAAGTGAAGGAAGTAGATCAATTGGTGTTGAAGAGAATTTGGTGTCACTTCGGTAGAGTTTCACCTCTCCTTAGGGTGAGTAAAAAAATAAACAAAAGTAATGCTTTACAATCTCCATGATGAATGATGGATCCTTTGAACTTTAATGAAATATCCTCTTGTTCAACAAACAACATTTTGATTCCAAGAAAGTTCTCCATTTACGATGGTTCTCAACTCAAATTGGTTTTGATATGGTTAAATTTGGATCATGGACAAGATAGCTTCCTAGGTGGTTCACAACTAGGTGTCACAAGTTATCTAAATGTGAGCTCGGTTGCCAAGGTTTCCCAAGGGTTATCATGGATTTAATTTACCCCTTTCAAGCATAGTTGGAAATAAATGTTTCCATCATTTACTCTCACTAGGGTCATGATATGGAAAACTTTGACACTAATTCTCATGTGTATAACTAGTCAAGTAGGTAGTATGGATAACTTCATGTTTTTTCCACAAGTTTCTCTCTTGCGTGGACTACTTTGGGGTTCCTAGGACCAGCCCCATTGTTGTAGCTTAAGGCTTATACCAAAGGGTTTATTTCCTAGTTAAGCGGATGGGACGTACCCTTATCCAAACCTGTAAATATAGTCTTTTGATTGTGGTGTATTTTTAATCTTTTATACTTAATGTGGTTTTCTTGAACACCATTTGGCAACCTGCATGGAAACTATATTAGTAGTTTTATTTTGTCTCAATCCTTCATTATTTGACAAGCATTTAGGTCATGTATAATAGATTTAGTAGTTTTCCATACACATACAGAGGATGAACGTAATTTCTAATTCTCAAGATCATCCTAGGATGCAAGAGAAGAGCATACACGATGTAAAATCCAACTATGAAATCAATAATGGAAAATACTCAATTCAAACACAAAATTTATTCATTTTAACCAAATCTGACATTCTTTTCAAACATTTTTCAAAGAAAAAGAGATATAGAAACCATTTCTAATTACCAAAAATCACCTAGAAGGTGAAATGGAAGAGCATGCATGACTTTAATCTCATGATTAAGTATGCAATGTTCATTTAACCCTTTAAACAATTCAAATTAGAAAAAAATACAAATAAACCCTGTAAAACAAAATTTAATCTTCAATTAAAACCTACAAGGAGTCAATAAATCCCAAAAACACATTTTTACAAATTTTAAAGTGAATCTCAAATCTGAACTATGATGTGTACGCTCAACTCTAGGTGCATCTATCTCTTCCCGATGTGTACACGCCTCTGTCGAAATAGACAATGAGCTAATAGGTATACAGCCAGTGATTTATGTACGCTAGCCTTTGGATGTATACACTCACAAACATAATGGTCAAATAAATATCACTATCATATAGGTATGCTTGGGTATAGGCATGTATGTCGGGATCTAAACGCATACGCACATAGACTAAAAGGCTAGAAAATATAGAAGAAAAAAATTCATGTACACCAACAAAATGATGTACACTAGACTTTAGATGTGTACACTACCTTTTAGATGTGTACGCACAGGTTTGGACATGTGCATGCCTCTATTTTTTCTATGCATGTACCTAGGAGTGATGTCAAAACATGGAAAATTATGTAATCCATCTTAAAAAGCTGAAGTTTTTGGCATATTAGATCAAAATTCACAAAAAACCATCTAAATTAGATCTCTAAGCAAGACTCAACAAAGTTATTAAAAATAATAAGAAATTCAACATTAATTCACACGTGCATATCAAGGGTTAGCCAAAAATTGAAAAAAATAAAAAATTGAACCAAAATGCTAAGGGACTAAGGATCCATTCCATTGTGCATGCCAAATGTGTGTAAGACTTTATTATCTATGCAAAGAGAATTAGAACTAACACCTAGTAGTTCTAAAACAAAGCTAAACTAAAATATATGCACCATCATGCTTAGAGCTTAAACAATACTAATATATCAACATCTTTGCATTAGAACATGAATGACCATTCAAACTAATATGATAAGAAATTAATCTCTATATCTATTGAATGTTAATTTATGTAGCCTATAATTTACTAGATAACACCCTATACGCGTTAGCACATCACTCAACCTAGACCGAGTGCTCGCCAAAAGCACTCAAAGGTACCATGTCCCTCTCTAGGGTTGTTATAACAAGATATTAGTGTGATGAAGGAAGAAACATATAGATCCATAATTAATCCCTCATTCTATAAGGAATTCCATATTCAGATCTAAGAAAGAACAAGATTAAACGATAATCATGATTGAATCAAGAACATGCACTACTCAATTACACATAGGAATGACACTTAGATTCAGCCAATAACTTCTATCTATTAATAACCATAGAAGCTCCTTACAATAATGACATTCTATATCGATGCACGCATGGATATGATACAATAATCTAGTCATATGCACATATCTCTCTATGCTTACCTCTTATGCTTTGCATATACCTATATATCTCTCTTCTTTATCTCTGTATATCTATATATCTTACTATGTGCTTCACATCATATATATAGGGTGGGGACTTTCCCTTCACCACTTATCTATTCCAAAAATAGGCTGCATACTATTAATAGCCATGTGCCATTTACATGCATAGCAACACATGCAAGTTTGTTATCTATAGACCTTTGATGCTTAATCAAGTGATAATCCTATTCTTAGCTTGTCTCTATGCAAAATGCTTCGATCTGATCCTCCAAAGATAGACAATACATGGCACGCATGTCTTTGCATCATTGGTGTGCTCCGCATGCCATATTCTAAAAATAGGTCTTCATGCTCAAAATTGGCTGAGTCCTGAATTGAACTTGCCCTTTATGTGTGGGTTCTTCTTGTCCATTCGTGCCCTTAAACCTGGCCTGTTTTCCCACGTGGAATTCTTGTGTGAGTTTTGTCAAGTGTTCTCTGATCAACATTACCCCACACTAATCTCATTATCACCCCGACAATGGGTATCTCAAAAAATTGAAGTAAAGAATGTTGAATGGAAAGAATAAGAAAGAATGTAGATGAATAAAGAATGTTTTATGAGGCAACCTCCATTGTATCAGTTTGAAGGATCAACTCTAGATACTCTTCCTTTATTGTGGCCTCCAAATCCTGCCACTCGGTGAATGCTTTCTCTTCCTACTCTGGTATGTCCATAATAATAGACTCCAGTTCATCTTGGGTAACTTCACCTTTTTCATTCTACAATACCAACATAATGTTGGACATTGCAGTATGTTTTCCTTCTAGTGCATCCATATTTTGTGCGATGAGTTTCCCAAGCTCATCTAATCTTTCCTTGTGTGGCTCTTGTGTTGTTGCTAGGGCTCATGTTTTTGCTTTACGAGTGTTAACCATTCTCATGCGGGCCAAGGTATCATCCTTCATAGCCTTCTAGACTACATCATCTTCTTCTTTCCTTTTTCCCCTGTTGTAGCTTCCTTCTTAGGTGCCATTTTTACCTTGCAATCATCTCCTCTTTAACTCTACAACTTACGAATCAAATCCTAGCTCGATTCAATCATGCCCTAGGTGGAAACTTTGTGCCCTAATTCCTCTCTTTCATGTTTCTTCTCTCAAACCCTTCACCATTGGGGACACAAACTTATTTTCACATAGATCTATTTTTCACGCTTGGTTTCACACCCTTCACACTTTAACCCGATCACTTAGCTCTTCACACTTAGCTCTTTCCTCAAATACTCTTAGTCACAATAGTAAAAATGAATTCACATCTCATCCCTATATAATTCTCAAATTTTGATTCATTTATTGCTACTTCACCTACCAAATATCCTCTCATTCATTGACCAAATTTGTTTATTCTACATGGTACATCTTTTTACCCCAGCTTATAACCTTCTAAAGACGCCTTCCTACCTTCTTGTCACAAATTTATCTTCATTGAATGACCTTGCACCCAAGTACCTTGTCACTGTGCCTTATCCTAGTAGTTATCATGGCCTCTACTTACCTCACGTTATAATGTCCTTTCATTCATCTCCACCCTTGGTCACTTTTGAGAAGTAATCTTCTTTTGACTTAAAGAACACCCATAATAGCTTATTCCTTTCACCTTTCAATTCCCATAGTCTTGTTCTTGGATAAATACAGCCACCCCATACTAAAAGTATGTGCAGTCCTTTGTGCATAAACATTATTCACATAGTAATCAGCTTCATGTGTGTAAATGTGCTTATTACACAACAACAACTAAATTGACAAAGCATAGTGACAATGAAGGAAAGACATTAAGGAATTACATAATGGAAATGTAATCTAAAAGGTAATGCTACCTTATTACAAACACCAAGAAGACTTATTTATAGTAGGGCTTTAGCCTACTCCCGTTAAAGTAACCTAGTAGTAGTGTTCCATGAAGTGATTGTAATTGGAAAACACTTGATTCGAGTATGTAAGTGATGACATATGGCCCCAACTAATGTACTTTAAGTTTTCTGGATGGCGCAAGAACTTATAGTTGTAGAGAAGTACCATTTGTCCAATCTCAAAATTCTTATGACTTATGTTTCGGTCATGCCATTCTTCCCGCTGGCATTTTCTTGCTTCGACTCCATCGTGTTATGGCTTGTGGCTCATCCAAATTGAATCATCTTCTCAATAAACTCTTCTAAATCCCGCTCATCATCTAGAGCTCCACCATGTGCAATGTGCAAACAAGGTAACATAAATTCTATAGGGAGAATGGATTTTGCACCAAACACGAACTAAAAAGGTGTGGCTATATTCAATCTCTTATAAGTTGTTTTATATGCCCAAAGAATAAATTAAAATTTATCATCCTAATCATTTCTTCCAACATCACAATTTTTTTCAATGTCTAGCTCAACATCTTGTTGAAATCCTTAGCAGCCCCATGTTCCTAAGGGTGGTAAGGTGTAGTTTTATGGTGGGCAAACATAAACTAATCTAATAGGATCCTGATGGTTTCATTTAAAAAGTGTGTACCCCTATCACTTGTCAAACTTAAAGGACATCCATATCTTGTAATAACATTCTCCCATAGTAACCTAGCTGTTATAGCTATTGTACAGTCCTTTGTAGGTGCTTCTTTGGCCCACCGTGTGAGATAATCTGTGCAAGTAATGATATAGTGTGATCTAGTCCTACGTGCGGCTAGTGAAATAGGTCCTACAAAATTGATGTCCCATTTCTCAAATAGTTCAACACTAATAATAGGTCTCAGTGGAATTTCATCTCTTTGTCTTGGTTTTCCTAGGTGTTGACAATGGTCACACACCTTACAATATTCTTTACAGTCTTTATAAAATTTCTCCCACCATAACCCAAAGAAGTAGGATCTTCCAGAAGTAGGATCTTCCAAGAAGTTGCATCACATGCATAATGGCATCATGTAAAACCACCATGGGCTTCTTCCATAATATCCTTGTGATCATGCTCTAATACACAACGACATAATACTTCATCTCTTCCTAACTTGTATAGGTCACCATTGATCAACATAAACAAAGTGTTGCACGTATAGCAAGATGTTTCATTTATAATGCCTTCATTCCTTTTGGTGTCACACCATCTGTAGAAAGACAAAAATGTCTTATAATTTTGATGGCTTGTATTGTAACCTATATAACTTTGCATTTGGCATGGTTTCTTCAATTTTTGTGCTTCCTCTCCTAAGTTAATTCTAGACAAGTGGTCTGGTCCATTGTTAATTTTCCTAGCTTCACCACAATTGTGAAATCAAACTCTTGAAATAGGAGTACCCATCTGTAGATGTGCCCTTGTAAGACGGGTTTGTTCACCAAATACTTCAATGCCATGTGATCCATATAGAATACAAATGGTGTAGCTAGAAAATATTGTTGAAACTTTTGCAATGCATAGATCATGGACAAAGCTTCACTCTTTGTAGTTGTATAGTTCTATTCAAAGAAGAGTCACTTCCTACTAGAAAAGAAGATAGGATGGTCAACGATAGCTTCTCCATGTTGAGCTAACAAAGTGCCAATGGTCATGCTAGAGGCATCCACATGTACATGAAATGGTTTGTCCCATGAAGGAAAATGTAGGATAGGTGAAGTAGTAAGTTTATCTTTCAATGTTGTGAATGCATGTTGCTACGATTCTCCCCAATAGAATGTACCTATTCCTATCAAGAACTCACTGTAGATGTGTAGTAATTTTGGCATATCCCTTGATGAATTTTCCATAATATCCTGTGTGACCTAAAAATCTGTGCACCTCAATCTTACAGGTAGGCACTTCTAACCCTAAAATGACTGCAACCTTAGCTGGATCAATAAGCAATCCCTCCTTGTAGATTATGTGTCCTAATAGTATTCCAAAAGGTGTAGCAAATATGCACTTCTTGATGTTCAAAGAGATACTCAATTATCTGCATCATTCAAAAATTAAGCATATATTGTCATCCTTAACAAGCCCATATACTATCCAATCATCAATGTAAACATGTAAGAAGTTATGAATAAAATATTTGAATGCCTAAAAAACTATCCGCAAGAATACAATAGGCATGTTTTTCAATCCAAAAGGCATCACAGTATAGGAAAAACTACCCCATTTAGTACTAAAAGTTGTCTTTTGTTGATCCTCTTGAGCAATCCGAACTTGATGATACCTGGAAAACCCATGTGTGAATGAATATATTTCACGCTCTGTAACTCCTTTTAGTATTTCCTCGAGAAATGGCGTAGGGAATGTGCTTGTTATACATGTGGCATTTAGGTCCATTTAGTCCACACATATTTGAATTCTACCATCCTTTTTGATACTGATCACCACTGGACTAACCCATTTTGACTCATCAAGGGGCTTGATAATTCCAGATTTCAACATTTGATCAATTTCTTCTTTTACCTTTTCAGAAAATTAGGATTCATTCTGTAAGGTCCCTTTCTCACTTTGTATGTGCACCTTCCTTAAGTTTTATCTTCATTTCCCCAAGTGATTCATGTACAATTTTAAGTTCATGATACCCTTGAGGGAATAATTCTGTGATCCCATAGTAACTCAATAATATTTTCCACATATGAGTCTTACCAGTAGTCTCTAATTATGGCAACCTTTGGCTCATCCTCCGATCATATATTGACCTTATTTGTCTTCATGGGTTCGTGATAGGTGCGTGTATCCTTGTCTGCATTATCCAAGACCTTGCGTACCCCTTGTGAATGTTCAATATCTAGGTTCTCAACTTCCTCATCATCCACGACGTAAACCATCTTTCCTTTTTCTTTCTCAAGACAGGATCATTTAAGAAATATGAAGTCTTCTCCTTCTTCTTCAAAACGCGCTCCTGATTCTATCTCACCAAATAAATCTTGTATGAGTTATTCCTCCTTTGCACTATCTCCCATGGTTAACCACTTAAATAAATTTTAATGCCTCTTCTATCGAGGTTGGGAAGAAAATTATTCAAAGGTATGGATAATTCTACGGTCAAATTTTTCCAATTCCCGGTCTCTCGATGTAGTTCGAGTATACATATTAGGGACGTGTGCATCTCAGTATAGAGTAGAGTATAATCTATGCACCCAAAGTGAAGGTGGTAATGCTTCCTCTCCCGATGTCCATAGTATCTCACACTACTAAATGTGTCATTGAATAGGTTGATCACCATTATAAGTGCAAATCTACGTAGGTGCATTGATCCTTACAAACCTAGTAGATAGGGAAACTCTGATCTCATTCCATTTCGTAAGATTATCTTTATGAACTACTTATCAACGCTTTTCTGTCCCATGCAAGACATATTCTAACATGTCTCTTCTCTTGACCATGTCTATCCAATGTGCCTCTATGGCTTGTAAGAATACAGTAAGATCTTTTGATCATGTATACCAAGGTACTACGCTATGTATCCGCCAAACAGAACAAAGTCCATTCTTGTGAGAAACCATGCTTTTTACCTCACGTAATACTAGTTCATATGTACCATGAGCCCAATTGTCACAAGTAATACTCATAATATCACTAATAGAATGAGAATCCTCCCACTGTAGGATGCCTTCCTTTGATGGATCATGGACCTTTGGGTCCTAAATAGCACATACATAGATTTTGTTTAAGTCCTCCCCAGTTAGAGGCTCAACATATGGTGTAGATTTCCCATCTTGATAAGGTATCGTAACCCTTTCCTCTTTGTTCTCAAAGCTAATATAATGCTTACTGAATCTCAAATAAGCATTATTTGCATAACACCAAGGGTGTCCAAGCAAGGCTGGAATTTTTTTGGCTTCTACAAGTGCTAATACCTCAAAATCCCCAATGAATTTGGCCCTCAGTAAGGTTATAGATGCATCCTTAAAAATCCTATGGGAGTGGCCTCGCTTTAATTTTCCATAAAAAACACATTAGATGATGGATACAATGGAGGCCTCCCATTTTTACCCATTCATCTAGTGTAATTCAAAATATTGCTCAACAACCATCCATCTACAACAACATTATGAGTGATCTCTTTATCATAGTCAATTCTATCGAGGGAAGATTAACATGCAGAATTTTTTATCTGATCTCAACGCTTGCACACGAGTGTTCCCTTTCATCCAACTTCCTCATAACGAAATGATGTTCTCCTAGTGAAACATTTTGCACACTTCTCATAGCTCATTGATATCAGTTTTGACTATATATGATGCTTTATTCTACTCCTTTAAGTCACTGTATCTAACCCTAAAGATTCCTTAGCACTTCCATGGTATCTTGGTAAACTTCCTTCTGATGAGTAGGATTTGGGTACCTTGCAAGAAAAATCTCCTCCTTGGTGATTATAGGCTTCTAGTGCAATACCTCTCTTGCACGGGCCGTTTCAACTCGTGTAGTAATATTTATTGTTGATGCCTCAAGTCCTTCTACTATCTTGGGCATCCACTAATCTTCTACCTTGCACTAGATTCTAAACATACCAACACCTTTGTTTTCTTTCTTATGCTACTTACTCAGATGCTCATATAAGTTCGGGTACTCTTCAAAGCTATGGTTCTTTCCATAGAAAGAACATAAAATATTCGAGGACATTCGTGCCTATAGTGGTTAGGAGACCCATGAGGGAACTCACCTCTTCCTTAACCATGGAATTTTCCTCCATATCCACTATGATATCCATGTCCTCTTCCACAACCTCCTTCAAAATGCCCCTCATTCCTGTCATAGTGTGTTTGATTATGATCCCGATTATGGTGCTCATTCTTGTTCTTAGAGTTATTTGTTACACATGTCTATCATACCCCAATGTCTATAAAGCATCCTGAATCTAATCAATCAACTGAAAATATTTAGTATTATGGGTCTTAGACCAAAATTTTTACAGTAACAAGATACATTCTTCCTTATCGTGCACCGTAACAAAGGATAATGACTAGCATCATGATTCAAATGACAGATCTCATGGTTCAACAGTAATGAGTGTATTATTATACAAGGACAACTATCCTTGGTGTGACCTTCCACTTCACAATTTTTACACCAAATCCTTAAGCATGTTTCATGAGATGAATTTTCTGATAAATTTTCTAGTTGTTGTTCAATAGCTACAATTTGTGCCTCTAAGAATGGACTACCACCATCAATTTTCCAAAATTCCTCATCACACAAACCTTCTTCTAGTGTTTCGTGTGGATTAGTGTATGTATTATGTGACAGTGATCTTATAAATGGTGTAATCAATCCTCCAAAAACCATTGTGCATGTTAGATAGCATGAATATCATAAGATAGCTTAGATAGAAGTGTGTTAAAATGGGCATCATACTCAAGTACAATCTCAATAGTGCCTTGCTTAATATCCTTGCGTGTACTTATACTCTTCTTCTCAAATTCAAGGATATGGTACTCTTTCAAGAAAGCATCCTTTAGTGCTACATAATCCACACAAGTTTGATCGGGTCAAACTTCCTATACCAGCTATATGCACGTCCTTGTAATGTAGTAGCAAATTGACTTGCCTTACGCTCAGAAGTCGTGATCCCTTTCATGTGCCATAAGATTTCACACATATGCACATGTTTGGTAACATCCTCTATACCTCTATATTCTGGGAGATGAAGAGACATCTCCATATAGATATTTTTGGTTGTTGCAGGCCTTAACCACCTAATCCAGAACCTCCTATGTTTCCTCTACCTCCAGAACCACCAGATCTACTAGAACTAGAACCACCTATACCTCCTGATCCTCCACCTGTAGCTAGATTAGGACCTGTAGATGTACTCCCTATGCTTTATGACAATAGAACTATATTGAAAATCTATAGTTTGTGAGGTAGTTCCACTTCCAGAGGTGAAACCAACATTCTGCGTGCTCATGTTCTCAGTGTGGATGATGCGCCTAATATTTTTCCTCCAAATAGAATTGAATCCATCTATCTTACCATTGATGTACTTGCTCCCCGACTTACTCCTTCCCTCCTACATCCCAAGTTAGCTTGCTGGTTACTTTTCATACTAGATACGGAAAACCAAGCACAAGGTCTAGGTCATGAGATGGATTGATTCGTGCCCATGGTCCAGGTAGCCTTCGCTAGTGCACTACTACGTGTGAAGCTAAGGAGGGGTCTCTTTCATGATTTTCAAGATGGGGAGTTCCTTATGCTCAGGCTCCACGTCTTCTACATGAGCTTCAAATCCTTCATGATCCATCTCTCTCCTAAATGCCATACTTTATACAATAGTACATTGCTTTTCTATCTTTCTCTCACGCTCCTCATTATACTTAAGCCGCCTTTCCTCTCTCTACATTTTTGCCACTAGGTTTACCATCTTTCACCAAACATATTCCTACCCTCACATGAGGTGAGGTTTAGTTAGCCATCGGTTTACTCTCTAGGTTCAAAGTTACAATAAAGATCTTGATCACCAGTGGAATACCTTGAAAATATTCTCCTCTAAGATATTGTAAAAGCTGGAATTCAGCTACCTCCAGGTAAGAATACGTTGAAATTGAATATTCTAGAATATAACTATTTAGAACACCACTAAACCACATATCCACAGCGTGAGTCCAGATCAAATCAGCATCATAAAGGGCCTAAAATTATTCCTGTGTCCAAAAAAGTGTGTGATATCTCCAATTCCATTTAGATGCATACGCAATCATCCACTAGTATAATTCTACTAAAAATATGACAAAAATACCTTATATAATTTGTCATATAGATTCTAATCTACCCAATTGTGTGCGTTAAACTCATATCCAATATTGAACCGTCATGCATATTCTTCCTCTAGATTGTTTATCCACTCCTAAATACTTGGTAGAGTTAATTGGTATGTCTTCATTGTGAACCATCCACGAAAACAACTAAAAAAAGAGGTCCCAGCATGGAACCAATGATGTAGCCTAGAATTTACTAGATAACACCCTAGATGTGTTGTCACATCACTCAACCTAGAATGAAAACTCACCCGAAGCATATAAAGGTATTAGGTCCCTCTTTAGGGTTGCTGTAGCAGGATGTTAGCATGATGAAGGAAGAAACATATAGATCCATAACTAATCCCTCATTCTACAAGGCATGCCATATTTAGATCTAAGAAAGAACAAGCTTAAATGATAATCATGATTGAATCAAGAACATGCACTACTCAATTACACATAGGAATGACACTTAGATTCAGCCAATAACTTTTATCTATTAATAACCACATAAGCTCCTTACAATAATGGCATTCTATACCAATGCGCACATGGATCTGATATAGTAATCTAGTCATATGCACATATCTCTCTATGCTTACCTCTTATGCTCTGCATATACCTATATATCTCTCTTCTCTATCTCTGTATATCTATATATCTTACTATGTGATTCACATATATATATATATATATATATATATATATATATATATATATATATATAGGTTGGGAATTTCCTTCACCACTTATCTATTCCAAAAATAGGCTGCATGTTATTAATAGGCACATGTCATTTACAAGTATAACCACACATGAAAGTGTGCTATCTATAGACCTCTTACAGTTAACTAAAGTGAAAATCCTATTCTTAGCTCGTCTCCATGCAAAACAATTTGTTTCAATCCTCCAAAGATAAATAATGTGTGGCGCACACGTCTCTGCATCGTTGGTGTGTTCTGCATGCCATCCTCTAAAAATAGGTCTTCATGCTCAAAATTGGCTAAGTCCTGAATGTTGAACTTGCCCTCCACGCGTGGATTTTTCCTGTCCATTCGTACCCTTAAACCTGGCCTATTTTCCCATGTAAACTTCTTGTGTGAGTTATTTCAAGTGTTCTCTAATCAACATTAATCAATTGAATTAACTTATTTAGATCCTTAACAATCAAAAGAATTTATTGTATGCTTGAATCCAGAGGTTTCAAGAATGGAGTTTTGTCAATCCATTACTACAAGACCATTTGAAATATCTCCATATGACTTCGAACTTGGATGGATGAATGCAAGAAATGAATATATCTAGCTCCTCTAATGGAAGAATTCTCTAAGATTATAAAATTTCTATAATATAGGCTCTATGCTCATTTAGGTAAAATTAGAATGCTAAGAGGAGGGCTCTTTATATAACACAAAGTGGATAAATGAATCTCTACATCCCTTTACATGATGGACAATAGCTAGGTTGAGTTAGTTGGGGGTGACTATGGTTTAAAAAGGGGTTGAGTCAACTTTAGGAGAGTTTAGTCTGTCCTTTAGTGGCTAATGGGGTTTGAGGGGATTTATTAATTAACCAAAGTGATTAATTAATAGGTGAGAAAGCTTTATAGAAGATTTTAGAAGAACAATTAATATGATTTAGGGAATAGGAAGGGTTTAGGATAAATAGATAATTATTTATTTATGTAATAGAAGAGGAAACTTAATTAATTAAGAGTAATGAATTAATTCAAGTAGAAAGGGGTTTAATAAATGAAAGGTCGTTAATTGTCATATTTTCTAGATAGAAGGGTAAATTAACTAGCGTAATGGTTAATTAATGATGATAGAAGATACAAATGTGTGATATTGACGATATGTCATAAATTTTTGGGAAAGAGCATAATTAGTGGAATTCAAGTATATAAATTGCTAAAGTTAAATTATAAGTGTCTACAAGTAGAACTTGATATGTATGATTATAAGAAGAATCAAGAGCTTGCGTGTCATGCTTGGGAAAAGGTTCATTGAAGTTTTTTAGCTTTTTTATTATCATTGAGCAGCTTATAAAGATATGGATAAGGGAGATCAAGTTAATATTCACCAATAATATCTTGTACGAAATTCCTAAGTTTGAATAAATGATTAGTAGAGTTCCCGATGCATTGGTGATAATCACATTTAGCATTTTCATCATAATTCCGGCCACGAGGTCAAGATGGATTGAAATTGAGTAGTGGTGGAAGAGTTATTATATTTATTTCAAGGAGTTTAGGAAATACAAATTGATGTAAATATTTTAATTTGGTGAAAGTATGCTTTGGAGGTTGTCATTGAGGCTTTTCGGGAGGAGAGATATCATTAATAATTGTCTTTGCTTGATGAGGGCTTAGGAGATGGCTTGGATGTTGATTTAGCTTGAAAACTTTTAGAAGATGATGGAGTATCTTGATATTTGAGTTTTCCCATAGATATAAGTTTTACTTCATGCATTTTAAGTGTATGGAATAATTGATCAAATGAAGGAGAGGTCTCAAAGATAACACTCTTCAAAAGTGGTGGTAAAGGCTTTAAAAAAAGATCTTACAATTCAAAATCAAAAAGTACATTGGTCATCTCTGTTATATTGTTCTTGTAACCTAAAACACAGTCATATAGATGATCATTAGATCTTTATTTGAGTTGATTGAGTTGCGCTTAAGATATCTTGGTGCCGATATTGATTAAAAAGTGAGAAATAAAATCAAAAGCTAGGTGTGTAAAAGAAGTTTTCGAATGAATAGTTAGATCATAAAACTAACGTTTTATATAATATTGAAGACTATGAGGAAATAACTTAGATATAAATGTATGATCATCCACATAATCAAGACATGCCACATGAAAAGATCAGATATTCTCTTGAGGGTCACCATGGCCATTAAAGGTGGGTAGCTTAGTGTGACAAAGTCTAGAGAAATTAGATAAGTATAAATGGCAGGTGTTAAAGGAGTGTGAAGAAGTAAAGAATAATAAAGAGATGGAGAGGAACATGAATTAAGTTTCTGCAAATGAAATATTTGAACTTATAAGTCTTAATATAAGGAAACTAGGTCTTGAGTTCTAGAAGAATATACTTGTCGAGTGTGATAAATAACAGTGCAATGAAATGGTTAGTAAGAGTAGGAACATAAATGGGAATAGTAGAAATAGGTGGAAGGGAAGAATAGAGAGGTTGTATTGCAATAATAATGGAAGCAACATTAGAGGTGAGAGGGTTAAGCTCAGCTAGATTGGTGGCCTCCTCATGAGTAGTGAATAAAAGAAGATCTAGGTCTTGTGAATGTTCAACAAGATGAGCTTGGAGATCATGAAGGTCTTCATCAGTAAAGGGTGGATAAGTTTCAGCCATGTTAAAAAGATGATAAAATGCATAGAAGCAAGGTTGGGTTTGAGAAATGGGTTCACAAAATTATTTAATTTAATTTGAATTAAATCTAAATATTGTAGAGTCACTACTGATATAAATGATGTATAAATGCTGAAATATAGAAATGACACAAGAAAGCTAAGATTTAAAATATGAAACCATAAGAAAGAGATAGATAAAACATGACTAAGATGATATCTACAAAATATGGAACTGATCTCGGGTAAGGATAAGTGATGAATAGGAAGCCAACAATGTTATAATTAATCTCGGAAAATTATGCAACTCATGAACAAGGCTAGATAGAGGTGCCCACAACAGACATGGGTGTTCGAGAACCGCGATCAATCTAGGTCCTCGTGACCACATAAAATATGTGGATTTGGTTTTTGTTGTGTCATAAAAGTGTTGCAGTTCTTCCCTGTTGATGACTTGAAATTCACACTTGCATTAATGAAGGTACCTATAACGTGTAAAATAAATGGTCACCTGCACAAGCCCACAAACTGCATAAAAAAATAAAATAAAAAGTGGAATGGGGAGTCAAACTTTCCGTTGAGGTCACCCCGAGAGTGAACCTACAACCAAGCACTACAATACATCTCATAATCCATGTAGTCCTTGTGAGTTTGTGTGGAAATTGTTCCCTAGGATGCCCTTGTGCGTGTTTCACTTAATAGCGGGATATAGCTAGAATGTAGCAATGTAGTAGTCTAGTAGAATGTGTGGATGGAATGTAATGAACTTACACTTTCTATGTTTTTTATGAAGAAGTATGAAGACATTTCCCTTGCAATGATGATAGATGGATGCCTTTAGAGTCCTTTAATTCCTTTGGAATGAAATCTTAGGTGATGATAGTAATGCTTGGTGCTTGGTGCATGATTTTTAACACATAAATATGTATGTATATGATTCCCTTGTTTGAATTTTGTAATTGATAGCTAGAAGGCTAACACTTAAGTGAAAAAGCTAACCAAAAGATAAAATATACCCAAAATGAATGAGTAAGGTAATAAAGGGTCACGGGCACCGAGGAAGGACAAGAGTTCCTGGGTGTTGGTGTCATGGCTAGATGTTGGTGCCGAGGCCATGAAATATTAACAAGTAAAGTTCCCACCGGGCTATAGAGTATGTAAGAAAAAATAGAAAACAAGAGAGAGATAAAATAGGCCAAATCTAGTTGTTAAACACTAGTTTTATTTCTTATGAATATGTAAATTCTAGCATGATTTTAGGACATAGAAATTTACCCAAGTGTGTGATTTATGTCTACATGAGATAACAATATCCTCCTTTTGTAAGATTCATAGACACCTCATAGTATGATCTTGAGATAACCATGATCATCACTTATGATGCTTCCTTCTTGATCATACAATGAGAGTGAGGATCACTCTCTTTCTCCTTCGTCATTCACAAGTGACTCGAATGGTCATGAAGAAAAAATCCATGGTGCTTGAACTCCTTAATGATTTTACTTCACTTACTGTAACACTTTTTCATCATACGGGTGAAGGGGATGAAACCTTAATGGATTTCTTGAGAATTTGTCACTAGTTGGAATGATCTCAATTTTCATGTGTATTACCATGCAAAAAGTATGAGCTCTTGAGTAGCTCACGTAACTTGGCTACCTCAATCAGCTCACTCACTCAACTAGCTCACCCAGCTCAACTCAACCAAATCACCGGAGAGATGATGGTGGATCAATATCTGATGATTCTTTAGCTTGTGTTTCAATGTATTCCTTGTCCCTCTTTGAAATATTTGTCAACTTCACAATTCCTCTTACTTTCACTTTTTGTGCCTCCATACACCCCACCTTTCTCCTTGATATAATTTAGGTTGATTACCTGATTTGATCAATGAGAAATCCTTACCACCATGTGAGGATGGAAAAAAATAATAATATGAGTGAAAATGGATCCAAATGCAAGTTTCTTCACTAAAAATCAAAACTTTCTAGTTTTAGTAGTTGGGCCCAATAGGTTCTATTTTGGGATTTTTTTGCCTTTTTTCTAAAATTTGATCTTCTCGAATCTCCTAGAATACTCAATTCACCTCCACTAATGATTTTTTTACCATTTTTAGTAATTTTCTATTTTTAGCAAGTTACTTTTTTAACTCGTTATTTTGGAAAAATTGTCATTTTTGTCTTGTTTGTTGTTTTAAATTATTTTTGAGTGTTCTAAGCGATTGGAATTTAAATTTTGAGGGAATTAATATTTTTAGTAATCCACTATGTAGAAAAATTTATATTTTTATAATGTGCACATACCGGTGTCTTCTTGTGACGAAAACATCATCATTGGATTCGGCTGCGTCTCGTGGTCTTGTGCTCTAATTTTCGTTGTAATCCCTACGTTGGAACTCTTGGGAATTTAAAAATAAACTTATATGGAATAAGTTTCATGTTATTTTATATTTCATGGAATCCATTAATGGATTATTGAAGTTACAGTGATCACAAGGATGTCTGGAAGAAGAAAACTCAGTTCAAACATTGGTGCAATCAAGTTTTTAGATGAAGAACTATGAGAAAAGCTTCATTTTGCAATCATGGATGGCTCTGGAATGTGATGGGAAGCATATCATGTGTTTTCTCATGAATTTTCAGGTTTCATAGATTCAATAATATATGCAAGTTTGAACAGGGTGAAGAAATAGGCTTGAGAGTTAGTTGTTTTATGACTTTGAGTTACTCGACATCTTGTTTTGTTCACAAAGAGGAAACAACTCATGTTTTGAAAAATAGGGTTTGTAATGGCTTGGAATTGAGAAGATTTTGTGTCCCCTATTTTCCCTTAGTAATGGTAATAATAGGTGTAGTAAAATTCATCTCAAGCGAGATGGTTCCACTTGTCAAGTTGTGGTGGAATGAGAGGGAGATGGAGACATCAAACATTAAACATCCGGGAGTTGGGTCTGGATCACATGAAGAAACTAAAGAGGGGATAGAGAGGGAAATTTTTGGTGCCTCCCTATAACCTTTGGAATGAATTGAGAAGATTTTGTGTCCCCTATTTTCCCTTAGTAATTGTAATAATAGGTGTAGTAAAATTCATCTCAAGTAGATGGTTCCACTTGTCAGTTGTGGTGGAATGAGAGGGAGATGGAGACATCAAACATTAAACATCCGGGAGTTGGGTCTAGATCACATGAAGAAACTAAAGAGGGGATAGAGAGGGAAATTTTTGGTGCCTCCCCTATAACCTTTGGAATGGGTACAAGAGGTGCAAGAAAATAAGGCTCAACTCGATCATGCCAAGTGTCACTACATGATGCAATCTTGGGAGAAGAGTTTTAGTCGGTTTAGCACTCGAGGTATGCAAGTTGGTCATGTGGGGGACCAGAGAGGAGAGATGAGGAGAGGATTTTTTTTTCCCCATATATCCCCTTGGAAAATAGAAAATAGGGACATAAAACACCTCCATGATCTAGGAGGTGACACGTGTCACTTCGAAAATCACCAAGTATGAGCAACACACCTCTACATGAGAGAACTTATGAAGTGAGTCTCAAAGCTCTAGAAGGCATTTTCATATGAATTTTAATATGGTTTTTGCTCCAATGAAAATTTAAATAACAATGGAATAGGTTTTAGGACCTGATTGTACTTGAATATCTAAAATTTTTCCCCTTTTATTTGAGACAACATGGTGTATCTGTCAAGAATGAGCTTCCTTGAGAATCCATCTTGTATAAGATGTGATGACTCAACCATGTAAGTAATTGTAGACACCTAAATTTTAATCAAAAAATATTATTCTAACATTACACTGACTATCTTCATCTCCTTTCACTTTGTTTCAAATAACGACACTTCGTTATCTAACTCTGCTTCCAACTCACTCAGGATGCCATTTTTTTTTTTATTAAGGGAAAATAGTTTTGAAGGGACTATACCCTGTATACAAAAGGGCTCAAAAGCCAGATAGCAAAGATGAGAGAAGTAGCCCAGAGAAGGGAAAAACAGCCAACCAAGGAAGGCTCAACAGCCAAATATTACAATATAGGTGAAAAAAGGATCTAAACGTACATAGATCCAGAAAAAAGAAGGCAAGATCAAAAAGGAACCAAAAGAGAAACAACATAAGGATCCCCACCACAAAACAACTCTAGAACCGCCCGATGACAGCCACATCGCAGCCAAAAAATAGCATCACAACAGCCCTTTACTTGATGGCTCTGTCAATTTTGGTCTTGATAGCCTGCAGTGACATGAAGAAGGCAATGGCAGTGGCCTGAGAGGAGTCTTGTAAATCAGCTTGGGCAATTGCAATGTCCCTTTTCTCTTTAGGGCCCCATATGTCCTCATTGATCCCACTTAATCAGCTAGTTTCACGTTGATTGAGTATTGTATATCATATTTAAATAATGAACCTTATCATTGGCTATCTTCTACTTCCAACACTTCCAAAATATAATTCAAATTCCTCCAAGAACTCTCAAAAAGCTTCCTAAGATTGTTTAGAGTCCCTAATTAATCTTAAGAGGTTAATTAGCTTCTAACCTAGTCAAAAAGGTACTTTGACTTCCAAAATATCTATTTTGGCTTATTCATTTGTCCCACATGCACTAGATTTTCACATTTCTTCCAAACCAAAATCTATAAATAGAGGGGTCACCCCTCCCTTTCAACCTCACACCTTGACACCTTTTTTTAACAAACACTTTGATTATCAAGCTTAAGAGCTCATTTTCACTAGCCAAGCTATAAGCCATTTGATATTGAGCCATCCACCATTGAAATAGCTTCATCTTGCATCTTTCCTCCATTTTAGATTAGTAAGAGTTATCTAAGCATGGTCTAATAAATCATCTTAGAGAGATCTCTTCATCTTTTGGAGAAAACAACAAATCAACTTTGATTGCTTAGAGTCTAATTAGGTTCATTTGTATTAAGCTTTCTAAAGAGTAGAGTAAACATAGTATGTTTCTTGTTTGATTCATAATGCATGCTTTTGAATTTTATTTTCTTACCTCTTATCATGATGGTTATTGAGTAATTTGGTACAAACTTTAGGCTACTAGGTGTTAGTCTACTTCTCATAGTTTTCCAAGTTTTTCCTTAACACATTTGGCATGCCCGGTGGGACCTTTTCCATGGTATTTTTAGAAGTTTTTCAAGATTTCTTTCAATTTCTAACCTTTCTTCATGATTTTTAGGGTTAAATAGCTTAGCTTTGATTGGTTTTATAGATTTGGGTGGGGTAAATGTCCCTTTTTCATGCAAAGTTAGTGGGTTTAGGTTGAAAATTGATTTAAAGGGTAGAAATCAAACCTGTTTGCATTTCTAAATTTTTGGATCTCGTGATTTTTCAAGACCACGCATAAGCATCGAGAGAGGGGCACATACACACAATAAAAGACACGTACCTAATCGACTACCACACACACATCAAAAAGGGAACATACACATTACACTTACCCAAAAGAAAAAAGTGTCCTTGACCTATTGACTTAACTAAAGCAAAGTGTACTTGTCAAAACCTACGCGCATTTAAAAACTTGCGTACACACCATTTTGGACACGTACCTATAAATTCATCCTTTATGTTATCTGAAATTTGTACCTAATTTGCATAAACATATTGTTTTCTGCTTTGCGTACACACTAAAAAGTGTGTGTATGCATCATTCTGGATGCGTAGGCATAAATAACCTCTATCATTTTTCGTAGACCCGTGTACTTACCATAAAGGGAACATACATAGGAAAATCTATTCCTACACATCAAAAAGGGCATGTAGGCATCACTTATCTGTATTTAATCTTGGTTACAGGTTGCATAATTTATATTTTTGGTTTTTCTGACATTATTGCAGGTTTCTAATAATAGTTTGCAGGTTCTTTTGATCATATTTTTGTGCTAACTTAGTTAAGTGTTGCATTTTCATTAGTAGAGGATTTTTGAATCTTGGTGATCTTGGGAATCAAAAACATTTCAAATACCTTCTTTATGCTTTCCAAACACTCAATTAAGTTTTTAAATAGGAAATAACTTCAAAGTTGGCTAAAAGGAACTCATTTTTTGTCATTTACTTAAGTATTTTCCATTTTTGCAAATATTGAGTGAGATATTTTGTTGTGTATGCTCTTTCCTTGCATCCTAGGATGATCTAGGAAATCAAAAGCAACATCTTATCCCCTTTATATGATGTTATTGGAAAATTACTAATCTTGGTATGTAGGACCAAAATCGTGTGTCAAATAATCGGAGGCTAAACAATACTAATGTGTTTGATGTAGGTTTCGAACAGCGTGCAAAACCTCACTAAGTTTTAAAAAGATAAAATAAAAATACAACACATTGTATATGTAGGTTAAGAAGAGGGTACATCCCTATCAACTACACTAGAACATAACCCCTTTGGCATAACTCCTTAAGCTACAATAATGGGGGTGGTTCTAGGAACCCTAAAGTAGTTTTCCATTGAGTAACCTCGTGGATGAAATAGGAAGTGCTCCGCACACCCACTTGACTAGGTTTTCCTTTTTGAGTTAGAGTAAAAGTTATTTGTATTGCATTCTCAATGAGAATACATGTGAACAAATTAATTTCTCATCATATTTGAAGGGGGTAAAGTAAATTTTAAAATTGAGATTAGTCATTATGACTTTTTTTTTTTTACAAATCGAGCTCACAATAGATAAAATTGTGACACCTAGATGAGTGAACCACTTAGGGAAGCTATATTGTCATGGAGTGAACTTATACTAGTCCAAATCATGGAGTTAAGAGCCATCACGAAAAACTAAATTCTACGGAGTCAAAACCTTGTTTGAAAAATGAGGGAGAGTCCATTGAAGTTAGGGTCTAGTGATATTCATCACAAAACTCACAACATATCACTTTTTCTTAGTTCTTCACTTGCCCTAAGGCAAGGTAAAACTCTACCAAAGTTATACTAGCTTGTTTCACCATCACTTGGTCTATTCCTTTGCATTCTTGTTGCCCATTTGGGACAAGAGAAGGCATGTTTCATGAGTGTTATCAATAGATTGTGTTCACCACTTTTATATCCATTTACGCTCATCCATGTTTGCAGCTGAGTTGTTAAATGTTTAAAGTGTGTGGGTATATTTTTACATCTTGATAGCCACTTGATCTTGATTTCAAGATCATCATCGTAGTTAGGTTTGGTTCATCATTTTATTCCCTTAGACATGTTATATTGTTCACATCACCTTGACACAATTAATATACTTACATCGTGTTTCTCGTAAACGTGATCTAAGTGTCCACATTGTGGCATTACACTGCCCACATTTTAGCACATCCTTAGTATACTTTGACTTAGTTTGACTTTAAACATTTTCCAAAATATTCAAGAGTGTCACTTACTTTTTTGTGTCATTTCAATACCACTTTGGAACTAATATCTCACTTCTTCTTAAATCCATATTAACGTGTCCAATTGGTGTGGTTATATAGCCTACATTTTTAATCCTCAACCTTTGATGTTTAGTCCTTACTTTTTCTAAACTCATCATGGTATCCCTTGATTGAGAGTCACGTCTATCCCTTTGCTAATAATTACACCTCATTCATGTTGAAATTGACATAAATATTAACATTGAGTTGATTATTTAGCGTTAAACTACAATTGAGATATATAAAGGCGTAAATATTAGATTGGTTAATAGGTTTACTCATAGACTTCCATGATTATTCCTTGCATGTAACAAATTAATAGACTTAGTCTAGGAAATTTTTTTGGATCGTTGAAATTGTGTCATCGCGATGTATATTTTCCTTAGGTTCCCTTTGGAAAATCATGCAAGCATCTCTGTAGTTACGAAATATCTAGTTGGTTTCCGTTATGTTGCCCAAATCGACATGGAGCCTTCTTCACTTTGAAGAATTTTCATCACACTATCTAGGTCTAGGAATCTTTTCCTAAATGATGTGAATAATGAATGACTATAGTGTAGTTCCTCACACTTATAACAATAGGGAACCTAGGTTTGGGAATTCACCTCGAACGAATCCCCCCGACTAAACCTCGTTTGGTTCTTCACGCTTTAGAGGACTCATTTTATTACAACATTCCCAACCCTCATCTCATGATCAAAGTGGATATATTTTGATGAGTATGATACACAAATTATTTTTAAAGATACAAATCCAAACTATGACTTTTATTCCTCTCCTTCTTCCGATGAATTAGATCCCAACTACTATTCTGATTCCTCTAAATCAACTCATACATCATGGTCCTCCCTTTCTTTGAAAGACCTCCTTCATCAGTCACCATAATGACCCCTTCCTCCATTGAAGAGCTCTCGAATCAAATTTCAACTAATAAATCATTCAACTTGACCCCTAAGACTTCTCCCACCGACTAGATGTATGATCCTCTTTGGCTACCAACACTATATAATCTTATAGGTAAGTCCACACCATCTACTTCTACTCACAAGATCTCTCAATAAAATTATACTATTGACTATGAGCTCACCAAAATCATTAAGGTAATGGGTAATATGACTCTTGATAATAAAACATGCTATATCTCCCTTATCAAATAATTCACAAACATTTTTGTTAGATCTTATCACTCTGAGTAACATTATTGCTCCCACCTTTCATAAAATACAAAAAAATCAAAGGTAAATGAACACACATCACAAATAGGTATTCCATACGCATGGATGTTCTTTCTTCCCTTACTTGTTATTCCCGTGAAATTCATCCACCATTATCATCCCTTCGGTGATATTTTGGTTAGTCTATTCACACGCATTTTTGAAATCTATCTCTATGGTATTTTTTCACCTTGGTATTTTATCATCTTGCTAAATTAAAGAATGACTAACCTCTTAGAGATCCTATCACAATCAATATCTAATAAACTTGTTGCAAAGAACTTTTGGACATATTTGTTAACACTAGCCAATGTCATCATCACAAACACTTCCACCTTCTTCCATCAATCTATCGGTGGTTCTTAAGCCCTTGTCAAATCAAGAGAGCTGAAATACATTTTCAGAAAGCAAAAGAATCAACCAAATCAAAAATCACAAATCTAAAAGAAAAAGCAAATTGATATACAACTCTCTCTTGGGGTATTTATAATAATCTCTACTAGGGCTATGGGTGTTTGATTGACAAGATACAAATGTTGTGATTAGAATCAAATGTATCTTCATCGTGGGTTATGGATGCCTAGAAGGAAAAAGAGAAATGCATGAATCTCCTTCCACAATCGATTTATAGATCACCTATCATCGCATTTGAAGGGGGTAAAGTAAAGTTGAGATCAACCGAGATTAGCCATTACAACTTTTTTTTTACAAATCGACCTCATGATAGATATAAAATTATAACACCTAGATGAGTGAACCACTTAGGGAAGCCATATTATCTTGGAGCCAACTTATACTAGTCCAAATCATGGATTCAATAGCCATCACGAAACACTAACTTCTTCGGAGTCAAAACCTTGTTTGACAAATGAGGGGAGAGTCCATTGAAGTTGGGGTCTAGTGATATTCATCACGAAACTCGCAACATATCACTTTTGCTTAGTTATTCACTTGCCCTAAGGCAAGGTGAAACTCTACCAAAGTTATACTAGCTTGTTTCACCATCACTTTATCTTTCCTTTTTCATTCTTTTTTCCCATTTGGGACAAGAGAAGGAATGTTTCACAAGTGTTATTAATATATTGTGTTCACCACTTTTATATCCATTTACACTCATCCATGGTTGTGCCTGAGTTGTTAAATTTTTAAGTGTGAGGGTAAATTATTACATCTTGATAGCCACTTGATCTTGATTTCAAGATCATCATCGTATATAGGATTGGTTCATCATTTTATCTCCTTATACGTGTTATATTGTTCACATCACCTTGACACAATTAAGATACTTATATCGTGTTTCTTGTAAACGTGATCTAAGTGTCCACATTGTGGCATTACGCTACCCACATTTTAGCACATCCTTTGTATACTTTGACTTAGTTTGACTTCAAACATTGTCCAAAATATTCAAGAGTGTCCCTTACTTTTTTGTGTCGCTTTCGATACCACTTTGCACTAATATATCACTTCTTCTCAAGCTATATTAACGTGTCCAATTGGTGTAGTTACACAACTTATATTTTTAATCCTCGACCTTTGATGTTTAGGCCTTGTTGGTTTGCTAAACTCATCATGGTATCCCTTGATTGAGAGTCACGTCTACCCCTTTGCTAATACTTACACCTCATAAATATTGAACTTGACATAAATATTAACATTGAGTTGATTATCTAGTGTCGAACTACAATTGAAAAACATAAGGCGTAAATATTAAATTGGTTAATAGGTTTACTTGATAGACTTCCATGATTATTCCTTGCATGTTAACAAATTAATAGACTTAGTCTAGGACAATTTTTTTGGATCGTTGAAATTGTGCCATCATGATGTATATTTTCCTTAGGTTCCCTTTGGAAAATCACACAAGCATCTCCATACTTATGAAATATCTAGTTGGTTGTCGTTATGCTTCCCGAATGGATATGGAGCCTTCTTCACTTTGAAGAATTTTGATCACACTATCTAGGTCTAGGAATTTGTGCCTAAATGATGCCATTAACGACTAACTATAGTGTAGTTCCTCACACTTACAACAATAGGAAACTTAGGTTTAGGAATTCACCTTGAAAGACTCCCCTCATGACTAAATCTCGCTTGGTTATTCAAACTAGAGGAATCATTTGGTTACAACATTCCCAACCCTCATCTCATGATCGGTGGATATATTTTGATGAGTCTTATATAAAAATTATTTTTTAAGACACGGATCCAAACTATGACTCGATTCCTCTCCTTATTTCGATGAATTAGATCCCAACCGCTATTCGATTCCTCTAAATCAACTCCTAAATCATAGTCCTCCCTTTCTTTGCAGGACCTCCTTCATCATCGCCGCCATAACAACCCCTTCCTCCATCGAAGAGCTCTCGACTTGAATTTCAGCTAATCAATCATCCAACATGACCCCTATGACTTCTCCCACCGACCGGATGTGTGATCCTCTTTTCTAACAAAACTATATAATCTTATATGTAAGTCTACACATAATTCTTCTACTCACAATATGTCTTTATCAAATTATACTATTGACTATGAGCTCACCACAATCATTAGGATCGTAGTAATATGACTCTTGATAAGAAAACACGCTATATCTCCCTTATCAAATAATTCACGAACATTGTTGTTAGATCTTATCACGTTGAGTGATATAATTTCTCCGACCTTTCATAAAAGACAAAAATACAAAATAATTAAAAAACATACAAAAATCAAAGGTAAATAAACACACATCGCAAACAAGTATTGCATACACATGGAAGGTTTTTATTCCTTGTTATTCCTCTACAATTCATCCACCATTATCATCCCTTCGGTGATATTTTGGTTAGTCTATTCACATGAATTTTGTGAAATATATCTCTATGGTATTTTTTTCACCTTGGTATTTTTCACCTTGCTAAATGAAAGAATGACTGGCCTCTTAGAGATCCTATCACAATCAATATGTAATAAACTTGTTACAAAGAACTTTTGGACATATTTGTTGACACTAACCAATGTCATCATAACAAACACTTCCACCTTCTTCCATCAATACCTTAGTGGTTCTTAAGCCCTTATCAAATCAAGAGAGCTGAAATAAATTTTTAGAAAGCAAAAGAATCAATCAAATCAAAAATCAAAAGCTAAAAGAAAAAGAAAATTGATATACAACTCTCTCTTAGGGTATTTATAATAATCTTTCTTCAAGGGCTATGGGTTCTGATCGGCATTATAGAAATTTTGTGATTGGAATAAAATGTATCTTTTTCATGGTTATGGATGCCTAGATGGAAGAAGAGAAATGCACAACTCTCCTTCCACAATCCATTCATAGATCACCTATCAAAACAAATAATTCCTACCCATTGGTTAGGATTTCCTCACTTATTTTCTATCAAATATCCCTTTCAAGAGTTAATTAATTTCCACATGCACTCACTAGGTCTCTACGAGTGAACATGAATAGTATGTTACCAAGTGTCTTTGTTTAGATCTTGTTTGAAGACTCTTGCTTTAATGCATTTCTTGTCTCATGATTTGTGCCTTGGGATAACTACATTTTCATCATGGGTATTCTAGCAATGATTTCCATATCCTTACATAACATTCAATTTGTTCATGTAATTGGTTCATAACATCCATGTATATAAGGTTACCATTTTTCCATGTTTGTAGAAACCTTTGTCCCTTTCTTAAAAACAATCTCCCAATTCCTTTCTATCATGTATTTCTTGTCCAACTTATGTCAGGGAATCCTTTCTCCTACTCATCACATCATTAGGTTTAGGTTCATCATCATGTTGAACCTGTAAATATTGTCCTTGATCCCTCTTCTACACGTGAAGAATTTGCATTTGAATGCTCCCACATAACTCTAGCGGAAATTTCATGTTTGCACCATCTTGAACATACTTGTGTGGCATTATACCTCTTTATATTCCCACATCATTGGGAGCAACCACACTTATTTTCCTATATATAAAACTTTCAAAATCACAAAAACATTAAAATATATTAGAAAAATCCAAAGCATTCAAATATGATAGAAAAATTAAAAACATTAAAATATGTTAGAAAAATAAAAACATTCAAATATGTTAGAAAACTCAAAACATTCAAATATTTTTCATAAAAATTATAAAAATTTAAAATCATCTTACAAAACATTGCTCTTTGGTTCTTGCTTATTCTCGTCATAAATGACTCGTAGATCATTTTGATCTACCTTTGTTAACAAATCTCATCTACATGCTTCATCTATACTCCGGGGTATAACGAGTTACCTGGTACTATTTCGTAACGTACAATGCTTTTAATTGGACCCCTGTGTCCACCATTGTTTTCATAGAATATATCCTTTCTTGGGGCACCCCATTTTAATGCATTTCATTTATCATGAACATTTGGGAACTACATCTCGATAAAAAAACATTTGTGCAACTTTCTTAAATGTTGTTGGTTTGAGTATGTGTGTTTGTACTTGTTTTTCTATTAGATTATCTTGTTTACTTCTCGTATTGCATTGCATTCTGTATGTTGCATGGAGTTGGTATCTTAAAGATGGACATAGTTCACATTATGAATTTTCATTTCATTCTACACTTCTGTCGTATGCTTATATTTTTAATAAGGACCGATGATGTAGATTTTAAGAAATATGATTAAAAAACGAGTTGTTTATATTAGCTAGATGAAAGATATTTTCATTCTCTTATATTCATCTTAATATCCTCTAATTTTCTTCTATCTAAAACTGTTCATCCAAACCACTTGGGAAATGGGGATTACCTTCTATCCCCTCCTCTCCCCTTCACTTATTCTATGCATGTCCTTCCTCTTTTTGATCATCAATCTCCTTCTTTCATCACCCCATCAACACTCGAGGGGGAATCCTTTATTCTACTAATTTTTCTTCTACCCCTTCATTTGTGTATAGATTGTCTACTATCTTCGGAGTGACGTTGCTTACGTCACCCCAAAGAGGGGAAAATGTAGACACCTAAATTTTGATCAAAGCAATCTTATTCTAACATTGCACTGACTATCTTCATCTCCTTTCACTCTATTTCAAATAACGACACTTTGTTATCTAACTCTACTTCCAACTCACTCAGGATGCCATTTTACGACAAATTGATGGGTGATATTTCTCTTAATCAACTAGTTTCACATTGATTGAGTCTTCTATCTTGTATTTAACTAATGAACCTTATCATTGGCTATCTCCCACTTCTAACACTTCCAAAATCTAATTCAAATTCCTCCAGGAACTCTTAGAAGGATTCCTAAGCTTGTTTAGAGTCCCTAATTAATCTTAAGAGGTTAATTAGCTTCTAACCTAGTCAAAAGGGTACTTTGACTTCCAATAGATTTATTTTGGCTTATTCATTTTTCCTAAATGCACTCAATTTTCACTTTTCTTCCAAACCAAAATATTTAAATATAGGGGTCACCCCTCCCTTTCAACCTCACACCTTGACACCTTGTTTTTACAAATACTTTGATTATCAAGCTTAAGATCTCATTTTCACTAGCCAACATATAATCCATTTGATATTAAGCCCTCTTCCATTTAAATAGATTCATCTTGAATCTTTCCTTGATTTTAAATTAGTAAGATTTATCTAAGCATGGTCTAATAAATCATCTTAGAGAGATCTCTTCATCTTTTGGAGAAAACAACAAATCAACTTTGATTTCTTAGAGTCTAATCAGGTTAATTTGTGTTAATATTTCTAAAGAGTAGAGTAAACATAGTATGTTGCTTGTTTGATTCATAATGCATGCTTTTAAAGGTTATTTTCTTACCTCTTATCATGATGGTTATTGAGTAAATTAGTACAAACTTTAGGCTACTAGGTGTTAGTCTACTTCTCATAGTTTTCCAAGTTTTTCCTTAACATAGTAATTATTGAAAATTTGCAATGCATATTTTATTTCCTCATAACTCCTTAAAAGATATTGCAATCACCTCATGAATCTTAGCTTCCACTTTTGAATGCATGCTCCTTATTCTGAAAACCCGCTTTCACATCAAATATTTCCAAACCTCAAAAAGTTCCATAACTGTTCCAAAATAACTTCCAAGACCATCATAAATATTCAATACCACGTATAGATTATTTTTATTCTTAAAAATTTCCTAGGGGATGCGCATCTATTGTGAAACATTTGAATTTTTCCTTTATAGGCTTGTCACGGAAGACTAACAATGTTGGAAGCACTTTACTGAATGAGATGAATGACATTGTTAAAACATTTAAAAAAATTTCAAATGATTTTTCATCATCTTGGAATTACCTACAAGGTAAATATGATCATGACATAGAATAAAAACTGACCGGGAATGAGGGATTGAGAAGACTTGGGAGTAAATTTTTAAAATTTGGCATAGTTGTCATGCTTAAAAGTTTTAATTTTTCTAAAATTTGGTCGAGTTTATACTTTGCAGGAGAATCCAATCAGCATGGAGAAAGTAGAATATAATAATATATTCGGGATATCTTTTGAAAACATTACATAGGCTATTATATAGCCATAGGGATATAAAACTAACATCCTAAAAACTCGTAATTCATACTTTGCGCTAAATAACTCGTTAATAGACTTATAGGTAAAACAATAATAATATGATCTAAGTAAGTAATATTTTTTATAACAATATTATTAACCACCGAAATTATAATGTAAAGATTACTATTAATTTCCTAACATTCCCTCCCTTAATGTTTACATGGTAAGAAGAAAAGTACTTTCACACCGCTTTGCATACTACCACCTCTGCACACTCATGATCTTGGCACACACTCAAACTGAAGGTAGAAGAAGGAACACATCAACTTCTTATTGACCATGCACTATTGGGAACACATCTGACCGACAAGGATGGGAACATGCTCATGAATCATCTTCTTATCAACCAATCACTCTAGGGAACACATATGACCTAAGCAGTGTGGGAACTCAAGTAGGAACACATCTGAACAACCTTCAATGGTTTTCCAAAGGCTAACCACAAACCTAGGTATGAACAAGAACACATTTGACTATTCAACCTCATTAAGACTCATGATGATGCATTTCATTGTGCTATTTGATCTTGGCTAAATTTTGGCATAGGGAAATAGGAATAACCACATACCAATGAACGGGAATGAACTTCTTTTCTTATTTTTCAATTAACAATGAAAAGTTGAAAATTACACAATATAATGCAAAACGTGTACTATGAAACTAAGTGCACAACTAAAAGAAAACTCACACCACAAAATTCCAAAGCCACAACTTTGTGTGGCCCGTCTTATTGGTGTGACCGATGAGAGGTCATTGTCTAACCTCCAACCTTCGTTGCCTCCACCCTCTAGTTAACATGCTGCTAATTCAGCCTTATTTGGATATGAAGCTCAATTGTTTACACATTTTTTATTATATCTTCCCTCCCATAATTTGAATCACTTTATTTTTACGAAAATTAGGTAACACCGAAAATACATCATAAGGAATTTTTTTACAATTTTTGACATTGACATGATGAGGCTAAAAAAGAAGGTATTTTTCAAACATCATATTTTCAACAAAATTTGAATCAATGCAATGAGGATAGAAAAACAAATACTTTTGCAAAAAATGGCACTCAATTTCGAGGTACCTAAAAAGTTAAGGTTTTAATTTCAGTAAAAAAAAACCAATTTGAATTAAAATTGGATCAATGATTAAAAAATTACTCCAGATGGAGAGAAAAATTATCGTGTGACAACTTGTTAGAATTGGGAGGAGATGAGGATTCCAAAATGTCGAGGACCAAAAAAATGGTGTCGAAAAAATATTAATTTTGCTTTGAAAAAACATAATAATTGCCCTTAAAATGCAATTATTAAACAAAAACTATAGTAAAATTAAATTTTTCAAACTATAATCTTTGCTAAAAATTAAAAAAATAGCCAATCAAAAATGGCTATAAAAACTCATGGCTTCATTGAAGTGACAAAATGATTTGCTGATAATTCAACTAGAGCTCCATTTTATAAACCGAAAAATGTGTTTGAAAGGTGCTTTCAATATCTTTGTAATGGTACCAAAAAAATGATTTCATCACCTAACCTAAAATTTGTTCATGACTGAGTTTTACTTGAATTTGGAGTTTTTCTTCATGCCTGAACTGCAAACACAACCCTCCTTTACCAAATACATCCAATCGTTGAATTTCAGTATGGGAATCAAATGCTCTTGATGTGGAAAAATATCAAGCAGTCATAACTACACTCTTCTACATCTTAAATTGTAATAGATGTCAAACTAATACCATGGCAGAAGTCTGTGATAAAAATTAGATCCCAAGCCAAATGCAAAATCGCTTTGTCAATGCCAAATGCAAATGACACATATACCTTTGATACACACACTGATTGACTGGTCATGGTTTTTAAATCCCAACGCCTTGGGCTTGAAACAATGGCTTTATCAAAAATAGATGTGAACTAGATGTGGGTTGGATAAAATTCATCAATTAGAGGCACTAACACAAAATAACATGGATTTTTGAAGATTGAATATGGATGAGAGCAGATCTAAACAGGTGCCTACACATCTAACAAAAATAATTTATTCTACAAAATAATACCATATGCATAATTTATCATCAATTTGGGAAGCCAAGAAGGGGAATGGATTTGTTCTCATACAATCTCTCAAGTCTCCATTCTTGCTTTGATACCAAATATAAAATTTGGTCAAAGTTTATGTAGTAGGAAATCCAATAAGCACAAAGAAAGTAGAATATAATAATATATTCAGGATACCTTTTGAAAGCATTACATAGGCTATTATATAGCCATAGGAATATAAAACTAATATCCTATAAAATTGGAATTCATACTACCAAATAACCCATTAATAGAATTATAGGTACAACAACAATAATAATATGATCTAAGAACGTAATTTTGTTTATAACAATGTTACTAAACACCCAAACTATAATGTAAACATTAATATTAATTTCCTAACATTCCCCCTCTTAATGTTTACATGGTAACAAAAGAACTTTCACACTTCCTTTACATACTACGCCTCGTGCGCTCATGATCTTGGCACACATTTGAACTGAAGGTAGAAGAAGGAGCACATCAACTTCTTATCAATTATGTACATCGAGAACACATTTGACTCGACGAGGATGAGAACATGCTCAAGAATCATATGCTTATCAACTAGTCACTCTAGGAACACATCTCGACCTAGCAGTGTGGGAACTCAAGCAGGAACACATTTGAACAACCTTCAATGGTTTTATAGAGGCTAACCAAAAACCTAGATCTGAATAGGAACACCTACGACTGTTCAACCTCATCAAGACTCATAATGATGCATTTCATTGTGCTATTTGATCTTAACTATGTTTTTTCATAGGGGAGAAAGGATTAACCACATACCAATGAACAAGAATTAACTTTTGCTCTTATTTTTCAATTCACACTAAAAAGCTAAAAACTACACAATATACTCTTGTAAAACATGCACTATGAAACTAAGCACACAAATGAAAGAAAACTCACACCACAAAATTCCACCACAACTTCGTGCAGCCCTTTCAACATTGGTGATTGACAAGAGCTCATTATCTCGACCTCTAGCCTCCTTTGCCTCGTCGTCCAGCTTAACATGCCGATAACTCGGCTTGATTTGGATATGAATCTCAATTTTTACACATTTTTATTATATCTTCCCACCCGTAATTTGAAAAACTTTATTTTTCTCGGATATTGAGTAACACCGAAAATGCATTCGTAAGGTAAATTTTTACAATTTTTGACATTGACATGATTAGGCTTAAAAAAGAAGGTATTATTCAAACATTGTATTTTTAATTGAAATTTGAATCAATGTAATGAGGATAGAAAAAAAATACTTTTGCAAAAAATGGCACTCAATTTCGAGGTACCTACAAAAAGTTATCAAGGTTTTAATTTATAGTAAAAAAATCCAATTTGAATTAAAATTAGATCAACAATTAAAAATGCTCTGGATGGAGAGAAAATTTATCATGTGACCATCATGCTAGAAATAGTAGGAAATGAGGATTCCAAAAATGTCAAAGGCCCAAAAAATGTTGTCAAAAAATATTAATTTGGCTAAAAATGTAATAATTGCCCTTAAAATGTAATTATTAAACAAAAACTATAGTAAAATTAAAATTTTCAAACTATAGTCTTTGCTAAAAATTAAAAAAATAGCCAATCACAAATGGCTGCAAAAACTCACGGCTTCATTGAAGTGAAAAATGATTTGCTGATAATTCGACAACCAGAGCTTCATTTTATAAACCAAAAAATGCATTGGAAAGGTGCTTTCAATATCTCTGCAATGGTACCAAAAAAATTTGATTTCATCACCTGACCTAAAATCTTTTCATGACTGAGTTTTACTTGAATTTGGAGTTGTTCTTCATTCCTGAACTACAAACACAACCCTCCTTTACCAAATACATCCAATCATTGAATTTCGATGGGAATCAATTGCTCTTAATGTGGAGAAAATATCAAGCAATCATAATTATGCTCTTCTACACCTTAAATTGTAATAGATGTCAAATCGATACCATGGCGAAGTCTGCAATAAAAATTAGAGTCCGAGCCAAAGGAAAAATTTCTTTGTCAATGCCAAAAGCAAATGACACATATACATTTGATACACACATTGATTGACTGGTCCTGGTTTTTAAATCATAACACCTTGGGATTGAAACAATGGATTTATCAAAAATATATGTGAACTAGAACGTGAGTAGTAAAGAGGTAAACTAGATGTGGATTGGATCAAATTATGTCAATCAGAGGAAATAATAATAAATAACGTGGATTTTTGAAGATTGAATACGATGAGAGCAGATCTAAATAGGTGCCTACACATCTAACACAAATAATTTATTCTACAAACCAATTCCATAAGTATCCTTTATCATCAGCCAAGGAAGCCAAGAAGTGGAATGGCTTTGCTCCCGTACAATCTCTCAGGTCTCCATTCTCACTTTGATACCAAATCTTAAATTTGGTTAGAGTTTATGCAGCAAGAGAATCCAATCAACACGGAGAAAGCAGAATATAATAATATATTCAGGATACCTTTTGAAAACATTACATAGGCTATTATATAGCCATAGGAATATAAAACTAACATCCTACAAACTCAGAATTCATACTTTGCCAAATAACCCGTTAATAGACTTATGGGTACAACAATAATAATATGATCTAAGTACGTAATATTGTTTATAACAATATTACTAACCACCCAAACTATAATGTAAACATTAATATTAATTTCCTAACATTTTTGAGCTAGAAAAAGTTTATGAAAACAACTGGATATACCTTGAGACTTTTGTTGGATCAAATGCAATGATGATATGATAAGTAGAAAATCCAAAATATCAAGACACTATGTGGACCAAAGGCTTACCCATTGGGCTATAGAGTCACCACAGAGATACACAACAAAAATTCCTTTATTAAACACATACATACAAGAAGAAACAATCACACAAAAGGGAAAAAGGAAACATGAAACTAGAAGGGAAACACAAGAAAATAAAACATCCCAAATTGCCTATGTATATGTGGGGATATCCCACTTTCATGAAAGCATTTATTCAAATCGAGTCCTTACCCATAAATGGGTATAATCGAATGCCTTTCTTTTGCAACTCCATTGACAAGATTACTAAAATATGAACCTTTCCTCAAATTATTGAGAAAAATAGCATGATTTCTTTTTAATTGATGACCCAATTATTCAATTCATTTTCTTTTTCTTTTTCACATTCTTTCCATCTTCTCATTGAATCTTAGGTTTGTTCGATTGTTGATTTTCCATTGCTGATGTGAAGAAGAGTATTGATCACGCTTGGCTTATAATTTTCACACAAATTCCTATTGAATATTATAGGCATTTTTGGTAATTTTTCATTTGCTTCATGACCAATGTATTCACGAGTTTATTCTTGGTATATGCTTTGGAAAGTTTGAAATTATCACTAGTTTCTTGATGTTTTATATTTCTCAATTGGTCCGAGTAATCCTCTTCCATGTACTCTGGCTCTTTCTCAATATGCTTCCCTATAAAGTGTGGTATGTACATTGCTTCATCCTCTTAGAAATAGAATGAGATAAATTTTGGTAATGTAACATGGAAACTACCATCTTGTTCATCTCGATCCTCGAGTCCATGTTCATGGTGAAAGCATCCTTTTCTTGAGTAGAGTGAACATTAAAATATTCAAGAACATCATTCTTCATACATCCTATGTCAAGAAGTTTCTTATTTTAAAAAAATCATCCTTAAGACCATACACCATCCCATATATCCATTTTATGTTGACAACATCTCTATCTTCATTAATGGGGAATGAGCAAAAAATTGGAGCCAAAACATTTATGTTGTCATTTTACCAATCTTGATCACCGAGAACTAGGAATTCCATTTTTTTCATGAAATCATCATCTCCTTACATAGGTTGGAATTCAAAGGGTTGAAACATCTTGTCACTCTTTCATTCCTTGTCTTCCCATCCTAACTAGAAAGATAAGTATTTGAATTCAAAAAAACACTCATTCAATGGAACATCATGCCTAACAATGAGAACATGGTTTGAAACATTGAACTCATAGGATAAGAATTAATAAGGAATTACTCCTTGGACCACATTTTTCATCATTCTCATTATTTCTTTTTACAAGTCAAGAATCTCATGACCATCATCAAAATCCGGTGCAGAAATTACATTCATGCTCACATCCCATGGGAAACACATGATTTCAAATTCTAATTCCATAAATTTATCATTATGCTCTCTGACTGGTTGTGTGATGCTTAGATATTCTTCCACCAACACAATAAGTTAAACATCTTCCTCAAAAGACATCAAAAGTTGTAATATTTTGAATTTTGATAATGGATATTTTCCTTTGGATCCTCCGGTATTTTAACAAAGGTGTATTTCATTTTCCTGATGGGAAGAATTTTCTTAACTTTACCATCTACCGTAATGGTGGTGTGTAATAAATCTAGGTGCATATATTTGCTAACCTCTTGACAAAATCTTTAGCCCAAAAACATACCATATGAGGCGGCATGTCTGTCTCACATAAGTCTTTTCATTATAGGCATGACTTCTATAATGGGAACTTCTTTCATTTCCACGGAGATTAAATGACTAGAGGTAGGATAAAGATAGAGACTGCGATATTTAGTGACTTTTGTAGGCATGATCATTGACTGAATTTTATTTTTCTTGTTTTAGATTAGTGAAATGGTAACAAAGAAAATAAGAAATTCCAATAATGAGAGGGTTTAAGGATACCTTTTAATAATATGATGATGAATCCGGAGAAAATATCCTCCTCGTGGAGAGCTTTATTACTTGGAAAAAAGAGAAACTCAACAAGAGAATGATTAGTAGATAGGAGGGTGGATTTCCTGACAACGCTAGTCCCGAGAAGTGAAAACTTATTAGGATGGGTGAACCCAATTTGATAAAAGATAAATAAGATGATAATGGATAAATGATAAGTTACGTAAGAATATCAACTAAAACAAAAATTTATAAAGTGTTACATAAGATAGAATGTAAATCTAATAAAAGTGACTGATGAAAACTGGACCAAAATTGATCGGGTTGATGGTGACTGAGATTACTAAGCATATTTGATAGTGACTAGAAGATCTGAATGAGTGATATGAAGTTGATCTAGGACTAATCTAATGTTTGGATATACAGAGGGTCTTGACCTAATTAGAATAGAAATGATGAAAGGAATTTTTTTAATATGATGAGAAAATTGATGACTACAAGCTAGGTCAATGGTGATTGGGATGGGTCAATGATGACTGCTATGAGGATGATGAGATCTGAAAAAAATTGTGTAGAATGGAAAGTTTGAGATATTTTAGGGACTATAGGATAAGAAAATAGATAGCTGGTAGGATGGATGACAGATAATAAAAAATTTGTGGATCGGGTCAATGGAAATTGTGTAAAGTAGATGACAACTGAGAAGGGATCTAGGGTTTGATGGATGAAAAAGGATGGAAAAATGATCCGCAAAGAGAGATTGACGATGGTTGATGCAAGGTCATATTTCCAAGGTGACTGTAAACCTATAACGATAATGTACAAGAGGGATTAAATGACAAAGGGAGTTCCATGCTAGCTCAAAATCTCCAAGATCTTCAAAATGGCATGCAATGTCTTTAAAATAGCTCCAAGATGATAACAACAACTCCAAATAAGAGAGATAAATGCAAAAAAAATAGTAAGAAAGATTGAGATCTCAAAATTATATCCTCAAGAGAGGAGGGGTATGGGCATACTTATAGGGTCAATGAAGACCTACATGTGTCACTAGTGACTATGGAAGATCGTTAATTTAGGTGGTGGAGATGTGATTAGATTGATGTGAAAGGGGCGTAAATGGGTAAAATTAGGGCTTTGAATGGTTAATGCAGGTTTGGGATGCTTAGGGATAGGAATACATTGAATGAGGGTAGTGTAGACACAAAATTAGACACTTTAATTCATTATTTAGTCCCAGTCTCATACTACTATTCATATGATTCTTAAGTGAAAAGAGTAACAATTAAACCATGTATTTGACCATTTTTACATTGCTTGTTGTCATATTTTCAATCTTACACCTGCACTTGCCCAATATGTATGGTCATTCGACATTTTTCCTATTTCTAACTAGGGTGCCGAGCTAGGAATGGGGTACCTTGGGTACCCTAGTCCCCTATGGGGCACCCCGATCCTCTTTTGCATTTTACTCTCACATGTTGGGCACTTTCCAGCCATTTGAGATTTCTATCTTTTTGGTGGTCAACCTTTTGGGGTTAATTGTGAAATTTTAACAAGAGAACCATATAAATATAAACTTATGTTACCATAATGAGGGACCAACCACAAGGAATCTACTATCACCATCTAGAGTTGCATCCATCAAAGGAATCTATAGCTACATTTACATCCATCTAGATCCGTCATAAGACACACAAGGTTAGTTCATCTACATCACACTTCATAGGAGGGGAGTTTATTGTTTCCATGCACACATTTACTACATTCTCATCTTTTTATCTTCTCATTACTTCATAAAGTGCGACTGGTACAAGAGAAATCTAGGGCACAATTTTCACACACAAACACACTTAAAACTACATTAGATTTGAGATATAGTATAGTCCTTAGTGATAATACCATCAAATTGGTAGCCGAGGACAGTCGACCCCTTCATATGTATTTTTTATGGTTTTGATACTTTGTTTGGGGTTTTGTAAATGATTCTTCCATATTCCATTTACAATGACATTTAAAGCAATTTAGAAAAACTAGTGTGAAAGTTATCAAACACATGCAAACATCCAGCTACACACTGAAAGGAGGTTTTTTGGCCATTTCCGCAGACCGGGGCACCTAGATCTAAGACTAGGGGGCCCATGGGCACTCCTATCCATTTCTAGGCACCCCAGTCTAGTCAGATAGCTCAAATCTATGCTTTTTAGGCCTCTTTGTGGTCATTTCCTCCTATTCATCTAGTCTATTCTATGACACATTTCGTAAAATTTTAAATTACTTAAGGGCATCTTAACCCTCTCTTACACATTAGGGTTTCACATTTTTTAGCTTAGTTTACTTGGGTATATTTGTTATTCTCCTACAACATTAAATTACACTAGAATAATCTTATTTTAGTTAATCATTTTGGTGAACCCGATCTTTGAATAAACTTTCTTTTAGGAATTTTCTTTGTATGCCCGTCACTCATAGTGGTCATTTTGGGTCTTTTCAATATTATGAGCTTCCTTCATTCACCCATAGGATTTCTAGACCAATGGCTGATATCCTTACTTCTGTAGCTACCACTGAGAATTCCTTGGATACATCTTGCTAAGTTCTTCTTTATGAAATAGAAGCCTCTGGTAGTAAAAAATACTACGATGAAGATACCAATGTTGACCAAGATCAATTAAATACACTTATTAATTTTTGACAAGCTTTGCATGATAATCCCACTCATCTTCTATATGTCCTACATGATTTTATTGCTTATAATAATTCTTGTGAGGCTTCGTCTATATATTTTCTCATCCTTTGCCTCCCATGGTCTTTGATCCACCCATTTATGTCTCATCTTCCATTCCTACTACTACCCTCCCATCATTCACCCTAGCACACCTAATATGTAGCTTGGCTCTTCTTCAAATACTCTTGATTTAAGTTCTTTATATCAGGACTTGAAAACCCAAATTCACTAGCTCCAACTTACTACTTCTTGTGCCTCATCATCTTTAGCCTCTACTTTACTACTGAATGCTAATTTTTCACCTAATATATCTACTTATCCTTTGCCACGTAATTTCGTCTCTCTTGAAATACCCATCTCAAAGGCCATAATGACCCACAAGAGCATATCTGAGATTTCCATGTAGCATGCATGAACTATGTGGATAATCATACCATACTAGCTAAAAAAATTCCTCATAGTCTTCAAGATTATGTGATGCGTTGGTTTTATGACCTACCTATCCACTTAGTAACATTTTTCATGAATATAGATATGTTTTTCTAACACACTTCTCTATCAATATTGGCTCTAAGATATCTTATGTTGAACTCAAACAAGGATCTAATGAACATTTGGCAGATTATGTCTTGTGTTATAAACATAATTTACCATAAATGTAAAATGTGCTTGCAAAATATTGAACTTCAACACTTATTCATTCGAGTCTCTTAGCACCTCTCCGGAGAGTGTTCTCTTTGAGACCCCTCCTTCTTTCGATCATCTCAGTATCATACTCTTAAGCTTCATGAAACCAAGCTCTTGGCTATCGTCAAGCTTAAATACCAAGAGAAAACATTGTCCTCTACTTGATTTCAAAATAATTCAACATTTAAACCATCTACAACTAAACCAATATACGTAAAAGTTATTGTCAACACAATATCTACTCCTAAGGAGCTTTAATAAGAACTACATTAGTGTATATTCATCAATTTTAGTATACCTCCACATATTTTACTACCACAACTTGTCAATAGTAACCTCATTATACTACCTTCTCCAATACAAATAGATACATCTACACCAAAAGGACGTAATTTTGAAAAAAAATCCCATTGTGGCTATCATCGCAGTATAGGATACTTCACTAATCATTGCTTGTAATTTCAATTTATCATTTAGGGATTGATCAATAGTGGTAAAGATGAGCTTCCGAACCTAAAATTTCTCCTCTTGTCAATGAAAATCATAAACTCAAAATATTTAACAATCCTCTACCCAAAATGACACAAAAATAGATGAATGTTCTACTAATTATATACACCACACCATATCTCCTCATGCATCATGGGATCTTGACTTTCTCGGTTGTGCATACCGATACTTCTCCACCGATTATCTCTTTCTCTAAACATGATTACCATGAAAATTCTATTCTAATCACTTACACATTAGTGCATCTATCGAGAAGTCCCCATCAATAATACAAAGGTTGATCCATCACGACCTATCATTACATATTCTATACAATTTCTTGATGCTATCGATTATCCACATTTACAAATATCCTATATGATGAACAATACATATTGTGTTTTTAAACTATGTGTTATGGTAAGACCCATTACTATGCTTGTACCATTCCTTGTTAGACAAGTAGTCGATGGTTACGACATGATCTTAGGTCTTAATTGGATTCGTAGGTCTCATTCAATCATCTCTATGAATCATTTACGACTCAAATTAATTCATAATAATCAAGTTGTTTCTATTTATGGTATACCTCCCTCTATCTCATGGTCATCATCTCCTCCAACATAGGTTAATGCATCTTCTACTACACCTAGTACATTGCAATCTAGGTTACTTAAAGGTCAATCTAATCCTAATTCACCTACTCATACACCATATACATGGCCTCACCTCTCTACTATTCCTACACATAGGAATAGGCCCATTCCTCTCATAGTTACTATATCTTGACATAGTTCATCGCCCCTTTTATTCCACACATGTGTCCCTCACCTCCGCATTTGGCTTCTCATCGATCTCTATCACCTACGCATTTTTTTCACCTACGTGCTTGTCATATAACCACCCATCACATGAACATAGAATTTATTCATTTGCACAATACCTATCTCATATACCACCACTCTTTGAGCATGGTCACATACCTTCATCGCCACTTACATCAAGTGGAGGAAAATCATCCTTCACTTTCATCATATATTTTATTCATTAACGTACACTTGGGGGCATGACCTATCTATTCCCCCTAACATCATGTGAAATATTATTCTCGCATTTCTTTTTCACACATACTTACACATACATCTTAGCATACGCATCTACATCTTCACTACCATATGATGAACTCTTGTTTTCGGTTCAAACTTGACTGTTGATGGCATCATATACACATGAACCTCACAAACTACACACTCGGGAACTACACATCACATGTATTAACACATCTTACATAAATACACTCTACACTCTACATCTTACATCTATAATGCATCATTCACACTTTGTGTTTCATACATTCTATACTTATATCATTTACACATCTTGTATTTCATCCTTTACATCACGAATTACACTACACCTATTACACATCTCACCCATTTAATGTATCTACTTTTACACACTACACTCACTACCCGATGATGCACTCTACTCACACACCCATACTAGATCTGTTGAGGGTATACAAATAAAATGGACCCCATTACACTCACATGGTCATCATTCAATCTTATTTTTCTCATGTGAAATTCCTAGGATTAGTGATATACACTTTAGGCTATAGGGTCACTTCTTCTAGCATCATCTCATGATCATCTACATCATCACATTCACTTACATTGTTTAGTGGAATACACTTTATTCTAAATACCCATTTCTTTCTACTCATCTTGTCATGATATAAGCTTAGGCTACAAAGTCACACACAGTTCATCTTTATGTCACATATCATCACCACATACTCATCACAACACACTACACACAACACATAGTTTGACAATTTCCTAATGAATCACTCTCGTTTATGGTTCATTCTTGACTTTTAAGGGGGCATACTAAATGAACCTCACCGCATACAATCTCATTCAATCGGGGGTACACGATCCTATCATTCACTCTCCATTCTATTTCATCCATCCAAAACATACTACATTTTATGGTTACATTTACTCTTTCTTGCATTTATTTGTACATGTTTTCTTTACTTCATGTGTGTTCACATCCTTTTCTAGTTTTGATCATAGATACAGAGATTCTAGATATAACACCGATGCTTGATACACTACCTACGAGGGGCATCCACATTCATATACTACAGGTTCTATTATATTATTTTATACTTAGAACTCTCCATTATCGTGTTATACATGCTTTGACATACTTGCTATTTTTCTAACATCAGAACGGGTGTTTCATGTGTAGCATTTGTTAAGCAAGGATATTTGCTTCCACACTTGTTTGTTACATTGTCTACTCTTGTTTTCTATTTTATGTGGGCCTTGCCCTTTGTTTGGTGTGCACACTTGTTTTTTTGCAGTCATGATGGCCTTGCGTTTTTATGACACCATTAATGGTGTCTATATGAATGCAAATTTTCACATGCTACATTGTCAAAAATGGTTCAAAAGTCCCCAATGATGATTCATGTCTTTTCTAATGGTGTTCAAGCCCCTTTACCTCTTTGCAGTTCATATTTGTAGCTTATATTACCTTACTTATCCATTTCCTACTTTTACGTGCCTTTATGTATTATTTTAACTTAAGTTTTGGCCTTGAGTTACAAAACCACCTCCCTACCCGGCGGCGGTTGCAAAACCACCTCTAGTTCACCCAGTAGCACACGTTTCTTAGTCAATTTGGCTAATTTTAAGCTTTATTGATTTGTATCGACCTTCTCTTCCACTTCTAATTGTTGATTGAGAGTTAAACTACCCATCCTTGTTGTGATGTGGCACTTCATTTCTCTCAAATGGATTAGATCATTTCCTAGCCTATATTCTATAAAACCAACGCTTTTTCTAAATAAAATGGCTGGATATTTTTATTGTGATTACATTGTTATGCTGCTAAAATCCCGATAGAGACCACATAATAAAGCATGGCTCTATTGTGTTGTTCTTCCTCTACCTGCATTACTACTGCACCATTTGCAAGCCAACATTACCCCAACGCCTTCTTCTTTGCTTCCTTTGCATTCCTAGTTCTTTAGATTCACATGGACATAGAAGATTGGAAAAGATTACTAAGGGGACACAAAGTTATACCACAACCGCATTTCCTCAACCCTACAAATTCTAGGTTGGAGTTGATATTGAGTTTCTTTATTTCTTCATTTCTTTATTTTTGAATCTATACACACACTTATTTACTAGAGTATCAAAATCATTTCCATTTCAATTTTTGCAATAGATATATCAAATATTGTTGTTTCCATTTATTTTAAAAATATTCTTATAATAGCTAGCTTCCTTCCTATCCCTGTGGGTTTACAAGGGAGGTTTGTCTTGGAGGAATGCTTCTACATTAATTTAGAATCAATTGCAATATCATTTCATTTGTAAAACCTCCATTGAATCCTTCTTTACTTTTGTTGGGGAAGTTGCAAGGGAAGAAAAGATTTTGAGAAGCTTTGATTTATTCCCATTCCTCTGAGACAAAACAAAGGATTCACATCCACAATTACATTTTGGAAACTTTTTGTTTAATTAGGATAGATTACATATACTGTTGCATGGATATAGTTACATCCAACTGTTTATTAGTTTAGGATTCTTTACTTAAAATGTAGAAGTAATTTCTTCTTTTCTTCTATTTTGTTCTAGAAAGTTTAGAAAATAAAAAATATATTAGTTTAAATTAGATTTGATTGTTGTTTATTGCTTCATTTCTCTTATATCTAAAAATACAAAAACATAGTTAGCTTTCATTTACTTAGATTAGAATGTTATTTTCTTTCATAGATTAAAGTGCACAAATGCACACATGAGCATTCTCGGACCACAATAAGAAAGAATTTATGATTGTGATCCGAGGTTCTCCCAACCAAATAGGGCCTAAGAACTCATAGATATAAACACTGGATTATGTTACCTAGTCTTTAGAAATCCTCACATCCACCGATATTGTCGGAAAACAAAACGTCCCCGAACAAACAAGATTATATATATTTTTCATTTGGGATTGAATGAGCTCACTAAGCGTAGATATAGTAAAATCATGTATCCTTTGTTTATTCCATGACCTTATCTAGAAATCATTATAAGGCACCCGCTAGTCAATTTACATGCATTCCATAACCATTTGAGAGATTTTCACATACATACATTGATATAATTTTACATGTTTGTATCATTATTGACCGTCCATCACACCCATTTAGGTTAGAGAGGATTTCATTTCCCTTTATGATTAGATCCATTTAGTGCTTGTAGAGGATTTTAGATTGCCTCGATAACCTGTTTATCACATACACACCTATTTCTGCTACATATAGCCATCCACTCATTCTACATCAATTGTCGCGACATGATCTCGGGAGGTCGAGAGCACTTTAAGGTAACGTGGTGATTTTTCAATCACTGTAAATCGGTGAACTTGACGTGAAGGACTGGTTCCTTTTTTTTTTCATTATCTCACCTTATTTCATCCATCCTTATCCTATCCCATTTTTTGTGGGTAAGTATATACCCCTCGATTATGTTAGGTCAAGAATATGACCAACCCATTTTGGGTCTCGAGGTGTATTACTATCAAATGGGTATGCAACAGTCACCCTCACTATTTGAGTGGGTTAACAATTACTCATCTAATATAAATTTTCCTCATACTCCTCTTCAAGGGACGAACAATTATTCATCGGCCTAAGATCAAGGAGATTGATCAACCCACACATGGGTCACATCCTAACTCTCCAATTCTAATAGTATGACATTCATAGGAGAGAAAGGTTTCAATCCGAAAGTATTTATAGATTATAAATTAGAATTTAGTATGATTCGTTCCCATTATTAGATGAGGATTACCTAGCACACTACACCTAAAGCAATCAATGCTTTAATTACATAGACCAGTCCCTAGACCGGATGCAACAATACATTGATGTTATTCTCCATAATGAATCTTCTACCCCTCCCCTATAGGAAACTATACGATGGAAAAGTGACATGTGAGCATGGGAATATACAAGTACCTTTTCCTTGTACCTAACCTCCCGAGGTCGTGTCGAGACAACCAGTGAATGTTGAATGTGAATGGATACAGACAATCTAATTAGGTAATTTTATATCTTCAATACGTAATAATGGAATATGTGAATCTAAGGCGAAGAAGGCCCTCCTAACCTGAATCGGTGTAATGGTTTGTTTGGATATAACGGCTATTCGGAGGCTCCAATCAATGTCGAGCTCTGTTGAGATCCTGTTTGTTGGTTATTGAACATGTGGGAAGTAAGTTGTGGCAGCTTTGTATATATCTCCAGACAAGGTCATGAAAATGATGATGGGCTATTTAGTGGATGCGTAGCGAACTATGGGGATTTTCTCGTCTAGCCTAGAAAATATTAGATTCAATGGCTTCTATATTTAATACAGAGAACTATACTATAATATCTAGTGGGAGTGATGAGGATCTAAATACCATTGTTCGTAAACCAGTGCCAATACTTAACTAATTTGTAGGCCCATTGGGTTGTGGAACTTTGGGATCAAAACCGTGAGTTTGTGGTCATTGCATGACTGCTTATGGTCATATAGCCTGGTATGGCTATTTTCCTGTGTAGTTGTGATTTTTATCCTAAGTATCTAAGAAGCTATTTATTTTGAATTTGAAAGACTCTCGATCCTACCTCATAAGTGAGGAATGAATCATAGTTTCTCAGAAAATATCAATCCCCAAAGCTTTCTTGGCAATATCGAGAGCAAAATTTTAACTGAAATGAAATAATTCACTACTCTATTTGGTATGTTGTAACTAGAACTTTGATAGCTCAAACCTGGCATTTACAGAATAGTGGTAAATCCAGTTGTGTGTGATTTCATCCCCTCAGTGTGATCTCCTCGTTCCTTTGTGTCCTCGTGAATCCAAAAAGTATGTATATGATAGTATCAATAGAAGATGGTATTCAAATAATGGCAACTTTAGATATAGCCCGAATACAATGCAAGTAGGAGAGGGATAGCGCAAGTGAACAGAGCTTGACTATGCAATTCCTAGAGGGATTTATTGCAGGAATACAACACAAGTGCAATGAGAGTTTTGGAATCTATCCCTATGACAAAGAAAAACATAAAAATTTAATGGATTCTAGCCTAGAAAAGAAGCTATTCTGTGCTAAACTGATTGTATGGAGCAGCAATGGAACAAGACTCAAACAAGAAGATTGAATGACTTCTAAACAACAAATAAAAGTAATAACGATGCAAAACATGAACTTACTAGAATTCTAAGAAAGAAATTGAAATACTAAATAAGAGAATTGAGAAGATGAGGGACCATTTTCTTAAAAACAAGTTGGTTATTTATAACCAATGCACTTACCAGAGGGTAACTCCCATTTGAACTCTTTTACTATAAACAAAGGAAAAACACTATTACCAGGGAACCAAAAACATTAATGCAAGCCAAAGTGGTTGAAGAAAGTGTGTAAAAATCAAGATTTACATTTGACGCGATCGTTGAAAGGATCTGGAATATGCATACAGGACTGCCACCCTATGAAGGGTGGTTGTTACGGGACCGATGCCCTATCCTGGGTGGCATTCACGGGACCATCGCCGGGTAGGGCAGCGGTTTCATCACTAAAGACAAAAATGCAAGAAGAAGGGGGGAAAAGGGCAAAAAAAAGCATGTGGAGGCTAATCAGGGCATGCAAGATAAATGTGTATACTTGGCGAGCCTTTCTGGATTATGAACACCTTACAAGGAGACTTGTATCATCATTGGGGCATGTGTAACATTGTTTTGGTAGTGCAGTACCCTACAATTTTAGGTACGTACATTGCCCCCTCGGAGAAACATCTTAGCTGTGAAGAGGTGTAAAATGGTGAATTTGAGTATTGCAGTCCCAAAATGGGGAGTTAGGAGCTATACCTGACATGCCCATGTGTTGGAAAGTCGCCATCCAAGATCCCGCTACCTGTAAAATGAAAAGAGGGGACTCAAGTGTAGATAGATAAAATAAATTGAGAAATAAGGCTGAATTGATATGAAAAAAGGACTTACCATTGACGTGAGGTTTAGAACTCACCTCCGTTGGTGCTCCGACCCTACGAAAGACATTCAAAATCAGATTAAGAGTGTTATTTATATAAAACGAAGTCATTTCACTATTCATTTGTGTGGATTGATTTGATAGTTTTGAGCTCGGGACCTATGTTGATGGTTACGTCGAGAGTATAGTCAAAATGTTCATGGTGAGATAGTGATCATGCCTCTGAGAGTAGAACATCGACCTATGAAGTCTCGAGGTTAGTTCTTCTCGATTTATCATTTTTAGACCTAAAATGTGAAAATGATGAAATCTTTCTCTTGGGTGGGTCATTTTTGAAAATACTACTGTTAAACATGTCTCTAGGGGGACACCCATAGGGTAGGTTTTCATTTTAGCAAATATGGTGTATTCATTTGTTTTTAAACATTTTTTAGGGTTTACGACCTGTAATGTTTACAGATAGGACCACCACCCCGTGTGTAGGGCGGCGGTTATGGGACCACTGCCTTAGAAGGTGGTGGTTACGGAACCACCACTCTACATAGGGTGGCGGTCCATGATAAAGAGCCAAAACAAAACAAAACTTAGCTTATTTTTACATGTTTAGCATTTTTACATGTTTTTAATAGTCTTTCCAACTAGATCTTAGTACTATCTTACTCATTTTTGTGTTTTTGGGTGTATGTAGGAGTATATTAGACGAAGCTAGGAGAGGGAGTGTGATTTGATCCCAAAGAGGTATTAGAGGCACTCTCTACGAGGAAAAATGAGATACCCTTCAGAGGGCTAGCATTTGGAGGATTGTGCAGGTCCCTCACATTGTTCCTGCTAGTCACATTCTATGTGACCTACTCTCATCTGGGATACGGATCGGAACACCTTCCGATTGCTAGGACTTAGGGGTGAGTGGTCCATCACCCTGAGGATGTTTACCATATACTGGGGGTTCTGATCCTTCAGCGGTGGCTATCTCTTAAGACAACAATATCAAGATCATAGGTGGTTCAGTGGGCCACCTACATGGGAGATGCAGTTGTATCGATGGGATTGAAGAAGGGAGTGAGGATCCACTCTATTATTGAGTCAGACATTCCCGTGCTCTACAAGGCCATCATGGGCATCCTTGCATCTAGAATGATTGGGGACAAGGGAGGGGACACCCTCTTATATTGCTGGGCCCCCATTATTACACAGATTGAGGGCCATGGACGTGTCTACACTTGGGGAGTAGATATCCTTGGGACTACCTACCATGATTTATATAGGGTAGTCCGATTACAGGGACAGTCACTGAGCCACCCGACTCTTGTCATGAGTTGGGTGTATGAGCATATCACCCCATATGGGAGAGGTGTAGAGGTAGAGGATCCCGGGGCTATCAAGGTAGTGAGGTGGATGAGGATGACAGTTCTTAAATCACCTCACCAGCCAGTGGCCTCTCTGACCACTACAGACATGGAGGCCACTCCTTATCAGGCCATGACAAGGGTATGGGGAGAGGAGATCGTTACACTAATTTCTTGTTAGACTACCAGCCAGTTGATAGAAATGGCGGGGAAGCTTGAGATCCACCCTTTTGATAGAGTACCAAAGCGCTTCACCTCCCCTATAGTGATATGCTTCCTCCAATGGGGCCGATATAGATCTATTCGTGAGGCTCGGGGAGGTCCTAGAGGCCGGGGTTGGACTATTGTTACTCCCGGTTTTCCTATTGTGGCCAGGAGGGTGGTACATGCATGAGAGAGATCTTGTGCTCCTCGTGCACCCTTACTTTAGATTGCCACCGGTCCCACCCATAGTAATGATGAGCCCATTAACATGTACTCCGAGTCTGAGGAGTTCACTGGGGGAGAGATAGAGGAGGAGATAGAGGAGATGGAGATCAATGAGATGGGCAGGGGGATCATAGTGATCCCAAGTGGCATGATATTGAGGAGATCCTACGGGCCAAGAGGGTGGAGTGGAGCACAAAGAGGGTGACTCTGGTCTCAGAGGAGTTACTCTCTCAAGACCTAGATCGAGATGGTGAGTCCGTTGGAGGCCATCATATTTCTCCGAGATGTGGGAGAGGGACACCAGTTAGTAGCGGTGTTAGTGGCATGTGTGTATCCTAGAGATCCTTCTTGGAGGCCCGAAGATCCGAGTGAGTTGTCACTCTTCTCTTGACATTGTTTCGATTAAAATTGTCTTAGTTTGTTATTTCTCTTTGTTTTGTTTACTCTTTAAAATTATCTTAAAGCAGAACTAATGATGAGTGGGGAGACTTGATTCATCGAGTATGCTCGATACCTTGCTTCTCCCCTCGGAGAATACCCATGCTTGAGCTTTTCATGGATGTGGGGATCCTTCGGATAGCTAGTAGGCATATTTGATGTTTTTACCTTTGTTTGGCATGTGGCCAAGATCACGGATTCTCTCTGGCTTGAGGTAACTGGATATAGGACAGCCGAGCTCTTGATGAGGATTCATTCTCACAGTGAGATGACAGCTATTGGTCATGACCGCGAGCCCTCAGCGCATTCGAAGCGCCGGCATAGCTGAGTCCTAGACATGGTCATGCACCCTCTGAGGGATCCCATAGGGATTGAGAGACCATTTTTATGTCATTTTTTAGATATCTATATGAGGGCTTTTGTACTTTTCAGTGCTCATTGAGCATTTTGACCATGCCTAGTGCATGATGGCATTGTATATGAAACTTGATATATATATATATATTTTGGATCTAGACTCTTGGCATCTAGAATTTCGTGACTCATTTCCACATGTTTACTTAGATGTTTTTAGAATATTTGTTTTTCATGCTTTCAATATGTATACAATGGATGACAAATGATAACAAATATTGAGTAGAATGTTTCTCTTTTTTTACGCTTTCGTAATGCTGATATGAGATGATACAAACATATGGTAGTACCGAAATTTTAAACTCTTTGGGAAATACTTGTAATTTCTTCTTATATTAGCAAAGCGTGATGAATGCATAGTGATAACGAGATGAACTTGCCCCAATCCCAAATCCACGCAACTAGTAAGATGTGAGGGCTCAACACCAAGAGTTAGGAAGGGCACAAGTTGTATGAGTTTGACCAAATGGAATGATGAGAGACAGACAAACCAGTAATATAAACCAAGTTTGTACCTACACACCTACCCTACTCAGAACTACCACCAGGCTTAGAAGGCCACTTACTTTCTAGTTTATCTAGACTTAGATTCATAAATGGCAACCTGGTTGGCAAAATCTAGTTTTGAGGTTTTGATCTCTTTGGAATTTGGATATTTGTTTTCTCTTAATAGAATTTGATTTGTGTTTTTAGCATACCAATATTTGTTAATTTGTGTGATAGGACCCCCCATACCCTACCTCATGTAACTAGTAAGAAGCAAAATTTTGTCACCAAAGGTAGGATATAGGCGAGTAAGGAAACTTCTTTCCTTTCCCAATCTCACACCACCTGTAAGAGATGTGGGCTTATCGCCGAAGGTTGATGGAGAAAAGAAGTGTGTAAAATAAAATATTTTGTTTTCTTGGTGCTTTTGATTTCATTTGATTTTGATGTTTCGATCTATGACTTTGGGATATCCTTTCATTCAAAAAGATTTAAGAGGGATAAATGTGACACCAAGAAGCTTCTAGAACAGACCGTAGGTAAGGACAACTTTACCTAGTAGAAAGAAAGAGAAAATCCAAGTATGCAAGCCTTAGTATGGTTTTCACAAGTTTGTCTGTCGAATTTGATGAGAAGATTTGAAAATAGTTGATGATGTTTGAAGAGATGTGATTTGAATGCTTTTGCCAATATTTTAAGAAATTTGTAATAGATTGTTTTAAGAGTAAGCTCTTGGACTACCATTTTTACGAAATGAGTGGAGAGAATGCAACAAATAAATGACTAATGTAATGTAGGTAGCTATAAAGTAAAAGTGGTGATTTTTGATGTTTTATGCATAAAATCATTTAAATGCAAGGAATTGACAGCTTTCACCAAAGTCCTCACCTTCTAGTGCACACAAGAGATATGCACCATTTCCGTAGTCTTTCATGACTCAGTATGGGCCCAACCATTTGGGCTAGAACTTTCTTCCTTCACCAATTTGCTTATCGATCCGGCTGTCTAGTCTTAGAACTAGATCTCCTTCATATATTTCTTGCTCATAGAGTTTTTTGTTGTATTGCACAAAGACATGCGATCGGCATAGGCTCTATGTCTTTATTCAAAGTGTTTAGCCCGACCTCATCAAGGTTTTCTAGTTAAGAGAGGTGTGCCTCCCTATAAGATTCTTCATCTAGAATCCCTTGTAATGAGATGCGGAGATCGGATATTTCAACCTCAAGCGGGAGAAATGCTTTTTCCCGAGCACCAAAGGTGAGAAAGGGGTTGCTTCTATTGGTGTTCTTATTGAGGTTTGATGGGCCCACAAGGTTGGATATAGTTTTAGATGCCAATATCACTTATTCTCCTTGACTATTTTGAAAAGAATATCCTTTAATGTTTTATTTGTCGCTTTCACCTTCCCATTGGCTTGAGGGTAGTAAAGAGAGGCCATATGATGGTTTATCTTGAATTTTCTACATAACTCACGGACTTTGTCATTTTTAAAGGACATGCCATTATCTGAGATAATGACTTGTGGGACACCATACCTGTAGATAATTTGGTTTAGAATGAATTTGGCAATTACTGAACCTAGTATGGTGGTGAGAGGCATGGCCTCCACCCATTTGGTAAAATATTCCATGGCTGTAATTATAAAATTATGGCCATTGGTTGATGAGGGAGAGAACTTCCCTATCAAGTCTAGACCCCACGTGGAGAAGGGCCACGGAGTCACTATTGGTTACAAGGATTATGCTGGCATGTGAATCTCGTGAGAGAATTCTTGGCATTTGTGGCACTTACGTACAAATTCCACTGCATCATGCTCAAGAGTGGGCCAAAAATAGCCCATCTGATGTATTTTGCAAGTGGTGGCATGACCACTGAAGTGGCCTCCACATATCCCACTGTGGGATTCATGAAGAATCTTCTTGGATTATTCTGTGTCGACACATCTTAGAAGCATGCCGTTGAAGGATTTACGATAGAGGACTTGTTCTAAAACAACATATTTAGTGGTAATAATGCATAACCGCCTTCTTTGTTGTGATGTGGAACCTTCTGGGTATGTGTGGTCTATGATGAAATTGATGATATCAGTATACCAGGGACATGTAGAGATGGGAGGCCTGGTTTCGATGAAGTATACACACTCATCAGGAAAGTCCAGATTTACTAGATTACCTCCATCTAGTGGATTGTCAGCTAACCAATTTGTAATGATTTGTCCCTTAATGGATTTTTGGTTGATGAACGTCAACTCAAATTCACTCATTAAAGTTATGAAACATCCATCATTTTTAGATAAAGACCCTTGCGTGAGAAACGTTCGTAAATGATCTATCTTTACAATGACCCTCGTTTCTTGGTTTAACATGTAATGTCTTAAACATTTTGTTGCAAAGACTATGGCAAGGCATTCTCTCTATTCTTGTGTGTAATGTGTTTCATAATCAAGAAATCTTTGGCTAATGAAATAGACTGCACATTAATGTTTATCATTGTTTTCTTGAGCCAGCATGCAGGTGAGCGAGACATGGGTGGCTCGTGAGTATAAGATCAAAGGGCGGTCTGGTTTAGGAGGCATTAAAGTGGGTGGAGATAACAAGAAGTGTTTAACTACTTCAAAGGCCTTGTTGCATTCTTCAATCCAATCAATGTTATAATCTTTATTTAATAGATTATTGATTGGATGAATGGAAAACTTAGACTTGGGATGAACCTATGGATTACACCGAGTTTCCCAAGAAATGACATGATTCCAGACTCATCCAATGGTGGGATTATTTTGAGAATAACCAATATTTTGGCTAGATCAACATCAATCCCTCATGAAGATATAATGTAGCCCAAAAGTTTGCCTCTTGCCACACCAAACACGCACTTCTCTGGATTTAATGTGATGCCATATTCAATTAATCGTGAGAGTATGATACGAGCACTTCGGATGATCACTACGTTTCTTGGCCTTGGATAACAAGTCATCCACATATGATTCCACAATTTTATGGATAAGATCATGGAATATATATGGCATTGCGTGCTGATATGTAGCGCCGGCGTTCTTAAGACCAAATGGCGTGACAACGTAGCAATAAGTTCCCAGGAGTTATGAACGTAGTTTTGGCGTGATCTTGTTCAAATATTTTAATTTGATTATACCCGAGAACCCATCCATGAGGGACACCGGTTAAAATCTAGTTGTTACATCAATGACAACGTCAATGGATGGTAATGAGAAGTCATGCTTGGGACAAGCTTTGTTAATATCCCAAAATCTATGCAAATGTGTATCTTCCCATTATTTTTAGGACAGAATGATGATATTAGATACCCATTGTGAATAGTCAACGGGCTTGATGAATCCCACATGGAGAAGTTTTATTAATTCTTATTTTACCATGAAATCCACTTTTGGCTTCATTGGTCTTGACTTCTGTTTAATTGGTTTCGCATCTAGTTTAGTGACAAGATTATATACCGCAACTTGTGGTGCATTGCCCATCATTTCTTTATAATTAAATTTGAAAGATTTTTGATGTTCTTTGAGGATTTGGGTGTGTATTTCTATTTCCTATAGAGTTAACGAGGATCCCAACTTCAAAATATTTGGTTCTTCCTCCGTTCCAATGTTTATGTCAATGGTTTCTTCTATTAAAGAAGTGTTACCTTCTTCAAATTTAGGTGGGGCTAGAGGTAGCTCCAAAATTTCTCCGTCTTCTATTTCATAGATATCGAGATCCTTTTGTGGAGGAGACTCTACCATGGGATTTCCCAAATAGGAAGAGGAATGTGGTATTAGGGAAAGATCAACTATATGGTGAACAAGGTGTAGCTCTGCATAGGCATTTAGATATTCGAGAGTGACTCTATCATCGTCAAAGTGATCCATGATAGAAAAATCATCCTCAGCTTCTCCATGAGTCAGGAGTGAGTTTGTTTGTATTTTACGCACTAATGGTTCGATACGAAGTGATACCGTGAAATTTGTATCCTCTAACTCGTTGTTTGGAGTGAAACGGGAAGCTGAGGTTGCTATCGAGTCTGCGAGAAGGTTCTACTCTCATGGGATTGCTTCAATTGATATGAAGTTAAATCCCTTACTTAGATCTAATATTGTTGTTTTATAGAGTTGTAAGTTCTCATCTCTAGTTTCATATACCTCAGAGACTTGATTTGCAACCAATTACGAGTCTCCTAGGACTCTAATGTTGTTGAAACCCATTCTTTTAGCTAGAATGAGGCCAAGAAGGAGAACTTCGTACTCAGCCCTGTTGTTTGTACATTCAAATTTTAATTTAAAGGTGAAAGGTAGGATCTTTCCCTCAAGTGAAGTAAAGATCACTCCCACCCCAGCTCCAAAGTGACATCTAGCTCCATCGAAGTGGAGAGTCCAATACTTGTTTGGAAAAATGGATGTTGCGATATTGGGTGTATCTATTTCTTTTGCTTCGGTTAACTCTACCATAAAAAATTCATCTGATTAAGAGAAGAAATTCCCAGGGTGTGTCCCATACCCATGGAATCAAACGGTAGGAGAATAGGCAAGTCTTTCTCCAGCAACTTGACAATTTTTGTGGTAGTCCCTAGTGACACCATTTTTATAACATTGGTCTCATTTTTGAGTACTGGAATGTCCTCGGCTGGATTTGTAATTTCTAACTCTGTGGTGGGTATCAACTTTTCTTTTGGTTTTGAATTAGTTGGTTTAACAAGCTGATTTGTTGGGAGTTCAAACTCGGAGTGAACACCTAGTCTTTTCTTCAAATCAGCTAGGTGTATATCGAAGGGTTTTGGGTCACCTTGTGCCATAAATATTTTCCCTAAGTGTAGAAATCTTATTTCTTGGAATAGCGTGGAAGGGATTGCCTTCATGCGGTGTATCCATGGCTGACCAAGGATCATATTATAATTGGTTTCCTGATCTATAATATAAAACTCGGTGAGGACCGTCTTGGGTCCTAAAGTGACTAGTAAAACTATGGTTCCAATCAAAGTGGCTTTGAGGCTATCATAACCTCTTAGTGTATTTCACGTTGTGGAATAGTTCATCTCTCCATATCTTCTTAAATTTTGAAGAAAAGAAAAGGGGACTATGTTAACCACTGCCCCATCGTCAACCATTGCATGTTTAACATAATTATTGTAAATCCATACTTGCAAATGCAAAGATAGATCACCTCTTCATGCAATCTCAACGTCTTTCGACATTTTGCTTATATCGAATATAAACTTTGTATCCCTATTTGGCTGCCCCGGTAGATAAACGTCAAAGTCTACATGGTTTACTTGCGTTTCTAGAGGAGGAGCGATGTTGATTAAATGGCCATGGCCTAATGCTTCTAAGAGGGCAGCTCTGTGGGTGGGAGAGTTTTTTAACAAATCCAAAAAGGAGATGTGAGAGAAGGTTTTAGTTACATCGTTAATTAAATCATACGTGCCTATGGGTTTTACCAAGGTTTGTTGACCATTGTTTAGTTCCAATGGATAGCTTGGAGTAGGTTGGGATGAATAATCCCATGTTCTTGTTATGGTTTCTATACACCAAACCAACTATCTTAGTTTTAGGTCGAGTTCCTAATTGGGGTGCGATCGGTGGATTTAATGAAGTTAAAGCTTCATAATCATTCTTTCCTATTATAACACCCTTGTTTGTTCCATTAGGATCTAGCCTGTTATTGTTAGAATGTTTTGGAAATGGATCATTAAAGATCTTGAGGGTGCATTTTGAGGGGAAACCCCTTCGCATAAGTGTTTGGCATGGGTACTATAGAGTTTGCTAAAAACATATCTATAAAGAGATGTTTTTGATCTTCTCGCAAACACTGCATGAATTTATTATATTCACGAAAATTCCTAGTATCGTGGCCTTGAATCTTGTGGAAGCCACAATATAAATTGGGATTATAATTTTGAGGTCATTAATTTATAATTTGTTGTGGCCCAAAATTCGATAAGGTTCTTTAGTATTTAGAGGTAAAATTTTTAGGTTGTTGCCTTTGGTTTTGAATCGATATCCAGTTGACTTTGCATTTCGATTTTTCATTGTTGTTGTTGTTGTTATTTCCATGGTGGATGATTAAAATCTGCCGCATTGATTATTGGAGTAAAATTTTTATTTCACCGATTATTAACAGGTGGTGAAATGTTTACAACATTTGCCCTTTTAACTTGCTTAGTTACTCCATCTGTCAGTAACTCCACGATTCTTGTTAAGGATCTTAGGTCCTTGATTAGCATTCCTTGTATTAGAATAGGATGTTCTGCTTTTGAGTGGGAGTGGTTAATTTCCCATTCATCCCATATGTCTTACGACCACTATCTATCGATGCTTGGTTGATTCGAGAGCACTCTCGAGTACTTCATAGTAAGTTCTTAGTGGGAACTTGTAGACTTCTTCCTTTATCTCTCTATTGAGATAATTAAGGAATAAATCACATAGTTCCATTTGATTCATGTTTGGAGAACTCACCAAGGAGTAGAGAACCATATGCCATCTTTGAATAAAATGAGTAGCAGATTCATTATGTTCTTGTTTAGTATGCAAGAATTCTCGATTCCTGTTCTTAATAATTTGTTCATGTCAAAATCTTTGATGAACTCTAACACGAGTTGTTTAAATGATTTTATCGAGGCTTGGGTATTTTATAATACCAATGAAGGAAAATACCCTCTAAGGTATTAGGGAATATCTTAGTAATAACCCCGTCCCAAGGGAATAACTCCCATATGGTTATGGCATAGGATTTAATGTGTGTGTTTAGATCACCTTCCCTTTATATTTGGGTAAATCGGAAGAGGTCTTGGAAGCATAACGCTTCGTATGGTGAAGTCTAGGTGCTCTTTTAAATATTCTCGAATAAGTCCCTACCACATAGGCCTCGACCATGAGTGGCACTTGTTGAGGGTTGAGGTGGTATGGGTTGTTGATATGGCACAACATATGCATTTGTAGGGACATTAGGGAATCCTGTGGTTGAACGAACATCCTGGGAGAAGAGAACATGTCTCCTTGTGGTGATTTTGAATAAATGTTTAAGGAGGGACATTGTTTTGGTACGGGTTGTTTGGTGTCAAGCCGGGAGGTGTCATGTTTTCAACTAGAGCAGCATTTGAAAATGCGGTCCTAGTTGGTGTTTGTTGTGGGTAACTATAAGGATTTTGAGGAGGCATGCCTAACATTCCTATTCCTGTAAGGAGGTTGACTGACTAGGATGATGCGGAGGGTTGGGGATTCCTGCTTGCCTAAAGTATGAATTTTGGTTTTCTTGAGCAAGTTCCAGCCCTCTAACCTTTTCAGTTAAGGCTGAAATGACCTCCATTGGCAAAGACATAGTACTTTTCCTTAAGGGTGTTTGTTGTATAGCTTAAGGTTGTAAAGGGGTATGATACCCTACTATGAATTGATTATTACCCTACCAAGCCTCACCGAGGGTATTTCCCATAGGTAGAGGAATGGGGGTGTTTTCTTGGAATAGGGTATCATATTGTATTTGTAAATTCCCTATAGGTGGGTACATATTTTGGAAGTGTTGTTCACTTTTAGAAAAGCATGCTAAGTAATCATCATCCAAAAAGGGGAGTGGTTCTGATTTTCTACTAGTCTATGGTTTGAACAAGACCCGAGGAGATGAAGCAGTTTCTCTAATAAACATCATATTATTAGAGTCTGATGGCTCTGATTGCTGAGTTTGTGCAAGCTGATCAAACTCCTCAATTTGGAACAAAGAACTTGAGCTATTTATTTGAGGGGAGTTTGAGATGACAAGTAATTACTTGAATAGTTATCAACCCATGCAGAAAGTGAGGGTGATGGTTGTCTATTTGTTTGACTATAGTTTGTTTCGAGACTTGAGAGAGGTCTACCATATGCATCATATCCTGACATATTCGGGGTATATGAATACCCACAGAATAATGGGAAAGAGCGAAGGTGGATGAAAGAAATGAAAAATAAAAGAGGAAGAACTGTTTGTTCATGTCGGGTTCACCAATTTTGTACGATGGAAAAGTGACATGCGAGCATGGGAATCTACAAGTACCTTTTCCTCGTACCTGACCTCCCGAGGTCGTGTCAAGATAGCTGGTGAATGTTGAATGTGAATGGATACAGACAAGCTAATCAGATAATCTTATATATTTAATACGTAATAATGGAATCTATAAATCTAAGGCGAAGAAGGCCCTTCTAACCTAAATTGGTGTAATGGTTTGTTTGGATATAATGGTTGTTCGAAGGCTCCAATCAATGTCGAGCTCTACCAAGATCCTATTTCTTGGTTGTTGAACACATGGGAAGTGACATGTGGGAGCTTCGTAAATATCTCCAGACAAGGTCATGAAAATTATGATGGGCTATTTAGTGGATGCATAACGAACTATGGGTGATTTTATGGTCTAGCCCCGAAAATATTAGATTGATTGGCTTCTATATATAATACAGGTAGAACTGTACTATAATATCTCGGCGGGAGTGGTGAGGATCTAAATACCAAAGGTGTTCGTAAAACCAAAGGTCAATACTTAACGGATTTGTAGGCCTATTGGGTTGTGGAACTTGGGGATCACAATCATGATTTTTTAGTCATTGATGCGGACTGTTATGGTCATGTGAAGAATCAATCCCTTCTTCCAACTATCCAATAATCATATTCCTTCTCAGCCTCTATATTTAGAACTAGAAGTTGTATGATTTTCTCGGAGTACCTAACAGGTGTTCTGCAACTTGAATGCGTAAACTAGTATCTATGTCAATGAAGAGGTCTCCTGCATTAGGCTGTGGAACCAAAGGATCACAACCAAATGTTTTATCTCTTTCAAATCCTTACATAGTCATTCAGATGTTTTATCAAGGTGGTCTATACTTTGGATGGTTTGACCAAAATGTGTAAGCTTTGTCGTCTTGATGTTTAATCCTCTTAGTTGTTCACTAATGGCTTGTAAGTTTGTTGTTTCTTGAAAGACTTGTATCCTAAGGTCCTAATCTATATCAACTAATGTCATGGGTAGATTTGGCTGAGGTATTATTGGTTCAAATATATATTCTCTAGGCTCTCTACGTCTTGTGATTATCATACAAACTGTTTCAATTTCTAACTAGAATTAACAAATTGATTACGAAAGAAATATTTACGCTATGCAAGAATTATTCTATTTTTGTATTTTCAATGACATTTTTCGATGAAATTAAAGAGCAACTACTCTAGTATATTTATGAAATGGACAACTAACCTAGTAATGTAATAAAAACAAGCAAAGTAGCCTGGTATCGCTATTTTCCTGTGCAGTTGTGATTTTATCCTAAGCATCTAAGCAGCTATTTATTTTGAATTTGGAAGACTCTCGATCCTACCTCAGAAGTGAGGAATGAATCATAGTTTCTTAGAAAATATCAATCCCCAAAGCTTCCCTGGAAATGTCGAGAGAAATTTTTTAACTAAAATTAAATAATTCACTACTCTATTTGATATGTTGTAACAAGAACTTTGATAGCTCAAACCTAGCATTTACAGAATAGTGGTAAATCCAGTTGTGTGTGATTTCATCCCCTCAGTGTGATCTCCTTGTTCCTTTGTGTCATCGTGAATCCAAAAAGTATGTATATGATAGTATCAACAAAAGATGGTATTCGAACAATGACAACTTTGGATATAGACCGAATACAATGCGAGTAGGAGAGGGATAGCGCAAGTGAATAGAGCTTGACTATGTAATTCCTAGTAGGATTTATTGCAGGAATACAACACAAGTGCATCGAGAGTTTTGGAATCTATCCCTATGACAAAAAAATCTACAACTTTAATGGATTCTATCGTAGAAAAGAAGCTATTCTATGCTAAACTGATTGTATGGAGCAACAATGGAACAAGATTGAAACAAGAAGATTGAATGACTTCTAAACAACAAAGAAAAGTAATAACTGATCCAAAACATGAAGCTAGTAGAATTATAAGCAAGAAATTAAAAGACTAAATAAGAGAATTGAGAAGATGAGGGGCCATTTTCTTGAAAACAAGTCATTATTTATAACCAATGCACTTACCAGAGGGTAACTCCCATTTGAACTCTTTTACTATAAACAAAGGAAAAATACTATTACAAGGGAACCAAAAACATTAATGTAAGCCAAAGTTTTTGAAGAAAGCATGTAAAACTCAAGATTTAAATTTGACACGATCGTTGGAAGGATCTCGGAAAATGCATATAGGATCTGCCGCCATGTACGTGGCGGTGGTCACGGGACCGTCACCCAAGTAGGGAGGCGTTTCATCATCAAGAAAAAAATGCAATAAGATGGGGGAAAAGGGAAAACAAATCATGTGGAGGCTAAGCGGGCATGCGGGATACAAGCGTATACTTGATGAGCCTTTCGTAATCGTATCATCATTAGGGTATGTGTAACATCATTCCAGCGGTGTAGTACCCTATAATTTCGTGTACATACATATTGCCCCCTCGAGAAGCATCTTAGCTGTGAAGAGGTGTAAAATGGTGAATCCAAGTATGGTGGTCCTGAAATGGGGAGTTAGGAGTTATACCCACACACACATGTGCTAGAAATTCACCATCCAAGATCCCGCTACCTAGAAAAATGAAAAGAGGGGATGCAAGTGTAGATAGATAAAATAAATTGAGAAATAAGGCTGAATTGATATGAAAAGAATACTTACCATCTACTTGAGGTTTATAACTTACCTCTGTTGACGCTCGACCTACTGAAAGACATTAGAACTTACCTCTGTCGAACTCCAACCCCGGATTCCGTAAACCTTACAAGGAGACTGTATTATCATTGGGGCATGTGTAACATCATTCCGGTAGTGTAGTACCCTAAAATTTCAGGTACATAGAGAAAAAAATTCAAAGAGAGGTGGATTCACAAATATAAAGTTATAACAAGACATCATATACCTTATCTTCTAAACCAGACTCAAAATTCACCTAAGTTAAATACAACACCATATGCGGGAGATGTAATTTCAATATTGGTAAATAGGGTTAGAGAATGAGATCTTTCCTATCCCTCTCATGATACATTTTTGAGGGCCAGAAAGGTCCCTTACCATGCTCAAAATCCTAGTTATGTACCCTCACTACCATTACCTCCTCTAGTTTACACTAGAATTCCTATCCCCAGAGATCTCCTCATTGGATTGGGAATGTTAGGTATGCCCCCTCACACCTCATACGGATACCCTCAATAAGCACCAGCTATAAGTTCATTCTCAAATTCCATCCCAAATAGAAATGAGACGTTCCCTAGTTTTATGCATACAAATTTGTACCAAAACAATGTTACCCCGTATTTTCACATATATTCAAAATCACTGTAGGGAGACAAGTATTATTTTCCTAGCTCACATGCTCAGCCTTAAGGGATGCCTTATGCCTCCACAAATGTTTATGTTGTGCCATATCAGCCTCCTATGCCACCTCCACCTTCCCATTAGGGGTCATCTATGGTAGAGTCCTATGCTTTGGTCACATATGTCAAATATCTTAAAGATCCCCTTGACTATACTATACGAAGTATAATAATTCCATGACCACTTCCTGACTTTCCAAATTTTAAAGGGGGAATCCAAATGTGTATTTTTAAGCGTATACAATTTTCATTAGAGAACGATTCCCATAAGATGCGGTTGTAGCTAAGATATTCCCCAGACCCTTAAGGGGATCACTCTCAATTGGTATTATAGGATACCTAAAGCCTCCATACACTCCTTTAAGAAAATCATATCATAATTGATAAAGGCATTTGAGATGAAAATTTTTTTAAGAACAGAATCGGGAATTCCTTCACATAAACCAAAAGCGTAACGAATAATATGTTGCTCATTTCATTAAAAGATAGCATGAGGTCCTATAATCTTCAGTTAATTCTCCCACTATGGATTAGACCAAGCTTTGTGATCTATTCCTTCATTCCCTTAATTAGAAAACAAAGGAAAAATTCCAAAAATTCACCCTTAGGAGCTACGAAGAGGTACTAATGGGTGGTCTCCGCATCAATAAAGCCAAGATGTTGAATATTGTTAACACTTCAAGTGAAAAAAATTAAATAACAACGCAAACAAAAATAATCAAAGTAAAAATTTCACTCCTTCCATCAACACGATGGATTATAATCATCCTCCACCTCCACAATGAGTTTAGGCCCAAGGCCCCAATCGATACCCAAATGGGTATCAAATTCAATATCAAAGTCAAGGACAAAGGCCTCTCGAACTTTAATTATAACTTTTAGTTAAACAACAATAAAAAATTTAAACCACAACAAAACACAAATCAAATACCTCGGGATTATGATCCTAACCTTTACTGTGGCTTCCATAGGGTCTAAGGGCATGATGTTAGATCTTGTTGTAACTATAACAAGTTCATACAAAGGTGCCTACCAGAGGATCAAAGGCAACTCTTCATCGATATTTTCAGAAAAACCTATGGAACCAATGGAGAATGCTAGCATGGGGTATGTTTTCCTTAAAACACTCCTCTTAGGATCTTTGGAGACCCTCTTCCTCTGCGCATCCTAACAAAGAAATATTAAAGCCTCATGGAACAAACAAAACCCAATGGTAAATAATGACCATGAAGCTTCCACTTTTTCAAACCCATTGGTAGCACCTCTATTACATGGTACAACAAACTAAGATAATCAGTCTATTAGAGACTAAACCTCAAATTAACATAGCTACAAGAACCCGTGACTACTCAAAGAATCTTATTCCCATCTACCCATTTATATCGGATGACACTCCAATACTTCCAAGGCTGGTAGGGGCATATGATCCGATTACGGATTTAACCAAAACATTTTCTCACATCTACTTTCTAGATTTGTTGAAGAACTATCCTGCTCATCAAGAATCTTTATTAGAAGCATTGGGTATTGGTCACTTGATTAATTTTACCCCTCTACTAGAAGCACAAACTAACTATAAAGAATTTGACGTCTATACTCCTAGCCAGCGTGAAAGAGATGTTGGATTTGTCTTTGACATCAATAAGATGCCCACCAATGCCAAGATGACATGTAGAGGTGAACCAATGTTATATTTATGGGTTTGGATATATAATAATTACATTAAACATGTAATGATTGATGATGGTACATCTGTTAATATTGTCCCCTTTTCATTCCTCTAAAATTTAGGCTATTGGGAAACCAATTGTTCCTCAACTAGAAATATGTCTTTGGGAGGATATGACGGACTCAAAACAAAATCCATAGGAACCATAGTACTCCTTGTTACTCTCATGCCTAAGACAGTTCTAACCTAGTTTTATATTATAGATAGGGAAATCAATTATATTATGATTCTTGTCCAACCTTGGATCCATCGGATGAAGGAATTAGAAACCTTCATTTTGATTGAGGGGTTGTTGTAACTAAATATGAAACTATTGTTGTTGATGGAGTATTACTGAAACCACAAATAAGATTGTCGATTTGTTGGAGAATGAATTTCCTATTCACCCCCTTTCAACTCTTTAGGAATAGGACATGCTCTAAGACTCACGTCTCTTCCATCCAAAGATATTTTTATGGTTCAACTCTTGGGAGTGGAGGAAGAAGATACTAGAAATAATAAAACACCAATCTTCCCTAGCAATTGTTAGATTCTCAACTATGATGGAGTGAAGTGTCATTTTGGTGTTGGGGTAGGCATGATCCTCACTTCCCCAAAAGGGAAGGGTATTCCTTTTCCCTTAAGCTCAATTTTGAATGCATGAACAATGGTTACGAGTATGAGGCTTTTCTTCTTATTCTCATTATAGACAAGATAATGGGTGCTTGCAATATATGATTTTTGGGTGATTCCCAACTAGTCACCAACAAAGTTTCAAAAGTTTATAGGACTAGAGCGGAGCACTTGCAACTATATATGATTTTCGTACTTAACCTAAGAAATTTTTTTGACTTCATATCCATTGAAGCTATCCCACATGAACAAAACCTTTTCGCTGATTCCATTGATACTTCCACTTCTCACTTTTTCCAAATGGATATTTGGAAGACACCAAATTCATGGTTTCAGTTCGAGCTAAGCCCCTAGTTTAAAAAATTCCTAACAATCCAATCCTAGCATACGTTGAGACCGAGAACAATCCTACCACTTTAGATTATAAGAAACTGATGAGGCTATACTAGGCTACCTTAATGCATACACTAACCTTTATCACACACATCATAAGATGGATTTCACTCTCATATCTCACTCTTCTTCCTATTTCGAGAGATCGTACGATTGACCCTTTCTCATCGAAGACCTTGAGATCTATGAAGTAGAGGAGGAAGGAGAACGAGAACTACCTCCAACCCCACCTAATTTTGAAGAAGGAAATGTGATGAGCCCATTTATTTACTATTTTAAATGCCTCATCTACGTATTTTGGTTTTCCAAGTGTACTCCTCTAAAATTTTCATTTCCATATACTACCTCGAACATAACTACTATATCATGAACTTGTGGCATTTATATTAATAAATATAACTATTGCTAAGTTACACTAATTTTGTAGATTTTAGATGTGCATGTTACTCTCTTGGATATAACTATTATATGAATTTCATATATGTTTACAAGAAGATGTTATATGTATCCACTAACATGCATCCGAATAAACTCGATCACAATGGAAAAGGGACTCGTCCATAAGAATCGACATGCAACAACTGGGACTCATCCACAACAAATCACCAGTAGCCAAAGGAGAGCAAACACATAAACAAAGACAATGATTTTGGAAAAACTTGATCCTTGTGGATACTTCACCTGAGTTTACGCATATCATTAAAGAATTGGTTATGACAACAGGAAGTAGATCTCATGTCAATACTTGATTATCCTCTACAACTAAAACTATGGAAATAGTTGATTTAACTTTATAACCGCTTGTTATAATGAACCGTTAGTTATGTTGTTATATTAGAACACTTTTTCTCATTTCTAATTACATGCATAAGAATCTACAGATTTCTTGGTAATGATATTTTACTTAATCAAAATGTAACTATTAATTTGAATGAGTCTCTTCACATCTCTAATGAATATAAAGAAAAGGGAAATATTGTACTAGATATTGATCCATAGTTAAGGAATTGTTGTAAGTTTCATTCTGAATCTTCATGTTGATGATTAGAATTTTATTTTTATTATTTTTTTGTAGACACAAGCCTTAGTAAGGGCTAGTACCCAAAGCAGGCCCAATTGTGGTTTCTAAACGCCTTTTAGTTTTTTTTTTTTTTTAATTTTAATTCCTTGTATTAATAGATTCAAATTATAGTAGTTTATTCCTTTACTTGTGTTATAAATTAGTTACTTTAATACTTAGATGTAGCATTTACTTTCATCTACAACTTATTTTATTTCCAACATTATATTTTTCAATTGTTGTGACAACAATATTTTAGTTTATACCTCTTAAGAACATGTAACTGTGTATACAACACTAGACATAGTTGAAAGTTTATGTCCCTAGGTCTAATGAATAAATGATTATGGATTAGTGAACATATTAATTGTTATGAGTTAATTTACACCACCATTTTTGGTATCATTTTCAGGGACACTACCAAGTTATTAGGTTTTTAATGAGGATTTTTTATTTCTTAGAAGAAGTCTAGGTTTTAGGAATTCTACTCAAACTAGATCCCCCACTAATTACCATTGAATGAGTTGAGTAGTTGAAGCATGCACCTTCTAATGGATTCCCATAGTATATTTTTACCTAATCCATAAGTAGAAAAATAATATTCATTTACCCTAAATATTTTGAATAAGAAACCTCCGTACTAGGTTTTCTTTTCGAATAAAATCCCCAAGTGAGAGTCATGTAGCTACTTTTGAGAAGCTAAGGATGGAATAAGAAGTATACCAGAATTATTGAAATGGAGAAACCACCTTCGAATTCCCCACCACTAAAAACAATGTAGTTGTTTTAATGAAGAATATTTCTCCATCATCCTAGACAAATTTCCATAGAGTTATGTTAGAAGATCCAGACACCTTTCTCTTTGAGTTTGATGTTTTGTGTAGGAGCTATGATTATACCACTGATGCACATAAGTTGAAATTATTTCCTGCAACACTCAAAGATGTAGCCTTAAGGTGGTTCATGGGATTAGGAAGGAATGTTGTTACCACATGGGAAAAAATGAAGGATAAGTTCCTCAATAAGTACCAAGACTATTGCAAACCAAGCAATAAAGGAGGTGATGAAATATATAGAATGGAACAAAAGGAGCATGAACCATTGTGAGACTATTTAGAAAGGATCTTATTCTACATTCAGAATTCAAGGCACACCCCTACCATACCACATGAATCCCTCAAATTACTCTTTTTGAAGGGACTCGGTGATGAAGACATGGATGCTCTAGATCTGATAGGAGTAGGAGATATTTCAAAGGCTAGTTTTGAAGAAATCTTTGATGAAATTGCAAAAATTACTCCATAGCTACTATGAAGAGGGTGCAGAATGTAAGATCAAGAGGTGGATTATATACCAAAACAATGTGGGAAACACTAAGTTAGAGATTTTTATCATGCTAAAAAACATAAAGTAGGAGATTTTCAATGATATGGCCAAGCATCTGGATACTCTACACACCAAAAAGAAGAAATAATATCTAGGCGTAGCACCCACATAATATTGTGATGCATGTAGAAGAAGGAAATCATACTATAGATGCAGATAATTGGCCAACATTTCTCAAGAGAGGGAGGGTTCACCTAATTTCAAGATGTTGGAGATAGAAGATGGGAAATTTTTCTATATTTCCCAAAGGAAACCATGGCCAATGAGGCAAGGAGGTATGACATAAGACCCTATGCATTCATTTCAAAATTGGTTTAATACTTTATTTATGTATCCCCTAGTTTGGGATAACCCTTAAGGATAGGCCCCATATCCTAACCAATACAAACAATAGTGGTAAACTCAATAACAAGGCCAACAAACAAAATGAGAACAACCTCCCCAAGCATGGAAACAACCTTGGAGGGGACAACAAAGGTGGAATATCCCACCTCCTAACTACCAACAAGCTTGTCAAAAACTCCTTCTTAGTAGCATCATCAAGCTCGATGTATAATCTCCAATCAAGCTCCCAAATAAAATCTACTCAACTACCTACTCATCCAACACCTAATCCTAACAATAAAGCTACTCATCCAACCTATTCCACTAAAGTAGCTCAATACCCTTCTGATTTTGTTGATATCAAAAATATCCATGTTCATTCAGGAAGAGCACTTCTTCCACCAGATTGGACCTACCATTACTAAAATTACATAATAACCATAGTTATTACATGATGAACTGAAACAAGGATAGAAGATGTTGCAGGATGGAACGTATCAAACTACACATAATTCTAGCAAGGATAAAATACAGGGTAATGGGACACCATTTCCTAAAAGGTTACAAGAAAAAAACTGACCTCGATCATAATCTGATTCCAAATTTTTCAATCAACTCAAATACATTTGTGTAAAAATACCATTAATCTAAGTTATTAAGAATGTTCCCATCTACAATAAACTAGTTAACGACCTATGCATCAAGAATCCATACAGAAAGAGGAAATACCCATATACTATACAAGTCATTAAACAACTAGTTGACATTATGCTTGGGAACTCGCTATGCCAAAGTATATTGATCCAGGAAGCCCTTTAGTAAATGTCACAATCAATGGCACAAAGTGATTAAAAACACTCTGATTGACTTAGGGGAAGAAATAAATGTAATGAAAAAGCAAATCATGGATGATTTGAAATTGGAAGGATTAATACAAACAACGACAATATTAAAAATTTCAAACAGATCAACAGCTTAATCCTAAAGGAGTTCTCAAGGGTGTGGTAATAGTGGTAAACTTTTGGTAGTACCTTGTTGACTTCATTGTTCATCAGCCCAAATAAATTTTGGGAGGATATCCTATCATCCTAGGAAGACCATGGTTAGAAACTATTGATGCATTCATTAGATGCAGATCTAGTAATATGATTGTCACTAATCAAAGTGGTACAAAAAGCTTATGATCTACCCCCTACACAACCATTCAATGAAGAAGACCAAACCATTTGGGTGGAAGAACTAAAAGAAGACCATATCTCAGTTGAATAGCTCATGATGTTCAAGAAATCATGCATAATATAAGGAAATGAGGAATATGGTGTTCTTTATAATGTTCTACATAATAATTATGGTAATAATGAAGAAGAAGATAGAAAATTCCAATACAAAAGTTGTCCTAAATATAAAATCTTGTCGAAGTATAGTAGTATGAATTTTCCAAGTAAGAATTACATCCTACACTAGCTTCTTCCACATGATTGTATATTGAATTCTATAAGTAGAATCATATGCTCAATGTCTGATCTTTCCTAGAAAGTGGATATTACACTTGGAAAGCCACTCAATGTGAACAAAACATTGAGCATGCAAAAATTACAATTTTTAACTAATATTCTAAAAAGAATAAGATAGCATTTGCATGGGACTATGGAGACATTCATGGAATCCATCCTAAAATTTGTACTCATAAGATATACATCAAAGACAGTTGCAAGCCAATAAGACAACCATAGAGGAGAATGAACCCAACAATGAGGGATATAGTAAAAGAGGAATTAAAGAAATTATTGGATGTTGGATTCATATATAAAATTTCGATAGTCAATGGGTGTCACCACTTGTTATTATACCTAAAAATAATGGCAAATGGATAATCTGTGGACTATAGGGATTTGAATGCAACAACAAAGAAGGAAAATTTTCCACTCCCTTTTATTGATCAGGTACTTGACACTCTTGCTGTACAAAAGTATTTTTCTTTTTTGGATGACTACAAAGAGCTATAACCAAATTAAATTTACACCATAAGATCGGACAAGACCACATTCACATTCCTATGGGGAAAATTTGCATATTTTTTTCTTCCCTTTGGTCTATGCAATGCACCTACCACATTTCAGAGAGAAGTTATTAGCATCTTCTTAGATCTATCCAATGATTACATGGATGATTTTATAGTCCATGAAAACACTTTTGATGAAGCAATGAAGAAATTAGACAAGTTTCTCAAGAGATGAAAGGAGCATAACTTGTCTTTGAGAAACAAAATGTGTTATATGATGATGTATGAGGGTAGTGTTAGATCATTATTTGTCATCTACTAGAATCTAGGTAGATCCAAAGAAAAAAGCATTGATTACAAACCTGTCACCACCTAAAAATCACAAGGATGTAAGGATCTTCTTGGGCCATGCTAGTTATTATAGGAGATTTATTCAATATTTTTAGTAGAATTGCAACACCATTATTTGTTTTTTTGGGAAAGGATGTTGCATTTGTATGGACAAAGAAATGTGAAGCTGCATTCCAAACTTTGAAGAAAATGCTAACTTTTGCACCTGTTTTAAGAGGACTAGATTGGAGTTTTCCATTTCATATACACATTGATGCCTCAAATCACACCATTAGAGTTGTTTTAGGATAGAAGGATGGGATACTCAATTATGCAATATATTATGTCAGTAAGAACCTGCAACACACTGAGCTTAACTATACGGTCACTAAGAAGGATTTTTGGAAGTTGTATACGCCATTAACAAGTTTAGGCACTATATCACTAGTTATCTATTATTTATCCACACATACCAATGCTATTAAATATCTGATCAATAAACCATTTGTAAGGAGCAGGATAATCAAATGGTTTCTACTCTTACAATAGTTTGATGTAACAATTGTGGATAAGCCTAGGAAAGACAATGTTGTAGAAAAATTTCTCTCAAGAATGGAGAATAATAATGAAGAAGTAGTGGTGGATGATTCTTTCCCAAATGAGCATTTGTTTTCCATTTCTACCAAGAAACCCTAGTATATTGATATAGCCAACTATTTTGTTTCAAGTAAGACACCTCCACACTATCTATATTCTGAAAAGAAATATATTGTTAAGAAAAGTGTGAATTTTTCTTGGATATTTTGTTTCCTATTCCACACAGGGAGGATAATGTTATGAGAAGATGCATAGATGATGAGGAAATTTATGATGTCCTCAAATCCTTCCATAATGATCCATGTGGAGGAAACTTTGCTGTAAAAAGAATAACATAAAAAATTATTAACAACGGGGTATTATTGGCCTACAATACACAAGGATGCAACATTATATGCAAGAAGATGTGATAAGTGTCAAAGAATGGGAAAGCCCACCAAATTAGATGAAATATCATTGCAACCTTAACTAGTATTTTAGCCATTTGAAAAATGGGGATTGGACTTTATTGATCCCATAGATCCTAAGTATCAGCAAAAAGAGTATATTATACTATGCATAAAATACCTAACCAAATGGATAGAAGTGAAAGCGTTACCAAATCAGAAGAGTGAAAAAGTTATAAAATTCCTAGATGACCACGGCTTTACAAGGTATGGAGAGACAAGAGAGATTGTCATATATCAAGTTACCCCGTTTACTAATGAATTTTTTTCATTTATCTACAAAATATGAAATCAGGCATAGGAAGTCTACACCTTATCATCCACAATCCAATGGCCAAGATGAAGTAACAAACAAAGAAATTGAGGCCATCTTGACAAAGACTATTGCACTGCATAGAAGGGATTGGTCAAAAAGACTTCTAGAGGAAGTTTTGGAATTCAATACCACATGGAAAATAACAACTGGATTCACACCTTTTGATCTACTATATGGTAATATTGTTGTTCTCCTATTTATTTTGAGCACAAGACATTAAGAACTACATTGGAATTGGGTATAGATTTGTCTGAAGCTTAGAGGCAAATGATTCTTCAACTCAATGAGTTAGATGAAATGAGGAGGTAGGTTGTTCATAATATATAGGTGGTACAAAAACAAAGGCTCAAGTGGTATGACGGGTTCATCAAAACAAGGAAATTTCAAGAAGGTAATTAGGCTCTTAATTTTTACTCCAAATACAAGGACCGCGTGGAAAAACTTAGGAAAAGGTGGCTAGGTCCATATGAGATTGAGAAAATATTTCCCAATGGAGCTTTGAAACTCACCATCATTGACCTTGTGAGATTCAAACTACTGGTAATTTTTTACAGATTAAGGTTGTATAAAAATCTAACTAATAGAAAAACCTTCATCTAATAGCTCGATGAAGCCAAAGCAAGATGGAAATGAGAACACAGAATTGAGGTCAGAAGTTGAACTTGTTGGTTCATCTTCTGAATTTTTAGAGGAATGAGATCTTCAGTGGCCTTGGTATATCCAGCTTGTTGGATACCCTAGGGAGGAATAAAAGTGATGTGATCAGCCTTCATGGTGATCAACACCACTCACTAACATGTTTTATTTTATTATCATTTCTGTTTTGCAGGATTTGGTGTATTTATGGAAAGGAGTGCATAATATCTGATGAAAGGAGGTGGTGCAAATACTAGAACATCCACTTGTAATAGCATGCAACCAAATCCTTGTTTTTATTTCCTTTTTATATAACTTGAGATTATATGAAGAATCAAGAACCCAACTAAACGAGCACAAAGAGATGAAGATAGTTAGCACCAAAAATTCAATCTTCCCTCTCTAGGAATTAATTGAATTCATTATGGAGCTTATTCTATACAACATCACCTGCAACAACACTACTTGTAGCCACATAGTACCTCAACATGTAGCCTCATGCATGCATCCAAGGGTGTGAACTCTAACAAGGCACATGTCACAATCATTTGGCATACATCTCGAGTTAAGTGCACTCAATTTCCTTTAATAAAGTAGTGCTAGAATAATTATATTTATTTAATATATGTGTCGAGTCATCAATAAAATTTATTACCCATAATGTTTCATTGCCTTCTATAATGTGACATATCTCCCACATCATCCCATGTTATCACAAAACCTCACTTCACATGGGGATATCCTTCAATTCAAATTAATTCTTACTTTTTCAAGCTGTGTGTAAAATCGGTCACAAATTTTGAAAAGGCAAACACTTGATTTCTTTCGTTCATTCAAATTTTGCATAATCAATTCCAAGTGAAAGACCTCTTGTTTCATAGAGCTTAGAGAAGTTGCAAAACTTAACAATGGGGGAGAACTAATAAGAAATGAACATACGAGACCACTCACAAATCTGAAATCAACAAAAAAATAGTAATACTTTCATGATAGTGGTTGGATGGAATACATCAATAAATTCCAAGGTTTCAATGAGTCAACAATCATAGAATTAGCCACTTATTTAGGGATAGGAAAGCAACAATAAAAATTTTACATGTTAAAGTTGATGATGAAATATTGGTTATAGTTACTAGAATACCAGCATTGAGGGTGAAATGTTTCCTGTAAAATCCAATCTAGATTTAAGCTTTCACAAAGTTTGCATATGAGGATGAAAACTTTGTGACAGACAAATAACATACTCTATGAACTTGTTTAAAACCCTTTTGGGAATATGTGTCAAACTATATCATTAAATATTTGCTTGTGAAGATCTTCTGGCTAAGGACAAAAAACATTGTGATCACCTTAAGGTACTTCACATCATTCTCTCTTGTATAATTGAATACAACGTCACATTGAATCCAGAGAAGTGTGTATTTTGAGTGATGAGAGGGATTTTTAGCGTTACATAATCTCTTCATGAGGGATTGATGAAGATCCAAAAAAATTGATTAGTCTTAGAGATGAATCCTCCCAAAATGAGTCGAGCATCATGTCCTTTCCTGGAAAAATCAGTGAAATCTAGAGGTCGTACCTGATCTAAGACTCGTTATTCATCTGATAAAAATTTTTCTAAAGAAGGATTGATGTAACATCTATAATACTGAGTGTCATGAGGCATTTGAATTAGTCAAGTGTTTCCTATTATCACCACCCACACTCATGCCACCTAAGGTGGATCGTCCTCTCATTCTGTATTCTCAAGCTACATAAATCTCTAGCTTGCATGTTAGAACAAGAAGATGATGATAAACATGAATGTGTAGTTTAATTCATTAGTCACACCTTTCTAGACTATGAGACGTTCTATACGTAGGTAAAAAAGAATTCCTTGCTATATTTTTTGCAACGAAATGGTTAAGGCATTATATGCTTAACCAAGAAATGTGGGTAATTATCAAGATAGACCATCTTTGAATATTTCTAACATAGGGTTCCTTTTCCAATAAATTTGGATGCTTCATGACCCTAATGGGTGAATTTGAGTTAACCTTTATCAATCAAAAGTCTGTCAAAGGAAAAATCATTGCAGATTGGTTAGCAGAAAACCCATTAGATGGTGGAGATATAGTATACTTGGATTTCCCCGATGAGTGTGTATAATACATTTAAACAAAACCTCCCATTATTGCGTGTCCATGGTATTAAAACATTTCCAATTTCATTATAGACCAAACATATCCTTAGGAGGCAACCTCATGGTAGAGAAGAAAACTATGTGTCATAGCCACCAAATATGTGATTATAGAACAAGTTCTCTATCACATAGCCTTTGATGGAATGATGTTAAGGTGTGTCGATGAAGAAGAGTCAGAAATTATTCTCTTCAAACCCCATAGTGGAGTCTGTGGGGATCACTTCAGAGGGCATGCTACTAGTAAGATACACTAGATGGGTTATTTTTAGCTCACCTTAGAGCACAACACTGTGGTATGTGCATAGGTGCCAAAAATGTCAGGAATTCTCTCATGAGATTCATATACCTTCCTAGGCTCTACAACCTATTGCAACACCCTGACCCTTTTCCACATGGGGTTTATATTTGATAGGGAAGTTTTCTCCCTCATCAATAGATGGCCACAATTTCATAATTACAGCCACAAAATATTTCACAAAATGGGTTGAGGCCATGCCTCTTACCACCATTCTTGGGTCTATGATTGAAAATTTCATCTTTAATTAGATAATTTATAGGTACAGGGTCCCATAGGTCATTATCTCATATAATGACATGTCTTTTAAGAATAAAGAGGTGCGTGATTTATGTGCAAAGTTCAATATAAACCACCACACAACCTCTTTATACTATCCTCAGGCCAATGGACAGGCTGAGGCTATGAACAAGACGTTAAAATCCATTCTCCTAAAAATGGTTAAGGAGAATAAACGTGATTGGCATTTGAAGCTATTTCCAGCCTTGTGGGCCTATAGAACTTTGGTAAGAATGCCTATGGGGGCAACCCCATATTCCTTAGTGTTTAGTTTTGAAGTGGTTTTACTACTTGAAGTTGAGATACCTAGTCTCCAAATATCATTGCAAGGCATCTTAGGTGAAGAAGGATGACTCATTGAGCTAGAAACCCTCGACAAAGCTTGGCTCAAAGTTGAGAAATGACATAGTGTCTACACTGACCAAAAGATCCAAAATTCAAACAAGAAGGTGTATGAGCTTGAAATACTAGTAGGAGATTTTCTATTGAAACTTGATAGACAGATCGATAAGAAAATTGGTGAAGAATGGAAATTTAGGCTCCAAGTCATTGGGCCCAAGTTGTTGGGCCCATATTGAATCATGTATGATTACAAGAATGAGGCATATCACCTATGTACATTAGAGGGTGAAGAATTTGGTGAATCCATCAACTCACTTCACTTTAAACGTTACTACATGTGATCCATCTACATTTCCACATGTACATTATTGCATCCACACTGCATCTTCATCTGGTCAGATCATTTTGTAAATTTGTAATCAAAGAACTTATATTTCAAGAAAAATTCAAAAACTTCTAAAAAATTGGAAAAACATTCAATCAGGCCCCTTCAAATATCCACAATATTATCATCAACACTTCTGATCATTTCTTCAGTTCAACAAGTTAAGACATAATTTTGACATTAATCCTACCAAGGCTTGCATACTTGGTTCTACTCATAACTTCTTCTAGCCTAGGTTTATTTTCCCATAGTTTGTTCTAGAAGCTTCTTGATGTCACATCTTTCCCCAAAAATATATTTGGTAACAAAATAATTCTAAACATTTTACCCAAATAACTTGTTTTCCTACCTTAGCCTTCATTATTGAGCCCTCACTTATTACTGGTTGTGTGGGGAGGAGACTAGGGGAAAGATATCCCTCCCAAAAGCACAACTAAAATTCAAAAATTAAAAAAAGTTATAAGTTAATCAATAAATGCAAAAAAAATTCATTTACAAATAAAACTACACTTCCTTGCCCCACCAATCTTTGGTGATGATCCCACATTTCTTACTTGGTGATGGGATATGATGCTATGGATTCATGCTATGGATGATGATTTTAGATGCATGCATCTAAGAGTACACAAGAAAAATAAACCATCAATGAGTCAAATCTTAAGCTATAATGATTGAAAAAAATTATTTGTATATATATCCATAATAAGTTAAATTTGTATACAATGTCGTCACACTCTAGGTGTGATCAAAACTCTCTCAATGAGCACAAAATCAAAAAAATTCATATACATGTCTCACAAAATTACATCAAAGCAATAAAGGCCTATGGCCTATCCCTCCCTATGGGAACCCTGAGAAGATGTGCAACTAGGAATCCTGTTGTGGCTCATGTAGCGTGAATGTGATCCTTCATGCACTTATTAATGAGAATGTATATAAGATGGAGCTTGTGATCTACCAATAGTGGTATCATTGTGAGAGTGGCCTCTATATTGTCTCCTCAAAGATAACTAAAATGTGGAAATCTCAGTCCTTGTCTCATAAAGTATCTTTGTGGCTCACTAGACCAGTGTGAAAACATCAGTGTGATGGTAGGCTTACATTGGCTGCCTTATTTCAGAAATAAGATCCTCTTGGGTATTCCTGGTGAGAATGATTTGTGTGTCGACATGATTCAGTGAATAAAATATTTCTAACCATCAAAGCGTGGGCTGTAAAAAAAATGAAAACAATGACGAGTTAGAAAACATTCAAAACTCAATAAGAAACACAATGCGTAAAATACTAACAATTCTAGCTAATAAATTTGAGAGAATAATATCTACATACTTGGATCTCTAGGAACCCAAGAAGGGTTGGCAAGTGAAGTTGGTTTTGGTAGAGCCACCGCAGCGAACCCATTGTGCTTCACCCTCTCTTGAGGTGATGTTCGCATGTACTTCTCATTTCACCTCCCTCATGAGACATTGGCTCATCGAAACAAGAGTCTTCTTGTCCTCCTCTCGCCTATGATCTCTCCTGTAATAGAGATATCCCTTGTAACCCACCACTCTATGTCACAAATCCTTCTCCTCATCATGCTCCTCCCCTCGACCTCCTTGCCCATCTCCTCACTTGTCTTGCCCTCAATCTTTCTCTTTGTATCCGTATTTGCCTCCTCCTCCTCCTCCCCATTATGAGTGGGTGTGGCCTTAATCTAGAGGAGGTATTTTGGTAATCTAGGAACTAGGATGACCTATGTACCGATAGGTACCTCGGTGTAATAATTGTCCAACCATGTAGGCCCTTAGGGCCTCCACAATCCTCTTTGATGCCACAGTAAACAATACAAACAATAGGAAGTGCATCATCATATGGAAGCCCAAACTGATGATGTACTCTATAAATAGGGTGGACCTCCATCCTAGCTGAAACTCTATCAATGGGGTGGACCTCTACTCTAGATGTCTTGTATACTAACTACATCACACTTCCACAAGTAATCAGCATAGTCCTGTCATCATCCCATAACCCAATCATATCCTAGTATGGCCTTGTAATGAAGTCATTTGTGGTTAGTGTAGCAATAGGCTGATGCACCCCTCTAAGAGGGGCCATGACTGTCCACCTCACGGCTCTGATAGCCCCTAGATCTGATATCTAAACTCCCTTCTAGTAGGTGATGATCCTTTCATAGAAATAACTCATAACTAGTGTAGGGTGGCTTAGGAATTTCCCCTATAGCCTAAAAATGTGGTGTAAGTCATGATATGTTCTTCCAAGAATGTCCACACCCTAAGCATAGATCCTCCCATACTTCTCAATATCTTGAATAAAAAGAGTCCAATAGTGTCTTGTCCCCACTAAAGTGTCTCCCACCAAACACAAATTCAAAATACCAATGATGGCCTTGTGTAGGGTGGGGATAGGTATGGAGGAAACAAAAAAAAAAAAGCTGCATGCCCTACTTAGCACTTAGATTGGGCACCCTTTAATCTCCCATGTACGTTTCTCAACTCCTAGATAGAGTGGTCTATCTCACACTATCTTATGTCAATCATTGACCAATCATAGGTACACCCAAAATCATGTCAACATCTTCAAGAGTGATTTTACACTCTCCCCTAACAATAAGAAACTCGAAAATGTTCTAGTTAGTATCCCACTAGTTGAGTAGGTTACACATTAAATGACTAGTTGGAACTATTAACGTTATTCGTGAAATCCTCTATATGCCAACTCTATGTAACAAGTCCCTCTCTAACTAGGACAACTGATAAATAACACCTAGAATCCACTCGCACTCTCTGGCTCGTATCCGTCGAATGCATGAATTCTTCTGTGTTCACCAAAATAAGGAAAATATAAATTTAACAACATAATTCAAAACATAAGCTCATCAAAAATAATATAAAACAACTTAAAATCCAAAAAAAAGTCTAAGTTCGTCAGAACAAGCTTCTGCTCCAACAATTACAACAACGCCACCCTATGTAAAGTGGTGGTTACATAATTTTTGTGGCGGTTTCATAAATATTGACCTATGCAAAGCATTGGTTGTATAACCACCGCCCTTTGTAGGGTGACGGTCATGTCCAAAACGGAGAAGCCATCCCCATTACCCACAAACTCAAAAAATACAAATATTGACCAATTTAGGAAAAATGAAAGGAAAAACCACCTAGACATCCCCAAGGAACATTTTAACCAATTTTTTTGTTAAAATAAACCACCCTAGGTGTATATTTTTTATTTTTTTACATTTTATGTTTCAAATAAACAATTGCAAAATACTAACCTTTCTCTTAGCTCTTTGAAATCTCACTCATGGGGCCATGATCACGACATCGTGCTCTTCAATTTGACTATATCCTCGCTCAAAATGGTCATAAGTAGTTCAGAGCTCCAAATTTTCTATAAGGGAAAGTACAAATGAATTTGAAAATTATAGCTTTAGATATATATATATATATATGGCTTGTTTTAACTTTTTTTTGAGTGTGTGTGCTTTGTAGGGCTGGAGCACTAGCGTAGGTATGTTTCTATCCCCATGGATATGGTAAGTCCTCTTGTCATTTTTTAGTATGTTTTGCCAATTTTATATTTATCTGCACTTGAGTCTTGTTTTCATTTTGTAGGTAGCGGGAGCTTGGATGACATCACTTCAGCACACGAGTGTGTCAGGTATAACTTATAACTCCCCATTTTGGGAATTCCATACTCAAACTCCACATTTTATGCCTCTTTAGGACTAAAATGCTTCTCCAAGGGGGCAATATGTACGCACCTAAATTTTCATGTGCTACATTGTCAAAAATGATTCAAAAGTCCCCAATGATGACTCATGTCTTTTTCGAAGGTGTTTGAGCCCCTTTACCTCTTTGTAGTTCATATTTGTAGCTTATATTACCTTACTAAGCCATTACCTATTTTTTCATTCCTTTCTACACCATTTTTCCTTAATTTTATGCCTTGAGTTACATGGATGCCTCCCTGTTTAGGTGGTGGTTGCACGACCACTGCCATGTTTGTGCAGCAGTTGTGCAACCGCTACCCTACTAAGGTGATGATTATGTAATCGTTTCCCTACTTGGGTAGCGGTTGGGAAACCGCTACCCTATGTAGACTGGAGGTTTTATGAGAATTGGCTGAGATTTATCAGGTGTAACATCTCTAACATGGATTTATATCTATGATGACATCTATTTTGGAAGTTACAAACATTGATATGTGATTCTTGTTGAAGACAAAGTACTATCAGCATCGATAAATCATGTTTGTTGTGGATAATATGTTATCTACTGAAATAGGTACAATTCTACCGTGTTTATGTTGAATATAAAATCAAGTAATTCATCCCTTCTTATGTTGAATAATTCACTACTTATGAAATATGAAATTGATTCAGTTAGAATGCTTCTGGATTCTTTGTTGCACTAGAATTTTTGCTTCAGTTTTCATAATTTTTGGATACAAAACAACATTACCTTCGATGAATTTCATTGATCCAAGGTATGATTCTAATTCATGAATTTGTGGTCATATTGACCAAGCTGGACATATCATCTCGACCTCAATTCCGACTCGTCCTACAAATCATGAAATATCTCTACGGATTCCGCTTCGCATGTGATCCTTGATGGTAATCTAGTTCTTCTTTAGTAAGTTTGAGATGCAATTCTTACTATAAACTGGGAACCTAATTAAACTATGTTCCATAAATTGGTAACCTAATAATAAAGTTGTAACCTATCCTAAGTTACTATGTTCTTTCAATAAGGTGTGTTGTTAATAATTAAAGGACCTAAGACTAAAACCTTAAGACTTATCCATAAGGACCTAATTTAGTTCCTAGACTAATTTTGAACTTAACCTAATGTTGGCTAACCTAAAAGGGGCCTATGAGACAACATGAACAAGGGGGAAGGTCAAACAACCAACCTCTATGAATTTATGAGGAATTAAAGGCAGGTTTATCTCTTTGAATTTTCCAAATTTGGAAAATACATGAAATGTGATAGGGAGGGTGAGTTGACACCTCTTCCAAAGTGTTATTTGCATGCATTTTTAATTTAGATATGGCCACATGCAAGATAGAAGTGGAAGGAGAAGTGGAAGAACTGTAAGTCTTGTTTGGCATTTGATATTTTTAGAAATCGTGAAATATCATCTAAGAAGGAGGAAGATGGAAAGAAGAGGGGTTTCAGTTTTGTTTTGGTCATTTGGTATTTTTGAGCTTTAGCTCTGCATGTGGTTTTTTCTATTCGAACCATAGTTCGAATCCTTGCATGAATTTTTTTCCTTGCATGGTGTTAGAAGATGAAAATAGCACTATGGAGCTATAAGAGGAAGTAGAGAAGGTTTTGAGGAGATTGTTGGCATTCGTGGGAAGGATTTGAAGCTCGCTGGATTTTTTGTGAAAAGTGAATACAGGAGCTCTATCAAGCATGATAGGCCCTATCCATTAAGTCTTTTGATTTTACTTAAGTGCTTCATAAAAATAACTCGCTATATTTGAAACCTTCTGGTTTTATGTTTGATATTCTTGCTTTGATGGTGTTTGTTTTATTTATCTAGATGCAAATTGGTTCTTCGTTGTTGTATGGGAATCGAAATATAGAAGTGTTGATTGTTGTTTTTATGATAACCTATTTGTATCTAGATCTTCTGACATTGAATGGATATTTGAACAATATTTGTTTGAATAAATATCGAGTTGAATATTTTTAAGCTTTAAACAATTTCAGGGTTTTATTGAAATCTGTAGATTTTAACTTACATGTTTCTATTATTATGTTGTTGGAAACTAGTTTGAAGGATTCCTTGTTTTGGCATTACTCCATCATTTTGGAACCATCGTGTGTTTGAAGTTTTGGTTTGTTTCTTGTCAATGGCGTTAAGAACCCATCCTTTTGTTTTACTCTTTCTTATGACTGTGTTTTGAGTTGAATATAGCTCGTGTCAATATGGGTCATGAACATTTTGGGATTTTCCATAATAGGAATTGTTTGTAATCTCTTTATTCCTTTTTAAAATCTCTCTCTGTTGTTACCATTTTATTTGGATATAAGAAAACCCACCTTGAGATTCAACGAATTCATCGCGAGTTCAAATTCTATGACGTGTGTTCAAAAACCCACTTTGGGCTCTTGAATTTTTAACAGATCTTCGATTTGGGTAAGTTTTCCTGAATTGATGATGGATGTTTAACCGTTGTTAAGGGAGGTTTCCTGAATGACATATATACGTTCTTTTTTGATGTTGTAATTTTTTTGGAGACTTGCTACGAACTTTTTTGGGTTTCTCCCCCTTCCTTTCAGCTTTTAGTTATTTGATATTGTAACCAATTCATTTGTCATTTGGTTTTAATTTATGTATTAGGATAATATATTTCATAGGAGAAAGAACTACTGTGTAGGATGTTGAATGTATTTTTATTGTTCCTTTCTAAGTGATTCATTAATTTTACCCAATTAAGGCGGGCCATGTTCTACCAACTTTGGGGTTTAAGAAACCAGATATGTTTTATGTATAATTGTTTTCCTTTCTCTGAACTTGTATTTTGGCTAGAATATTTATGATACTATGTTATCTTTGAGAATTTTGTGTTGAATATTTTCTTGAGGACATCGTTGGAGTCTCTTTCCTTAGTTCAGAATGTTATTCTCATTATCTTTGTGATCTTTCCTTTTAGATGAACTCTAACATAATATAAAGGGAATAATATTGTTTTAGTTTCATTTTAAATGTTAATCATTTTTCCCTTTTTGTATTTAATAGTGGTCAGTTTAAACTTGAGTGACTTTGATTTGTATCTCATCCTTCATTTTTCTTATAAGCTATAAAAGTGCAGTTGTTAGGACTACAAAGTTTTGGTCATGACTATTTTCCTTGAGTTGATTTTCAAATGAACTCACTTAGAAATTTTGGAGTATATATTCTATGATCTAACTTGTTTCATTATAATTGATCAAGTCTTCTTTACCTAGAACATAGAGGTAGAATATTAATCAATCCAATTTAACCTCTCATCTTTGAGCTTGACATATTCATGGTTTTGTGATTAAATATTTTTCTATTTTTTTCTAAAAATTCCTTCATGTATTGATTTGATGTTATCTTGAAATAGTATAATAGTATACATGATCAGATGGATAAATTTATGTATATTGTATCACTTCTTGAAAAGTTAGAACTGGTTGAATGAAGGATCTTATTTTGGAAATTGAATGATAAGTAAAGTTAGAATGAAACATGAATTTCCTTTCCTTAATTTTGTTGTATTATTTATAGCATGTTAAAAAGAGTTTTATGATGAAAATTTAGGGCTGTTATGCTGATTAGTTAAACCTTACTTTCACATTAGAAACTTTAATATTCTCTCTCCTTCCTGGTTGTAATATTTTAGGGAAAAGTCTCTCTATTTTATTGATGTGTTTTCAGAACTATTTCATAAACAACAAGGTTCTTTTTATGAAACAGATTAGTTAAAAGCATAACGTTTTAATGTTATAGTTCTTATCATGCTCAGTTCAAATGAATTGACTGTGCTAACAATTTTGCAGATGGATTTTGTAAAAGATGAAAGGAGAAAGACATATAGAAAGTTACATCTGTTTTACTAAAGAAATTGTATCTTTGTTATGATGATTATGTGGCATCATTACTTGAGATGTACTTGTCAAAAAATAAAGTGTAATGAAATTATTTTTATATTGATGTTATGACACCTTGTAATCTCTGAAATACTTATGAATTTAGTGAATGTATCACTCCTTGATGAATAAAAGATGTGATGATTGCTAAATAATACTACAATGTAATACTTTCTTGTCATGAATTGGGATGTATTATTATTAAGTAATATCATAAATGAAGGAGAGCAGTATATGTATTTTAGAGCTATGGAAATTGGAACTTAATAGTTCTTATATTATAAAACTATGAGTTGTGAATATGAAATCTTAGTTGGTTGTTCTCAAATATAAGAGATGCAACTAATAAGATGAATAAGTGGATCTTTAAAAATTTAAAGAATCTGTGATTGATTTTTATAGATATATACATATGAATTTTATATTTGGAACATATGAAATCAGTTTTCATAAATGGACATTAGTCCATAATATAGGGAAAAAGGATAATTCCCTTGAGATCAATCATTGAGACATAATTTATGATCTTGTTTAAAGTGTTATAAATGTTATAAGTAAATGGTTTCATGTGTACTTCCTTAGGTAGATTTCCTTAATCATAAACTAGAATACTTTGAAAGGATTTAAATGTAATGAAGACTTCATCTCCATGGAGTCTAAAATAAAAAGGGTTTATGTAGAACTTATTTAAGCTAGGGCTTAAATAAGTTAGGAACTAATTAACAAACTTTCACAACTATAAGATCTATTATTTCATTTAATGATAAACTTAAACATGTAATCAAATGGTTAGGAAGAAGATTTTACTGCATACCTACCTCAAATGTAATTTCCAACTTGTAACCTTATAGGTTAAATGATCTAGTTGAATCTTTAAATGTTGTTGTAATTAATCTTAAGACAATGATTAATGGGTTAATAAACTTCTAATCTAAGGTGTGTTAGTCTAGTTGGGAAAATCAGTTGGATGTTGGTACACATCAACTGCAATGTAGTACCTTTGTAATGATAGGGGTCATTACAAGATACTATGATGCAGTTGATATGTCTCAACACCCCACTCAGTTTTGAATTTGATTGACATAAAAGTAAGACTAGATCATGGTTCTATCCTATATAGGGATAGGAACATGATCTAGTGTTGAGGTCAACTCATGTTTACTTAGGATAAATAGACACACCCAATCAACTTACGTCAATTGAGTATGTATATGTACCCTTAGTCACCATGAGTAGTCTTCCACACTAGTGCATGTTGCTGCCCTTGTCTAGTATGAAACCTTGAAATAGATTGGACTAAAAAGAGTCAGGAAAGACCACTCTAGATAATAGAACAAGTGTGGTGAGGGACTCATTTAATTTTAAGAGTATTCCATCAAGGAATGTAAACATGATAGACATGTTTAAAAACTTTGGCCAAATTATTGCAAGCTACTGGTTACATTGTTCTATGTCACCTGGTTTAAGAAGCGGGATTTAACATGAATATCGGTAACAAATATTCAAATATTCCTCTTAGACAAAACACTTGGGAATCCCTAAAAGGGTAAAAGAACCATGTAAACATTATATACATATTATTGAGTTAACATGACAAATCGGTTTAATACCAAGTCATGAAATGAGAGAACAATGTTTCACTGAGTCATTTATAGTTGCATATGGTTATATATTATGGGATGGATTGGCATTTGAATGCGTGTTCTGAATTATGTTATTTTAGAACAAAGAAGATTATGGATGATAAAAAATAAATTAAAAAAATTCTTGTGTTTCCAAAGTCTTAAAATGGGAATGTTACATCTTGGTATTAGAGTTGAAGGTTGTAGTTCTTGGACCTATTTAATCCATTATCTGATAAACAATTAATTTTCTTATTAATAGAACATGGTTAGAACAAGGGAGATGCATCAAATAACCTACCTCTAGGTGGAGAATCAACTACCATAAAAAAATTGATGAGATCCCGACTTCCCTATTGGACACAAGAGATCGTCTAGCTATAATTAAATAAAGCATGTTATGGGTAGTAAGGAGGAAGAAGATGTTCATAATAAAAATCAGCCACCTCCCGTGAACAATTCCAATATTGTAAATTTGGGCATTGATAATAATAATGCTACAAATGCTAATGAAAATGTACCCAATCAACCTAAAAATTTAAAGGCAATATTGCAAGCTAAACTCACAAATGATATAAAATGGATAAGTCCACCCAATTTTGATGGCATTACATAGGGGATGGAGCTGAGAACTGGCTCCATGAAATGGAGAAGTACTTTGCAATAAGGAACTTCTCGGAAGAAACAAAAGTAGTATGGGGATCTTATCATCTTTCCCATGAGGCATCTTCCCGGTCGAATGTACCATAAGGATGACCTCGAATATTGATGAATCAAGCATCACTTGGGATAAATTTTAAAATTATTTTAGGAAACATTGGCTACCACAACTTTATTATGATCAGATTATGATTGAATTTTAGAACTTAACTTAAGGAAAGTTAACAAGAATAAATTATTGGGAGAGGTCCACTATACTTCTTAATTATGTACCTCAATATCAAACTATCGAGAAGTTCAGGATATGAAAAATTATTATGGGATTAAACCCTATCATAGGGGGTGAAGTAGATGTTCACAACCCAACCACCATAGAAGGGGTTATAGAAAAATCCATTCAGTAGGAACAGAAATTAAAAACAATTTCTTCCCATAAGGAAGAAAATAGAAAGAAAATTCCTAATTCTTATTCATCTCTTGCACCCAAAAAGGGGGCATGGAAGAAGTTTGGTACCAAAAATAAATTTGTTGTTGATAATAATAAGAAAAAAACAACAAATAAACCTGTTTACAAATGTTTGAAATAATTTTTTTAGGAACAATAATATTGGATAGTAGTCCTATAGAGGACATAACAACAATTTTCAAAGATGGAAATAAATTTGAGCCTAAAAGAGGACTTGTATGCGGCTGCTAAAACTATGGAAAAGATAATTACGCAAATCAATTCACTCGAGGAAGGATGAAAACAATCAACAACATAAGATCCATGTTGCAGAGTGGATATAAACAAGCTCAAAAGTAAGTTACGCCTATAGAAGTGTCAGGTAAATTATTTGGTATACCTACTACTATACTTTTTGATACTAGAGATATTGAATGCTTTATTTCTAGTAAATTAGCTGCTAAACTAAAAAGTAAAGCTAGAAAAATGGAAAAATCTTAGGTCAATTTGTACATTATGGAAATAATGTTGTCCACACATTAGCAAGTGCCTTTTTGGAGCAATTATTGAATTACCTAGTTTTTCTAATGAATTTGGTTAATTGGCTTACTAAACATAAGGAAAAAGTAGACTATTTTGAAAAACACATTAGTTGTCTTGATGATTTGCAGAAAACAACAGACATCCAAGGGATAAAACAAGAGATTTCAGTTAGAAAATTTTTAGCTATGCAACTTAAAAAGGCCAAAAACAAAGGTTGCACTTTGTATGCAGTAAAAATTTCTGAAACAACTGAAGGGGATAGTGATTTCTTGGAAAAATATCTATTGTTAAGATATTTCAATGATGTGTTTTGGAAGAACTACCCTATTCTTCCGCCCAAATTGGAGTTTGACTTCAAGGTTGAAATCAAACCAAGAATTGGGCCTATTTCCAAGGCACCATATCAAATGAATACCTTTGAATTGGTAGAGCTTAAGGTGTAATTTACAAGAACTGTTGTCTAAAGGTTTGATAAGACCGAGTGTCTCACCTTTGGGAGAACTGATAAGTTTTGTGAAAAAGAAATATGGAACACTTAGAATGTGTATTGATTATAGGATGTTAAACAAAGAAACAATCAAAAATAGAAATCCACTTCCTATAATTGATGATTTGTTTGAGCATATGCATGATGCATCAAGATATTATAAGATAGATCTTTGTTCTAGGTATCATCGCTTAAGAATCTATTAGGATTAATAGTGTTTCACATTATTAATTATATATTATTAAATGAAAATGTAATATTTATAATATTACATTAATATGAGGATGTAAATGAGTTGTTATAAACAACTCATATACTAAAGTTTGCATATAGTTTTGTTATACACCAATAATATTCTAGGATATTTGATATAACACCTCCCTAAATAATGGAAGGTTGTTTTCCTATTTGTATGGATATATTATTTCATGTGTAATGTTTTCATATTATGATGAATAGAAGATATGTTCTTTTGTATATAATTTGTTCTTTGTACATTTCTCAAATCTGATCCAAGTCCATTATTTGGTATCAGAGTGGGGAAATTTAATATATTTTTAGTTTTTATTGTGGGGAAATTCAAATGATTTAGTGCCCCAATCTATGCAATCTCATCAATTTATATTTTGTAGATATATTATATAGATTATTATTGATAAATTTTTTAGTGGAAACCACTTTAAAATCGTTGAAGGCATCTCGTGGATTTGCGTAGTATGGCACCTTGAGAATTCTGTAGAGTTTTTCTGTAAACTCTATGATCATTCTGAGTAGTTGTATGCTCCTATGTGCCTTCCCTCTATCTACAGAATCTCAATTACCATCGACTATGTGATTTTATTCTCATCATGCGTGATATATTCTTCTGCATCTATGTAATTGTCCATTCCCGATCTATTCACTCTTAGCAGATCTTTATTAACATTTACATTCACAATTCTATCCACCTCAAGGGAACATGTTTGATCTATTCCCGCTTTTTGTGTTGTATATATATGTACATACCAACCACCACTGAATATTCTACACATGCGTGTTTAGTTACATGCAAACCACATTTTTATTTGTTTGAGTTATGATTATTGTTTTGGGTCGAATACCAACATTTTTGTATTAATGGCATGCTATTAATACCCATCCTAAAACATTTCTACATTGTGGATCTTATTTTCATTGTCATCGTGTTCATATGCAAACACATTATTGGCTTTCCCGAGCATCATTCCAATGATCTCTTCATTCGAAAGTTGTTATAGGATCTACATTTGACAGTGAAGATCTATCCTCTAATCTGCATCGAGCTCGATCCCATGACATTTCTTGATCCACTTGTTGTCACCATTTTAAATCCATCTAACCATTTCAAAACATGAGTACACTATTGCAAACTACGAGGGATCTAAAGTGATGCAAATTGATTGATAGATTCATAAAATAACATGAAATATTCAGGCGTGTGTTGGGAAGCATGGTAGCTCAAGAGGATAACTTTTGCCCTCCATCTATTCATGTAAATTGTGCCAACAGAAACAATATTTGTGGATGAACTCCAAAAGCTAGGTACTTGTTATTTATTTTAAGTCGGTGGTCATATAGATTAATTTTATTTGTCCTTCCATCCTACGTGCCAAGTTGTTGCTTTAGTCTCCATTTTAAAATTGTCTTTGTAATTTACTCATGTGTCATGAAATTCCTTGTCGTTACAAAGTGTATTTTTGTGTTTAAGAGTAATGTTCATTGTGTTTAAAAATAAAGTCAAGATTGTTGTGGATTTTAAAGTTTATAATAGTCTTTAAGTGTCAGTAATTTTGTTGTCAAAGAGTCAAAAAATTGAATCATTATAAAAAGTTTTTTTTATTAGGTCAAAGTATGTTGTCATGTCGAAGTTAAATGTCGTAAAAATTACATAGGTGATTTTAGGATTTTTTTTTCAATGTTGAAAAATTCGTGTCATTGTACAAAGTCCAAAAAATAAAATAAAAACTCCTCATGAATGCATTTTTGTGTTACCCGATGTCCTCAAAATAAATGATTTCACATTGTAGGGAGGAGACAATATAAATCCAATCTGAAACTATTGAGTGTCCAAGTCAAATTCAGCTTGAGCTAGCATCTTGTTACTAGAGGATGAAGGCAACGGAGGTTGGAGGTCATACAATGACCTCTTTCTAGTCACAAATGATGGGGCCGCACAAAGAAGTGGCAACATTTTATGGTGTGAGTTTGCTTTCAGTTGTGTGCTTCACTTTCATAGTACATGTTTTGTAGTATAGTGTGGATTTCATCTTTTCTATGTGAATTGAAAAATAGGAACAAAATTTCATTCATGTTCACTTTGGTATGTGGCTATTCCTATTTCCCTATGCAAAAACATAGTGAAGAGAAAATAGCACAATGAAATGCAACATCATGAGTCTTGATGAGGTTGAACAGTTAGATGTGTTCCTGTTCATACCTAGGTTTTTGGTTAGCCTCTGGAAAACCATTGAAGTCTGTTCAGATGTGTTCCTTCTTGATTTCCCACACTGTTAGGTCATATGTGTTCCCTAGAGTGACTAGTTGATAAGAAGATGATTCATGAGCATGTTCTCATCCTCATCGGTCAAATGTTTTCTTGATAGTGCACGGTTGATAAAAAGTGCATTTTTTCCTTCTTCTACCTTTAATTCGAGTGTGTACCAAGATCATGAGCAAGCACGGGTGGCAAGCTAAAAGGAAGTGTGAAAGTTGTTTACTAACATGTAAACATTAAGGGGTGAAGATTAGCGATTAATAATGTTCACACTAAGGGGTGAATGTTAGGATTAATAGTGTTTCACATTATTAATCATATATTATTATATGTAAATGTAATATTTATAATATTACATTAATATGAGGATGTAAATGAGTTGTTATAAACAACTCATATATTAGAGTTTGCATATAGTTTTGTTATACCCGTGAATATTATTCTGGGATATTTGTTATAACACCTCCCTAAATAATTAGAGGTTGTTTTCCTATCTGTATGGCTATATAATAGCCTATGTAATGTTTTCATATTATGCTGAATAGAATATATATTGTTTTGTGTATAAATTGTTGTTGTAATAAATCTGATCTAACTCCATTAGAATCAAAGACAAAGATATTCATTAAACATCATTTAAGATAAGGTACGGGCATTATGAGTTTACGCTTTTACCTTTCGGTTTGACAAATGCACCTGAATATTTTATGAATTTAATGAATAATATATTTCAATAATACCTAGACAAGTTTATACTTGTAATCTTGGATGATATTATTATCTATTCTAAAAGCATTAATGAGCATCATGAGCATTTGAAAATTGTGCTTGAGATCTTAAGAAAAAAAGATTGTATGGTAAGTTGTCCAAATGTTCTTTTTATGAAACATAACCGCATTATTTAGGAAATGACATAAGTAAGGATAAAATAGTAGTTAATCCATCAAATATTGTTTCCATAATTGATTGCCCTACACCTAAGAATGTACATGAAGTTAGAAGCTTCATGGGTCTTGCTGGTTATTATAGAAATTTTTTTAAGGAATTTTCAAAAGTCGCTACACCAATAACTTCATTACAAAAGAAAGATGATAATTTTTGTGGAGTGATAAATGCAAATCAAAATTTAAAACTCTTAAGGATCAATTAACATCTTCACCTATTTTGGTTATACCTAATCCAAATGGAAACTTCACAAGAGTTGCGAGATGCTTCCTGAGAAGGACTCGAAGGTACTTTTTTACAAAATGAACATGTTATTGCATATGAGATTAGAAAACTCAAGTTACTTGAATTGAATTATGTTCCTCGTGAGCTAGAGTTTTCTGCCATAGTTCATACACTTTAAGTATGGAGACATTATCTTTTGGGAAGACCCTTTGAACTAAAGATTGATCATCTTGGGCTGAAGTATATTTTCACTCTACCAAATCTGAATGCAATAGAATGAAGATGGTTAGAGTTTTTGTCACAATATGATTTTGACATAAGTTACATAAAATGAAAATAAAACAGAGTGGTAGATGTAATAATTCGTAGGAAACATATTTCTACACTTATAACTTTGAGAACTTAGCTTAAGGATAAAATAAAAAGTATCATAGAATCTGATTTTTACTTTCAAGATGAAAAATGATACTTGCTACTGATCGAAATGACATAACATATAAATGTTTTCACTTCGATAGCGAAGGAATATTGAGATATGATAAGAGTGTGCATAAAAATTTGATGATGGAATTTGAGAATTCACCTTACTTAGGACATCTCGGTATTATGAAAATGCTTGCTATTATAAAACAACAATATTATTGGAAAGGGATGAAGAAAGACATAACTAATTTTGTGACACACTTCTTGGAATGTCAACAAGTTAATATTTATCATATGCACCTAGTTAGTTTATTGTATCCTCATATCATACCTCAATATAAGTGGTAGGTAATTAGCATGTATTTTGTTTAGGGTCCGCCTATGTCAAGAAATAAGCATGATGTTATTTTAGTTATTATTGATAAACTGACAAAATTAGAACATATTATCATTGGTAATCTTAAGGATGATTCAAATATTTTAGAAAAAATACTTGTGCATGAAATTTTCAGATTACATGGAATACCCGAATTGATTATATCATATAGAGACCTTAGAATGACATCTTGGTTTTGGAAAATGCTTAATTCAGCCTTAAGAACAAAAATAAATTTTAGTTCTCGCATACCATCCGAAACAAATAGTCAAACCGAAAGAGTTAATCATGTTTTGGAAGATATGGTAAGAATGTACTGCATGGATCAACAGTATAAATGGGAATAATACTTTCGTTTAGTTGAATTTGCTTATAATAATACATACCATGCCTCTTTGAAAATGGTACCTTTCGAAGCATTGTACGGAAGGAAATGTAGAACCCTAGTTAGTTGGGATAACATTGAAGATAGAGAAGTAATTGGACCTGAAATCCTTATTGAAATGGAACAAAAAGTTAAAATGATTCGTGAACATTTAAAAGAAGCAGTAGATAGGAAAAAAGTTATGCAGATCTGAAAAGGGTTGATAAGAAATTTGAGCTTGGTGAAAAGGTCTTTTTACGGGTTAAGCCAAAAAAGAGTTCTATAACCTTTGGTAAGGTAGCCAAATTATCACCTCGTTATGTGGGACCTTTCGAAATTGTTGAAGTAATCAATCTTGTAGCTTATCATTTAGCATTACCCCTACTTTGTCACAAATGCATGATGTTTTCCATATTTCTTTGCTTAAGAAATACGTTTCAGATTTATCACGTGTTAAATTGGGATTCCTTATAGGTCCAAGACCTAGGAATAATCATGGTTGAACCCATAATATTGCTGGAAACTTGCCATTTGCACTTGTGAAATCATGAAATTAGTCAATGTAAGGTTCAATGGGACCATTTTAATGAAAAAAGTGCAACATGGGAAAACCATAAGAATATGAAAAAAAAAAATCCTCATTTTTTAAACAGAATTAATTTTGTTGATTGATAACAATTAAAGACTTTGTTTTTAACTTATCAATAATTTTGCCATTTTTGGGAAGGTACTATATTCTTTAAATACTTGTAACAACTATTTTAATGTTGTAATAAATTATGAAAATTGGAAACTCTCAAATCGGCTTTTGTTTGTGAACTTATGGATGCAAGAACTATAATTATAATTATTTTTCTTGTTTGAGAAATTGGACTAAGTTAATCATCGGGATGATGATGCTTTTACGAAGGAGGTATGTAATACCTCTAACATGGATTGATATCAATGATGACTTATTTTTTTGAAGTTGCAAATGTTGACATGTGATTCTTGTTGAAGATAATGTACTCTCGCATCAAGAAATCATATTTGTTGTGGATAATATGTTATTTGCTGAAATAGGTACAATTCTACCATGTTTATGTTGAATAGAAAATGAAGTAATTCATCTCTTCTTATGCTAAATAATTCACTACTTGGGAAATATGAAATTGATTTAGTTAGACTACTTCAGGAGTCTTTGTTGCACTCGAATTTGTGCTTCAATTTTCATAATTTTTGGATACAAAATAACATTACCTTGGATCAATTTCATTGATCCAAGGTATGCTTCTAATTCATGACTTTGTGGTCATATTGAATCATTTGGATAGGTCATAAGACGTCTAAATTTTTAATGTCCTAAAGTCACGAAAGATCTTTATGTCTTCCAGTTTTGCATGTGATCTTGGACGGTAATTTGGTTCTTCTTTGGTAAGTTTGGGATGCAATTCTTACCATAAACTGGGAACCTAATTAAACTATGTTCCATGAATTGGTAACCTAATTCTAAAGTTGTAGCCTATCCTAAGTTACTATGTTCTTTCATTAAGGTGCATTGTTAATAATTAAAGGACCTAAGACTAAAACCTTAGACTTAGACCTAAGGACCTAAGTTAGTTCCTAGACTAATGTCAAACTTAACCTAATGTTGGCTACCCTAAAAGGGGCCTATGGGATGACTAGAACAAGGGGGAAGGTTGGTGCCACAAACCTATAGGAATTTATGAGGGATTAAAAGCATGTTTATCTCTCTAAAGTTGCCAATTTTTGAATGCATGAAATGTGATAGGGAGGGTGAGTTAGCACCTCCGCCAAAGTGTTAGTTGCATACATTTTTTAAAATTAGCTATGGACACATGCAATATAGAAGTGGTGGGATATGTGGAAGGACTATAAGTCCTGTTTGGAATTTAATATTTTTAGAAATGGTGAAAAACCTCCTAGGAAGAAGGAATATGGAAAGAAGAGGAGTTTCAGTTTTGTTTTGGTCTTTTGGTCTTTTCAATCTGTAGCTCGTATGTGGCTTTCTCTATTCTAACCACAATTCAAATCCTTGTATGAATGTTTTTTCCTTGTATGGTGTTAGAAGATGAAAATAGCATTGTGGAGCTAAAAGAGGAAGTAGAGAAGGTTTCAAGGAGATTGTTGGCATTCATGGGAAGGAGTCGAATTTCTTCTTGGAGTTTTTTCTGAGAAAAAGTTAAGACAAAGATTCTATTAAGAATGATAGGCCCTATCCATTAAGTCTTTTGATTTTACTTAAGTGCTTCATAAAAAAACTTTAATCTATTTGAAACCTTCTAGTTTTATGTTTTATATTCTTGCTTCAATGGTGTTTGTTTTATTTATCTGGATGCAAATCAGTTCTTCGTTGTTGTATGGGAAAAGAAATATGGAAGTGTTGATTTTAATTGTTATGCTAACTTGTTTTTGTTTAGATCATTTGGAAATTGGAATGGATCTTTGAACAATCTCCATTTGAATAAATATCAAGTTGAATGTTTTTTAAGGTTTTAATAGTTTCAGCATTTTATATAAATCTATAAATTTGAACTTGCATGTTTCCATTATTATGTTGTTATAAACTAGTTTGAAGGATTTTTTGTTTTGGCATTACTCCATAGAATTGGAATTGTCATGTGTTTGACAATTTGGTTTGTTGCTTATTGATGGAATTAAGAACCCATCTTTTTGTTTTACTCTTTCTTGTGACTGTGTTTCTGAGTTGAATATAGTTCATGTTAATCTGGGTCATGAAAATATTGGTGTTTTTCCTAATATGAACTATTTTTAATATCTGTGTTCCTTTTTAAAATATCTTTGTTGTTACCATTCAATTTTTTTATAAGAAATCCCACTTTGAGCTTGAACAAATTCATCGTGAGTTCATGTTTTATGATGTATGTTCACAAACCCACTTTGGGATTTTGAATTTTGGACGGATCTTTGATCTGGGTAAGTTTTCCTGAATTGATGATGGATGTTTAACCCTTGTTAAGGGAGGTTTCCTGAATGACATATATACCTTCTTGTTGGATGTTGTAAATTTTGTGGAGACTTGTTGCGAACTCATTTTGGGTTAATCCCCCTTCCTTTCAGATTTGAGTTATTTGGTATTGTAACCAAGTCAATTGTTATTTGGTTTTAATTTGTGTATTGGGATAATATCTTTCATAGGAGAAAGAACTACCTTGTAGGACTGTTGAATGTCTTGTTTCTGTTCCTTTCGAGTGATTCATTAATTTTACCCAATTTTGGCCTATGTTTTACTAACTAGATCTGTTTTGATGTATAATTGTTTTCCTTTCTCTGTAACTTGTATTTTGGCTAGAATATTTAAGATACTTTGTTATCTTTGAGACTATTGTGTTGAAGAGTTTCTTGAGGATATGGTTGGAGTCTCTTTCCTCAGTTCAAGAATGTTATTCATTCATTATCTTTGTAATCTTTCCTTTTAGATGAACTCTAACATAAGATAAAGGGAATGCTATTGTTTAGTTTCATTTTGAACGTTAACCATTATACCCTTTTTGGATTTAATAGTGGTTGATTGAAACTTGAGTGAATCTAATTAGTATTTCATCCTTTTTCCTTATAAGCTATAAAAGTGTAGTTGTTAGGACTGAGTGTTGTTCATGACTATTTCCCTTGAGTTGAACTTGAAATGAACTCACTCATGCCTTTTGGAGTATATATTTTGTGAGCTAACTTGTTTGGTTATAATTGATAAAGTCTTCTTTACCTAGAACATAGAGGCATAATCTTAATCAATCCAATTTAACCTCTGTGTTGAGCTTGACATATTCATGGTTTTGTGATGAAATATAATTTTGTTTTTTCTGAAAATTCCTTCATGTATCGATTTGATGTTCTCTTGAAATATAAGAACAGTATACATGATCAGATGGGTAGATTTATGTATCTTGTATCACTTCTTGAAAATTTAGAACTGGTTGAATGAAGGATCTTATTTTGGAAATTGAATGATAAGTAAAGTCAGAATGAAACATGAATTTCCTTTCCTTAATTCTGATGTATTATTTATAGCATGTTAAAAAGAGTTTTATGATGAAAAGTTAGGGTTGTTATGCTGATTAGTTAAACCTTACTTTCACATTAGAAACTTTAATCTTCTCTCTCCTTCCTGGTTGTAATCTTGTAGGGAAAAGTATATATGTTTTATTGATGTATTTTCGTACATGTTTCATAAACAATAGGGTTCTTTTTATGAAACAATTAGTTAAAATAATAACTTTTTAATTTTATAGTGCTTATCATGCTCAGTTCAAATGAACTAACTTGTGCTAACAATTTTGTAGATGGATTTCATAAAAGATGAAAGGAGAAAGACATATAGAAAGTTACATCTATTTTACTAAAGAAATTGTATCTTTATTATGATGATTATGTGGCGTCATTACTTGAGATGTACTTGTTGAAATAAAGTGTAATGAATGTAATTTTATATTGATGTTATAACACATTGTAATATCTTAAACTTATGAATTCAATGAATGTATCACTCCTTCTTGATGAATAAAAGATGTGACGATTGCTAAATAATACTACAATGTAATACTTTCTTGTCATGAATTAGGATGTATTATTATTAAGTAATATCATAAATGAAGGAGAGAAGTATATGTATTTTAGAGATATGGAAATTGGAACTTAATATTTCTTATATTATAAAACTATGAGTTGTGAATATGAAATCTTAGTTGGTTGTTCTCAAATAAAAGAGATGCAACTAATAAGTTGAATAAGTAGATCTTTAAACAATATAAAGAACTATGATTGAGTTTCGTGTGTGTGTGTGTGTGTGTGTGTGTGTGTGTGTGTGTGTGTGAATTATGGATGTATTTGGAACATATGAAATCAGTTTTCATAAATGGACATTATTCCATAATATAGGGAAAAAGGATAATTCCCTTGAGATCAATCATTGATACATAATTTAAGATCTTGTTTAAAGTGTTATGAATGTTGTAAGTAAATGGCTGCATGTGTACTTCCTTAGGAATATTTCCTTAATCATAAACTGGAATTATTTGAAAGGATTTAAATGTAATGTAGACTTCATCTCCATGGAGTCTAAAATAAAAAGGATTTATGTGAAAATTATTTAAGATAGGGCTGAAATAAGTAAGGAAATAGTTAACACAATTTCATAACTATAAGATCTATTATGGCGTTACATGATACAAGTTGTTTCATTTAATGATAAAATTAAACATGTAATCAAATGGTTAGGAAGCAGCTTTTACTTACATACCTACCTCAAATATAATTTCAAAATTGTAACCTTATAGGTTAAATGATCTAGTTTAATCTTTAAACATTATTGTAATTAATCTTAAGAAAATGATTAATGGGTTAATAAACTTCTAATCTTAGGTGTGTTAGTCTAGTTGGGGAAACTTATTTGGATGTTGGTACACATCAACTACAGTGTAGTACCTTCATAATGACAGGGTCATTACAAGATACTATGATGCATTTGATATGTCTCAACACCCCACTCAGTTTGTTTAACTTGATTGACATAAAAGTAAGATTGGATCACGGTTCTATCCTATACAAGGATAGGAACATGATCTAGTGTCAAGGTCAACTCATGTTTAATTAAGACATCTAGACACACCCAATCATCTTACATCGATTGCGTATGTCTATGTACCCTTAGTCACCATGAGTATCCTTCCACACTAGTGCTTGTTGTTTCCCCTGTCTAGTATGAAACCTTGAAATAGATTGGACTATCAAAAGTTAGGATAGACCACTCTAGATAAAAGAACAAGTATGCTTGAGGAATTATTCCATTTGATGATTATGTCATCAAGGAATGTAAACATGATAAACATGTTTTAAAAACTTTTCCAAAGTATCGCAAGTTTTTGTTACGTTGTTCTATGTCACCTGGTTTAAGAAGTAGGATTTCATATGAATATTGGTAACAGATATTCAGATAGGCCTCTTAGACAAAACACTGAGTTATCCCTAAAAGGGTAAAAGAACCAAGTATATGTTGTATACACATTATTGAGTTAACATGAGAGATTGGTGTTTCACCTAGTCATTTATAACTACAATTGTTATCTATTATGGGATGGATTGACATTAGAATTTGTGTTATAAATTATGTTAATTTATAAAAAGAAAATTATGGATGATACAAAAAGTTCCCTTGTTTCTAAAGTTTTAAAATGGGAATGTTACATCGGGTTTGATTTGGACACAAGTTATCTCTCTCCCAGTTCACCAGTAGCAAACGCTTCTTGGTCAATTTATCTTGATTTTAAGCCTTATTGATTGATATTAACCTCCTCTTCCACTTCTAATTGTTGATTGAGAGTTAAACTGCCCCTCCTTATTGTGATGTGGCATCCCATTTCTACCAAATGGCTTAGACCATTTCCTAGCCTATGTTCTATAAAACCAATGCTTCTTCTGAAGTAAATGGATGAAGATTTTTATTTTGATTGAACTATTATCCAAATTTGAAATATTTCTAGAGACCACACAACCAAGCATGGTTCTCTTGTATTTTTCTTCCTCTACCTGCATTGTCACCAGAACACTTTCAAGCCACCATTACTCCAACGCCTTCTTCTTTGTTTCCTCTGCATTCCCATTTCCTTGGACTCACGTGGACATAGAAAATTAGAAAAGATAAACGAGGGGACACAAAGTGATACCACAACTGACATTGCCTTAGCACCGTGAATTACAGTTGGGGTTGCTATTGAGTTTCTTCATTTATTTATTTTTAATATGTACACACACTCATTTAATAGAGTAGAAAAAATAATTTCCATTTCAATTATTTAAATAAATAGATCAAATAATGTGGCTTCCATTTCTTTAGAAAATCTTCTCGTGATAGATAGCTTCTCTTCCGCCTATCCCCGTGAGTTTGCAAGGGAGGTGTTTCGGAGAAATTCTTCTACATTAATTTAGAATCAACTGCAATATCATTTCATTTGTAAAACCTCCATTGAATCCTTCTTTACTTTTATCAGGGAAGTTGCAAGGTAAGAAAAGCTTCTGAGAAGCTTTGATTTCTTCCCGTGCCTCTAAGACATAAAAAAGGATTCACATCCATGATTAAATTTTGGAAAAAAATTGTTTAATTAGGATATATTAGATATACTGATGCACGGATAAATAATTACATCTGACTATTTATTTGTTTAGGATCCTTAAATTAAATTGTAGAAGCAATTTCTTCAATTCTTTTGTTTTATTCTAGAAAGTTAAAAAAAAAGATTAGTTTAAATTAGATTAGATTGTTGTTTATTGCTTCATTTATCTTATATATGAAAATACAAAAAACATAGTTAGCTTTCATTTATTGAAATTATCGTGTTTATTTTGTAGATTAAATTGCACAAATGCACACATGATCATTCCTAGGCCACAACAAGAAAGAGTATGTGGTTGTGATCCCAAGATCGCCCAAATGAGTGAGCCCAAAGAAATCATGGATATAGACACTAGATTACATGCCCTAGTATTTAGAACATCCCCAAATCTACCAAATATTTTCGTATAGATGAATGTCCCGAACAAGAAGCTTATAGAGCTTTTGCATTCTGGATTGAACTAGCTCACCATGCAATAATCTAGTGGAACCATTCCTCTCTCGCTATTCCATAACCTTATTTGGACATCATTACGAGGCATCCTCTAGTCAATTTCCATGCATCCCGCAACCAGTTGAGAGATTTTCACACACACACATTGATATAATTTTACATGTGTGCATCATTCTTGACCGTATCATCACACTTGTTCAGGTTAAAGAGGATTTCATTACCCTTGATGAGAAGATCTCTTTGGTGCCCATAGAGGATATTAGATTTCCCTAATAACATGTTTATCACATACACACTTGTTTCCACTACATATAGCCATCCACTCATTCTACATCAGATGTCCCGGCATGACCTTGGGATTTCAAGTGCGCCTGAAGGTCATGTGGTGATTTTTAGTCGTACATTGTCTCATGTTTACAACCTACTTTTTGCGGCCTACATTTTCTTCTTAATTATTTATATTATCATCTTATTTTCTAGCTTACACATTATTTTTTGGCTTACACTTTTTTTCTACATGCATGTTTGTACTAACACTTATTTTCTAGCCACTTGTTTATGTGTTCCTTGGTCTTTACCAAGCACATTCCCTTCCCTCTACACATCGAGTTTCAATTACATGGTTGGTATTATTTTGGGGCCACATTAACCTATCCATTAAATCACATGCACCTCAAAAGAGGGAGGCATCATTTGAGTTTACACACTATACAACATATTGTCGATACAGATTCGGTTTTAAATTTTTATCTATGTCACAGAAAGGGTTGTACAACAAGTGAGTTTAGACCAATCTAAAAACTCCATACACATCAGATTTTATAGGGAGAATTGTCCCGAGCATTTTGAGTATTTGCAGGTTGGAATATACAATGGAATTTCCTCCTTTCACTTCATTAGCTAGTGGCATCGGATCACCTAAAAACTAGACTGTGCATAGATCTCTTCATCACTCTCAGGGAAGTAGTTACATGTTGGAGAATAACACAAATTTCTCCCTAAAATTATTTGGCCATAGTGGCATGAGATCACCTAAAAAACTCACACTTTACCGACAATTACAGGATATCCTTTCTACAACCTTTTGTCTCATCACGATCATGTACACTTGTTCATTTTTCATTGCCATTTTCATACAATTTTTACATGTTTCTTAAAGAAATTCATTTATACACACATACATGCGTACTTGACTACTTGGTCATCTTCTCTTTTGAAGGCCCGTTTGTATGGGAAGAAAGTAGTCAATAACAAGAATGGGTACATCACACACATGGTGCTATCCATGTAGGTACACTACACACATTCGCATCTATACACATGCTTCCAACCTAGGTCCAATCTGATCACTTTTTTAAACTTTTGCATCTTTAGTCTCCACGTGCCATATTTTTATCACTCTACGCTTTGTCTAGTCCTTTGGCACATTCGCTACATCACTCTACATGGATTTATCAGTATGCATCTCTAACTACTTTATGTTACTTGAGATTTCCCTCACCAACATAAAGTGGGGAAAATGTAGACACAAAATCATGTAATTTGACTTATTATTTAGTCTTGGTCTCATAGTACTATTAATATGGTTCTTAAGTGAAAATATTAATAATTAACCCATATCTTTGGCCATTTTTACATTACTTGTTATCATAATTTTGATCTTACACCTACACTTGCCCAGTTTGTATGGTCATTATGTGTTTTTCCTATTTCTAACTAGGGCACCCAACCAGATCGGGGCACCACGAGCACCTTGGTCCCCTCTGGGGTGCCCTGATCCTCTTTGCACTTTACTCTCACCTTTTGGGAACTTTCTATCTATTTGAGATTTCTATATTTTTGGTGGTCATCCTTTTCAGGGTTAATTACAAAATTATAACAAGAGAACCATATAAATATAAATTTATGTGACCATAATGAGGGACCAAACACTAAGCATATACTATCACCATCTAGAGTTGCATCCATCAAAGGCATATAAAGCTACATTTACATTCATATAGCTCCATCACAAGGCACACAAGGCTAGTTCATCTACTTTACACATCATAGGAGAGGATTCTATTGTTTCCATGCACACATTTATAACATTCTAAAGCTGGTTATTTTCTTGCTATTTCATAAAGTGTGATTGGCACAAGAGTAACCTACGGTACTATTTACACACAAACACACACCTAGAACTAATTTGGTTATGAGATGTAGTGCAACACTTAGTGATAAGTCCATCAATTTTTTAGTTGAGGAAAGTATAACCCCTTTCATATGATTCTTTTTTTAGTTTTTTGATTATTTGTCTAGTGTTTTTCAGTGTTTTTTCCATCTCCTATTAACATCTCGCATTCGATGCAATTCAATGAAATTAGTGCGATAGGAATAAAACATAGGAAAACATCTAATGACACCTCATAGGAGGTATTTTGGCCATTTCCACATACTATGGCACCTAGATCTCATACTAGGGCACCCAAGGGAACCCCAATCTAGTTAGATAGCTTAGATATGTGCTTTTTCAAGCCTCTGTGTGGTCATTTCCTCCTCATGTTCACGTGGTCTATACTGCGACATAATACGAATCAGCTAAGGGCTTCTTAACCCTCTCTTTCACATTAGGTTTTCACATTTTATAGCTTAGTTTTCTTTGGTATATTTTCTATATTTTATTGTTAATTAGGTAGATAGGAACCTAGGGAAAGTGTAAATTTTAGTGGTTTATCTTTGTTAATTCAAAAGTATTTGGGTTTTTAAATTTATATTTGGATAGTTTTTAAGGGTTAGGTTTCTTTATATTTCACCTATAAATTCATGGAACAAGTCAATTTTTCATTTTGATTTGCCTAGCATTTACAATAATAGCTAAATATTTATATCCAAATAACCTCTACCACGTGAAAAAATAGAAATTTTCTACCTTTTGGTAGCTTAATACTACCATTTGACACTTAATACTAGTTAGCAAAATTTCCTTCCAATTCATTACATTCATCAATATTTTGGAATTCATTTAGATAAATTCACCAAGCAATATCTATGGTTATTTTTAGGGGTGTCTGAAAATTTACCCAACCTAAGGATGATAAAAATGACACTTAGGGATGATAAAAGGATTAAATGAGGGTTTAGAGATAATAAATGGGATCCTGGTTAGGACAATAAATATGATTAGCAATTAAATAAATGGTATTAAGGGTAAATCGAGGAAATAAAATAGAGGATGGTATAAGATGGGAAATTTGAATAAATAGGATCTATGAGGAAAAGGGGAATTCGGACAGAAGAGATTTATATATGTGTAAGATGGTGAAGGGGATCAAATGCGGGGTGAAGGACAAGGGGTAAAAAAATTGGTGTCTACGTTTTTCCTTTTTGTCAAGTAGTCTACTTTAAGTAAAATACGAGACAAAAATAAGAAGTGATGAAAGATTATGGTTGAGGTGCTCCCCATCAAACTAGGGATTGATGACATGAAGATGAATTGAGAATGAATTTAAAAGATATATATGGGAAAATGAATAGGAGAAAATGAAAAAGAGGAGGATGAAATAAGATTCCCTAAGTGGAGAGGGATAAGGATAAAAACAAAAATATGGTGGTGATTTTGGAGTCACTTCGGTAGGGAACAAAGTATAGCCTCAATGGAGACAATGACAATATCATAAGACTTTTGAGTTAGCAAAAAAACTACAATATGGATGGAATCCAATGGGATGGATGTGTAAGCCATGGGACCAATGGGTCAAAGGAAGACATCAAAAATATGTGCAAAAAAATGTGAGGATGACTAGAAAAAATGTCCAACATGATGCGGGGGAAAAAGTGGATGTGATATCCTTCATATATGAGGAATCGAAACGTGTCTAGGTGGGACGAGGATAAAATATGGAGATGATGACTTAGGATGGGAACATAAGGAAAGTTGCATAATTGGTAACTAGATGTGATGAATTTACATAATGAGAGAAACCAAATGTAGCCAACCAAGGCCAATGGGACAAATAAAAAGGTGTTATGAGGAACACACAAGTCAAAAAAATTGAAGAAAATATCATTTTAGGAGGATATTGGATGAGATGGGATGAAAGGTGAAAATTATGGATAGGTAAAAGACTATCGGTAGTGTCGATGGCGACTCACTTGAGGTTAATGGTGACTAGTTGGTCTCCATCGATTGGGTTGACACGCTTATATAATTGATGCAATTGACCAACTAAGATAATTTAGAATGCATGATTTTGATAATCAACATCTCGGAGAGATAATAAATCTTGATATTTGAGAGAAATGGATGCCAAAAAAGGAGGGAGGAAGCGCTAGAGGACTCGTATAATGGTAAGCATCAAAACCCTATCTTATTTTTTATTTTTGGTTGAATTTTTTTAATTCTTTTTTAAATTTTACGGATAAGGTTCATTCAAGTGAATTGATCAATCACCATTGATTGAGGGAAATTCAGCATCAACCCAAAGGGGTTTAATGTTTAGGGTGGGATGGAGTGTAGATTGATAAAAGTTAGATGAAAATGACAATTTTTGATGATTGGGATCTAATGGATGGTTATTTGATGGATTTTTTAGGCTCAAAACCGCTTATACCTAAGAGAGACAAAGTCCCGACATTGTTAGGGATGATGAGGGTATACATGATGGAGGTTGAGTGGGATCACTTAACGCATTGCTATTGGAAGGTTTCCATCACTATCAAAGGGTGGCAAGAAATATACAATTAATTATTACTTTGATTGATAGATGGGATCCTAGGACCAACACTTTCTTTTACAATAAGGGAGATGATGATCACGTCAAAGACCATGTATTTTATATAGATATTACCTATGTAGGGGTACCTATGGTACCGATTATAGAGAGGGTAGGATTTCAGCATTTACATCATTGTTTGGAGTGGATGCCCCACACATTTCATTCACTTAATGGCCTTCCATATAGAGGCCCGATACCAGCTAACAATGTCAGGGAATCAATTGATATATTTGGTTATGATGGTGATTTCTTGCTATGCATTTCTATATTTAGGTAAAGCTCCGTTTCCATGGGCATTAGTAAGAGTGTAGTAGACATAGTCAAGAATAACATAGTATTCACGTTTGGATCAACGTTGTTTGCGCATGTATATTATGATTTTTGGATATATGTGTCGGGAGGCGATTTGGCATGGATGTAGGAATTTTGATACACTATTGGGCCTATGAGCATATAGTTATAGTGAGGCCAAATGGGCTTCCATGGATCATAAGGGACCATATGGAGATTCCTATTAGATTTTGATATGGCAAGTAGACCAGGTGCATGGATATAGAGGTAAGCATGATGAGGATTGGTATGTGGAGAGATTGGGGAGCTTAGAGGTAGACGACATGAAATGGAGGCCCTACGCCAATATTTTATAGAATGACCTAGGATAGACATATAGTTAGCAGGGATGAGGAGATTAAGGTGGGTGTAGGGGAGGAGGAAAATATGATAGATGTCATTCATTTTCACAGGTTATGAGATAGTTTTACGTGGTGCGATGGTGGCTAGAGAGCCCATCAAATATAAAAAAAAGAGAAAGAGAAAGATACTTTCCATCCTTGTGATGGCAAACCCATTGATAGAGGAGGGAGATCCATGAGATGATGATGATGATGATAGAGTCGAGATAAGGGTATGTATATTGGTGGACACCTCAAATTTATCCCAAGAAGTGGAGGAGATGACATGGATAATAGGACAAGAAAATATGCTTGTGGAGGGAGATGCAGAACACCTATGTGAGGAGAAGAAGAAATTCCTACTAAGGGAGAGGCAACAACACCTATGGGTGGAGATGGAGGATTAGTGGCTAAGGTATCTAGGCTATAGGTGGAGTTTGATATAGCTCGCCAGAGATACTAGGGGTGTGATAGGAGAGATATCTAGCCATACAAAAATTAGACTAGTATAGGAGACAACAAGAGGCCTATCGGGCCAAGTATAGAGATTTGGGTACCATGTCTAAGGTGATAAGGAGTGAGTTTTAGAGAGCCATGCAAGGATTTGGTAAGATGGCACTCCCTGGATTGTGTCACTAGATAAGTACGATGCACTAGGTGAGGAGGCACAATATTATGAGTGCATAGTGAGAGTGATACTTCCCGAGGTGTCACGCTACATAACGTATCTAGATGGAGAGAGGAGTTCTAGGGAGATCAGCGTGATAGGTGGATTTAGGAAGCATAACTAGTGTGATGTAGATGAGATGAGATTGTGGACCAAATGAGGTACCAAAGGTTAGAAAGACACATACACTGGGAGGTCGGGGATCGACACTTATAGTGTCTAATATTTAGTTCACCCTATAGTGGGTGAAAATTGTATAGATAGATTTGGGTTATTTTTAAGATATAAATTTTGATATATAGATTAGAGATAGATCCCAGTAGATCCCTTTCATGGATGTATAAACCTCTTGATGATATATATATATATATATATATGATTTTTTGTTGTAATGTTTTGTGTTGATCATTTAAGATGTGATGACTTAGATTCTTGGATGGATGTTGATTATTTGATTAGATGTAGATTAGATGTGATGCGAGATGATGTGATGTAGTAGATAATTTCTATTACATGGTGTCGATTAGATTATAAAAGATTATGTTATTGATCTATGTGATGTGGGATTGATGTAATGGATAGATATAAATGATGTGATGAACTAGATTAGATATATGTGATAGGATGTGATGATTAGGATAGAAATGATATGATGGATTCAAAATTTTAGATAGATAAAATATAAGAGGATGAAATGGGATTATATTAGATGTGGAAAAAGGGGTGCAACATTAATAAAAGTGAGCAAAAAGGTATGAAATGCACTCTATCATGGTAAGGAGCATACGATAAAAATATGCTTTTACACTTGGATTGGAGGTAAACATGAAAGGGAGTGAGAAAAATTAATGCACTTGATGCCAATAGTAGGCATTAACACATAACTAATTATAGTTAGTCATACTTAAGATCACAAGGTAAAATATGGAGGATGCACTTATAGACCTACCGTCATCATGAAAAGGGTTATAAATGTAACTCCTACAGAGGAAATTAAGTTCTCCTTAGGTGAAAGTCCTAGGTTTATGCCCTGTCTCTGAGAAATATAGTGAAAACTGATTGATGTGGGAATTTTGTGACAAATTAGAAAATTGATCGATGTGGGAAGATTTTTAAGGATACTTTATTTTTTAATTTTTACTTTTGATTTTGAGATATTTAAGGTTGATCAATTTCGGAAGCCTTTTACTACCATGATATAATATATTATCCATCCTTTGAGCGAGTGATCTACATTTAGATTTTTTTCTTTGGTTTTTTTTTAGAGATGACGGTATATGTGATAGCTTTCCGTAGAGGGAGTAATCTATTTTCTTTATATTAACAATTATTCTTCAAGGGAATAGTTTATTTTTTGGATATGATAGCTTTTATGTGAGCATCCGATATTTTTGAATTTTTATGATAGAGCTGAGGATATCCAAGTAGACCACTTGGGGAGGGGAAGTAAGATGTACAAGTGACACCTATGGACCCTTATCATGGTTCTAGTAGGTAGATAAGAAGGAGATGGTGGTAATGATTACGGGGTTCCCACCTAGAAGGAGGAACTTGTCCATAAGAAATATGCCATGGATAGATCCTTGGTGACCATATTCAAGGTCATATATAGGAAAGTGATGGTAGAACACATAATTCCACATCATTTAAATGGATATGGAAAGGCTAGTGATGGAAGTAATATTGTTGATATGACTAAGAGTACATTGGTAAGTATGTTAATAGTATAAAGGCCACAATTATAGGGAGCTAAGAGGTTCCATTTCTAGTTTACCATCGAGAGAGGTTAAATGATAGGCTCTAAACCCATACTTATGAGTGACAATATAAGGTCCAATTCACTTGGGAGAAAAAAATTCATATTTGATTCTTTCTAGAGTAGTGACGTTCTAATTTTATTTTAATAGTAAATCACCAATATTAAATATGTGTTCTCTTAGATGTTTATTATAGGCACATGTGATACGCTCCTGATAAACATGATGATGTTGAAGAGATTATGCTATGCTCATCTAAAAATTCAAGTTTTTCTAGATGCTTTTGATGAGATTCCTCATCGAGAAGAAAAGTTGTGAAGAGAAATTTGTAAAGAAGGTATTTATACTTTGAGAGGAAAAAATATTTAGATCCATAGACTATCGAGAAAGGAGTATCACCCATAGAATTTTGGATGGTATTCCAATAGGCCTAAAAGGAGAAGGGGAAGTGAATATTCTAATTACTTCCTAATTTGTCAATATTTTTCACAAGGATGTTAGGAAGAGTCTTATTAGTGGCTTCAGCCTAGACATTAGCTTGAGGATAGTAAGGATATGCGAATATGAGCTTAATATTGAAAGAGTTGTAAATATTCTTTAGGTTTTTACTTTTAAAGGAATTTTTTTCCGTGATGATTTTACGAGGAACGTTGAAATGGTACATGATATGTTGATAAACTAAATAAGCCATTTTGGTATCTTTAGTGGAGGTGAGTGGAATGGATTCCACCCATTTGTTGAAGTATTCGGTTGTGTTGATGATATAATAGTGGTGATGTGAGGAATAAGGATTGATGAGGTCAATGAGGTCAATTCCCCATTGTGAGAAAGACCATAGATCTTGAGTCGATTGTAAATCCTGGATAGGAATGCAGATGAGGTTAGATTGTTGTTAGAATTTAATGCACTTCTTAATGTATTCACAATATTCTTGGTTGAGGGTGGGCCAATAATAAACCATGTGAAGAGTATGGTTGAAACAACCAAACCACTAAAACTAATACCACGATACCTTCTGGACTTCTTGGATATCACAGGGTAGATTTATGAGATTTTAGGCATAGTAACAAAATTACATCAAACCCACATTTATAGAGGATGTCATTAAGATAAAATAGTAGTTAGAAAATTGAAGAAATGACCTCATACCGGTTTTGGATAGGATGGAGGGAATTTTGAATTGAGAAAGATAGTCAAATATTTGAGATTACCAAATATCAGATTGGTTAACATCAATATAATTGACATGAGGAAGTTAAGGGACATGAGATGGCTGATTGAGGCGATGAATAATGAAAGAGAGTTTGATTCTTTGTTTTCCCATGGGATGATAGATGTGAGGATACCATAGTTTTGAAAAACTATTGGATAAATGAGGGAAAATTGGATGGTATAGAACTCAAAGGCCTCAAAAAAAAATTCAACGATGTCATTATATTTTTGAAGGACTTGGACACATTGAGCATGAAATTTGTTTCGAGACCTATGATGAGGGCTTACTCATCCCATGTTGTTTATAAATTCAAATTTAATATTATAAATGATTTGGATAGGAGTATCCAAAGGAGGAATAATGATAAACCATTGCTTCCCCTTTTTAACACTTAGATCCGTCAGAAAAAAGTGTTATCCGGAGGGGAGATAATTCATCATCGATGTTATGGATAGACTCATCTAGAAATTGTTTGGGAGGAGGAATATTTTTAGTAAGAAGGGCGTTATTGAGCTAATAATTGATGTATTATACCTTGATTGATATTTGAGAAATGACATCTAGGTCAAACTCAATTATGAGCATGAGTGGTAGATTGATGCGGTCATTATGATAAGGATTAGAGTGCATGGTTTTGAGAGGATGAAAACTAGTGATGACATATGTTTTTTTGTTAATAAGATAGTGATGAAGTTTGGATGTGGTGAAGAAGAGAGAACAACACATCTTTTTATCTTCATTATAATGAGTCTCATAATTGTGAAAATTGCAACTAATATAAGAGATGACTTACCATATTCCTTGCTCATCATGATGCACCAACATTGCACCTAGAGTGTGATCTGAGGAAGATATGCAAAGATAGAAAGGCTCCCTATCATATGAAGGTGTGAGCACTAAAGGGGATAGAAGATACTTCTTGAGATCATTAAATGCCTTTGGAAATCCTCATCCCAATTAAAATCAATGTCTTTGTGAATAATATGATGAATAGGTTGACAACGATCAAAGAGTTATGAGATGAAGAAGAAAACTGATTGAAGTTAGCTCAAGACCTTAATGTGAATTTGCTTTAGATTATAAGGAGGGGGCATCTCAAGGATTACCTTGATTTTTCTAGGGTCAACCTCAATACCCCTAATAGAGACGATAAATCCAAGGATCTTTCTAGTTAAAAATCCAAACACAAACTTGGTGGATTAAGATGAAGAAAGAAGTGGAGAAGACGCATGAACATGATTTTAAGGATGGATAGATTGTCCTCTAGACATTTGATTTACCTAGGATTTCATCGATATTTTCCTCTAAAGTTTTTGGATAATGTCATGGAAGATGTAGGTCATGGCACAATGATAGGTGACACCCAAATTTTTAAACCAAAGGGCATGATGTGATAATAGAAGGTACCCCAAGGGGTGATGAAATAAGTCTTATATTGGTCTTCTAGTGTGATAAGGATTTGATTGTACCCAAAAAATCATCCATAAGAGAAATCATCTTATGGCTTATGGTGAGGTCAATGATCTGATCAATGTTAGGAAGGGGAAATTCATATTTAGGGAAAGAAAGATTTAAATATCGAAAGTCAATATAGATGTAGAGCTTCCTAAAGGCTTCGGGAAGGTATGATGTTGAAACCCATTATGGATAGTCGATAGGTATGATGAAGGTATTTGAGAGGAGGCATGTTAATTCTCTTTGAGAAGGAAGGAAAGAAACATGAGGATGCATGCAAAGAATTTTCTACATAACCGGAATAGTGTTAAGAATGGTAACAATGTTTTGGATGATGATAAAAATATTGAGGCCTAACATGTTGGTGTAGGACCATGAAAAGGATTGAATGTACTTAGAAAGGAAGGTGGTGAAAGAATCAAGTTCTTAAGGATCAAGGGATTGATTGAATTTTAGGATTAAGGGTTCTTGTGTATTCCTTGTATTGATGTCGATGGTGGATTCATTAAGAAGAGTGGATGTGTCAAGAGGTAAGGACTTATGAATATAGGAATCCCCACCCCCATATAGGAAATAATGGAATCATCTTCGATGCATTGAAGAATATCAATGGTAGGGGAATATTCCTCTACCATGTTGGGAAATTGAAGAGGAAGGGACCTAGTTTCACCTTCAAACCGATAAGTGCCTAGTCTCAAAATAATCATGAAGATTAAAAAACAAAAAGAGAGGTACATGTATAATTTCCATATCCATGGACTCATTAGATCTAGAAGAAATGGATGAGGGAAATATGTTCATGGGAGATGGTGATGAAGAAAGCACAAGAGAGTTAGTGGGTTCTTATTTTAAACCCATTCCAAACTTCTCATAGGGTTTACGAGATAGGTCAGTGATAAGATTATGTATACCTTGTTCATAACATCCCATACAAAATCATTTCCATGCACAAAGATGGAGGTAGGTGTAGGAAAAGAATTTATTATATAGGATATCAAATCCATTCGTGTATGGATTAGTGTGAGGTTGAGCATCTACATGAGAGAAATGGTGATTGATGATGCCATAAACAAGATTGGTTTGTATATTTGGTGGACCAAAATAAATTATGTCCTCAATAATTGGTTGATACATAGAATATTTATCAGGTCTACCAAATTGATTAAGTGTGGGAAGGGCATTGAGAATGAGGAGTTGATACTCCCCTTATGAAAGAAACTACAACACATTGTCAATAGAATCATAATTAGGTAGCTTAGATGCAGAGACGGATGAGCTAGTGGATGCTTTGGATGAATCTTATTTAGAGATAAACATGTTGTTTGGTTGATAAGTCATGTGACATGCTTTAAAGGGAGGAAGGTCTATGGGGAGTGTTAGGATTTTCCCCTCATGCTCATATTTTATGTAGTGATGGAGATTATAAGGGACACAATGCATGACATGAATCCATGGTCATCCAAGTAATATATTATACTTGAAACTCCCCTCTAGAATGTAAAATAGATAATGGAGGAGTCTTTCTTAATGATGCGAATGGTAAGGATAAATGATCCCAAAGTGGGGCAATAGTTTTGTTAAAGGCATGAAGGACCATGGGTGATTTAGTGACAACAGAGTTAGGAAGCTTGAGTTGATCAAATGTATGGGAGGATACGATGTTAATGTTGGATCCATTATCTATCATTAAACATCATATGAATGTATCATTGATATGAAAAATGATGAAAAGAGGAGATCTTTATCTTCAAGTGAGATATTGGGAATTTCAAATTCATCAAAAGAGATGGTGAAAGAATCTATGATAGTTACAACAAGGGCCCCGAAAGGTTGAGTCTCATCGTTGGTGATAGGAATACATTGTATAACATTAATGATATCTTGTCTATGATTGGGGGAGCTTTGGATGAACTCATAGAGTGACATATTAACATGATCTTGATCGATCTATTTTACAATACTTTTTCATAGTAGCATGTTTTCGGGTATGTGGGGAAGTTAAGATAGATACCTTGGCTTTTGAATAAGATGAAGGAGGGGATTTCTAGATGGAGTGGTGATGAAAATTGTAGGCTTAGGTTGAGTAGGGGGTTGAGAATCATGAGGACGAGAGCACATGGTGATATGAATGACATCAATAAATAGAGGGCAACCTTATTTGGATGAAGTAGTTCTTGGAGGGGGTTTGATGGAGGTTTTATATGAAGAAGATGATTTGGAAGTCTTGTGGGAAGAGGATTTGATTGACATATGGTGATTAGATGCGGGTGAACTAGTATATGGAAGAGGATGATATTCTTAAATGTGAAGATTGTCATCCTATATAAGATTGTGGATAAGGGTTTTAATATCCCTACAATTATCAGTATCATATCCATGGGTGTGATGATAGGCACATATGACATTAGGGTAAAACCATGTGTGTTTTTTTCCACATGATTCGAAGGACTGACTTGAGGAAGAGTGATGCAAGATTCTTGGATGAGACATTTAAATATTTCAGTGTATAACCCAAAGGGGTTCTCAATGAGGATTTTGTGCATATTGTATATGAATTATATTTGGGAGTAGTAGATGAAGGTAAGAGAGGTGTTTTAATTTTATGAGGTCTTATGGGCACCTTTCATTATAATTTGGTCTTGAAAGAAGGGGGGATGGATGGTTGTGATTCTGATTTAGATTTAGGAGGAAGAATAGGCTACTTTGATTTTGATTTATTGATTATACGGGATTTAGATGAAATTCCCAGCCCTAAAATAGATGGAGGAACTCCTAGGATTGATGATGAGACTTTAAATTTATTAGAGTGATGGGGTTTAGGAGGATGTAGCTCCAAATTTTAATGTGCAAGTGTGAGAAATATCTTATTAGGATTGTCAAGGTTGTTAGATTTTTGTCATGAATTTTTTCCCTTAGTGGGGATGACAATGATCTCTATAGGGGGGTGGTCCTTAGAGGTGGAATTGAATGGTTTTTATGTAGCTTTTGTTGTAGATATGGGGGTTAAAGGTGAAGGTTATTTAATAATAGAGGTTATATAGTATTAAGAAGTCATGGATTTTGAGGATTTTAGAGTTGTTGATGTGGTTGTTGTTGAAGATGTGAATGAGATGGGGGATTGTTTTTTATTATATGAGGGGAGAGGTTAATTTTTGGGTTCAGATGTTGATGTTGGAGTGGTTATAACTATAGGTTGTGTTTTAGGTATGGATATGGAAGTGGATATAGATGTAGGGCTATGTGAGGAGGATGTTATGATAAATGTTGGGGTAGTTGTGGATAGGGATCTAGATTTAATTTTGTAGATATGGATGAAGAAGTATATGTGATGAAGTAGGCATAAGTGGAATAGTAGATGTAACTATGATAGATGTTGAAGTAGGTATGGATGTAGAAAAAACTATAGATGGGGGAGGAGATAAATTAATAGAAATGGGTGTGGTAGATGAAGGAATGGTGGGTGTAAGTGATGATGTCAATTCTTGGCTTAAATTATTGATCGTATGGGCATTGGTTTCTTGAGATGTAGGAAAAGTATTTTGATTATATGGTGGATGGTTGGAGAAGAGATGTTGTTTGAAGACATCAAGAGGTTAATTAGGATGTGCATTAGGTTTATCCAATTGAATGTCACCATGATCTATGAGCCATTTTGTAATATATTTGAAGGTATGACACTTCTCAATGTCTTGACCACAAAATTTTTGGTACTTACAATATTTATCCTCGTGATACCATGTGTGATTAGGTCACGAGTCATCAATGGGTTGGATAAGAGGAAGTTGGATGAGATGCACAACCATTACCTTGTCAAAAATAGAACTATAATATTCCCAAGAGGGGTATAGTTGGGAGTTGATCTAGGAGATATTTTTGGAGGCTCTATGTGGGATGTGGACATGGAAGAATATTTGAATACAATGGTGTTGGCTGCATTTTTAGATTTTTCACCATGATTAGATGACTTGGTGAATTTAGATTTTGGTTTTTTGGATCATAGTTTGACATGGCCTTTATCAAGGGTGGAGTTCAAGTTTACAGCCATGGTGAATTCCTCCTCAAAAGTTTGTAAGGATTGGATATGAAGATTTGATGAAATATGCTTCGCACATGACCGTGAAAATAATTTGATTAGCTCGGTCTATGGAAGAGAGAAGGATAATTGATTGATTATGCCACACCACCTGGTACTAAATATATGATAGATTTGTCGTCAAATTATTTAATGGCATAAAGGTTTGTAATGGTGATTTTATGAGAAATTTTAATAGAAATTTTCTCTAAGAATAGTTGTGTGATTTGGGTGAAGGAGAATAAAGAATGTTGGGGAATGACATTATACCAATCCAAAGTGGGTCCAACCAATGACATAGGGATCATATGGATCATATTATCTTAATCGTGAACAATAATCTAACATGTGTGCCTAAATGCATGAAGATGCTACTTTGGATCCTCTTTAATGTTAAAATTATAAAATTGTGAAGTTCCCAGTGTGGAGGATAAGATTTTACATAAACCGAAGGGTTGATGGGCTCTTTGGAAATCTGTTCATAAGATAAGGTGGTTTTAGAACCAAAAGTAGAAGCTTTAAGACTACCATCCTACTTAGTAAGTTGTGAATAATGTCATTGGATGTATGGGGATGAGATATTGATGGATGATATTATGGGATATAAGAAGTAGATGGGTGAGGTTACGGATGGGATTGATATGATTGGGGATGAGTAGGTGTTTGTGGAGGTTGTTGATAAGGGGAATATTGTTGAAAGGTTTTGATTGAGTTGGTCAGAGATAGGATGTTTTTGGGAGATAGGGATGTAATTATGTAGATAATATTACATCTGTTGTTGAGAGATGGGGATATTAGATTTATTTTTCATGGGATGAGTGGGGATGTAAGTATGGGGTGGTTGAGATGTTTTGGTACATTGATTAGGGAATATGTGGTGAAAGGCACTCTGGAGTGTAGGTTGGAAAGTTTGGGTAGACTTGTAAGGTGGGGTTGTTGCGAGGTGATAATGTTTGCATGGACTTGGGATGTATATATACTTTTTGAAGTTTGATCATGTTTTTCGGGTAGTGGAGGAAGTAGATGGGATTCTTAGAAATTTTGGGTAGGGTCACTAATGATTACAAGTGGATGAGGAAGTGATGGGGATAAAATAAGTGGTTGTGGTGTTGATGTAGCGAATATTATGAGGAATGGAAACCACTAGTTGAGTGGATTGATGATTTTGGGGAATGTAAAGGAATATTGATGGGAGCCAAGTTCAAAGTTACACCATGGCAAGTTCATTCATAGATATTGGGAAGAAAAAAATGATTTGAGAGGTGAGGACTTGATTGGAGTCAGGATCAAAGTGATAAGCATAGATTTGTTAAAGATGGGTTCTTGATGGGAAGTTTGGCGAACTTACAAAGAAGATACTCATGAAGAGAAATAGGGTTAGTGTCTATGAGTTTCGTAACTAAAAGGATCTATGAGGCATAAGGGGAGGCCCAAAGGTCTCTAAGGAAGTAGTAGATGGGGTTGTAGTTGGTCTAGAAGGACAAAAATATAGGTGTTAGTATTAACATGGGGGTTGGTTTGGATAGCTTGAGATTCATGGAGAGGAGCAATGGAAACCATAGGTTGTGTAACCAAAGAAGTGACCAAGGGGGTGGAAGAGATAATGGAAAGAGTTGAATTTTTGAGAAGCCATGTTGGAAATGGGATGTTGTTGGATGATGTTATTTGTTCCATTTTTTTTTTAGAATGGGTGATAATGGGCATGAAACAACAAACAAGAAATTATGTTGATTTTTAATATTTCAAACAAGTCACACAACAAAGTGTTAATTATATTACTTATTATAACATGTGAAAAACAAAACTAAATGGTATCAAAAGGAACCTAAGAACTCGCCACACTAAGGATGGTTTTAGGTTATGACATCATCAATATACCCAAAGGTACGTGAGGCTCAAATATATGATAAATACTAGTATGGGGCCTTATATTGGGGCCTACCCCCGCATTTCACACACCACAAAGTGATAAGGGTGTCGAAAGCTTAAAAATATACCGATAGTCTAAAAATTTATAACGTGGCTAGAACACTGTTTTCGATGACTTTAAGTTCCAAAGTGAAATATGGAGTTCGATGAAATCAAGAAAATAAATAAATGAGAGAGATGCAAAAATATAAAATAGGGAAAATAAGAATACTTGGATAATGCTATTTTCCTTTTTAATTTTTTTATTTTTATAAAATGCATTGTTGATCCAAGAAATTAATACACAATGCACACAAGTAGGAAAAGCTCCCACTTGTGAATTTAGTAGAAAGAGAAAGAAATGGAAAATGAAAATGGAAAGAAAAATAATGAAAGAACTCACCAAAGAAGGGTGGGTCCCACCAGGTGTGCCAGAATGTTGACCGAATTTTCTCGCTCATGTTTCATATTAGTGAAATGGTAATAAATAAAATAAGAAACTCTAATAATGAGAGGGTTTAAGGATATCTCTTCATAAGGTTACACTGGATACATACACAAAAGATACTCCTCATAACAAGCTTTATTACCTACATAAAAAGATAAACTCAACAAGAAAATGATTAGTAGATAGGAGGGTGGTTTTCCTAGTAACGTCAGTCCCGAGAAGTGAAAAATTCCTAGGATGGATGTCAACCCACTTTGATAAAATATAAATAAGGCGGTAACAGATAAATGATAAGATGCATCAAAATTTGAACTAAAACAAAAAATCTAAAAAGTGTTAGATAAGATAGAATGCATATCTGATAACAGTGAATGATGAAAACTTAACCAAACCTAAATGGGTCAACAGTGACCCGAGACTTCTATGCATAGTTGATGGCGATTGGAAGATTTAAATGAGTGATATGAAGTTTATCTAGGACTGATCTTATACTTGGATATTACAGAGGATATTTATATGATTAAAATATAAAGGATGCAAGAAAATTGTTGAATATGATGAGAAAAATGATGGCTACAAGCTAGCTTGATGGCCAATGGGATGGTTCAATGGTGACTCAAGTTATGAGGAAGATGATATCTAGAGAAATAAGTGTGTAGAATGGAAATATTGAGAGATATGAGGGACTGTAATATCAAAAAAGAGATAAATGACAGGATGGATGAAAGATAATAAGACAAATGTCAATCGGGTTGATGGTGACTGTGTAAATTCTACAACAAATCGAGAAGGGATCTAGGGTATGATGTATGGAAAGGGATGGAAAAATGAGCTACAGAGAGAGAATTATGATGGTTGATGCAAGCGCAGAGTTTAAAGGTGACTGGTAAACCTACAAGGATGATGCAAAAGAGAGATATAATGATAAAAGATGGTCTAAGCTAGCTCAAAATCTCTAAGATCTTAAAAATAACATGCAAGGTATTTAAAATAACACCAATATGATATCTCCAACTCTAAATAAGAGAGAAACACAAAAAAAAAACGTAATAAATCTCAAGATATAAAAATTACATCCTCATGTGAGGAGGTTTATATAAGTGTACTTATAGGTTTTCTGGTGACTCGATAGACCCTCTATTTGGGTAGTGGAGATGTGATAAACTCGATGCAAAAAAGGGGCCTAAAGGGGTAAAATTAGGGAGTTTAGTGGCTAATGTGATTTAGGGTTGCTTAGGGAAGATAAAATGTGGTTGGGGGATAGGAATGCATTGAATGAGGGTAGATATGAACCTTGCGATTATAAAAAAGGATACTTAGGGAGGGTAAAAGGAATAAATGAGGTTTAGGGATAATAAATGGGATGTGGATAGGATAATAAATATGATTAGGGATTAAGGGTAAATTAGAGGAAATAAAATAGAGGATCGGATAAGATGGGAAATTCAAATAAATAGGATTTAGGAGGGAAAGGGGAATTCTAATAGGAAGAGAGATATGTATGTGCAAGATGGTGAAGGGAAGAAAACATGAGGTGAAGGACAAGGGATACCAAAATTTTTTTGTCTATAATGATGTGGTCAAAATCACCGGAGTCAATGATGCAATTATTTAGTTTCTATCCATTGACCAACAAGGCTTTGTAGAAAGGTTCTACCTTCTTAGAGTTGGAGGGTGTGAAGGTGAGATAGTTCATAGAAGGAGTGGAATGAGAGGCATGAGGTATTTCTTTGGTATTGGCATAGTTATAACATGAAATATAACTAATTCCTTTGATATACTTAATAAGCCTATTGAATTCCGTGGGATGGGTTTTCAAGTATTCATACTCGAAATTTGCACTTTAGATTTTTGCAATAATCAATGAAATAAAAATATGAGGAAGTGGTAGGAACATCAAGGATTTTGGAAGATTTTACATGGATGTTTTTGGGATTAAAAAAATATATTTTTCAAGGTAATTTTAATGAGACTACTTTGAAGAGGTAGAAGGATTATGAGTTGAATTAGTGTCATGCTTCTTCTTCACTAACCCCGTGGAAGAGGACTTTGATTATTCTCCTTTTGTTGTTGTTTTTCGTGGATTTTTATTTGAGGATTCGATTAATTGGATTAGGAAACTAATGAAGATCCTAATTTCTCCTTTTGTGACCAAGTGAATACTACATAGAGCTTAGGTTCTTCAATATATTCATCTCAGTGCGAATTCAAAGAATATAATCCTAGAAAATTCTTCTTCTCCTTCCTCTTCAATTTCTGATTCAAAAACTTCTTCTCATCCATCTTCATTGGCCTTGCATATTACATTTACTGGTGGATCCTCCAAGGGAAGCCTTTGGGGGATCCTACAATCTACTTCCTATTCCTGTTTTGGATGAGATACTCATTGAGAAACTTCCTTGTTCAACATTGTCAAGGCATTTAGCCAAATTTTGCAACAATGGATCAGATCTCTCATCTTTGGAACATTTGGCTTTATCTTTTATTGAAGGATTCTTGATCTTCCTTGACATGATTAGGTCATCTTCCACTCCAATATCAAGTTCTTAATCGTTATCCGAATTGTTTGGTAGAACTCTCCGTAGAATTAAACTAACTTCAAGAAACTAGAAATTCATGAAGAACATTATTGTATTATTTACGATATGATGGGAAACAGTGGGAATCTTATTTATCAGCTTGTTTAACTTTTTCATGAAGTCTCTCATGGTCTCTTGCATTTCTTTCTTCATGTGAGTAATTTTAGCAAGGAGGGCATCAATATATTTGGTAGTTTTGAATATTTCTTAAAACTTTTTTTTATATCCTCCCAATTAGAAATCAAGAAAGATTGTAAGTAGTAGAACCATACCATAGTGGTATCTTGTAACTTTTCCATGAAAAAATCCACTACAACATCTTCGTGTTGAACTCCAAGGATTCCACATGTTGTGATGAATGATGTAATATGATATTTAGGATGTTACTTTCCATCTCCATAGAATTTTGGGAAGGTTTTTCTTTATTCTTTTGGAATTTCATAAAGTTTATGGGGAAAGCCAATGGACCAATGTTTTTTCCCCATGGTATTAGTGTTTTTGCTTCCATTTCCTCTTTTCTTTCTTCTTCTAGTTCTTATTCTATTTATCCTTCAAGAGGAATGAGGACTTGTGGTTTGAAAATTTGTTCTTTAGTATGAATTTTAGAGGATTTCCAGTAATGTGTCTTCTTATCGATACAATGGGAAGTCTAAAAATATATCTTTATTGCACCTCAAATGCAAGATCAACAACCTTACTTGCATGATGAGATTGGGTGTACCTTCTTTATGCTAATTTTTCTCAAGTACTTAGAAAGGAAAGAAACTTGAAAAGTGCATATTTCATGAAAAGGATTGCAACAAGGATTTTGAATACATAGTATTTTTCATTTTTAAGTTTTTATGGATTTTGCAATATCTTATTTTTTATATTTACAAAGATCTTTAAGAGTGCACAAGGGCAGATTTATCCCTAGTAGAGTCACCAAAATTTGTTGGTGAAATAATTTTTCATGTTGAAAATTATGTGTTTTCACCAACTATCATGGGGCTATGCCCCTCCTCCTTCTTATGTATGGGGAGGCTCCTGTTATTGAATTTAAATTTATGCCAATTTTGTGAGTGGGAAAATAAGTCAAGGATCACACAGGAAAACTTCATTGAACTCAGGAAAATGATTGCACCTAGTACAAGGAGCAATGTGTAGATGTAAGGGCTAAAGGAGAGAAAATAAGAAATATAATGTTATTATTGTGAGTAGGAACTAGCATATTTTAGAAACAAAAACTGGAGTAGGTCCACCTTCAATTAGACGAAAGTAACAATATTGGTAATTAGTGATACTAAAAACTAGAGGCATGCATTTGTTTAGATTCATAAATCAAGGACACCAAGTTCCTTCCTAGTTATTCAAGATCACTATGCTTGTAAAGTTTCATAAAATAAATATTACAAGAAAACATAAGAAAAGGAAATGGAATAAATGTATCTTTTATTTCTTGTGTAAATGTGAGACAAAGCTTCACAATCTATAACAATCAAAATTTTTACAAAAAGAATAGTTTTCAAGATCCTTTAGAATGGAATAGCCATTCAAATTTATAGCATTACACATTACCTTCTCATCTAACCCCACATGAATCTTCATGTTCTCATTCCACTTGTGACCTTACATATTCCTAGAAATACATAAATCAAGTACTACTCTTCTAATTTGAGACAAGATTTTTTACATTTTACAAATAGTTTATCATCACTTAAGTGAATAGTTAAAAATACCATGAATACATGCAACAAAGAATTAGAGTGGGGGAGAGAAGAGGAGGAATGAAGAGAGGAGAATAAGTGATTTGAATGATTTTTTTTTTTGTGTAAAAGAACTTGTTGATGTGATGCATGGTGATCGAATATCCTCCTTCTACAAGATGCATTGATAACTCAAAATTCTAAATGAGTGTTTAGGAACATTATTTTGAGACCTCCCAATGTGATCTTGAGATAACCATGAGCATCACTTATGATGGTCCCTTCTTGATCATACAGTGAGAGTGAGGATCACTCTCTTTCTCCTTAGGCTTTCACAAGTGACTCCAATGGTCATGAGGGACAACTCCATGGTGCTCAAACTCCTTGATGTTTTTCCTTCACTTACTAAAAAAATTCCATCATAAAAATGAAGGGGATGGACCCTAAATTTATTTCTTGAGAATAAGTCTCTAGTTGGAATGATCTCAATTTTCATGTGTCTCCTCATGGAAAAAGGATGAGCTCTTGACTAGATCACTTGACTTGGCTAGCTCAATTAGCTCACCCAACTCAACTCGACTAGCTCACCGGAGAGATGATGGTGGATTAAGACCTGGTGATTCTTTATCTAGGGTTTCAATGTATTCCTTATCCCTATTTGAGCTCTTTTTCAACTGCACAATGCCTTTGAATTTCACCTATTTCCCCTCGATATACCCTACCTTGCTACTTGACACAATTATGATCAGAATGATACTTCAGGATCCATGTGGAGGGTTGATTATATAATTTGAGCTATGAGAAAAATTTACCACCAAGTGAGGATGGAATAAAGCATCAGGATGAGAGAAAATGGAACCAACTACAACTTTCTTCCATGAAAACTAGAAACTTTCTATTTTTAGCAGTAGGCCCGGGAGTCTGCTATTTTGTAAATTTTTCCCTTTTTTATCAAATTTGATCTTACGAATATATTAACATAATCATTTAACCTTCACTAATGGTACTTTACCATTTTTAGTAAATTTCTATTTTATGCAAGTTACTTTTTCCAAACTCATTATTTGGGAAAATTGCCAATTTTTCCTTGTTTTTGTTTTGCACCATTTTTAAGTGTTCTAAGTGATTATATTTTGGTTTTTGAGGGGATTACTATATTTAATAATATACTATGTAGAAAAATTTATATTTTTATAATGTACATGTACCATTTTCTTCTTGTGACGAAAACACCATCATTGGATTTGGCTCAGCTTCGTGGTCTCATGCTCGAATTTTCGTTGTGATCCTTTGGTTGCAAATCAACAAATTAAATTATAGAGAACAATTTTCAGGTTTTATATTGTTTAAAGGTATCCATTAATCAATTATTTAAGTTACATTGATCATAGGGATTTCTGGAAGAATAAAACTCGGTTTGAACATTGGCGCAATCAAGTTTTGGGATGAAGAACTATGAGAAAAGATTCATTGTTCGCAATCATGGATGGATATAGAAAGTGATGGGAAGCATATCATGTGTTTTCTAATGAATTTTCAGGTTACATAGCTTTAATAAGGAATTCAATTTTGAATAGGGTGAAGAAAAACGCTTGATAGTTAATTGTTTTATGACTTTGAGTTACCCTACAGCTAGTTTAGTTCACAGAGAGGAAGCAACTCATGTTTTGAAAACTAGAGTTTGAAATGTATTGGAATGGGGAAAAAAAAATTCCCCTATTTCTCCATGGGAATGGGGACAAGATGTGTAAGAAAATTATCCTCAAGGAAACAGTGCCACTTTTTAAGTTGTGGTGGAATGAGAGGGAGATGGAGAAAACAAGCATTAAGCACACAGGGAATTAGGTCCTGGGTCACATGAAGAACTTGAAGATGGTATAAAGAGGAGTGATTTTTGTGTTCTCTATTTCCCATTTGTATTGGGGAAAATAATTGCAAGATAATTTTCCTCAACCTGATCATGCTAAGTGTCATTGCGTGATGCAATATTGGGAAAAAGGGTTTTAACCAATAAAGCACTCTTGGGGCTGAAATTTGGTTTTTGGGGGACCAGAGAGGATACCTAAAGAGAGGAAAAATTTTGGGTCCCTTTTTGAAAGGGAAAAGAGGGACATAAAATTCCCCCATGATCCAATATGTGACATGTGTCACTCAAAAAATTGACTAAGTACGAGCAACACACCTCTATAAGAGAGAACTTGACGAAGTGATTCCCGAGCTATAAAAGGTATTTTCACATTAATTTTATATTATTTTTACTCCCATGACCATTTCAAGAACAATGGAATAGGTTTCATGACTTGATTCATCTTGAATCTCTAAAAGTGGTCCCCTTTTTCTTCGAGACAATAAGGTTGTTTGCGAAGGATGAGTTGCCTTGAGAAGCCATTGGGGCTTGTAAAATATGTGATGAATCAACCATGTAGGAAATTATTTAATATTTTAAATTCCTATTTTAATTCCTCCTAAATAATTATGGAGCTCCTGTAATCACCTAATGAATCTTAGGTTCTAGTTTTGACTTCATTTTCCTTACTCCTAAAAAAACCACTTTCATATCGGTTATTCCCAAACCTCAAAAATTTCCCTAAATATTCCAAAATTTATTCTAAAACATTAATAAATCTTTAATACCACCTCTGGATGATTTTAATCCTTTAAAAATTTCCCGAGGGATGCAAACATGTCGTGAAACAACAAAAATTACCTTTTAGGCCTTCCGAAGACTAGCCTTTTGGAAGCAATTTACTAAATGAGATGAATGACCTTGTTAAAAAATTTAAAACAATTGAAAATAATTTTTAATCATATTTTAATTTTTACTAGTTCAATATGATCATGACACAAAATAAAAATTAATTAGGGAGGGGGAATTGGGAAGACTCGGGAGCAAATTTTTGAATTTGGCTTAGTTTTCATGCTTGAAAGTTTGAATTTTTGAGCTAGAAAAAATGCATGACAAGATGCATAGATGGTATTTTTATCTAAATTTGTCAAATATTACCCAATCTTGTAAAGGGTATAATAATATTTTTGTGTGAATATTTTAATTCATTATTAGCTAGGATATTTTTCATCCTTGTAAGCATTGTATTATAACACAAAACAGAGGAGTTAAGAGGTTTGGTAGGCCCTTGTCATATTTGATCCAATTCTGCATAAGAAATATTTCACAATATTGATGGATGACTATACCAAAAATGAATTTTATAAAGTAGTAAATGTGCACATAAATTAAGTGGGGAGTGTAAAATTGCTATAATGTTAATTCCTTATGTCTTTAGGGGAAAATATTTGCAAGCACAATATAATTAGAATAATAATTGAAACAAGAAACATCAAATGAGTGAATATGATCAATGGGATCCCATTTTCCATCATATACGAGAGATTTAGTAACAATAAAACCAACAGATAATAGATAAACAACCAAATTGGGTGTAAGGGGCTTATGAAGTAACTATATGGAATCCATAACATTTGCTAAAGAGGATGCACCTTATTGCAGAATATCACGATTTGATCTTATAAAGTATGAAAAAGGGATTCAATAGCTTGTGTGTAAGAATAAGATGTAAGTGAACCATGAAATTATATGTGGGATGCATGGTAATAATCATGGTTGTAGGAATATATATATATATATATATATATGGGGTGATCCTAAAGGGGTAGGAACCATGGAAGTGGGAAAAATAGATGTTAGAGTGTGCGATAATGAAACATGTTTAATTTGATCTTGTGTAGAATAAAGTAGAAGATCAATATTATAGTGATTATTTTATAAAAATTGATCAAATTATTGGTCATCCTCGTTAGATATACCTTAATCATGTTATTGAAGGTGAGAATTGTATCATTAGGCTTGAAAATGGTTAGAAATTATAGTAAATGAAGCATTAGAAAGTATATTATTTCCTAGATTATTAGAATGATGATGGGGGAAGAAAGAGGAAGTGAAACATCATGAATGGAACATTCTATACGATCATAATTGATTATGACTATATTCATTGATATAGGGACATTATGAGGTGGTGTCATATGATAATAAGTGATTAGAAAATTGGCATGTTCTTTGTTAGGAAGGGTGTTTCTAAGAGCATTGTCACAATAAGAAACATTAGGTGTATCGATAGGAGTATGTGGAATTAATAGATCATTAGTGATTATTGGCTTGAGGGGGTGGTACTAAATTTCATTTGGTGGAAAAACTCATGGAGCATAGAATTTTAAAATAAATTTGGTTAGAAATTAGGATGGATTATTGGTCCAAGTCGAAAATAAATATAGAGTGACCATGACATAGTAGGCATGATGATAAACGAAAGAAAGCACAAACGTAGAAAAATAATCATATACCTAGATAGAAACCCTAAATCAGCTAAGGTTTAGAGATCAACATTCCTAATACTCAATAAACTAAGAAGATCCTAGATTAGGTGAACGTTTTAATAAAATTAGGTTCAAAAAAATGTTTAACCCTTAATTATATTTTATATGGATTTAATTAGGTGTTGAAAATATTATGAGTTGACCATTGATCTTTTAAAGATGTTACAATATAAACACTAACTCACATTTATAAATTAGATCAAGTAGATATAATTAACACACACATATCAACCTAATATGTAATGGAAAGCTAAAAATAGATGTATGAATGAACTTATCTACTTGCAAGTTATTTTTTGAGAGATCTGGACTTGACAAGAGAGAAACTGGGAGATCTAAACATGGATAGCCTTCGCAAGTCGGAACTATAACTATAAATGCATCTCGGTTAAATATCGTACCATTATTTTAGGACCATACCATAAGTTCTATCCCCTTTTTATGGTATTTTACCTTATTTGAATCATACTCTATAACTTTCTAGATAGCTCACCTTCATGGATTTGTTTTTCACTTTGTCAAATCCTATTTTTTATACATGCACTAAGGATCTTTGAATAAACTAAACATCACCTTAAACAAAACTTATGGATGAAAATTCCTAAAAAAAACATTATAAGGGTTTTGGGTACCCCTATGCAATGTTGACATTGGCATTACTATGAGTATGCCTCAAACCACACGAAATTATCTACTTAGCATGTGATATCTAGATAGATACATCAAATTTAGCATTTTCTTTGACCATGATTGTTTTGACTTTTCTCTTTCTTAAAAACTTGCAAAGAGGATGTTTTGAAGTTTTTATGTGAGGGATATGGCTTCTTTGACCTAGTTTGTAGCTTTAAAACTAATGTGGGTACTTCCCTAATGATTGTAGATGTGTAATTCCAAAATTTAGGGAGCTTTAGATGCCTTTTACAAGTGTATGAAGTGAGTTCCCTAGTGAATTTCCTTAAAAGTTATAGGTTATAAAATGAGTTAGTGTTTAATTTCTTATAGAGGGATCCATAGATGATTTTTATAAGAAAAGTTGACCCATACAAAGTATAAGATGTAATGAAATATTTCAACTAGAAAGTGTAATTGGAATACATGTCGGCCCAAGACCATAAAAGTAGGCTAGAATCAAATGTATGATCTTGACCAAAATACATGATCCTAACATGGATTAAAGAATGTGCCAAAAAAATTTGGAGCTGGTAAATTAATTTCTATCTATTTATTTTGAGCATTTTATTCTTAGGATGTGCTAGCATGTTAGCATACAAGGATAAACGAGTTAAATAATGGACCTAGTAAATTGTTATGAATGAACGGATAAGTTGTAATTATCATAACCAGAGTGCATATTCAAATAAATGGTTTCCAAAGAGAAAATTACCAAATTTTAGTGTCTACAAACCCAAAAGTGATGTTGAGAAAACACCAACCATTGTCAAATTAATGAAATGACCATATCTCAAAATAGAATTTTAATTTCACAAAATTAATATAAATAATTTATGATCTTATTATGTGCAAGAAAAACCTCCAAGGATTTTTTTTTTTTTAAAGTTTAAGTTTTTAATTATTTCGAACTACTAAACATAGTAATTTTGAAATTATAACAATGTGCTAAAATTTTGGGAAAAAAGATATTTTCATTAAATGATTAAAAATTAATAATAACCTCTAATGAATTTGAATGCAAAGATGTTATGTTTGATATATGTAAATAAAGGTAAATTGGTAAGTAGGAGCCCTAAAAAGAGACCCAAATGGTATAATCAACCATAATACCCTAACGAAAATTTAAAAAATTAGTTTAAGGTTAGGAAATATGTTTAAATTTGAATACAAACCCTAGAAAACTCTATAGTTTTGAAACCAAGTAGGAAGGATAAGTCGACGAAACTAAGGTTTTATCATGAGGCAAGTTCACTAAAATGTTTACACCCTTTTCGATTAAGACAAATTTTAATATAATATCTTTAGTGAATTAAATTTACTCTAAGTGAATGTAGGGGTTAGATAGACATAGATATTTTGTTTAATTAACTTATAACATTATTTATTTAATATCAAAAAAAAATCTAAACACTCACAAAAAGGTATAAACTTGAAAATAGAAGAAGATTAGGGAACTTATCTATTTGCATATGATTCTAGGAAGTTCTAGGAATGTGCAACACTAGAAAAAAGATATCTAAACCTGGAGGAGATTTGAAAATGGAACTATAACTACAAATTATCTTGGTGAAGGATCATACAAATATTCTATGATTATATCGGACATTGTTCACCCTTTTGTATAATATTGGACATGATTTGTTTCGATTCTACAACTTTTTTGTTTGTAATATTCTTAGATTTATCTATCATTTTCAAATACTAGTTATTGATAATGCAGCTAGGGTCTTTAAACATACTTGAACATCATTTCAAACTCTAGCCATGGATGAAGTGTCTTGAAAATTAAACATTAGTTTGGTTATGAGCACCCTCATGTACCACTGACATTAAGCACTACTCGAAGATGTGTCAAAACACATGTTTTTATCCACCTAACATGTGATATCTAAATATATCAAAAAATATAGAAACTTATTTGAAAATACTAGTTTTGACTTTAGATCTTGCTAAAATACTTGGACGAGGGATGTTTGAGTGGTTAAAAATAAGAGAAGATGTTGTCTTGACTTGGTAGTAAGATTCATACACGATGTGGTTATTTCCCTAATGACTATGTATGTGTTATTATGATATTTAAGGAGTTGTGAGTTCCATTTTCAAGCTTAGGAAGTGAGTTTATAAAGGTATTTCCATATGATTTCTAGTGTTTTATTACTTATATAGTGCTTTGAATATGATTTATCTAATTAAACCGAGTAGACCCATATGAAGAAGAAGACCTAATGAAATATAGGATTTTGAAATAAAATTTGCAATAAATTGCAATCCAAGACCATACAAGTTAGCCATAAATGGGTATAAAATCTTGGAAAGTTGTACGGACCTACCCTAAGGTATAAAATATAGAATATGAAGTTTGGAACTTGTTCCTTGGTGTCTTACTTATGGATCTAATGGATTTTTCTCTCATTTTTTTGAAATATTAGTGTGCGAGGATAAACAAGATTAAAAAGATACCTCAAAAAATTCTAAGTGGGAATAGACAGATGGTATTTATTATAAAAGAGTTCATTAACAAATCAAGTGTTGTTAAAGTGTAAATTTCCAAATTTTAGTGTCTACAATAGACATAGTAATAATTTGAAGATGAATATTAGGTTCCCCTAATGAAATAATCATTATATATGTGGTAATAGTAGATGTAAAAATTCTATAAACTAGGATATTAAGATCTACTATAGAGGATATGATATTATTCTTCAGTTGGTCTTGGGTGTTATAGAGAAAATGTCAATATTATCAAGATGTTCTTACAAAAATCATGTTAGAACATTTCATCATAAAAAATTTACTATCATATTTATTATGAGAACCTTCACCTTGTATCTTTATTAGTAAAAATTATGAATATAGAATGAGAAAAATATTGGTCCAATATAATTAGTATCCTTGTAAGATTTAGGTATGGTAGCATCAAAGTGTATGTCGCTATAAATAGAATCAAAATATGGTTCCCGTCCTCACATGAAGTAGGATCATGGAAATGATTTAAGGGATGGTAGATTCTACCATATAAAGGTTGGTAACCCTTTGTATTGAGATAGAGATTTTGGTAATGATAATGATCTATGGCATCTTGAATTAGAAGAAACCACAATCATAAATAAAACACCCTAGTGCCACTAGGGTTTGAGAAATAAAGTTTATTCAAATATTAAGTGTAATGAAATTAGTTAGATGTATCTAAATATAATCAATAATATATCACAAAATAATACTAAAATATAGAAAAATGATCATAATATGCAAGTATAATGACTTATCCACTTCGAGGGGGCAGCCTAAAAACCATAGAATAAGACTAAAGTGTTTAATATAATGATAATATCCTACTCTCTAACTCCTATATATACCTTATTATACTATCCTAAGACCTAAGGCTGGCCTACTAAGTATATGAAATAATTAATAAATATTATATGACATGACAAGATATTATGTTAGCCACATGTTGGCTATCCATATCCCAATATATGACCTAGGGTTAAGGGCGTAGCATGCCCCTCCCCTTAAAAGAAACATTGTCCCCAATGTTGACAATTTTGGAGGCTTCTTCACACAAGTGTAGTCCTCAATGTCAATTATCTCTGAATTTTGGTGCAAGAAATATTCATCCTCTCATGTTGTCACTACATTTTTATTCTTCCACTTGATTAGATACTCAATAATTACTCTCCACTTCACCTTCTGTATTTGAAGAATTTCCTCATGTTCTAAACCAATTTGGCCTTCTTTATCCAACATAAGTAACTCTATCTAGGATGAAATTTTTTCCAAACCACAAGTATAATCAACTTACAATTAACAAAAATATATCAATAACTTATAATTTTGTGTCTTCGAGACATTCAAAGGACCCTGGTGAAGCTCAGTGTTTTTCCTTCACTTTCCTGAAGCACTTGCATAAGCTTATCCATTCATATGTTTATCTTCCAGTGAACTTCACGTCCTAAAAAATGTCATGAAAAATCAAAAATCATAAAATAAGGTATGAAACAAACACATCACAAGATTTTAGACAACTTTCTATTTTACACCAAGATCCTAAATTTCTCCAAGTATATCAAAATCACATTTCTCAAAAACTACTCTATTATCTTCTAGTAGACATTCATTGGACTTCACCATTTTAAATAAAAACTCATCTATTTATAAGTTTGGTGACCCCTATCACCCAATGTTGGGGGCTATATTTTGTAACAATGTGGTTGGGGGTTGAACTACCCCAACCAGCATTGATGCATTTTAATCCATCTTGGGACTTAGTCCCACATTTTTCAGATGATAATATTTGTTGGGTTTAATATCTATTTGAATGGTACATTGAAGTGGCTTTGTCCACTTATGTGTTTTTTCCACATTTAGTTAGTGGTTTTTTTCCACGTATGGCTTGGTCGATGAATGTTTGGCTACATTGGGCACACATGTGGGCATGGGTGGCTATGTATGGTTGATCCGTCGAGTTGTTTGTTTGATTCTAGAGTTATAGACTGCTGTTGCACCCAATGTAAAATATAGCCCGATCGGTGGGCGATCTTACCCAACAACTTGGCAAAGTGACATGTATGTAGGGGATGAGATGACATAATTCACCTCTTAACTTAACCTCAAATCAATGATGACCTCTCCCAACTCGGTCTCCTAGCTCAATGAGCTACTTGAAACTTCATGATGGTTGGGTCTCCCCATGAAATAAAATTGGACCCCATAGTTAAAAAAATTGTCAACTGGTGGTAAAAATAGGCTCTCTTTTTTCTCCATTCCACTTTTCAATTCCACGTTCACCCATGTGCCATTTTTTCCATATTTCTAGTCACATGTGCTCTGTTTCACTCTACATAGTCATGTTCTTACGTAGACGATATCTAGATCATACGGTGTCTAATTTGACCTGCTAAAAATCCACTGGAAGATGACTCTACTTTCTTTCATAATGATCATGTTCGGGGAATTTTGGTAACATATGTGGTGTAAAAAATCCTCCGAGATCACACCTCCTCACTGAGAAGGATTTTATTCCACCAAAAGATTTTTTTACCCACTAAAACTGTTAATCATCTTCCTACATTTTAAAGACACACATGATCCATAGAAATAACATTATAGGAAAAACATTTACTATAAATTTTTGATAAGAAAATCATGAAATGATCAGTTTAAAAATGGACAATCTACATGCCAACAAGAGGTTATATTTCAACTAATTTTCCATTTGAATTTGCCAATATTTGCAAATAGCTTAGATTAGCTTGAACATAAAAACCATTGTCAATAATAGGTGAATGCATAATTAGATCCCTTGTAGAAACCTGTCAAACCACATTGACTATAATTGTCAACACAAAATTGATCAGCTAAAAATAGACAATCCAATGCCCAAAAAGGAAACTGTCAAAATGATTCCCTGTGACATGGCCAATCACTGAAAATAAAATCTCACCCAAAATAGATCAGTGAATATAGACACAAAAATCCAACAACTTGGCTAATGTCTACTAACCATGTGAAATTTCTAGAACACTACAACTGTAAATTTTTTCCAATGTAATCAAAATGTGCTCTATTATTGTTACCATATCTAGAAATCACATTTATTTCCCTAAAGTATGTGATTTAAAAGTATATACATGTCAATATTTCACATTTTGAGCACAATTACAAACACTACCTAAAATATGGGTCTTAAAATGCATCCTACATACATGCCAAAAATAGATGCATTCCTAAAAACAACAATTATTCTAGAAAGAAAGTATGAAAAAGCTGAACATTGCTAATGTTCCCATCAACTTGTGTAAAGTGTTGTCAAAAATCCCAAAAGATTAAAAATATGATTTTTATTCCTTGTGTACTTAATTTAATTTTAATTAAATATATATTTTAAATTAACTATTGTAATGTATGATGCACAAATGTCAATATACGGTAAGACACAATAAATGAAGGATGTAAAAATGCATAACCCTAAGCAAGGAGGAGAGATACGAGGACTTAGAAAATTTCCAAGTAAACAATAAGTGGTGTGGATAGGTGAAAGTGCTAAAAATACTATAGCTAGCATCGTCAATGCTCACTGTAAATTCTAGAGCTCATGAAGAAATCTAAAAAGAGGCACCCACAATAGGGCAAGGCATCTAAGCACTGGTGACTAGATCTAGACACTTATGGTTGTGCCAATGCTTAGAACCTAGTTTCTTATGTGTTTCAAGGGTTTTTTTGTTATTTCTTGTCTTTCACTTGATAGTCACACTATGATCACAGAAAATTCCTATAACTTGCAAAACAGAATGACTACCTGTACATGTCCACAAACCAAATCAAATATGATAAAAAATATGTAGGATGTGGATTTAAACTTACCTGGTGGTCACTATAGGAGTGAACCTAATGTGTATTATTGCACTACATCTCATACCCATGTAGTTCTTACGTGTGTGTAGAAATGGTGCCCTAGAATGTCCTTGTACAAGTTGCATAAATGATAACGGGTTGTAGTTAGAACATAACAATGTAATAGTATGTGTGCATGGAATAGAATATAATTTTTCATCTTATGCAATATATGCATAAGTATGCAACCCTTTTCTCTTGTATGGATGCTATATGGATTCCTTTGAAGTGATTTTATGCCTTTGGATGCAAGCTTAGGTGCTAATATTAATGCTTAGTGATTGGTCCTCATTTTTAAGAAGTAACTACATATATATATATATATATATATATATATATATATATATATATATATATATATATATATATATATATATATATATATATATATATATATATCGTGTGTGATTCCCTTGTTTGAGTTTCATAATTGAAACTAGAAGGTGAACCCATAAGTGAAAAATATTCTCAAAAGATAAAAGAGACCCAAAAATAATGAGTAAAGGTAAGAAATGGTTAGGAGCGCGCAGTATGGATAGAAGCACCTAGGCACTTTGGTGTCCTCACTAAGCACCAGTGTCTCGGTTTCTAAGGCCATAAAGGATAAATCAATCAAATTTTGATAGGGATATAGGATGTGTAAGACAAAAGAGAAAGTAATAAACAAAGAAAAGAGCTCAAAGATAGTTGTTAGCTACTAGATTTCCTACTTAAAAATCATATATACATTAGTATGCTTTTGGACCTATAATTGTACCCATTTGTGTGATTTTATCTCTACATTTTACCCCACTTTATGTTGTTGAATAAATACTCAATAATATAAAGTAGATAAGAGAATTGTAGCTTGTAATCTTGTAGAGAGTGTTGGCGATAGCATACCAAGTGGATAAGTGAAGCATGCAATGATTATAACGCTAAGCGTGGAGACTAAGAGAGAAAGTGGACCCTAGGGGTGAAGTGTATGCACTATGTTAGGTAATTTATTTTGTTCCTTGTTACATATTAAGGATAAAGCTGGAAAAGAAGTGTGAAAAAATAATCAAATTTCAGTATATGAAAAATCGAGAGAAATGTGTGTAAAATTATGTAAAGAATGTGTAAAGGAAAGTGTGCACCTGATATGTAAGAGAATAAAATGATAGAAAGTTTTCTTGTTGCTTAGAGTTGCTGATTTGAATGTTGCGGTGAGTTTTTAGGCTATCTCATGCTAAGAGCAAGTTTTTAGGGTGATCTCATGCCGAGTGTGATTTTTTTGTGTGATATCATACCAAGTGCTAGTTTTGGGTGATCTCTCACCAAAGAGAAAGTGTTAAGGAGAGAGGTCTGATTTTAATCTCCTTCCATGATTCCACCCAATAAACACCATTATAGATGATACATGTCGATTTGTTCTTTTCTTCCCAATTTATTCCAATTAGTTCTAAATTGTTCAATTGTGTTTATTGTATGAGATATATTGTAATGGGATGTTGGTGCCTGCTACTTGTAGAATTGTTCTTAAGACTACTATAAATTGTGTTGTACTAAGAAATTTCCTTCTTCTCGTCCCTAGGACATTAGCATCTAGGGGAGGATAGGAGTGCCTAGGTGGTAATATCTAGGTCTAGGTGCTAATTTCTCTAATGTGTGTGAATTCCAAGTCTGTTTTTATCTGTATGCATGTTTTTTATGTATTATGGTGATCTGAATTAAAGCTCTAAGTTGTTTTAGGGGTGATTTGTTCACCTAATATATTCTCCCCTCGTTTAGGGTGCATGCAATAATAGGAGGATAATGCTTCCCAAAGGAGATGACTTTATGTTTTTCTGAAGTGGATACCTGCAAGGGTAGCGAATGTGTATGGTAGAAACCAAGGCACATGAAAACAAAGTAGGCTAGTAAAAATGTTAGTAAGGAAATTAGCTAGGATGTAGAAAAAAAAGTGTAACAATCAAGTGTTCAAACAAGATGGACTATAAAAACATGTCCATACATGGGATATCTCTCATAATGTCACAAGAGAATCAATTCCTAAGTGTACAAAATCATATAATGATCACACAAGATATAAGGCATAGCCCCCAAACAATAACATACAATAGAAAATAAAAGAAAGTAAAATGTGATAGATAGTCATGGTTGCATATAGTCTTGCAAGGAAAATGATACATGTTAAACACATGTTAGCATGTTAAAAAGATAAATAGTATGTCAAGTGTGTATATATTAGCAAAAGTAAAGTGACAGTAAGGAGAAGTAGTGAATAATGTAGGAATATAACTTGTGATGTGTAGAGTGTGAGAGTAGTAAAAGTAGATGCCCCGGGATCCTCGGTGGGGTGGTAAAAGATACAAGATGCTTGAGAATCACCGAATCGTGTGAAAATTTTTGTGAGATATATATTCACCTCAACATACCAAGTGAACATGCATATGTTTATGATAAATATAATGAAATACTAAGTATTTGGCTAACAATTAAGTAAATTGCAACATGTAAGTAGTATAAACAAGAAAGAGTAAATACAACCAATATATGAAAATATGGTATGTGAGTGTGATGGTATAATATGAAAAATATGAATATAGGAGTTGTTTGTCACCCAACACATGCGTGTGAGATGAGGTTAATTTCTAGGAACCCTAAACATTCAAGAATGAACCATAGATCAAGAGTGTATGATCGAGTAATGTGTTTTGTGAGAATAGATGTGAGAAATATGTATCGTGAAGGATAGAGTGTGAAGTGTAGTGGATGTGAGGATCATTTTAGAATTAGACCCTTAGCAGCCGAATATGAACTGTGGAACTAGAGTGCATCATAGGGTAATGACGATACAAGATTTGTATCATTGAGTTCGGGATTTGGGAGAAGGATTTAGACATGAATCACGAGTGTGAAGCTCAATAGTGGACACTTAGAAAGAATTGATAGTAATCGAGGGGGAATAAAGTGTAGTTCCCCCAAGTGTGTAAGGGATATAAGTCTCTATGATGATAGTGAAATGTGAGAAACCTCCACTTTATATCTAAGGAGATAAAGGCATGTGAATATGCTTTAAGATTAGTGGTGCAGGAGAGTAATTATGTGCACGTGAAGGAGACCTATGTGGGGAAGAAGGTGATGAACACTTATGTGAAGGGACATCCTGTGTATGGGACTTAGGATAGCGATGTGGACTAATGTATTGATGAGGATCGTAAGGTCGTGATGTAGATTTTGTATGAATAGAAGAGCTAGGTGTAGAGGTTTCTTTATATTTGAGACGCATGTGAATCCGATATGTTATGACCGGTGTATAAATATCATCAAGAGTGGGTCGTGGAAATGGTGTGCACAAGTAGAACACCTTTAATAGTAATAACTTATTTATTGTGGATGAACTTGAGACATAAATGATTCATGGAAGGGATGGTTTGGGTGGTGCGGAGCAAAGGGATACCTAAGAGCATGTCACATCCTTTCGTTGGAGATGCAATATCAATTTGTACAAGCATGGAAATGGTCCCAACTATAATGTGAAGCTTGGCATATATAAAATACTTAGGGACTATAAATGTGAAATTAGATAGTGGAAAATTAATTTTTAGGAGGTGTGCAATAGTAGATACGTTGGTAGGATCCAATGGATAGATCATAGTATTATTGATAGTATATGAACCAATAGAAGAATTGATATGCAAGGAATCAGAAGAAAATGTAGCGTGATAATCATGATCCAAGAATGTAATGACTGGTGGTGATGTATCAACAAAAGTAATAAGGAAATCAAGAGGCCCTAATGAAGGAGGAGGCACATCTCGATATGTATGATTAATAGAAGAATCAGGAGATTTCTTGTCATGCTTAGGAAAAGGGTCATTAAATATTTTTATCTTTTTATTATCATTCACCGGCTTAGAAGTAAATGGATCAGGGAGCTCAAGTGAATTATTATCGATGAGATCTTAAATAATATGCTTTATTTTAAAACAGTGATCAATAGAGTGCCCAATTCATTGGTGATAGTAGCATCATGCATTTTCATCATATTTGTAACCACGGGGGTGAGAAGGATCTAGATTGAGTGGCGGTGGAAGAGTATTGAGATTACTTGCTATAAGTTTTGGAAATAGAAACCGAGGTGCATAGGGTAATTTAGTAAAATTACACTTTGGAGGTTACAATTGAATATTTTTAGGTGTAGAAACAACATTAATAGTGGCCTTTTCTTCAATGGGCTTAGGAAATGGTTTGAAAGTAGATTTATCTTGAAACCGATTAGAGGATGAAGATGAAGCATTCTCATATTATTTAAATTTTCTCATAGATTAAATTTTTCCTTCATGCATTTATAGTGTATGGGATGATTGATCAAAGGATGGAGACGTCTCAAACATAACACCCTATTTTATTAGAGGTAAGATACTTTTAATAAAAATATATTCCAATTCAAAACCAGCTAGTACATTAGTCATCTTAGCTAGGTTGTTCTTGTAATGCAACACATAGTCAGTTAGATGCTCATTAGATCCTTGTTTGATTTGAGCAAGTTGTGCATAGGATATCTTGGCGCGCATATATTGATACAAAATTGAGTAAGGAAATCATTGGATATGTGTGTAAAATAAGTTACCGAATGAATAGGTAGATCATAGAACCAACGCATGGTGTAACCTTGTAAACTTATAGGAAGTATCTTAGCTAGTAATGCATTGTCATCCGCATAGTCAAGACATGCCACATGGAAAGATCAAATATGATCATGAGGGTCATCATGGCCATTCAAAGTGGGAAAAATAGGTGTAAAAATTTAGGAGGAATTGGTTAAGAATATATTGTGGGTGCAAAAGGGTTGTGAAGGAGTAATGAAGAATCAAGGGATGGAGAGGAACACAAAATTTCTTGTTGTAGTTGAAGGATTTGGATTTTCATATCCTAGTATAAAGAAGCTAGGTCTTGATTTATTGAAGAGGAATGAGGATCAGTTATGGGATTATATGGAGTAATGAGGGGAGGGGTAGGGATAGGAATGGAAGTAAGAATATTTAGGGCCTCTGTGGAGGCCATGACAACTGAGGAGGAACCCACAAGAGGGTGAGAACCATCATCTTGAGCATTTTTAATATAAATTAAATCATTTAGTACATGTGGGATGTGTGTAGGGTGATCGTGTTAGGTGGAGAGAAAATTAGTAAAATTATCTAGTTGTTCTTGATCAATTTTGGAGTCCTCATCATATGATTATTCACAATCAAAAGTTTCAATGTTTTCAAGAGGAATATTGTTGGAATTAATAAAAGGGTTAGAAGACTCATCCATTTATTTAGATAACTTGAAAACAAAGAGAGGAAGCTTACTTTGTACTCAAAGGAACTAAAATGACCACTATGGGTGACAGGCATAAAAGGAAAACCCTAGAGGAAGGTTAGATTCAATCAATGGGTTCACAAAATGATTTAATTTAATTTGAATGAAATATATAATGCGAGTAACTATTTTAATGTATAATATACAAATGCCAATATACAATAAAGAAACGAGCAATGAAGTATGTAAAAATGCAAAACCCCAAGCAAGGAGGAGAGAGACAGAAGACTTATTTGATTTTTGAGTGAACAGGAAGTGATATGGGAAGGTGAAAGTGTTAAATAGACTATAGATAACATCTTCAATTCTCACGATAAATTATGGAGCTCAAGAAAAAAATTTGAATAGGGGCACCCATAGTAGGGCAAAGGCTCATGGGTGTTGGTGACTAGATCTAGGCATTGGTGGGTGTGTAGATGCTTGAAAACTAGTTTCTTCTATGTCGTAAGGGTTTCACCGTTAGCTCTTTTATGTCACTTGATATTCACACTATGATCACTGAGGGTACCTATAACCTATAAAAAATGACTTCCTACACATGTCCACAAACCACATCAAATATAATAAAAAGATGCGGGATGTGGAGTTGGATTAACCTCGAGAGGTCACTCAAGGGTGTGAACTTACTACCAAGTGTTACACTACATCTCATACCCCATGTAGTTCTTGTGTGTGTGTGTGTGTACAAATGGTGCCTTAGGATTCCCTTGTGCAAGTTGAAAAAATGATAGTGGGTTGTAGTTAGAATATAACAATATAATAATATTTGTGGATGAAATAAAATACAATTCCCCTACTATTCAGTGTATGCAAAAGTATGCAACCCTTGTCCCTTGTATGGATGCCTTTGGATGCAATTTTATGTGGTAATAGCAATGCTTAGTGTTTGGTCCTCATTTTTTAGAATTAACTAAGTATATATGATTCCCTTGTTTTAATTTTAAAATTAACTAGAAGGCCAACCCATAAGTGAAAAAGATTCCTAAAAGATAAAAGATACATTTTATCGCCAAAAAATAGCACCCTCTTATTTTTCATGAATGAATGGATGAGAAATCGTGTTTTTAGGTAACATGGGATTTTCTCCAAGTTTTGGTACTTGCTAATTGATACAAACCTAAAAATAAGGTTGGTTTTTCTTCCTATTCCTAAAGCTAAACTACACCTAAGGAAGTAAATACAACTATCTAATCCTATTCTAACAATACAAGGGACTAGGGGAAGAGAGATATGCATAAAAAGGGGAATCCTAAGCTAACATCGGTGATAACACCTAAAAATGGGGGAAGACACTCTTATATGAGTGAAAATGGGAGGATAATGAAGAAGGAGAGGGAATACATGAGTACCACGGTCCTAAACAACATCCAAACTCTCATTTCCATAGAGAACAAGCTATGATGAACCCTAAAAAGAGAATAAACGTGCACAATATACTGCAAGTAGATGAAGAGGAAATATAATGAAATAAACAAAAGCTAGGGTAGAAGATAGCCAAAAACATGAATTTTATTGTTTTAAATAGATTCAAAGTTCGTTATAATAAAGGAAGAAGGAACAAAACCACTTTGCAAAGATCCAACTATGAGACCTACAATTCAAAATACATATGCATCACTTGTATAATGATGCACTAGCATTGCAATAGGGTCAAAACTTTATAAATGAGAATATTTTTTCAATATATAGAAGACGGGAAAGAGAGAGGAGTTAAAAGAGAGGTAAACTTGGATTTTCACTTTCAACCACAAAAAACATACATTGAATGTCTAAAAATAGGCAAGATCACCCTTACAAGACCATTCCCTATGCAAATTTAATTATAGGAGAAGGAATGGGAACCATACGTCATCAATTTTTGTGGTTGAGCTAAAAACCATTTTTTTAGTGTATTATATGATGATACCTTTCCAACAATACAAAGTTTATTAAATTTGGAGTTACTGAGGTGAAAGTTATTACCTTTTAAATTTCATAGGCTTGATATGGTCGCGATAGGGTTCCACGTGGGTCTCCACAATCCAATTTAATGTGGTTCATTCTAGGTGTAGATGAAATGACCTATCTAAAAACATGAGGAAGCATGAAACTATTCTTGTTGTGTTTGTTGGGACCACTTTTTCGCATGTCTAAGTATAGGGCGGAGAGTCGTGTTAGGGGTGGAATTATGGAACAGTTCTAGTTATTCACCAAATCCCACTTTATCTACATATCTCGCTATTTCCATTCCCTGGTTCAATTAGTTAGCTGACTAGGTGATTTGGTGAACGGCCTAATGGAACTATTCGACTTTTCCTAAAAATCCCGCACTACCCGCAACATTGTTCCAACTTCTCTTAATGTGGTCGGATTGCTATGTGTGAGGAACCAATGAAACCAAGGAATTGTTTCATCCATTCTATTGAATCCCAATTCATCTACATCTAATTCATGAATCCCTTTCCATTTCTAGTGTGGCAATACAGAGAATAGGAGTAAATGAACAGTTCCTCTTGTTCCTCCAAAGGCCAATTTTGCCGATTTTTCCCAAGTCACTCGATTTTTCTTATATTTTGGCTAAGTATGGAAATTATGGGCTTCAAAAGAAGGAAACGAACATCCCAAACATTTATTTCTCCTACTTTTGATCAATTTCAAGTCCAAATGAAACCATAATTTATCAAAATATCCCTAGGAGGGGGTATTTTGGATAATAATACCCAAAAAGAGTGACTAAAGGTAAGAAAGTGTCAAGAGCACCCAATTTGGACAAAAGCACTTGGGCACCGGTGTCCTAACTAGGCACCGTGTCTAAGGTCATAAAGGATAAATAATTCAAGTTCTATCGGGGATGTAGGGTGTGAGAGACCAAAGAGAAAGTAAGAAATAAAAAAGATGCCAATGATAGTTTTGACAACCATTAGTTTTCTTAATTAAGAATCATATATACATTAATATGCTTTTAAGACTTAGAAATGTACACAAGTGCATGATTTTGTGTCTACACTGTACCCAAAATGTATCAAGAACTCAAAAGATGAATAAGGATTTTTAAAAGGATTATTTTCAAATTTTCAAATATATGAAGATCACCGAGCATGATAAACTGCCTTTGAGTTCCTCTCACGAATCGAACAACAAAAATATTCAAATCTACACAACATGGGAAATTATTTCCTTTCAATATAAAATAGGAATCCCATAGTAAAAGATATGAATTATTTGCATTTCATTCATCAAGATTATCACTATGAAAACATAAAATTAAATAAATATTTAAAAAACCATTTTAATGGATTTTCCTTTTTAGTTGGTTTTGTTTCCTTGGTTAATACCTTAGTTGACTCATCAACTGGTGGTGGATTATGAACTTCATTTAATTTTGTAACATGTTTTTATTCCATATTCATTTTTCCATTTTTATATGGATTAAGTTTCCAACAACTCTTCAATCGATTCCCACTCATATGATAACAAGTGCAAAAATTCTTCTTGTCCCGGGAAGAGGGATTTTTTTTTCCATTTCTCACATCTCGAGTAACGAGATTTGTCTTTCGAACCTTCCTTATTTCTAAAAAATTGAATCATCTTCTTCATAAATGATATTCTCTTCTAACATATGGCCACATAATGGTTACTAACCCTTGAAAAAACTACAAGGAAAAACATGCCACATTTTTTGAATATCATATACATATTTTCATACTAAAAAAGAGGATTATAATTTTTACTACATTTTAATTTTTAGTATGATTATGATAAGAATGAGGAGGTGGTATTTCATTACCTCTTCTCTACAATTTCTTACCAAATCCATTATGTGATGATGTATCATTAATTTCTGTATAGAATCTTCCTACAAGACTAGTGGGGTATTCACTTGGTTATCGAAGCTTGTCTCCTTAAACATTCTTGGAACACTCTTTGATTTCCAATCTGTACTAGAATAACCAAAACCTAAAATATGAGGATGATCCTCAACTTTTATTGGTTTATTAATACCTTGGCAATTCTTGCCAATGCCTCTTCCATAGAGTCAAATTTTCAATAATAATATAGATCCAAAGGTGCCCTTAGTATGTTTTTCAAAAGAACCAAAAGCATTACTTGAATCCAAATATAAATGTGAGGAAGAGTAATCATATGGTTAATAACTTATAGTGCACTCATCTATCATGGTTTACACAACTAAAGTTGAAGGAAAATCCTTCTTCGGCTCGCCACACTCCAATCTAGTCAAGAGTTCATCCTTAGATTTTGTTGGTTGGATATTTTGTCACACCAAAATATGAGGTTCAACCACATTACATGGGATTAAATCCATCCTCAAAGATAGGTGAGGTTTCCTATTTATTACTAATCTAAAACATAACAAAAATAATATGTACAGTATTCACACTAATCTAACCATTGGGGTTGGGATAGAATCCCGAAATCCATATTCACAATAGATGGAGATATTGTTGTTTTCAAGTAAAATGGATCGGAAAGGGAATTACTATTATGGAAAAACACAATGGAAAGGAAATGAGAGGAACGTATTTTCTTTTGAGTAAACACAGAGCACGAAATAATCATACGAGTTCTAGATAACAAATGTAATGTAATGTTTGAAACAATTAAAATGATCAAGAATGCTAAACAAAGAATAGCTTAAGATCCTAAACGTAAGAACAATATCTTAAGAGAGATGAATCTCACAACACAAAGTTTGCAAAAATATCATCTATTTGTATTCGTCAAATGATTAAAATAAAACACAAATTTTTTCTTCTTCACAATAGTTCTCAATATTCCAAAAATCTCAACCCTTTGGAATGCATAAGCATCCCTTATTTATAATAAAAGGAGTTGAGAGAAAATAGGATAAATCCTAGAAAATAGTCTTTTTAATGAGAGTCTTATTTTCCCGACTCTCACACAGGAGACCAAGGCAAAATTTGCTTCCTATGTGATGAAACAAAAATGAAAAAGACATGTCAATTTCAGGATTGAAATGACATGTCACATTGTGCTTATTTTGTATCATCATCTTTGTCTTCCTCCAACAAAGCCTGCTTGTCCCAAAATTCTTGGAATTTTTGGATTATGCCTTGCATCTCATTTTCATCAGGTGTGGTGGAATGATCACTCAGAACTTCACATGTTTCCTGAGTATCGCTAGCATTTCCAGGAAGCTTTTTTAGTCTCTTGTTGAGTTTCCTCAGGGTCTCCAAAGAACGTTAAATTTTCACAAACCTGTCAATGATTTATAGTCTGAATCCATAATTTGGTTCATGTTGAATTGATTCTTGGATCAGTTTGTAAAGATCATCAACGGGTAGGATACCTGAGCTTTCACTCAACACTTTAGCACAGATCTTGACTAGCTCTTCTTCTAAGTTGTTCTTGCCATCAACTAATTGATCTCTTGATTCCCTCAATTTACTACAAGCTTCATTGAGAATATTTACTCTAAATATGATGGCTTTAGTTAGCTGAAAATGTTTATCCCCATGTGGAACGATACCTTCTTTGACCAAGATGCGGGATGGAACCTATTTCATCATTTGGAGAGCTTCGAAATTCAACTCTAGGTTCCCAATTTCTGCTGAAAACTCATCATCCATTTTTTCTCCATCCTTCTTTATATCCTCTAAGGATTTGTAGACTTCCACGGTATCCTCAAAGACTTCTTTTCCTTGTAGAAGTATCCTTTGGGTCCATTCATCGACCATTCTCCCCTTCTCATTAATCTTCTCTATCATGGGTACCGATGATAAATCGAAACCAATAGGAGTAGAGGATGATGGTGATGACTCAAGAGGCATTGAGAGCTTGGGTAGCACTTTTGTTAGCTGTTGTACTTTCTCTTTTAACTCATATTTTTTTCCTTAGTTTCCCTCGGCTTCCGGCATAACACACTCATGGCCTCTTGTTCATCTGTTGTGCTCCCTCTGTTGTTACTTTTCCTAGAGCCACCCTTGTGATTTGATAATCTGTTACCATTATATCATCCTTAGTTTTATCAACCGCAAGAGTAGCAATCTCTATAAATTTATGCCTTGAGGCATCCATTGAAATCCTTGAGACTGTTTTTGGTTTCTTGGCCGACTTGGTAGGAATGACCTTGAGGGAATTGAAATCAAAGGCTGGTAATGGAACAACCACCTTCCTCTTCCTTGGAGTATGATCTACTAACCATTGAGGTGTATTGGAAGAAGTTGCTCCCATTGAAGGAATTATGGTCACATCTTTATGTGGAGGAAGGTTAGATTGTGGAGTGGTAACCATCGTAAGTGTAGCACCTGTGGTAATGGATTTAGGGAATGAAGGTGTAGTAGGAGGAGGCATGTCCATGGTTAACTAGGGTCTAGTGGGGAGAGGTGAGAGGCTAGAGAAGATACTAGCCATAGCTAAGGAACTTGGTGAAGAAATATGAGACAAGGACAATTGAATGGGAGGAGGCAAGGATTCCAAAATTAGAGCTTGAGAGGTGGGAGGAAGACTTACCTCTGATGAACTATCTACCAAAGGAGGAATGGAAGGTTGAATAATCTCTTCTCTTGAAGGAAGATTCCCTTGTTCTAGTTGTGGAGGTGAATCAGGAACCTCATCTATTTATGGGAGAGTGGCCACTGGTGTAGTTACTTGATCTTCTCCCTTTCTTACAAACTTAACCTTCATTGGCCTTTTGGAAGGGTTCTTATCCTTTTCCTTTTTTCCTTTTGAGGGTCCCACTTCCAAAGCATCTAGCTTTGCAAAAATACCTTCTTTATAACTCATTCCCCAAGAAATGAGCCACGCCTTAGTATGGGAAAGAATTTGAGTAGCTCTTCCCATGATAGAAGATTTCTCAGCAATGGACCAATCAATGGTTGGGAATACATATTGATCTTCATTCAACCCATCATACGAGGCATCAAGGACACTCTTGTTATCCTTAGCACCTTTTGGGATGTCGATAAATCCAAAGCATCTAGATTTATTTAATTGTCAACCTCGCTATTTTCCTTTCTTCGGATGGCAACCTCATCCCGAACATCAACCCAAATATCTTCTAAGTACAGGGAACATGTAGATATAAAGTCCCGTATGATTTAAGGACTCCTCTAAAATCAAATCCATCTCTGTGCTTCATATGCTTCTTCAACTTGTCCTAAAGCTCATGCACCACATTCTTAGCTTTGACCACTGTTGAGCATGTGTAACTTCCAATGGAAATAGGGAAGGATACGAAAGCCTTGTGTTTTCTTTGTTGGAATTTGTGTAAATCCAACATTTATCTTACCAAATCCATTAGGATCAACTTATCACCTAGAAATTTGGGAAATCGAAAGGATCACCTGGTACATGACCACACGAAGGTATGTGAACTTCTTGAACTACAAGAAGATACAATCCCATTTTGATACTTCAGCCCATGCTTTGTCAGAGACTCTTCTTTTCCTTAGCTCAGAGTTCATCCTATAGATATTTTCATAAAAGAAAGCATCGTTCACTCTTTTGAACTAATATTCAAAACCTTTCATTGTCAGTTGAGGGAAGTACCGATATATGTGTTATGTTACCCTATCTCCTTTTGCATCTAACCCTGGATAATTTCTCATGCCAGCTACTACATAGGTGACATACAACGACATATAGAATTTTCCCATAGTCAAGACTGTCTTCATCTAGGAATCAATATCATCACTTATGAGACTGCTCCAATCAATCCCTTATTCGTTCTTCTTCATAATAACCATGAATTGATACATCCATCCTTGGAAGTCCCTTGACTCAGGGAGTCCAAATACTCAACTTAGCAAGGTGATGATGTCACTAATTTCAAGGATGAAATCACTCTTGGGGACAAACTTGGGAAACCTTGAGACAACTAGCTTGGCCTTGATCAAGAACTTTTTATTCACATGCCTGATGTAGTCTTCTTGATCTTTGTCCCAAGATTTTTGTGCTGACTTAAGATCTACATCGACATATTCTTGAAAGTTGGGTAATCTTAAGAGGTCATCAAAGTAACCCTTGTCCAACTTCACTATGACTTCTCCTTGCTTGATTTTTCACCGAGTGAGAGTCTCGAGTCATAATGATAAGTACATGCCAAAATGAACTCATGGCATTGAGCATACATTGGGAATCCTGCTACTGAGAGGGAGGCCACTATTGGTTATTGACTTCATCCAGGGACTCTAAGAAGAATTCTTAGTTCTGTTCCAAAAGTCTTCCATGTCAATGTTACCAAGCTCCGTATCTTGGATGTCGTAATTACAATCTATGTAGGAGGGGGATTCTATTTTTTGGTACTTATATTTCATCTTCCCTGACCTATCTGACTTATATTTAGATGATCTAGGATCCAACATGAGAAATCTTGAAGAAAGAATGCCTAGATAACTCTTATTTGAACAATCAGACTAGAAGCTTACAGAGCACCCCACAGACCCGACACACTATCCGGATTTTAGAACTTGTAAAGCACCTGATGAAACCTGACACACTAGAATGTATGTCAGAAATAAGGTCTTGTCAGACACTTCACAAAACTCGATAGACTGCAGAGAGTGTCAGAACTTAGTAGATGTTAGACACTTGGTAAAACCTGATGCACTTTGTAAACAAGGAGATGTTGAACACTCAAAGAGACCCGATACACTGCAAAGTGTATGTCGAGATTGATAGATTTCTAACACTTGATAAAACTTGATACACTAAAGGAACTTGGAGATTTTGAGCACTTGATGAAGCTCGACAAACAATGGAAACAAGGAGATGTTGAACACTCGAAGAAACCTGATACACTACAAAGTGTATGTCGAGATTGATAGATGTCCAACACTTGATAAAACTGATACACTGGTGGAACTTGGAGATTGTTGAGCACTTGATGAAGCCTAAAAATGGTGGAAACAAGGAGATGTTGAACACCCTGCAAAACCCGAAAAATAAAGGAATCGGGTTTTTGAGGTGTCAAGAAATACAATATTCCCACCATTTCACCAGTTAAGAATTTTAGATTTTTCAATAATCGGTAGGGTATATTACATGGGGTAAAATAAAGAAAAACCCTAGGGTGAATTCCAAACAAGAAATTTTAATGGAATACAACAAAAATTAAGAAAACAATCTAAAACCCTAAACCTAGAGGAAAAATAGGAAAGGATGGAGAACATCAAAAGAATATTTCAAATATGAATCCAAAAGACCTCAAATTGGTAAGAAAAGTAAAATACCTTCAGTAATCTTGAAAAATAATCGAAAAAGAGCATGCAATTGATCAAGAAGCTCGATCGGGTTTGGAGGTTGCAGGCACAAGAATGAAAAATCCATGTAACAAAATTACAACCGGTAAAAATGACGTGTAAAATTGGGCTATTTATAAAACCCTAGCATTTATGACACTTCACCTGACACGTGTGCCAACTACCCGACAACTTGGAGTTAATGCCATGTCATCATGCTTAGAGTGCCTGAAAACCTGATACAAAGGATTAGCTATCAATTCAAGTTTTGGGAAATGCACAACATGAAACATGAGATGTTTGGTTGTTCCAAGGTTTCAAAACCGAATACAAAGGAACCTATCGGGTTTCGGGTTTGGAAGTCAAGCAACATGTGGCATGCTTTTTACAAGTCATGTTTTGATGTTCATGAGTTCCGAAAACTCGAAATACTAACTTGTTTCGGGTTTCAAGTTTCGAAACAATTTACATATAGCATGTAAAAACATGTTTTCATGTTGTTAAAACCCGAAAATATCCTCAAAAGGGCAATTTAGGATATTTTTCCAAAAAAACTATGGTTATCTTAATTTTAGCTAGAATCACTAAAATGAGATAATAGATTCCAACTACGATTGTAGATGTTCAATTTACTCTTCAAGGAATAAAGCTTGCACCTCGGAAATAATTCTCTTCCTAAATTTTCTTATCGATACTTTCTAACTCTTCTAACCTTTATCTCTTCAAGGCTTTACCCATAGCTACCTAAAAACAACTTGTACTTCCAAAACACTACAAACTACAAAATGGAATATAAAACCAAAAATATATAAAATCGATGGGATTAGAAAATCCATACGATATCCAATGCAAATGAAATTAAACACTAAATGAAACCATCTTTGATACCAAACTTTCCTCATGGATAGAAATTTTGTAAGCGGAAAACTTTCGTGATACTAAACTTGATCCGTAAACATGTAGATTTTCTACTTTGTAAATTTTAACTAAACTGATATTTTAAATTCATCAACTTTCATGATTTAAAGGAATCCAAAGATGATTCTAATCTGATTTAAAACTGAATTATAGCTAATCCAAAACTGAATTTAAGATTTTTATAATTCAACTTAAACATCTACTTGATCAATACCATTCAAAATTAATTTACCTCGATTCTTTGAAAATGTCATAATATGATAATAAATTCTTCCTTGAATTTAACTTGACTGATTAAATTTGGAAATAAATCAGAATTCAAAATGAAAAATGAATCAGATCATAGATATGACACCAAAGTTTTTTACGGAGTTCACAAATTTCCTGTGTCTTCAGGTTCATATGAACCAATCGATTAAAAAGTTTCCAAATACCAAGTACAATTAACTTACAATTAACAAAAATAGATCATATAACCTACAATTTTGTGTCTTCATACCTTTGAAGGACCCAGATGAAGCTCATTGTTTTTCCTCCACCTTCCCAAAACACTTGCGAAATCTTATATCTTCATATATTTTTCATCCAATGAATTTATCATCACAAAATGGAATCACGAAAACTCTAAAATAGAAAAATAATGTATGAGATAGAAGCATTTCAAAATTCTAGACAACTTTCTAGTTTACATTAAGATCCCAAAGTGATCTTAAGTTTCTCAAAATCTCAATTCTCCAAAACTACTCTATTATCTTTCAATACACATTCATTGGACTTCACCATTTCAAATACAAAATCCTCTATTTATAAGTTTTATGACACCCTATGACCCAATGACGGGGCTATATTTTGTAACCAGGTGGTTGGTGGTTCAAACCACCCCAACCACCACCGATGCATTTTAATCCATCCGATAGGTTCATTTTCCATGCATGGCTCAAACGATGAATGTTTAGATATGTTGGGCACCCACATGGGCATCGTTGGCTATGTTTGGTTGATTCTTCGAGTTGTTTGGTTGATTCTGAGCTATAGAATATTTCACCTAATGTAGAATATAACATGATTAGTGGGTGAGATTTCCCAACAACTCGGTAAGGTTACATGTATGTCGGTGATGAGGTGGCATAACTCACCTTTCAACTTGACCCTCAACTCAGTCAAAAACTCACCCAACTCTATCTCCTAGCTCGATTAGCTATTTGAAACTTCATGACGGATGGGTCCCCTCCAAAATAAAAGTGTACTCATAGTTGAAAAAAAAATTGACCAATGGTAGAAACCAGGCTATCTTTTTTCTCCATGCCACTTTTTGATGCCATACAAACCCATGTGCCATTTTTTCCATATACCTAGTCATTGTGTCACATGTGCCCCTATTTCACTTTATAGAGTCTTTTTCTTACATGAATGGTATCTAGAGCATACGGTGTCTAATTTTACCCATTCAAAATCCATTAGAACTCTTACTCTAATAAATTGTGTAAAATCCTCTAGATAAATTTTTTTGTATAATGACATTCAAAAATCCAGAAATGTGCCAAGTATGTGAAAGTGGAAAACTCTCTTTGAGATGAGAGAGCTTCAATTCTGCAAAAAATGTTCTTACCATCCACTTGAACTTCCTTTATATAATTTTTTTGATGGGTGCACTCTTAAAATGAAAATATTAAAGCTTCCCTCTTTAGATCCACACTATCTAAACACTTGTCCTCTATTTTCTCTTCGACTTGATCCTCTTCCGCTCCTTCCTCTTCCTCTTACTGTTCCTCTTCCTCTTCCTCTTCCTCTTCCTCTTCCCCTTCCTTCCTCTTCCCTTCCTTCTCCTTCCCCTTCTCCTTCTCCTTCTCCTCCTTCTCCTACTTATCATACTTCTTCTTTATTCCACCTAGCCAAGAAAACTTGTTCCATTTCCTCTCAAGACCAATTTAAACACTTCGATTCAATTGAGAGACAAACCCTTTTCTACACCATCAATCCAAAATGAAAACAAAATCCTTTTCTATGTAGAGGAAAAATATATATTCTTAAATTCGACCCACCATTCTATAGCATCTACCTCACCCTTTCTATATAAAATCATCCCCATGAAGCAAAAATTAAGGTTTCTATAATAAACTCCTTTAATCAAGATTTAAGTGTCCAATTTATGAATTATTTCAGACTTAATTCAAAATGTATAGATAATAACTCCCCTTTTATTTTCTATATCTTTCCAAAAATGTAAATAACTTTGAAAATTTCCAAAATTGTGGCTTGTGGAGTGAATTTAGAAAAAATCCTAAAATGGAAATAAATTTTGAGAATTGAATCAAAAGATCCTAAAACATTTCAAGAATATTACTTGATATGTGTCGTAGCTTTTAAAAATTGGACAAGAAATTATCTTATGTTCCTAATATATTTCCAAAAAAATTGGGTTTTAACCTAATTTTAGCCAATATTGTAGCTCGAGATAACACTTGTAATGAAATTTCTTAGATATATCCAAATATCGAAGCAATATATCACCAAAGAACACCAAAATATATAGAAATGATCAAAATATGCAATTAAAATGAATTAGCCACTATGAGGGGTAAACCTCAAAACTATATAATAAGACTCAAGTTTTCAATATAATTTTAATATCCTACTCTCTATCTCCTATATGCAATGCCTCTGTGTGTTGATATTTTTACTTGCTTCTATGTATGTAGATGGAAAATGTTGACATGTGAATTTTTTCTGATTTTTATGCTTTTTTGAACTATTTAAATCATGTTTTCTGGAATGATATCAAGTTCCTATGAGATCTAGTTATTAATAATTCTTATGGAAGTTTTGTTACTTATGTTGATTGATCATGAAGTACTTAACTAGTTTTTAAAATAAACTTAGTGATTTTTATTGTAGAAAGTGAAATCAGATTCTTGGGACAGTTAAGAAAACAGGTAACCTAGTAAGCTATTTAAGTTTTGATATAATTACTATTCCTAAAACTATTGTATCAATATTGGATGAAGGATAATACCTTGGATCAATTTCAATGATCCAAGGAATTCTCCTTAATCGATATGTAAATTTGATTTTAAGTTGTAAGGCTATTTGACTTCTTAATGATTTATGGGATTGCAATTTTATATGTAGATCAGGTTGACTATAAACTAACCTGAGTTGTTTAAAATCACCTTATAATATTGAAGGCATACTTCTGCTTAATTAGATGTGATTATGACTAAGATAATGGTTATATTATTTTGATATAAAGAAGGCCTAATCTGACCTATACTAAGGTGATTATTGCATTCCTAATGACCTAACTTAATTCTATGTGCATTTGATTAAATGATAGAACCTAAGCTAAGGTTCATACATTAATATTAATTGATATAAATCCTAACCTAGCTAAGGATCCTATGACCTAACCCTAAATATATAACTATGGTTACCAATGGTGAGAAGGTTTAGTAGCATGGTTACGAGGATGGGTACCAACCCATACTCATACTTTGAAAATGTAATGAGTTTTAATTGGCAGCCACCGCCACCTTTGTGAGGATGAAGTCAGCCTTGGCCATACATGATAATGTTGTGGCAAATGGTTTCGTGAAGGTTTGGAAAACTATAGGTAGATTACAAAATTTAAAATAGGAGAAGAAAGTTGGTAGGATTCAAGGTAGTAATCGACAGTCCTACCTTGGTATCAGTAGCCTTGGTAAAACCAAAACCACCTTGGAAGAAGCATCATGGTTTTGGGAGAAAAGATAGGGGTTAGTTTTCATTGTTCATTTGGTTTTACAAGAACTTGGGATCTACATGTAGACCTTATAGTTTTCAAACTTTTAGTTCATTTTTGGATAATCTATGATCTATCAGTTGCATGGAGGAAATAGTGGAGAAAAATTTAATGCACTGGCTATTAAAATGGAAAGAAGGAGAAGAAGGGGTTTTTTTTTATGTTTGAAATATCTATGGAATGTTTTTGGAATCCTAGAGGATAACTTGGAGAGATTGGAAAGGAATTGTAAGATCTCTACTAGGCATGATAGGCTCTAACTCCTTGAAATAATTTTCTCTATTTAATGGCTTCATGAAAAGAACTTTTCTCTTATATGAAATCTTGTTCTCTGGTTTTGGGTTTTGTATATTGTTTTCTTATTTGATTATCTGTTGTATCATAAAATATATATTTTGAATGTGGATGTATTTCAATTATTATAGCCTTTGGTTTTGTATGTTTGACTATGAAGTAATAATTGAACTTATACCTTTTTGGTTGTGTATTATTAACTAATATTTAATAGTTCAAATCATAGTTATGCTAGGTTGTGTTTGCAATCGAATACCTTACATAATTTTTGTTCTTGTGTTTTTTTTTTTTTTTAACATTGTAACCTTGTTTTGTAGATACCCATCTCTACATGGTTTAATGCAAGTTTTTCATGAATGGTTCTATGTCTAGAAGTAGGTGTTAATGGAAATACAAATAGATATGTTTCTATTTCTATGTATCCACCATTATGATCTATTAAGGAAATTGGTGTTTAGGCTTATCTCTTTTTGGTTGTTTTACCTTCAACGACATGTTTATTTATCTAATATCAACTATATATTTGGTCATTTTGGATTAATTTTAAATGGAACTTAATGTGGAGTCGATACCCTTACTGGGTGTTTGATTTTTTTGTTTTTTGTTTATCACCTAGGTAAAAGACTATGTTTTCTTGCCTAGTTATGACATATTCGATGCGACCTAGAATTTACCAGTAAAATCCCAAGTGTACTAGAACATCACTCAACCTAGGCCGAGTGCTCACCTAAAGCACACAAAGGTACCGGCCCCTCTTTAGGGTTTTGTTACGGGATGTTTGCATGATGAAGACTTAATGAATTCAAATCCATAATTAATACATCATTCTACAAAGTACATGTACATATATACATCGAAGAATAACAAACTTAAATGATAACCATAATGAAATCAACACATACGAAGATCCAATAATACATGGGATTAATACTATGATTTAGCCAATACACTCCATTACATTAAACATGATAAATATACAGAAGCTCATTACAATAGATAATACCATAGCTTATGCACGCATCAGATTTGGCAACATAACCTCACAATAACTCAGTTCTTACATCTATATCTCTCATACTACACAGTTCACTACATATTTATAAGGGTGGGGACTTGTCCTTCACCACTTATCTAATCCCAAAATAGGTCACATGTTAAGAATAGCCATGCGCCTTTACAATAATAAGCTAACATGCAAGAATGCTAATAATAGATATCTCCTAGTTAACTATTAGTCGCAATTCTATCTTTAGCCCCCATCCATGCAAAGCGCTCCATATCTACTCTTCCAAAAATAACCAACGCATGTCGGAAATTCTTTTCCCATTTGATGTGCTTCACATGCCATCTTCCAAAAATGTATCATAGTTGTGAAAATGGCGAAGTCTCGAACCCATCTTTGTCTTCCACACGTGATTCCTTCCCGATCCTCCCACACCTTTAAATGCACTCTTTTTTTTCTTGTGTGAATATTATGTATGCCTTCTTCTAAGTTTTATACATTATCTGCTCAACATAACCCCACATTAACTACATTTCTGCCTCAAATTGTTACCTCTTAAATGCTCAAAGAATGAGAAAGAATATAAATGGAAGATAGTAAAGAATATTCTATACAAAATAATGATTTACTCAAGAAGTATCCTCTTCTTCAACCGGAAGAATAAGTTCTTGATATTCTTCCTTTATTTCAGCCTCCAATGTCTTCCATTCACTTAGTGTGGACTCTACTTTTTCTAGAATATCTACTACAATAGACTCCAGCTCATCCTCGGCAATGTCCCCCATTTCATTCTACAAAACCAAAATAATATTGGACATTACGACATTCTTCCCTCTAGCAGAGATCCATCTTTTGTGTTATAACCTTCCCCACTCATCTAACTTTGTCTTTATGGGGTTCATGTGTGCTGCTCCAATAACCTCTCAATTTTTTTACCAATGTCAAACTCTCCACGTGACCCAATGTATCATTCTTCATCACTTTTAGGGCTTCGTTATCCTCTATCATGGTCCTTGTCCCGATGATCGCCACCGAAGATGTGCAAATGTTCAATGTCTAGTCTTCTTTTCTTAGCTCCTCCTACAAGTTTTGGAGAAATACCTCATAATATGTAATCTTCCTCATCACCAAATCCTTTTCTCACTCTACTTCCTTCTCAAGATCTCTCGGGGCTGGCATGCGTATAGGGCAATCCTCAAGCACCAAATATACCAAGGTACATACATAATGCATTGTCGAAGGAAATTTTTTTGGTACCTTAGACTTCAAATGTGGTCTTTCTTTCAGGACATGGTCTCCGATTTCATCTCTCATGCTGATGAAAGCATTTTTCTTCTTCTTCTCTAAGTATTTCTCTTGTTGTAGGTGCACTATCTCTACATCTTTTTCCTTGATCTCTTCTTTTAGTGTCCTAATAGTTGCAGCTTTATCCACATTCCTCCTTTCCACCTCTATTGATACCTTTACCAAGGCATTACTTACTTTTTCATCTGACATAATAGTAGGCTTTACTATTATGTGTATGTGAAGGTGTCTTCTTTAGTCTTCTAGATATGCAAGACTCTTCATAGACATTGAAGTCTAGTTCATCCATATGTTTCTACATTGACCAAGATAGTTGTTTCCTTGTGCATATAGTGGCCATGTCCGCATCCATCAACTCCTATCCATATAATTCTTTAAGGCCCACCATGCTTTGGAAACGGAGGACGTACAATTTTACGATGTCCTCAGAGCAGCCCATGACCAATGCAGTATAATCCCCACTTGTCCTCTTCGATCTTGGCCCCTTAGGAACTTGAGTGCTAAGATTTGGAGCTTGTTCTACTATGCCCTAAGTAGTCTCTTGCACTATGTCATCTACCTCCTTTACTCCTTCTCCATCCTTCATTTCTTCATCCTTTGGCTCTTCCACGTCCTCTGGATATGTTGTAGATTTGGGAACACTCTCCTCAAACTATTCTACCTTCTCATTCAGCTTCAAATTTCTTCTTCTTTTCTCAACGGTCACCTTCTATGGAGACTTTCACGGTGATCTACACTGCCTTGACTATGGTGTAGAACCTTAAGCTCTTGTCCTCCCGAATACCCTTTTGAGGTGGCACTCTCCTTGTCTGCATCTAGGTCCTCATCATCTCCTTTTTGCACCTGAGGTGGTGTAGTCATAAGATCAATTCCTACCTTGTCTGTAGGTTTTCTTCTTCCTCTATGTCCCAAGCCACCACTATCTTCTCATTCCTCTTCCTCTTCATCCACCACTATGGTATTTGCAGGCTATGGAGATGGCACATTCTCTACTATATTCTTACCCTTTGGAAAACCTAGAAGCATGAACTCATTTTCCATGTATTTTTGTTCTCCATCTGGGCTTTAGTTGAAGATAAACAAGCATTGCTCCAACATCTCCAACTACTAAGCTTATCAGCTTCATTTTTATTACATCTGAGATAAGCCTCTCAACGTAGGCGGTTTGTCCCGGATATACATATATTTTTCTTAGAGTGTGATAATGACAAAATACCCTATCTACAATGAATCTTAGGTGGTACACATCTATGAATAGATGAAATGATTCCTAGAGGTAGCTTGTTGTGATAGCCTATGGAAGTTTTCACCAAGGGCTCCAAGTTCGGTCCTTCATCCCAAATAATGTGATGAAAAATTTTTTGGTACATTGCAAATTGTACTATCTCACCCATAAGCTGAAGGTAACTCCTTGGTTATGCGCCACTCCTCTTTGAACGCCATGAAAAGCCTATCATACCACATCTCTACCCTCTGTTTAAATGGCCCACTCATGGTCCCTTCACATAAGTATTTATCAAGTCTTTTTCCAAAGATTTATTTTACGTGGGGTACTCCCAAATATTTTACTTTGGCCCATCGGGCTATCAATCTCCATAAACACCAAAGACAATAAAATAGTGTCAAAACTAATTTTTCACATGTACATGCTTCTTCAAAGGTTGTCTTTGCTATGTGATCCATGATATTGTAGACCAATCCTGAGACATCTTTCTTACAATGTGTAGCCACATTGTATTCACTGTGACCACCTTTCTTATTCATTCATCTTTGTTACAAATGGGCAGCTTCACCGTACTCACTAGGTACTTCTTTAATTTATCAATATCCATGTCACACACAGACCCTTGGTATATCCTAGCTCCTTCATTGTCTCCATTATATCTTCTTTATCTCTTAAGTCATTTTCTATATCTACTCCCGAGGCCCTTAATCCTATTACTATTGAATATAATGTGGTTGTAATTCTAAAACTCCATCCAACGTAGTAGAAGAAGTCCTCATTAACTCTAATCATTAACCATTGATACAATGGTTCATACTTTCCAAAGTACGGTAGAACGTATAATTGGTAGACTCCAATCTAATTTAGTAACTTCTCTCAGCGTCATTGTACATGGGCATGTCTTCTACTATGGGCTTGTTTGTTTTTGTGCTCAACAACACATTTATCTTCTTCTTATCATCCAATGTATGATGGTTGTAATCACTTGATCTTACATTTATTGATGTGTGAATCTCATTCTTGTCCCACAATCATGCCCTCCGGATATTGCATCTCGAGAAATTACTCTCGAGGGAAATTTCTTCTTCTACTTCGACCTTCTTCTTCCCTTTCACTCCTCTGCGGGTGATTTCTTCGGCCCCATTTGTAAATATCTCCTTTCTACCCTTTGTAATGAATAGTTTAAAACCTTATTTCAAATCTTTGTGCCTTAGTGGAAATCATGTGCCCTAGCTCTTTCATAACATTTTGATTCTCTCAAACCCTTCACCTATGGGGACACAAGCTTCTCCTATTCACAAATCTTCTCTCCACGTCGTGTTTCACACACTTTGCACCTCAACATGATTCACTCAGCTCATTTTCACTTAGCTCTTTTCAAATTCTCATAATTTCAATGGAAAGAATGAACTTACATCCCATCATTATATTTTTCAAAAATTTAGTACATTTATTTTTCCTTCACCTACCAACAATCCTCTCGTTAATTTACCATTTTCATTCTATCCGCATGGTACAACTTGGCACCTAAGTTATGACCTTATAGCACACCTTCCTACCTTCTAGTTGTGGACTTCTCTTGACACACCTCCATGCGCCCGTGTACCTCACCACTTTGCATCTTCCCTTGGTAGTTCCCATTTCCCCTTCTTACCTCACGTTATAATTGTTTCTACATTCATATCCACCTATGGTCCTTGTTTCCATAGGAAATATTTATTTTAACAATTCTCCAACTTGAATAGCACTCGTAGCAGATTTTTTCCTTTCATGTGCACTTATTTTCAATATTCATATACCGGGTATCGATATCCACCCCACACTACCGGTATGTGTAGTCCTCTATACATAAAAATTCTTCAAATAATAATTAGCTTCTAGCATGCAAACGTGCTTATTACACAAAAACAACAACTAAATTAACAAAGCATAGCAACGAAGAAGGAAATACATTAAGGAAATATAGAATTGAAAACCTAATCTAAATTGAAACAGTTCCTTATTAAAAACACCAAGAAGACTTATATAGTAGGGCTTCAGCCTACTCCTATTGAAGTACCCAGGTAGCAATGTTCCATCAAGCGCCTCTAAATGGAAAGCACTGTTTCAAGTATGTGAGTGATAACATATGGCCCCAACTAATGTACCTTTAGTTTTTGGGATGGCACAAAAATTAGAATCATAAAGGATCACCATCAATCAAATTACAAACTTTTTATCCCTGATGTTCCTATCATGCCATTCTTTTTTCCTAGCCTTTTCTTGTTTTTGACTCCATCGTGATATTTCCCATCACTCATCCAACTTGATTAAATTTTCAATCCATTATTCTAATGCTTTTTCATTAGATAGACCTCCAGCACATGCAATACATAAAAGAGGGAGCATGAATTCTATAGGAAGGACTTATTCCACACCAAACACTAACTGAAATGGTGTGTCCTTGTTCAACCTTTTATATGTTGTATGCGATATGCCCAAATTACTTAGACACTTTATCATCCCAATCCTTTCTTATAACATCACAAATTTTTGTCAATGTGTAACTCAAAATATTATTGAAATTCTCAACACTTCCATTTTCTTGAGGATGATATGGTGTAGTCTTATGGTTTGCAATCATGAATTCATCCAATAAAATTATGATTGTCTCATTTAGAAAATGTGTACCCCCATCACTTGGTCAAACTCAAAGGACATTCATACCATGTAATAATATTTTCCCATAGAAACCTAGCTACTATAGTCATGGTACAATCCTTTGTAGAAGCCTTGCTTCTTCCCACTTTATTAGATAGTACAGTGCAAGTTATGATATAACGTGATCTAGTCCTGCACGTGAATCGTGAAATAGGACCAAAAAGATCTATAACCCATTTTTCAAATAGTTACTGCACTAGTAATAGGTTTTAGAGGCATCTCATCTTGTTGACTTGATTTCTCAAGGTGCTTTGATAGTGATCACAAGCCTTGCAATATGCCTTACAATCTTTATATAGGTTTTCCACCATAGTCCAATGAGTAAAATCTTACGTGTAGTGGCGTCACCTACATAGTGGCCACCTTCAATACCACCATGATCTTCTCCCATGGTGTATTTGCATTCATGTTTAAGTACACAGTGGCATAATACTTCATCCCAGACCTAACTTATACGAGTCACGGCTAATCAACACAAAGGGTGTCGTGCGTATAGCAAATTGTTTCTTCTCTAAGGAATTCATTCCTTCGGTGTCATACATGTTCATAGAAAGGCAGCAATGTCTTCTAATTCTAATGGTGTACATTGAAACCTGTATAATTGTGCATCAGGTATGGTATCTTCAATTGCATGTGCCTCTTCTCCAAACTATATTCTAGATAAATGGTCTATTCTAGAATTAATTTTTCTTGGTTTTACCACAACTGTAAAATAAATTTTTGAAATAAGAGTACCCATCTACATATGCACCCCTGTAAAATGGGCTTGTTTACCAAATACTTCAATTCCATGTGATTTGTATAAAATAAAAATGGTGTAGCTAGCAAGTATTGTCTGAATTTATGTAATGCATAGATCATTGACAAAGCTTCATGTTCTATAGTTGTGTAATTCTTCTATGTGGGAGTCAACTTTATACTAGGAAAACAAATAGGATGATCTATAATACCTTCTCCAAGTTGAGCCAACATCGTGCCAATGGCCGTTCTGAGGCATCTACATGTACATGAAATGGTTGGTCCCACAAAGGAAATCATAGAACAGGCACGGTAGTAAGTTTCTCTTTAATGCCTTAGAATTCGCACTATTGTGGTTTACCCCAGTAGAACGTACCTTTTCCTTTCAAGTAACTCTTGCCAAAGGTGTAACAACCTTGGTATATCCCTTTATGAATTTTCTATAATGCCGCATGTGACCCAAGAATACATGCACCTCACTTTGACTAGTAGGCTCTTTTAGGCGATAATGATTGCAACCTTAACTAGATCAACCAACAAACCTTCTTTGTGGATTATGTGTCCTAACAAAGTATTCCAAATGGTGTAGCAAATATGCACTTCTTGATGTTCAAAGAAATAATTAACTATCTACATCTTTCAAACATTAAGCGTAGCTTTACACAATGCTCCTTAACAAGTCCATACACTATCTAATCATCTAAATAAACCTCTAACAAATTGTGAATAACATCTTTGAACTCTTGAACAAATATTCACAAAAATATAGCAGGCACATTTTTTAGACCAAAAGGAATCATAGTATAGGAAAATCTCCCCCATTTAGTAGTAAAAGTAGTTTTTTCCTGATCCTTCTAGGTAATCCTAACCTAGTGATACCCAGAGAATCCATCTGTAAATAAATAGATTTCACACCCTGTAATGCCTTCTAGTATTTCCTCATTGAATGGCGTAGGAAAGGGATCAATCACACATGCAACATTTAGCTCCTTGTAGTCGACACAGATCCTAATCTAACAATCCTTCTTGATACTGATCACCATTGGACTAACCCATTATGACTCATCTAGGGGCTTGATGATTCTAGACTTCAACATTTTGTCAATCTCTTCTTTGACCTTTTTGTGTAAGTTGGGGCTCATCATGTAGGGTCTCTTTCTAACTAGGTATGCACCTTCCTTAAGCTTTATCTTCATTTATCCTAATGATTTATGAACACCTTTAAGTTCATGGTATCCCCAAGGGAATAAGTCCTGATAATCCCATAGTAACTCAATGATTTTTTCCACTTCAGAGTATGACCAATAGTCTCCAATTATGGTCTCCTTAGGCTCAAAGATCGATCCAATATTTAATTTTTTTTCATAGGTTCATGATAGGTGTGCATGGTCTTATCTACACTTTCCAAAACCTCGCACCTATTGGTTGTATGGTCTACATCCAAATTTTCTACTTCTTCATCATCCACTAAGTAAACCATTTTTCCTTTTTCTTTCTCAAGGCAAGCACACTGAAGTAGTGTGGCATTGGCCTCTTTTTCTTCAACAAAATGTGCTCTTGAATCTCCTTCGTCAAATAAATCTTTAAGGATTTCCTCCACCTTGTCACTATCCCCCATTGTTAAGAACTTTATAACCTTTAATGATTCTTTCACTAAAGGTTTAGTAGAGAAGAAGTCAAATGTCTGGGCCATTCATGTAATTAAATCCTTTCGATTTCTAGTTTCTCTATGGAGATCTGCATATACATACCAAGCACATGCGTAGCCTTGTAAAGTGGAATAAAACTTGTGCACCTAGAGTGACAAAGGTGGTAAAGCTTCCTACCCATATGTCTAGAGTCTCTCACATTGCTGAACATGGTGCTGAACAAGTTGATTACCATAGTAAGTACAGATTTGAGTAGGTGCATTTCCCTTGAATATCTTAATAGCAAGAGAAATCCTAATTTCATTCCATCCTACAAGATTATCCTTGTGAACCATCCTCCGGGATCTTCTTGTCCCACGTAGGGTTTATGCTAGCATATTTCATCTCTCCAACTAGTCTATCCATTGTTCCTCCATGGTGTGCATGAACACCATAGGGTCTCCTTATCCGAGTGTAACGAGTGCAGGAGTTGTTGTCTCTTCTCCCGATATGATGTGGTCTATTGTCCCTATTAGATATGTTATTTACTTTGCGCCCTACCAACTCATAACTGATATGAGCCCAATTATCACAAGAAACGCTGTAGTATCGCTAATAGACTATGTGCATCCTCCCATTGAAGGATTCCTTCTTTGTATGGCTCATGCACCTCACGGGTCCCAGACGGTATGTACATAAATCATATTTAGGCCTTCCTCACTCAAGGGATCAACATAGGGCATAGATTTTCCATCTATTAATGGGATGATAACCCTTTCCTCTCTTTTTCAAATCTTATATAGCCCTTTTTGAACTCAAGATCAACATTATTTGCATAGTACGAAGGACACCCCAAGAGAGCCGGGAAGTTATCTCGCCTCTACTAGCGCTAAGACCTCAAAATCTCCAATGAACTTGGCTCATTGTATGGTAATGGAGGCATCTTTTAAAACTCTTATGGGAGTGGCCTTAGTCTGATTAGCCATGAACAAAACATTAGAGGATGGTTGCAGTGGGGGTCTCCCCATTTGTACATGTGCATATAAAGTAAGAACATTGACTTTTACACCTGTATAAATTAATATATTAATCAAATTCCACTCATCCACAACATCATTTAGAGTGATCTCCTTATCATAATCTAGGATATGAGTGGGAAGATTTGCATGTAGGATCTTTCCTCCATTCTCAATAATTGCACACAGAGTGTTTCCTTTAACCAATTCCCTAACATTGGAATGATATTCTCTTGGCTCAATATTTTGCACACTTATTTCAATTCATCCATACCATATTGGACCATCTCTAATGATTTATTGTGCTCCATCTTTCACGATTACTCCTTTAAATATTGTATTTCACCACTCAAGATTTTTAGTACCTCTATGTCTCCTGATAAACATCCTTCTGATGGGTAGGATCTGGGTACCGTACATGTAGAGCCTCATCCTTAGTGATGGTAGGCTTCTACTACAATGCTTCTTTGGTGTGCACTACTTCAGCGTGGGTAATGATCCTTACTTGCAATGCCTCGGATTCTAGTTCCAACTTTGGCATCCACTGATTTTCCACGAAGATGTTGTCTCCTAACCATCCATGTGCCTTTTTTTTCTTGTTTATGTTGCTTACTAATATGCTCAAACAATTTTGAGAACTCCTCATAACTATGACTCTTCCCACGAAAGAACATGTAACATTCGAGGAAATTCACGCATGTAGTGGTCAAGAGATCCGTATGTATAACATTTCTGTGAGGGAACTCACCTCATCCACTACCACGGCCTCATCCTCCAAATCTACCATGGTATCCTCGACCTCTACCATGACCGCAAAAATTCCATTCACTCGATCATAGAGTGCCCGATTTTGATCCCAATATTGATGCTCATTCTTTCCTTTAGAGTTATCTAAAACTTCTATCTATTGTACACCAATGTCTATAGCATCATGGATCTGACCAATCAGCCGACAGTCTTTTGTGTCATGAGTTATGGATCTACAAATTTTACAGTAATAAGAGATGTTCTTCCGTATTGCATGTTGTAACAATGGGAAGTGGCTAGCATCATGGTTTAAATGACATATCTCATAGTCCAACAGACATTAGTGTATTGATCTGTGGGGAAAACTATCCTTTGTGTGACCTTCCACTTCATAATTTGTGAATTAAATCCCGTATGTGTCTCATGTGCTGAATTTTCGATATATTTTCCAATTGCTTCGCCATAGCCATAATCTGTACTTCTAAAAATGGGCTCACCCCAATTTCTATACTACCAACTACCTCAGCGTGTAAGGATACTTCAAGTTCTTCATGTGGATTAGTGTATGTCTTATGTGATAGCGCCCTCCTAAAAGGAGTAATCAGACCTCCAATAAACCATTACACATGTTGGCTCACATGAATATTATAAGAAATCTTAGATAAAATAATTTTGAAACAAACATCATACTCTCTGACACTCTCAGTAGTTCCTTGCTTGATATCCTTGAGTGCTCTTATAATATTCTACTCGAACTTAGGGATGTGAAACTCTTTCAGGAAAGCATATTTTAAAGTTGCATAGTCTATGCAAGTCTAATTAGGGTCAAAAATTTTGTGCCAACTATGTGCATGCCCATATTGCGTAGTAGCGAATTGACTTTCCTATGCTAAAAATCATAATTCCTTTAGCGCACCATAGTATTTCACACATGTGCACTTGTTCAGAAACATCTTCTATGTCCCTATACTCTGCAAGATGAAGAGACATCTCCATGTAAATATTTTCAGGTTAGTACGGACCTTGCCCACCAGATCTAGAACCTTCAGTGTTTATTCTACCTCTAAAACCACTAGATCCACTAGAACTAGAACCACCTATACCTCCTGATCCTGAACCTATAGCCAGAGTTGGACCAAAAGACGTATTCCCCTGTGTCCCAATAGTAGTACTAAACTGTACCCCTATAACTTGTGAACTGCTACCACTCCCTGAAGAGAGTCCAAAATTATGTGCACCTGAATTCTATGTAGAAGATGAACCTAAAAAGGTACCCCAAATAATAACCAAGACTTTTGTGCTACCATTGATATGCTTCTTATATCACTTACTCCTACTCTCCTAATGCTTAAATTAGCTTGTTGACTATTTTTCGTACTAGATACTAGAATACCAAGCACAAGGGCAAGGTTTTTAGGTAGATTTAGATGTAGGCCGATGGCCCAAGTCATCTCTACTTGGCACGCTTATACATGAGGACTAGGAGGGTTCCCGATCATGATTTTCCAAATGGGGGAGTTCTTGATGCTCGAGTTCAATGTCTTCTACATGAACTTCAAATCCTTCTTGATCCATCTCTTTCCTCAACGCCATCTACTCTACAATGTCATGTTGCTTTTCTATCTCCCTCTCTCGTGCCTCATTTTACTTAAGCCACCTTTCTTCTCTCTTCCTCACTACTGCTAGGTTTTCCATCTTTCACCAAACTTGATCATGCCCCGTGCATGGTGGGACTTAGTTAGCCATTAAATTTCTCTCCAAATTCGGGTTACCATCAAAATTTTGATCACCAGTGGAATTCCTTGTAAATAATTTCCCATGGGATATTGTAAAAATTGGAATTTAGCTACCTCTAGCCATGAATAAGTGGAAATTGAGTACTCCAAGATATAGCTATTCAAAACACCATAGAACCACGTATCCACAAAGTGCGAGAGTCCAAATCAGATTAGCATCATAAAGGATCTGAAATTCTTCCCGTGTCTAGACAAGTGTGTCATACCTCCAATTCCATTTATATGCATAAACATCCAGTCACTCATATAATTCTACTAGAAAGATAGTGAAAATTATCTCATACAAATTCTACTCCACCCACGTCCATGCGTCAAACATAGATCTAGTGTTGAACCTCCATGTGTATTCTTCTTCTAGCTCATGTATCCACTCCTCAACACTTGCTAGGGTCAACTGATATGTCTTCATTGTGACCATCCCGAAAGAAACTAAAAAAGGTCCTGGTAATGGAACCAATTATGCACGCCTAGAATTTACCGGTAAAAAATCCCATGCCTCCTATCACATCACTCATCCTATACTTAGTGCTCACCCAAATCATGAAAAGGTATCAAGCCCCTCTTTAGGGTTGTTGTTGCATGATGAAGACTTAATGCATTTATATCCATAATTAATACATCATTCTACAGTGCATGTACAGATCTATATCTAAATAATAATAGACTTAAATGATAACCATGATGAAATAAGCACATGCAAGAGCCAATCATACTTGGGATTAATACTCTGATTCAGCTAATAAAATCCAATACATTAGACATGATACATATACAAAAGCTCATTACAACAGATAATACCATAGCTTATGTGTGCATCATATTTGGCAGCATAACCTCACAATAATTCAATTCTTACATCTATATCTCTCATAATTCACGATTCACTACATATTTATAAGGGTGGAGACTTTTCCTTCACCGCTTATCTAATCCCAAAATAGGTCACATGATAAGAATAGCCATGCACTTTTACAATAATAAGCTACATGCAATAATTTTAATAATAGCTCTCTCTTATTTAACCATAAGTCACAATTCTATCTTTATCCCACATCCATGCAAAGCACTCCATAGCCTCTCTTCCAAAAATAGTCAATGCGTTTCACACAAGTATTTTCCCGTTTGATGTGTTCTGCACACCATCTTCAAAAAATAGATCACAATCATGAAAATGACTAAGTCCTAAACTTGTCTTTGTCCTCTCGCACGCGATTCCTTCTCAATATTCATGTGCCTTCAAATTCTCTTTGTTTTTCCACGTGAATCTTTTGTATTACTTCGCTAAGTGTTATACATTATCTACTCAACATATTCATTTGAAATCTTAGAGTAGGCTAGGATAATTAAAAATTATTTTCATTCATCCTTCATGACTGTAAACCTCTATAACTTAAAATAAGCTCGAGTTTGATGGCTTGGTGAGTAAAGGTGGCATAATGAGCACTAGACTATATTAACCTTTGATGCATCCTATATACTTCCAATTTTTTGGAAAGGATTCATTATCTTATTACTGTGTGATTATAATTGCTTCAATTGGAGAGCTAAGGAATGGATCTATGGTTAGATTTAAGATAATATTGATTTACATTGATCCTTAGGCTCACACAAGTTGAAGTGATATCATCGCCTACCTTATACTCTTGTTATAATTGAATCCACTATGGATCAATAATTGTTTGATTTAGTGGCGAGTTTTGATTATAAGTTATTAAGGAGCTCGAGTTTAACTCAAATTCCTAGTTGGAGAGAATATTAAATCTTCTATTCTCTACAAATTTGTATCAGTCTTGATCATATTTTAATTTTATACCTATCACAAACTAGTTTGGAGCTTGCATAGAGTTTGAACTTGGAATGTTGATCAAATTTTCTTAACTTTTATAGTTCTTTTTCATTTTATGATTGTGTAGTATTTTTTTTTAGTTAGGGAGTCTTGACTGAAAGGAAACATTGATTGTTTGTATATTTACTTAGTCACATATACTTCCAATAGAATAGTGGCTTCATAACTTGAGTTAGGTGATTATTGTTTGATCATATTTAGTTCTTCTGGTAGATGATATGGTTGATTGTATTTGATTTCATTTCATCTATAGTTATTTGGTTCATGATGGTTTTCTATGAATTCTAATGAATTATGATCTTATACCTCCTTCGAACAAGTTTTAGTTGGTAATGACCCTTACTTGAATGTTGATTTTATACTATGAGTAACTTATGGAAAAGAAACTTGGTATGTTATTTAAGGGAGTGGATCATACTTGAATGCTATAATGAGTTAATAAGTATATTATGTATTAATTATATAAGGGTAGTTAAATAAGCTATTACTTTGCATGGTCATTGTTCAAATGAAGTATAACAAACTATTTGATTAAGTTAAGTTATATAAAATTAATTAAACAAGATATAAAACTACAGTCATATAAGTATGGGCTTATATGATTGTAATCTTACCATTATTGTGCTTACATTAATATGATTGATTGTGATCAATTACATTTTCTTTTATTACCTTTGTGTGCCTAAAATTAATACTTGATCGAAATTACTCAAATGAATTTATTGACTTAACTTGTCTTCCTTAGTTGGTTTCATTATGATGTTCTTGTGGCATGATCAAAAGAGTTGTGTATTTTCTTTTGAACATTAGGATAATTTCATTTAAAACAAGTACTAATTTTATGAAATTATTAAGTTAGAGCATGTTGTTCTGAAGATTTAGTACCTATCATGCTCAGTTCGTATGAACTAATAGATGCTAACAATCTTATAGATGGACTTCGTGAAAGATGAAAGAAGGAAGACGTATAAAAAGTTACATTTATTCTATTGATTGAAGATAGTTGATTTGGTTAAATGATTATTGTATAAATTTCTTGAAGTAATTTTGATTTGGAAACAAGAAAGGCCTATGGCCCATTTATTGTAATTACTTGGAAAGATGTTGATTACATTGGCAGAAACATGTTTGTTGATATTTAAATTGGAATGAAATAGAAATGGTTTACTTGATTTACATTGATTAAACGGAAGTGACTTGAATGTAAAGTGTTGAAATTAGTTGTAAACTCCATTTATATAAGTGATGCAGATTGTATTATTGTCATTACTATACTAAGCATATGTATTATCTATTGATGTGCTTCATGTTGTATGTGATTGAATATCATTATGAAATAAATGGAATATGATTAGATATTTAAGTAACTTGGGTAATATGAAAAGTATATGATTGTTAGATTAATTCCATTAGTTGAATGGAAAATGAAATGTACTTATAAGATTTGGAATGATTTATAAGGATTGATCCTTAAATATATACTTTACTATTTAGTTTCTTAATACAGTTGTGATAAATAGTGATCATAATGAATCTTTGTACAAGGGAATACTTATAACTAAACTATAAGTAAAGTAAAGATGTATGCTTATGGTTGATATGTTTGAAATGCATGTGATAGGTTATGATACTTTGTAAAAGTATAGAAACATACCTAAACATAATAGTTATGAATAGATGAACTAGACTTAAGAATGTTGTCCTTAAAGTATATTTAATATAGCTGAATTAGGAGCATGACACTTAATTGAATTAATGGAAAAAGTACACTTAAATGATTAAAAACAATGTATATTTAAATCTATAATTCCTACACTTACGTGAATAAAATGTTATGATCCTTACATAAAGGAATAATCATATTGAACCCTAGTTAATCCTTAGGCATGACACCTAACAATGATAATATTAATGAAAAGCTTAAAAATCTATGAATTAAATGAATTATTGAACTTGTTAAGATATGATGTTCACTTAGTGGAAATTAATGGATCATTGAAACATACTTGCTACTACACAGTACCCATTTAATCATATGATTCTTTAATTGGTTACTGTGGAGCATCCACTATGGCACTATTATCAACCTAGCCCCTTAAGCATTACTATCATAAGTTGTGGATCCAGTCAGCACTATTATACACTTAATAGTGATAGTATTATTTCCTAGTATCAATGTCATCTTATGATGATTACATGTAATGAAATGGATCCGAAGCAACGTAAGTCGATTTGGATGCATTTTATTTCCCTTAGTCCTTCAATAAGCATATTATCAAAACTAGTCTATATGAGCTAGCTCTACTTAGTATATAACAAAGACATGGAAGTGAATGACGTGATTCAAGGTATTATAATCTAGATAATAGTTTTGAGTGTGGTGAAAGACATATTCCTTCGATGATTATTTCATCTAGGAATAAAATCATGGCATACATGTCTTAGAACTTTGGCCAAAGTATCACAAATTACTTTGTTGCATTGTCTTATCTTCACCTGGATGAAAGGTGTGTGATATCAGATGGGTATCCGCAAATGATACTTAGATATGCACTTTAAATATATTTACACTTGATTGACCCTTAACTGAATAAGGGAACCACTTGATTATACTTGGTATACACGTTGATATAAATAAGCATGATAAATCATTTTTATACAAAGCCATGACATTTGAAATCGGTTTAGTACCAAGTCATTACAGCTACATGTGGTTTACTATTATGTGATGGATTAGTTAAATGAATGTTTGTTCTAAATTATGTGAATTTAGAATAGTGAACATTATGATAAGAAAAAAAATTATTTCCTTGTTATTGAAGTCTTAAAATGAGGATGTTACATTTTGGTATTAAAGAGAGGGTTGCAACTCATGGACCTATTTGAATCCATAATTGATAAAACTTAATTTCTTGTTAAGATAAAATGGTTAGAATAATAGTACATGTTGTGAATAACCATCCTTTAGGCGGTCAAGTAGCTATAACTCAAAAGTTAGATGAGATCCTTGCTTCCCTACTAGACACAAGGGATCATCTTGTTGTACTTGAACAAGTAATGGGAAACGAAGAGGAGGATAATGTTGTTAATAAAAATGAAAACCTCCATAAAATAATGTTAATGCTGAAAATCCTGGTGGAGAAAATAACATTAATGCAATGAATAATGATGTTGTAAATGCCAACAATAATGTTATAAATGTGAATGCAAATGCACCTAACTAGCCTGAAAATAAGAAGGCAAGGTTGGCATCTGAACTTACAAATGACATAAAAATAATAATTCCACCAAAATTTTATGGTACCACATTGGGAGATGGGGCTGAGAATTGGCTCAGTGAGATGGAGAAGTACTTTGCAATAAGGAACTTCTCTGAAGAAACCAAAGTAATATGGGGAGCTTACCATCTTTCCCATGAAGCATCTTCATGGTGGGATAATCGTAAGGTTGAACTTAATGTTGATGAAGAAAGAATAACTTGGGATAAATTTAAAGGTTACTTTAGGAAGCGATGGTTTCCACATCTTTATTATGATTAGAAAATGGCAAAATTTTAGACCTTAACCCAAGGGAAACTTACTGTAACTGAATACTAGGAGAAGTTTACAAACTTCTCAAGTATGTGTCATTTACAAAACATATGAAAATTTTACAATACATAAATTTATAATGGGGATGAATCCTATTATAGGCATAGATGTGGATGTACATAGGCCATCCACCATGGAAGGAGTTATAGGAAAAGCCATAAGGAATGAACAAAAATTGAAGGCAATTTCTATGCATAAAGAAGAGAAATGTAAGAAAATTTTAACTCTCCTTCATCCCTTGCACCTAACAAGGTGGCATGGAATAATTTTAGCACTAGAAGTAGATTTGGGGCTAATAATAGTAAGAAAATAGCAGAAAATAAACTCACTGCAAGTAACAAAAATAGTGGGCAGAAAAATAGTGGTGGCCAAAACAATAATTTTAAAATTGAGAATAAGTTTGAGCCTAGGAAGGGACCTATTGGGGATATTATAATTATAGAAAGGACCATTACACAAATCAATTCCCTCTAAAGAAAAATGACAACAACTAGCAACACAAGATACATGTTTGCAAGATCTTTGGATAATGAAAGATATGCCCATAGAAGTGCTAGGTAAGTTGTTTGGCATACATGTAACTATAATTTTTGATACTGGTGCTACATAATTCTTTATTTCTAGTAAATTAGCTTCAAAATTAAAAATAAAAGCTGGAATTATGGAAAAATCATGGACTGTCCATTATGGGAACAATGTTCTCCACACAGGTGAATAAATGTATTTTTTGGCAAAGCCTTAGAATTACAAACAGAAGACAAGATCTGTCATAGATTATAAACAAGCTAAAAAGAAAGATATGCCCATAGAAGTTCTAGGTAAGTTGTTTGGCATACATGTAACTATAATTTTTGAGACTGGTGCTACATAATTCTTTATTTTGAGTAAAATAGCTTCAAAATTAAAAATAAAAGCTGGAATTATAGAAAAATCACGGATTGTCCTTTATGGGAACAATGTTATCCACACATTGAATAAATGTATTTTGGTAAAGCCTTAGAATTACCAATATTTACTACAAAAGTAGACCTTTATGTTATACCTTTAGGGTCTTATGATGTCATAATTGGTGTGAATTGGCTTGCTGATCATAAGGCACATGTGGATTGTTATGGAAAACACATAAAATGTCTTGACAATCTACAGAAAATAACAGACATTCAAGGTGTAAAAAGAGATATTATAGTTAGGGAAATATCAACCATGCAGCTTAAAAAGGCCAAAAACAAAGGTTGTATGTTATATGACATAAAAATATTTGAATCAATAGAAGAAGGTAGTGATTTTATGGAAAAATATTCATTTTTATAAGATTACAATGATGTGTTTCCAGAAGAACTACTTGGTCTTCTACTGAAAATGAGTTTGAATTCACAATTGAAATCAAACCTGGAACTAAACCTATTTCCAAAGCACCATACCATATGACTATGATAGAGTTAGTTGAACTAAAGGAATAGTTACATGAACTTTTGTCTAAGGGGTTAATAAGACTGAGTGTCTCGCCTTGGGGAGCACCGATGATATTTGTTAAAAAGAAAGATGGAACACTTAGACTTTGTATTGACTACAGAATGTTAAACAAAGAAACAATCAAGAATAGATACCCTCTTCCTAGAATTGATGATCTATTTAATTAGATGCATGGAGCATCAATTTATTCTAAGATAGATCTGTGATCTGGGTACCATCAGTTGAGAATCAAAGATGAAGACATACATAAAAAACCTTTAGAACAAGGTATGGGCACTATGAATTCATTGTTTTACCTTTTGGTTTAACAAACACACCTTGATTTCATGAATTTGATGAATAATATTTTTCAAGAATACTTGGACAAGTTTTTACTTGTATTCTTGGATGATATTCTTATATATTTTAAAAATGTGGAGGAGAACAATGAACATTTAAGAATTGTACTTGAAATATTAAGGAATATAAAACTATTTGGAAAGTTTTCAAAATTCTCTTTTTATGAAACAAAAGTACATTACTTAGGACATGTGATAAGAAAGGATGGAATCTCTATTGATCCATCAAATATTTCAGCCATAATTGAATGGCCAACACCTAAAAATGTTCATGAAGTTAGAAGCTTCATGGGGCTTACCGGATACTATAGAAAATTTGTAAAAGATTTTTCAAAGGTTTTTGCCCAATTACTTCACTGCAAAAGAAAGATAAAAATATTTGGAATGATAAATGTGAGGCATAATTTAAAACATTAAAATAATAGCTAGCTACAACACATATTTTGACTATTTTGGATCCTAACGAAGCTTTACAGTTGTCACAGATGCTTCCAGAGAAGGATTAGGGGTATATTACTACAAAATGAACATGTAATAGTATATGAAAGTAGAAATCTCAAGTTACACGAGCTAAATTATTCTCTCCATGACCTAGATCTTGTTGCCTTAGTACATGCACTACAATTTTGGAGATGTTACCTCTTAAGGAATCCCTTTGAGTTGAAAATAGACCACCTTGGGTTGAAATACATCTTCACACAACCTAATATTAATGTAAGGAAGTGAAGATGGTTAGAGGATTTTTCTCTGATATGAATTTGACATCGATTACATCAAAGGTAAAGAGAACATTTGTAACCTTGAGAACTCATTCGGTTCAAAGATGAAGTAAAAAAGAAATGTTAACTGATTCATACTATCACCAAGTAAAAACAAAACTTGCTAAAAATTCTAATGATGTAAGATACAAAGGATTCCAAATTGATGGTGAAGGAATCATAAGGTATGAAAATTGGGCATATGTACCCTTAGAAAATTAGTTAAGGAAGAAAGTGATGACTAAATTTCACAGTGCATCTTACTCTAGACATCTCGGAGTAAAAAAAAATCTTGCTGATGTAAACCAACAATATTTTTAGAAAGGGATGAAGAAATATATAATTGATTATGTATCTCATTGCTTAGAATGTCAGCATGTTAAGGTTGAACATATAAACCTAGTTGGTTTATTGTACCCACATAGCATACTATAGTATAAATGACAAGTAATAAGTATGCATTTTGTTCAAGGGTTGCCTATGTCTAAAAATAAACATGATGTTATTTTGGTTGTGGTTGAAAAATTAACAAAAGTATCTCATTTCATTATCGGTAATATGAAGAATGATTCACCTGTTCTTGGAAAAATATTTTTTCATGAAATGTTTAGATTACATGGTGTACCTGACTTCATTATATCTAATAGAGATCCAAGAATGACTTCACATTTTTTGAAAAATATAAATGCAGCCTTAGGAACAAAATTGAACTTTAGCTCTACATACCACTTAAAAACGGATGGGCAAATTGAAAGAGTTAATCAGGTAATGGAAGACATGTTTAGGATGTATTATATGGATCAATAGTAAAAATGGGAATAATACCTTCCTTTTGTTGAATTTTCATACAATAACATGTACCATTCCTCTCTAAGAATAAAACCTTTCAAGCATTATATGGCCAAAAGTACATAACCACTTATTAGTTGGGATAGAATAGAAGATAGAGACTTAATTGGACTTGAAATGCTTACTAAAATGGAATAATAAGTAAAATTAATTATTGAGCAATCAAAGAAATTTGTTAATAGGAAAAAAACCTATGTAGACCTGAAAAGGGTTGATAGGAAATTTGATCTTGATGGAAAATTAATTTTAAGAGCCGAGTCCTAAAAATAGTTATATTACTTTTGGTAAGGTAACTAAACTATCACCTTGATTTTTAGGACCTTTCAAAATTGTAGAAGTGGTTAATCCGGTTTCCTATCGCTTAGCATTGCCTCCCACATTGGCATGGATGCATGATGTTTTTCATATTTCCTTTCTTAAGAAATATGTTTCAGATTTGTCACATGTGTTAAATTGGAATTCTTTGTAGGTCCAAGACCTAGGGGTAATCATGGTTGAACCCATAAGGGTGTTGGAAACTTGCAAGTTGCACTTGCGTAACCATGAAATAAGTCAATGCAAGGTCCAATGGGACCAGTTTAATGAAGAAAGTGTAACTTGGGAGAATCTTGAAGACATGAAAACTAATTTTCCACATTTGTTTTAGTAGAAAGATTTCAATTTTTCTATGATACTTGAGATATTTGGTTTAAAAACTATCTCTAATTTTTCTATTTTGAGAAAAACACTTTTAATAAGTGCTGGTACAACCATTTTGATGTTGTTATGAACCTCTGAAAACTTAAATTTTTACAAGTTATGATTGACTATTTGAGAATTTTTATGGTTGAATAAGTTATATTATTACATGTGTTCTTAAAAATGTTTTGGACTAAGTTAATCATCGAGATGATGATGCTTTTTAGAGGGGAGGTATGTAATTCCTCTGTTGTGTTGATATTTGTACTTTCTTCTTTGTATATAGTTGGCAAACATTGACATGTGATTTTGTTGATTTTCTCTACTCTTTTTAACTATTTAAATTAGGTTTGCTGAAATGATATCAAGTGCCTATGAGATCTGATTATTAATCATTCTTATGGAAATTTTTGTACTTATGTTGATTGATCATGAAGTACTTAACTGGTTTTTGAAATAAACTTAGTGATTTCAGCTTGTGGAAAGTGAAATCAAATTCTTGGGACAGTTAAGAAAACACATAACCTAGTAAGATATTTAAGTTTTGATATAATTACTATCCCTAAAAATATTGTATCGATATTGGATGAAGGATAATACCTTAGATCAATTTCAGTGATCCAAGGCATTCTCCTTAATTGATATGTTATTACGACTTTAAGTTGTAAGGGTATTTTACTTCTTAATGATTTCTAGGATTGTAATTTTATATACAGATCAAGTTGACTATAAACTAACCTAGATTTGTTTGAAATCATCTTAAAATATTGAAGAAATACTTCTGCTTAATCAAATGTGATTATGATTAAGGTAATGGTTATATTCTTTTCATGTAATGAAGGCCTAATCTAACCTATACTAAGGTGATAATTACATTCCTAAGGACCTAACTTAATTCTATGTGCATTTGATTAAATGATAGCAACCTAAGCTAAGGTTGATACATTAATATTAATTGATATAAATCCTAACCTAGCTAAGGATCCTATGACCTAACCCTAAAGATCTAATTGTGGTTAGAAATGGTGAGAAGGGTTAGTAGGATGGTTATGAGGATTGGTACCAACCCATACTCGTACTTAGAAAAATTTATGAGTTTTAATTTGCAGCCACCACCACCTTTGACAGGGACCAAGTCATCCTTGGCCATGCACGCTAAGTTTTTGGTGAATGGTTTAGTGAAGGTTTGGAAAACTATTAGTGGATTACTAAATTTAAAATAGGAAAAGGCGGTTGGCGGGATTCAAGGCAGTAGTGACAGTCCTACCTCAACATCAATGGCCTTGGTAAAACCAAAACCACCTTGGAAGGAACATGATGGTTTTGGGAGAAAATATTGGGGTTAGTTTTCAATTTTCATTTGGTTTTAGGATCATTTGGAATTTGCATGTATACTTTCCATTTTTCAAAATTTTACTTTGTTTTTGGATAATTTATGATCTATCAGTTCAATGGAGGAAATAGTGGAGAAAAATTTAATGCACTGGATATTAAAATGAAAATAAGGAGAAGAAATGGTTTTCTATTGAAGTGTAGTCAATTTTTATCACCTAGTGGGTGTTGGGTGCTCACACAAGGCATGCGCAGTGCCGAGCCCCTCTTTTATCTCGAGTTTTGTAATAATGTAGCATAGATGAGTAATAGAAAGATAGATTAAACTCCTTATTCAACTGAGAACTTTTAGTAAATACAACACTAATGTATCCATTCAGACAAGAAGCACATTGACAAAAGATAGATCTGAACCATGAGGGAAAGAGGATGTATAATGATTATACTTATTCATATGAAACACACTGAACATAACAAAAAGAGATATGTATGATCCATGAACCACATATATTCATATTTGAACATGTCTAGTAATCACATTACATTTATCATGGTCATTATAGAACAAAATGATAGTGCAGATTAGAACCATGTAGCAGAGACAGGGCTTACGTCCCTTACAATGCAAAAGAAAAACATGTAACCATCCCTTGATACATCATTCTTCCTACATATCTCCTAGCCCAACCCATAAATCTCTCCATGTATTTCTATAGAGCTTTGCCTCTCATCTAATATCTTTAATCTCCCCTTTTCCTTTACCAGGAAGTTATATTTATAGCCTTTCTCAACACCTTCAAGCCTTCATGGGAGTTGCAGATCCGTTCCCAAGTGTCCAAGGTGGTCCTTCATGGGAGCATGCTTATTTAGGCTCGAGCTCTCCACTCTTTGCAATGATGGCCTTCTAGAATCTTCTATCACAACGTATATTCCTTCCGTGGGCACCAAGTTTCCAAGGTAGCACCTTATCCACTTCGCATGCACAATCGAGTCTTGCTTTCCTTGTTTTCTACCGGATATGAAAAATATGCCTAAGTATTAAGATATTTTCTCTGCATTGTGCATGTGCCACTTTGGTTCTAGTAAAACCCTCCTAAAACCATGTCCTGTGCGCTTTCTCCTTACACACCCTTCTTCAAATAGGCCTTACGCACCCACGTGCCTTCTTGTACTTAGTCAATATTTTAGGGTCCCAACATCACCCCACACTACAACTGTTCTCTGCCCTCGGGAACACCTTCTCAAATAATAAATAATTATTTTCCTTGAATAATTTAGAGAAAGAATAAAGGAATGAATAATTCTGGGGAAGAATGAAAGAATGGGGAACTATGATTATTTCTGCAAGAGGAGAGGGAAATTTTTCATCAATTCAGCCTCCAACTTATTCTAGGTATCGTCTTCACTTTGTGACTATTAACAGAGGTCACCAACTAAGGTTTTCATCTCTTTAAATCTTAGCTTTGTATCCATGGGTATTCATCATTTCCATGATTCCCTCAAACTATTTTCCCAAATCCTCAAGTGCGTCCCTCCTTTGAGTGATCGAGGATCTGACTCTTTCATCTAGTTTTTGATTGAGCCTGCCCAGGTCTCAATAGCCTCCGATTTCTTCTCAACCTTGGCTAGGATTTTTCATGTTCATCTCTATTCCCCTTGTCCTTCTCCTGGAACTCCTTGAGCTCTACTTCATGGGCGGTGACCTGAATTCTCTCCACTCTATCTCTATCAATGTAGTTATCATAAGCGGCCTCAACAACTTGGGTGATAGCTTTCACATCCTTAAGTACTTTCTTTTACTGGGCCATAATGGTCAAAACCTTCATCTTTTCCTCCTTTTCTTTGTGCATTGATGCCTCCTCTATGCAGACTCTAAGGCTAGTGGTCATCTTTCCATTGTGAGGACGTGGGTCAATTCCTCTAGACATTCTAGGGTGGATCCATAATTTTGTGCTGGTGGCATTAGATCTGGATGCTTCAAGAAAATGGCATCTGTGATCATCTCTACTTTCTTGTAGACTTCGCACACCCTTGCCTTATCTTCTTTCAACTCACACATTAGAAACATGATGATTATCTCCTCCCGCTTTAACTCCTTCATCCTTTCTTGGAGCTCTTCTTCCTTCTTCTCCATATCTACCTCTAGAAACTGCACTATGTCATTCCTCCCAAAGAGTGTAGCTTCAACCATGATTGAGACCTTGTTTAGTGCGTTGCAAATTTGTTCATCGAAAGTTGTTGAACATTCACCAAGGGTTTGTCCCTTTTGATTCTAGCACTTGCATCAATTCTCCTTGGCTCACTTCAAACTCGGGCTCATCAAGGTGGGACTCAAATGCCCATGAAATCATTTTCCTCATCCGAGGGTATGTGCCTTCTACATCAAATGATGCCATAGCTAGGAGTTGCTCCATCGAAATAGTGCTTTGGAAGCACATGCACAACACATTGTTTGGATCATCAACATAATCCATCTTTTTCCTTTGGATCTTTATGAACATTCCTCCTATGTGCATTCCATTTTCAAAGCTCTTCATCAAACTCATGGGGCCTCCTACTATGTTGCTTTATGATATTTTACGACACTTTCTTCTTCATCCTCCTTCAGCACTATCTCCGCACTTTTCTCCAACTCTTGTTCTACCAAGGTTTCAATTATATTTTCCACTTCCTTTTCTACGACCTCATTTATCTACTCCTTTGTGAGGTTTGGGGTCCTCGATTCCTTGTACTTAGTTCCTCGCACCCTCCTTTTTCTTGAGTGCCTTCCTCTTCTGGATACCCTTCCTCCAAACAAAGAGGTAGTAATTCTTATCTACCTCTCCCTCCTCATCTGAATCATGCACCTCAAAAATATTGGTCCTTGAGATCCCTCATGTTCATCATCTTCATCATCATCCCTTTTTCCTCTTTAGGCCTCCAAGCTCACTTTGTATCCTCCGAATCAGATTTCTCCATCACCTTTTGTTTCTTCCTAACTGGGGACTCCATTATAGGAGATGTTGCTCTCTCTTCTTCCTTGTCTGGTGACTTCTCCTTTGTGATAGGTTTTCCTATTCGGCATTTTTTACGTGACTGGGAATTCTTCCTATGTATGTAAGTGCTAGGCTTACCGAGTTTTCTTTAGAGCGCCTTTGTTAGTACACTTTGGACACTTTGTGCCTTTTTCCTTACACCTCTTCTCTTTCTCTCTTCGTCGGCATGGGATTCCTTCTTCCCATAGGGTCTTCAGGAATGGAGACATCACATTCTAGGTATGCACCCTTTTCAAACTAGGGATTATGTGTAAATACACCCTCATTGCGGTCCTTCCTAAAATTGGTAAAGTCAAGGAATTCGTCATTTGGAGCTCGTGGGAGACATACTTCTCCATGTATGTGCACTTCTTGGGGTAGACGAGCTATCTGGGTAGCTCTTTGTGGTCTTGATCTACTTCACTAAGGTTGAACCTTAGTCTCTTGGCCTCTTAAACCTGTTCACCCCTACTTGAAAATATTGCACGGTGAAGGAGAAAGAGAGTTTGTACTAGGGGCTCATAGTTTCATCTACCAATTTGAATCTACCAATGAAAAAGTGTTGGTATATTGCAAACTCTACTTCTTTTTCTAAGAGCACTGGTATTTATTTTGGAACTCTCCACTCTGCCAAGAATGCATCCCACATGCACTTGTACCACTTCTCTAGACATGCCCTGTGAGTGGTTGTCATATTGTCACAAGTATATTTTGTGAACCTTTTAGAGGACGACGGGTCTTCCACCGGATATTCCCACTATAAGAGGAAGGAATCCCATGCGTGCCGGCCTATCACCCAACATAAGTGAGCACTCACCCGAGGCACATGTGGGTGCCGAGTCTCTCTTTTATGTGAGTTTTTAGTGGGAAGCATTCATCAATGATTAGTATAAGAGTATTCAGGAAAGAATTTTAGACATACAAGGATTACAGGGCTCAAGACGACCTCTAGATCCTTGTAGCTTCTTTAGACCATGTGTTTTAAAAGACTCCATAACATATAATATAATAGAAAGAAAGCTACAACCATTCATTCATAGCATGAAAGGAAAGAGAACTTCTATGAATGAAATATACATGAAACCCATTGATATTCATATCTAATTGCAATAGGTAACCTCATTATATTCATCATTTCATTACAAAGAGCCATAGAGGGTAGACTGCAGTCATGCACATCACTAGGCTTGTATAACTATGCAAAAACAGAAAAGAAATTACAATGCTAAGCTTAGTACATTCCTTTCGCATCAGAGCTCCACTCACAGTAATCCTACAGAGCTTCACCCATGTTATCTCTCTCTGTGTGTATCTCTCCTATCTTCTCCTCTTATGTCTATATTCTCATTCCTCTTTTTTTTTGGTCGGCAAGTACTTGTATTTATCACCTTCCCATGCTACCATTGCCTTGTTGCACCCTCGGATCCATCGCCAAGTTTCATATATGGTCCTTCTATGCATGTTTCCTCGGGCCTAAGCTCTCCACTCCATCTCATGATGGTATTCTAGAAGATTCCTTTATCGGCATGGTCTTTCTTGGGCCACTGTTGTCAAGTTGGCATCTTATCCATGCGTAATCGATCACGCTTTTCACGTGTTCTACCTTTGTTACTTAAATCAGCTAAGCCTTGAATCTCCTTTTTGCATGCCGTACGCGCTGCTATATACTTCCTTGAGCCTTTTCTCTTGCACACTTTTGACTTGCACACCATCCAGAATGGCGGGTGCTTTGTGCACTACGCAACTTCATAGTTAGTCAATATTTTAGGGGCCCAATATCACCCCATACTACTATTAGGAATTAGTATTCACATGGTTTATTATAATTGGTTAGTATGTTTATATTGTTATAACAAATGTATAACAATATATTAGTATGGGAAGTTTATTGTTTTGTATACTTCCTATTTTATAGGAAGTTGTTCAACAACATTCCTGGCTATATAATAGCCATTGTATTAGCAAGAATATATGGAGAATTAATAATATATTCAGTGTTCCTACTGTGTAATTCTGAACCAAACTTTATATTTGGTATCAGAGAGAAAACCAGATGAGAGTCTTGTGAGAGGGACGAGAATGTAAAATAATTTGCGTAGTAATCAGTATTTGGAAGAATTTTTTTAACGAGACGATTGATCTTGGAGAAGTCGCAATTTGGAATGATTAGCAGTCACATTTTTTTTTGCATGTGCAGTCACTGGAGACCAAATTTAGATGATCAAACACATGAGTGCCACGTTTTTTATCTGAGCTGGGCAATCTGTGGGATCCTTGCATGATGTGCATGCATCTTGAGTTCGAGATAACATGAGTATTCAAGGATTGCGTGTATGCAGTGTACGAGGTGCCGTTTTGTGAATTTTTTATCTAGCAGTGTGCATGTAGAAATCCCTTCCATGCAGATATCGATTGGGTGATTATGAATAACACATCTTCCAGCTTTGCGTAAGAGCGTCCTCTTTTTGCATGTAACATATCTATATGTTCTTCTGGAACAAAATTTGTAATCCAAAAGTATAGATCTGCATTGGGTAAATTCACTCGGAAATATTTTCAAGGATGGTATTTGATTTGACACTAAAAAAAAGTTGAAGGCATCTAATATGCAGGTATATGGATAAAGCATTCAAACGACTCGTACAACCTGATATGTGGTCGGCCTGTTATTTTTCTGTCGACTATTCATTTGGAATTCATTGCATTTGAAGATGACATAGGATAATTTGCGTCCTCTCGTCTCCTCTACAATTTATACAGATCAATGATATTTTGATTCTGTGGCATTAATAGTATGTATTGATAAGATCTGTGCAATCTATCAAATATCTGACACCTGCAGATTGGTGAAACATTCATGAAGATCATTTCCCAAATAGAAAGACCTGATTTTGCATTGTCATAGTCGGCAAAATTAAGAGCTCTCACATTTGTTGTCCTAGCCGTATTTGAGGAGTGTATTTACCCAATGCCATTGAAATCTGGTGATTCACACATAGACTGTTCTGACGTGCAGTATTATAAGCCTGAAAAAGTTATCTTGCAAATCTGCAGTCAACAGGTTTGAAGTTGTCTCATTCTCCATGTGTCCATTCAGATGATTCTCTATATGACGTGTTGAGTATAAACTCTTCATTGAATCGGTCTCGGGTTAGTGTCTATTCATAGTCAGTTATTTTTAAATTACGTGTCAAGTTTTAGTGTCATTTTAATTTTGTATTAGTCACAGATTTAATATGTTATTCAAAAGCTTAACAAGTCAAATAATTCCATATAGGTGATTTTAGGATTTTTTAATACTCATTTTCAATTTCATTTAAAAAGTAATCTCATTTTATTACTTTTTAATTTAGTCGTGTCTTTTTGTCCAATTCAAAATAGTCATTGTCAAGTCGAGAGTCGATTTTTGTTTAGTCGTCAAAAGTTCATTGTGGGTCAATGCTATTGTAAAAAGTGTCGTCTTCCAAAGTTTGAAAAATAAAAATTTTCTCCCGCATTTCAATTTTGGACGCATTTTCACTTGTACGCGATGTCCAAATTATTGAAGGTATTTTTTGAGCTTCATGATCACATCCGGCTGAACTAGCAGCATGAAGATGGAGGATGGAGGCATCGGAGGACTGGAGGTCAAACAACGACCTCTCATCGGTCACCAACGATGGGGCTGCACAGAAGCTGTGGTGGCATATGTATGGTGTGAGTATTTTATTTTCAGTGTGGTTTCCATTTTCTCCGTGTGCTTCAGTTTGCAGTGTTCTGTTTTGTGTGGTATTTGATGGATGTTGGAAAGAAATTTGTGTTGGAGCGCAGATGACTGTCAGTGATCCTCTAACTGACTTGGTCCTCTGACTGCCGTACTTTGTTAGAAGATGGTCAGCTAGAAGAATACGTTCACTAGCATTAGTGACCATGTGCAGCAAGACCTAACTAACAAGATCCATTCAGGAGTATGTTCTTTGATGCAGTTTGCTTCTCAGTATCTATATGAGTGCAATTTCACATTGTGGGGGGGAATACATACCAATGTTCCATTCCCATTATGCACCCAAAACGAATTAGTCAAGGAAAGCTTCCATGGCGTGGCGAGTTTTCTATGTTGTTCGAGATTGAGTGACATGATCAATGACAAAGAATACAATTAAGAACATTACGATTCTTATAGGAAGTAATGTGAAATATTTTCAGTATATCTTCTATTGTGCAGTTTTGTGATATGCAAGTTGTGTTTCCTACATAATTCCCCGATGTATAAGCATAGTGGTGAACAGTAGCACTAGAGTAAGTTAGTTCATGGATCTTGAAAGGGTTTGTGGGAGGATCTAGAAAACCACACGAGGTGGACAGTTGATGAGGTTCCTGTCACTTCAAGGTTTGTGGTAAGCCTGTTTAAAACCATGGAAGGAGCGAGCCTTTCTTTTGGATCAAGGTCATGAGTCACAGAGTTGGACATGCCACAGGGGTGAGCATACTGCAGTTGAGTGTGTGGATGTTTTTCTACCATGTAAACACTAAGGGGGGGAATGTTAGGAATTAGTATTCACATGGTTTATTATAATTGGTTAGTATGTTTATATTGTTATAACAAATGTATAACAATATATTAGTACGGGAAGTTTATTGTTTTGTATACTTCCTATTTTATAGGAAGTTGTTCAACAACATTCCTGGCTATATAATAGCCATTGTATTAGCAAGAATATATGGAGAATTAATAATATATTCGAGTTCCTCTTGTGTAATTCCGAGCGAAACTTTATAACTATGCTTGTTCTCCACCCTCGGAAACATTCTACTTGACCAAGGTGCAAGTTGGTTCAATGGAACCAAGATGTAGATAAATATTACAAAAATGAATAAGGAATGAAAGAATAGGGGAAAGAATGAAGAATGGGGGAACATTAAACCAAAAGGCTGGGGAAGTCCTTCCGTAAGTCTGCCTCCAACTTACTCCATGTATCAACCTTGTTCTGTACCTTCTGACAGAGGTCGCCAACCAAGAGGTTTACCTCATCAAAACTTAGGCCAGCTCCTTGGGCACCCAAAGTGTCCACAATTTGTTCCATATCCTTACCTAGGTCTATGAGCTTGTCCATTCTTCTAGTAATTTGAGGATATAGTTCCTTCAGTCATGTCTTGGTTGAGCCCCTTAGTGCCTCAATCTCCTCGGATCTTCTTTCTACTTCTGCCATGGACTCTATCTTACTCTACCCTGTTTCCTTTATTCTTCTCCTGGAACTCTTTTAGCTCTACTTCGAGTGTGGCAACCAAGGATCTCACCACCTTATCTCTATCTGCGCATGTGTCATATGTGGCCTCAGCAGATTGGGAAGAAACCTTTACATCTATGAGCACCTTGCTATACTCGGCAATAAGTGCTATCACCTTTAACCGGTCCTCCTCCTTCAGGCGTGCGGCTACTTCCTCCATAGATTCCAATGCCAAGGGTCGCCTCTCCATGGTGAGGATGCATGTTAAGTCTTCTAGGCATTCTAGCATCGATGCATACCTCTGGGGATAGGTGTTAGATCTGGGTGTTTCAAGATGATGGAACTTTTTATCGAGTCTACTTTCTTGTAGACCTCCTGCACCTTTGCCTTTTCCTCTTTCATCTCGCACCTTAGTTGTGTGCTAATTAATTCCTCCTGTTTTAAGCTTCTAGCCACCTTAGCCAACTCTTCCTCCTTCTTGGCCAGATTTCCCTCTAAATCCCTTATGTTTTCGTTCCACGTGAATAGCCTTGCCTCCGTTTCCACCGTGACCTTGTTTAGAGCATTACACACTTGCTCGTTTGAGAGATCCTAGGACTTCACTAAGGGTTTGTCTCCCTTAGACTCTAAAGTGTCATAAGTGCCTTTTAGCAGACTTCAAAGTCCGGCTCATCAACATGGGATTAAAATACCCAAGAAAGTATCTTCTTGGTCCTAGGGTACGTGCCCTCCTTCTTGAACGATCCCATGGGTATAAGTATTTCAAAGGTACCATGCTCGGAATCGTGTCGTAGCACCTTCCTTGAGTCATCCACGTAGCCCATTATCTACCTTTGTTCTACATCCAGAGGTCTTCTACCCGAGCACGTGCCTTTGGGGAAGCTAACTATCAAAGCGGGGCCTCCTAGGCTGTCATGTCCCTTTTCTCCGCTCTCTTCCCTCCCTTATTTTTTCACTATGTCATGTGCTCTACTCTAACTCCTAGTCTATACGGATCTCGAGCACCTAATTTTCTTCTCACTCTGCCACTTTGGTTATCTGCTCCTTTATAAAATCTATGGCTCTCTATCCCTCGGCATCCCTCTCATCTACCCTTGTATCTTCAGTGCCTTCATCTCCTTGTGCACCTTTCCACCGTGCAAATATGAACTCTTGATTTTATTCTCTACTCTCCTACTCCAATTCATAGACATGTTATCTCAGTTTTGAGTCTACGACAAAACTATCAAATAACCCTACGAAATTTTTAAGCTGGTTTTGTAAAATTGCCTTTATTAGAGAAAATCGGGTTTTCGGGTTTCACCAACAGGTCAACATGTGTTTTGAATGCTTTATGTCTTGTGTTTCCCGAAACCTGAAACCCACTTCAAGTGAGTCGAGTCGGGTTTTCGGACCTTCGGCATCGGGACATGCCTTATCGGAACATGTTTTGTGTCCTTATCCCCGAAGTCATTTAGTTTTGTGTCGGGTTTTCGGAACTTTGAAGCACCTAAACATCTCATGTTTTGTGTCACCTGTCTTCCGATACCCGAAGTCCGATTTAGTCCTTTGTGTCGGTTTTCAGAACTTTGAAGCATCTAAACATCTCATGCTTTGTGTCGATTGTTTCCCGACCCGAAACCCGAATTGCTTTACACACCTTTGTGGCGGGTTTTCGGACCTCCCGAGCATGCTGACATGGCGTTAATGCCGAGTTGTCGGGTGAGTTGGCACGTGCCAGCCGAAGTGTATTAATTGCAAATTTTCTTATAAATATGTGGATTTCCACGTCATTTTTACCGGACGTATTTTTAACTCGTGGATTTTCACGCATGCTTCTCCAACCTCGAAACCCGAAACTCACCTGTGCCCGATTGAATCACCCATTTTCGATCTTTTCTCACTCTGGTTGAAGGTATTTCTCTCTCCATTCTTTGTTCTTGGTTTTTATGGATTGATTATGTATGGACTTCTTCCCATTCCCTTACCAGGTTTGTGGGGTTTTTATTCTTTTTCCTTTTGGGGTTGTTTTCCAAACAGGGTTTATGTTTTAGGGTTTATTTCTTTGGAATTACCACTTTGTGATTTTTCCCCAGAATTTTGTTGTTGGAATTAAGATATGTTTGGTATATGAATGGTAAAAAGAATTTACATGTTTTAAATTCAACCAAAACCCTGTTCCTCCTTTTCGGGTTTTGAAAGGTGTTGTGCAGTATTGAAGACCCGAAGTATATCAAAAGATTAAAAGGGTCGGGTTTTCTCAAGATTCCGACATCTGCAAAAGTGTCGGGCTTTCTAAATTTCGACATCTTTAAAAAGTGCTGGGCTTTCAAAATTTTCCGACATCCTCAGTGCATCGGGTTTTCTGGATTCCCCGACATACTCCTCAGTGTGTCGGACTCTTCCGTTCTTCCGGCATCTCCAGTAGGTCGATTTCCACAGTGTGCAACATCTCCTGATCTCTCGAAACTCTCTTCCTTCAACATCCTTCATGTCGGACCCTGGTCCATCACAAGAAAAGGCTGAGAAGTCAGGAAGAATGAAATACAAGTTCAGAAAGGTGGAGTCTCCGTCATATATCGATTGCAATTATGACATCCGAGATACAGAGCTCGGGAATATAGATATTGAAGATTTCTGGAGTAGGGTAAGGAGTTCCTCCCAAACTCCGTGGATGAAAGCGATAGCCGATAGTGGCTTACCTCTTGCAGCGGGTTTTCCCATGTCCGCTCAGTGCCCTGAATTCATCTTATCCTGCGCTTCCAGTTATGACTCTGTTTCTCGTTCTGTGAGAAATCAGGTAGGAGAAGTAGTGATCAAATTGGATGGAGGTTACTTTGATGACCTCCTCAAACTACCAAATTTTGAAGAATATGGAGAGTTGGATGTCAAGTCAGCTCAGAAATCCTGGGATAACGATCAGGAAGATTGTATCAAGCATGTAAATAAGAAGTTCCTGATCAAGGCCAAACCGGCTGTCTCCAGATTCCCAAGACTTATCCCCAGGAGTGATTTCATCCAGGAGATCAATGACATCATCACTTTGTTGAGTCGGGTTTTCGGTTTACCCGAATCAAATGTGTTCCAAGGGTGGATGTATCAATTCATGATCACCATCAAGAAGAATCAACAAGGGATTGACTAGGGCACTCTCATTAGTAATGAGATAGATTCCCAACTGACAATAGTCTTGTCCACAGGGAAATTTTATATGTCTTCATATGTCACATATGCAGCAGCCGGGATGAGGAACTATCCTGGGTTGGATACCAAGGGAAGTAGGACAGGGAACCATGTGTATCAATACTTCCCTCAACTGACAAGGAAGGGATCCCAAGACCAATTCAGAAGGGTGAATGATGCCTTCTTTTATGAAAACATCTGCAGGCTAAACCCTGAGTTGAGAAAGACAAGAGTCTCAGATGAGGCCTGGGCTGAAGTTTCCAAATGGGGATGTGTCTTCTTACAATTCAAGAAGTTCACATATCTTCGGTGGTTATGTACTCGGGGATCCTTTCCGTCTGCCCCGATATCCAGGGGATAAACTGATATTGATGGAATTGGTTAGGCAACTGTTGGATTTCCATAAATTCCAACAAAGTAAACATAAGGCTGTTGTATCTTTCCCAATTTCTATTGGGAGATACACTTGTTCAACAGTGGTAAAAGCTAAAAATGTTATCCATGAGCTTCAGGACAAGTTGAGGAAGCATATGAAGCCCCGAGACGGGTTTGACATTCGAGGAGTCCTCAGGGCGTATGGAACCCTGCACCTGCACAGGCCAAGCATAGAGGACATTTGGATTGATCTGCGTGATGAGGTTGCTTGTTCGCAGGAAGGATCATAGCAGATTGACAATTGCTGAGATTCAAACACTTGAGCTTGCTGATTTACCAGAAGGTACTAGTGACAATGAAAGTGTTTTGGATCTTTCCTATGATGGACTAAATGAAGATCAATATGTTTTCCCACCTATTGATTGGTCAATCAGTGAAAAAGCCTCCATCACAGATAGGTCGGCTTGGATTCTTGCACGCACCAAAGCATGGCTCTCCTCTTGGGGAATGAGTTTTAAAGATGATAAGTTTTCAGAGTTGGCTGCTTCAGAGGCGGGGCCCTCCAAAAAGGAAAAGGACAAAAATCTTCTAGGGGGCCTATAAAGGTCAAGATTGTCAAAAAGAGGAAAGAAAGAGAAATCTCTTCAATTGTTTCTCCAGTTGAAATGGTGAATGTGCCAGAATCACCAACACCACCAGAAATAGGAGAAATTACTTTGGAAGGAGAAGGAAGCCAGCCTCTGGTTTCACCATTTGCTGATTGCTCAACTGAAGAGACCTTATCTCTTGCATCCAAGGCTTTGGAGTCTGAATCTGTGCCTCTTTCCTCACAACCACTCCTACCTCCTTATTCTCCATCAACTTCTTCAGTAATGGCCAGTATTTTCTCTAGACTTTCACCCCTCTCTGCTGGGACCCAAGTGATCACCAACACGCCCCCTCCTGTGCCTCTTTTTATTGGATCTACTACCACATTGGTAACTATTCCCCCTCCACTAGTAGAATCTTCTCCCCTTGAGAGTATGATACCAGCTTCTACAACCGTGGCAACTCCCTCTGATATGCCGCAATGGCTACTCGAGCAAACTCCGAGGAAGAGGAAGGTGATTGTGCCCCTACCAGCCTTTGATTTCAGCTCACTCAAGGCTCCTACTGCTAAATCAGTCAAGAAACCCAAAACAGTTTCAAGGGTTTTGGTGGACGCTTCAGGAGATAAGTTCACAGAGATCGCCACTCCCGCGACTGACAAAACTAAAGAGGACATAACAGCCTCTGATTATCAGATAACCAGGGTGGCTCTAGGAAGAGTGACAGCAGAAGGGCGCAACAAGATGCGTGGGATGCCACAAACGTGTTGTGCCAGAAGTTGAAAGAAACAAAAGACAGCAGAGATGAGCTTAAAGGAAAAGTGGAGCAGTTGACTGAGGTTTTGCTTAAACTCTCAAAACCCCTTGAATCCATACCATCTTCTTCTGTCCCTGTCGGATTTGATTTCTCATCAGTACCTACAATTGAGAAGATTGCTAAAAAAGGAAGAGTGGTCGATGAATGGATCCAAAGGTTACTCCAACAGGGGAAGGAGGTGATACAAGACGTTGTGAAAGTTCATCAATCTGTGGGGGATATTCAGAAGGATGGAGAGAAGATGGATGATGAGTTTTCTCAAGAAATTGGACATCTTGATTTGACTTATGAAGCTCTCCAAGTATTAAAGCAAATACCAGCACATCTCTTGGTAGAAGAAGGCGTTATCCCACATACGGATAAGCATTTTCAGCTGACTAAAGCCATCAGGTTCAGGGTGAGGATTCTCAACGAAGCCTACGGTAAGTTGAGAGAATCAAGGGATAAATTGATTGATGGAAAAAGTGATTTGGAAGAAGAGTTGCTGAAGATTTGTCCAAAGGTGTCAGTTGGAAACTCAGGTGTCCTATCAGTAGATGATCTTTTCAAACAAGTCCAAGAGTCTGTTCAGCATGAACCAACGCACGGATTTGGTATTGAGATCATTGATCGATTTGTAAGAATTGAACATTCTTTTGAGGCCTTGAGAAAGCTCAGCAAAAGATTGAAAAAGCTTCCCGGTGCTAGTGATATCCATGAAACCTGCGAAATTTGGAATGATCATTCTACTGCACCTGACGAAAACGAAATGCAAGGCATAATTCGAAGGTTCCAAGAATTTCGGAACAAACAGGTGCAGCTGGAGGAAGAGAAAGATGAAGGAGTGAAAGATGATGATTCAGATTAATTCTTGATGTTTCATGTCATTTCAATCTTGAAATCGACATGTCTTTTTCATTTCTGTTTCATCATATAGGAAGCAAATTTTGACTTGGTCTCCTGCGTGAGAGTCAAGCAAAATAGAACTCTTTTAAAGAACACTATTTTCTAGGATTTATCCTATTTTCTCTCGTTCCCTTTTATTATAAATAAGGGATGCTTATGCATTCCAAAGGGTCGAGATTTTTGTAATATTCGGAGCTATTGGAAAGAAGAAAAACTTTGTGTTTTCGTTCAATCATTTCAAAGAATAGAAGTTGATATTATTTCACAAACTTTGTGTTGTGGGATATATCTTTCTTAAGACATTGTTCTTACATTCATGATCTTAAGCTATTCTTTGCATAGTATCTTATTGTTTCTAATCATCTCAGACATTATATTTATGATCTAAATCTCGTATGATTATTTTGTGCTCTGCGTTTACTCGAAAGAAAATACGTTTCTCTCATTTCCTTTCCATTGTGCTTCTTTCATTGTAATAGTTTCTAACCCCGTTCATTTACGAAAGCAATACCTTTGAATCGTGTGAATGTGGATTTCGGATTCTATCCCAACCCCCAATGGTTAGATTAGTGTGAATACTGTATATATTGTTTTCACTGTGTTTTAGATTAGTAGCAAACAGGCAGCCTCACCTGTCTTTGAGGAGGGATTTAATCCCATATACTGTGGTTGAACCTCATATTTTGGGTTGACAAAATATCCAACCAACAGTTTTTGGTGACTCCACTGGGGAATACGGATTAATAGTAAAAATCTTATCCTCTTGGTGTCTGGCGACTCCGTATTTGCCTTATTTTTCAAGGTCTCTTTCCCAGTTCAAGCTGGCCAGGAAGATCTTCACTCGGTCCCGCCGAGCCCAAGGTGAAATTGACCCACTCTTTGAGTTGCTACAACAGCACAATTTCAGCCTATCTCCCAATAACATTGTTTCTAACCGAACCAGAAGTTCTTCACCTGTTCGGAGACACCGGATCCCCATGGAACGGGAAGCATCTGCAACTTGTCGTGCACTACTCTTGTCTGATACTCAGATCCCTATACGCACTCTTTTCAGAAGGATGGCAGTGCAACCTGTGCCTTGGGGTGCAGTTATTGGTCCTCTTTCTTTAACTCCACCATTGCATGAGTTACCACATGGATCACGTAAAAACATTCCCAAATTCAATGGGGATGGGAAGCAACATCCTGATGAACACGTTGCATCTTTCTTTGTAGCGTGCGGCATCCTTGGAGTAGCTCACGAAGATGTTTCTATTCGACTTTTTGTTGAAACGTTGCACGGTGCAGCAGCTGAATGGTTTTATCATCTTCCAAATGCATGCATCACAAACTGGGCTACCATGCGGACCAAGTTCGAAGCACGTTTCAAACCAGCCAAAGATTCTCATGCCTTGTTAGCTCAACTTACTCATATGAAGAAGGAATCTCATGAACCCATGCGGGACTTCGTGGCAAAGTTTAATAAACTGATTCGAAAGATTCCGGAGATAGCTGTTCCAACTCCGGAAAATCAGAAATGCTTCTTCATTAATGCTCAACCTCCTGATGTGAGCTTTTTATTAAGAAGGTCGGTTATCCCAAATTTGATGTTGCTCAGTCAACAGCTATTGAAATAGAGGATGATCTCATTTTGGCCGGAAGGATCAAGAAGGACATACCCAAACCCAAAAATCAAGGTTCTTCTCAAGGTAATACTGATCCTATGTTTCAGAAAATGGCTAATGATTTGATCGCTTTAAAAAAGCAAATGTCTCAGCAGGTGAACAATGTTCCGTATCGAGATATCCCTCGACGGAATTTCAATAACAATAATGGTGCGCTTGCAAGGGATAGGCCGCGATTAACTCCTGCTCAACCGAGGCTAGCAATTGAAGCTCCTCCCATCAATGCAGCAGTAGAAATAGTTGAAGAAGACGAAGAACCAGAAGAACAAGATTCTGCAGCTTTTGAAGCTTCAGGATATGCTGATGAGTCTTATGATGATTCGGCTAGTGACTCCAACGCATTGGGTATTTGGAATACGATGAAGATGAATGTGCACTAGATGGTCAGTCATTTGCTGTCTTCACTTGATCCCAATCTCAGAATCCCAAAAAACCTCTTGAAAACACTAAGGAGAAGAATAAGGAACCTCCCATAGCCATAGTTAAAAGAGGTACTCCTATTTCAAAGACAAACTGAAAGAGAGGTCACCAAAAAGGCAACTGCTCCTTATTCTCCTTCTCCTAAGATCAGTGCCTCAGCACAAGCTCATGTGATTAGAACTGAGCCTACCATCACCCCTTCTTATACTACTTTTGACATTGTTGATCATGCAAAGAGAACCAAAATCCAAATGTCGGAAGCAGAATACCTTCAGTCAAATCCTGAACAGTTCGAAAAACTTGCCAAATTCATCAGAAGTAAAGCGGCTGTTCCGTCACCTTCAAAAGGTCTCCTTCCAAATCCTACTCAATCCCCATCTCAGAACAATCTGACCTCTACTTCTTCTTCGGGAAAGATTGAACCATTTTATTTGTCTTTACTTATAAATGGGTTTAAACTCAGCAATTGCATCATCGACTCAGGGGCCTCCGACAATGTTATGCCCGCAAAAGTAGCCCATGCTCTTGGGCTTACTTTAACTAAGTCATATGGATGGTGTTACTCTATGGAAACCAAACAAGTTCCTTTGATTGGTCAAATCAAAGATGCACAGTTCGCATTTGTTGCTTTCCCAGAAAAGAGAGTGAAAATGACCATTCTAGTTGCTGACATCCCTGCAGCTTACGGTATCCTCTTGGGTAGGGGTTTTTGTAAAGACATCGGAGGAGAGATTAACATGGATTGGACCAAAGCCAAGATCCCAGTCAATGGGGTTCATCAGGTTCTCCATCCTGAACCACAGGTGAGGTATTTGGTAACTAAATCAGATGATCCTAAAGCTCAAATTCTTTTCGAAGATGCTAGCTTTGGAAATTATTTCATGACTTCAGAGATACCCACTGTAGATGTCGAGGAAGAAGATCCTAATGCTATTTGGACCCTCGAATTTGATGGTAGCTGCTCAACCACCGGATCAGGCACTGGTGTTGTTCTCATATCTCCTAATTCAGAAATTTTCCCATCAGCTTACAAGTTGCAATTTGATAATACTAACAACACGGCTGAATATGAAGCCCTGTTATTAGGATTAGAAATGGCCAGACAGAAGGGAATCTGAAATCTCAAAGTCCAAGGGGATGCGGAGCTGATTGTCAACCAGGTCCGGGGAATCTATCAGGTGAAAAATGATCGCTTGAGACATTACAGGAACAAAGTTTGGGATAGTATAGAATGCTTTGATGCATTTTCTATTAAGGCAGTTTTGAGAGATTATAATGACAAGGCTGATTCTTTAGCCGTGTCTACGTCCCTCCTCCTTCTTCCTCATCCTCAGTTCAAGCAAGATACATACTCCATCGAGATTGTGTACCGTCCCAGTATCCCAGATAATGCAACTCACTGGCAAGTGTTCAATGATGATCAACAGGTGTTAGCTTTTCTAGAAAAGGCTGACAATTTCAGTGAGTTATACTTTGAAGGTTCGGAATCAGCCTTCCGTGAAACTATCTCAGATCCATATCAAGAGGTTGATGGTGAGTTTATTCAGCTTAAAGGCAACAAGATACCAAAAGGTTTGGTTTCTTTGGAGGGTTTGTTTGACAAGCATGATCGTTTTATTCAAAACAAAAGGCAAGTTGAAGGAGCTTCTTCCTCTGAAGTAGATCAAATCAATCTAGGTTCGTCTGATCAACCTCGGATGGTGAATATTGGGAAATGTTGTTCCCCTGAAGAAAAAGCAAGATTCACTTCACTTCTGAAGAGATACATGGATGTGTTGGCCTGGTCTTATGCAGATTTAAAATCCTTCAAGCCCAAAGACGTACAACACAGTATTCCTTTGAAACCTGATGTGAAGCCGTATAGGCAAAAGCAAAGACATTACAATCCCAAGATCTCAGGGACTATCCTTGCAGAAATTCAGAAGATGTTGGATGCCAGGATTATTTTTCCAATCCATCACTCCACTTGGGTTGCTAACATCATCCCTGTCAGGAAAAAGAATGGCGAAATCCGAATCTGTGTTGACTTCCGGAACCTGAATCAGTCTTCGTTGAAGGATAACTATCCCTTGCCTATCATGGATCAGGTACTACAAACTGTTACTGGGTCAGAAATGCTATCCATGCTCGACGGATTTTCAGGATATAATCAAGTTGAGGTAACTATGGAAGATCAACACAAGACGGCCTTCACAACCCCATGGGGTACCTTTGCTTACAGGAGGATGCCTTTCGGCTTGATCAATGCCGGAGCCACCTTTCAGAGAGCTATGGACTTGGCATTCAGAGACCTGATGGGCAAGGTCATAGTTGTGTATTTAGATGACTTGACCATTTTCTCTAAAAATGGAGTGATCATTATGATCATTTAGAGCAAGTACTTTTGAGATGCAGGCGTCACGGGATTTCATTGAATCCCAAGAAGTCCATGTTCGGGGTGACCGAAGGAAAATTGCTTGGGTCATATCGTGACTAGAGAAGGAACAAAATTGACCCAGAAAGGGTAAAGGCCATTCAGAGCCTTACCCTACCCACAAGTAAAACTGGAGTTCACTCTTTCTTCGGAAAGGTTAATTTCCTAAGAAGGTTTGTACCTGATTTCACTGACAAAACCAAGGATATCCTTGGGATGATGAAAGGCAAAGTTCCATTTCGATGGAGTACAGAAGGGAAGCTTGCATTTGAAGAAATCAAAAGGGCAGTTGCTGTGCTCCTATCCTAGTATGTCCAGACTTCAAGAAAGATTTCATCATGTACAGCTACGCCTTTGCTCACACAGTGTCAGCCATCTTGATGCAGGAGAACGGGAAAGCATTGAAGCTCCCATCACATTTATGAGCTGCCCATTGAAGGAGCATGAATTGAAGATGTCTCAAATTGAAAAGCATGCTTATGCGGTGGTACGAGCGGTGAAGCATTTCAGGTACTATGTGCTGAATTCCCATACTCTCGTTCTCGTTCCCGACACTGCCGTTAAATCCATTTTGACTCAACAAGAGCTGGGGAGTCAACGAGGTACCTGGATAGCTAAAGTTCAGGAGTACGACTTGGACATCAGACCTACCAAGTTGGTACGAGGAAGGGGCCTGTGCCAATTGATTGCAGAAAATCATGTTGAAGCAGAATGTGAAAAGACTCAAGATGCTTCTTCAGAGCTGCCCTTGGTGCTTTTCGTGAGTACAACTGATGAATGGTACATGGATATTGCTTTCTTTCTAACTTATGGTGAATGCCCCCACATTTAAGCCATAAGGAGAAAAGGACAGTCAAGTTGAGATCTGCAAAATACCTTTTGTGGGATAACGGAATATACAAGAAAGGTATTGATGGTGTTTTCCTGCGTTGTGTTGATAAATCACAACAGGTAAAGTTGTTAGAGTCCTTCCATAGCCTAGCATGCGGAGGACATTTTTCATCTTCTGTAACAGCTTATAAGATCCTACGGGCTAGGTACTATTGGCCTACTCTCTTTCGAGATTCAGCAGAGGGTGTCCAAGTGTGAAGCTTGTCAACATTTCGTTGGTCGTCCCAAGTTAGCAGCTCTTCCCCTGAAGCCCGTAGTGATTGAAGAACCTTTTCACCAATGGGGGAATTGATTTCATTGGAACATTGAATCCTGCCTCCAGTGCTGACATAATTACGTGCTGACTGCTACAGACTATTTTACCAAGTGGGTAGAAGCCGCACCAATCAAGCAAGCAACCTCTGAAGCTGTTTGCAAGTTCCTTAAAGAAAATATAATTGTCAGATTCGGTGTGCCTCATAAGATTGTAGCTGATAATGCCTCTAATTTCTCGTCACATGAGTTGACAGAATTTTGCTATGGATTTGGCATCACCTGGCTCACTCATCTGATTATTATCCCCAAGGCAATGGGCAAGCTGAATCCAGCAACAAGAACCTGGTTACCATAATTAGAAAACTAGTAGATGAAAACCAGAGGACATGGCACAAAGCATTGTATGATGCGTTGTGGGCTGATCGGATTACCCCAAAGTGAGCTATAGGAATGTCCCCTTTCCAAGTACTGTACGGGATTGATGCTGAGATCCCTATTTCAGTAGAATTGCCAGCCTTACAGTTGGCAAAAGCAGTTGAAGATACGGCCTTTCAAAATTCTATTGAGAAGAGGGTTATGTACCTAGCCAGGCTAGAAGAGGAATGAAGCAAGGTGGTTGATCACATCGCAGATCATCAGAGCAGAGTGAAGACAATTTTTGACAAGAAATCAAAGCAGCGTAATTTCCAGATTGGAGACCTGGTGTTGCTTTGGGATAAGAGGAGGGAACAAAAAGGAATGCACGGGAAGTTCGATTCTTTGTGGAAAGGGCCTTTCAAGATCCATGAGCTGAATGGTGAAAATAGTTTCCTTCTATCATATCTGGATGGAGGGTTACTCCCTTTACCTTTTAGCGGACAACATCTAAAGTTGTTCCATCACTAATGCAAGATGTTCTCTTGCATTGTACATACTTTACTTTTTGTTGTGTGTTTGCTTTTGGTTTTCTTTCTTTCTTCGTTTTGTTTTGTTTTGGTTTTCTTCTTTTCAGACTCCGTAGCCCAATGGATAAGACCAGAGATTCTGAGTTCTCTTCCTTTGGTATTACAAAGAAAGTCCCCAGCTGGAGCCAGCTGTTATCTCAGTTTTGAGTTTACGACAAAACTATCAGATAACCCTACGAAATTTTTAAGCTGGTTTTGCAAAATTACCTTTATTAGAGAAAATCGGGTTTTGGGTTTCACCAATAGGTCAACATGTGTTTTGAATGCTTTATGTCTTGTGTTTCCCGAAACCCGAAACCCGCTTCAAGTGAGTCGAGTCGGGTTTTCGGACCTTCGGCGCATCGGGACATGCCTTATCCGGAACATGTTTTGTGTCGCCTGTCTTCCGATACCCGAAGTCTGATTTAGTCCTTTGTGTCGGGTTTTCGGAACTTTGAAGCATCTAAACATCTCATGTTTTGTGTCACCTGTCTTCCGATACCCGAAGTCTGATTTAGTCCTTTGTGTCGGGTTTTCGGAACTTTGAAGCATCTAAACATCTCATGCTTTGTGTCGATTGTTTCCCACGACCCGAAACCCGAATTGCTTTACACACCTTTGTGGCGGGTTTTGGACCTCCCGAGCATGCTGACATGGCGTTAATGCCGAGTTGTCGGGTGAGTTGGCACGTGCCAAGCCAAAGTGTATTAATTGCAAATTTTCTTATAAATATGCAGATTTCCATGTCATTTTCACCGGAAGTATTTTTAACTCGTGGATTTTCGCGCATGCTTCTCCAACCTCGAAACCCGAAACTCACCTGTGCCCGATTGAATCACCCGTTTTCGATCTTTTCTCACTCTGGTTGAAGGTATTTCTCTCTCCATTCTTTGTTCTTGGTTTTTATGGATTGATTATGTATGGACTTCTTCCCATTCCCTTACCAGGTTTGTGGGGTTTTTATTCTTTTTCCTTTTGGGGTTGTTTTCCAAACAGGGTTTATGTTTTAGGGTTTATTTCTTTGGAATTACCACTTTGTGATTTTTCCCCAGAATTTTGTTGTTGGAATTAAGATATGTTTGGTATATGAATGGTAAAAAGAATTTACATGTTTTAAATTCAACAAAAACCCTGTTCCTCTTCTCGGGTTTTGAAGGGTGTTGTGCAGTATTAAAGACCCGAAGTATATCAGAAGATTAAAAGTGTCGGGTTTTCTCAAGATTCCGACATCTGCAAAAGTGTCGGGCTTTCTCAAGTTTCCGACATCTTTAAAAAGTGTCGGGCTTTCAAAAGTTTTGACATCCTCAGCGCATCGGGTTTTCTGGATTCCCCGACATACTCCTCAGTGTGTCGGACTCTTCCGTTCTTCTGGCATCTCCAGTAGGTCGAGATTTCCACAGTGTGCAACATCTCCTGATCTCAAAACTCTCTTCCTTCAACATCCTTCATGTCGGACCTGGTCCATCACAAGAAAAGGCTGAGAAGTCAGGAAGAATGAAATACAAGTTCAGAAAGGTGGAGTCTCCGTCATATATCGATTGCAATTATGACATCCGAGATACAGAGCTCGGGAATATAGATATTGAATATTTCTGGAGTAGGGTAAGGAGTTCCTCCCAAACTCCGTGGATGAAAGCAATAGCCGATAGTGGCTTACCTCTTGCAACGGGTTTTCCCATGTCCGCTCAGTGCTTTGAATTCATCTTATCTTGTGCTTCCAGTTATGACTCTGTTTCTCATTCTGTGAGAAATTAGGCAGGAGAAGTAGTGATCAAATTGGATGGAGGTTACTTTGATGACCTCCTCAAACTACCCAAATTTTGAAGAATATGGAGAGTTGGATGTCAAGTCAGCTCAGAAAGCCTGGGATAACGATCAGGAAGATTGTATCAAGCATGTAAATAAGAAGTTCCTGATCAAGGCCAAACTAGCTGTCTCCAGATTCCCAAGACTTATCCCCAGGAGTGATTTCATCCAGGAGATCAATGACATCATCACTTTGTTGAGTCGGGTTTTCGGTTTACCCGAATCAAATGTGTTCCAAGGGTGGATGTATCAATTCATGATCACCATCAAGAAGAATCAACAAGGGATTGACTGGGGCACTCTCATTAGTAATGAGATAGATTCCCAACTGACAACAGTCTTGTCCACAGGGAAATTTTATATGTCTTCATATGTCACATATGCAGCGGCCGGGATGAGGAACTATCCCGGATTGGATACCAAGGGAAGCAGGATGGGGAACCATGTGTATCAATACTTCCCTCAACTGACAAGGAAGGGATCCCAAGACCAATTCAGAAGGGTGAATGACGCCTTCTTTTATGAAAACATCTGCAGGCTAAACCCTGAGTTGAGGAAGACAAGAGTCTCAGATGAGGCCTGGGCTGAAGTTTCCAAATGGGGATGTGTCTTCTTACAATTCAAGAAGTTCACATATCTTCGGGTGGTTATGTACTCGGGGATCCTTTCCGTCTGCCTTGATATCCAGGAGATAAACTGATATTGATGGAATTGGTTAGGCAACTGTTGGATTTCCATAAATTCCAACAAATTAAACATAAGGCTGTTGTATCTTTCCCAATTTCTATTAGGAGATACACTTGTTCAACAGTGGTAAAAGCTAAAAATGTTATCCATGAGCTTCAGGACAAGTTGAGGAAGCATATGAAGCCCCGAGACGGGTTTGACATTCGAGGAGTCCTCAGGGCGTATGGAACCCTGCACCTGCATAGGCCAAGCATAGAGGACATTTGGATTGATCTGCGTGATGAGGTTGCTTTGTTCGCAGGAAGGATCATAGCAGATTGACAATTGCTGAGATTCAAACACTTGAGCTTGCTGATTTACCAGAAGGTACTAGTGACAATGAAAGTGTTTTGGATCTTTCCTATGATGGACTAAATGAAGATCAATATGTTTTCCCACCTATTGATTGGTCAATCAGTGAAAAATCCTCCATCACAGATAGGTCGGCTCGGATTCTTGCATGCACCAAAGCATGGCTCTCCTCTTAGGGAATGATTTTTAAAGATGATAAGTTTTCAGAGTTGGCTGCTTCAGAGGCGGGGCCCTCCAAAAAGGAAAAGGACAAAAATCTTCTAGGGGGCCTATAAAGGTCAAGATTGTCAAAAAGAGGAAAGAAAGAGAAATCTCTTCAATTGTTTCTCCAGTTGAAATGGTGAATGTGCCAGAATCACCAACACCACCAGAAATAGGAGAAATTACTTTGGAAGGAGAAGGAAGCCAGCCTCTGGTTTCACCATTTGCTGATTGCTCAACTGAAGAGACCTTATCTCTTGCATCCAAGGCTTTGGAGTCTGAATCTGTGCCTCTTTCCTCACAACCACTCCTACCTCCTTATTCTCCATCAACTTCTTTAGTAATGGCCAGTATTTTCTCTGGAATTTCACCCCTCTCTGCTGGGACCCAAGTGATCACCAACACGCCCCCTCCTGTGCCTCTTTTTATTGGATCTACTACCACATTGGTAACTATTCCCCCTCCACTAGTAGAATCTTCTCCCCTTGAGAGTATGATACCAGCTTCTACAACCGTGGCAACTCCCTCTGATACACCACAATGGCTACTCGAGCAAACTCCAAGGAAGAGGAAGGTAATTGTGCCCCTACCAGCCTTTGATTTCAGCTCACTCAAGGCTCCTACTGCTAAATCAGTCAAGAAACCCAAAATAGTTTCAAGGGTTTTGGTGGACACTTCAGGAGATAAGTTCGCAGAGATCGCCACTCCCGCGACTGACAAAACTAAAGAGGACATAACAGCCTCTGATTATCAGATAACCAGGGTGGCTCTAGGAAGAGTGACAGCAGAAGGGGCGCAACAAGATGCGTGGGATGCCACAAATGTGTTGTGCCAGAAGTTGAAAGAAACAAAAGACAACAGAGATGAGCTTAAAGGAAAAGTGGAGCAGTTGACTGAGGTTTTGCTTAAACTCTCAAAACCCCTTGAATCCATACCATCTTCTTCTGTCCCTGTCGATTCAATTTCTCATCAGTACCTACAATTGAGAAGATTGCTAAAAAGGAAGAGTGGTCGATGAATGGATCCAAAGGTTACTCCAACAGGGGAAGGAGGTGATACAAGACGTTGTGAAAGTTCATCAATCTGTGGGGGATATTCAGAAGGATGGAGAGAAGATGGATGATGAGTTTTCTCAAGAAATTGGACATCTTGATTTGACTTATGAAGCTCTCCAAGTATTAAAGCAAATACCAGCACATCTCTTGGTAGAAGAAGGCGTTATCCCACATACGGATAAGCATTTTCAGCTGACTAAAGCCATCAGAGTTCAGGGTGAGGATTCTCAACGAAGCCTGTGGTAAGTTGAGAGAATCAAGGGATAAATTGATTGATGGAAAAAGTGATTTGGAAGAAGAGTTGCTGAAGATTTGTCCAAAGGTGTCAGTTGGAAACTCAGGTGTCCTATCAGCAGATGATCTTTTCAAACAAGTCCAAGAGTCTGTTCAGCATGAACCAATGCACGGATTTGGTATTGAGATCATTGATCGATTTGTAAGAATTGAAAATTCTTTTGAGGCCTTGAGAAATCTTAGCAAAAGATTGAAAAAGCTTCCCGTGGTGCTAGTGATATCCATGAAACCTGTGAAATTTGGAATGATCATTCTACTACACCTGACGAAAACGAAATGCAAGGCATAATTCGAAGGTTCCAAGAATTTCGGAACAAACAGGTGCAGCTGGAGGAAGAGAAAGATGAAGGAGTGAAAGATGATGATTCAGATTAATTCTTGATGTTTCATGTCATTTCAATCTTGAAATTGACATGTCTTTTTCATTTCTGTTTCGTCATATAGGAAGCAAATTTTGACTTGGTCTCCTGCGTGAGAGTCAAGCAAAATAGAACTCTTTTTAAAGAACACTATTTTCTAGGATTTATCCTATTTTCTCTTGTTCCCTTTTATTATAAATAAGGGATGCTTATGCATTCCAAAGGGTCGATATTTTTGTAATATTCGGAGCTATTGGAAAGAAGAAAAACTTTGTGTTTTCGTTCAATCATTTCAAAGAATAGAAGTTGATATTATTTCACAAACTTTGTGTTGTGGGATATATCTTTCTTAAGACATTGTTCTTATGTTCATGATCTTAAGCTATTCTTTGCATAGCATCTTATTGTTTCTAATCATCTCAGACATTATATTTATGATCTAAATCTCATATGATTATTTCGTGCTCTGCGTTTACTCGAAAGAAAATATGTTTCTCTCATTTCCTTTCCATTGTGCTTCTTTCATTGTAATAGTTTCTAACCCCGTTCATTTACGAAAGCAATACCTTTGAATCGTGTGAATGTGGATTTCGGGATTCTATCCCAACCCCCAATGGTTATATTAGTGTGAATACTTTTGTATATATTGTTTTCGCTGTGTTTTAGATTAGTAGCAAACAGGCAGCCTCACCTGTCTTTGAGGAGGGATTTAATCCCATATACTGTGGTTGAACCTCATATTTTGGGTTGACAAAATATCCAACCAACAAGACACTAACTATGTGAGGTTCCAAAGGTTTCTTGTTTTTTTGGCTCTTTCTCCTCGTCACCACCTCCTTCACTCTCATCCTCTCCTTCTCCCGAGATAGCTCTCCAAGCTATCGGTCTCCTTCAGAGTTAGCTTCTTCATCTACCTTTCGCTTCTTCCTAAGAGTTGCTTCACAGTCGGGAGATTCTGCCTTCTCTTCTTCCTCTTGTGACTCCTCCAAGGTGGTGGTTTTTTTGGGCACCTCTACTTCTGGCGTCTTCTCCTTTACTGGGGAATTATTCCTCGAACATAGGTGATTGGCTTGGCACTCGTAGAAGGCATGCTCACTATCTGAGTAGTTGGTACACTTGGTGCTCCTTCCTCTCCTTTGCCCCTCTTCTTAAACACTGACTTATTCATTCCCAAGGGGTCTTTAGGTATGGAGATCTCATCCACTAAGTATGCACCGTTTTCAAATTTTGGACTTATGCACACGTATACACATGCCACGGATCCTCTAACAGTAGGAAGTGTTATTGGTCTAGTCATGTGGATCTCATGTGACACATACTTCTCCACGTATGTGTGCTTACCTCCGGGATAGTTCAGTTTCTTCCTCATATCTCTATGTTCCTGGTCCAACTTTCCTAGCTCCAGCCTTAGCTTTTTTTATTCTTTAAATATGTTCACTCCCGCTTGGAAGTAATTGGCGGTGAGCGCAAAAGGGATCTTGCACCAAGGGATTCATGATTCATCAACAAGTTTGAGCTTGCCCAAGCAATAGTGCTAGTACACTGTAAACTCATCTTCTCCTTGTGTGGCTATTGGGAGTTGTTTGAGGATCCTCCACTCCACCCTGAATGCATTTCTCAAGTGTGTATACTATTTTTCAAGCCACGATTTATGGGGATCCATCATTGTATCACATGTATACTTTTTGAACCTCTTCGCGGGTGAAGGGTCTTTGGCTAGTACTCCCACACAAACTTACCTCGTGCATCCAAAGCCACTCCAATTTCTATAAATACTATGGTGAATAGGACATTGCCAAAGAGGATCCTATCCCCTTCCTTTGCACACTTTACAATTTCCTCGAGTAATTTATGTGGATAAGTTGTAAATAGTCCACTCTGTAATCTTTACTGCGGACATGCAGGCCATGGTTTGTTGACTTGCTTCCACCTTTCTTAGCCATTCAACTTCTTTACCAAGTGTGTGGCCATCTTCATAAGCGGGTCCTTGATGTACGAGATGTCATAATACCACAACCTTTCTTATAGGAATACTCTGTGATGGTCTCCTGAATATCTTCCTTATCGCTAAGGTCATCTTCCAAGTTATCTCCCTCACATATGAGCTTTATAAACTGTGTAATCAACTAGGGAGTTACGCACATCTTGCACCCAACAAAGTGGAAGTAGTCCTCATGCACGCTAGACATTAACCACTGGTACATGCGATCTGGCCTCCCAAAATAAGGCAACTCATAGAGATGTAACAACCCTGCCTTTGCCAGCTTGACCTTGACATCATCATTGTAGATAGGCAACCCTTCAGGTGTTCACTTGTTAGTTGTGCGTACCAATTCTAATGTCATTTCTTTCTCTATAGTGCTAGTGCGGTGATTATATTCACTGATTGGTATGCTTCTCATATGGGATTCCCATTCCTTCTCCATCATCACTCCATCAGGGTAATACATTTTTGCATACCATTCTTCATTTGTTTCCACCTCGGGTTCTAGTTGTTTAGCCTTCGCTTTTCCCTTCCCTTTCTTGGTGCCATGGTCGAGGTAATTGTATTACTCCAGTCCTCTCCTTGTTACTTTGCTTTCCTTCTCCCAACCTTCAATCTCAGATCGTGATACAAATCTCCTAAACCCATGCCCTAGTTTGTTGAACCCTAACTTCGATAAATTCTTCACAAAACAACATCTTTTCACTTCATTCCAAGCCATGTAATTCCTTCCTTTTGGTTCACAATCTCAAACTAGCTCTTTACTTTTTTGATCACACAGATCTTCTCTTTGATCAAATCTAAAAATTCCTAGCTTATATCTTTCACTTATATCTCCAACTCTTCATTTTCGCAAAGTAAAATGAGAGTGCCCCAACCCTCTATTTATAGTTTTTCCTTTTTCTGGTCATTAAATGCTACTTTACCTACCTCATACTTTGTTCATTTAATGCAGCTTTTTAAAAAAACCATCTTGAACCTTCACTCACATGCCCTTCTGTGTGAAAACTCCTTGACAACCTTACAGTGCGTAACCAATCCAACTTTGACGGGAGACTCTTATGTGTGCTCAACCCGCGCCAAAGGCACTTCTTTTTCATATTCTTACTTTCTCCTACCTCATGTTGCTTTAAATGCACTTCTTTTCCTTTGTACATGGGATCTACAAGTATCTTTACCTTGGCATCAACCATTCTATCTTTTCTATTCATCTCTCTTTTAACCCATTGACTACTCAACAAGGCCCTTCAACAAAACTTCCTTGGTACTTTTAATCATGTGCTTCTTCAATTTTCTCCACCCCACACTTAATAGACGCATGGTCCTCTGCACACTCATAAATTTTCCAAAATTAGCAATAAGGTTACCGGTGCCCGAGGCACAAAACAAAACAACAACACGAAAGGGAAACACAAGGAAAGGAAAATGCATAAAGGAAAATTCTAAACTAACTGGAAAAACTACCTTATTTACAAACACCAAGAAGACTTATTTATAGTAGGGCTTCAGCCTACTACCATTGAAATATCTAAGAAACTTCGTTCCATCCAGCACTTGTAATTGGTACGTGCTCGAATCATGGATGTACAAATTTGTGTAGGGACCTAACTAATGGACTTTCAACTTCCCAGGATGGCACAAAAATTTAGAATCATACAGTAACACCATCTTCCCAACCTCAAACTTCTTGTTTCTAATATGGTGATCATGCCAAGCCTTTTTCTTTTCCTTTTTTGTTGTTTGGCTCCAACGGGAAAGTGATCATCTCTCATCTAGTTTCATTAGTTCATAAATTCTTTCTTCCAGCACTTGTTCATTGGCTAATCCTCCTGCGCACACTATTGGCAGAGAAGGTAACATAAATTTGATGGAAAAATAGCTTCTCATGCCAAACACCAATTGAAAAGGTGTGGCTTTATTTAGTCTTTTATACATAGTCATGTAAGCCCATAAAACTGCTGATACCTTGTCATCCCAATCCTATCTTCCAACATCACAGATTTTGGTCGTGGTATGACTTAGTATTTTGTTGAATGCTTCTATGGTTCCATTTACTTGTGGGTGATAGGGCGTAATCTTATGATGAGCCACCATGAACTCGAGATAGTAGGATCCTCACGGTCTCATTTAGAAAATGCATACCCCTATATCATCTTGGTCAAACTCAAAGGGCATCCATACCTTGTGATAACGGTCTCCCATAGGAACCTTGCTGCTTTGTTGTTATCGTGTAATATTTAGTTGGGGTTGCTTCCACCCACCTTGTGATATAATCCATGCAAGTGATAACATAACGTGACCCAATCCTACGCATTTCCGGTGTAGTAGGTCATAAAAAGTCTATCACCCACTTTTCAAAAGGCTCCATGCTAGGAATAGGATGCAAATGCATTTCATCTCTCCTTCTAGTTTTCAATGAACTAACATAGTCACATGCTTTACAATAATCTCTACAATCCTGTCTGAGGTTTCCCACCATAAACCTGCCATTAAAATATTGCGCACGGTGGCATCACCTGTGTAATGCCCACCCGCACTTCCTCCATGTGCTTCCTCCATGATGGCCAGGTACTCATGTTCTAACACACATCTACTCAAAACTTCATCACGTCCCAATTTTTATAAGTCTCCACTAATCAACATGTAGGGTGTGGTGTGTATGGTAAATTGCTTCTTTTCCAATGCCCTCATTCCATCCGGTGCCACACCTTTTAAAAATATAGCAATCTCTTCCAAATATGAGGGCGTGCTCCATGATCTAAACAGATTGCATGTCGGCATTATTTCCTCAATACTTTATGTGTCCTCTCCTTAATCAATTCTTGACGGATGATCGGTCCACAATTTCTTTTTACGGGCTTCACTACTGATGGTGAACTCAAACTCTTGAAACAACAACACCCATCGACATATGCACCCTTAAAGAATGGGCTTGTTTACTAAATAATTTAATGTCATGTGATCGGTGTAGAATACAAAGGTTTGTTTCCAATGAATCTTCATCAAAAATTTAAAATTGCATAGATCATTGACAATGCCTCACACTTGGTTGTGGTATAATTTATCTTTGCTGGTGTTAACTTCCTACTCACGAAGCAGAGAGGATGATCAACAATCCCTTCACTTGGTTGTGCAAGTACTACTCCAATGGTTGGTTCTAAGGCATATACATGGACATGGAAGGGCTTGTCCCAAGAGGTAAATTGCAAAATAGGCATAGTAATAAGCCTATCTTTTAATGTATCAAATGCCCTCTACTGCACCTTTCCCCAATGGAAGGTACTTTTGTGTCTAAGCAGATCCTCTAAAGGCACGTCAATCTTGGCATACCCCTTAATGAATTTTCTGTAATATCCTGTATGCCCAAGGAATCTGTGCATTGTGCTCTAGCTAGTAGGTTCCCTTAATCCCATAATAACTACAACCTTAAGGGGATCTACCAAAGCAAGCCCTCCTTACATATGATATGCCCCAATAAATTCCCAAAAGTGTAACAAACACACACTTCTTAATGTTGAGGGATATCCTCAACTGCCTACACCTTTCAAACATTAATCTCAAGTTATCACAATGGTCCTTAACCAAACCATATACTGTCCAATCATCCAAGTAAACTTGAAGAAACTTATGAATGAAGTCTGGAATGCTTGCACCATTATATGCGAAAAGACAATGCCAGCACATTTTTCAACCCAAATGGCATGGTGTATATGCAAAACTTCCCCAATCGGTGGTAAAGTTGTCTTCTCCTAGTCCTCCTTTGCAATGATCTGGACTTGGTGGTATCCTAAAAATCCATCTGTAAAGTTATAGATTTCGTGCCCGATGACTCCTTCCATAATTTCTTTAGTGAAGGGGGTGAAAATGGATCAATGACACAAAGCGCATTGATTCCTATAATCCACACAAATTCTAATCTGCCCATCCTTCTTGATGCTAATTACCATTGGACTTATCCATTATGATTCTTCTACGCCTCAACGATCCCGAGAAGCTATCATCTTGTCTATCTCCTCCTTAACCTTCATGCGTAAGTTGGGATTCATCCGGTAGGGCCTTTTTCTAACCGGGCACACACCTTCCTTGATTTTATCCTCATCTCCCCTAAGGATTGGTGGCCGCATTTTAGCTTATGGTACCCACGCGAGAATAAATCCTCAAATTCACGCAATAGATCAATGATATTTGATACTTCCTTCTCCATCCAATAATCCCCAATAAACTAATGTTAACCTTCTTTATCTTTAAAGGCTCATGGTAGGCATGCATGCGAGCATCTACATTGTAATTGAGCACACATAAATCTTGTCCAAAACCTCTTCTCTCAATGGTTTATTGTAAGGCAATTTGACTTCCCATCAACCGGGGTATAATGACCCACTCCTCTTTGTTCTCAAAACTGATGTACCCTTTGTTGAACCGAGAGGTCCGCATTGTTCTTGTAACACCAAGGGCATCAAGTAGTGCTAGGAAATTGTCTACCTCGTGACGCTAAGACTTCAAAGTCCTCGATAAACTTGGCTCCTGGATAGTAATAGTTGTATCCTTCAAGACACTAATGGGAATTGCCTTGGTCTCTTTTGCCATATACAACACATTTAAAGATGATTTTAATGCAGGTCTCCCCATCTGCTGTCATGCATCAAAGGTACCACGTCTTTGGAGAAGAGCACGAGAGGCAAGTATTGCATGTGAACCTTCCCCCTCATAGCCTTGACTATGACAAAGAGATTACATCGAATGCGGTTGTGAGTATATTTCTAAGGAGCCATTCATTCACAACTACATTCGATGTAATCTCTTTGTCATATTCAAGGCTGAGGAAAAGGTTCACGTGTAATACTTTCCTCTCATGCTCTTCTCTAGCACATGGTACCTTCTCTCTCAACAAGGATCCTAGCAAAGGAATGATGTTCTCCTGCCTTAGCATTTTACACACCTCCTTAACCTCATCCAGATCATCTTTTTGCACCTCGATCCTCCTTCCTTGTTCCTCCCTCCTATATTTATCCTTTAGACATTGGATCTCCCCTTACAATCTTCGAATAACATTCATGGTGTCCTGATATATCTCCTTCTGATGCGCGGGAGTCAGGTACTTTCCATGAATGACCTCTTCTCTTAAAATGAGGCTCTTCTATCTTGGTATCTCTCTTACGCATGTAGCTTCTGCCCTTGTTATTACCAAAATAGGCTCCAAACCTTCATCTCGTGTTACCCGAGGCATCCATTGTATGTCTACCTTCTTGATGTTGACCATTGTAGTGCCTTTGTACTTTCGGTGTAGCGTATTCATATGCTCATATAACTCCGGGAACTCCTCATACTTATGCTTCTTTCCACACCATGATCATTACAACAATTCCAGGAACTCATGCTCCTAATGTTCTATAGATCCACAATTGAAACATGTCCCTCACGAGAAATCACTCTTTCCTCTGCGGTTACCTCATCCACAGAATCCTCCTTGAAAACCTCTTCCTCATGTGCCTCCATCCATGCACTCCTCATAACGAAGATCATCATTTTTAGAACTACTAGCAATGTTAGTTTGATACACCCCATGATCAATGGCCTCATGTATCCGATCAATGAGCCTATAGTCTTTAGTATCATGGGTCATGGAGGTGTAAATCTTGTAATAACGGATACATTCTTTCTAATCGAGCATTGTAGCATTAGATTATGAAATCTAGTCAATTTTACTCCCAAAATAAGAGGAAGGAATCCCATACACACTTTGGCCTATCACATAGTAGAAGCTAAGCACTCACCCAAGGCACACGTGGGTGTTGAGTCTCTCTTTTACTATGAGTTTTTAGTGGGAAGCATTCATCAATGATTAGTATAAGAGTATTCAGGAACAAAGTTTAGACATATAAGGATTACAGGGCTTAGGACGGCCTCCAGATCCTTGTAGCTTCTTCAAACCTGTGTGTTTTAAAAACACCATAACATATAATATAACAGAAAGAAAGCTACAACCATTCATTCATAGCATGAAAGGAAAGAGAACTTCTATGAATGAAATATACATGAAACCCATTGATATTCATATCTAATTGCAATAGGTAACCTCATTGTATTCATCGTTTCATTACAAAGAGCCATAGAGGGTAGACTGCAGTCATGCACATCACTAGGCTTGTATAACTATGTAAAAATGAAAGGAATGTACTAAGCTTAGCATTATAATTTCTTTTCTATTTTTGCATAGTTATCTGGCTTTGTGATGTGCATGATTACAGATCTTCCTCTATGGCTCTTTGTAATGAAATGATGATCTGATACAGAGGTTTTATTGCATTATATATGAATATTAGTGGGTTTCATGTATATTTCATTCATAGAAGTTCTCTTTCCTTTCATGCTTATGAATGAATGGTTGTAGCTTTCTTTTGTATATTATATGTTATGGAGTCTTTTAAAACACATGGTGTCGAAGAAGCTCCAGGATATGGAGGCTTTCTGATCCTGTAATCCTTGTATGTCTAAAATTCATTCTGAATACTCTTATGCTAATCATTGGTGAATAGTTCCCACTAAAAACTCACATAAAAGAGAGACTCGGCACCGTGTGTGCCTCAGTGAGAATCGGCTCTGTTGGGTGATAGGTTGGTGTGCATGGGATTCCTTCCTCTTATAGTGGGAGTAAAATTTACTACATCTTGGTCAAAAACCAAGATGTAGTCAATTTTACTCCCACTATAAGAGGAAGGAATCCCATGCACGACGGCCTATCACCTAGCAGAAGTTGAGTGCTCGCTTGAGGCATGCGTGGGTGCCAAGTATCTCTTTTGTGTGAGTTTTTAGTGGGAAGAATTCATCAATGATTAGTATAAGAGTATTTAGGAATGAATTTTAGACATACAAGGATTACAGGGCTTAGGATGGCCTCCAGATCCTTGTATCTTCTTCAGACCATGTGTTTTAAAAGACTCCATAACATATAATATAACAAAAAGAAAGCTACAACCATTCATTCATAGCATGAAAGGAAAGAGAACTTCTATGAATGAAATATACATGAAACCCACTTTGATATTCATATCTAATTGTAATAGCTAACCTCATTGTATTCATCGTTTCATTATAAAGAGCCATAGAGGTAAGGCTGAGTCATGCACATCACTAGGCTTGTATAACTATGCAAAAACAGAAAAGAAATTACAATGCTAAGCTTAGTACATTCCTTTCTGCATCAGAGCTCCACTTGTAGTAATCCTATAGAGCTTCACCCATGTTATCTCTCTCTATGTGTATCTCTCCTATCTTCTCCTCTTATGTCTATATTCCCATTCCTTTTTTGGTCTGCAGGCACTTGTATTTATCACCTTCCCACACTGCCAACTCACCTTGCCACCCTCAAATCCATCACCAAGTGTCAAATGTGGTCCTTCAATGAGCATGTTTTCTTAATCCTGAGCTCTCCACTCCATCTCATGATGGTCTTCTAGAAGATTCCTTTTCTGACATGCCCTTTCTGGGCCACCTGTTCTACAAGGCTAGCATTTTATTTGCATGCAATTGATCACGCTTTTCACATGTTCTGCCTTTGTTTCATAAATCAGCTAAGTCCCGAATCTCCTTTCATGTTACTCGCCTTTGCTTTTGCCTTGTGCACCATCTTGTAACTAGGGTCCCGTGTACCCACGCGCCTTCATACTTAGTCAATATTTCAGGGGCCCAACAGAGGATGTTTTCAAATAGTTTTTTTTTCCTCCTACGCGTGCTTATGATTTCATTCGCGATGAAAGAGGAAAAATTGTAGATGGTTCCCTCAGCTATTTTCCGGCATGCATTAAGCCTTTCCTTTTTCACCTCCATCGATCTCTCCTGATCTTTAAGTTGTATAACCAGGCATGCACTCATCCTCATCATGGGGTCTAGGATCTCAGTGATGTCAAAGTATCATGACCCTTTCTTGTAGGTGTACGTAGCTACTATCTCCTTAATGGCCTCTTTTTCACTCAAGTCATCATCGAGATTCTCTTCCTCACAGGTAAGCCCTATCAATTTTGAAATCAACTTGGGAGTTATGTGCATCTTCCATCCTGTGAAATAGAAATGATCCTTGTGCATGCATGACATTATCCACTTTGGTAGAGTTACTCAAACTTTCCAAAGTATGGAAGTTCATAAAGTTGCACCAACCCTACCTTCTCCATCTTAACCTTTACCTTTTCATTGTAAATGGGCATGTGTTCTAGCAGTCTTTTGTTGGTTGGGTGCACCAACTCCAAGGCCATATCCTTCTCTGTTGTAGTTGTGTGATGGTTATAATCACTCACCATCATCTTCCTTAGGTGTGATTCCCATTCTTTTCCCAACAACACCTTGTCTAGGTATTGCATCTCTGCGTACCATTCTTCATTTGTGCTCTCGACGGTTGTTGTTTGTTTTCCCTTTCCCTTTTGTTTCTACTTCTTTGGTGAGATGGTTGGTTTTCTAGGTGCCATATTTCGACTAGTTTTAGTACTTAGAAATTCTCCCTCTTGTTTTGATTTACCACTCTATCCATCCCCAAGCTTGATCTTCATGGAAAAATCCTTCTAACTTCGTGCCCTAGTCGCCAAACCCTAACTGGAAAAACCCTTCCACAAGACGGTGCTTGTTTACTTAACTTCTCCATACCCATGTACTCCTTTCCTATTGGTTTACAAATTTACCTAGCTATGCACTTCATATCTCTCAAATGATTCCTTCATCACAAATATCTTTCTTTGGATGCCCTATTTTGTAAGAGCTTTCTTTCCTTCGTAATTGCAATGCAAATAATGAAGTGCTTGACCTCTTATTTATAGTTTTTCCCTTTTCCTAGCATTAAATTCTCTCACCTACCACTATACTTTAACCTTAAATGCATATTTTCCACTAAGCTGGTCTTAAGCACCTTTTCCCACATGCCACATCTTATGCGAAACTCCTTTACAACCTTCTAGCGCACAAAATCCTAACCCGACTGAAGACTCTTACACACACGTTCATAGCGCCGAAGGCACTTCTTCCATATTTTTCCCTATTTTTTCCCTCGCCTACCTCATGTTGTTCCTATGCTCTTCCTTTTTCTTGTACATGGTTTCTTCAAGGATATCTTGACACTAACCATTCACATCCATCTCTTCTCTACGTGCCTATTGACCTTCTACGCCTTTAGTCCTTTAACCGGGCCATTCATCACAACTTCTATTGCCAATGCACCCTTGTATTACAGGCCTATAGTTCATTTCACTCCATCCCACACTAAAAAAATGTGCAGTCCTCTGTACATACACAACCTCCCAAATGTAATGTGGTTACCGGTGCACATGGTGCAAAACAAAACAATAGAAAGGAACAAACAACAAGAAAGGGAAACACAAGAAAAGAAAATGAACTAAAGGAAAGTATATTCTAGCTAGAAACACTACCTTATTTACAAACACCAATAAGAGTTATTTATAGTAGTTCTTCATCCTAATCCCATTGAAGTGTCTGTAATCTCATCCCATCCATCACTTGCAACTAACACGCACCTTTGAATCAAGGATGTATGAGATGATATAAGGGCCTAACCAATGGACTTTTAGCTTCCCAGGATGTCACAGAAACTTAGAATCATATAGCAAAACCATCTACCCAACCTCAAACTTCTTTTTCTTGATGTGACAATCATGCCATACCTTTTTGTTTTGCTTTTTTAGTCTTCTGGCTCCACCTGGTGAGTGACCATCTTTCATCCAACTGCATTAACTTGTCAATCCTTTCTTCCAGTGTTTTCTCATGGCTAATCCTCTTACACACGCTATATGTAGTGAAGGTAACATGAATTCAACTGGTAGGACAACCTCCGTACCAAACACCAATTGAAACAGTGTGGCCTTATTTAACCTCTTGTAGGTTGTCCTGTATGCCCAAAGAATGGCTGATACTTTTTCATCCCAATCTTGTCTACCAACATCATAGATCTTAGTCAATGTGTGACTAAGTATTTTGTTAAATGCCTCAGTAGTTTCATTTGCTTGAGGGTGATATGAGGCGATCTTGTTATGGGCCAACATGAATTCCCGATTACAAAATCCTGACCGTCTCATTGAGAAAGTGTGTACCTCTATCACTTGTCAAACTCAATGGGCATCCATACCTGCTAATTATATTTTCCAATAAAAATCTAGCAATTATAGTCATTTTACAATCCTTTGTAGGTATTGCCTCTACCAACCATGTCAAATAATCATTGTAAGTGATGATACACCATGAACTAGTCCTTCGCATCATTGGTGAGATTGGTCCTACAAATTGGATAGTCCATTTTTCAAATGGTTTTGCACTAGATATTTATTAGTAAGGGCATTTCATCCCTCTTTCTAGTTTTTCCAAGGCGCTAACAATGGTCATAAGCCTTGCAAAACTCAATAAAATCTTGGTAAATGGTTTCCCACCAAATCCTTGTGAGTAGAATCTTCCACATGGTTGCATTTCCCACATAGTGTCCTCTTGCAATCCCACCATGCGCTTCTTCCAAAATTATAATGCACTTATGTTCTAACACGCATCAGCATAGAACCTCATCACGGACCAATTTGTATAGATCTCTGTTAATCAACATGTAAGGTGCGATGCGTATGGCTAATTATTTCCTCTCCAAGGCCTTCATTCCTTTTGGTGCCACACCTATCTTAAGAAATACTGTAATGTCCTCCAAATCTGAGGGTGCACGTCGTAACCTAAATAGTTTTGCATCTGGCATAGTCTCCTCAATGCTCTGTGCATCCTCCCCTGATTCATTCCTAGATAAATGATCGGGTCTAGAATTACTCTTTCCTAGCTTCATAACCATGGTGAGCTCAAATTCCTAAAATAGCAGGACCCACTGACATATGCGCCCTTGAAGAACAAGCTTATTGACTAAGTATTTTAGTGTCATGTGGTCCGTGTAGAATATAAAGGGTGTTACCAATAGATACTACCTAAACTTATGCAGTGCATAGATCATGGATAATGCTTCATGCTCAGTAGTTGTTTAATTTTTCTCTGTTGGTTTTAATTTTCTATTGGAAAAACACAAGGGATGATAAAGAATCACTTTACCAAGTTGTGCAAGACTTCTCCAATGGTTGTGCTTAAGGCATCAACATGAAAATGGAAAGGCTTATCCCAAAAAGGAAATCGAGTATGGGCACAGTGACAAGATTATCCTTTAAAGTATTCAATGCCTTCTTTTTTCCTCTCCCCAAAGGAAGGAAATCTTAGTTTTAAGTAACTCTTTTAAGGTCGCAGCTATCTGGCATATCCCTTGATGAACTTCCTATAATCTACCGTGTATGCCAATTGAATCTGCACACTACACTTTGGCTAGTAGGCTCCCCTAACCCCATAATGACAGCAACTTTGGTAGGATCTCTGGTAAGACTTCCCTATATATGATATGTCCCAATAAGGTTCCAAATGGGGTAGCAAAGATACACTTCTTGATGTTGAGGGATATGCTCATTGTCGACACCTTTCAAACATCAATCTTAAATTATCACAATGGTCCTTGGCTAGACTGTACATAGTCAAATCATACAAATAGACCTAAAAATTTATGGATGAAGTCTGAAGGGCTTCACCACAATACATGAGAACATAGCGGGTGCATTCGTCAATCTAAAAGACTCGACATTGTATAGGAAAAAATTCCCCATTTAGTGGCGAAATTTGTCTTTCTCTAGGTATTCCTTTGTAATATGCACCTAATGGTACCCTAAGAACCCATCTGCGAAGGAGTAGACTTCACACCCGACCACTCCTAAAATTTGTTCGGTAAACGGGGTAGGGAAGGGATCAATGAAACATACTTGCATTCGTGTCCCTATAGTCAATGTAGATCCTTATCCTCTCAGTCCTTTTTTATGTTGATGACCATTGGGCTTATCCATTTTGATTCTTCTATAGCCTCAATGATACTTGACGCTATCATTTTTTCTATCTCCTCCTTGACCTGTACACATAAATTTGGATTCATCTGATATGGCCTTATTTAGATTGGGCACACGCCTTCCTTCAATTTTATCTTCATCTCCCACAAGGAATGGTGGACACCTTTGATTTCATGATACACGCTCGGGAATAAATCCTGGAATTCATGTAATAGATCAATGATCTTTGAGACCTCCTTTTTTAACCAATAGTCTCCAATGATTTCTTCCTTGGGTTACGCCTCGACCTCTTGTTAAATTTCTATTTTTTTAAGGGCACATCCTTTCATCGATGTTAGCCATAACAATGTGCGTACCTAAAGAGTGGTTAATATCTAGACTCTCAAACTATGACATAAACCATCTTTCCTTTTTCCTTTTCTATGCAGGCTTGCTCAAACTACATCTCCTCTGAATCATCCTCATTGAAACATGCCTCTAAACTGGGCTCACCTAGAAAATATAGTAGCCTATCTTCCACCATGGCACTATCCCCATCGTAAGGTGCTTGATCACTTACAATGCCTTATCCACTGATGGCTTTGTGCTCGATATTCAAAATCTTGGATGAGATCAGTTTTCAGTTCCTACCAATTTCTTGTCTCACGGCATGTTTCTAAATGGATATACCATGCACACGCACAACCTTGTAATGTGGAATATATCTTATGTACCCATAATGATGGTGGCAAGGCTTATGTGCCTCCTATCTAGGCCTTCTCACATGTTTGGATATGAAATGAAGCGGTCTCTTTACCATGGTAGTCTTGAATGACCACAAGCACATTATTCTTGGAAAACCTTACAGAGAACATGATTCTTACCTCGCACCACTCTAGGAGGTTCTCCCGATGTGTAGCCCACTAGCATGTTGTAGTCCCGAGTAGGTTGTAACTAAGCATCCCTCTTCTTTCATCCTCATTTTTCCACTGAGCTTCCATGTCCCATAAGAAAATTTTAGGGTATGCCCCTCCAGAGTAACTTGGTAACTTCTTTCCTCCTAGGTGCTTGAGTGAGCGTGCCTTAGTCACTTTTATTATAGACCCCCTCAGTTGTCACCCAATTAACTCATAGGTCTGTATACCCAATTATCACATGCCATGCTTGTGGTATCACTCATAGACTAGGCATCCTCAAATTGGATAACTCCTTCTATAGGGTGAATTATCTCCGGGTCTCTGATGGAGTGCACATAAATTCTATCAAGGACCTCTTCTCCCAAAGGTTCATTGTAAGGTGCTAACTTCCCATCTGTCAGAGGGATGATGACCCATTCTTCCTTGTTTTTGAAACTAATATATCCTTTGTTGAACCTTATGTCAACGTTGTTCTTATAGCACCATGGGCACCCAAGTAATGCTAGAAAATTGTCTTCCTTGACAAGTGCCAACACTTGAAGTCTCCATTAAAATTCACCCCCTTAATGGTGATAGTTGCATCTTTCAAAACATCGATGGGAATTTCCTTTCTTTTGATTGCCATATACGGTACATTCGAAGATGGCTTTAATTCGAGCCTTCCCATTTGATGTTATCCATCTAATGTGAGAAAATTGACCTCCACTCCCATGTAAATTAAGATATTACAAAGGATCTACCCATCAATGACTACATTTAATGTGACTTCCTTATCATAGTCAAGGTTGTGAGGGGGAAGGTTTACATGCAAAACCTACCTCTCGCACTCTACTCTGGCGTGTGGTACCTTCTTCCACAACCATTCTCCCAGCAAGGGAATAATATTCTCTTTCCTTATCATCTTACATACCTCCTTGAATTCATCTAGGTCATCCTTTGGTGCCTCAACATTTCTTCTTTGTTCCTCCTTCCTCGACTACTCCTTTAGAGATTGGATTTCCCCCTGTAAACTCCAAATGACATTCATAGTCTCTTGATATACCTCCTTCTGATGAGTAGGGTCTGGGTACTTCCCATGTACCACTTCTTCCCTTAAAACTAGGGTCCTCTACCTTGGTATTTCCTTATAACGTGTTGCTTCTACTCATGTTGTCATTAAAACGGGTTCCAATCGACTCACATGTCACTCATGGAATTCATTACAGTGTCGGCCTTCTTTATACTTACCATCCCAGGTGCCGTGTTCTTTTGTTGCTGCTGGCTCATGTGCTTAAACAACTCAAGGCACTCCTCATACTTGTAATTTTGTCCACACCATGAGCAACTTTGCAATAACTCGGGAACTCACGCTTGTAGTGTTTTGTAGATCTATCATTTAAATAGGTTCCTCATGGGAACTCACTTCTTCCTCCTCCATAGAACCTATAGCCATGAATTCCTCCATGAGAAACTCTCCCACATCCCCTCCATCTATGCATCCTTTATAACAAGTAATCATCTTCCTTGGAACTACCGCAAGGCTGATGCAGCGCACACCATGATTAATGGTCTCATGGATCTGGTCAATAATCCTATAATCCATAGTATCATAGGTTATATAGGTACAAATATTAAAGTAGAAAGACACATTCTTATGAATTGTGCACTTCAACAAGGGAAATTTACTCGCATCATGGTCCCTCTGCGAAAAATTTCACAATCTACGACTATGGCACGTCTTGACTTCTTGGGGTAACTATCCTTGGCATGCCCATTTACTTCACATTATAGACACCAAAGACCACTATGAGTCTCATGTGTAGAGTTTGTAGATAGCTTTTCTAACTATTTGGCCATGGCAATGATTTGAGATTCTAGAAACAGACTAACACCAGATGTCGATGCTCAAAGCGACTTCGGTGTGTAGAGCACTTCCAATGCCTCACGTGGGTCTATGAAAGTATTATGTGATAATTCCCTTCTAAATGGTGTTATCAACCCTCCAAAAAACCATTAAGCATGTTGTGAAGGGTGAATGTCATATGACAACTTTGACAGGAGAGTTTTAAACTGTGCATTATACTCCTACACATTCTCTTCCATTCCCTATTGAATCTCCTTTAGAATAGATGCTCTTCTACTCAAAATCAAGGATGTGGAATTCTACTAGGAATTCATTTTTCAACATGAGGTAATCTACCACCATCGATGTGGGTCATACTTATTATACCAGCTATGTGTGTGCCCTTACAACGTCATTGAAAATTGATTGTGCCCTTGCAGTGACATTGAAAATTGATTGACCTTCTATTACCATAGCTATGTGTGCGCCCTTTTGAACATGCTCTACAACATCCTTTATGCCCTGGTAGTCTGGAAAGTCTAAATACATTTAGAAAATACCCGAGGAGTGGGCCCTTGTTCTCCTGATCCATATCCTTGGTTTCCTTTGGTGTTTCCTCCTCTGTCAAATCCACTAGATCCATCGGTCTTGTGCCCTTGGTTCCACCTCCAAATCCTCATGCGACCATTAATGGGCCTAAAGTGGTCACGCATAATACCCCCAACATTCCACCGAACTACGTGCCAATCATCTATGAGATCATTCCACTTGCCAAATGTGTGTCCCGTGCCACTCCCCGACGCATTGCCCAAACCTTGTGTATTTTCCCCTTGCCCAAAATTCCTCTAAACACTTTGGAATGGTATGTGTAGCCATAGAAGTCCCAAATAATAAATTATATCTCTTAGGCTCTAGATCAGTCACTTCCACTAATAGAAATTGGGTTAACAATACTTCTCCCTTGATCTAGAAAACCAAGTGCCAAGGTCTTTTCACTAGGTGGGTTCAAATGTGTGACAATGACTCTTCTTTCTCCATGTGATGAACTCTCATCGAAGCCGAATCGATCTCTCTCTCATGCTTTCCAAGATGGGGTAGTATAGACTACTCAGGTTCCACGTCCTCTACATGAACCTCAACTCCTTCCCATAATGTCTTCATCCATAGATCCATCACACTTACACCTCGTGTTGTCTATCAATCTCCCTTTAATGTGATTCACTACACATGAGTCATCTCTTCTCCCTTTCTTTCTCGGTTTCAATTTATTCCATCCTCCTCCACCCTAGCTTCCTCGCTAACACTTAGAAAGGTTTATCCAGCCATTGGAAATGCCTCTAAACTCAAGGTAATGATCAAGATCTTCATTGCCAAAGGAATAACACATAGAAATGATCCTCTAGGATCCCTCTAGAAACTTGAACTCAACAACTTCTAGACAAGAGTACGTAGAAATGGTGTATTCTAGAGTGTAGCTAGCCAACACTCCCTTCCACCAATGATCCACAACACAAGTCCACGTCATATTTGCATCTTGTAGCCTCTGGTAATCATCTTGGGTCCATATGCATGCTCTATAGTACCAGCTTGATCTGGACGCATATGCTGAGATCCATTCATACAACTCTACTAGGAAGCAATAAAAGAAAGTTTCATACAACTCATGGTAGAGGTTCTCTTCTACCCATCTACGTGCATCAAACTCAGGTCCAGTGTTGAATCTCTAAGAAAATTCATCCTCTGTGCTCTTGAACCATGTTTCAACACTTTCCAAGGTTAAACACTCTGTCATCACACAGTACAGATACAAAGATGCATGCCATTTCTTACAACAACTTCAAAAAGAGGTCCCGAGTAATGAAACCAAGATGTAGTCAATTTTTATACCCCTTAACAAATAAGGAAAATCCCATACGCATCGGCCTATCACTCAGTGGGTGCTAGGCACCCACCCAAGGCACACGTGGGTGCCGAGCCCCTATTTTATGTGATTTTTGCAAGAATGTAGCATAGATGTGTACTAAAAAGACAAAAGAAACTCCTTATTCAACTGAGAACTTTGAGTAAATGTTACACTAATGTATCCATTCAGATAAGAAGCACATTGAAAAAGATAGATCTGAACCATGAGGGAAAGAGGATGCATAATGATTATACTCATTCATATGAAACACACTAAACATAACAAAAGAGATATGTATGAGCCATGAACCACATATATTCATATTTGAACATGTCCAATAATCACATTACATCTATCAGGGTCATTATAGACCAAAATGATAGTGTAGATTAGAACCATGTAGCAAGACTAGACTTATGTCCCTTACAATGCAAAAGAAAAACATGTACCCATCCCTTGATACATCATTCTTCCTACATATCTCCTAGCCCAACCTGTAAATCTCTCCATGTATTTTTTTAGAGCTTCACCTCTCATCTACTCTCTCTAATCTCCTCCTTTTCCTTTATTAGGTGCTTGTATTTATATCCTTTCTCAACACCTTCAAGCCTTCGTGGGAGTTACAGATCCATTGCCAAGTTTCCAAGGTGGTATTTCATGGGAGTATGCTTCTTTAGGCTCAAGCTCTCCACTCTTTACAATAATGGCCTTCTAGAATTTTTTATCACAAGGTATATTCCTTATGTGGGCACCAAGTTGATAGGTTGGCACCTTATCCACTTCGTATGCATAGTCGAGTCATTCTTTCCTCGTGTTCTTCCCGATATGCCAAATATGGCTAAGTATCAAGATCTTTGCTCTTCCTTATGTGCGCGCCACTGGTTCTAGTAAAACCCTCCTAAAACCCTGTCCTGCGCACTTTCTCCTTGCATGCCCTTCTTCAAATAGGCCTTGCATGCCCACACGCCTTCTTGTACTTAGGCAATATTTTAGGAGCCCAACAGGGTAGTCGTTTTGAAATATCTATGGAATTTTTCATGGAAGCTTAGAAGAGAACTTAGAGAGCTTGGAAAGGAATTGCAGGAGCTCTACCAGGCATGATAGGCTCTAACTCTTTGAAATAATTTTCTTTATTTAATGGCTTCATGAAAATAACTCTGCTCTTATATGAAATCTTGTTCTCTGGTTCAGGTTTTGTATATTATTTTCTTATTTGATTATTTGGGTGTATCATGAAATATATCTTTTGAATGTGGATGTATTTCGATTATTATGGCTTTTGGTTTCTATATACTTGACTACGAAGTAATATTTTGAAGTAATAATGCAACTTATGGCTTCTAGGTTGTGTATTCTTGACTAAGATTTAATAGTTCAAAGCATAGATATGTTGGGTTGTGTTTGCAATCGAATACCTTAAATAAGTTGTGTTCTTGTGCTTTTTAAAAAGAAATGTAACCTTATTTTATAGATACCCATCTCTGCAAGGTTTAATGCAATTTTTTCATGAACAGTTCTATGTCTGGAAGTAGGTGTTGATGGAAATATGAATTGATATGTTTCTATTTCTATGTATCTGCCATTATGATCTGTTAAGGTAATGGGTGTTTAGGTATTTCTCTTTTTGGTTGTTAGACCTTGAATGGCATGTCAATTTGTCTAATATAGATTGTATATTTGGTCATTTTGACTTAATTTTAAATGGGAATTAATGTGGAGTTGATACCCTTACTGGGTATTCAAATTTTTCATCATTTTTATATCACTTGGGTAAAAGACTGGGTTTTCTTCCTAGTTATGAAAAATTTGTTTGGAATCTCAAATTAGGATAGGATAATAACGAAGTATTTTCACTTATCCTTCATGAATGTAAAATTTTGTAACTAAAAATAAGCATTAGTTTAATAGCTTGGTGAGTAAAGGTGGCATAATGAGTGTTCGACTGTATTAACCTTTGTTGCATCCTATATACTTCCACTTTGGTGGAAGGGATTCATTATCTAATTACTATGTGATTATACTTCCTTCACTTGGAGAACTAAGGAAGGGATCTGTGATTCAATTTAAGTTAATATTTATTTACATTGAGCCTTAGGCTCACCCAGTTGAAGTGATACTATCGCCTACCTTATATCTCTTGTTATAATCGAATTTAATATGGGTTGATACTGTTTGATTTAGTGGTGAGTTCGATTACAATTTATTAAGGAGTTTGAGATTAACTCAACTTCATACCTAGAGTGAATATTAACTCTTCTATTCTCTACAAATTTGTATCAGTATTGATCATATTTTAATTTGATACTTATTCTATTGGTTTGGAGCTTGTATAGAGTTTGAAATTGGAATGTTGATCAAATTTCCTTAATGGTTATAATTCTTGTTCTCTCAATGATTGTGTATTATTTATTCAAAGGTAGGGAGTCTTGACTAAAAGGAAACATTGATTGTTTTATTAAGTTCATTTAAATATTGTAGAGTGTGACTATTGTATATTTACTTAGTCACTTATACTTCCAATAGAACAATGGCTTCATAACTTGAGTTAGGTGATTATCATTCAATCATATTGATTTCCTCTCGGTAGATGATGTGGTTGATTGTATTTTATTTAATTTCATCTATAGTTACTTGGTTCATGTCGATATTCTATGAATTATAATGAAGTATGATATTATATCTCCTTCGAACAAGTTTCTATTAATAATGACCCTTACTTGAATGTTGATTTTATACTATGAGTAACTTATGGAAAAGGAACTCAGTATGTTGTGTAAGGGAGTGGATCATACTTGATTATAATGAGTTAAGAAGTATATAATGTATTAATTATATAAGGGTAGTTAAATAAGTTATTACTTTGCATGGTCATTTCTCGAATGAAGTATAGAAAACTGTTTGATTAAGTTAAGTTATATAAACTTAATTAAACAAGATATAAAACTACAGTCATATAAGTATGGGCTTATATGACTGTAATCTTATCATTCTTTTACTTACATTAATATGATTGATTGTGATCAATTGCATTTTTTTGGGTTACCTTTGTGTGCCTTAAATTAATACTTGATTGAAATTACTTAAATGAATTGCTTGAGTTAACTTGTCTTCCTTAGTTGGTTTCATTATGATGTTCTTGTGGCATGATCAAAAGAGTTGTGTATTTTATTTTGAACCTTAGGATAATTTCATTTAAAATAAGTGTTCCTTTTATGAAATTATTAAGTTAGAGCATGTTGTTCTAAATATTTAGTACCTATCATGCTCATTTCGTATGAACTGACATATGTTAACAATCTTGTAGATGGACCTCATGAAATAAGGGAAAATGTATGCTTAAATGATTAAGCACAATGCAGATTTAAATCTACAATTCATGCACTTAAGTGAATAAAATGTTACGATCCTTACATAAAGGAATAATCATATCGAACCCTAGTTAATCCTTAGGCATGACACCTAATGATGAGAATATTAATTGAAAGATTAACAATCTACAAATTAAATGAATTATTGAACTTGTTAAGATATGATGTTCACTTAGCATAACTCGATGAATCATCGCAACATATTTTTTTCTACACAATACCCATTTAATGATTTGATTCATTAATTGGTTACTGTGGAGCAACCACTATGGCGTTATTATCTACCTAGCTCTCTTAAGTGTTATTATCATAAGTTGTGGATGCAGGTCACTGATATACACTTAATAGTGATAGTAGTATGGCCTTATTCCAATTTCATCTTATGATGACTACGGGTAATGAAGTGGATCTGAAGTGATGTAATTCGATTCAAATGCACTTGATTTCCCTTAGTCTTCATAAGTAGATTATCAACACTAGTCTATGCGGGCTATCTCTACTTACTATATAAAATGGACATGGAAGTGGTGACATGAGTCAAGGTAGTCTAATCTAGATAACAATTTTGAGTGTGGTGAAAGACATATTCCTTCTAATGATTATGTCATCTAGGAATAAAATAATGACATACATGTCTTAAAACTTTGGCAAAAGTATCACAAGATATTAGTTGTGTTGTCTTGATTTCACCTGGACTAAAGGTGCATGATATCATATGGGTATCCATAACAGATACTCAAATATGCACTTTAGATATTTACACTTGATTGACCCTTAACTGAATAAGGGAACCACAAGTATACTTGGTATAGACATTGATATACATAAGTAGGATAGATCGATTTTATACCGAGCCATGAAATTGGAAATCAGTCTAGTACCAAGTCATTACAACTACATATGGTTTACTATTATGTGATGGATTAGCTAAATGAATGTTTGTTCTAAATTATGTGAATTTAGAACAATTATCTAAATAAGAATATATATATATATATATATATATATATATATATATATATATATATATATATATATATATATATATATATATATATATATATATATATATATATATATATATATATATATCCTTGTCATTGAAGTCTTAAAATGAGGATGTTACAATATATACCCTATTATACTATCCAAATCCCTAAGGATGACCCACTAAGCATGTGAAAGAATATATAAATATGATATGACATGATAAGAGATTATGTTATCCATAGGTTAGTTATCCATTTCCTAGTATATGACCTAGGGTTAAGGGCGTAGCATTAGTTTTACCAAATTTTCACACCTTAATTGTTTTATTTTATTAAAAACACACAAAGAATAAATTTAAGGTAAAAAAGTTTTATAAGATAATTTTATAATCTAATCAATTCACAATTAATCATACATAACCAAGATAATGTATTGGTAATTACAATAATGATAAATGATCAAATTATTTCTCATATTCACAAGAGGAGATAAAAAAATTAGCTATACAGATCAAAAAAATGAGATCCATATGTGAAGGAAGGTGGAAGGTAGCTTGTAAGATTTTTAGGTGAGTTATGAAGTGATATTAAATTTATTATATAACCTTCCATATGTGAAATATTACAATAAGGTTGAGCCTAGAAAGATGAAATGACACAATAAAGATAATCATATTGAAAATAGAGTTAGAAGACTAAATAGAGAAGGATTGTGCAGGTCGTACAAGTTTGTGTAACATGTTCTAACCAAAATATATGGTCCTACACAAGAATCATGTGATGTAAAACATAACTTTATAGAATGATGCTCACGTGTTATTTACTACTTCGATCAATTTATATTTCACAAATTTATGATAGAGTAGAGTGTGGATATGAGAAAGTCACAAAAATCTAGAGAGTTGTACGGGTTAGACTCGATTGTGATATTTTTTTCTTAGCAAGGGAAAAGAGTATAACATATCATCCCTAAAGGATAATGTACAAAATTTGAGTTTTTACATATTGAATTATGTTCTACATAGTTTTACTTTCCAAATTTGAACATACACACAAGTCAAATATATACATATATATAAGACCATATCAGAACTCAAGATGAGTTTTAATAATGAATTAAGTATTTATGATTATAAAATATTGATTTATCATGAAAGGTTTAAATTATATATACACAATTTAGTAAATTGCATAAAATATGTAATTATAAAATGTAAATAATGCATAGAAAACACATAGGATTTGAGTGGGGAAAATATTGTTATAGCTTAAAATCCCCAATATAAAATGTACCTTCCAATATATTATTTAAAATGAATGAGGAAAAAATACATGAAAATTGTAGGCCGACCTAGCATATATGTTTTCCTATTCACTTCTTCACAATAGTTTACGCAATAATTCAAATGCACAAAAAATGCCAACTTGTCAATATCTAGTATGAGATCACCTTATTTAAAGGGTGGATGAATTTTTGCAACCAACAATGATTGAACTAATAAATCTTATTTCAATTAGTTAAATTACATAATAAATTTATAACAATTATATATCTTATGGTATAAGTTATATCCTAATTTTAAAATATAAACTTACTTTTAGAGTCGTATATGAAGTTTTGGGCCACTTAAATGTGTCCCTACAAATATTACTTTCTCAAACATTTATATACATATATAACATATGTATTGATTTCACAATCATTTATTTCATTATGGATATAGAGATACAAAACATTTTTCATGACTTATTAATATCCATTGAAAACAATGTTTCCCTTGTAAGCTGTTATTACACATGTTATTTTAGCATCCTTGTTATGAAAGAATATATTGCTATGTGACTTTGTTGGTCTTAGTATATGTTATAAGGATAATATATTTCTAGGTAATGCTAGGATTAGTGAAGGGTAAGAATGGAATTTTAAATGAATATATTTACAGAAGTATGGTAATCATATATCTTAAGAGGATACCTGGGTAGGTGTTAGAAGATTCATCTTCACACTCGGAAGATGTGGCATCAAATTTTTTTGTTCTCACCACCATCCAATTTAATGTTAATGCCATAATGTTCCATATTTTCTCAAGCCATGATATTTTCATAAATCCCTTTATCATTAGTACCATAGTGATACCTTTCATACCTTTTAGCATACATCATCTTTTTGGGAATGATGTACTATGGATATCGATAACAAGATGAGTGATTCTTGTTAGGTAACTATGAACAAGAGGAGGTATAAATAATTTCCTCTAATAGGAAGCTACCTTTTAAAAAAAGATATAGATGTTTGATTTCTTTTTTTAATAAATTTATTTCTTCTATAGCTTTTGGATGATAATGGTATATATATTAGAGTTCATAATATTTGCATCTAGTCTTGATGATATTGGAATTAGATTCTAAAGGGGGAGTGTTTGATGTTGATGGGTATGAGATAGATTATATTGATTTTGGGGATAAGGTATAAGTGTTAATATGAGATGTGGAATCATATAATTTTAGATCAAAAGCAATATCAATTCTCACACAATAGTATCACCTATGATAAAGACCTTCTAGTAATCTACAATTTTGGAAGGGTTGGGGATTACCTAGGATTGTGAGATCTTGCCCCTGCTATTGTAATTTTGTGAATTGATGGTAGGTGTATGGAATGGATTACATGCTATTAATTTTTGGGTGATTGAGGAGGATGTTGTATGGGAGATCCTAATCAATAACATGAAAACGAGTTTCATGTGTGATAATATCTACTTCTCAAGGAACATTTATAGTACCTACATATTACTTTTCAACAGAAGTACATATTTATAGTGATGAAATGTTTTTCTAATGTTGGGTCAAGGTGACCCATATGTATTATAAGATCATATTGTACATGTTTAGGATGGATCCACTATCCACAATCACCTTTTTTATTTTCTTATGGTAATGAGGGCCTCTATATACATGGGTAAATTATGAAAACGAATTTTATGAAGAGCCTCACTTGGAATAAAAATAATTTTGTATGATAGGTTGATTTACACAACCAAGGCTTGGAAGCATGGGGGTAAATGTAATTAGGGACTCTTAACATATTGAGGGGGTTATAGAGGATATCCTTATGAATAATGGATATTTTGACAAGACATAAGATGGAAATATGTGCACAATTACTATAAAAATGTTATAGGAGTGTAATTTCCTTCCAAAGGAGTAAACAAAGGATGTCTAGGGATAATGATGTGTGTTTTCCATGTTGTAACAATACACTCCTAGTTTTTATTTAAATGGAAATTTCGTGGATATATAAAATGAGAGAATCAAAAGGATATAAATTCTTAGTAATGACATACATATTGGTATTGTTACCCTAAGAGGTCTAATCTTAATCTAGGATTTGTTAAATTTACTTATTCTTGGGAATCTATCCTTGTATATCCATAGCTTGTTATTTTATGAGTTGGGATATCTTGTGTGTCTAATTTAATATCCGTGTGATATAATAGGCCTTGGATATAGTTATTAAGCTTCATGAAATGATTTGTATAATTACCCTTAACACTATTGTATTCAAAATAATCATTCTATTTTTACCATGTTGGTTTGGGTATAGATTCATCAAATGGATTATTTTTTATCAATGTGGTCATATTAGCTAATTCAAGTTGGTGGAACACGCTAGAGAGGACTCACCCAATGGTGTATATTATATACGCTTGTCTTTTTGGGCATCCACAAAGCAATAATTAGTTTAGGAGTGCTATGTAATACCTAAATGTCTTTAGATTCAGTAACTCCATCACCTATGAAATTTTCTTCTTTTTGAAGAATTTAGTTTTATTGTTGGTTTTGTTGTCATAGTCCTTTTTGATTTTTTTTTTTAGGATTCCCTTTATAAGGAGAGATTTATCTTGATTTGAATTCCCTTTTTATAGACTCTTCGGACATGTTGACACATAAATTTGAATATGAAAGGATATTTTTGGATGTTAGTTGTGCATAAATATTCTAACAACCTAGTTTTCATGGATATAAGATGGGAAGCATCTTGTTAAGTCCCTCCATAATTGTATGAATATAGATTAATTCTCATTGTTATTTTTGGCACTAGGAAGTTCCAACATGTAACATCATTTTCCATATTGAAGGATAAATGTTTGAAAAATTTCTCCAACACATCTACAAATTTGGTGATATATCCCTTAGGGATATGGAGGAACCATTCAAGATCTTGGCCTCTAAGCTACATGAGAACACTTGTATGAGATATTTCACTATAGGAAACTTCTTAGAAAGCCATGAACAAGTCATTGACATGATCCCTAGGATTACCATTTTCATGTTAATTGTCAAATTTTAGTTGGTCAAAGATTAGAGGAAAGGGGACATGTAACATATCCTTGTCGAGAATGATAAGGGAATAGATCCTCGACTAATATTTCTTGTTATTTCTACTATTAATTTCTCGTACACTCATTGAAGCATATTTCATCAAATTCCGCTTTTTGTTGAATGAATTTCAATGGGTAGGTATTAATGGGTATTTGATGTGGTTATATTTGGATACCTTGATTTACTGATTTTTATTTGGATGTGTCATAAGTTATATTATAATTCTTAATATGTACATAAGAGAATAGAATTGTTAATTAAAAACTTAGGTTTTGTAGTTGATTCTATATTATTGAATTCTTGTTATGAGGAGTGTGGTTGGCCTTCATGTTTATTCTCCTTCTTGTGAATTTTTTTGATAAAGGGTGATTTATTATATGTTTTTTTAAACAATTTAGGAGCTTCATCTGTGTCAGACTTCTCATTGTCTTTTTGTTTTTCTCTAGATGTAGAGGGTCGGTTCAAGTTTAAAAAGTCTTCTGTTGCATCAAGAGGTATTTTATTTAATGTATATTCCTCATGAATCATGTTCATGATAAAATTATGGTCAAAATAAATGGAACAATTGTCTCTTAAATTGACTAAGAAAAGAAGCATATTATCTTTGTTTTCATATAAGAATTTATTAATTTGGGCTTGATTTTTTCCAAATATTCATGGGTTCCTTCTTCCAAAACATGATATGTGTAGTTATCTTCATCTTTACAAAATTAGAAAGGTCTAATAATAAGGGGATTGTGTTCAAAATGTTTAAATAATTGGCATGTGGTAGGGCCCATTATTTTTTGAATTCAAAATTTGACCTAGGATTTGATTTTTTTTTTTTATTAAAGGTAAAAGGTTTTGGAGGGACCTTACCCAGAAGTACATCCAAAAGGCTCAACAACCAAGATAAACAAGAAGGAACAAGGTGGTTTTTTGATATGTGGGGGCCACACCCCAACCAAAAGATAGAAACAAAAAAGTACTAAGGCAAGGGCCAAATGCCTACAAGAATCCCAACTACGGACATACAATGAGAAAAGCTGCAGCTCTACAACCGCACTAAAACAACCGCACATAGAACACAAAGACAAAGGCACTAACTAGAAGAATTATTATAAACCTTAAGAGAAATCTTGAGTGCCTGGTAGAGATTCAATGTTGTTCCAATATTAGGATCCCAGTTGGAATATTTGAAATTCTTGGCCTAATCCTTCCATTCTTCCAAGCGAGGTTGGAATGTCACCGATTTTATAGATCTGATGAATGTGGACTTGAAGAAGATCTAGGACTGCTCTATGAATGGCCAAATGATTTTTGTGATTTTCTTTAAGAGCTCTGAGTTGAGTAGTGAGATTATGTACTTCCTCTCTTAGTCTGGAAATGGAGTCAAAATCTGAGTGCTTGATGTCATACTTGAGGAGAAAATCAACATTGTCTTCAATGGTCTTCGAGGTTTCACTTACAAATTAAATATTTCCAAGACAGTGGGGGTGACTCAGGCCAATAGGGCTGCCAATAAGGGGGTTGTCTTAACCAAGTGGCTCTTTGTCTTTTTTCTTGCTTCTAAGAATTTGTTTTGGAGGGGGTTTAGAAATAGGGTCATAAAAAGGGACTCTTGGAGTGGATACATGGATATTGAGGAGGTGAGGGAGATAAATGAGGGCTAGGGTCATTTTCCACTACATCAAGAATGAACTGGTGAATAAGAAAAATAACCCCTTAAAGTAGGAAAACTTACCTTGACTTCGCACCTAAAATGGTTTAGGAGAACCAAATGGTGGAGAGGAAGAGTAGAAAACCTACCCTTTAGTGTAATGTAGCAAACCATCATATGAGAAACTTCATTAAATGGTTGTGGGATGGAGGCACAGATGATGCCTTCTTTTTTAATTTAAATGCTTTCTCCATCATCCAATAACAACTTTTCTTTTGTCTCTTTGTCAAACAAAATTCTGAAAAAATCATTTCCTTCCATGCTTAACCTAGTGATGAAGGATATAAATTTTTCAAAGATATTGAAATCCCTACCTCTGAATTTGATGTTCCTGTCCTTCCAATTTTCCAAAAATTGAAGGGAGATGTGTTGATCATACCCCTTAATCCTTTGAATAAATTATGTGAAACCCCTAATGTTAAGGGTTTCCTAGAGTTCCATTTTTCTTAACATTTTGGGTTGAAAATCGGCTTAAATCGGTGGGAGCTCCCCATTGTGAATGAAGCTAGCGACAGAGTAGATTTGAGGTGGAGATAACAACAATTATGCCTTTTGGAAACAATCGGCAACCTAAGAGCTTGGTAATTTTTGTGATGAAATCTAATGCCTCTCTCCAAACCTGTTTGAAATGGAAAAAGAACTCAAAGTTTGAGGTGTGGAGAGAATAAAACCGAATGAATTCAATTTGCTTCAAAAATCTAGGTGAAGGATTCCACATGTGTAGAATTTTTTGATTAATGAGTATTGTTGAGATGTGCATTGGCTTCATTAATAATGATGGGATGAACTTCGTGGGGGTGTCCTTGATATCATACCACTCACTATAATTATTAATGTGAACCCCAACATTGGCTAATGCATCCATTGATTTATTTCCTTCCCTATACACATGTTGGAACATAATGTTAAGACCATTACAAAGGTTAGAGACTTCATTAATAAAGTCTCTTATGGTCCTGCTCGGAGTTTGGATTTTAGAAAGGTTGTTAATGATGTTCATAGAATCTCCTTCCACAATGAGGTAATCCACTTTGAGAGTCCTAACAATTCTGATTCCCCAGAGAGCTGCTAGTGCCTCCGAATAGTGATTGGATTGCTTACCCATGGGTCCAACATATGCAATGATTAGATGACCCTTATGATTTCTGATAAGACCTCTACCACCTGCTGCTCTAGGGTTTCCTTTGGAGGCACCATCAAAGTTCATCTTATCCTAACCATCGGTAGGGGGAATCTACTAAACAAGAGACTTGTCAATGCTAGGAGTGATTTGATATTTTGTTATTTAGAAAGTTATGGGTATTTTTATTAGATTCATTGGTTTTTTTCTTTGATAAATTAGTATAGACTATTAATTTTTTTTAGATATTTACATTCAAAAATCTAGTTTTACTCAAACAATTTTTTAAGTTTTTATGTTTGATAAAACCGGTTAGACTCGAGATAGAGTTTTTCCTTGTTTATTTTGGATAATAAAGTTTTAAAATGGAGAGAGTAACCCATTTTTATATTTTCAAATAAAATATACGTATATTCAAGAAATCAAAACATACACTAATGATGTCCACCTAGCTAAAAAAACAAGGAATCTATGTAAGTCCTCAATATACCTTTTGGTACGTGAGGCAAAATTTCATGAAATTAGGAAATATTATCTAATGGTTTGGTTTTAAGATTCATATCCCCATTGCCTTTACTCCATCTAATTCGGTGGAGCTTTACCAAAAATGACATTTCCTTCTTGTGTGGTCATATATATGGTGTAGGTATTGAAGTAAAATACACCCCTCACTTCATAGAAGCCACATAAAAGTGAAATCCTTATTGGAAAAAATGACATGTCCCCAATACTTTATTATCTTTTTAGTACATGTGATTTGTCTAAATAACTTGGTAATGACTTGTAAGACACCAAACCCTAAAAAGGAAAAAATATGTATAACTATGTCTGATTCTCAAGATCACCTTATGACACATGGGAAGAGTATACACAACTAATATGAGGCTCAAATGGATGCAATAACGAAGTATAAAAATAAATAAGCAATCCATAATAAAAATTATACATTTAAGAAATGATTAATCCAATATCATAAGTGAATATAAATCAGTAAAAATATATACAATAAGAAAAACTACACGATTATATAAGGATTAACCCAATATGCTAAGAAATATTGAAATGATTAAATGAAAGTATGATAATCAAAGATATAATGAATCAAATTTGAATAATTAATGAACTCAAGTAGAGCATGAAATTTGATTTTTTATTTTATTATTTTGTCTTTGAAAATAGATAAGGTAGATGTAAAAAAATATTAGTTGTTGTCCAAATCAACCAACCCCTAAGAGACAAAACAAGATGATAAATGAAAAAACAAGTCAAAAAACCAAGCTCACTATCATACATCTACTAAAACATAGAGTGGAGATATTAGACATGTATAGCCACTTCAATAGGTAGAAAAACCACTAAAAATATAAAGCCATTACAAATTACACCACATCCACTAAAAATGCAAAGACGTTATAAAGTACAACATGACCACTAGAAATATAGATTCACTATAAATTCAAAAAAGATGTTAAAAATATTGGGTCTACTACTTACCTATAAATACACACTTATCCTAAATACTTGAGTTTATTTTCTATGAAGAAAAACATATCCACTAAGCACAAACAAGACCGCTCTTACGAAGCAAAAATCCACAAATAATTGATATGTATGTCAAAATGATCAAACAAAATTAAAATAAACATCATAATAAATGAACATATGTAAAGAGGCAATTTCAAAACACAAAAACCTCAAAACCTACTACCAAGTTATAAAAGCGAGTCACTACAAAAATGTTTTTAGTCACTAAAGCTAGGTAGATTTGTTAAATAGTGCCACTAAGTCACTAAAGATATAAAATTTACATTCTCTACATAAAGATTCTCCAAAGTGCCACCAATTCACTGAATTGGAAGGAAGAGCCACATTTTGACATTACATGACCACTAAAAGTCTTTGGAGGCACAAAACCCCGAGTAAAATCTCAAAAATCACAATTTTTTAAGAACAAGACTCAATTTTGACAAATATTTTCCACATTAAATCATACAAAATAGACTCAAACCTACAAAACAAAAAGAAATCTCAATCAAAACATGAAATTTAATATAGATTGCATGTGAGACAAAGGGGTGTCCCACTAGGCATGACAAATATATGTTAGTATTTGAATATTTAATCTAGTGTATTAGATAACATAAATTTAGAAGTTCATTTATATTATTAATTTCTACCCTATACATTAAGATAAGACACTTAAAGGAAATAAATAATAATTGAAAGGAATTAAATAAAACCTCTCCTTTGATGTTTGGATTCACCTTCAATTTTGGATGTCTATTCAACCATGTGCAAGAAAAAGTGGTAGTGTTGGTTTCTTAGAAGGATGGATTTTTAAAGAAAGTAGTTTACTTGAATTGGTTTTTATCAATATTTTGTAACCTTTTTGTATTCAATAAAGGGGTATTTATCGATTTTTTTCTTTCCAAGAGTATAATGCTAGCATGAGAATTGGGTGTGTTTTCGAGTAGGTAGGGGTTTCTTATATAGGTTTCCTTTATGGAAATATGTTGATCTTAGTGTATTTGGTATAATGGAGATGTAGGATTAGGCTTAAGTAATTATTGTTAGGAGTAATTTTGTACGATTAATATTTTTGGGAATTATATGGGAAGAAAATGGATTTAATTAATCAATTAGGAATTGATTAATAGGTGTAAATTATCTTGTAGAAGCCTTTACAGGGGGTAATTAAGAGGGAATTGATTATATTTCAAAGTGAATTTATGTGGGATTTAATTAATACAAGATCATTAAATAATATATGATGAGAAATTTTAAATTATTAATAAAGGGTTATTCATTAATAAAAGAAGGGGAATTTAATTAACAAAAGGTTGTTATTTGGTATTGGAATGATAAATTTAATTAATTAAGGAGATTCATTAATTAACAAATGAATAAGGGGTTGGTATGATTTTTGTAATTTACAATTAAATTAACACAATGGATTTAGGTGTTTGCATATCCCCCTTTTGAATGGTGTTGCATGAGTGGACCCATTGTAAATATTGTATTCAAAAATTAGACAATTTTACCATGGAGAGTAGAAAACTTAATTTGATGTAAGTGATGAATTTTTGGGAATGTGAAATAATACAAAGGGTGATTCATAAAATTCCATGCCTAACCTAAATTCACAAATCATAATACCTTCCATTATTTATATTGATGGTTGGTATGAAGAATATGATACATTACCTTTAAAATGTTGTAAAATTAACTGCCATATTAACATGATGGGTGAGTACAAAACATAAATTGTTTGATATAAGTGAACCAGATGTGATCCATCTAATCACAAATTATTTTTATGAGAATGAAGAATGTTGTAGAAAATCTGTACCAAATTATTTCAAGTAAGGAATAACAACACTTAAATATCTTTGTCTTTCCATAGTAATAAAGTTTGAAAGAGATATAAAAAGTCTAACTACAAATGAATTATACCAATTATATAGGATTACGTTTTATAGCATAAAATAGTGGCATGAATATTAAAAATATTTTATCCAAATTTCTAGAATAATTAGACAAGCTCAAAATAATGATATTGAGAAGGAATCTACAAATTATTTTCCATTTAAGTTAGTAGATAAAGTAATCAACCACATTACTAACCATGAAAATGAACTAGGAGATGCTCTAACCATTGAAATGATAATGTTTGAATAGTTATCAAAAAAGGTATAATAGGTCATTAGATATACCTATGTGAAAAAAAGGTTATGAAAAATATTGATAAATCACCATCCATGATAAACAACCATATTTACATTTAGTGTGATAAAATAAAAACACATGGGTATAATACAAAGAAATCTTGTAAATTTCATAAGAAAACTAAATACATTGGATAAAAATACAAGACCTTCAATAATTTCAATAAAAATGGATGTAGTAAACCTAAATATATTTTTAAAATGAATAGTCTAAAGAAACAAAAGAAATTTAAATGTTTTTTTCAAGGCCAAGAGATACACATAGCACTGATTTCCCTAAAAGCAAATTACCCAAAGAAAGAAATATAAATTTTTAGAATCACCTAGAGTAAATATGATTATTGGTATTTTTATTCCACCACACCATCATCAACTTATATTTAATTGTGTTCCACTAATGATGTTATTGATGATTCAATTTCTAATAAATCCATCAATCAAGTTTGACACATATATGATACAAATTATTTTCTTATTACTTGAAGTTACTTTGATTCTAGGCCATAAAAAAATTGTAATATGACCAAGGCCTCCCTCAACTTTGAGCTTAGTTCCCAATTTTTTTCTTTACAAGTTAACCTTGAGAAAATTATTGTAAGCCTAAGAAATTTTCCTTTTTCACTCCCATTACCAAGACCAAATTAGAGATCTTATAACTAAACATAATAAGGTCAAAAAAATAATAACAATATAATATTATTTTGAGAAAATCATATTAAGTATTCCAGAAGACACACCAAACCACAAAATATAGATTTGTTTCAATTATTTAATTCTACGGATAAAATGATCTTTCCTACCTTTGAAAAAAAAGACACTAAAGTAACTAAAGAAAAAGTTACAAACTAAATATTTTAGATGAAGGAATAAAAAAGTAACATGAATATCATGAGGAATAATAAGAAATTAAATAACAAATATTTTCTAAGAAGAATTTAATAAGAACTCATAATTAAGATAAGAATCCTATGTCGAAAATCCTAATTGATGTTAGGTCTAATATTTTTTATCTATAGGACCAATTTTATACCTTGAATTATTGAATGGAAAAGGAGATATAATTTAAATATCTCGATATGAGTTCCACCACTATTAATAATATTTCTAATAAAGTTACAATATATATAGGAAATTTTATATCCCATATTGAATTAAGTTTCTATGATAAAATCTCATCCTACCTCCTTTTCTAAAAAAATTTATATCCAATCATGTTCCATATATCATAGGAGAAAATTTCATAAGTTTTACAATAGAAAAGAATAAGATCATGATACCCCTTAAATAGACTCCTAGAATTAGATTTGTACCTTCTGCAAATAAGAATGATCTTATTCCAAAAACATAAATTGTCGAATCATCTCTAACCTAGAAAAAAAATGGGTCCCGAGCTTATAGAATATTAGCAAAACAAGTTTAAAAATTTGTGTCTAGAAGATCCCAATTTTATTAGGAAGAAATGTAAATATACTATTTCTCTAGATCTAAAACCAGGAATGTATCATACTAAAGAAATAAAGTCTAGTAATCTTCCTTTCAATGAATAACAAAATAAGAGTAATAAAAAGGAAATAAAATATTTTTTGATAGAAAATTAGTAAAAAAATCTCATAGTGAATGGGATTCCCCATACTTTAATGTAACTAAACACATTGAATAGAAAATGGGGTAAATGAGAATGGTTATTAATAGTAAAATATTGAATGAGTGTTTAGTTTTGTAATACATCCTAGTCCAAAAAGAATTTATTTGCTTAAAAACAAGGTAATTGCATTTGAAGTAAGTTCGATATAAAATCCGTATTTGGAAAATTTCATAGTAGCAAAATATATGTACAAGACTACAGTCTTGTTGTGATTTCTTGACAAACACAACATATAGAAAGTAATTTCATTTGGTCTCAAAAAAATTTCCTACATAATTCCAAAAATGTATGGACTCGATATTTTAAAGGTGTATTTACTTTTTATATAATTGGTGATGTTTTAATTTGCATCCTTGACCTTAGAACTCATATAAAACACCTTAGAATATTCTTTGAAATATTTTTTATTGAGGGATTGATTATTTATGAAAATAAAATGGAAAAGAGTGAGTGTGAATTTGACTTTTGGTATGTTTATATTCAAAGGAAAATTAATACTATATCCATATGTACTCAAAAATCTTTGGGAATTCCTTGATATCATTAGTAATAAGACTATTTTATAGAGATCTATAGGGTCTTTATATTTTACTAAAACTAAGCTTCTTATACATTATTACTCACCAGAGACTAGGGAAAAGAAAGATCCATGGAACTTTAAACCAAAACTTCCCTATGAATGGATTCTTGATTATTCCTCTATAGTATAATAGACCCCAATTGTCATCCAAAAATAATTCAAAACCATTATTCCCTTATAATGACATAGAATGGTGTTGATAAAAAAGAACAAGATCTTTCTATAATAAGAGATCCATCTATGAGAAATTTTGTATCAATAATAACATCTCGCTCAAGAAGAGAAAATAGAAAACATGAGTTTGAATTCAACCAACATTATCTATGGAAAGAACATCTCAGATAATGTAACATCTAGGAACCATCCTAATTATGAAAATTACAAAAATAATGTAGATTGGACATCACATATACCCTTTAATTTGAGGATTAACCAAGTTAAAATAATATTACTTAGGAAAATTGATCAAGAATTATCACAAGTCTCTATAACAAATAAAACAATAAGAAAGAGATCAAGGTCATATAAATGTGATATATCCCCAAAAATAAAAACACATCAAGTAATCATTAGATGGAAAATAAAGATCTAACTATAGTCACCTAACTATGACATAACTATCCAAGCCCGACGCTCCAACAAAGATGTAGCTAAATTGGCTATTAAAAATCTATATTATATTTACCAAAATAATGAGGAATCAACCCATCAGGTTTTTTATATGAAAAATACGTAGACCTTAATATTTATTTTATCATGAAAATTATTGCTTTAATGGAATATAAAAGGATAGCTAAAGAATAGATTCGCAATCTAAAATAATATTTTGATAACATATTGAAGTAGGTATTACATAGCTAAATAAACATAGGATATGCTAAGACTTGTGATAGAACACACTTAATTATACTTGATACTTCCTCAAAACTATTACAAATAATATAAGGACATATGATGAAAGATATCATAGAAGATAAAATGACAACAATACTTCAAGATAATCATAAAGATACTAATACTTTTCATTTAAGATATCAATTGATTCTACACAATAAACTGATAAATTAGTGGAATAAATTAAGGATGAAAAAACTTATTTGAAATAAGAAGGAAGTAGTATCCAAAATCTTGTATCCAATATGTACAAGGAAAAGAGATACTAAATAAAGAGAAAATAGAAGATGAGTTAAACAAGAAACTAGCTTCCCTTGAAGTGCAACATTCCCATTTAAAGACTTAAGAAACAAGGGAAAAAAATTCTAGTGTTCACTATTCTAAATAAAGCATTATTTAGAACAAACATTCCATGCCAATCAAATTCAATGGATAAACATATGCAGCTGTAATGACTCAGTGATTCACCGATATATTCATTCGATAACTCTGTAATCTACTTATCTATTTATGTTATCTTATGTATTGAATACATATTTTATACTTTTTATACTTTTTCATCCTACCCTACACCGGGTACTGAGTGATCTGTTTAAAGAATATATTTGAATATCGAATACCAATATTCATTTGATATCATGTTGTTTTAAACTTGGTGACATAGTACAACACAACCAACAGTTTGTGATACTTTGGCTAAATATTTATAGCATACTATGTATGTTACTATTCCTAGACGACATACTCGTCATATTGGAATACATCCTTCACCTCACTCCTCATTTATCATGATTGGTCTTTACTGACTATTGTCAGTCCACTTGTTCTAGGTTTAACCCTAGACCTAGGTAGGAACATAACCTATTATAAGAAGACGCTCACAATGGCTTAGGGTATATGGGCATACTCGATTGACCTAAGTCGACCGAATGTACCAATATACCCTAAGCCATTCAAAGCTAATTCATATCCTAAATATGCTCCTATACAGACCTAGAGGGAAACTAAGTTCAAGTCTTAATTCCCATTGGGTGTAGATCTAGATGATCAATGTGGAAGGGTGATGCCACATGTCAACTACAACATTTTATTCTTGATAATACCCAAGCCTTCTCGAAAGTATAACCTTGCAGTTGGCATGTGCCAACATCCTACAAAAACTACCTCATCGAGATGTACATACCCCCGAGGGGATTGTTAATACATTGTTAGTCTGAGTTAATTCTTGATTACAGCAACCTTGCCAAACCCTAATCCAACACTCAATAAGTTATTTTCCTAAATTTGCTTCATTTAGTCCATTAAGAACTTTGTTATATTCAAGGTCACTTTTAATGTTTGATCACATAGTTAAACTACCAATTAACCGTAACTGTACAATGTTATAATATGTCTTATTTAAAAAGTACAATAACTTTTTAGAAAAGTTCAACGCCCGAACATATATCCAATATAAAGTAGACTTCATACAAAATGAAGTCTAATAATTTGTAATCACATTAACATACCTTTTTGGTTTATATTCAATTAAGAAAGATAAAGATTCTTTATCTACATGTTAAGTGTTAGGGTATATCCTACCCAGTATCCACATTTCTTAATGTATGTTCAACACACATTACATTACCATATAATATAGTTTAGATAAGAACATCATATTCTGCAACTTAACAAGCTGCATCATAAGTAGGGAAATTGAACTAAATCCCTTTATCCAACTTATCAAGGATAACCAATTAAGCATATGAATAATATGAAGAATATCAACAAGATAGAAATCCATCTTTTTCATACAAGCATGAGATAATTTACACAACCAATACAATTAAATTCTCATCTTTCAATTAATCTTTATAACTTATACATTTACAAGCCTTATGCATTTTAGGCATACTGCATAACAACCACCTTCATTCAAAAAGAATACTACTTTTATTTTTCAATACAATCTCAAGAATGAATCGAATTCTTCACAAGGAATCAGAATTAAATCAGCCAATGCATCTCATAAGTTTTTCCTTCTTTTTATCACTTACGAAGTCCATCTACAAAAATTGCTAGCATGGGTCAGTTCAATGAACTGAGCATGATAAGCACTAAGCATTAAAACGAAGTGCATTCCACTAATTGTTCCATTAAAACAACTCTGCTTTAATGAAACAATTATTACATCATGAATATCAATATAAGTAATAGCAAATGGAAAAGAAGTATATTTAACCAATTTGAATTCACTTCCAAGAGAAGAACAAAATATAATCCACATCTTCCCTTCGAATTAAATTTTAATTGATCTTATCAATTATCCTTAAGCAAAAACATATTGGAAACTTATATAGCCATGAAAAGATTAAGCACGGCAAAATATAAAGCGAGTAAACGAAATTAAATAGCCAAAAAGAGACACAAACCATAAACACAAATTTACGTGGTAAAACCCTCAAGAGGGAAACATCCACGGAGCAACGTATCGATTCTCTTATTGTTCAAATCTAGAAATTACAATCAGCACAGCTCTTGGACCTCTTACAACTCTATTTTTGTGTGTAGCCTCAATGGGCATACACATGCATTTATAGCATTCACACAAAACTGAATTCATTAATGTGTTCCTATCCATATTCTAACTAAAGTTGTCTTGTTACACAGAACAAGATGAATAATAGGATCTTGATCCACCAAAAGAGGAATGGTTGTCATCTAATCTCAAAACTCTCCACCTTGACAACAATTAACCCGATACCTTGCTCATTGCTCATCACCTTTTTGCAAGCCAAGAGAAGCCAAGCACCACCACAGCTTCTCTAATATAACTGGTTTCGTGAACATGTCTGCACAATTCTTTTGAGTGTGGACCTTATCAAGAATCACCTATCCTTCATCAACAACATGTCTTACATAATGGTATTTAACTGGAATATGTTTCGACTTACTATGGTAAGCTGGATTCTTAGCCAAATAAAGTGCACTTTGATTATCACGAGAAAATTTGTAAACTTTTCTGAAACTGTCCTAACTCACCCAATAAACCTTTTAACCATACTGCCTCTTTGCAAGCATGTGAAGCAGATACATACTCTGCCTCAGTAGTGGATAAAGCAACAATGCTTTGAAGCTTTGACATCCAACTAATAGGACCACCTGCAAGAGTAAAGACATAACCTGAAGTAGATCTTCTTTTGTCCAAATCACCTACAAAATCAGAATCAACATAACCGCAAACCTTATCACTGCAACCATCAAAAGTGATACAGTAACTGCTTGTGCCTCTAAGATACCGAAGCACCCATTTCACTACTGCCCAATGTTCTTTACCTAGCTTTTCCATGTATCTACTGACAACACCAACTGCATGTGAAATATCTAGTCTAGTACTAACCATCGCATACATCAAACTTCCTACTGCATTAGCATACGGTACACGAGACATATACTCCTTTTCTTCATCATTACTAGGACACAAACCTGAAGAAAGTTTAAAATGCGAAGCTAAAGGGATATTCACTGGTTTCACTTTATCCATATCGAATCTCTAAAGTATTTTCTCCACATACTTCTCTTGTGATAACCATAGCTTGCCTTTCGTCTTGTCTTTGTGTATCTCCATGCCCAAGATCTATCTTGCTGCTCCTAGATCCTTCATATCGAATGTCCTAGCCAACTAAGCCTTTAACCTGCTGATATCAACCATGCTCTTGCTTGCAACAAGAATATCATCAACATATAATACCAATATAATGAACATGCCATTATCTAACCTTTTAAAGTAAATGCAATGATTATATTCACTCCTAGTAAAATTATGGCTCACCATGAAGGAATCAAACTTTTTGTACCATTTTCTTGAAGACTGCTTCAAGCCATACAATGATTTCTTGAGTTTGCAAAAAAACCTCTTGTTGCGATTTTGAATGACCCCTTCCAGTTGTTCCATGTAAATTTCCTCATCTAAATCTCCATGTAGAAATTCATTTTTAACATCTAGCTACTTTAATTCAAGATTATGCAATGCAACTAGTTAGTCAACACCATACGAATAGAAACAATTTTTACAACTGGTGAAAAAATCTCATGAAAGTCAACACCTGCTTCCTGAGAAAACCCTTTTGTGACCAGCCTCACCTTGTACTTTGAAATAACATCATCAACACCTTTCTTCAATGTGTATACCCACTTACAACCAACTGATTTCCTGTTCTTACGAAGTTCCACCAGATCCCATGTTTTGTTTTTAATCAAAGCATAAATTTCCTCTTTCATGGCATGTTTCCATTTGTCACTATCTAAAACCTCTATTGCTTCTTTGTAACAACTTGGTTCTCCCTCATTAGAAATTAAAGCAACAGAAGTGAAAAAATCATCATACCTACTTGGAACTGATCTGATCCGTGTAGACCTTCGTAGAGCTTGTTGTGGTATTTCCTCAATTTCCTGAGGTGTTTCAATCTGCTCATCCTCCTGAGTGATTTCCTCATGAATATCCTGCTCACGGACATCTTCATGATTTTCACCCATGGATGAATGTATATCAAATTGAATTTTCTATGACTGTGGTACATCAACCTATTTCATAACATTCTTTCCATCCGATTTCATGAGGGAAATTTCATCAAATATAACATCTTTGTTTATGATGATCTTATGGGTAGTAGGATTCCATAATCTATACCCCTTCACACCATCACCATATCCAACAAAGACTAATTTTTGTGACTTAGGATCTAACTTGGAATGCTGACTCTTCGAATAAGTGCATAGGCATCACAACCAAAAACTCTAAGACTAGAATAATTACATGGTTGACCTGTCCATACCTCTTGTGGAATCTTGCAGTCAATTGCTGTCGATGGTGATCGATTAACCAGGTAACAAGCTATAAGCAAAGCTTCTCCCCACAATTCTTGTTGCAACTTTGCATTACTGAGCATGCTCCTTGCTCTCTCAAGAAGAGTTTTGTTCATGCGTTTAGAAATGCCATTCTGCTGTGGAGTGTACACAATGGTTTTATGCCTGTTGATCCCTTCATTCTTGCAATAATTTTAAAAATCCTTAGAAGTAAATTCCCCTCCATTATCTGTTCTAAGACATTTAATGGATTTACCTGTGCTCTTTTCAACCAAAGCTCTAAACTATTTAAAAGTGTTAAATACGTCAGCTTTCCTCTTTAACAAATAGATCCAAACTTTCCTCGAGTAATCATCTATAAAACTAACAAAATATGATGATCCTCCATATGAGAGTTTCAGAGCTGGACCCCATATGTCTAAATGAATATAGTCTAGGATACCTTTACTTGTAGTTTTCCAGGTTTAAACTTCTATCTAGCTTGTTTCCCATAAACACAATGCTCACAGAACTTTAAATCTATAGTTTTTAAACTAGGAAGAAGTTTACGATCAGCAAGTACCTTAATTCCTTTCTCGCTGATATGACCCAGTCGTTGATGCCATAAGTGAGTGGATTCACCTACATCCTCTGATGTAACTCCTGCTTGATCAATTTTTGTCCTTCCTTCAAGTTTATATAGGTTCCTGACTCTGTTAGCTTTCATGACTATCAAGATACCTTTTGATATCTTCAAAACTCCACCTTGAACTGAACCCTTATGTCCACTAGAATCCAGAACTCCCAAAGATATCAGATTCTTTCTCAAGTCAGGCACATGTCTCACATTTGTCAGTGTTCTAACAATCCCATCATACATTTTAATTCTGATACTCCCTATCCCAACAATTTTACATGTAACATCATTACCCATGTAAACTACCCCATCATCAATAGATTGATATGTAGAATACCAATTCCTATGCAAACACATGTGATGGGATGCCCCATAATCAATTAACCAGTCATAATGGTACTATGAGACAATAGACATAGATAATACCTCATCAACCATACCTGAGTCCTTCTCAGGCTATGTTAGCCTCCTTTGTAGAGTCCTCCTCCTTAGATGCCTCTTTATGTTTCCAACAATCTTTCTTGAGGTGTCCTGATTTGTTACAGAACCAACACTTCAACTTGCTCTTTTTTCCCTTTGACTTGGATCTAGCTGGGCCCTTCAAATGTTGTCCCCTCTCAGTAGTTCTACCTCTGGCCATCATAACTTCTATTGTCGAAGTTTCCAGAGAATATCTCTTTCAAGTTTCCTCAGATATCATAGCTCTAACAACAACATCAAAGCTAATGACCTCTTTAGAACTAAAACTAATAGAGGTTACGAAATGATCCCAAGATTCAGGTAGAGAACTTAATAATGTTACCGTCTTATCTTCATTCAAAATTTTGTCACCCATGCTGTCCAATTTACAAATAAGAGTATTAAAAGTATTTAAATGTTCAAATTGTCATACCTTCCTTCATACGCAAGGTATATAGCTAACGCTTCAGGAGGATTATATTCGTCAAGGATTTAGTCATATACAAGCTTTCCAGTTTTGTCCAGAGTCCTGCTGCTGTTGTTTCAGACACGATGTTGAATAATACATCGTCGGCCAAGCATAGGTGAATAGCACTGAGAGCACGAGTTTCCATCTCGTCCCAGTCATCATCTTCCATACTCACAGATTTCTTTGCTTTTCCTGCGAGCGCCTTCACAACTCCCTGCACACACAGTATATCCCACATCTTGACCTTCCATAACTCGAAGTTATTGCTACCATCAAATTTCTCGATCTTGAATTTAGCACTCTGTGTCTTTACCATCACACTTCAATGTAGTGAATGAATTCACCCTTCAAACTCACCCCTCGTGGCCTCCCTCCAACCTTGCTCTGATACCACTTATTGGAAACTTATATAGCCATGAAAATATTAAGCACAACAAAATATAAAGTGAGTAAATGAAATTAAATAGCCAAAAAGAGACACAAACCATAAACATAGATTTACATGGTAAAACCCTCAAGAGGGAAACATCCACGAGCAATGGTATCGATTCTCTTATTGTTCAAATCTAGAAATTACAATCAGCACAACTCTTCCTCTTACAACTCTATTTTTGTGTGTAGCCTCAATGGGCATACATGGATTTATAGCATTCACACAAAACTGAATTCATTAATGCGTTCCTATCCATATTCTAACTAAAGTTGTCTTGTTACAACAACAAGCTGAATAATAGGATCTTGATCCACCAGAAGAGGAATGGTTGTCATCTAATCTCAACAAAATAGATCAAAAAGTTTCTCATTGTTCCCAATTCTATCATAATAGAATACAACATTTATCTTTTCTTTAAGCCAAAAGAAGGGTTTACAACATGGTTCTCATTAGGATGATTCATCTAACTCCTAAGCAAAAGAAGAAGAATACCCATTACAAACTATGCCCAAACACAAAACATATAAAAACAAAAACAGGTTCATAACATGAATATGACTGCCTCATTTATAGGACAACTACCTTAAACTTCAACATTTAAGATATTCATCAGAACAAAATCCCCTTTCAATCCCTGAAGGAATATAAAATCAAATAGTCTACAAACAATTTCACATTTTTTGTTTAACAAAAATGAAAAATCTAACCTCTTCCTACATCACTTTAATGAATGATATGACAAGGAAGACCAAACAAACATAACCTAATCTCCAATTCATAAGATAATCAAAAATAGAAGGGCTCAATCTATGAACTTATCGCATAGCATAGAAAATAAATCTTATCAGAATTTGATTCAAACCTTAAATCATTCACTACACTTAACAACAAATTCCCTTTTCTAATCCAAACCATAAGCTCATACACTAGTTCCCAGAAGAGAGAACAAAACCAACTCAAGGTAAGAAGAAAACATACTGCAAGTCTCCCTTACAATCTTTACCTTCAATAAAGCATGAGTTCCCATTTCATTTCAGAACAAATACACAGTAAAGTTCAAAAACAACATATTGTCCCAAATGAATCGAAATTTCTTTTCTCTATAAAAATAATAAGGGATCATTTACTAAATCTAATCAAGAAATAGAAAATTTTGAAAAGAAAACTAATAATTTTGAATTACCCACAAGCTTAACAAAGACTGTAACTTCATTACAATGTTTCTACATCTCATTACAAAGAGTAAGTGGTTCATGGTTTCAAGAGAGCAATATCCAAACAAAAACTATCTCATCTTCATGTTTCCAACAGAGGAGACAATGTTTCAAACAAAACAGTCAACCCGAGACGTGGGTTTCCTCAAAATAGAGGGGAAAATACTATCCCACATTAAACACCAGTGCCTTCTCAGAAAAGATGAAACAAATCCACAAGAGGAGTTCCAATTCCATTATCTTAAGAAAACATTTCCAGTTAAATCTCCAAAAGATATTTAAACAACTCGATTAAACTACTCTCCCAGATTTCCTTTGAGTAAGTAGTTCGAATTAATAGATTTCTGAGCTTTAAACTTTATAAGAAATACAAAACCCAACTCAAATAACAAAACCAAATCGAGAATGTTGAATCACGAGGTCTCATACATGAGCTCATATATGCATAAGTATCTTAATACGAGGAAGTATATACTATAAATACCTATTAATATTTTAGAATAGTATAGGGCTTCCATTGTCTGCATACATCTTATCAAAATCCCTATTTCCAACTCCAACGATAAACAAGTTTCTCACCAAAGTTCAAAACCATATAAGTAATCAAATACGAGTGTTATATACAATATGAACTCCTATTAACATCTGAATAATACATGAATAAACATGAGTACAGAGTTACATATGGACTTCAAACAACAGTCTAGATTATCATAAGAAAATAAAACACAAGCACCAAGCTATATACAGTCTTCAACAATAGTCCAGGATTATCCAAGATTCCAAACACGGTCCTAGGGTAACAAGAACCTCCATCACCAGTTTTCATCAAACATGAAACCAAAAAAAGATCCAAACCAAATACGAGCTCGATTACAAGCTCAAGCAAAACATGAGCTCAATACAAGCTCAAGATCAAACAAAACACAAACTCCAACAAGATCAGATGGAACTCAAGGTTCCCACAAACACAGAACCATATTTAAATAGCAACGAAGGTCATTTAAAACAGAACACTTCAATTACCAGTTCCAGAATGACAAGCAGAGTTACAGAAATATGTTTTGCATGCATTCTTTTTTTAAAAAGAACTAACACAAGGTAAGTTTCCAAACTTAATGTTATTTTTCTAAGGATTTCATATCCAAATTTCTAGAGATTTATAAAACCCAGCAAGAAAATAACCAGATAAAATGTATGCAAGCCAAGAATCTCAAAAGAGCAGACTTGTTTTAATGAAACATTTAGAAGAAAGAAAGAGATCTTAAATATTAGAGCCTATCATGTCTGATAGTGCTTCTACCAAATCGAAGGAGACTTCCAGCCAAGATTTCAACTCCTTTTCTTCTCCACGAAAGATCAACAAACAAATAACTTTCCTTAGAATGCCTCATATACCTTCCCATGATTGAAAATAGACTAGGTGAGTTAAAAATAGCAAAGAAGTGCAAGTCAAACTACTGGTTCAAAGAACTAGTTCACTCTATGCAGAGAAAAATCTGGAAAGCATGCAAAAACAAACAACCTCCCACAAACCCACCTTCCAAGTTTCCTAGACGGTTTGTGAACAAAAACCGAGACCAATAAATTCCATTAATTCCAATTTTCCCGCTCAACTCTCCTTGCCACTGCCTCCCAAACCTAGCGAGTGCCAATTCACATTTAACATGCAATTCCATCTTTAGTGAAACTGCCACATAAGCCTCCACCAAGTCAACTAGCCACTACGAAAACCGGCAAGCGTTTTTATGCCTTAAAAACCTTATCAATAACTTAAATGCCATTGGAACCATCACCTTTGATGCATGCGACCCATTAGGTTCCCATTGAAATAGCTTAGGATAGATCCTTTAGAACTTAGGTTAGTTTATAATTAATCACCTTAGGCCTTACACACTACCTTAGGTAGGTTCCACATAGGTTAGATTAATTCACAACATAGTAGTTTTAGGCATTAGGTTAGATCATCACATAATCTTATAGCATTAGGAATTAGGTTAAATTAAATAGCCTAGTAACCTTTGCATAATCCCTTAGCACAAGGCTTAGGTTAGAAATAAAATAAATTAAGTAACATAGATAGGTATTATATATATATTCTTACCCATCTCGAGGATTACAGTAGGATAATCTTGTAGTTTTAGGATTCTGAATCCTTCCAATGTCATGAACAAGTTGCATTTCATTTACGTTAGCAATTTCCTACGATGATCAATCTCCAAAGACCCAAGCACAACATACGACTGAATGGAAACATGTTCACACAAAATCTAAAAACTTGTAACAACAAAGTTCAGTCTGATATGTCCCTCAATTTTATTGAATTTTAATTTACCCTTCATTCAACTGAGTAGATTTAAAACATTCCTTGGATCACTGAAATTGATCCAAGGATGAGTCAGATAAAGAGAAAAGTTTGTAACTCTTAAACTAGATTGCAATTCACCTATAAGAAGTGAAAAACGGGTTCAAGGAAGTCATTCCATTTCATTCTAGTGATCTTAAGAACAGAAAAAGGTTTATCCATATCAAGCATGATCTCCAACAACCAAAAGAACACATCTTTAGAAGAATATCACATGTCAACACTTGAAATGTAGAAGAGGGATATAACAATTGTCAAGGGTGTTACATGCTTCCCTCCTAAAAAGAATCATCATCCCGATGATTACTCATTTTAAAAATTTATATCAATGACAATCAATTCATTCACTTCTCTTATCATATGTCAAATTTATCAAAACTTATAGTTCTAGAAATCAGCATTAAATAGATATTTGTTTAATTCTCATAAATATCTACCCACAATTGGTATACTTATAGTCATATAAAGAAGAAAAATCACAAAAATTCTAACGATCCATAGAATCAATTGCATTCAAATAGATATGGAAAAGAAGTTTCCATATCCTCTAGGTTTTCCCAAGTTGCACTATCTTCATTAAACTGGTCCCACTGGACTTTACATTGACTTAATTCTTGATTTCTCAAATGCAACTGGTGAGTTTCAAGCACTTGTATGGGTTTAAACATGATTATTCTTGGGTCCTAGACCTACAAGGAATTCCAATTTAACATGTGTGATAAATCTGAAACATATTTCTTAAGCAAAGAAATATGGAAAACATCATGCATTCGTGACAAAGCAGGAGGTAATGCTAAACAATAAGCTACAGGGTTGATTACTTCAACTATCTCAAAAGGTCCCACATAACGAGGTGATAATTTTGTAGCCTTGCCAAAATTTATAGAACTCTTTTTCAGTTTAACCCGAAGAAATACTTTCTCACCAAGTTCAAATTTCTTATCAACCCTCTTCAAGTCGGCGTAACTCTTTTTCTTATCTATTGCTTCTTTCAAACGTTCACCAATCAATTTAACTTGTTGTTCCATTTCAATAAGAATTTCAGGTCCAATCACCTCTCTATCTTCTTTGTTATCCCAACTAACAGGGGTTCTGCATTTTCTTCCGTATAATGTCTCAAAAGGTGTCATCTTAAGAGAAGCATGATATGTATTATTGTATGTGAATTCAAATAATGGAAGATACTCTTCCCACTTATATTTTTGATCCATGCAATACATTCATAACATATCTTCTAAAACTTGATTTACTCTTTCAGTCTACCCATTTATTTTTGGATGATACGCAAAACTAAAATTTAGCTTAGTTCCTAGAGCTGCATTAAGCGTTTGCCAAAATCTTGACATCATTCTAGGATCTCTATCTGAAATGATTAACTCAAGTACTCCATGTAATCTAAAAATTTCGTGTACAAATCTTCTTGCCAAAATAGGAGAATCATCCTTCAGATTTCCAGCAATAAAATGTGCTACCTTTGTTAGTTTATCCACAACTACTAAGATAACATCATGCTTATTTCTTGACATAGGTAACCCTTGTACAAAATCCATGCTTATTACTTGCCATTTGTACTTTGCGGTATGCTATGAGGATTCAACAAACCGGCTGGGTCCATATGTTCTGCCTTAACACATTTACATTCAAGGAAATGTGTCACAAAATCAATAACATCCTTTTTCATTCCTTTCCAAAAATATTGTTGTTTTATATCAGCAAGCATCTTTGTAATTCCAGGTGTCCAAAAAAAGGTGAATTGTGAAATTCAGCTAACAATTTCTTTCTCAAATTATTAAGCAAAGGTACATAGACTTTGTTTTCAAATTGTAAGATTCCTTCTTTATCAAAGTGAAAACCTTTATACCTCGAATCATTAGAATCTGCAGCAAGTGCTACTTTTACTTGTTGAAAGTAAGAATCAGATTCCATAACACTTTTTACTTCATCCTTAAACTGAGTTCTAAGTGTTATAAGAGCATAAATGTGCTTCCTACGACTTAGAGCATCAACCACTCTATTTTCTTTTCCTTTAATGTAACTTATGTCAAAATCATATTGAGACAAAAACTCTAACCACCTTTGTTGTCTTGCATTCAAATTTGGCTGAGTGAAAATGTACTTCAGCCCAAGATGATCAGTTTTCAACTCAAATGGTTTACCAAGTAGATAATGCCTCCAAAATTGAAGTGCATGAACAATGGAAGCAAGCTCTAAATCATGTGGAGCATAATTCAACTCATGTAACTTAATTTTTCTACTTTTGTATGTTATAACATGACCACTTTGTAACAAAATACCTCCTAGACCTTCACCGGATGCATCAGTTACCACCATAAAATCTCCATTAGGATCTGGTACTACAAGAATAGGTGCTGAAGTTAACTATTCCTTCAAGGTTTTAAATGTAATTTCACATTTCTCACTCCAAACAAACTTTTTATCTTTCTTTTGTAAGGAATTTATTGGTGCAACTATCTTAGAAAAGTCTTTTACAAATTTCCTATAGTAGCCAGCAAGTCCCATGAAGCTTCTAACTTCATGTACATTCTTTGGTGCAGGCCATTCCGTTATAGCTGTAATTTTTGAAGGATCTACAACAATTCCATTTTTACTTATTACATGACCCAAATAGTGGACTTCTATGTCATAGAATGAACATTTGGACAGCTTACCAAACAACCGTCTCTTTCTCAGAATTTCCAAAACTATTTTCAAATGCTCATGATGCTCCTCAATGCTTTTAGAATATATGATAATTTCGTCCAAGAATACGAGCACAAATTTTTCCAAGTATTCTTGAAAGATATTATTCATTAAATTCATAAATGTCGCAGGTGCATTAGTTAATCCAAAAGGTAAAACCGTAAACTCATAATGTCCATACCTTGTTCTGAAAGTTGTTTTATGAATATCCTCATCCTTAATTCATAGTTGATGATATCCAGATCAAAGATCTATCTTGGAATATACCGATGCTCCATGCATCTGATCAAATAAATCATCAATCCTAGGGAGTGGATATCTATTCTTGATTGTTGCCTTGTTTAAAATTTTGTAATCAATCCACAATCTAAGTGTTCCATCTTTATTTTTCACAATAATTATAGGTGATCCCCAAGGTGAAACACTTGGTCTAATCAAACCTTGAGAAAAAATTTCATGCAACTGAGCCTTAAGCTCTACTAATTCTATAGTAGTCATTCGATATGATGCTTTAGAAATAGGTTCAGTTTCAGGCTTGATCTCAATTATGAAATCAAATTCCCTTTTAGGTGGAAGACCTGGAAATTCTTCTCAAAATACATCACTTTGAAGTCTCGTAATAGTGGATGTTCCATTATATCACTTCTCTCTTCTATTGATTGAGTAATTTTTAAGTTGCATAGTGACATTTTTCTAACAAATCTCACATTTCACATCCTGAATCTCTCTTGTTTTTTGCAGGTCGTCTAAATAACTAATGTGTTTTTCAAAATAGTCCACTTTAGCCTTATGTTATGCTAACCAATTAACACCTATGATTACATCATAAGACCCTAAAGGTGCAACATAAAGATCAACCTCTGTGGAAAAGTTAGGTAAATCAAGGACTACTCCAAAAAGACACATACTAACTGTATGAATAGCATTATTACCATACTATACAGTCCATGTTTTATCCATGTTTCCATATTTTATTTTTAATTTTGATGCTAATTTACTAGAAATAAAACATTCAGTAGCTCCGGTATCAAAAAGAATAGTTATTGGTAAACCAAATAACTTACCCGGAACTTCTATGGGTGTGGCATGTTTCTCAGCCTGCTTGTTAGCTACTGCAGCATGTATCTTGTGCTACTAATTGTGATCATCCTTCTTCAAAGGACATTGATTTGCATAATAATCTTTGCCACAATTATAACAGCCTCCTACAGGTCCCTTCCTAGGCTCGGTTTTATTTCCAGCCTTAGAGTTATCATTCTGACCCCCATAGGACTTTTGTCCGTTATTATTGTTCTTGGAAAAAAATTTCCATGCATTACCAGACAAACTTGTTTGTTGCTGATTTCCTATTTGTATCAGATGAAAAACTTACTTTTCATTCTGAATTTCTTCCATGGTCCTTTCTTGGGTGCAAGAGAGGATGAAGAGGAGTTAGGATTCTTCTTCCTTACTTCCTCCTTGTGAGTAGAAATTGCCTTTAATTTCTGTTCCTGCCTTATGGATTTTTCAACAACCCCTTCCATTGTGGTTGGGTTATGAACATCCACCTCTCCTCCTATAATGAGATTCAATCCCATGATGAATTTCCATATCCTGAACTTCTCATCAGTTTGGTACTAGGGCACATACTTAAGGAGTTTTGTTAAATCACTCCCAATACTTAGTTACAGTTAGCTTTCCTTGAGCTAAGTTCTGAAATTCAGTCATTTTCTGATCATAGTAAAGTTGTGGTAGCCATTGTTACCTAAAGTAACTTTTAAATTGGTCCCATGTGATATTAGATTCATCAATGTTCAACTCAGCCTTGCGGCTGTCCCACCACGAAGATGCTTCATGAGAAAGTTGATATGCTCCCCATATCACCTTTGTTTCTTCTGAGAAATTTCTTATTGCAAAGTATTTCTCCATTTCACTGAGCCGGTTCTCAACCCCATCTCTTAATGTGGTGCCATAAAATTTACGTGGACTTATCCTTTTTATGTCATTAGTGATTTTTGTTGTTATCCTAGCCTTTTTGTTCTCAGGCTCCACAGGTATGTTAACATTATTATTATCAACACCCACATTGGCATTGTCCTTGGAGGTGGCTGCTTATTGTTATCAGATTCTTCTTCCTCCTCATCACCCATTACTTTTTGTTCAAGCACAGCCAAATGATCTCTTGTTTCCAACAAGGCAACAAGGATCTCATCAAGTTTTTGGGTTGTTGCTGCTCCTTCCTCAGGTGGAGGGTTATTTGCAATGTTTCCTCTTGTTCTCACCATTTTCTATTACAAGAAAATTTAAGTTTCATCATATTGTGGACACAATAGGTCCAAGAGCTGCAACCTTCATCTTTGATACAAAGATGTAACATTCCCAATTTAAGACTTTAGAAACAAGGGGAAAAAAATTATAGTGTTCACTGTTCTAAATAAAGCATTATTTAGAACAAACATTCCATGCCAATCAAATTCAATGGATAAACATATGTAGCTGTAATGACTCGGTGATTCACCGATCTATTCATTCCATAACTCGATAAGCTACTGATCTATTTATGTTATCTTATGTATTGAATACATATTGTATACTTCGTATACTTTTTCATCCTACCCTACACTAGGTACTGAGTGATTTGTTTAAAGAACATATCTAAATATCTGCTACCAATATTCATATGATATCACATTGTTTTAAACTTGGTGACATAGGACAACACAACTAGCAGTTTGTGATACTTTGGCCAAAGATTTATAACATACTTGTCTATGTTACTATTCCTAGATGGCATACTCATCATATTGGAATACATCCTTCACCTCACTCCTCATTTATCATGATTGGTCTTTACTGACTACTGTCAGTCCACTTGTTCTAGGTTTAACCCTAGACCTAGGTAGGAACATAACCTATTATAAGAATACACTCACAATGGCTTAGGGTATATGGGCATACTCGGTTGACCTAAGTTGATCAGATGTGCCAACATACCCTGAGCCATTGGAAGCTAATTCATATCCTAAATATGCTCCTATCCAGACCTAGAGGGAAACTAAGTTCAAGTCCTAATTCCCATTGGGTGTAGATCTAGATGATCAATGTGGAAGGGTGATGCCACATGTCAACTACAACATTTTATTCTTGATAATACCCAAGCCTTCTCGAAAGTATAACCTTGCAGTTGGCATGTGCCAACATCCTACAGAAACTACCTCATCGAGATGTACATACCCCCGAGGGGATTGTTAATACATTGTTAGTCTGAGTTAATTCTTGATTATAGCAACCTTGCCAAACCCTAATCCAACGCTCAATAAGTTATTTTCCTAAATTTGCTTCATTTAGTCTATTAAGAACTTTGTTATATTTAAGGTCACTTTTAATGTTTGATCACATAGTTAAAATACCAATTAACCGTAATTGTACAATGTTATAATATGTCTTATTTGAAAAGTACAATTAATTTTTAGAAAAGTTCAACGCTTAGAACATATATCCAATATAAAGTAGACTTCATACAAAATGAAGTCTAATAATTTGTAATCACATAAACATACCTTTTTGGTTTATATTCAATTAAGAAAGATAAAGAGTCTTTATCTACATGTTAAGTGTTAGGGTATATCCTTCCCAATATCCACATTTCTTAATGTATGTTCAACACGCATTACATTGCCATATAATATAGTTTAGAAAAGAACATCATATTCTACAACTTAACAAGTTGCATCATAAGTAGGGAAATTGAACTAAATCCCTTTATCCAACTTATCAAGGATAACCAATTAAGCATATGAATAATATGAAGAATATCAACAAGATAGAAATCCATCTTTTTCATACAAGCACAAGATAATCTACACAACCAATATAAGTAAATTCTCATCTTTCAATTAATATTTATAACTTATACATTTACAAGCCTTATGCATTTTAGGCATATTGCATAACAACCACCTTCATTCAAAAAGAATACTACTTTTCTTTTTCAATACAATCTCAAGATACAACATTGGACCTGATTTTAATTCATGTAGATGGGTAGAAGGGAACCTCTACCATGATCTATACAAGACCTTCTTCTGTTACTTTCCAATAGAATGATATGAATGGCTTTGATCCTATGCGTCTAGATAAAGTTAGCATTATGGATCGCATGTATGGACCAAAGAAGACTACCAAAGGTTGTAGGATACACATCTAACATGGACCCATGTTGTAGGTCATTGGTGGAGAAGATTATTGACTAGTTATACTCTAGAATACACCATTTCCACATATTCTTGTCAAGAGGTTGCTTTGAGTTTGAATTTCTACGAGAACCATGTATTCTTTTCTAGAGGTTCTTTGAGTTTGAATTTCTGCGAGAACCTAGAGGAAATTTTCTACATGTTATTCCCCTAGATATAAAGATATTGATGGTTACCATGAGTTTAGAGGCTTTTCCAATGGCTAGCTAAACCATTCTGAGTGGTGGGTAAGGGAAATTGGCTGGAGGAAGATGGCAGATATCACAACAAAGAAGGAGAGGGAAGAAATAAGCTTCAAGTATAGTGAAGCGCATGAAAGGGAGATTGCTAGACAATGCGAAGATACTAGTGTGATGGATCTATGGAGATAAACATTGCAGGAAGGAGTTAAGGTTCACACAAAGGACGTGGAACACGAGCGGTCTTTACTACCCCATATTGGAAAGCATGTTAGGGAGACCCCTTCGGCTTCTGGTGAGAGTTCATCACATGGAGAAAGGAGATTTGTTGGCACATATCTGAACCCACCCAGTGACCGATCCTCTGGCGCTTGTATTTCCTGAACCAGGAAGAAGTGTTATTGACCCAGTTGATATTGGTGGAAGAGACAGATCCATGCCTAGGAGATATAATTTTATAGTCCCTTATTATATGGCTGCACATATTCTAGTATTTGGAGGGTCTTTGGACAAGGAGCAAGTGTACAAGCTTTCGGTCTCACATCAAGGAGTGGCGTGGGACAAAGTAGTGGTAGCAGAGTGCTATCACAGACCATCGGTACACAGTTCACTGGGATTGTGGGGGCACTTGGTACAACTCCTATAGGCCCTATTGGAACCAGTGGTTTTGTTGTATCTGGTGGATCTAGAGGCACATGACCTGGTGGATCAGGTAGTGGAGGAAACACCAGAGGGAACCAAGGCTTAGGCTTGGGAGGACAGGGACTCCAGCAACCACCTCAAGTATTCTTTGAAATGTCTCTATATTTTCTAGATTATAAGGGCATTGAGGATGCTGTACGGAACATGTTCACAAGTGTGAACTACTATGGCACATGAAGGGTATCACAACCCCAAAATGGAAGGCTAGTCATTTTGTAACCATGTTGCAAGGGTGCATGCATAGCTGGTATAGGAAGTACGACCCTCATCAAATGGTGGTGGACTATACTACCTTAAAGAATGCATTCTTGGTAGATTTCCACATCCCTAAGTTTGAGCAGAAGAGCATCAGTGCTTTGAAGGAGATTCAATGAGGAATGGCAGAGAGTGTATGGGAGTATGATGCACGCTTTAAAACTCTCTTATCTAAATTATCATATGATATCCATCCTTCTCATCATGCACAGTGGTTTGTTGGAGGATTGATCACCCCTTTTAGAAGGGCCTTGTCTCATAAAACTTTTACAAACCTGCGTGAAGCATTGGAAGCTGCCTTACGTGCCGAGGCTATTGGTAGTATTGATACTAGCATTAGCCCATTCTTAGAGGCTCAAATTGTTGTTATGGAAAAACAGTTGGAAAAATTATCTATGAACACAGCCCATGAGACCCATAGTGGTTTGTGGTGCATAGATTGTGAAATAGAGGGACACGTTAAGGATAATTTCCCTGGAGGATGGTACGTGCTTTGACAGTGGATTGTGAAATTTGTCATGGGGACCATGATGCAAGTAGATGTCCCTTGCTACAACACGCGATTAGGAAGAATGTATCTTATTACTACAAAAATTTCACCTCTACAACCCATGACACTAAGGACTATAGGCTCATTTATCATATCTATGAGGCCATTGATCATGGGGTGTGTCAAACTAGCATTGTCAATGGTTCCAAGGATAATGATCACCGTTCGAGGAGCGCGTATATGGAGGTTCCCGTGGAAGAGGCTTTCGATGAGAATTATGTGGTCGAGGTAGCCATGGAGGAGGAAGGAGTGAGTTCCCACATGGAACATGTTTTAATTGTGGATCTACAAAACATTACAAGTTTGAGTGCCCGAACTGTTGCAGTGCTCATGGTGCGGAAAGAAGCATAAGTATGAGGAGTGCCCGGAATTATTTGAGCACATGAATCAGAAGCACCAAAAGGACAAGGGTACTGCAATGGTTAGTATTAAGAAGGTAGACATATAGTGGATTCCCAAGGTAACACAAGATGAAGGTTTGGAGCCTATCTTGGTAACAACAAGGGTAGAAGCTACGTGCGCGAGAGAGTTACTAAGACAGAAAACCATGTTTTCAAGGGAGGAGGTCATTCATGGAAAATATCCAGACCCCGTGCATCAAAAGGAGATATATCAAGACACCATGGATGTTATTCGAAGCTTACAAGGGGAGATCCAGTGTCTAAAGGAGTAATCCAGGAGGGAGGAACAAGGAAGGAGAGTCGAGGTGCAAAAGGATTGTTGTTGCAAATCAGCGGCACCCCGGATGCAAATCGGGTTTCTAAGTTGATGTTTCGGGCATCCAAAGTGTGATTGCACAACATTAAAACCTCTCTCCAAGTGTGGGACTTGTAAAATGAGAGGAATCTCCATATTAGAGGTTGGTTCCTTAAACTCCTCGATCGATCTATTATTTACATAATTGCAGAGGTTTGAAACCTAATCCTACTCTAAATTCCAAGGAGACAGAGATAGAAAGTGCAAAAATTGAAACTAAACTAATAGGTGATACACCAAAGGAGTGGTGAACACTTCTTGTTCATGAAAATTGACAAAATTTCATGAAATGCAACATGAAACATCATACACATGCTGATAAGATGTAATTAAAGGTTTGAAATGAAGCAAGACAATACAAACAAAGGACTGAAAATTGATCACGAGTCTGCACTTTGTCATTTTCATTGTCAAAATCCTTGCATTTGCAACATCAAAGAGGTAGAAACCTATTACAATCATGAAGAAGGTCTGATACTTGCAAAAATCACTTATTGAAGGTGAAAGAAGAAGCTTGCTATCCAAAAAAATGTTCCACCCTCAAAAATGAGCCAAATCTAGCTTTTACAATGCATGGGTCAAGCCCAGGAGAGATAAAACGTGTAAAAACATGGGAGCCATTCCCCATTGAATGAAGATGCATTAAAACAACATGGGTGTCCTTACAGACCCATGCCTTGACATTTTTGGCCATCTGAAGAAGAATGCGACCCATTTTGCATTAAAACTGGTTATTGAAACATCATTTCTGGCCATTACCACGTGCGAGATGTTTTTGATTTTATCTCTCCAAACTGAACCAAAATTCAAAATTTACCATGGAATCATGTAGATAATTTCACCAGATTTCCATTGATCTAAAGAATGTGAAAATCTGAGCTCTTGATCGAAAGATATGGCGATTTGAAAATTTAGGGCAAAAACAGGCCAAAATTGGATCGGCGGGCAAAAAGTTTGAATTTTTACCCATTTGGTCTTTGGAAAAAATTTCAAATTTTCCCCATTCTCTACCACTCCAGGTGCCACATGGCACATTCTGATTGGTCACGGGCCCTTCCTGCTCCATTTTACTTCATTTTTGCCTTTGGAAAAATTTTCAAAATTTCCCCGCCGGGCCGATGAGGTGAAGACACGTGGCATGATGTGATTGGCTCGGGCCTGTCTCTCCTGAATTTTCCACGGGTTGCTTCGATATTTTTGGCTTGGACACATGTCAAAACCCCATTAGGTGTGGGTTTGACCCTCCAAAATTCCCATGCGGGCTTGCTCTGAATTTTTTGCCCCAACTAGACACGTGGCGAGATTCCATTGGCTCGCAATAAGGGGGCGGGCTTTCCCTTCTAAATTTTCCTCTATTTCCTCCTTGGGAAAATTTCCCAAATATTCCCCGCGCTCCGCCCGGCTAGGACACGTGGTGAGATTCCATTCGTTGGCGGGGGCAGTGGGCCAAAACTCACCCTTTGGACTTTCGGCAAAACATTTTGCCAAAAATTCTAATTCTTCCCCGCTCCGTTGGTGTGGACCTCCTTGGACACGTGTCGCATTGTGATTAGGCGGCGGGAAAATGGGTGAAAATTTCCTTCTTTGAAATTTCAGCCAACACTTAGCCAAATTTCCAATTTTACCCCCGCGCTCCACTTTCTGATTCCTTATGACACGTGTCACGTTTTGATTGGCAGCGGGCCATCTCTTCAAAATTTCCTTGCACCAACACTTAGCTGATTTTCCCAAAAAATTTCCCTGGGACACGTGGCAGCTCCTGATTCGTCGGCGGGCCCCACGGGAAGAATTTTTCTTTTGAAACCTTTGCCAAAACACTTGGCAAAAAACCAAGTTCTCCTCCGACCCCCGCCACTTCTGAACACGTGGCATATATCATTAATTTGGGCCTTCTAGGGGAAAATTTCCCACAAAAACTCCACCAAGCCATAACTTGAAAAATACGTGGAGTTAGGAGGAAAACTTTACCTTTCTGGAAAGATGAGAAAGAGCTCCATCCAATGGTGCCATTTCCAGAAGATTTTGAGTGCCTAAAAAGAAAAATTTTATGTCTGAGGCACAAGAGAAGGAAAGATGAAAGGAGTTAGCCAGAAAATGAGTAGGGGGCACATTTTGGGTAATAATTTTGGCAACTCAGAGGGGTCATCTGCTACTAGATGAAGTTACCGATTTCTTGAAGCAATCCATTGGGCATGGAGTCACCAAATTCTTTGTTTAATACCCCAACCGATTAAAACATTGCAAGGAGGAAGGTGGAATATCACCTAATGGAGCAAGGCACGAAAACATTCCTAGGAACAATGAAGTTGTGCCAAAGCACTTAGGGAAAGTAAAACTAACCTATAGCAAAACAATTTACACAAACACTCGGAGGAATGAAAACTTAAGCTAATATTTACAAGGTGGAGAATTTCCCTATAGTAGCGATGCTTTAGATGGATTCCATTGATTGGAATCTGCAGGTTCTTCGCCATCCAATGAAAACAATTGGAAGGCATTGTTGTCCTTACACTTTGTGACCATGTATGGGCCACTCCAAATGGCATCAAATTTCAAGTTCCTTCCTAGTTTTTCTTTTTCGCATCCCATTTTAACACTAGATCTCCAACTTGGAAAGATCTACTCTTGGCCTTTCTATCAAAGGTCTTCTTTATCAAAGCCTGATCCTTCTCCATTACTTGGGATGCCTGATTCCTGATTTCTTGGAGCTCCATCAATTCTTCATATCTAACTTCCATGGGCTCAAACTCCAACAACTCCAACTGTTTCATGAGTTCCAATGTTGGAAACTCAAGTGATATAGGCAAGATTTCCTCTTTTCCATAAACAAGCTTGAATGGAGAGTTACCTATAGATCTCTTGGGAGTTATCCTATCAGCCCATAAGGCTGATTTCAATTTGGTATGCCAAGACCTCTGATTCTCATCAAGAGTCCTCCTAATGATCCTCAACAAGTTCTTGTTTGTAGATTCAGCCTGGCCATTACCCTGAGGGTAATAGTTTGATGAAGTACTTAGGTAGATCCCGTTCTTGATAGCACATTCAGTCACCTTGGATCCAATGAATTCTAATGCATTATCTGATATTATTGTAGCTGGTATGCCAAATCTGGTTACTATCCCCTCATAGAAGTCTAAGATGCTAGACTCATTTGCTTCCTTGAGTGCTACTGCTTCAGTCCACTTGGTGAAGTAGTCTGTGGCTGTCAAAATCCACTTATGCCCTTGGCTTGAATTGGGATTAATGACTCCAATGAAGTCCAAACCCCATTGCATGAATGGCTGGTCAACTGAAATTGGATGCAATGGAAGGGTAGCAAGCCTCTCTTTACCTGTGAAGAATGCACAATTCTTGCACCTTTTGATCCATGCAAAGCAATCACTGAAAATATTGGGCCAATAATAACCAGCCTTCATGATTTTTAGAGTGTCACTCTTAGTGCAAAATGACCACCAACCGGTCCACCATGGAACTCTTCCTACACCCTATGAATCTGATTTGTGCTAATGCATCTCAAAGAAGACTCCATTCACATCTTTCTTGAACAAAACACCGTCTACTATGGCATATGGGACAGCCTGCAATTTGAAGTGTCTTCTTTGGGTTTTGTTTATCTCTGAAGGCATAGACTGTGCTTAGGAAGTGCATTATACCTTGGGTCCAGCAAGGAGTGGGGATAGCATTATCCTCTTCTTGAGTGCTACCTTGCACATGGCTATCTTGAACTGTCAAAACAACCTCTTCTTTATTGCATACTCCTTTTTGCTTGCCCAGAATCAGCTGCTCACACAATCCTTTTCCTCTTACCAGCTTGGTGACCTTGATCTCAATGTCATACTCCATGACACGAGTGATCCAACCTGCCCTTTTCTCATTCAAATCCTTGTTGAGGAGGAAGTCCTTTACTCCCGCATGAGAGACCAACAATCGGACCTTGTTTTTGAGACTAGATGCTTGAATTTCTTCAAGCTTTTGATTCTTAAGTACATGCTTCTCAATAAAAGAATATCTCACCTCATAGTCATCCAGGCTTTGGTGAAGAAAGCAATTGGCTACTCATCGGTGTCCTTGTTCTCTGCTGTACCAAAATGGCGAAAATAGTATCATTACCTCTAAATGCATAGAGGATGAAATCCTTGGAGGAATCGGGTTGATGAGAGTTGGTGCTTGGGAGATGGCTTCTTTGATTGCTTCAAAACTCTCCTTGCCTTCTGTCCCACTTGAAAGCAATGCTTTTCTTTAACATTTTGGTGATAGGTTTGAAAAGGGCTGCAAAATCTAGGACAAACCTTCGAACAAATTTTATTCTCCCCAAGAAACTCTGAAGGGCCTTCTTGTGGCTTGGCAATGGTAGTGCTCTTATGGCTTCAACCCTCTCTAGATCAATTGCTAATCCTTATTTGGAGACAATATGGCCAAGGAGCTTTCCTTCATGTGCTAGGAAGATACACTTCTTAGGATTCAAAGACACTCCAAATCTCCTGCACCTTTGGAATACTTGTCTCAAATGAGAGAGGTGGTCTCTTTGCATTCTTTGAAAAAATAGTGATATCATCAAGGTATATCAGCACCATGTTGTTAATCAAACCTTTGAATTCCATGTCCATTGCTCTTTGGAAGGTAGCTCCAACATTGGACAGCCCAAATGGCATTTTCTGTATGCATAAGTTTCCCATTTGGTTGTGAAGGTTGTCTTGAACTAATCTTCTTCCTTCACCATAATCTGATTGTAGCTTTGAGTAGCCATCAAGTAGTGAAAACCTCTCGGAGCCAGCCACACTTGTAAAATTTGTTCCATAGAAGGGAGTGGGTAATGGTCCTTGAGAGATGCTCTATTCAAGTCTCTGAAGTCAACACACAATCTGATCTCTCCACTCTTCTTTCTGACTGGAACTAAGTTGGCAACCCAACTAGAATGCTTGATTAGGAATATGATTCTTGACTCAATCAACTTGTTCAATTCCTTCCTCATGAGAGGTTCCATGTGTGGATTGACTGGCCTTTGTTTCTTCCTGATGGGCTTAGTATTTGGATCCAACTCAATGGTGTGTTGAGCTAACTTGGGATTGAAACCTTTCAAATCTTCGTAGCTCCAAGAAAACACATCAGGGAACTCTTGATATAGCTGTATGAACTCATACCTTTCTTGTTCAGTTGTCATCTTTCCAATTTGCAATGGTTTGTTCTCTTCCACTAAGATGGATACTGAATCTTCTCTCTTGACCTGAATGTTTGCTTTCTCTTTCCTAAACTGATCATTGGGATTGAAAATGGACTCCAAAGTGATAAGTCCCTTGGGCAGCTTGTTAGTTCTCAGCTGTACCACTTGGTCACCATACTGTTGTTCCAATTTTTCCTGATTTTTAGCTGAGAACTCAGCTTCTTCTTGTAAGAAATGGATGATTTTTTGGTCATTCTCAAACACTTGCCAACTTACATTGTTATCCGGCACTGAAGGCCTCACAATCACATGGATGTTTGGTTGTACCTTGTCCTTTTGAATGCTTTCCACAATATCAAAGGCTGCCCCAACTGCTGCAAGCCTATCAGCAGCTTGGTTTTCTTTTCTAGGAATGGATTTTATGCTAAAGCCCTCAAAATATTCAATGAGGTCCCACACCCTATTCTTGTAGCACTTGAGCAGATTATTCTTGACAGCATGCTGCCCCTTAACTTGGTTTACAATCAATTCACTATCACCAAAGACTTGCAAGTTCTTTATTCCTCTCTTTATTGCCCAATGCATCCCTTGCACCAAGGCTTCATATTCAGTAGTGTTATTGGAGCATGCAAACTAAAATCTAAAAGCTGAATAGTACTTTACTCCTTGAGGTGAAATAAGCATAGCTCTACCTTCTACACCTTGTCTACTCCTTGATCCATCAAAAAACAGCTGCCATACCTTATTGTCATCCTTGTGGTTTGGCTTGGTGATGCTAGGAATGGGTTGATCTTCTTGATGTATGCAATAGACCCCTAGCTCAGATTCTTCTACTTCTTGATAAGGATCAAAAGCATGCACCTTGTTTTCCCATTCATTAAGAGTTAGATCCGAGATGCTTCCAACCTTGGTGTCAGCTTCATCAGTGCTTGGGTGATCTTCTTGATCAAATGCCGAACAGTTGGCATTGATCTGACTTGGAGTGTAGGGCTCAATGTGGAAGTTTGCAATAGGTTCAGACCTGATTGTAGCTTTAGTTCCATACCTCATTCTGAACAGCATGTGTGACCAATCAGCAGACAAATATCCTCCAATCTTGGCTGTAAAATCTCTTGACAAACATAGGGCAAAGAGTGGTGGAAGGTCTATAACTGATACATCTTGTAAAACAACAACATTTAGACATGCATGCAAGGTAAGACTCAAGTTTCTAATCACCCCAACTATTGTTACTGCTGTCCCATCCAACTGCACTACCCCTTTGGATATGGTTTCATATTGAAGTCCTAGTTGATCAGCTATTTGCTTGGGCATCACTGAGCTACTTTCCCCGGAATCAATCATGCAATTGTGCACCAATTGGTTTCCAATGATTAATGAGACATAAAAAGGAGGGGGCTTCAACATTTTACCTTGTTGTCCTCCATGATTCCCTTCAGGCTAGGTAGCATTTGTGAGCACCTTCTCTTGCATTTGGACTTGTTGATTCGAAGTTGGCCAGTCCTTCATGGCAGCTTGTAGCAAATCTCTCTGGCCTAGGATAGATAGGGATTCCCACATTGATATATTTACATTTTCTTCTTCATCTGATCAATGATACTAAATGGTGATGAAGGATCTCTTTGTTGTCCCTTGGTTTGCATATTCATCCCTTGCATGTGGGCAGAAACAACTAGTATTTGAGTTGGTCTAGGAGCTGTTCTTGGCTGCCCTTGTGCATTTTTAACTGATTTTGTTTTCCAACCATTTGTGGAGCCATAAAAGGTTGTGGATTGGTTAGAGCTAATGGTTGTTCTTCACCCAAATTCCTTCTTTTTGACCTTGTGTTGGCTGCTGACACCTTGAGAGACTGTTTGATTTATGCCACAAAAATCCTCTACTGTCGGTTCACAAGTGTGGTGTCATTTGGAGCTGATTGCTGCTAGAATGTTTCTTGTTGTTTGTTGTTTCCTTGACTACCCTCACCCTCCACACCAGTAGTTGTCACCATTAATGCTTGATTCAAGGCACCGTTGAAGCACATAGATTGGTTGTGAGGTTCATTGCATGGAAAACACCAATCATACTCTTGAGCAACGTTGTTTTGTGTTGGCACCAATGCCTTAGAGGCAGATATAGCATTTGGATTATAGGGCTGAAATGGTCTGTTGGTAGGAGGCCTTGCTTGATTTAGATTTTCAGCTGGATTGGGTGGTCTATGAGGTTGATATGGCTGCCTGTTAGGCTGAGCTTGAGGCTAGAAGGAAGGTCTAAAATTTTGGGCTTGTTGCCTCTTGAGAGTAACCAGCTCATTACCTAAATTTTACAATTGCTTCATGACTTCTTGAAGCTCATTTGGGGCACTTGGAGATGAAGTAGAAGCTTCATTTGAACTCTGATTTCTAGGAGTGGGAGAAGGAGCCAAATTAGGTGCTTGATTAGTGTTTGGGCTCTCTAAACTTGGAAATAATGGCATGGGAGGTCTAGGGGCTAGTTTGCCAACTTGGATCAAACAATTTTCAGCCCTAATGGAAATGTTATAAGCCATAGGGATAGTTATGCCTCCCATGGACTGAATCAACATAGAAATATCAGAATTTAGAGCTTTGAGATAGTAAAGAAAAGAACCTTCTGCTGTTGGCCTGACTGCCACTGGAATTCTCTCCCAAGTCCTTTGAAATCTGAAGTTGAAATCAGTCAGCGATCATTGGGAGCTCTCTTGATGGTTGTCAGCTGCTCCAAAAGAGACAAGTTGTCTCCCTTCTCTCCAAATTGCTCATGAAGTGCTACACATAGCTGGTTCCAATTTTGAATAGAACCTGAGGCAAGGCTTCTAAACCATTGCAAAGCCTTCCCCTTGAATGAAGATGCCAAAGAATTTGACAAAGAACTTGCATCTCATTGATTTCATGAATTGCACAAAGGTTGGTAATGTCTTTAACATGATCACCGGGAGTAGTCGATTCTCTCCAGTGAAGTATGGAATTTTCTTCAAGGCTACAATTGGAATTGGATTTTATGCATTGAGAGGAAGTGGGCTGCTTCCAGTGAAATTGACATAGGGGTTGTTTTGTGCCATTCTAATTGGTCTTACAACCCTTGTTGGTGAATGAAAGGCCTACCAGGTGGAGGAGTTGAGAGAGTTCTGTTTGGTGGAGATGGAGACCTTTGAATCCTTCTTCCTCTTTACCTTCTTCTTGGAGATAACTGCAGATATTCAAACAACACCTCTTCTTCTCTAGCTCTTGACCTTGTAGTGATTCTTCTCATGAGTTTTCAGGTCTGCACTGCTAAAACCAGCTGATTCTTCCCCTTGGAGTCGCCAGATGTGTAATTTATAGCTCTTTTAAGAAAGAAAATTGCAACGAGATGCACATCAACTTTGCTTTGTAATGAAAATGAGACCTCTAAGGTCCCACCAGTGTGCCAAAAACTGTTGTTGCAAATCAGCAGCACCCTTGGATGCAAATCAAGTTTCTAAGTTGATGTTTCAGGCATCCAGTGTGATTGCACAACATTGAAACCTCTCTCCAAGTGTGGGACTTGTAAAATGAGAGAGGAATCTCCAGATTAGAGGTTGGTTCCTCAAACTCCTCTCGATCGAGATCTATTATTTGCATAATTGCGAGAGGTTTGAAACCTAATCCTACTCTAAATTCCAAGGAGACAGAGATAGAAAGTGTAAAAATTGAAACTAAACTAATAGGTGATACACCAAAGGAGTGGTGAACACTTCTTGTTCATGCAAATTGACACAATTTCATGAAATGCAACATGAAACATCATACACATGCTGATAAGATGCAATTAGAGTCAAAATGAAGCAAGACAATACAAACAAAGGACTAAAAATTGATCACGAGCACTCGCACTATCATTTTCACATCAAAATCCTTGCATTTGCAACATCAAAGAGGCAGAAACCTATTACAATCATGAAGAAGGTCTAATACTTGCAAAAATCACTTGTTGAAGGTGAAAGAAGAAGCTTGCTATCCAAAAAAATGTTCCACCCTCAAAAAATGAGCCAAATCGGCTTTTACAATGCATGGTCGAGCCCAGGGAGAGATAAAACGTGTAAAAATAGGGATCCATTCCCCATTGAATGAAGATGCATTAAAAAAGCATGGGCATCCTTATAGACCCATGCCCTGACATTTTTGGCCATGCTGAAGAAGAATGCGACCCATTTTGCATTAAAACTGGTTGTTGAAATGTCATTGCTGGCCATTACCATGTGCCAGAGATGTTTCTTGATTTTCTCTCCAAACTGAACCAAAAATCAAAAATGACCATGGAATCATGTAGATAATTTCACCATCTTTCCATTGATATAAAGAACGTGAAAATCTGAGCTCTGGATCGAAATATATGGCGATTTGAAAATTTAGGGCAAAAACAAGCCATAATCGGATCGGCGGGCAAAAAGTTTGAATTTTTACCCGTTTGGTCTTTGGAAAAAATTTCAAATTTTTCCCATGCTCCACCACTCCAGGTGCCATGTGGCACATTTTGATTAGTCACGGGCCCTTCCTGCTCCATTTTACTTCATTTTTGCCTTTGGAAAAAATTTCAAAATTCCCACCGGGCCGATGAGGTGAAGACACGTGGCGTGATGTGATTGGCTCGACTGTCTCTCTGAATTTTCCGCGGGTTGTTTCAATATTTTTGGCTTGGACATGTGTCAAAACCCCATTACATGTAGGTTTGACCCTCCAAAATTCCCATGCGGGCTTGCTCACGAATTTTTGCCCCAACTAGACACGTGGCGAGATTCCATTGGCTCGCAATAAGGGGGCGGGCTTTCCCTTCTAAATTTTCCTTTATTTCCTCCTTGGGAAAATTTCCCAAATATTCCCACGCTCCGCCTGGTGGGACACATGGTGAGATTCCATTCGTTGGTGGGGGCAGTGGGCCAAAACTCACCCTTTGGACTTTCGGCAAAACATTTTGCCAAAAATTCTAATTCTTCCCCCCGCTCCGCTGGTGTGGACCTCCTTGGACACGTGTCACATTGTGATTAGGCGGCGGGAAAATGGGCGAAAATTTCCTTCTTTGAAATTTCAGCCAACACTTAGCCAAATTTCCAATTTTACCCCCACGCTCCACTTTCTCGATTCCTTATGACACGTGTCACGTTTTGATTGGCCGCGGGGCCATCTCTTCAAAATTTCCTTGCGCCAACACTTAGCCGATTTTCCCAAAAATTCTTTGGGACACGTGGCAGCTCCTGATTCGTCGGCGGGCCCCGTGGGAAGAATTTTTCTTTTGAAACCTTTGCCAAAACACTTGGTAAAAAACCAAGTTCTCCTCCGACCCCCACCACTTCCTGGACACGTGGCAGCATATCATTGGCTGCGGGCCTTCTAGGGGAAAATTTCCCACAAAAAATCCACTGAGCCATAACTTGAAAAACACATGGAGTTAGGAGGAAAAAATTACCTTCTGGAAAGCTGATAAAGAGCTCCATCCAATGGTGCCATTTCTAGAAGAATTTGAGTGCCTAAAAAGAAAAATTTTATGTCTGAGGCACAAGAGAAGGAAAGATGAAAGGAGTTAGCCAGAAAATGAGTAGGGGGCACATTTTGGGTAACAAGGATGACTTGGATGATGTCAAGGAGGTGTGTAAAATGCTAAGTTAGGAGAATATCATTTCCTTGCTAGGATCCCGGTTGAGAGAGAAGGTACCATGCTCCAAAGAAGAGTACGAGAGACGAGTCTTGCACGTAAACCTTCCCCCTCATAGCCTCAACTATGACAAGGAGATTACGTTTAATACGATTGTAGATGGATGGCTCCTCAACAATATCCTCATTGACACAGTGTGTAGAGGTTAATGTTCGACTTTGGATGCATGGCATCGATGGGAAGACTTGCATTACAGCCATCTTTCAATGTGTTGTTTATGGAAAACAAGGCTAAAGCAATGCCTATTGGTGTCTTGAAGGATGCAGCTATTACTATCCGAGGAACCAATTTTACTGGGGACTTCAAAGTCTTGGCACTCGCCGAGGTGGAAAAATTTCCCAAAGCACTAATTGGGTGTCCTTGGTGTTACAAAAACAATGCGGACCTTCGGTTAAAAAAGGGTACATCAACTTCAAGAACAAGGAGGAATGGGTCATTATACCCCTGGTTGATGGTAAGTCGACACCCTATATTGAACCATTGGGGGAAGAAGTTCTGGACAAGAATTATGTGTGCTCAATCAAAGACCCGAAGATGATACACCATACTAACTAGGTTATCCAGGTTTGAAGATGTTCGATCGATGAGTGATACCATCATTCTTGCATGTGACAATTGGGTTCATGGAACTTACAAATTAATGGGACGGTAGTTGAGAGGGTTGGTGACCAAGGTAACAAAGGTGTGCACAGTTAGGCACCTTAAAGGAAAAGAACTACCCAAGTATTCAGGAGGAGCCTTCCCTGAGATCTTTCTGTAAGAGGTAGAAGCTCAGTGGAAGGATGAGAAGGAATGGAGGGAGATGTTATGTCTTGCTTGGTATAGTATCTCGGTGGTGGGCCACACATCAAGAGAGACTTTTAGAGTGACGCGAGGTAAGAATTTCTCTCTCTGTCAAATTTTCTAGGAGCAATGTACCCACTAACATCAAGGAGTACCATGGGAAGGAGCCCACCTCTTTCCATATCCAGGAGTATGAATGGGTCTAGAGAGAAGGCACGGAAGCTTTACCACTATCCCTCACGGGTTCAAAAGTTATATTCTACACTGCGGGGTTGCACGCACGCATGGTACATTCATTCGGAGACACACCGCTAGACAAGGAATTGGAAAGAACTCGTAGCTGACCTTATTCAAACCTTTGAATATCAAAGTACCAAGCCATTGGTTGATAAGGCTTTACAGGTATCAAGCCCCTTACTATGGGGGACAGTGTCAAGATAGAAGACGAGGTTGTTGGAATTACTAGGTGAACTAGGATTGGAGGCACATTTTAAAGAAGAAAAGGAAACATAAGAGTTACATCTTGAGCACATGTGTTTGGAAAAAGAAAAGGGAAAGTTGGTATATGTGATTGATGGAGAGGAATCAGAATCTTAGATGTTAGCCATTCTGTAGGGATGCGTGAGGTAGTGGATAGTGTAGATGCTCGCGTGCGTGCCTGCCTACCATGAGCCTTTAAAGATGAAGAAAGTTAACATCGGTTTAGAAGAAGAACCTAAGGAAGCTATTATTGGGGATTACTAGACAAAGAAGGAAGTATTGAAAATCATTGATCTATTGTGTGAATTTGAGGATTTATTTCTATGTGGGTATCATGAGCTCAAAGGTGTTCACCATTCCTTGGGGGAGATGAAGATAAAATTGAAGGATGGTGCGCACTTGGTTAGGAAAAGGCCCTACCAAATGAATCCCAACTTATGCATAAAGGTCAAGGAGGAGATAGAAAAAATGATAGCTTCTAGGATCATTGAGGTAGTGGAAGAATCGGAGTGGATAAGTCCGATGGTAATCAACATCAAGAAGGATGGGTGGATTAGAATTTGTGTGGATTATAGGGAATTGAACGCAGTTTGTGTCATTGATCCATTTCGACCCCCTTCATGAAGAAATTTTAGGAGTCACTGGGCACAAAATCTATTCCTTTATGGATGGATTTTTAGGGTACCACCAAGTCCAGATTACAAAGGAAGACCAGGAAAAGACAACTTTCACCACCGAGTGGGGAATTTTTACATATACGGTCATGCCCTTTGGGTTGAAGAATGTGCCAACTGTCTTTTCGCGCATAGTGGTGCAAGCATTCCAAGACTTCATCCATAAATTTCTTCAGGTCTATTTGGATGACTAGACAGTATATGGTCTGGTTAAAGACCATTGTGACAATTTGAGGTTAATGTTTGAGAGGTGTAGGTAGTTGAGGATATCCCTCAACATTAAGAAATGTGTGTTTACTACACCCTTTGGGACTTTATTGGGGCATATCATATGTAAGGAGGGCTTGCTGGTAGATCCCACTAAAGTTGCAGTTATTGTGGGGTTAAGGGAGCCTACTAGCCAAAGCACAGTGCACGGATTCCTTGGGCATGTGGGATATTACAGAAAATTCATTAAGGGATATGCCAAGATCGTTGTGCCATTAGAGGAGCTGCTTAGACATAAAATCACCTTCCATTGGAAAGAGGTGCGAGTAGAGGGCATTTGATACATTAAAGGATAGGCTTATTACCACACCTATTTTATGGTTTCCCTCTAGGGACAAGACCTTTCATGTTAATGAATTTGCCTCAATGACCACCATTGGAGTAGTGTTTGCACAGCCAGGTGAAGGGATTGTTGATCATCCTCTTTGTTTTGCAAGTAGAAAGCTGACACTAGCAGAGAAAAATTATACCACAACCGAGCATGAGGCATTGTCAATGATCTATGTGCTCTTCAAGTTTAGGTAGTATCTACTAGCAACACCATTTGTGTTCTACACTAACCACATGGCATTGAATTATTTAGTAAACAAGCCTATTCTACAAGGACGCATATGTCGATGGGTGTTGTTGTTTCAAGAGTTTGAATTCACCGTTGTAGTAAAACCTGGAAAAAACAACTATGGAACTGATGAATCTATCAAGAATTGATTCAGGGGAGGATGTGTAGAGTATTGAGGAAGCAATGCCATATGTTCAATTGCTTTAGATTGCGGTGCATGCCTTCGGATTTGGAAGAGATTGCAATATTTTTAAAGAAATGTGTGGCACCGAGATGGAATGAGGACATTAGAAAAGAAGCGATTGTCCATACACGTTGCACCCTACATGTTAATTAGTGGAGACCTATACAAATTGGGACGTGATGAATTTTACGCAGTGTGTCTTAGAGCATCGGCGCGACCATCATGGAGGAAGCACACGGAGGAAGTGTGGGTGGGTATTATGTAGTTGATGCCACCATGCGTAAGATATTAATGGCAGGTTTATGGTGGGAAACCTTGTACAAGGATTGCATAGATTATTGTAAAACGTGTGACCATTGTCGACACATTGTGCAAACCAGGGAAGGAGAGATGAAATACCTTTGTGCCCTATTCCTAGCATGGAGCCTTTTAAAAAGTAAGCAATAGACTTTGTAGGACCTATTGCACTGGCAACGCATAGGACCAGGTCATGTTATGTCATCACTTTCACAGATTATCTCACAAGGTGGGTAGAGGCAGCCCCAACTAAAGATTATATGGCGAGCAGTGGAAATGTTCTTATGGGAAAAAATTATCATGAGGTATGGATGTCTGGTGAGTTTGACCAGTGATAGGGGTACATATTTCTTAAATGATATCATCAGATCTTGTTATCAAATTTCATGTAGCTCATCACAAAATGTAATGCCCCATCCAACCTTACCCCAGCCTTTCTCTGATGACCCTATTCATAAGCAGGGGTAGGTGGTGGGTGTGAGTTTTTCGATTGTTAGTTGACCTCGACTGTGTCCCAGAGAATGATTAGCACCCTTCCTCCTCGTCTAGCCTTCCTATGTCCATGTTGTTGCCGATCTTTGCTGATGAAGGGCCTCCGCAATGCCGTTTCGATTACCTTGTTAAAGAAAATATTGTTCTCAAATTCTATAGGTGGTTTAGTGATGTCTTGATGTCGTTATGGCATGTCCAACTTGAAGGGACATCTACATAATAATTATTATATTGAATTGTCGTTTTGGTACTTATTATTGTTTTACTCATTGTTGACGGGCTATGATTAATAAATTTTACATTATTTTTATTATTATTATTATTATTAATAAATTTGTGTTATCTTTATTAACGTGGTGATCATTATTATTCGTGCTTATTGTTATTCTACTTTGTTTTAGGGTTTTATGACTTTTTATTAAAACAAACAAAAAGAAATAGATAAATAAATTTAAAAGTAGTTAAAAATAAATAAATGAAAGCCCATTAAAGGGGTGGATTAGGGAAAAATCCTTCCCTCATTTTGAAAACACAATCCTGCAATGTGTTGGGTAGGCTGGTTTGGGGTGCAGGGATCTGCACAAAATGAGCTTGTTGAAATGGCCTTGGAAACTTTCAAGAAAATGCATTTGATATGTGTAAATACAGACTCCGCAACCATTTTTAGCATCCTCCCAGGCCACACCACACACCTGCGTGGGAAAATCAAAGCACATTGGAGAGAGGGTTTTCACAGATGTTGTAGTCGCATGTGCTTGGGTGGGAACCGTTTTAGGTTTTGACAAAATGAAAGAATGAAACAGCTCTCATGGGATGCGAGTTTTGTAGCGTCTGAAGACACGGGTTTTCCCTCATAAGGATCTACACAAAATGGTTTTGTTAAAACTACATTGGAACATTTCAAGCAAAATACGGTTGGCGGGTTTGAAGCCACACCCCACAACCTTTCTGTTATCTTCCCACCTATGCCAAGATATGAAAATTATAGCAATGCATGGACATCCATCAAATCATCATAGAAAGATAATATTTTTTTAAATGTCTTGTCGTGCCTAGATCGGCATGTATGCAAAATGTGAAGGCTTACACAATGCATGTGAACTGTTTGACAAAATACCTGAAAGATATGTGTTCTACTAGACTAATGATGATAGCGAGGATATGCAAAAAAAATGGGTCTATTAAAAAGGTGTTTAGACTATTTGACAAAATTCCTCAAAGAGATGTGGTCTTATGGAGCATACCCTGACCATGTAAGCTTCATTTTTGTTTAATTAGCTTTCATCCATGCAGGTTCAGTGCATGAGGGTTGTAAATACTTCAATGGCATGAGTGCCTCTTATATAATCATGCCAAGAATTATTGCCTCACCTCTTCTAAGTGCAAGCTTTTGGACTATTCTATTAGAACCATTAATTAATGCTTCCTATGCATTGTATTTGAAAGCTATTCCTCAGAGTATTCGTATGCACAAAAATGGATTTTGTTGAAAAGGCGTGTGATCTGTTGACATAGAAAATGTGGTCTCTTAGATCAGGATGACTACTTGAAAACAAAATGGTTCTTTTTGATGAGACATGGGTGCACAATGAATGGCTTGGTTTGCACGTGACTACCTGGCATCATGTGGCAACAATGGTGGTCTCGACGGATCACGAGTGTAAACTGCTTAGAGCCCTTGTACCGTTTCACTCATCATTTCCAGGCATGATTCTTCTTCCCTTACCTTTCATAATTCTCGTGTTTTAGTTCTCTTTTGCAACTAAATAGAATTTTAAATTATTAGGATTTTTAATACAGTTAAATGTCCCTTCAACTCGTTGCAAAACAATAAATTGTCGTGTCATAACTCACGAAGTCATTATAACTCGTCTACTTTAAACCATGAACTATCACCCTCACTTCAAGATGATTTAGAAAACTCTTACCCATCTTGATCACTCCAATATTGTTTTATCGACCAAATGAATTTGACTCCCCATTGATAAAGTTGACCTTCTCCTTGTTTTAAATAGTTAAATCTTACATTTTTCGGAGACTCACAAAGTACCCTTTGTAGCTTTGGAAATGAGATGTGAAGTTTCATTTGTGTACCTTGGTATACGAGGAGTCACCTTGACCTTTGGTTTGACCCGAAATGAATATATGACATCCTTGTGATGCTCTTATAAGAGCCCTGTTACACCTTTGGTCTACAACAAGAGAAAGTTGTTAAATCTAAAAAGTTGGCTTTCATTTTGACCACCATTTGAAACCTAGATGGAGAAATAACTTCCCATCTTCGCAAACCTCTAGTGTTTATACTAGACAAATGCATGGAACATTCAGTATAGGAAAGAGAAATTTTTGGGATAGTTTGGTGAAGCCATTTTGTAGGCCTCCGGTCACAGTTTGACGAGGTCAAACTAGACCAATTTTGTCTTGTCGCTCTAGAAAACTTATCACCGTTTGAAAATGGTTTTCTAGTTCTCAGTCCCGTCGACTCTGATGAATTCCCCTTATATAGGGGAACTAGTAGGAGATGTCTCGTTGCATGCTCCTCCATCGAATATCAATTATAGATGCGATTTTCTGGGCCCTCGAGCTAACTTTTGTCATTTTACAACTGGGTGAACTACGACCAGTGGCCTCGGAAAACTATCTCGCCAAACACAAACCGTTCGGTCTTTTTCAAATCCGTCAGCTAATATGAATTCTTGGTATATCTGGGGACATGTAGAAAGTTAATCGTGGTGTGCGTGCTCATCGGAAGATAACTTTTGGAAGTGGTTTCTTAGCCTCCAAGCCCATTTTGAACGTTTTGTAACTAGTGAGAAAATGTAAAAATAGAAAGCTACAGGACCCTCATAGGGTTGCCAAATCACCCTAGAAACTTTTAACACATGTAAATAATTGTTTAAAACACTATAATGAAACTTTTTGTGTGTATTAGAACTTTTGACAAAACGATGTTTTCTCTCTCTTCCCTTCTCTTTCTATCTCTTGTGTTACAAAATGAAGTAAAATGAAGACGTGTCTCTAGACCATTTTATTTCGATTACAAATTGTAAATATTATCATATGTAAATGGGACAACTTTGAAAAAAAGATACTTATGTTAGATTAGGGTGGATGCCATGCCAGTGATTTATCGCTGATATCTTGCTCACGTGGTTTTTGCAGGATGAAAGAATGATGACGTAAACGCGTTGAGTAATTCTTTGTTTATTTTTGGTAATGTATTGAAAGACTTATTGTTTTGAAATTGGTAGTATGTAAAAAATCGATAGATTAATAAGAGCTTGAAACATTGGTATTTCTTTCATGGATGTTATTTGATCCCAAAATTGTTATGGTAAAAGTGGAATACAAATGTCAAAATAAATTGAAATTTATACCTTGTAGTGAACTTTCATTGTGCAATTATTGGTTTAATAATTGCTTTTGTGTTTCTTACCTTGAAAATGTAATAAAGGAACCTAACCACAATACAATCAACCTTAGTTAAAAATTTGTATATAACTAACTTTTATATGTTGACTCCCTAGCGTAGAAAATTTTGACCTTCAATGAACCTTTACACTCGATGGAACATACTAGTGTTAGGAAAATATGATCCCAAGAAAGGGGTTTATAGTCCTAGTAGGTATGTTTAGGGACATTGACATAAACCGGACATATAGGTGCAACATAGTCAAATGAATCTTACGCATCGAATGAATTTCTTGTGGGATCCAGATGACATCATGGAGCTAGTGAAATAGTGGTTCTATCACTTAAAATCTTGTAAATGAATAGATACTCTTAGCTATATGTACTATGTTTGGCTAGTGACAATAGAGTTTTTTGATCTGTTACGGAGGGTTTATAGGGCGAATATGTTTTGAATCTTATTCTAATCTATACTAGAGCGTAAAGCCCTAAGTGAAAAAAATTGTAATTAAATTAAACCCTAGTGGATTAGGATGTTAACTTGTGGGTAGAAAACTATAATTTAACTCCTTGCATACGAGAATTGAGTTGAAAGATGTTGATTCTAGAGAACCTTAGAAATTGTAATCTTGTCCCTTAATCCCTTGTTATGTCATTTTATTGCATTAAGGAATAAATAATATTTCTTATGCGGAATTGTGCAATGCAAAGATATGGGATCTTCGTGAACATAGATCACTTGTGTTCATGTGTATTTTATAATGCTCCTAACCATGTACTTCCTTAAGATGTCAAAAAGTGCTTTTGTAAGTCTTTTTTTGAGACGATGCTAAGGATGAGACCATAGTGCGATGTAGGAGCATGTCATATAAGATGAACATGAGATTAGAGATTAGGATTAAGGTCACTCTTGGAGTCCTTATAAGTTGATTAAACATTTTCATACGTTGCAAAGAATATAAATTGCCTTGGTGTGACCAAACTTCGAGGAAAAAAAAAGATATATAAATATAAATGGAAGTCCATAAGTTATTAAACTTTAACAACTATGGTAGCGAAATAACTATTCCATGATCGATGGATGTTCTTGGAAAAAAAAATAATCTCAAATCTATGTCTTCCTTAATCCCAAGATTTCACCTTGACATCACGTTAGATTCACTTGAGTAGCGAGGATAAATTTTTACATTAAATAAATGTTTGAGAAGCATACTCTTAACATAAGAACAAGATAATTAAGTACTGTATATGTGATTTGAATTGTGCCAAATAAGCAAGTAAGTTATGGAAATTTCCATGATGCATAAAGGAAGCCAACCTAAATTGGTCGAATTGTAAATTAAAATTGGAATGAACTTAGATCTTATAGATGGAAAAAGAAGAAAACTATCCTTGCACAATAATGTTCTCGAATGTTAATCGTAACTAAGATGCAATTAAAGAAATGATGTGTTGTGGGTTCGCCATTCCTGAAGTCATGTTTCTTGTGGTTGGGTCATTGCTAGTATTTTTTATTGCAAAAATTATGGTATCAACATGCCTAGGTTGTTTTCATGTGTGTATGGGAGTCGATGACTTATGTGATTTTCATATGTGAGTTGATTTTTGTACTGGATCCCTTCGTGTTGTGTGTAGCGTGCATTGTAAGTCAAAAAAAAATTTTAAAAAAAAAATTATCTTGGTATTTTACTGTTGACATTGTGTGTGTAAAATGTGGGCACTACACAAAACTACACCCTATCACCCACAAGAAAATGGAACCATGGAAGCATTCAACAAGATACTAAGTCATACCTTGACCAAGATTTGTGATGTTGGAAGACTTGATTGGGATAACAAGTTATCAACAGTACTATGGGCTTATAGGATAACATATAAAAGACTAAAAAAGCCACACCTTTTCAATTGGTGTTTGGCACAAAAGCTATTTTTCCAATTGAATTTATGTTTCCTTCTCTACGAATAGCATGCGTAGGAGGGTTAGCCGATGAACAAGCGCTGGAAGAAAGAATTGATGAGCTAATGAAACTGGATGAGAGATGATCACTTTCCCGATGGAGCCAAATAGTGGAAAAGGCAAAGCAAAAGGCTTGGCATGATCGCCATATTAGAAACAAGAAGTTTGAGGTTGGGCAGATGGTGTTATTATATGATTCTAAGTTTTTGCGCCATCCTGGGAAGTTGAAAGTCCATTGGTTGGGTCCTTACACAATCTCGTACATCCTTGATTCGGGCACGTGCCAGTTACAAGTGCTGGATGGGATGAAGTTTCCTAGACACTTCAATGGCAGTAGGCTGAAGCCCTACTATAAATAAGTCTTCTTGGTGTTTGTAAATAAGGCAGTTTTCTAGTTAGTTTAGAAGTTTCCTTTATGCATTTTCCCTTTCTTGTGTTTCCATTTCATGTTGTTGTTTTGTTTTGTACCTTGGGCATCGGTAACCTTATTATTATTTTTGGAGAATTTGTAAGTGCGTAGAGGACTGCACATCGCTTTAAGTGTGGGGTGGAGAAAGGTGAAGAAGTGCGTGATCAAAGTACCAAGGAAGTTGTGTTGAAAATCCTTGTTGAGTAGCCAGGTTGAAAGAGGTATATAAAGAGGAAGATGGAAGAATGGTTGGTGTCAGGGTAAAGCTACTTGTAGATCCCACGTACTAAGGAGGAGAAAGCACATTTGAAAGCAACACGAGGTAGGTGAGAGCAAGGATCAGGACAAAAGAAGTGCCTTTGGCACGGGTTATGCGCGCACAAGAGTCTCCTGTCAGGTTGGATTGGTTGCACACCAGAAGGTTGGAGGATTTTTCACATAGGTTGGGTACATAAGGGAAGGCGCTAAAGATGGGATTTGTTTGAAAAATCTGCATTAAATGAACAAAGTATGGTGGTAGGTGAAGTAGCATTTAATGTTCAGAAAAGAGAAAAACTATAAGTAAAGGGTCGGGGCACTCTCATTTTTACCTTGTGAAATAGAAGAGTTTGAGATATAAGTGAGTTCCATAAACTAGGGCTTTCAGATTCGATCGAGTGAAGGAAGATCTGTGAGATTGAAGCAGCCAGTTTGAATTTGTGAACTAGAAGGGGTTACATGGGTGTGGAGAGAGTGAAGAAACATTGTCTTGTGAAGATTTTATCCCAGTTAGGGTTCGACAAACTAGGGCATGAGTTAGAAGAGTTGTATCACGAATCTGAGATCGGAGGATTGGAAGAAGTAAGACAGAATAACAAGGAGAGGGTAGGAGTGATAAAAATACCTCAACCATGGCACCTAAGAAAGGAAAGGGAAAAGCCAAGGCTAAATAACCAGAACCCGTGGTAGACACAAATGAGGAATGGTATGCAGAGATGCAATACCCAGATGGGGTGATGATGGGGAAGGAATGGGAATCCCACTTGAGAAGTATACCTATTAGTGACTATAATCACCACATGAACACAATAGAAAAATAAATGGCACTGGAATTAGTACGCCCCACCAACAAACAAACACCTGAGGGTTTGCCTATATACAATGATGATGTTAAGGTTAAAATGGAGAAGGAAGGGCTATTGTAACTCTATGAGTTTCCTTATTTTGGAAATCCAGAGTGCCTGTACTAGTGGTTGATGTCATGGGTGCATGAAGACTACTTCCACTTTGTTAGGTGCAAGATGCACATGACTCCCTAGCTAATTTCATAATTTACAGGCCTCATATGTGAGGGAGATAGCCTAGAAGATGACCTTGGCGACAAGGAAGCTATTCAAGAGACCATCACCGAGTATGCCTGTAAGAAAGGGTCGCGGTACTATGAAATTTCAGACATCAAGGACCCCGTAATGAAAATGGCCACGCATCTGGTGACTAAGTCTGAATGGCTAGGAAAGATGGACACAGGTCAACAAACCTTGGCTACATGTCTGCAGAAAGATTGCAGAGGGAACTATATATAACCTATCTACATACATTGCAGAAGAAATTGTTAGTTGCACAAAGGAAGGGGATAGGATCCTATTTGGCAACGTCTTTCTCACCATTGTATTCATAGAGATTGGGGTGCCTGATGCACCAGACAAATTTTATGGGAGTACCCCACCGAGGATCCCTCACCCGCAAAGAGGTTTGAAAAATATGCCTGCAATACAATGACAACACCCCACAAGGTGTGGCTGGAAAAATGGTACATGTGCCTGAGGAATGTATTTATGGCAGAGTGGAGAATCCTCGAGAAAATCCCAAAGTAGCCACTGAGGGAGAAGTTGAATTCATGGTCTACCAACACTACTACCTGGGCAGATTCAAGCTGATAGACGAATCATGGAGCCCTTGGTGCAAGCTCCCCTTCGCATTTACTTGCCCAATACTTCCAAGCAGGAGTGAATAGGTTTAAAGAGTCAAAGAAGCTAAGACTAGAACTGGGTAGGCTAGACCGGGAACATAGGGAGATGAGAAAGAAGCTGAATTACCCCAGCGGTAAGTAAGTGTGCATATGTGGAGAAGTACGTATCACATGAGATTCAAATGACAAGGCTGATGATGCTACCCATCGCTAGAGGATCAATGACACACATGTACTTACACATAAGGCTAAAGTTTGAGAAGGGTGTGTATCTAGAGGATGAAGTCTCCATACCTGAAGACCCCTTAGGGAAGAAGAAGCCAATGTCCAAGAAAAGAGGGAGAGGAGAAGAAGAAGCACCAATTGTGCAGACTACTCAGACAGTGAGCATGCCATCCATAAGCAGTCAGCCAAGCACTTACATGCAGAGAAAGAAGTGTCCGTAAAGGAGAAGATGCTGTAGTAGAGGCTCCTAGGCAACTTTGTATCCAAGGAAGAATTTCCGAGGAATAAGATAAGGTGAATCCCCGATCGGAGCCACCTCTCTTGAAAAAGTAGAGGGTTGATGAAGAATCTGACTTGGAGGCAACCGACAGGTTGGAGAAATACATGGGTAGAAGAGGGGATGAAAGTGAAGAAGATGGCGGCAAGGAAGAAGAGATAGAGAAATACTAAGATCCACATGTGCTTAGCATCTACAACTCGGGAGAGGAGAGTGGAGATGAGAAGAAATATTTTGTATTCACATGGTGCAAGGGTGCACAAGATGAGGAAGATGCCAAAGACATGGAGGATGAGGAGGTTTCCAGGGAAAAGGAGGGAGCCATAAGTTTTACAAAAGAGCAGATCATGGAGGTGGTAGAGAGAGAAGCACAAAGAATTCTTGAGGTCTTAGTAGACCAAGAGTTGGAACGTAGCGTGGACATAGTGCTAAAGGAGGGGAAGGAGGAGAACATTGAAAAATAACATGACAGCCTAGGAGGCCCTGCTCTGATAGTAAGCTTCCCCAAAGGCACGCGCTCAGGCAGAAGAACTCTAGATGTAGAATAGAGACAAGTAATGGGCTATGTTGATGACACAAGGAAGGTGTTACGCGCACAATTCCAGAGCACCATACCCATGGAAAGGCTCATAGCCATGGGGTCTTTTGAGGACAACGCATACCCCAGAACCAAGAAGATGCTCTCTTGGGTGTTCGAGTCCCACGTTGATGAGCCAAACTTTAAAGTCTGCCAAGGAGCGCTCATCACATTACCAGAGTCTAAGGGGGTCAATCCCTTAGTGAATGCTTAGGAGCTCTCAAATGAGTAGGTTTGCAATGCACTTGAACAAGGTCACAATCAAGACCAAGGCTAGATTATTCATGCGCAACGACAAGATTAGAATACTAAAGGTGAAGTTAGGGAAGAAGGAGGAAGAACTCGTGGAGAATGCCAAGATCTTGAAGCAAGAGGAACTGATTAGCACACAGTTAAGGCACGAGTTAAAGGAAGAAAAAGTAAAGGTGCAGGAAGTATAAAATAAAATGGATTCTATTAAGGGCACCATCCTCCTAAAGCACCCAGACTTAGCGCCACCCACACGAAGTACTCGTCCCTCCTAGAGTGTATGGAATATCTAACGTGCATCCTCACTATAGAGAGAAAACCCTTGGCCCTGGAATCTGCTGAAGAAGTGGTCACGCGCTTGAAAGAGGAGGACCGATTGAAGGTGGTAGCACTCATTGCAAAGTACAGCCAAGTACTTGCGGAGGTTAAGGTCACTGCCTAGTCTGCAGAAGCCACATATGATACATGCACGGACATAGATAAGGTGGCAAGATCCTTGGTCACCACGCTTGAAGCAGAGCTAAAAGAGTTCCAAGAAAAGAACAAGGGGAACAGGGTGGAGAGAGACAAGGTTTTGGCCGAAGTAGAGAATAAATCAAAGGTAATTAAGGCTTTAAGGAGCTCAATTAAGGCCCGGCTAAAGGAATTATACCCCAAATCACTAGAAGGATGGATAAACTTGAGGACCTAGGAAAAGAGATGGAGCAGATTGTGGACATTTTGGGCACCCAGGGAGTTGGCCTGAGTTTTGATGAAGTGAGCACCCTAGTGGGAGACCTCTACCAGAAGGCACAGGGTGAGGTCGGAGTATGGAATAAGCTAGAGGCAGACCTCCGGAAATATTTTCCTAGCTTTTTGAGTTGATGCTCCCCCATTCTTCATTATTTTCCCGATTCTTTCATTCCTTATTCTTTTTGTAAAGTGTAAGACTATTCATTAGTTCCCTAGATAGCATGCATCTTGGTCAAGTGAAATTTTTCCGAGGATGGAGAACAGGCGTAGTGTGGGGTGATGTTGGACCCTGTAATCTTAACCAAGTATGAAGGCGCATGGGCGTGTAGGGTCCCAGTTATGAAAAGGCATGCAAGGAAAAAGCACATAAGAGAAAGGCTTAGGGAAGCACATAACATGTGTGACATGTGAAAGGAGGCTTGGGACTTAGTCAATTTGAGCACCCAGGAATAACACGTGAAAATTATGATCGGTTGCGTGTGGATAAGATGTCAGCCTAGTGATAGGCTAGCCTAGGAAAGAGCATGCCCCGGATGGAATCTTCTAGAAGAACATCATGAGGTAAAGTGGAAAGCTCAAGCCTAAAGAAGCATGCTCGCATGGACCACATTCGACACTTGGCACCAGATCTGAGGATGCTGGAAGGTGAGTTGGCAGTGTAGGAGAATTATAAATACAAGTGCTGCGAGTAAAAGAGAAGAGAAGAAGTACAAGGTATAGTAGGTTAGAGAGTGAGTGGAGCTTTGCAAAATTACTTTGCGAGTGGATATTTGTATTTAGGAAATAATTCACTAAGCATGGAGTTGTAATTTTTCTTTTTCTGTTAGCTTAGTTACATACATCCAGTGATATGCATGACTGTAGTCTACTCTTTGTGACTCTCTGTAATGAATCAATGAATATAATGAGGTTACCTATTATATATAGACATGGATATCAATGGTTTTAATGCACTTTTCTCTCATATGAGTTCTCTTTCCTTTCATGCTATGTATGAATGCTTGTATAATTCTTTCTGTCATAATGCATGTTTTGGATTCTGTTAAAATACTCAGTCTAAGGTGACTGCAAGGATCTAGAGGTCATTCTGAGCCTTATGGTCCTTGTATGTTTCAACCTCCCTCATCAAAACTCTTACACTAATCATAAATGATGCTTCCCACTAAACTCACATAAAAGAGAGACTCGGTACCCATGTGTTCCTTAGGTGAATGCTCAAACTTCTCTCGGGTGATAGGCCAAAGACACATGGCATTCCTTCCTTTTTTGATGGGAGTAAAAATGACTACATAACTTATCCCAACAACATAGAAAAGGAATCTTATTAGAATTTGATTCAAATCTTAAATCATTCACTACACTTAACAAAAATTCCCTTTTCTAATCCAAACCATAAGCGCATACACTAGTTCCCGAAGAGAGAACAAAACCAACTCAAGGTAAGAAGAAAATATACCGTGAAGTCTACCTTACAATATTTACCTTCAATAAATCATGAGTTCCCATTTCATTTCAAAACAAATACACAGTAAAGTTCAAAAATAACATACTATCCCAAATGAATCGAAATTTCTTTTCTCTATAAAAAGAATAAGGGATCATTTACTAAATCCAATCAAGAAATAGAAAATTCCGAATAGAAAACTAAAAATTCTGAATTACCCACGAGCTTAACAAAGACTGTAACTTCATTACAATGTTTCTACATCTCATTACAAAGAGTAAGTGGTTCGTGGTTTCAAGAGAGAAATATCCAAACAAAAACTATCTCATCTTCATGTTTCCAACAGAGGAGACAATGTTTCAAACAAAATAATCAACCCGAGACATGGGTTTCGTCAAAAACAGAGGGGAAAAGACTATCCCACATTAAACACCAGTGCCTTCTTAGAAAAGATGAAACAGATCCACAAGAGGAGTTCCAATTCCATTATCTTAAGAAAACATTTCCAGTTAAATCTCCAAAAGATATTTAAATAGCTCGATTAAACTACTCTCCCATATTTCCTTTGAGTAAGTAGTTCGAATTAATAGAGTTCTGAGCTTTAAACTTTTTAAGAAATTAAAAACCCAACTCAAATACCAAAACCAAATCGAGCATGTCGATAATACTACCAGTTCAGAACTTGAAAGTACAAAATTCAAGCACAATGTCGAACACAAGCTTTTCACAAAGGTTCAGGACTACTCAAGTAAATATTCACAGGTTCAGGGAAACAACAAGTTCCCATTCTAGTTTATATATTTAACAAAGAAAACTCGAAAATACCAGAACAGAACCAACACATCATTCCAACTACAAATTCCAAACACAAAGTACCAAATTACATCTACAGTGTTGAATCATGAGGTCTCATACATGAGTTCAGATATGCACAAGTATCGTAATATGAGGCAATATATAATACAAATACCTATTAATAGTTCAAAATAGTAGAGGGCTTCCATTATCTATTTACATCTTATCAAAAGCCCTATTTCCAACTCCAACGATACACAATTTTCTCACCAAATTTTGAAACCATAAGAGTAATAAAATACGAGTGCTATATATGATATGAACTCCCATTAACAGTCCCGAATAATACAGGAATAAACATGAGTACAGAGTTACATATGGACTTCAAACAACAGTCCATATTATCATAAGAAAATAAAACACAAGCACCGAGCTATATATGGTCTTCAACAACAGTCCAAGATTATCCAAGATTCCAAACATGGTCCCAGGGTAACAAGAACCTCCATCACTAGTTTTCATCAAACATGAAACCAAAAAAAGATCCAAACCAAATACGAGCTCGATTACAAGCTCAAGCAAAACACGAGCTCAATACAAGCTCAAGATCAAACAAAACACAAACTCCAATAAGATCATATAGAACTCAAGTTTCCCATAAACCCAACCATATTTAAATAGCAATGAAGGTCATTTTAAATAGAACACTTCAATTACCAGTTCCAAAATGACAAGCAGAGTTACAGAAATATGTTTTGCATGCATTATTTATTTTTTTAAAAGAACTAACACAAGGTAAGTTTCCAAACTTAATGTTATTTTTCTAAGGATTTCATATCCAAATTTCCAGAGATTTATAAAACCCAACAAGCAAATAACTAGATAAAACATGCAAGCCAAGAATCTCAAAAGAGCAGACTTGTTTTAATGAAACATTTAGAAGAAAGCAAGAGATCTTAAAGATTAGAGCCTATCATGCCTGATAGTGCTTATGCCAAATCGAAGGAGACTTCCAAACGAGCTTTCAACTCCTTTTCTTCTCCACGAAAGATCAACAAACAAATAACTTTCCTCAAAATGCCTCATATACCTTCCCATGATCAAAAATAGACCAGGTGAGTTAAAAATAGCAAAGAAGTGTAAGTCGAACTACTGGTTCAAAGAACCAGTTCACTCTATGTAGAGAAAATATAGAAAGCATGCAAAAACCAACAACCTCCCACAAACCTGCCTTCCAAGTTTCCTAGATGGTTTGTGAACAAAAACCGAGACCAATAAATTCCATTAATTCCAATTTTCCCACTCAACTCTCCTTGCCACCGCCTCCCAAATCTAGCGATTGCCAACTCACATTTAATATACAATTCCATCTTTAGTGAAACTGCCACATAAGCCTCCACCAAGTCAACTAGCCCCTGCCAAAACTGGCAGTACTTTATGCCTTAAAAACCTTATCAACAACTTAAATTCCATTAGAACCGTCACCTTTGATGCATGCGACCCATTAGGTTCCCATTGAAATAGCTTAGGATAGATCCTTTAGAACTTAGGTTAGTTTAGAATTAATCACCTTAGGCCTTACACACTACCTTAGGTAGTTTCCACATAGGTTAGATTAATTCACAACATAGTAGTTTTAGGCATTAGGTTAGATCATCACATAATCTTATAGCATTAGGTTTTAGGTTAAATTAAATAGCCTAGTAACCTTTGCATAATCCCTTAGCACAAGGCTTAGGTTATAAATAAAATCAATTAAGTAACATAGCTAGGTAGTATATATATATTCTTACCCAGCTTAGGATTCCGTAGGATAATCCTGTAGTTTTAGGATTCTGAATCCTTCCAATGTCATGAACAAGCTGCATTTCATTTACGTCAGCAATGTCCTGCCATGATTGATCTCCAAAGACCCAAGCACAACATACGACTGAATGGAAACACATTCACACAAAATCTAAGAACTTGTAACAACAAATTTTAGTCCGATATGTCCCTCAATTTTATTGAATGTCAATTTACCCTTCATTCAACTGAGCAGATTTAAAACATTCCTTGGATCACTGAAATTGATCCAAGGATGAGTCAGATAAGGAGATAAGTTTGTAACTCTTAAACCAGATTGCAATTCACCTACAAGAAGTGAAAAATGGGTTCAAGGAAGCCATTCCATTTTAGTCTAGTGATCTTAAGAACAGAAAAGGTTTATCCATATCAAGCATGATCTCTAACAACCAAAAGAACACATCTTTAGAAGAAGATCACATGTCAACACTTGAAATGCAAAAGAGGGATATAACAATTGTCGAGGGTGTTACATTAAGTGATTGAAATTAATCATTATATCCTATTAATAACCCTATAATAGTTAAATAAGTATACAAAGCATTAGGAAATGAACCTTTCAAGACCCCTCAAGTCATTATTAAAGTATAAAATACTATAAGAGTATAAATAGACTTTTCTCCAATAAAAGGTCCTCGTTCAAATTGATAAATTATCTAAAGATGATAAAAATGAACCCGAGAAATCTATCATGACCAAAGGAACTCCACATGTTAGATAACTCAAATAACTATAAAAACCCAAATTCTTAAAAGAATCTTGAGAAAATTTTAAGCACTTTTATAGCTTGAACAAAGACTTTTCTAACTATATTAAAATCCTATTCATATACAAAGAATTGAATCCCCTCACAAAATAAATTCTATATTTTTATGAACATGAATTCACTAGCCTAATTCCTCAAGAAATACAATAAAATAATTTTTGATAGAATTATGAAGTGTTTGATGAAAAAAGTGTTCCTTTAATTTCTAGTTCAAGTATGTTAGACAAGGAAAAGGTTATACTTACTGTACTTGCACATATTTTGAGTTAGAAAACAATATATATATATATAGAGAGAGAGAGAGATAATCAAAAGTTCTGATTATAAATCGATGAAGATAGAAGAGATAATAATATCCTTAGATAATTACATTCTAATAGTGGTTCTACGATGTCAAACCCTAGCGCTTCTACGAGCAAGAACATTGAATCAAGTGGCGGAAGTAATTCTAGTGTTGTTGATCGAAAGGAGAATAGAGACCCCAATGACTGATCTAGAATCGATCAAGGTGGTAGTGCTTCCAAGAGTTCTCTAATTGTAGGATACAATCAGAAACATGGTTTTTCCGATCATAGAGAAACCAATTCTACATCCTAGGGATCCAAATATACTGTCACTACGGCCGAGAATGTTGGATCCGGTTAAGGTGATGTCATTCTTAACAAGGTTGGGGTCAACACTTCACCTACATATGTGAATGCCTTTATGCAGGGAGTGGGAGGTTGTAGTCAAGGGAAACAAGGGTGTGAGGTAAATGGGTTGGAGATTGGAGGATCCTTCAAGTCCTAATCTACCATGGTTTCCAAATGACAAAGGATAGCACTTAGAAATGTTGGCAAGTTTTTAAAATCCTCGCAGAATACTTTGGTGATGAAGATAGAGGAATATTTGCTACAAAATGTTCTCAAGGAGGAGGTGAATCTCTCTCATCATCTTAGCCTCATCTACATATTTCATAAGTTCTGGCCTAAGCTATCTCAGCTCCATGACTGGATTTCTCAAAGATGGAAGGAAAATATTAAAGGTAAGATTGATCTTTATCCTTGTGCTAAAGCTTATTTCATTGTTGTCTTTGAAACCCCTGAAGAAAGGGATTTAATTTATATCCAGTATTAGGTTTGGGGTGAACATGGGCTCATTTCCAAGCCATGGTATTTGTCTTTTAATCCTCTAAAATAATCCTTTGATACCTACCCTATTTGGGTTCACTTGATATGACTCCCATTACAACCGTGGAATAGTACATGCCTTGCTTTGCTGCTATAGGTGATACTTTAGGATCTTTTGAAAAATAAGATGATAAAACCTCTTGAGCAGATTCATACAACTTATGCTAGAATATTAGTATATATTGACACCTCTCAAGACCTTCCAAAAAAATATAGTTTGTAATTCAAAGGATGTGAGACATTTGTCATGCAGATGATCTACTACGATGGTTTATCCTTGAAATGTCATCATTTCTTTCAAACGGGCCATCTCTCATATTATTGTGAGTACTAAAGATGCAAGTGAAGTGAATAACCGGTGTGGTAGAAATACTCTCTTCCTAAACATCTCACGGTCATTTCCCTTCAAATCTAGTTGAGGAGAGCCCATCAAGGGTAGCCACTCCCCTACCAATGAAAATTTCCCAAACCATCCAGAGAAGGATTCACAACACCCACTTTCTAATCCTCTTAAATCTGATGAGATGTCATAGGATTCCTCTAACCAAGAGGTCATTGTTGAATCTATGATGGATTGTGCATCATTTCTTTAGGGTCACATCCCTATCAAGACTCTTGAATTTTTCTTCCAACCTTTGCAAAAAGAAGATAACGAGGAGTGGACGTTGGTGGATATGAGAAAGAAAGGGCATGCCAAACTAAAACCTACCAACGGTTCAAATAAGTTATGATTCTTTGAATATCTTTGTTTCTCCTCTCTTTTCTATTTTTTTTGGTTTCATGTGGTTTTGGAGTTGATGTGGTGTTGCAGGTTGTTTTTTCATGCTTCCTCTTGGCAAGATGCTCCCGGTTTTGTTCTTAACTCGCTTTATTTAGCTTTTAGGACCATTTTTCTCTGGGGTTTGATCGACACTTATCAAAAAACCATTGATGTTTCTTTGTAATTATTTTTTAAACCTTCTTGTTGTTAGGGTATGGTCCCTCCCAAAAAACCATTTACCAATAATGAAAAAAATTATATCCTTAGATAGCTAGTATGATGAAATTACCCACATTTCCTTAGATTATCATGTCATGGAAAATACCAAAGTTGAAACTAGGGGTGTTGAAATGTTGTTTAAGTGAAATTTAGGAAAATTTGAATCATCAAATTTCATGCCTAACGTAAATGTACAAAGCATAATGTGTCACAATATTAATATTGATGATTGGTATGGAGCAGTGATATGTTACTTGATTTTAAAAACAAATAGACATCATCTTAACACGGTGGGTAGATGCCCAACTTAAATTGTTTAAACTAAGTGAAGCATATGTGATCCATATAATCACAACTTATTTTTCATGCCATAACATTATAATTTGAAGAAGATATAAAAATTATAGTTACAAATAAACTATACCAATTGTATAGGATTGAGTGTTGTAGCATAAACCATTGGCCTAAGAATTAAAATATTTTCTCCACACTTATTGAATGACTAGCTAAACTTAGAATAATGATAAAAATAAGGTTTTAATAAAAAAAAATATTTGAGTTAGCATGTAGATTGATTGACCACATCAAGCTAACCATTAAAATGAAGTAGGAGACACTCTAATAATTAAAATGTTAACTCTTAGACAGTTAGCACAAAATATAGAAGAGTCATCAAATATACCTACATAATAAAAAGAAAATCCAAAAGGATGAAGAAATTTCCATCCATGATAAGAAACCATATTTTCAATCAATATGATGAGAACAAAACATGTGGTTGTAAGATAGAAGAATCTTGTAAATGTTATGCGATACATACAACAACTCATATGTTTCAAAATTTTGTAATTTCATACAAATATCACTTACAATTTAAATACCAACCCACACCTTTTTAATATTATCCAAAAATTGGTTGACATCATATTAGTACCATACTATAAATAACCATACCATCATTCATTTTACAATGCAATCCCAATAATGACATGTTGAGAACCTTTGTAAATTTTTGACATCTTGAGAGTTTTGAAAAAAAAATTGGTCTTTCGACCTTTGGTTGATGTTTATAACCAATGGAACATGTTTTTAATCCTTCTTTTCATTTTCTTCTTACACTTGATGATAAACAACATTCAAGAATAATACAATCACTTGTTTTAAGAAAATAATTCTTCCACCTTAGTGATGGGATGCTTGGACTATCTTCTCGAGGTTTTGGATTAATTCTTGTTCATATTCCTTATTATCAATAGTATCATCATTCACTCATGCATCCTTTCCATCATCCACTATGTAAAATATTCATTGTCTATTCCCTCCACAACTTCTAACAATCATAAGAGACCGAGTATGAGTATCAACCTTAGCCTTCCCTCGTTTTGATTATGCCTTCCTTAGGACTAATATCATGATTTTAAGGATTCATAAAAAAAAAATACTTATTATTTCCAAGTATCCACATTCTCTTAGCATGAAATTCATCCCCCAAATTTGTAAATACACAAGAAATGCTCCAATTTCAATCTTAGGACTGACTTAAGATATTTATGTCTAGAACACACAAAGCGATATTTGATTTAAGAAATAAATTCTACATGTTCTAAACACCATTCTACCACAATGTAGGATTATTAAATATTTTTCTACCTTTACTTTTCTTGGAGGCTTGAGAAATTTCAAAGAAGACTATTTTTTTCCGATCTAGCTATTATGCATATTAGCGCTGAAATCCCTTATTTTTCTTTATAAAAACTAGAAAACAAAGTTTCAACCTATACTATTATACTTTTTGGATACCCATTTGGCTATTTTAAGTGATGGTGAAGGCTCTCATAGAGGTTCTTAAGGAAAATTGTGTGATTCCCAATAGATCAAGCTTCATTAGGTCTCCAAATAAGCTTAAAGAAGATTGTCATTGATTTATTCATTCGTGCATTAGCAAATAGCATGAAAATGGAGGAATAATTTAGAGGGGATTATACAGTCACTATGTTCCAAATTTTAGGTAATTCCATTGGATAAAACGTGAATTATAGGAAAATTTGCATTCAAACCCTAGCTAAGGATTTTACCGGACCAAGAAGTATTAAAATTTATATCTTGAGAATAATTAAGTTTCAAATCCTAAATCCAATTCCTACAAAATTCTATGGTCATTATCCACTTTTTTATCTTTTGACTCTAACTTTGTGATAATGCACATATTATTTCCAACAATAAGCTTTACATTAGAAATATGACTCAAAACTCATTGTCTCTGCGATTATCAACCAAAAACTCATTTACAAGCATCAATTGAGATTGGAGAAATATCAAAACATGAGATAAACCTTAGTTGTAGATGAAACATCCATGGAATCTTTAATAGATCAATTCCCATCCATATTAAAAACTTAATGGCTTAAAACTCTACGATTTCTTCATGTTTCACCAAATTCTTAGAAAATTAATGAAATAGATAAGGGTATTAGGCCAAGGAGAAATAAATGTTTGTAATGTCGGTTAAAGGTCATGCACATGTTCGATTTCCTTATCCAAGTTGATTGCGAGAGCTCCCTTTTGGATAGGAGGAACTACCTGTAAATGCAAAGTAATACCACCAAATAGAGTTAAATGAGAACAAGGAGTGGACTTCCTAGTGGAAACTAGATTCGGGAAGCATGATGCTCCCTAAATAGGTTGTTAATCCACTTTATATAACAATATTAATGCTAGTTAAATCACACATAAAGCAAATATCCTATTGGAATTGAAACAATTTAGGTATCTCATACAAAACAATAAGAAAGGTCATTCAAGAAGATGTTGTTTAAGGTCAAAACGAGAGGGTTGATTGGCTGGTGTTGAGTTGTAGGTCGGGTATAGGTTCTAGTTAAGGTCCGTAAGGATTAGAGGTTGTTTTGGGCTATTAGGAAGTGGGTATTAGATCTCTTGTCACTCTATATTGATGACATAATAACCAATGTCGATCGACCGATCGATCGATGCGATTAGGTAGAGTGACCGATGTCAATTGGCTAACCGGCGTCGGTAGGGGAAATTATCATAAAGTTTCTAGAATTGGTTTTCCAGACTCCATGTGATTGTACGAGGTTGGAAATGGTGAGGGTGAGGTCATAAAATGGTTCTAAAGACTCAAAGATGATCAGGAGAGGGTGAAAATGGGTGGAAATTTTGGGTATGATCAGGTGATGGGTTGATGGAAGGGAGGAAGTATATGGGTGTGGAGAGAAATAAACTATAGAGATGAATAAATAAATATATACAAAGAAACTAGAGATTTAATGAAGATATGTTGAATACTTACTGGAAAATAGATTAGAGGATGTAGGTGATGAAGATCGTAACAATAGAGATCTAGATAGAAGAGTCGGTGTATTCATGTCACGAAGTTTAGAGACCTTTATGCCTCTCTATTGTGAATCTGTGATCATGAAGAGGATGATGAATGGTGACCAATGTTGGTAGTGCTCCCGTGTGTCTTCTTTTTCCTAAGTGCTAAAGAAATTTGAGTGCTCCAAGTCTCTGGAAGAAATGAGATCCTAAATCAATTGACCAACCTGGGAAAAGGCTTTTAGAAACGTATTTAACCTAACTGGAAATGGTTAGGTGACCAACGTTGGTTGAGATATAATCATCTTCGGTTAAGGCGGGAATATTTAGGTTGGCCAACAATAGCCAGATTATTACTATTTTTGGCATGATTTCCAACCTACTTCCAAGTCTTGAGTGATAGATCATAGCAAGATAAGTAGGATTCCTTTTAGGTTTGTTAATAGGAATTAAGTCTAGGTTTAGACTAAATCCTAGTTAGTTAGGATAGGTTTAGACTCAGTCTTAGGTCATTAATGAGGTTTGAGTAGGTCATTGAGTGAGGTGGCTAGGTGAGGTGGTTGAGTGAGGATATTAATTAATTTGATAGGTAGGATATGGTTAATTTAATTAACGGGGTTTAAAGGAGAGTATGAAACAATTTTAGTGTCTACATTTTGCCCCTTTTTGTTACATATCTTGTATTTTTAAGCGATGTTGAAATAATAGGAAATTGGTGTTGCAAGTGTGAATGGAGGTTAGATTTCCCCAAGTAGAGTTGAAAGTTAGATTTCCCCAATTTTGGGTGGAGGTGATCATCCTCAAACTAGGAACCGATGAGGTGTTGGACGAGTCGGTGAGTGCTTTGATAAATATGTAAGTGATGAAAGTGAAGGTGTGTGGGTTATAATGGTATGGAGTGCGTTAGGTAATGGGTAATGGTCAAATCGGGTAATAGGTAATGGTAATCAAATGCACATAAACGTATAGACTGGCGATACGGTACCAAGTAGAAGAGTGTGAAAACTCTACATTGTCCAAGGTCGATAGGTTTATCCAAATGAGGGTAAAGTGATTCAAGTATCCAGTGTACAAGATATAGTCCGAAACATAACTTAGGTTAGGTGCAAGACCGTTTAGGTATGATCTAGTACACCAAAGGTTTGACCAAGATCAACAAAACGACAATAAGCAAGGTAAGGTCACTAGGCTAAACCACACGGGTAACAACATCATAAGGTATAACGATTATATGAGTTCAAAGGTCACAAAATGTAGTTTCGGTCAGGGTATGTAGGTCATGGCATGGGTAAGGCCAAGGTATAGGTAAATAATAAGTCCCTAAACATGATTAAGGAAATGTATAGGTAATTTAGGCTTGTGGGTAAGGTGGAATAAGTGTTCGTAAGGCCAAAACGTATTCGGCAATAATGAGATGAGGTCAAAATGGGGAAAATGTAGGTGAAATGGTACTGGCAAGTGAATGATGTTGGTTATAAGGTAACCTCGCGTCGGTTTGGTATGACCGACATTGGTCATGTCGATTTAGGGTTAAAAATAAAAATATATGTTTTATAGATTCATTTTAACATGTTTTCATTTTGTGAAAATGACAGAGAATTTGTGCCTTTGTGGAAAGTGACATTGTGAAGTGTCGAGTTGAGTTATCCAGTTAATAGTGGGTAAGTGGGTATCGACAAGAGGGTCCACGAGATCGAGCAAAGTGATTTGATTGGCTAAGATATTCAAGGTAGATTTTGACATGGCGAGGCGGGGAGAGGGTTCGGTGGACCACCTGGAAAAGCAAATGCCAGATGTGCCACCAAGGAGACGACACCAAGATGAGGTAGGAGGCATTCTTCTTACTTGTTATTTGATTAAATTATGCTTTAAAATTAAGAAACTTGGGTGGGAATGTGGATTTTGAAATGGGGATGAAAATGGGTGAAATTAAGGTGGGAAATGGAAAAATTAGGTTAACTAAGGTGATAATTAAATGTAAGGTGAATTTGGGTGGGATGAGGTAGTTTGTAGGTGAGTTTTAAGTGATTTTTATATAAAATGGGATTTAGGGGATAGGTTTTCAGCTTTTTTTTGTATGATAGAGACTGACATTGGTCTAGGTTTGGTCAACGTCAGTTGGATTTGGCCGGCATCAGTCAGGGCTTAAGTGACCAACACCGGTTAAATGGAATCAATGATGGTCAAGGAAAACCGGTGATGGTCAAGGCAATCGATGTCGGTTATGGTAAAGTAAGAATAGGGGTAAGAAGGGCTAGGTATGAAAGGAAAATAGGTAAAGAAGGGGCAAGTAAAGAGTGTATGTTGAGGGATAAGAGAATGGGTAATAATGATAGGGGTTTGTAGGTATTTAGGTGAATTAGGTAAAGAGGGTAAGCACAATTGATGTCATTGGGTAGGGTTTAGGATTAATAGGTAATTGAGAGTAGTCGAGTCTTAACAATATTGTGGTTTGTTGGATGTAGGCTAGGGACTAGTTGAGGATGCGAGTCGAGGTACTACCTTTGTTGGTACAGATGCAATCTAGTATGACTGCAGAGGAGTTGGAGCATATGAATGATGTCAGATTGATTAGGATCCGATGTTATAGGTGCATAGCCTATAACCCAGCGTGATGGTCGCTCTCATCGATAGATGGGATTTAGAAACCAACACGTTTCATTTATCAATGGGTGAGATGAATGTCACCCTAGAGGACATGTACATAATCCCTTAGCTACCAATTTTTAGGGATCCAATTTATTCTATTTTGTCAGAGGCATCAGTGGAGCCAATAATGGCTATGTTTGGGGAGGCGATGGCCAAGCCGAGGTATCATAACAAGCAAGCCTTAGTTATGGGAAATGTATTCATCACATCCTCAAAAGACAAGGATGGTTGTATTGATGTTGGAGGTATTATGTTGCTTCATTTTACAAGATGCTGAGGGTGGTAGATTCCCATGAGCACTGATGGGAGTGCTCCAAGATATGATGGAGGAGAAAATCTACTTTTCCTGGGCACCGACATTCCTAGTGCGAGATATAGAGGAGTTATGATCCTATGGGAGATTGCAGTGGTTTAGTTTATGTAGCACCTTTTACTACACTACTGGGCATAAAAACATATCATGTTTGTGTACCTAGGTGGTTTGTTGCGACATGATTGGTTTAGGGGTTGATTACTCAGAGTTGGATATAGATGGTGGGTATCAGTTGGTAGGTAGCATAGGGTGGTTAGGGCCACACATGATGTTTTATATTATAGGCCGTTGTTGGAGGGAATTTTAGGGATCAATATTATGTAGAGGCCTTACATTGGCATCCCTCGTATAGGGGTATGATGGAGGAGTTAGACAATCTTTAGATGCTAAAGTGGATACAAGGGCGGCATGTTGGCGAACATGAGATGATACTTTTAGATAGGCTTAGATTACACTTGGGCTTCCACAGAACATGCCTCCACCTTTCCCACAGTACCAGAGAGATGACGTGGAGAGACTCATGTCTCCACCATATTCAAGTGTCTTTGATAAGGCGGGAGGAGTAAGCGAGTGGATATGCAGATTGATGATGCTAGAGTCATCGATGGTTATAGGCAGTGGTGGGTGGCACAACGATGGGTGGCACCACCGAGACTAGGAGGCCCGATCTTGCGACCGTGTGATAATATAGAGAGATGCCTTACGAGGCGGTGGTCACTTTTTAGACACATCTCACGAGATATGCGGGGTCAATTGACATCATCTCATGCACAGGTGGTCACTTTACGGGCCCAAGTGATATCCTTACATGCTCAACTAGCTTTGGTATAGGCACCCGCACAAGTAGCCAACTTACGGGCACATGTGGTAGGTTTATAGGGCCATCTAGCCACTACAAAGGAATAGTTTGTGGCCTTACGGGGCGGGGCGATGTTACTAGTTCACATAGGCCAAGACCAATAAAGGGCAGTGGAGATTAAACCAAGACCCATGGAGGGTGGAGAGATGTTGGTAGGGTGACAGACAGGTTGGGGGGAGGAGATAGGTGAGGCTGTCCTGGAGGATATGAGGTAAGGTGATGATTATTCACTTGGTATGATTATTGTTGTTGAGGTTTTGATATATATATTTGCCTACGTGCTTTGAAGATAGTGATGAGATACTTGTATTTATTTACATCTGTGCATATGTTTATTGATACACAAACTCTCCCATTTATATATATGATAATATTTATTGTATGGATGATGTACCTATGTTTTTAATTTCCATTGTTATTGTGTATTGATGGAAACTAGGTGAATTAGGCATGATTGAGTCGAGGTCATGTAGGCATGGTTGATTTTAGGTGATTTAGGCATGATTGAGTTGAGGTCATGTAGGCATGATGGAGTCTAGGTGAGTTAGGCATGATTGATTCTAGGTCATTTAGGCATGATTGAGTTAGGTTAGTTAGGCATGATTGAGTCTAGGTCATTTAGGCATGATTAAGTTAAGTCGAGTTAGGAAATGTGGGGTTTCGAGTTGGTTAGGCATGATTGAGTTAGGTCGGAAGGCATGGTGAATTTTTAGATCAGTTAGACATGATTTGGTCATGTTGTTGGGTTTGATTTAATTTTCATGTTATTAGTAGTATGGAAAATAAATGATGATGTATATTTCTATTATGGTTTAAACTTCCAAATATTTGATATCATGGAATGGTGAACTAATTGATGTATGATGTGATGAAATGGTAGGTATGTATGTTTGTATTAATTTCCAAGTGTTGTAGAAAATGGAAACTAACTAAGGTATAATGTGAATAGGAAAATGGGGAAAATAGGTTAGGGTAAAGAGTGGTCGAGTTAACCTCCAAGGGTCCCATGCCATCTGAGTGCTTCCTACATAGCCACGATGAAAAGGGGGCTCATGCTTTGATGTAGTTATCCCATAAGCTAGGGAAGAATATAATGAGGATAGGTGAATGTGTTGGTATGTTTTAGGCATGCTTTGAGTCTATTTCATTTAGGCATGGTTGAGTTTAGGTAATTTTAGGCATGGTTGAGTTTAGGTGATTTTAGGAATGGTGAGTTTAGGTCGATTAGGCATGATGATGTTTAGGTCAATTAAGCATGATGATGTTAGTGAAAGAAGGATCTTTAAGATGTAGGTGTCAATAGTCTATTCTGTATAGGAGAATCAACAAATCATGAAGAATGTGAAGGGTAAGAGGTGACAAAAATATCCATCTAATTGGTAATAACCAAAACAATTCTACCCTAGCAAATGTGGTCTTATGAACGTAAGACCCTAAAGGCATTTCCTGATTGACTATTCGAAGGGTGACGAAAGTCACATGATCACGAAATGTTGCATTTCCAGCCACGTCCCTTGATCGGGCGAAAATTAGGGTGAAAAAGGTGATGAGGTGAAAGCATGTTAGTTTTAGCATAACCTAGTGTGAAACAACATGCCTATTTGGAAAGAAACCGAAGATCAAAATAGGCAATTCCATGATGAAAAAGTTATCTTTTTCCTTTTTGATTTGTTTTGTTTTTGTTTTAATAGACTAATCGATATGGGAAGTCTATGTGGAATGAGTATATTTTCTCCTTGAGATATTCGTGAATTTGATCGATGTGGGAAGCTTCAATATTTGATTTTATTATTTTACAAGAATAGTTTTCTTATTATGATAGACTATGTATAATGGATAGCTTGTTATAGCTATCCTTTAAGGGGAGTAGTCTATTTATAGCAATGAGATAGAGAGCATAGATTTCCTTTATGAGGGATTCATATTTTTACTAGAATTTTTCCTCAAGGAGTTGAATCCCATTTTTATTTTGAAATTGGTTTGATTTTGGGATTTTAAGTCATGGACAATACTATAGAGAAAGATAAGCTCTTGTTTCGAAGACAAAACTATAGCACAGAGAGGTTAACTATGAAAGATAGGTTTTAAGTGATGAATGCGACCATGGGATTCCATCTTGAAAAAGATGAAAATTATCCATGAGAATCATTCCATGAGTAGAGCCGTGATACTCATATTGAAGACAAGGTTGAAAGGTAATGGGTAATCACATGATCCTAGTTTAGTCGTTGATCCTTAAAATAGGTAAAATGGAAGGTGAATGGTGCTTAAGGGACATGTATTTAATTGACAGAAGGTGATATAGGACTTAATTCAAAAATAGAATGGTTTAATATGCAAGGCATTAAGGGGATTAGGTTTGGGTTTACCCTCGAGTGAAGAAAAATGATAAGCACCTGATCCATAGGTATGAGTAACGATATAGGGTCCAAGCCAATTTGGAGAAAAATTTCCCCATTTACTTTGTTCCTCATTTGTTACATGTTGATTTTCATTCAAGATGAGATTTCTGACCTAGAAGGTTTTGGCAGAAGGAAAGGTAGGATGTAAAAAGTTTGGTTTTGGTGAAAAAATCCAATAAAAGAAGGGGAAGTGACAAGTCCCCCATGGGTATAGGGAAGAATGAGATGGTGATAGGTTAGGTTGGGTAAGTTTTGGCATGGGTGAATAAATTTGGGTAAGGTAGATGGGGCAAGGTTGAGAACAATTGAGAAAGGTGTGGTAAGGTAAATGAAGAAGGGAAGGTTTTGAAAGAAGGGGTGATAGAAGAAAAGGGAGTGTCGAGTCCCCCATAGGATAAGGAAGAATAAGGTGATGATAGATATCATTATGCAAGATTGGGAAAGGTTGAGTGTGATGAGGTAGGTGGTGGGTATATTAGGTAAGGTAGATTGGGATAAATTGGGTAAGGTTGATTGGGAAATGTTATGCAAGGTTTAGGCCAGGTTTAGACAAGGTGGTGGGTAGAATAGGTAAGGTAGATGACGAAGGTATAGTTTGGATGAGCGGTGCATGTACGATGGAAAAGTGACATGCAAGGATGATAATCAACAAGTGACCTTCCCCATACCCGACCTCCCGAGGTCATGCCAAGATAGCTGGTGGTTTGAAATGTGGGTGACTTAGATGAAGTCACAGCCAGGATTATGGTCAGTTTTCTATGATAGAAAAGCACAAGCGAGGATGAGAATTAGCAAGAAACTTTCTTATGGTTAACCATGGGAGGATCAGTGACTAAGATCTGGTAGTGTGATCTCCTGGTAGCTAAAATGAAAAAGGGGAGATTTAGAGGCTATGAGCGGGTAGCATAAATTCCCTAGTGATTTATCCTCCTAACTAGAATTTAAGTGTTTAATCTAGTTATGAAGTCTCCAAATTAACTTAAACTGAAAATAACAATTTATACTACTATTGAAAGGGAAACTAATCTAAACAAAATATATGATTGAAACATTATAATTACAAGCAACAATTAAACTACTTTATACTAAAACTAAACAAGCGAGATAACCCGGTGTGGTTATTCACCTGTGCAGATGTGTGAATCTAAATAAAAGACAGCTAATTAACTTAATTGAAAACCTTCAATCCTACCTCAGAAGTGAGGAACAAATCATAGTTTCTCAGAAACTATCATTCCCCACAGCTTCCCTGGCAATATTGAAAGCGAGCTTAACTGAAATAAAATGATTCAATACTATATTTGATAATAACTTTGACAATTTAAACCTGGAGTTTATTGAAAAGAGGAAAATCCAGTTTTGTTGTAGCTTGTCCCCTTAGAGTGATCTCTTCATTCTTGCATGTTCACGTGAATCCAGAAAGAGTAGGAGTATGGTAGCATCAGCAAGAGAAGGCACTGGGACGGTAGTCACTTTGAAGTAAAAATGGCACGAAGCACAAGTAGGAGAGGGATAGCGCAAGTGAACTAGCTTGGCCTATGCAATTCCTAGTAGGGTCGTTGCAGCAATGATGAAATAAAAATGATAAACAGCAGGTACTCAAACAATGAATAATAGCAGCTTCAGAGAAATACAACGAAGTACAAGTAGGAGAGGGATGGCACAAGAGAAAATCTTGGCCTATACGATTCCTAGCAGGATCGTTGTCGGTGTACAATGAGGCATAACTAAATATTCAAAATTCTAATCCATGCTAAAGATAAAATGATTCATAAAATAAATCTAGGACTGAGTATTGAAGACTGAAGCTCAAGAATGAAGACTCCAGACCAAAGAACCAAGACCATTTACTTGTAAACAAGCTACATATTTATAGCATTTGCAATGACTAGAAGGCAAGTTCAAATTGAACTCTCCCACCATTAAACAAAGATAAATCAATGTTCAGTGCCTAAAACATAAATGCAAGCTTTAGTGGTTGAGAAATGCGGGTGAAAATTGAATTTTCACGCTTGACGCGATCGTCGGAACATTCTGGAAAGCGCATACAGGGACCACCGCCACCTGCCGGTAGGCTGATTCTGCAGACCACAGACACCCTCGGCCTAGGTGGCGGTTCAGGACCCCCTCCCTGGCTGGTGGCGATTCTGGGACCGCCGCCCTAGCTTGGGTGACGGTTCTGGACCTCCTCCTGCCACCACTAGCAAGGAGGCGATCTTGTAAATAACAACAAAACAACAAGGAAAAAGAGAGAAAAGGCTAGGACAAAACATGTAGAGGCTAGACAAGGATTTTTGGGATGCAAATGTATACTCAACAAGCTTTTTGGATTTTGAACACCTTGCGAAGAGATCTTAATCATCATTGGGGCATGTGTAACATCTTTCCAGTGGTGCAGTACATACAATTTTGGGTACATACATATTTCCCCCTCGGAGAAGCATTTTAGCCATGAAGAGGCATAAAACGTTGGGTCCGAGTATGGCGGTCCCAAAATGGGGAGTTAGAGGCCATACCTGACATGCCCGTGTGTCGAAATGTCACCAACTTTCACATGCTTTTCAGAATGTATGCAATGGATGACAAGTGATAACAAATGTTAAGTAGAATGTTTTTACTTTATTTGCTTTTGCAATGCTGATATGTGATGACGAACATGTTGTAGTTTTGAACTTTTGGCCTCTTTAGACAATGTCTGTGATTTCTTCTCATGTTGGTAAAACGTGATGAATGTATAGCGATAAAGAGATGAACTTTCCCCAATCCCAAATCCACACAACTACTAAGATGCGAGGGCTCAACACCAAGAATTGGGAAGGGCACAAGTTGTATGAATTTGATTTGAGTGGAATGATGAGAGACAGACAAAACAAAAACAAGAACCAAATTTGGACCTACACACCCACCCTACTCAGAACTACTACCAAGCTTAGAAGGCCACTTACTTTTCATTTTATCTAGACTTAGATTCATAAATGGCAACCTAGTTGACAAAATCTGGTTTTAAGGATTTGATCTCTTTGGAATTTGGATGTTTGGATATTTGCCTTTTTTAACAGAATTTGACTTGTGTTTTTAGCATACCAAGATTTGTTAGTTTGTGTGATCTGGACCCCCACACCTTACCTCACACCACTAGTAAGAAGCATGGTTTGTCACCAAAGGCAAGATACGGTGAGTAAGGGCACTTCTTTCCTTTCCCAACCTCACATCACCAGTAAGAGATGTGGGCTTATCACCGAAGGTTGATGGGGCAAAGAAGTGTGTAAAATAAAATATTTTGTTTGCTTGGTGCTTTTGATTGCATTTGATTTTGACATTTTTGATCTATGACTTTGGGATATCCTTTCATTCCAAGAGATTTTAAGAAGGATAGATGTGACACCAAGAAGCTTCTAGAATAGACCGTAGGCAAGGACAACTTTACCTAGTAGAAAGAAAGAGCAAAGCCAAGTATGCAGGTCTTGGTATGGTTTCCATCAATGTTTGTCTATCAAACTTGATGAGAAGATTTGAAAATACTTGATGATGTTTGAAGAGATGTGATTTGAATATTTTTGCCAATATCTTCAGAAATTTGTAACAGTTACTTAAGAGTAAGTTCTGGACTACAATATTTATGAAACAGTGAACAAAATGAACCAACTAAATTACTAATGTAATGCAACCTGTAACCATATACATATATGAAAATACAGGTGGAACCATATGTCATGATGTCTAAGGTGAAGAAAGTTGATGAATATCGAATTCTTCACCCCTAGAAGTACACAGCGGAGAACCATTATCCTCAAATTTTTCATTTTCTTGACGAGGGTCTACCATTCTAGGTTTGAACTTACAACCCTTGCCCAGAGGTGTATATGTCCCATTATTAAAAACATTTTTCTGAAAGAGGCATTTGCGTACCTCTTTTTCATGTTTTTGAGAGATGACATGTGGGTGAGCATGACTATGCTGCTCGACCTTCTCTCTCATAGTGAGCATTGTGTTAATGATGAGATCTTGCCCCATGGATAGGGAAAACTTAGCTTTAGACATGCATGGGTCGAAGCTAGAATTTAGAATAGGGTAGTGCCTAGAGATGGTTTTGATAGGCATCATTTCAATTTTAAATTTCCCTTCTTCATTTGTTAATTCTATCATGTTTATATCTAGATTTAGGTCATCGAAGGGAAGAGGTGCTATACCGAGAAGACTACCCATTCCCTGTGGTTCGAATGGGAGAAAGATTGGCTCATCATTCTCCAAGAGTTTCATAATTCCTGTTGTGGTTTTAGTGGAGACTGTTTCCATAGAAATTGACTTATCTTTATTTGTCTTTGCCACCTCGTATATTTTTGGGTCAACAAATTCAACCTTTGGAATGTTTGGGGTGACCGGGACTAACTCTTTTGTTAGAGGCGGCTTGTTTAATTGATTCATGGGAAGTTCATGCTCTGTATGGAATCCTTTCTTTTTCTTGAGGTTTTCTAAGTGTATATCAAAGGGTTTAGGATCCCCTTTAGTGATGAAGACCTTTCCTAGGTGTAAAAACCTTACTTCTTGAAATAGCGTAGAAGGAATTGCCTTCATGCGGTGTATCCATGGACGACCGAGAATCATATTATAGTTGGTTTCCCGATCTATAATATAAAATTCAGTGAGGATTGTTTTGGGTCCTAAGGTGACTGGTAGTATTATAGTCCCAATCGAAGTGGCCTTAAGGCTATCATAGCCTCTCAGTGTATTTCGAGTCGTGGAACAATTTGTTTCCCCATATCCTAGTTTTTGAAGGAAAGAGAAGGGGACTATGTTAACTGCTGCCCCATTGTCCACCATTACACATTTAACGTAATTGTTGTAAACCCACACCTGTAAATGCAAGGCCGGATCACCTCTACGTGTAATTTCAGCATCTGTTGGCATTTTGTTTATGTCGAATATAAACTCGGTATCCCTATCTGGCTGCCCCTGGAGGGTGGATATCAAAGTCTACATGGTTCACTTGTGTTTCGGGTGGTGGCGTAATGTTGATTAGATGACCAAGACCTAATTCATTGAGCAACGCAAAGCGATGCGTGGGTGAATTTTTCAGCAAATCTAGGAATGAAATGTGGGAAAAGGTCTTGTTCAAATCTGATATTAAATCATAGGATCCTACCGGTTTAGCATTTGTAGGAACTTCATCTCGTGTGGAGAAAATATCGGGTAGGGGTTGTGAAACATACTCCTTTGTCTGAGTTGTTGCATTAATTTCACACTCAACCTCTAGCTCAACTAATCCCAAGATTTTTGTATTACATTTGAACCTAGGTTAGGAGAAATCTGAGAGTTGTCAGGAGTTGAGGCATCTTGATTGTTATTTATTATTATGATACCTTTGTTTTCCCAATTTGTATCTAACTTTGTTATTGTTATAATGATTTGGGAGAGGATCATTGAAGATCTTGAGAGGTGCATTTTGAGGGAAACGCCCTTCTGCAAAAGTATTTGGTCTTGGAGACACGGATCGCCAAGAACATATCTATAAAAGTTGTTTTTGTTCTTCTCGGCAAGCGTTGCATGAATTTATTGTATTCATGGCAAGTCCTAGTATCATGACCCCTGATTTTGTGGAAACCACAATATAGATTGGGATTATAGTTCCATGGTCGTCAATTTGAATCCTGTTGTGGCCCAAAGTTCTGATTGGGCTGTTGGTTGTTATAGTTGAAATTTCGAGGTTGTGGCCTTTGGCTTTGGTTTTGATATCCATTTGGGCCCCAAGCAAGGCCTTGTGGCTGGATTTTTGTTGTGGAGGATGATTAGAATCCACCATATTGATCGCTGGAGTGAAGTTATTATTGCGTTGATTGTTAGCAGGTGCAGGGTGTTCACAACATTTGGTCCTTTGACTTGATCAGTGACTCCATCTATTGTAACCCCACGGTTTTCATTAAGGATCTTGGGTCCTTGATCGGTATTCCCAGCATTAGGATAGGTCATAGTGTTTTGATTAGGAGTGATTAATTTCCCATTTGTTCCATATGTCTTACAACCACTATCATTGTTGCTTGATCTATTCGAAGAGCGCTCTCAAGTACTTCATCGTAAGTTCTTAGTGGGAACTTTTGGACTTCTTCCTTCACTTCTCTGCTGAGAGAATGAAGGAATAAATCACATAGTTCCATTTGGTCCATATTTGGAGCACTGGCTGAAGAATAGAGAACTGTATGCCACCTCTGGATGAAATGGGCGACAGATTCATTGTGTTCTTGCTTATGTGTAAGAACTCCCTGATTCCTGTTCTTAACAGTTTGTTCATGTCAAATGCCTTAATGAACTCTGATACGAGTTGTTTAAATGAATGGATGGAAGCCTCAGGTATTCTATAATACCAATCGAGAGCAATGCCTTCCAAGGTTTTGGGGAATATTTTAGCAACAACCCCATCCCAAGGGAGTAGTTCGCGTATGGCTGTAGCGTAAGCTTTGATATGCGCATTTGGATCTCCCTCACCTTTGTACTTGGGTAAATTGGGAAGGGGTCTTGGAAGCATGACGCTTCGTATGGCGAAGTCTAAGGGCTCTTTCAGATATTCTGAATAAGTCCCTATCGCATAGGTTTCGACCATTGATGGTGGTTGCTGAGGGAGTGGTGGTGGGATGGGTTGTTGATACGGTGCAGCGTATGCATTGGCAGGGGCATAGGGAAGTCCCTGTGTTTGAGAAAACATGCCGGGAGAGGAGAACATATCTCCTTGTGGTGATTTGGAGTACATGTTTAAGTATGACGGGGTATTGTCTAGGAATGGATTGTTTGATACTAGACCGGGAGGAATGGTGTTAGAGATGATGGGCCTAGTTGGCATTTGTTGTGGATACTGAGGAGGCATGCCTAACGTGCCTACTCCTGTGAGGAGATCTACTTGGCTAGGATAGCGTGGAGGATTGGAACTTCCTACTTGCATGAACTGAGGATTTTGACTTGCTTGAGCAAGTTCTAACCCTCTCACTTTTTCTACTAACGTTGAAATGACTTCATTTGGTGAAGTCACAGTGCTTTGCCTTAGCGGCATTTGTTGTATACCCTGGTGTTGTATGGGCATGTGATATCCTGCTATGAACTGATCGCTATCTTGCCAAGTTTCTCTGAGAGTATTTCCTATATGCAATGGTATAGAGGTATTTTCTTGAAAAGAGACCTCGGGTTGCGTTTGTAAACCTCCTACAGGTGGGTATATACCCTGAGAGCGTTGTTCACTCCTAGGATAACGTATTGACTGTTCATCATCTAAGACCAGGTATGAGTCTGATTGTCTACTAATTTGTGGTCTAAGTAGCATCTGAGGAGATGATCCAGATTCTCCGGTGAACGTCATATTATTCGAGCCTGAAAGCTCTGTTTGTTGTTTTTGAGGGGGTTGATCTAACTCCCCAGTTTGAAAAGATGAATTATATCTAACTCTTGGAGTTTGTGTTGACAACTGATTAGTTGAGTAGTTGTCCCCCCATACTGAGAGTGAGGGTGATGATTGCCTATTTTGCTGGGCGTAGTATGCCTCAAGACCCAAGAGGGGTCTGCCATATGCATCGAATCCCGACATATTCGGGGGGTATATGAATACCCGCAGAATAATGGGAAGGAGCGAAGGTGGATGAGATAAGATGAAACTTCTCAAAGAGAAGGTGAAACAGTTGTTAGTTCATGTTGGGTTCACCAATTTTGTACAATGGAAAAGTGACATGCGAGGATGATAATCAACAAGTGACCTTCCCCATACCCGACCTCCCGAGGTCGTTCCGAGACAACCGGTGGTTTGAAATGTGGGTGACTTAGATGAAGTCACAGCCAGGATTATGGTCAATTTTCTATGATAGAAAAGCTACAAGCGAGGATGAGAATCGACAAGCAACTTTCTTATGGCTAACCATGGGAGGATCAGTGACTAAGATCTGGTAGTGTGATCTCCTGGTAGCTAAAATGACAAAGGGGAGATTTAGAGGCTATGAGCGGGTAGCATAAATTCCCTAGTGATTTATCCTCCTAACTAGAATTTAAGCATTTAATCTAGTTATGAAGTCTCCAAATTAACTTAAACTGAAAATAACAATTTATACTACTATTGAAAGGGAAACTAATCTAAACAAAATATACGATTGAAACATTATAATTACAAGCAACAATTAAACTAATTTATACTAAAACTAAACAAGCGAGATAACCCGGTGTGGTTATTCACCTGTGCAGATGTGTGAATCTAAATAAAAGATAGCTAATTAACTTAATTGAAAACCTTCAATCCTACCTCAGAAGTGAGGAACAAATCATAGTTTCTCAGAAACTATCATTCCCCACAGCTTCCCTGGCAATATTGAAAGCGAGCTTAACTGAAATAAAATGATTCACTACTCTATTTGATAATAACTTTGACAATTTAAACCTGGAGTTTACTGAAAAGAGGCAAATCCAGTTTTGTTGTAGCTTGTCCCCTCAGAGTGATCTCTTCATTCTTGCATGTTCACGTGAATCCAGAAAGAGTAGGAGTATGGCAGCATCAGCAAGAGAAGGCACTGGGACGGTAGTCACTTTGAAGTAAAAATGGCACGAAGCACAAGTAGGAGAGGGATAGCGCAAGTGAACTGGCTTGGCCTATGCAATTCCTAGCAAGTGGTCGTTGCAGCAATGATGAAATAAAAATGATAAACAACGGTACTCAAACAATGAATAATAGCAGCTTCATAGAAATACAACGAAGTACAAGTAGGAGAGGATGGCACAAGAGAACAAAGCTTGGCCTATCGATTCCTAACGAGATCGTTGTCGGTGTACTGATGAGGCATAACTAAATACTCAAAATTCTAATCCATGCTAAAGATAAAATGATTCATAAAATAAATCTAGGACTAGTATTGAAGACTCGAAACTCAAGAATGAAGACTCCAGGACCAAATAACCAAGACCGTTTACTTGTAAACAAGCTACATATTTATAGCATTTGCAATGACTAGAAGGCAAGTTCAAATTGAACTCTCCCACCATTAAACAAAGATAAATCACTGTTCAGCGGCTAAAACATAAATACAAGCTTTAGTGGTTGAGAAATGTGGGTGAAAATTGAATTTTCACACTTGATGCGATCATCGGAACATTCTGGAAAGCGCGTACAGGACCACCGCCTGCGCGCAGGTGACGATTCTGGGACCGCCACCACCCGGCCTAGGTGGTGACTGAGACCGCCTCCCCTGGCTGGGTGACGGTTACAAGACCGCTGCCCTAGCTTGGGTGACGGTTACAGGACCGCCACCCTAGCAAGGAGGTGGTCCTGTAAATAACAACAAAACAACAAGGAAAAAGAGAGAAAAGGCTAGGACAAAACATGTAGAGGCTAGACAAGGATTTTTGGGATGCAAATGTATACTCAACAAGCTTTCTGGATTCCGAACACCTTGCGAAGAGATCTTAATCATCATTGGGGCATGTGTAACATCTTTCCGGTGGTGCAGTACATACAATTTTGGGTACATACGGTGCAAATAGAAGAAGAGGGAATATCAAGTCCCCTATAGGGTAAATTAGGATAAGGTAATGATAGGTAACATTGTGTAATATTGGGTATAGTTTAAGCAAGATTTAAGCGAGATGGAATATTGGGTAAAAGAGTGGTGGATGAGCTAGTTATTTTCTCCTTTCCTTTGTCTTTCTAGGTGCAAGTGGCAATACTAACCATATTAATATGGGATGAGGGAGCAGCTGAGTCATGATATGTGTAGTGATAGGATGAGAAATAGTAGGGTGAGGGCATGTATTGGTGTTATGCAAAGAAGGTAGCACATTGGCATTTAGGAAAGGTTTTGGGTAGCTCTCTTATGCGGAACATGTTGATCTTGAATTTCGAGGGTGGATAAAAAGGTTGTGGAGGTGGAGATGTGGGTCACTAAATAGGTAAAGGATGAGGGTGTGTGGTGATAGGTGAAGGTGGAACAAGGTCCTCATCTAGAAGATCATTGTCATCAAAATTTTCTTCAGGAGGACACAATTGAAGGAGAATGGTTTTAAGAGCCTTACAAATTTCTACATCATGCCTTAGAACATGATGGTAGGTAAAAATTTTAGTATCGTCAAACCCTTTTAGTTTGGGTTTGAGTGGGTCATAAGGTCTAAGGGACAACAATGTGATTACGAAGGTCTCTAAAAGGTTAGCTAGAATGTTGGTGTAAGACCACCAATGGATCACAATGTGAGGTGAGTGTGGGTCTAGATTGAAGTGTGGGTGATTTTTGTGGGAGAGGCACCACGGGAGGTGGAATTGGATGTGAAATGGGTTTGACCACTAGTTTGGTAGGTGGTACTATTTTAGATTTGGGTTGTACCTTCTTGGGTAAAGGTGTAGTAGATGAACTAGCGATAGAAGGTATTGTAGGCTTAACCATTTATTTGGAGGGTAGTGGATTTTTCAATTTTGGTTGCACCTTCTTGGGTAAAGGTGAGGAAGGAGTACATGATGTGGAAGGGAAGGCAGATGGCGGAAGAGGAAAAGTTAGCTAAGGTGATAAAGGAGGCACAGTGAAGGTTGTTGGCAGAGGAAAGGTGGAAGGTATGGGTTGAAGAGAAGGAAATTTCATAGGTACTGATGACGTTATTATAGGTGGTGGGGGTATAGGAAGTAAGAAAGATGCGAGATAACGATGAAGGTGTGTGCTTGCAAGTAAGTTGGTTGTGATAAAAGATCATGATGAAGAGGTGGGCTGTTGTGCTTTTGGTTTTCCTTGGATAGGAGGTTGCTTGGAAAAAGTCGATGGGTGAGGTCCTAGGATGGAGGGAAGTGGTGAAGGTGATAGAGGTGTAGTAGGTAAAACCAGGTTATGCATCCTAGAAAATTGGGTCTTCCTTTTAGGTGGAGGAATAGTTTTTACACAAGTTTGTGAAGATGTGGCTAAGTCTAATTTGATAGGAGGGTGGACTAGGCTTGATGTCAGCATGACACCCAATGTGGTGATGAATCGGATGCGGGGAAGGTGCAGATACGGTGTAGGTTCTTAGGCATAGGAATAGGCTTGGTTGTTGGTAATGATTTGGATGTAGGCAAGGGTGATGAAGAAGAGTTCATTTCAATAGGAATGGTCATGGTTTATTTGGTCATCTAAAATACCTCTGGATAAATCGTGGAGGTATCAGTAGGTGATATTTTCATTTGGGTTGAAAAGGGTTCTTGGAGACATCCCCAAAGCATGGAATTATCAAATTAATCCAAGCGATTGTCCAGAGTGAAAATGACACTTTGTTGTAAGAGGATATGACATTGATTTAGTAGTAATCTATGTAAAATTTATCTTTGAGACAGAACCTGTTAGCTTCGAACTCTATAGGTAAGAGAGCCAAGAGCAAATCAACTAGATCCTAGAAGGATAATGGGGAATTTTTGCCAATAGGCATTTCCTTTTTAAAATATATTCTATTGGTAGGGAGATGACATGTGGGATGAGGTAGATTCTTATTTTGGTGGAGAGGGAGGTGAGCATGACTCTGGGTGGGTATGAAAGTTAACACCACATGTTGTTTGTTAGGTTGTGGGGGAGTGATGCAATGGCATCGGAAGATATTATGGTCTCTTCCGTGGGTGAAAGGGGATATGAATGGGACTCCTTTGTGGGTGAAGGATTAGATGAAATAGGCTCCTCCGTGGGTAAAGGATCTCATGCTAGAATCTCTTTGATGGAGGGGATAGTTGAAAATTTAGGAAGGGTTGGTATGGTGTCAAACATAGCATGGACCTCACAGAAATTATTATCATTAGTTGAAGGTTTGCCAGTTTGATTAGATGATGGGGTATGGTTAGGGAACTACTTCTCTAAGATATACAAGTTTTGATTAGCAGGTGTGTTTGGGTTGTCCAAGAAAATATCCCTATTGTCTAACATTTCTGGATGATGTTCTTGAAGGTGATACAATTACCATCGCTATGGCCTTGTTGATGGCGGATCGCAGCACCCCTGAATGTCTCTGCAACACGATGGGTTGAGACTCTCAGTACGATTGCATAACATGGAGCTTTTCCCAAGTGTGGGACCTTGCGAAATGGAAAATCTCTCCAGATGAAGGCCGGTTCCTATTCCTCTGTTCAGATGCACACGTAGAAAATGCAGAGGGTTTACTAAAAACCTAATCTAACTTGCCAAGGAGACAGGGTAAGAAGATGCATAAAATAAAACCTAAACTAACAGAGGTGATGCACCGAGGAATGAAGAACATCTGTCTTGCCAATAAACACAGACCATTAAAATGCAATGCAAGATCATGCACGGATAAACATATTCGCAGTGAAAGATCAGGAGGATGCAAAATGAAACACATAGAGGGTTGAGAAAACATCCACAGTCATGCATTTATTTGCTCCGAAGGTTGATACAGCACACTGCAAAATGCCAAGAGGCAAGGTTGCATTACAGTTTCAAATGGGAGGTTTTAACTCCACAAGTTCACCTGCCAAAGAGAAGAAGGGAGGGGCAAAACAAGAATGTCCAACCTTTAGAAAGAAGCCCCTCCTTACAATTTATAGGAAGAATGAGAGAGGAAAGAGAGAGGAATTCGAAATCTGCCCCAACCACCTCCAGAATGCACTTAACTATCTCATTATGGTGGTAGGTGAGAACCCCAGCGAACCCAAAAGTGGCGAACTGTATTTTGCATTTTTAAGAATTTGTTCTCACCCAATTAAAGATATCCAATCGTAGTTGGACAGAGGACCTCGTAAGCTTTCCAAAAAGTCCAACCTTGCATGAATCCGAGATCCGCCATCAACAGGCCTTTAACGTGATGATAGTTTCAATATTCCTATTCTTTGTACCATATAGGCATAGGACGAGAAGGGTCAAAACTAGTATGTGGTTTGACGAGTGGTATAAAAATTGTTCGCTTTACAAATTTTATCTAATATTGAAGAACAAGGTTCCTCGATTGGAGTTTACTTTCGTTGCTCTCACTGAATGGAAAGTTTGAATTGGAGAAAGTTTGGAAGAAGGTTTCGATTGATTGGATGGCTGATATGGGTCAGCTTTTAAAAATACCGCATTGGAAGATCCTTTGGCTTTGGAATAGTTATTTTGTGATTTGGAAGAGGAAGATGCCTCATTTGACTTGAATGCAGCGTTTTTGTTACACAATTGAATTTTCTTCTCTTATATGGCATGGATTTCAAGTTTTCTAGCCATGGTGAATGCTTCATCAAAGGTACAGAAGGTTTAGACTTGGAGATTTGGTGAGATGTGCCTAACACAAGCCCTATTGAACAACTCTATAATATTGGTTTGAGGTAGCTAGAATGTAAGTTAGTTGATGAGGCTCTGCCAACGAGCAAAAAAATTTGTGATAGACTTATCGTCGTATTGTCATGTTGAGTATAATTTAGTCATGGTGACCTTCTTGATGATATTGATCAAAAAATGGTCTAGGAAGGCTTGAGCCACTTGGTTAAATGAATAAATGGAATGTTGAGGTAAACCACTATACCAATCCAACACAGTCTTGTTAAGGACATTGGGAATGTCGAAAGAGTAGAGTGTCATCATGAGTGATTAAATAACACCCATGTTTGAAAGACCGCAAGTGTTGTTGTGGGTCCTCTTTGTTGTTGAACCAGTTGAATTTGGGAATTTCCCAATGTGTAGGGTATGGATGAATGGGAATAGATGGATGAATGGGCTCATTGTAGATTTCATCGTATGTTAAAGAGTTGTGAGAGCCAGAAACTGATGCTTCTAATGTTTGCATCTTTTCCATCATCATTTTAATAAGGTCGTTGGTAGGTTGTGATGATTGGGCACCCCCTATAGTATAAGGGGGTTGATGATGAATGTATGATGTGGATGGAATTCCAGTATATGGTGGTTCTGAGTATGAGAACTGCGAGGGGGGAATAGATGCAGGTGGTAAATATCCCCAATATGCAATAGACACGATAGGTGGTTGTTGGTGATATATGTAAGTGGGGTGGATGTAGCGATCCTTATAGTGATTGGAGGTAAAGACTGCAGGATGGAGAGAACAATGTTTTGGAATGGGGTATAGGTTGCCAACACCATGGGTGGTTGCGATGTAATATGTATATACGAGATGGTAGGTGTAGACATGGCTATGCTCAAGGTAGCTGATGAAGGAATGGTTGACACCATGTGAGAAATTGACATCAAAAGTGTGACCAATGTTATAGGTGCCGCAAATATTGATGATGTGGGGTCAAGTTGGGATATTACGGGTGGTAAGGTGGATGAAGGTAATGTTGAGCTAGTGGTAGATGATGCAGAAGTGGGGGTGAGGGCAGCAAGAATAGACATAGGCATGTCATATACCAATTTTCCGATGAATCATGAGTGGAGGAATGGGCGAGATAATGTTGTAAGGTAGCGGGGTTGTGGTCAAGGAGTCTTGTGAACTCCTCATCATTGGTACTAATGATAATGGGTTGAGTAGGATCCATAGGTGACAGAATGGAAGGAGGAAATGGGATAAGTTAGAGTGGTTGAAGGCTTACATGGATTACAAAAGCGTTGGCTTGACTATGAGTCAAAACCATGTGAGTTGATGTAGGATTAGCATTTTTCTCTATAAATGACATATAAAAATAGAATAAATGGATCAAAAATAGTTCCAAGAGGTAAAAACAGTCATTGTTTTAATTAAAAATTAAAACATAGGAATCGACAGTGGTGGGTTAACTGATGATGGTGATAGGGTGACCGATGTTGGTTATGTTAACTAATATTGGTTCTTGAAGGAAATCAAAAATTTTGCAAATGGGGTAATAAATGATGAAAATGAGACAAAATTGGATCGATAAAGTGATTTTAAAGATCCAGGGGTATGATGATACTTCTGAGGAACCTTAAAAGAAAATAAAATGTGGTGAGTTTTGTTTTTGGTGAAATGACCAAAAAGTAGGTAACCGAAAAGGTCGGAGTAAATCGGTGATGGTTAGAGTAAACTGATGCCAGCCACTTTGGACCAACGTCGGCTAGTGTGAAATTTGAAAAGATGGAGAAAGTTGATTTTTGTGACTTAGATCAGATAAACTATCAACCCAGAAATTTGAGTATGATAGTGATGGACCCTAACACACCCAAAAATTTGGAATACACCAACTATAATTTTGGGGTGTGAAAGGAAGAAGAGAATGGAGAATGCATCCTCACAACTCAAAACACAAATCAAGAAAAAGTTAATAAACATGAAATCCTATGGGTGAATTTTATGTTTTAGCTTATGTTATTTAAGACTAACTCGTGAACAGAACAAAGTTTTTGGTTTGATAGAAGGTATCCTATGAAAATCCAAGATCTAAGGGTGGTTTTAGGTAATTTTTAGTGGGGAGGTCCTTTCTCTGAGATAATTACTGGAAAGAGAAACTAGTTGTGTGCCCACTGTCAATCCTCTGATCGTGTGATCATTGACAACTTCTTCTAGGTAAGGTGTTGTTTAAGAAATGTGTAATTTATTTTTTTGTGGTTTGGAAAAGAGAGAAGAGAATGTGCACTATGATTCAATTATGTCAACCATCAATGGGCATGACTTCCAGGTATAGGTTTCCCTCAATTTTAATGTGAGCTAAAAATGCAAACATAGAAGTATGAAATGCAAGTATTTTAAAACCCAAATTGAAAATGTGATATTCGATGTAAACAAAGAGTGAATAGGAAAGAATATGACTTTCACTAATGCAAATGCAAGAAAAGAAAGAAAGATTCTTTTTAGTCCCGAAATACAAATGTCACTGAGACAAGTAGAAGAGAGAGAATATTCCCAGGGAGAGAATTTAATGTTAAATTCCTTTTGAAAAGAAACAAACATACAATGGTTCCCTAAGAATGAATAAATGCAAGGAACCCCGATGGGTCCCACCGGCATGCCAAAATGTTTCACCAGATTCTTAGCAAATTAATGAAATAGATAAGGGTAGTAGGCCAAGGAGGAATACATGTTTGTAATGTCGGTTGAAGGTTGTGCGTGCATTCTGATTTCCTAATCCAAGTTGATTGTGAGAGATCCCTTTTGGCTAGGAGGAACTACCTATAAATGTAAAACAATACCAAAAATAAAGGAAAACAAAACAATGAGTGGATTGTCTAGCGGAAGCTAGATCTAGGAAGTGTGATGCTCCAAGAACAGGATGTCAATCCACTTTCATATAACAATATTAATGCTATTAAAATCACACATGAATCAAAGATCCTATTGGAATTTAAACGATTTAGGTATCTTGTACAAAACAATAATAAAGTTCATTTAAGAGGTTGTTTAAGGTCAAAACGAGAGGGCTTATTGATTGGTGTTGAGTTACGAGGTCTAATACGAGGATCTGGGTAAGGTCTGGTAAGGATTAGAGGTGTTTTTGGGCTATTAGGAAGTGTGTATTAGCTCGCCAGTCTAAGCTATATTGATAGACATAGTAACCGATGTCAACTAACTAACCGATGTTGGTTAGGCAGAGTGACCGATGTCGGTTGGCTAACCGACATCGATAGGAAAAATTATCATAACGCTTTCTAGAATTGGTTTTCCAGACTCCTATGATTGCATAGAGGTTGGAAATGGTGAGGGTGAGGTTGTAAAATGGTTATGAAGACTCAGAGATGATCAGGAGAGGGTGAAAATGGGTGGAAAGTCTGGGTATGATCAGGTGATGGGTTGATGGAAGGGAGGAAGTATATGGGTGTGGAGAGAAATAAACTACAGAGATGAATAAATAAATCTATACAAAGAAACTAGAGATTCAATGAAGATATGTTGATTACTTACAAGAAAATAGATTGTAGGATGTATACAATGAAGATGGTAACAATAGAGATCCAGAGAGAAGAGCCATTGTATTCATGTCGGGCGGGGCGATTCGAAATTTTTGTATTCATGTTGTGAATCTATGATCATGAAGAGGATGATGAATGGTGATCATTTTTTGTAGTTTTCTGTGTATCTTCTTTTGTTTGAGTCCTAAATAAATTTGAGTGCTCCAAGCCTCTGGAAGAAATGAGATCTTGAATCGATTGACAAACCTGGGAAAAGGAGTTTGGAAACGTATTTAACCTGACTGGAAATGGTTAGGTGACCAGCATTGGTTGATATATAACTGGTGTCGATCAAGGCGGGAATATCAAGGTTGGCCAAAAATAGCTAGGCTATTGTTATTTTTGGTGTGATCTCTAACTTTCTCCCAGAGTCTTGAGTGATAGATCATAGAAAGATAAGTAGGATTCCTTTTAGGTTTGTTAATAGGAGTTAGTTCTAGGTTTAGACTAAGTCCTAGTTAGTTAGGATAGGTTTAGACTCGTTATTAGGTCATTAATGAGGTTTGAGTAGGTCATTGAGTGAGGTGGCTAGATGACATGGCTAGGTGAGGTGGTTGAGTGAGGATATTAATTAATTTAACTAAGATAATTAAGATAATTAATTTTATTAACATGTGCACTATGGGATATGAATAGGTAGGATATGGTTAATGTTGGTGGTAAATCACAAAGCACCCCTAAGTGTCTACAAACTCGATGGGTTGAGACTCTCAGTGCGATTGCATAACATGGAGCTTTTCCAAAGTGTGGGACCTTGTGAATCGGGAAAGCTCTCTGGATGAAGGCCGGTTCCTATTCCTCTGTTCAGATGCACACATAAAAATGCAGAGGATTTACTCAAAAACCTAATCTAACTTTCCAAGGAGACATGGTAAGAATATGTATAAAATAAAACCTAAACTACAAAGGTGATGCACCGAGGAATGAAGAACACCTGTCTTGCCGATAAACACAAACCATAAAAATGTAATGCAAGATCATGCATAGATAACTAGATTTGCAGTGAAAGATCAAGAGGATGCAAATGAACATAGAGAGGGTTGAGAATCATCCACAGACATGCATTATTTGCTCCAAAGATTGACACAATACACTATAAAGTGCCAAGAGGCAAAGTTGCATTACATTTTTAGATGGGAGGTTTGAAATCCACAAGTTCACATGTCAAAGAGAAGAAGGGAGGGCAAAACAAGAATTTTCAACCTTTAGAAAGAAGCCCCTCCTTAAAATTTATAGGAAGAATGAGAGAGGGAAGAGAGAGGAAATCCAAATCTACCCCAACCACCACTAGATTGCATTTAATTCATCTCATTATGACGGTAGGTGAGGACCCTAGCAAACCCAAAAAGTGGTGAACTCAGTATTTTGCATTTTTAAGAATTTGTTCCCACCCAATTAAAGATATCTAAAAAGTCAACCTTGCATGAATCCGAGCTCCCTCTCGAAAAGTTATGGCCATCTCGAATGTCGGCGCTCATAATGTTGCACCTCCCGAAGGTGCGCCATAGGTGCATCCATATTTGTGTCGACATCCTCTTACATGCGCCAAAGGCGCATCCATATTTACGTTGACACTCTTTGACATGTGCCACTTACCTACGCCTTGGGTGCGAATTTTCCCTTGTCGACACTCCGTGTTGTGTGCCCTTTACCTTCGCCTTGGCGCATCCATTTTTGTGTCAACACTCTTTGTTGTGCGCCCTTTACCTGTGCCTTGGCGCATCCATTTTCGTGTTGACATCCTTTGCTATGCACCCTTTACCTGCGCCTTGGCGCATCCATTTCGTGTCGACATCCTTTGTTGTGCGCCCTTTACCTGCGCCTTGGCGCATCCATTTCGTGTTGACACTCTTTGTTGTGCGCCCTTTACCTGCGCCTTAGCGCATCCATTTTCGTGTTGACATCCTTTGTTGTCGCCCTTTACCTGTGCCATAGGTGCATCCATTTTTGTGTCGACATCCTCTGATGTGCGCCCTTTACCTGCGCCATAGGCGCATCCATATTTGTGTCGACATCCTCTGATGTGCGCCCTTTACCTGCGCCATAGGCGCATCCATATTTGTGTCAACATCCTCTGATGTGTGCCCTTTACCTGTGCCATAGGCGCATCCATATTTGTGTCGACATCCTCTAATGTGCGCCCTTTAAGTTTCTTTGATTTCCATATTCTTACGCTTGTCTATATCTACCCTGGGAAAGATATATACAACATTAATTTAATTAACGGGTTTAAAGTAGAGTATAACCCAATTTTGGTGTCCACGCTTCCTAAAACTAGGAAACTCTTATATTCCTCCATTGGAAGATTATATTGATCTTACATGACTTAGCTCTTCTATATTTTTTTCTTCCTCACACAGAGGTGATGCATATCTATCTACAACAACCATCATATATTTGTTACAATGTTCTCAACCTCCAATAACAAGGTAAAAGCATGTTATTTTGAGCTTCTTTATATGTTTATCTTGCCTTGTATGTGTCTTAGACTTGTCCTAGGTGACTTTAGGATAGAATTACATTCATCATATATATTAGGATCTTGGGGATCCTTTATACAACACCAAAACCTACTAACATGACCTTATAACTCCTTTACATAGTATTATGATCTCTAAGATCATAATTTGGACTCTTCCAATGTTACAATGGATTTTGAAGTGAACATACACCTATAAGAGGTGATTTCAACATTGAAATCTTCTAATAACACTAAAGACTCCTTATTACAAATTCAATCCTAGTTTTGGAGGGAAACTCCTAACCACTCCTTATTGAGCTATTACAAGCAAATTGAAGCCATGGTGAACTTTTTACTACCAAAAGGACTCTATTTACACCATAATGGATGATGGTCATGCATCAAAATTCCGTAAGAAAACCAAATACATAAGAGAGAAATAAAATCCTTACAAGAATTTCAAGAAAAAGGGATAGACTACACCTAAATATTTAAAAAGAAGGAATAATTTGATAAAATGCAAGAAGGTTAAATGTTTTGTTTGTGGCCATGAGGGACATGTAGCACTTGATTTCCCTAAAAAAGTAACCAAATAAAATAAATTCATAGAAAAAATAATCAAAGAGCACACATTCTTGTAAAGGAGAAAAGATACTTTGGATAAATAGATCTTGCAATTTAGATTCATCCAAGACATTGTTCATTTTAGTAAGATTACTCTTATAATGCAAAACATAGTCACTAAGATTCTCATTAGATCCTTGCTTCATTTTAGCCATTTTTGCATATGATATTTTATCTCCAATGTTCATATAAAATGTGCCAAGAATAAAATTTCTATATGATTGATATATCTAATAGAGTGAAAAGATAAATCATAGAATCATGGTAAAGCATACTCTTATAAGCTTCTAGAAACAACTTAGTCAATAATGCATCATGAAAATCATAGTACAAACATACGAACATGAAATGATCTAAGATGCTCTTGTGGATCTCCATGACCATCAAAAAGAGGAAATTTGGGTGAAATAAAATTAGGGGAAGTGGGTAAGAATAAACTTTGGGTGCAAGAGGACTATGTAGGAGAAGTGAAGAATCAAGAGAGGGAGATGAAGAAGATAAGGTGTGATGTAATTGGTGAATTTGAGCCTATAAATCATGGTACGGGGCTCTAAAATGGGTACCCGAAGAGGTACTAGGTTGGATATGAGTTATGATAGGAGAAGAAAAGTGAGTGTTAGTTGTGGGAATAAGAATATTGACAATAGATTCCTCTGTATTATTGGGGGAGAATAAAGTGGAAATGAATATGTTGGAGCCTTAGTGGGGATAACATAAGTTACCAGAGAGGTTTTGACTTAGACAACCATTGTTGGCATGTTCATTGTTTCAGTCCGAGTTTTACATTGGACTCCTTCTCTCATTTCATACACATGTATATATTCACATGTAAGATAATTGAATGTTATGAATACATTTTAGTCTCCTCTCTTGGCTAACAATGGTATAAAAGTGATGGTATGGAGTGGCCTATGCGCGAGGATTTCAAAGGAGTTATTTTTTTGTTGTGAGTGGACAAAGCATACACCACTTTCTTTTGACATTCATGCCTAGTGACTAGATCACCTGCGACGACACCACCTTATCAAACCTACATTTTCTCTAGAAATAAAATCGAATAATTGGTGACTGCAACATAGTCTTGGGTGGCGGTTTCAAAAGATTATTGTTATTTTTGAATTTTTGAACCCTCATTTATGAAGGAAGATGAGGGTCTAGCCATGGGAGATGAGAAGAATCAAGACCAAATGATCTCAAGCACAAGAAGACCAAGTGAACGTGTAAGGAATATCTTATAAATACCTACATAAGGAGATACTTATAGTGCGAAAGGTGTAAATAATTATGTCAAAAATAAGTTAAATATGCTTCAATAGGAGAAAACACAAGTTCAATACAAACCCCAACTTCATCAATTTTATCATATTCCTACAAGAAACACGAGAAACCAGATCAATAAGGTAAATCATGTGATCATGTGCAGCAAATCTGAGTGCATGAAAATCATTCCTAGAGAAGTTATCACTACTACAAGCAACCATGGGACATGTAACCTTTTAGTGACTGAAGTTAAGCCTAACAGAGCGTCGGTTTCTACTTTGAGTTGTTAAAAGTCTCCAAAATGATGTGAATCTAGCTGCAAGAGGTTGAAATACCTCCAAAACACACATAAATAATTTACAAATTAAAAACTAGGAGTTTCAAAATAGTTTTCTTCTCATTCTAGAATCCACACTAATATTTTACATGATTACAATCCTCCTTTTATTTACTCTAAAAACCCTAAAATGCCAAAAAACCCTAAAATGTCAAAAATTACCTACTAGAAAAACAACTCGTATGGGCCCCAAAATTTGTGTGCCAAATATACCTTCATAAATTAAGGCTCGCGCAAACTTTCGAATTATTATAACAAGCAAAATAAAAGTTATTAAAATTTTAAAACCAGGTCAAAAACGAAAAAAATGTTGAGCCAATTTTATGCCACTAGATGAAGGCATCCAAGCCCAAATATGTGTCAAAATGGCCATAAATTTGCATGTAATGTTGACCCCAACATAGGACTAATGTATAACTACCACCCTATAAAATTTCAAGACGATCCAACAATCGAATCAAAAGTTATGGTCTTCGCAAGTTATGCTCCCGCATCATTCTCCCTAGTTGAAAAGAATTTAGCTCCTGCGAATTTAGTTGACAAAATTCATCTAATTTTGCACTATCAATCTTCTTCAACTCCCACTCAAGAATCCAAGTATTTTATTCTTGTTGTAAACCTTCCCACTGTACCAAATATTTGTTATAGCTCCCATGTCTAGTAGTGATTGTCTTTTGGTCCAAGACACGCATTACCCTTTCCTTTTTCTTCTTCAAGATTGTTGCTCCCAGTTTATTTCTTCCTCCTCCACAAAATTTTCATCATGACATGAAAACTTATATAAGTCAGAAACATTAAAAACTAGTGAGATAGCAAAGTTGTCAGGTAGCTCCACCTTGTAGGCATTATCACTCATTTTCTTCAGAATCCTACATGGCCCAATCTTCTTATACTTGATTTTATTATATGTCCCTTTTGGAAACATATCCTTTCTAAGATGAACCATCACCATATATCCTTCTTTAAATACACTTACTCTCCTATTGGTATCTGCAACTGTTTTATATTGTGCATTACTCACTTTTAGCTTTTCCCTCACTTCATCCTGCAGTTGTAGAATGTGTTTTGCAAATGCTTCTGCATCATCACTAGTTTTATCTTCACCGGGTAGCACAATCAAATCTAGGACTCCTTGGGATTCCTACCATATAAAATCTAGAAAGGAGACCTCCTGTTGACTTGTTTACCGAGTTATTATAGGAAAACTCAGCTTGTGGTAAAGCTAAGTCCCATTGTTTTGGCTTTTCTCCAACTATGCAACGGGAGATTTCTTGAGATTCTTTTCACTACTTCCATCTACCCATCATTTTGGGGGTGATATGCACTACTTTCTTTGAATTGTAGTTGTGTCCCCATTTTCCTCCACAAAGTCTTCCAAAAGTGACTCAAAAACTTCATGTCCCGATCTGAAGTGATCATTCTTGGAACTCCATGCAATCTAACCACTTCAAAAAAAACAAATATGCAACTCTGGAAGCATCATTAGTTATTTTACAAGAAATGAAATGTGTCATCTTAGAGAATCTATCAACCACAACAAAGATAGAATCATTCCCTCATTGTGTGTTAGGAATTCCTAACATGAAATCCATACTCAAATCAACCCATGGCCACTGTAGGGACAGGTAATGACATATACAACCCAATATTCTGTGCATGGCCCTTAGCCATTTGGCACACTCTACATCTTGCTACAATCCTACTTATGTCCCTCTTTACCTTTGGCCAATAATAATTTTCTACAACAAGAGAAATTTTCTTACTTATACCAAAGTGTCCAACCAACCCCCACTATGTAATTCTCTTATAATATTTTCTCTCATTGAACCAACAGGATGCACAATTGTTTCCCCTAAACAAATAACCATCCTACATCAAATAATCAGAAGAACCACTACCTACTTTGTAGGGTCCTTAAGTTGTCTCACAACATCACCAAAATTTGGATCACCTTCATATAATTCCTTAACTTCCTCAAACCCTACTACTTCATTTTCCATTGTTGTCAAAAGTGCTACACGCCTACTCAAGGCATCAACAACTTGATTTTTCTTACCCAACTTATGCTTTAAGACAAAAGTATATTCTTGCAAAAATGAAACCCATTTTTCATGCCTACTATTTAGTTTCTTCTGTGTGTTTACATACCTCAAGGATTCATGGTCAGTGAAGAGTACAAATTCTTTGTTACCAAGTAATGTCTCCAATGCCTTAATGCTTGAACAATAACATAAAATTCCACATCATAAGTAGAATATTTCCTCCTGAATTCATTTAGATTTTCACTGAAGAATGCCACAGGTCGTCCTTCTTGACTCAATACAACTCCAATCGACATGTGAGGCATCACAATCAACCTTGAAGACCTTGCTAAAATATGGCAATACCAAAACATGTGCTTCTGACACTTTCTTCTTCAATAATTCAAAACTATTTGTTCTACCTTGGTCCATACAAAATCCCTTCCTTTTGTACACTTTGTTATGGGTGCAACAATGTTACTAAAATTCCTAATGAAATTCCTATAAAACGATTTCCAATCCATGAAAACTACGAACCTCTATTACATTCCTTGGAATAGGCCATTCCAAAATTGCCTTTACTTTTTCCTCATCCATCCTTTGATATGACAAACCCCAATAAAACAAGACTATTCTAAAGAAATCTACGCTTCTTTAATTTCACATATAGACTCTTTTTACGTAACAATTCTAACAACAATTTTAGATGTAATAAGTGTTCTTCCATTGTCTTACTAAATATCATAATATCATCAAAATAGAAAAAAACAAACTTACCATTGTATTCTCGAGTACTCTGTTCATCAACCTCATGAATGTCTGGGTGCATTAGGTAGCCCAAATGGCATCACTTTGTCCACTTGTACAATCCTTCTTTTGTTTTAAAATTCACTTTCCATTCATCCCCTTCACGGATCTCGGATCTGTAGTACCCACTTCGTAGGTCAATCTTGCTAAAATATCGGGCTCGCTTAGCACATCCATCATATCATCCAATCTTAGAATTAGGAACCGATACTTAATTGTGATCTTATTTATGGCCCTACTGTCTACACACATTCTCCAGTCTCCATCTTTTTTTGGAGTCAATAGCGCTAGAGTTGCACATGGACTCATGCTTTCTCTCACTAATCCTTTTTATATTAGATCTGTCACTTGTCTGTTCAACTCTTCACTATGTGTCGGACTTATCTGATAAGTTTCTTGGTTTGGAAGGGTCGATCCTAGGATCAAATCAATATGGTGTTGAATATCTCGCTTCAAAGGTAACCCATCTGGTAGCTCATCTCGGTATGACATCTTTGTATTCTTTTAGTACCTTTTCCGCAACAACAGGTATATTAAAGTCCTCTATTTCCACCTTCTTTGACATCAATGCATAACACCAACCAACTTATTCCATTTTTGTAACAAACTCTTTTGTATCCAATAAGCCCTCACTCTTCTCTTCTTCCTTGAAGGGTAATAAGACCACCTTTACACCATCCTTCCAAAAGGTATATTTATTTTTCCCTCCATCATGTGTAACCTTTCTATCGTATTTCCAAGGCCTCCCCAGTAATATATGGCATGCATCCATTGGGATAACATCACACCACACCTCATCCTTGTAGGTATTCCCAATCAAAAACTTTATAAGACATCTTTTATCTATGGTTACCTCATTCCCTTTCTTGAACTATGATATACTATAGGGATATGGGTGCTTCTCACATTGAGTGGTATATCCCATATTGAGTTAATTGGCTATAATTACATCTCAATATATTTTCTATCCATTAATCATATTCCTTATGCCATAGGAGAAAATTTCGTTAGTCTGACCATATATATAGTCCCAAATTTTATAATTACTAAAATGATATTTTTCAAGCCTTCTCGTTGATTTGAGCTTTTAAAAAAATAATAATAAAAATCTCACTTGGGTGAATGCTAAAATATTGCTACGTGGCAGGGACACAACGTGATGTAATGTAAGCAGGGGAATGTTTTTTTGTAGCGATCGATTTTTCCGTTTAATTTGAGGATAACAAAATGGAGTGAAGACGATAAAGGGAAAGGAAAATGTTAGATAAAACCATTTTTGAGGATATAAGTACAGATAATGTAATTACATGAATTATGTATAGGTACAGTAGAAGAAGAAGAAGAAGAAGGTTCATTTCACATTTGGTCAAGTATAGAAGAAGGCAATGGAACGGTACTGCAGGTCTCCATGTCGCTCCAACGAATCCACCCAACTCCTCCGTCTCCGTCTCCTTCCCACCACTCAAAATCATTCCAGTCTACACAGGGTTGGTTGCTACTCAAAACTCCCATTTCATCCCACAGAGATACACACGAATTACTACTATTATTGTTGTTATCAGCAGAAGCAGGAGCAGGTGTGGATGGCATTAAACAGCATTGCTCCTCCATTGACATTGTTTCATTGTCTTCAATGGCATTGGCATTACTCTTTGGCAGCATTTGTATATGGGTGATGGCGATGGGCTTGTGAGTCACGGGATCGATTCCCATTTGTCGGAGCTTTTTCTTGATCCTGGTATTCCAGTAGTTCTTGATCTCGTTGTCGGTCCTGCCGGGCAACTGCGCAGCGATTCGCGACCACCTGTACAGAAACAGAAAACAATAAAACCAATCTGCATTCACGAAATAGCAAATCTATGTGATTATTAATACCTGTTCCCAATGGCAGCATGTAAATCGATGATGAGCTTCTCTTCTGATTCAGACAGCAGTCCACGTTTCAAATCGGGTCGTAAGTAGTTTGTCCACCGCAATCTGCAACTCTTACCGCATCGAAGCAGCCCTGCAACTCCAAAAACCTGGTTTGTCTAATGTGATTTAAAGCAATATTAAAAGAGGCTACAGCTAGCTAGTTAAAAGAGAACCTGCAAGTTTGGGCACTTCGCGCCAGCAGCCATGGCCGTGCATGGTTATAAAATTGACAAGCTTCCTGTCCTCTTCGCCAGTCCACGGGCCCTTCTTCAGCCCGACTTTGTCACAGCAAGGCTGCCTCCCCATAAGATTAATGCGACCTGGTACATACACAATGTATATAGTCTTTGCTTTCCTCGATGCAACTTTTGTACATTTGACCTTGGCAAGCAAGTACCGTTCGTTTGGATATAGAAACCCTGCTCCACCTTTATATTCTCTAAATAATAATGAGAGGAAGACGCACAAAGTATGTGGGGCCCGTGGACCAAGTGCCACTCGAATAATCGCTTTCCTTTGATGATCATGATCATATGCACATCTCTCTTTTTGTGGGGCCCATCTAAATGGCGACAATGACAGGGTCCTTTACTTTTTATATAACAGGTATGAATACTCGGCGTTGACAAGTTTCATAAACAAAACATATTTCATCACTGTGACATCATTTCCTACGCAATCCCTGCACTTATTTACACAATTCTTAGGGCCGCCTTCACAATTTATGTTTCATCCATCTACACCTTGCAAATTATAAATATAGTATCTAACAGCAAAACCAAAACATATTTTTCAATAACTATTTGTCTACTCGTGTAATTTGAAGAGGCATCTTGGTAAAATTAGAATGAAAACATGCATATATGGTAGCTTCATGTCTTCTCCCAATATCCCTTTCATCTCTATCCCCACCGCCATCATCGTTGGGATCTAGATTCGACAACACATGGTAAAATTTGATTAGAGTGAATACAAATTGAAAAACTGGTCCTATTTGATCACTTCAGGATGAAATAATTCTATTCTATTTTAACATAAAACTTTGACCAAATTTATATGTGGATGGCCCTCTCATGACCCAAATAAACCTTTGAAAACCATGACAATACAACAAATTCATTGGCATATCATATTTTTGCATATTGTCAAAGGAGACTTTTTGAATATCATCAATAACATCCAAATCAAAAGTGTTGTTTCATATCCATTAAGGACATCATTGATGGTATTAAATCTCTTATCTTTGTTTTCGATGATATTACCTTCTTGCATGTGGACAAAGTGGAGCGAAATAGAGTGGTAGACCTTTTCGCAAGTAAGGGGTTATTGTTGGTGGAATGACTGTTGTGGAGGAAGAATCTCTTCTAGATTCCTCTATTAAAACTATTATTTAAACTGAAGCCCTCCTCAATGATGTTGAAAATGCCTAATAGTTTGTGTAGAGGTTCGAGGTGGAATGATGATGCTCCTAATCATGTTAAGAACCTATATCTTCTTATTATTTGGAAAGGTGGGATTAATAATGATGTGAAGCAATGCCACCATGATAAACACTATGTCTATCAAGTGTGGATTTTAACTCCACACGATTGGAGGTATGACGTGTCCCAAAGAGTCATATCCTTCATGTTGAGTTTGCAGAATTCTTTTACATGGTTGATAGTGAAGAAAGGTAAACCTTTTCATCTCTGGTTATCTCCCTAAAACTATGAGTTGCTAATATGGGCGGGGTTACGGTCAAGACGAAATCAACAATGTGAAAGACATCAAGCCGCAGGCATGAAAATCCTTTGAGGAAGTAGGTATGGTTTCTTTCTTTAAGATCTTTAAAGGGTATGATGAGAATCTCAGTGTGGATTTCACGAAGGCCTCAAAAGATGCTAAAACTTGGAAAGAAGGAAATTTGACCATGAGGGGGGTTTCTTTGACAATTTCTATTGATTTACTTTCTTTAGTTACTCGGTTTGAGAAGGAGGGAAGGGAGTTGTTTAAACCCAAGAAGAACAATTAAGATAAAATCAATTCCTTGTTGGTTGGCAAGGAGAAAATCACCCCTCATTTCTTGGATTTATTAGGGAATCTTTTCCTGAACATTGTAATGACATTGCTTTGAATCTAATTCAATTTCTTGCCTTGGAAGGGAGGCATAAGACTATGTTTATTAATCACTTCCCTATGTTAAGCCATATAAGACATGGGATTGCTTTCAGTTTTCCCTATTTTATTCTCAGATCTTTGTGTGTAACGATGGAATAACTTATAAAAAGGGGAAGGTGAGGGTTTCTCTTCATCAAGGACTCATCTTGTCCATGTTTAAAAGGGTTTCGGTGGACATTACTAAATTTGTTAAATTAAGGGGACTTTTGAATGGAGAGCCTCCCTCTAATGAAAATGATTTTGTGTTTGAAGGCGATAACATGGGTATTGATATGACTTATTCTTCTAAATTGGAGAAGAGCAATATGAAATCTCATTCCATAACTTCAAATAAGGTGATTTATGGCCTCAACTTGCTAAAAGAACAAGGTAAGAAAGTTGCTTCTTGAAACCCCAAGTTTAGTGTTGAGTCGGGATAGATCTCTAAAGACCCTGGTGTCAAAGTAACTCATGAACTATATCAAATGAGTAACAACCTAAACCTTAACAAGAGCATGTTGAATTTCATGTTAAAAGATTGACAAGTTATGAGGTAGAAAAATGATATTATGGTCGTTGTGATGAATAGTGATAAGATGAAAGCTATTGAGAATAGATGCTTGGATTTGGAGAAAGAAGTGGAGAGGATTTAGGAAACCCTATGCCAATTTAGCAATTGGAGTATATTGAATATCAAAAGCACCATTGAACATATATATCTTCTAACCAAGTTGGTAAAAATCCAAAAGGAGAGGGTGATTGCGGATTCTTAGAGGAAAAGGAAAAGGGACGAGGGTGTGTTGGATTATGATATTCTTGGGGTTTCCATTAATGAACTTGCTAAAGAATGGTCACAAGTTGTCAAAGTTATGGAAAAAAGAGCGGGGGATGACAGAAGTTAGTCCCTTTGGTTATGGTTTTTCTCTGGCTGGTTGTTTTGGTTTTTTCTATTTTTAGTTTGGTTGTTGTTGGTTTTGTTCTATTTTTTTTATGTTGCTGGTTTGGAGGAATAAATTTTTCCTTTGTTCCCCAACTGGGGTTATTTGGATTTGTATGGGGTAGGATCCTTGCAACCCTCTTTTACCTCTTATCAAAATAATATTTTGCATATTATTTTCTTTTTTAAATCAAAATTAAAAATATCGACAATGAAGGTAAAACATCTTCGACTTTATATACAAATTCTACACATGCACATGCGTGTGCACGCATGCACACACACACACACACACACACACACACACACACACACACAGAGAGAGAGAGAGAGAGAGAGAGAGAGAGAGAGTTAAAATAACGAGTATAGGTGCCGCCAAATTTAAAACTTGATCAACATTTTAGTACAAAGATGAGTGTTATATAAAGACAACATTTGACATTTATTTAATTGTCAAAGGGAAATTTTAACTATAAATTTGGCATTCTTTCGATGTCACTTAAAATATTTTTATTCTCGCTTGGAGAAGTCAATTGGAAAATAGTAATAACTTGACCCTACGATAGAGTATGGGGCCCATTTTTTCCAATAAGGTTTTGTTGGAAAAAATACAATAATGTAACTAGATTGATGTCATTTTTACTAATCAATAGATTCTTGACACAAAATGTAATGGAGTTATTAATCAATGTGGTATGCAAAAAAATTAAGTCATTTTTGTTAAATTGATATGTTTGAGTGTATTTCAAATAGACGTATTTAAGATATTTGAAATAGTTACACAAATTTGTATACAAATTATATTGATATGCATAAATATATTTAAAATGTTATTCTATGGCATTTCCATTTCTTCGTTTAGCTAGTTCACATGAAACTAGTGAATGGTAGAATTTGGTTGTGAGGAATATGAATCAAAAGATGTTTATTTAAATTTCAATAATCTCCATTAAAAAGGAAGGTGCATCAAATATTCTCATGTAGATTACAGACCAGGAAATAGTGACAAGGATGCACGATTTATCAAGTGATGATGGGATTAGGAGGAGGGGTTAAATTTGACAGTCGTTTAGACATTTTTGATGATTTTGACATAAAATACTTACAAATACTTGAAATAAGAGTTGCATACAACTTGTATGTTTAAGATGTGACCATCATTTTTATATATATTTATATACAAATTATATCGATATAGATAAACAATAGTTAAAACAATATAAAATATGCTCTTATACATTTTATTTATAATATTTTAATAACATTATTGTATATTTTTAAAGGGTAATATTACAAAATTACCGTCACCTAAAAATTGTTCGATAGATGTTGGTGATCATCAAATTTAATCCCCGACTAGAGATATGTTATCATTGAACCTTATTACCACATATCATTTTAATAAAACATTTGATTTATGGATACCAAGCATCTATTTTCCAAAAACTTTCAATATTAAAGAGATGTAAACCAATATGTTTAATAAATTGCATTTTGTCAACCATTGTGGGTGATGGAATTGTCTGCAGTATAAAAATTTGTTAAATGTTCACATTAAAATATTGCTTGGGCATCTACCATTTACAATTTATTTTGTTAATAGGAAAAAAATCAATAATGAGGACTAGTGAATGAAAAAAATGTCATTAAATAAGTAAGTATTTATTAAGTTTTACAAAACATTACTCAATCTTCTTTTGTTCATGCTTAGGGAAGCGTAAAGAAAACTAATATGCTATAGTGAAGGCACTAGTATCTTGCCAAAAGGCAAGTACTAAATATAAAAACAATAAAACAAATTATGTATAGTTTTATTTGATAAAAGAGAAAACATAACACCAATAAACCAAGTAGCAACTATTCTCAATAAGAATTGTCATAATATTTAAAGGTGGAAACAAAAACCTAAAAGAGCCATTAAGATGAGATGACTTAAAATATTAGAACATTTCACTCTTCAACACAACAATATAATGAATAGATTAATTAGATCTGGGATATGAAGGAGATGGATATAGTTTTATCTCGGCCTATTAACCTCTTAATCAAGGGATCTAGGCATGCAAAGGTTTCCTTGTGCTAGAAAGAAATTAGTCCTCGAGTACAAAGGAAGAAGAGATTGACTACAAGACTGGAAATTACTGAGAGGAGAAAGATCTAGAGCAATGGGTGGATTGATTATGGAATACTCCAACATTTTTCATAATCAATTAGTTAACATGGTCGCGATATCATCTGCACTTTCACGAATCTTGAGGAAAAGAGGGACTCACCTATTACACAGATGGCGTGATTTGATATTTTTATATTGTTTCTTATGTTTTACACAAGATGTTTAATTTCAAATCTGACTATATTGATGCCAATTTTAGAAATATGTTTAATTGATAGCTGATTATGTGATCATTTATAAGTATGTTCATTTAATTTTCAATCTTTATCAATTTCTCAACTAAATTATGTAAGAAGTTATAACTTTCTACAACAATGTGGACATATTGTGTATTTATAATATAATGTTAATTGTAAATCTTTTGTATAACTATTTCAAACAAAATATAATGATAAATACACAAATCATTTCATGATCTCAATCAAAAATGCAAAACAAATATGAAGATTATATTAACTAGAAACATGTTGCAATATTTATAGATATTGGACAACATAGTTATAAGATGATTACAACACTATAAATTAACAAATGTCAAAACTTGTAACCCAAAATATTATAACGGATTTAACAAAGATAATGATCTATTCAAACTAAACATGATGACACAACATCCTTATGCAAGTGAAACACTACTACTAATGACACCTAATCAACACACTAATCACATGTGTTTTATTGAGCATAATAATGAATTAAACTATACAATTTTCTATTTCTATAATTCCTACCCTTTATTCAACATGATCTCAAGTGAACATGTGAAAATTTCTCTAAATGCCTTCCATTTTACATGTGCATAGATTTGGTGAAGATGTGTAATATTTTTCTATTAAGTAAAACTAGAGTTGTATGTTGTGTTCTTGAACTTGTTCATGTATGTAATGAATTTGTACTTCAATGTGCTTGTTGCATTCAATAAATATTAGATTATAGAAAAGTTTAATCACACCTTCATTGTCACGATATAAGAGGGTAGGTTACTTTTGTGGAACGCCCAAATCTTCAAGGATGAGGCGTAGCCATATCACTTTTAAGTAGATCTTGTTGTAGCATGATATTATACTTCAAGAGAAGAATACAAAATAAACTTTTACTTCTTATTCCCCAATGATATAGGACAAAAACCTAATAAAAAGACATATCCAGAAGTGGATTTCATGTTATCAATGTTTTTAGCATGGTTTAAATCATTCGATATTGTAAAAAATAATTCATCGCTCTATTTATACTCTAGGTTGAAGTCAATTGTTTCCTTGATATATTTTAGTGTATGCTTATCGAATTTCCGGTGAATTTATTTTATATCTTGGATGAATTGAGAAAGGTAAAACACTACGTATAACTGAAATTCGGCCTAGTATGGGTCTAATAAATAAGGATCTAATTAATTTACAATAAAGAGTTGTATTCACTTAAGGTGATATATCTAATTGAGACAACATAAGCCTTCTATTTAGGTATAGTGATAGGTTTGTACTCAATCATTCTACATTTCTCGAGAATTGTCTCGAGAATACTTCATTTGAATCACAAAAAGTGATTCTCTTTTTATCATACATCTAATCAAAGATAATTGTGGATAATCTTGAGATCTGTCATGTCAAATGATCTCTTAAAGTTTTGTGTTGCATGTATAATATTTTTTGAATTGTCAATGATTATTAGATCCTCAACATAGACTATTATCATCACCACCCCCTTACTCTTTGAGCTATAGATTGGGATTGTATGGATTTATGTTAAATCCATTTTGAATGATATGTTCATAAATTTTGATGTACCATTGTTGGGGTCCTTTTTCAAACCATATAGTGGTTTGATGAGGTCACAATTTTTTATTTCCTGATTTGTAGTGATAGAACATTTTTGTTGTGTCATGTAGACTTCTTCTCAAATATCAACATTGATAAAAACCATCTTTACATCCATTTGGTGAACTTTCCATCCAAGTAATGCATGAAAAGAAAACATCATCCCGATTTTTTGATCTTGTCCTTGAAACAAATGTATCTTCATAATAAATTCCTTCTCTTTATGCATACCCCTTTTTGATGAGTTTTGTATTATGATTTTCAAAACCTCTATATAATTTGTATTTGGTTTTGAAAACCCATTTGTAATCAATTTACTTCTTTCGTGGTGTAGAAATAATTTTTACATAAAATCATTATTACATCATGATTTTTATTGGATTTTATGTATGCAAGTTTTGAATGATAGAGTGTGGTTTTATTGACACAAAGTTTTATTGTTTCATACTTTTTACATGATTTAACCCTACTTGTGTGGATTTCCCCCTTTTTATGCTTAGGAAAAACCATAGAGATCTATGGTAATTATAGTTAGTTTACTTTCATGTTTTACACTTGTCCAAGACCATACAACCGGGTCAAGACCATATTATCATCTTGCCCTAAGTTGTACGGTCTTGTACCTCTTTAAAAATTTTATTATTGTTTCTTGATGCTCCCCTTTATCACTCTTTTATCTTTCTAATGTTATTTCTAGGACCGAACTTTATTGCCACTAAGGTCTAACTTTAAATTATGAATTCATATGTATACAAGTATGATATATGAATTTATTACTGACCATATTTAATGATTACTTAGATAGATCTAAATATAAACATCAATAGGACACCAAATAACACCAAAATATAGAGAAATGATCACAATATGCTAGTAGAATGAACTATCCACTTCAAAGGAGGAAACACCCAAACCATACAATAAGACTCAAGTTCTCAATACGATGATATTATGCTACTCTCTAACTCATATACATACCCTACTATGCTATGAAATGCACTAAGGAAACCTACTAAGCATATGAAAGAATATATAAATATGATATGATATGATATGATAAGAGATTATTTTAGCCATCGGTTAGACATCCATATCCCTATATATGATCTAGATTTAAGGGCATAACATGAACCTCTCATACAAAAAAACATTGTCCCTAATGTTGGTAATATCTGGTTTTTGTTTTTAGGATACTTCATCTTTTCATGTTTCATGTTTAATTTCCAAATGCTTCCATTTGATCCGATACTCAATGATGAAATTTTCCTCAACTTCTTAGTGTGTGTCTATAGGATTATTTTAGGATCTAAGATGATATGTCCTTCCTCATAAAGATATAGTAATACTAACTTCAAAGAAACCTTCTACCTAATGACCTTCTTCAAGCAAGAAACATGAAAAATTGGATGTATTTTAATTGATTGAGGAAGCTCCATTTTATATGCCACACTACTAATGTTTTGCAACACTTGATAAATGGAATAGTATTTAGGTGAATTAATTTTTATTTTAATCTATTATTTCAAAGATAATTTCTTATATAGCTATAATATTACAAAAACAAAGTCTCTGAATTCAAATATTTTCTCATTATGGTGTTGATCAACTTGTTTCTTCATGCGTTTTTGTGTCATTACCAAGTTCTCTTTAAGGCTATAGATAACCTCTTGTTGGTTTTGAATGTGATATTAAAGCGATTACCTTAGGCTAGACCCTTAAGTTGGAAGTGAGGGATGGTGGATGATAACTTTATAATGCCAATAATGGGTAAATTTTGGATGAAGTATGAAATGAATTGTTATATAACCATTTTGTAAGTGGTAAAGAACTTAACCCATATCTCCTACTTATTTGAAGCAAATCATCATATATTCCCCTCTAATTTTTATTTGAAAACCTCAACTTCTATTTGATCGGGATGATATGAAGCACTATGCGCCATTGAGTGCCTAAACATGAGATTAAATACATGTAAAAATTACTAGTAAATATAATATCCCGCTCGTGACTATAATCTTAGTTATTCCATGTAACTTTTAAATTGTATCCATAAAAGATATGGTAATTGTACTCACTATAAATAGATGTGACAAGGCATAAAAGTGAGCATACTTGGTGAGTCTATCCACAACCACCATAATTACACTTTTCCCTTCAAATTTTGGCAATCATGTGATGAAATCCATGGAAACCTTTACCCATCGCTCGCTTAGGAGTAAATAGAGGCTATAAAAGTCTTGGAGACTTAATAGTTTCACCCTTATTACACTGAAACACCAAGAATATTTCCAGAAATTTCTAGACATATCCTTTTAACCATTTATAGAAGAAATTCTTATTAATTATGTGATAAATTGTCGGGAATCCAAAATGGCCACCTATTGGAGAAGCATGGAGCTATGAGAGAACCTGAATTTTAAGGGTAGATTTTTTGCATAAGTACAATTGGTCCTTATACCACAATGCATCCCCTTCCATATATTTTTATGAAATACTTAGATCTTGTTGGATATTTTGAATGAGAGTGTGGGTCTCTGTGTCATTTTTCCATTATGATCTTGTTTTATCTACCCAATTTTCTTGTAATATGGACATGTCATATAAGAAGGACTCTATGGACTCATCTCTACTAGATAGCGTGTCAACTACCACATTATTTTTCCTTTTTTGTAAATGATCTCAAAGTCATATCCCAACATACTAGTGACCCACTTTTGTTGTTCTTCATATGATAGTATTTTCTCTAAGAATTATTTCAAGATGTCATGATTTATCTTGCCCTTGAAGTACAACCCATGAAATATGGTCTCCACTATTTGAATGCATGGATAATAGCCATCATTTCCTTATCATGATTTAGTTTTAATAGGTTATTACCTTTGATTTGATGAATCTCAAGTGCAATGGTGTGTCCATCTTGTATAAGTATGATACATGTACCATATCCCGAAGCATCACATTAAAAAATGAAGGTTTTAGAGAAATATGGGGTATCTAAAACTAGAGTGGTATACATTTCCTTCTTCAATGATTTAAATTTCTGATTTTCTTCTGTATTCCAATGACAATAATCTTTCTTCAACAAGGTTGTGAGTGGTAATGTAATTCTACAATAGTTCTTCACAAATCAACGATAATCCCATAAGTCCTAAGAATCCCCTGAGGTTTTTGAGGGTTTTATAAATCTTCTAATCCACCATGGCTTGGATATTATAAGGATACAATTTTACACCTTCATGGGACATGGCATGACCCAAATATTCTACCTCCCTTACTTCAAAAGTACAATTGGAGGGCTTAACATATAGGTTTTGTTCAAGAATGTCTAATAACTTATTGACATGTTGTAAATGTTCCTCTCAAGTATTAATATAGATTAATACATCATCAAAGAGTACCGGGAAAAAAATTCATAAAAATGGGAAAAATATTAAATTCATCATCATTTTGAAGACATAGCCAAATATTCAAAATTAGGGTTTTAACCTAAAGCTGGCCATATTAAAGCTTTGATACCATTTTTAATGAATTTGATTAGATAGATATGAATATAAAAAATAATAGGACATCAAATAACATCAAAATCTAGGAAATGATCACAATATGCAAGTAGAATGAACTAGACACTTTAAGGGGGAAACCATACAATAAGACTCAAATGCTTAATAAGATTATAATCTACAATCCTATGACTCATATATATACCCTACTATGCTAGAAATTTACTAAGGGAAACCTAATAGGAATATGAAATTATAAATAAATATGATATGATATGATAAGAGATTATGTTATCCATAGAATGGATATCCATATCCCTATATATAACCTAAGGTTAAGGGAATATCAAATTCATCTATTGATGACATATTGATACGAAGAAACTATTGGAAGAACAAGGGAATGAGAGGGGGTGAATTAGTCCATTAAAAAATTATTCCATTTAATTCATCATTCATTATCATTCATACAACCATTCAATAATACATCAACCATATATGTGCTTACTTAAACATAGAATCAACCATACACAAGAGAAAGATACAAGAGAGTACACAAGAACACCAAATTTAAGTGGGAAACCTCAAGGGGAAGAAAAATAGTGAAAATATACTTATATTACTCAAAGAAAAGAAATTTAGTGAAGTTCCAACTTCAAAAGGAGCATTAACCCCTAGTTTAGTAGATCACCAACCCTACAAGGAGCACCAACCCCTAGTTTAGTATAAAACCAGCCCTACAAGGAGCACCAACCCCTAGTTTAGTGACGCACCAACCCCACAAGGAGGACACAACCCGCCAAGATGATTGAGCACTAACTCAACCACCAAAAATGGTTGATCAATGAAAATATGTTGTTGTAACAACTGATGGTGATCACAAATTCAGCTCCTCTCTCTCAAAACCCTTCTCAAGCACACCTTCTTCTTTGCTCAAATATATCTCTCCTCAAGATGATTTCTTCTTTTCCCTATATTTCCATTATTTTCTTCCTCTTTATCATAGCAACACATACTCATCATTGAAATATTTTGTGAGAATCGAATTGAAAATGATGCACCACAAAGTAGTTGCACTCCAACGAAATCGTAATGGCTCCAGTGTAATCGAAAGGATCGATCAACAATAGAAGAACTTGCTCAACAAAAAAATCTTGCACGCAAAGGAAAGATAACAGAGTGTCTTGGCATACTCATAAATCAGGAGTTAAAGGGTACATATAGGGTGTTGAGTAACCCTAGTGCATGACACACAAGAAAACCCTAATTCTAACCCATGTGAGATGATCCTCCATATGTGAGTGGAGGACACATAGGATCCCACACACCAACACCCCCTTCATCGAAGCTAGGGTAGTGGCTATGATGAGTCAGATAGAACAAGAAGACACTCCTAAACAACTAAGAAAGATGTGTCAATGGGGCTCGACAACTAAAGGCCTAATAAGGTGCCCATATACAAACAACATATTCCTAGAAGAAGAAGAAGAAGAAGAAGAAGAGAAAGGAATATATAGCCTGAAGAAGATGAGAAGCTGCATAAGACCTCACCCCAAGAAGAGACCAAAAGTGAAAAAACTTCACCTCAGTGAAGGGATTGGTAAATATATCTACAACATGATCAGTTGTCTAAATGTCGATGATACCATCATGAATAAGCTCTCATATGAAGTGCATATGGATCTCAATGTGCTTTGTCTATTGATGTTGAACTGGATTTTTGAAAATTGAGATAGTGCTCATGTTATCACAATAGATAATGGTAGGCCGCCGAAAGTGGATTCCATTCTCTATCAGAATACCCTATAGTCAAATAAATTATGTGGCGGTGTTAACTGATTCTTTGTATTATAGCTCTATAGAAGATATAGCAATTAAATTTTGCTTCTTGCTAGACCGACTAACAAGACCCAAACTAAGAGAGAAGCGTAGCTAGAGGTAGATTTCTGATGATCTAAGTCATCAGCCCAATCAAAATCTATGAAACCAATCAAGTCAATATCCACCCCTTCATAATAGTGAATGCCATCAGTATAGGTGCCAAAAACATAATGAAGGATCTAATTAGCTACTTTCCAATGTAGCTCATATGGCTCCTGCATGAATCTAGACACGATCCCAACAACATAAGATAAATCGGTCAAGTGTGAGTCAAGTAAATCAACCTCCCCACCAACTATCAATAAATGGTACCATCAACCAAGGGAGTAGAGAAATCAGAAACTAACTTAACCCCTGAAAGAAATGGAATAGGAGAAGACTTGCAATCGGACATATGAAAATGAGCAAGAAAGTTAAGATCATACTTAGGTTGTGAAATCACAATTCCCAAGTCATATTGTGAAATTTGGATCCCAAGAAAGTAATGAAGCAGACCTAAGTCTGTCATGGAAAAATTCTTGGCCAAGGCGATCTTCACAGATTCAATGATAGAGGAGGAGCTTCATGTGATCAAAAAGTCATCAACATAGAGAACAAGTATGAGTATATAGTCATATTGCCATAGAATATAAACATTTGGATTAGAGTGACACCTAGTAAACCCTAATGTAAGTAAAAAGGAGTCCATCTTGGCATACCAAGCCCGAGGGGCTTGTTTAAGGCCATAAAGAGACTTCTTTAACTTACAAACAAGGGAGGGATCATGGACATAACCCAGAGGTTGTTCCATGTAGATCTCTTCCTCTAGGTCACCATGAAGGAATGCACTCTTAACATCCATTTGATGGAATTTCCATTTGTTTGCTTTGTGGCAATGGCAAGGGTCAGTCGAATAGAAGTCATCTTTACAACCAGAGAAAAGGTTTTAGTATAATCAACCCCAGCTATTTGGGAGAAACCCTTAGCTACTAATCACACTTTAAACTTTTCAACGTCTCCATCTACTCCATACTTTTTTAAACACTCACTTACACCGAATGAATTTTCTTCCTTTTGGAAGAGGGGTGAGATCCCAAGTATCATTCTTCATGAGAGAGGAATACTCATCATCCATGGAAGAATCCCACTCAGGAATACCATAAGCCTCCCAGAAAGACTATGGATTAGAATCGGAGAAAAGAAAGAGTGGGGTTCGATGAAATATGAGTGAGTACATCTCATATCCGAAGTATCTCCAACTAAATCTCTAGCACTTTGAAAAGTTTTCCTAGCTAAAAGAGGACCAAGAGGATTAGGATCAGAGTCAAAAGATTCTTCACTTGAGTTAGAAGGGACATAGTTCTCATCATCACTACTATCAAAATTGGAAGAATCAAAGGTCTGATGGTCAAGAGGATCGGGAAGAGGAACAAGCTCAATAGAATCATCATCTGATGAGTCAGAATCAGAATCAACAAGCTGAAGAACCTCAATAGGTAGAGAAGTAGAAGTCAAAGAAGACTCATCAAACTTAACACTTCTCTAAATATAAAGCTCATGAGAAGTAGGATTCAACAATCGATATCCCTTCATGCCATCAGGATACCCTACAAAGATACAAGGTTTGGATTTTGGTTCCAATGCCTTGCATTTCTTCTTGGGAATTTGAGCCATAGCCTTAGATCCGAAGACTCAAAAGTGCTCAACATCAAGCTTATGTCCAAACCAGGATTCAAAGGGTGTCATCCCTATTATTGCCTTATGTGGAACATGGTTTTGAATGTAATTAGCACAATTCACTGCTTCAACCCAATACTATGGAGGAAGAGACTTCGAGTGAATCATACAAGTGCCATCTCCTTAACAATGATACGATTATTTCTTTCTGTTACTCCATTCTATGAAGGGCTATAAGTAATTATATGCTACAAGGAGATCCCTTCAGAAAATACAAATCCATGAACCTATTGTTTACATATTCACCTCCATTGTCGATTCGAAGAACTTAATAGACCATTTCACTGTTTCTCAACAAGAGCCTTAAATTCCTAAAAATGTTCAAAGGCTTGGACTTAAGCTTAAGAAAATATACCCAAGTATATCGCGAATAGTCATCAATGAAGGTGAGTACATAAAGAGCTCTAGTAAGCGAAGGAGATGGAAATGGACTACAAATATCGGCTGTGAACAAGATCCAAGGGACGAGTAGCTCTCCAGGATTTTCCTTTGTCAAATTTCTTTTCAGGATGCTTTCCAAGGGTGCAACCCTCACAAAGACCTTTAGAAAAATTAACATGAGGTAACCCATTGACCATTTCATTTTGGCTCAATTGTTCAAGGTAGCGATAATTTAGATGTCCAAAATGCTCATGCCATAGCTTACTATCCTCATTTGCACGAGTAAGCAAGTCGTGGGGCGTAGAATCGAAATTAAAGTGGGAAAAGGTACACAACCGTGAATGGTGATCTTCCTTTCCCTCAACCACTGTAGTGTCATCATTAAGCTCATGAATAATCACAGAGTTAGAACCATATTCCACTTACATTCCTTCACTAAGGTGAGTAATTTGGTAAATCGATAGGAGATTGGTAGAAATATTAGGAACACTCAACACTTGGTTGAATTTTCCCCCATCCATCTCTATCGATCCACTACTAAAAACTGACACTGTCGTATCATTACCCATCGTGATTTGGGACATACGATAAGGCTCGATGTTGGATAACTCAACATGTGAAGAAGCCATGTGGTGCGAGGCACTGAAATCTATAATCCATGTTAATGAAGGAGTAACTTTGGCTACAAGGGCCTTTCCTTTCTTCTTATCAGATTTATACCCTTTTAAAGAAGAAGACTCGGCCTTTGGAGCATTTTGTTTGATAGAATCAGGAACACCTATTTTATTTTTCTCAAGTAAATGAGTAAGGTGATCAATTTGTTTTCTCATACATAGATTCTCTTTATGACTAGGCTTCTTGCAATAGGAACACAAAAAATTGTCTTTCTATGCTCTAGGCTCAGAATTCAAAGCGTTTGTGTTAAATTTAGTTTTGGTCTTGGTTTCCTTCTTAGGTTGATCCTTTCTTTCTTTCTTCTTTTCAGTCTTCTTTTCCTTACTAGTACTTGCTACAAGGGCATGTGACTTGGACTTGAGATACCCCATTTGAATATTTTTTCTGTTCTCGAATGAGTTGGGATGAAAAATAGTCAAAGGAGGGCATATTCCAATCATTTCCCAAGGTAGATTTTGTAGCGTAAAAATTTGACACAAAGACAGAATATTCATGACCTAACTTAGAGAGAATCGACAAGATCAATTGAGAATATTTCTTCTCTACTTGAAATTCCTTTAACAACAATCTAGTGTGGACAAACTTAGAGAAGTATGCTTGTAGGTTTTCAAAATCACTAGGATTTAACCCTAGTAGTTCATTTTCCAACTCATGCGCTCTCATGTCATCTTGTTGTCCAAACATTTTATCTAATGTTTTCCACGTAGAATTAGGTGTTTCGGACGACTCAATGTGGAAGAGCAAGTCAGGAGAAACAAACATGCAAAGAAGACCTAAAGCTTCATCACTACGGTTTAACCACTTATATTTTTCAGGGTTGTCATCTGGTTCAGTCTTAGTTCCCATGGTGATGCGAATAACCCTTTACCTCTTAGTTTCATAATCATTTTTGATCTCCACTTGAAAAAGTTGAACGGTGTAAGCAAAGGAAGTGAATAAGCATCCATTGTGAAGAGAGAGAAGGAATGTAGAAAAGAATCACAACCACCTAGGACAATATAGAAACCCCCGATTTCGGCACTTTATAGTTGAGTGTGTTGGATATAATCGGGTCCAAGCATGCATCTTGAAATAGTTGGTAACTCGCCTTGCAATCAGTGTAATAATGCACAAGAGAGGAGACCACAATCGTGTTTCGTGGAACACAACAAAGTGACACCATATAAAAGCACAACTACAAAAAAATAGGAAGGAGGTGAAATCAAATCTTGGTTATGAGAAAGAGCATCTCACGTTGTAAAGGATACCCCCTTGCTACAAAAATAGTGGCGAAGTGCTCACTCGTCGTAAGAAATAATAATGATAAAATATAATGAAGAAAGGAACTCAAGATGAGTCCAAAAGACATCTAGAACACCAAAAAGGCATGCAAAAAGACAAAAAGGTGCTCAAAGTGATACTTTACACACTTGAGTGCACAATTAGTAAAAAATTGACAATAACACCTAAAAATTATCGCTTTGAAACACCCAATTTGGCTAATTTTAGAGCTATTAGAGTTAACAAAAAATGACAATTTAACATTAATTTTAAAAGATGATTTTAATTCTTTTATCTAATCAAGAATGAAGAGATTGTAATTAATAGAAATATATTTAATTACAATTAAATATAATTAATTACAAATAGAAACTAAGTAAGATATATAAAAACGGAATCTTAATTAAAAATCAAATATACTTTGCTTTTTTAAAAAAATCAAATTTGAATGGTTTCCCACTACAATTTGAAAATTTTCCATTAACTTGCCTTAAATAAATTTAAATGAACTTACCGTTATGAAGAAATTCTAATTAAGATCTAGTGCAAATTAAATCCTAATTAAAAATCAAATATACTTTCCCTTTTAAAAGGAATTCCCACCAAAAAATTAGAAACATACCATAAAAAAACTTACCGTTTGTTTGAAATACCGTTAGAGGTGGGAGGATCCCAAGTTGGGCGCGATCAAGCGAAGAGAAAATAGGGAGTAGGGAGTGCATCATGTAGGAGAATCCATTGGGAGTAGGCTCGAGGCGAGGGAAGCCAAGGGCCTAGGGTTTCAAATTGAGTGGGAGAATGAAGACGGCTCGGGGCGAGCACGACTCGGATCGACAAGGATACAACGTAGACCAGGAGGGGAACAAATTGCAGGGAACGAGCACGAGCTTAGGGTAGGGTAGGAGCTTGCTTAGGTGAAAAGAATCAACTTGTAGGAAAAAAGCTCAGCCGGGGTTTGAAGCTCGGTCAGAGAAAAAAAAATATGCACCTTTGAAAAACAAAGGAGCCCGAACTCCCCAGGGTAAAAAGCACACACCAAAACACGAGACCGAGGTGAAAAGGCACAAAGATCTTGATTTGGAGATGTAGCTCAATGAAAGGAGCTCAATGGAGAGTGGTAGGAGCTCGGTGGTGAACCACAACACCATGCAAACCAAAAATTTTAAACTTGTATTTTGCAAAACCACCATGCAAAAAACACAGAGACCAAGCAAACAAAGATCTAAAATTCCAGTTTAATAAAAATTTAAAAAAACTAAAAATAACCTCTATTTTAACTGATCTACCAAATTTAGTTGTAGTTAGCTAAATGTAGCTATAAAACCCCTGAAAGCTTCAGGAATACTTGCACATGCATGAAGAACACAACAAAAAACAACTTTCCAAGAACAACTTGTTAAATACATTAGCAATAAATTTCCAGAATATAACAATCAAAAAACTTGCATGAGGAGTAAAAAAAATGAGACCAAGAGTAATCACAACTCAAATGACGAATGCACATTTACTCAATCTCAACTTTGATACCATGAAAGAGTTTACGAGAATCGAATCGGAAATGATGCACCACGAAGTAGTTGCACTCCAACATAATCGTAATGGCTCTAGCATAATCATAAGGATCAATCAATAATGGAATAACTTTCTCAATAGAAACAAAGCTTGCACATAGAGGAAAGACAATGGAGTGTCTTGGCATGCTCATAAATTAGGAATGAAAGGGTACATATAGGGTGTTGAGTAACCCTAGTGCATGACACACAAGAAAACCCTAAACCTAACCCATGTGAGATGACCCTCCATATGTGAGTGGAGGACACATAGGATCCCATGCACCAATAATCATCCAATCATGAAGGTCGTTAAAACCTATTTGAAGCTCTAAAATTACCCCTTGGGTCGCACTTTTTCACCACACCAACAACTAACACAAATGAACCTTCTAATTTTCTTTTATACATGTTTCTTTTCACCAAAACACTTGGGTTGGCCTTCATAGTGAATAAATCATTCCAAAAATCATAGGATCATCATAAAAATATCACAAATGGGTCCATGTAGATCATACAAAATTCTTAAAGCCTCAAATACAAAATTTTGGGATACAACAAGCCTTGAAACCCCAAAACAATTATTTATGACCAAATTGAATGAAATAGAGAAAAACAAACTTCAAAAAAACATGGAAAACAATTATAAAAGTTTTATAAGCACTTAGAAACCTCCGAAAGCATGAAATAACTTAGAACAATCATCAACCTTCATGAATCCTCTTAAGACCATGCTTAATCAAGCACCTTAAAAATTAACCTTTAAATAACAAGTAATAAATTCCTCATACCTCATAAAAACTCAAGTGTGATATATAATTGGAAAGATATTAGAATAAAGATGTTGAAATTTTTAACCAAGTCATAACTCCACCCTGTATCAAGGTCAACCATGTATGAAAAAGGTGTTAACAAGTCCATAACAAGCTTTAGGAAGTAGTTCAAGAAAGACTCAATAAGATAATTTTGAAGTTTGATTGGTAGTGTCACTCTCGATTATTCGGGATGATTCTAAGGGTCTTATTCATGTTTTGTAAAAGCCACGAACATCGGAAGGAAGATCTTTGAAGCCTAAAGAAATCCACCTTTGAAGTCTAGTGGAAGCCCGTAGGTTTAGTGAAGACCGCAGGAAAAATGACAAAGCCACGGGTGAAAAAGTGAAGCCACAAATGAAAAGGAATATCCATGGATGAAAAGGGAAATTAGAGGAAGATGCAGGTAAAGAAGAAAAGCTACAAAGGTTGTGGGTGAAGAACGAAGCCACGGGTAAAGGAAAAATTCCCGAGAAGATTGCAAAATCTGCCATAAAGGAAAAATCCATGGACCAAAGGAAAAAACCACAATATAAGGAAAGAGTTGAGTACAAATATGCTATGTGATGGTTGAACCTTGTCTATATGGAACTAGTCGATTTATTTGATCGATGAAGGAAATGGATAAATTTTTTGAACGGGATCAAAAGGTAGTATACTTTGCGGACTATATAACTTGTGCTTCATGAAAACAATAGACCCAATCTAAAATATCTTGAGCTCCATCCTCTAGATCACAAAATATAAAATCTTGATTTCAAGACATAATTAAATCTCGGAGAGGAAATATGAATCATTTTTTGATCTATTGAAAATCCTAGGCCCGATGAGAAATCTATTTTTAGAAATTGTTCCATAAATGGCTCCATAAATGACACTTTAAATATTTAATGCACTCAGAAAATAGAAAGGTCAAGTTTTAAAGTTGAATATAGAGAGAGTAAATGGAGTTGGTAGCATTCATTTAATAGACATAATTTTTAAATGCATAGAGGTGAGATAGAGTACACGACATGCCAAGGAAGTGATGGGGAATGAAATTATTTTATATAAAATAAAATTTCCATGCATTTTACTTGTGTTTCTCAAGTGAGAAAAGGATTCATTCGAGTTGAAGGAGCAACAAAGGAAGAGAAAGAGAGACAAAATAGAGCTAACAAATGAAGTGTTGAAGATCATATCAAATGAGAAGAACATCAACGTTGTTGATCCATTGAGTAAAATAGTTCGAATTAGAAGTGTAAAGAAAGTGACAAAGCTCAAAAATAGAGACCAGTTGATTTGAAAGACTTAGACAAAGAAACAGATAATTCTAAGTGTGAGAGCCTGAAAGAGGAAACATAGAAAGATTAAAAAAGTGATCATAATCTATTGTGTAAGCAATATTGATTCTATGTGATCAATGTATTTGTAATATTATATTTCTAAGTGGGTGCTTAGATTATAGGGGTGGGTGCTCCTTGCAAGTTGGAGCTTGCTAAAATCTACTGAGTGGGTGCTCAGTTATCTTCAAGTGGGTGCTTGGAGAATCTAAAGTGGGTGCTTCACAAGTTGAGTGGGTGCTCAACCAAAACCAAGATATTGTATGCTTTGGAATTTGTGTTCCTAATAAAGCCTTGGTTTCAAAGTGGGTTTTTCTCCGTAAGGGTTTCCCACTATAAATTCTATGTTCAATGTTATTATTGTTTGACATATGTTTGTTTAAATGCTCATGGTATATTGTTGCACTTTACTAAAGAATTCCTGATTGGCATTGTTTGAATTTTTTTAATTTACACTGATTCACCCCCTCTTAATGCTTGTGATTTATAAAAATTGGTATCAAAGCGATTCCTTCTGGTAGAATATTAACATCTTCAAGGAGATCCTCTTTTCATAAGCATGGCAACAAATCAAGCACAAGGTGGATTATCAATTTCTAGATCACCTCTCTTCACTGGAACAAATTATGCATTCTGGAGAATAAAGATGAAGACATATCTCATGTCACTTGGTTTTGACATATGGGAATGTGTTGAGAAAGGATATAATCCTCTAGCCACACTAATCACTTCTGTAGTAGACAAGGAAAAATATGAGTGTAACTCAAGAGCCATGAATGCCATCCTATGTGGCCTAACTGAAACAAAGTTTGTAAAGGTAATGCATTGTACAACCGTAAAGGAAATTTGGACCAAGCTTCAAGGTATTTATGAAGGGGATGACAAGGTCAAGTTAGCCAAATTACAGACCTATAGAGCTTAGTTTGAGAATCTAAAGATGAAATATGATGAGAGTATAACAACCTACATGTAGAGAGTAGATGAAGTAATCAATATGATCAGAGGCCTAGGTGAGAAGCTAGAATAATTTTTATAGTCCAAAAGATTCTAAGATATATGACTGCCAAATATGATGTAAAGGTTTTAACTGTGGAAGAAGATAAAGACATGAAGACTCTAACAATGGATGAATTACAGAGCATCCTTTCAACATACGAAATGAGGACTATTGGATCCAAGTCTACCAAGAAAGAAGTAGCATTCAAAGCCAAGAAAGAGACCCAATCCAAACAATAAAAAGAAGAATCAGATTCGGAGGATGAAGCAGATGATGAGAAGATTGAAGCAATGTTTTTGAGAAGAATAAGAAGAGGCTTAGGTAAGTATAAAGGTAAACTTCCATTCAAATTTTTTGAGTGTGGACAAGTAGGCCATTTCGTTGCTAAATTCCCAAACAAGAATAAAGAAACTTAGTCTGATCATGATGAAGAAATTCACAAACACAACAAGAAAAATATGAACTTCAAGAAGAAATATGACAAGAAGAAATTCTTTAAGAACAAAAGGAATTTATACTCAAAATAAGAGTCAAGTGAATCGATTAAAACAAACAATATAGCTTTGAAAATGAGGATGATGAAACTCAGTCTAAATGTTTGTTTATGGGCATGTATGTCTCTGAAGAGTGCAATTAAAAGGAAAGAATGTAGTTAATTATGAAGACTTTGATGAAGAAGAAACAAATGTAAATTTGGAAGCAAAAATTGTTTGTGCTCTTGAAGAATTGAAACTATGCAAGAGAAAGAATCAAAAGCTAAGATGCACATTAAAAGATTATGAAGAAAAATTCACATATTTGAGAAAAGACAAAGTTTAAAGGAAGAGGAAGAAACTAATGAGCTCAAAGAACTTGAAACTCAGCTAGAAAATATTTCTAAATCTTACAAATCAAAGGAGGATGAATGCATAAATATGAACTCGAATTGAAGTGATTGAAGACTGATCTAGAAAAATGACCAGCAAGCTAACAATGTATGAAAAGCTAGAAAAGAGCTCAAATTTTCTAACTGGTATACTAAGAAGTCAACGAGATACAAATGAAAAATCAGGGATAGGTTTCAAGGAAGAAAGCAAAGAAATGGATTCTGAAAAGAAGGAAGAAAACAAGACTACATCAGTATCAAACACCTTTCCTATTGTAAATAAAGAAGTCATCAGAACTTCCAAGAGGAAGACAAATACTCCCATAATCACCTATGCCATGAGGTACACACATTATTTCTATGGTTATTGTTTTTCATGTAACCATTTTGGACACAAAACTGCTAAATGTAAAAGGTATGTTAGAGACTATGGAAGAAACTTTAGTTCATCATACACTAAAATGAACTATAATGTTGTTCACAAAAATATCACAAGAAAGTTCATGTATCTTCAAGTAAACAAGAATCTCCTAAGAAAAAGAGATGGGTGTATGTTGTAAAGGAAGAAGCCAACAAAAGAAAAGAATCTTTCTCAATAGTGCAAACTACATTTCATGTACAAGATGAAGACAAAATATGGTATTTAGATAGTGGCTTCTCTAGTCATATGATAGGTGATAAATATAGGTTAATTTATATGTCAAACAATGCATCAGGAGCTGTTAGATTTGGTGATAATAATTCAGCAAACATAGTTAGAAAAGGAACTTTGAGTCTAGACAATGGAAAAACTATTACTGAGAATGTTCTATATGTTGAAGGACTCAAGCACAATCTATTAAGTGTGATTCAAATGTGTAAGAAAGGCTATAATATGATATTCCATGACAAAGGTTGTGATATTATAAATGGAAAAATAGGAAAGAAAGTTGCAAAAGATAAACGGACCAAGAACAATATGTATGTTCTCAATGAAATAAATAAATAAAAATGCCTCACAAGTAAAGTTGATTACAACTGGCTATTCCACAGTAGGTTAGGACATATGAGTTTTGAAAATCTTGTGAAACTAAGATATAAGGGTGGTAGGAGACATTTTCCAAAGATTGTAAAACCAACATATACACTTTGCAAAACATGTTTGCATGGTAAAAAAACAAGAAGATCATTCAAATCCAAGGAGTACTCGACCACAAGACCCTTGGAACTGATCCATACAGATCTTTTTGGGCCTATAAGAACTGAAATTCTACAAGGATATGTGTATTTCATGCTACTAATAGATGATTACACCAGAATGACATGGGTAGCTTGCTTGAAGCACAAATCAAAAGCCTTAGAAAGATTCAAATCCTTTAAGGCACTAGTGGAGAATGAGAAGAACACCAAAATCAAATGCTTAAGATCAAATAGAGGTGGATAATTTTTTTCAAATGAGTTTGATGAGTTTTTTGAAGAACATGGGATTAGAAGACAATTCTCAGCTACCAAAACACCTCAACAAAATGCGGTTGTTGAATGAACATGAATGTACAAGAAATGAAAAGAACCATGATGAATGAATCTAAACTTCTTAATAGATATTGGAGTGAAATAGTCTACACATCAGTCTACATTCTAAATAAATCCCAATTGAGAATAAACAGTGACAAGACACCCAATTTTTTTGAAAAATAGGCCAGCCAATGAAAAACACATAAAAGTCTTTGGAAGTAAATGTTACATCAAAAGAGATGAAGATAACTTGGGAAAATTCAACTCAAGGTGTGATGAAGGCATATTTATTGGCTATTGAGAAGTCAGTGTGGCATACAAATGCTACAATAAGAGGTTGTAGAAAATTATTGAGAGCACAAATGTAAAAGTTGATGAGTCTTATCCTACAAAATCTAGCACTTAGCCTAATGAAAATCATGAAGATCAAGAAGATGATGAAGAAATGGAAAATACATGTGAAGAAGTGGAAGAAAGACAAGACACCAAGACACCCTCAAGACAAGTTAAGAGGGATCATCCAACAAACCAGATCATTGGAAACAAATAAGGAGACATTCTCACAAGAAGAAGACTAAGAGATCAAAAAAATCATGAAGATATAACACTCCTATCCATGATAGAACCCAAGAATATTATAGAAGCTAGCAAGGATCAGCATTGGGTGGATGCCATGAATGAAGAACTTGATCAGATTGAAAAGAATGAGACCTGGGAGCTTGTACCAAGACCAAAAGACAAGAATGTGATAGGAAAAAAATGGGTATTCAAAAATAAATTAAATGAAAAAGGAGAAGTGACAAGAAACAAGGAAAGACTCGTATGCAAAGGCTATGCAAAAATGGAAGGAATCGACTTTGATGAAACATTTTCACCAGTGGAAAGGATGGAAGAAATCAAACTGTTTCTAGCATATGTGACTCATAAGAAAATTAGAGTTTTCCAAATGGATGTTAAATCAAATTTTCTCAATGGTTATCTAAATGAAGAGGTATATATTGAGCAACCTAATGGATTTTATATAACTGGTGACAAGGATTATGTGTACAGTTAAAAAGGATCTCAGTATGGAATTATTGGTTTCTCAAACGTGCACCCGCATTTCAGATCTTGAAAGGGTCAAAGTGTTTGAGACCAAAATGGAACCATCCCGAGTTGTGGGACCTTGTGCACTTAGGACGGATCTCTGAGAAGGTCATCTATCTATTTCTACTACTACTACTACCTGCTACTCCTAGTGTTGAAAAGGGAAATTAAGCTAATAATGCCAAGGGACCAAGGATAGAAGGATGACATGAAAGGAAACTACACTAAAAGAAAATAACACAATAAAAGAGGGATGAACACTATCTATTCGAGTGAAATTGAAAGGAAATGCATGAAAGGAGGCTAGGAAAGAGTAGCACAACCAAACACATATTTACCATATCATTTTCATGTGACAAAATTAAAAATGGAACTGCAAGGGACCTATAATAGCACAAATAACACACAACGCAAAAGAAAAGGAAATAAGGAGGAATAAAAACATGTTAGGACAAAGAATAGTCACAAAATGGTGCTTCTATTACTTCCAAAAATGCACAGAGCTATTACAATGATGAAGGAGGCCGATGTCCACATGCAAGAGCTAGATTCATAGGTCTCGCAACTCAAAATATGAAAGTATGAAGTTCTTAGAAAAACACATAAGGATCTAGAGTGTCTAACATAACAAATGAGTCTATCTCTTACATTTATAGATGAATCCATGGAGGAAGAAGGGAAGAAAGGGGGAAAACTTGAATTTGAAATGCAACCACCAACAAAAATTATTTAATTCTTGAAAATCTACCTTGAGATCTTTAAAATACACTTCCCCAATCCTGCTTAGTATGTTGAAGAAGACAAAGGGAGGATCATATCAAATCAGGTGGTTGGAGAAATCAGATCTACTCATTAATGCTTAGAGAGACATTTTCCCATTTCTCACCTACCAGATCCACCAAGAATTTGAATTTGAATCTCTAGCATTGTAGCTAATGTCGTAACTTTCTCGACAAGTCTAAGCACACACCGATTCGAGATCTCGTAGCAAAATATATGATTTTAAGAAGATGTCGAGTCATCGGCACACAAAAAATATGTGGTGCATGTGAATTAGCTGAAATGATGGCCAATTGTGAAAATATTTGTCATTTATACCACCTGCCACTTGTTGATTCATTGCAAGGATTCAATGCCCTATTGACACACTTTGACCGTTGCGTGCAACACAATCAAATATGTCGAAGAAGATGACCTTTCATAGAAGGGCACAAAGGAGGGCATGCAGGCGTGCTCATGGAAGAATGAGGTGTAGGAAGAATATAGAGGGACGGTGTGTGGGAAGGGAAGAAGCTGATTAGGAAGAAGAAAGAAGTGCATAAGGTGGGTGCAAGGGAGGAGTGGAACAAAGAGGAAAAGAAAAATGGAGGGAGAGAACAGAAAGCGCATGAGGGTGCTCAAGGAAAAAGAAGGGGCACCAAGGGGAAACTGCAACCAAGGAGTTATGCCAATTGAACTTGAGTGCACACAACCTTCAATGGGGAACTGAGAGCCAGAATGTGTATATAAGTTACCCAAATAACTAGGAGAGTTATTTGGATAACAGTTTTGGCGACTTTTGGGGCCATCTTCTTGCTAGATGAAGAAGATCAGTAGCCTAGAACATCCATTAGGAATGGATTTTTCTTATGCAATCATGAAACTACCCTTTTAGTCACTTAAGGATCATTTCTTGACTCTATTATGAATCTTGCAACTGCTGAGAGAGGCTCTGCATTATGAAAGCAATAGAAGAGTGTGCACAAGAAGCACACAATAAGAAAGAACTATGTACAAACAAATAATGTGTGCACAATGCACTTGGAGGAATTGAAACTACTATAATATATACAACATGATGTAATACACTTAATGGAAGGGTTTGAGATAGATCCCATTTACTAGGATTTGTAGCATGCCTTCATCAAGATGAGTTAACTCAAGGAGTTAACTTCTTTATAGGAACTGATGATGTATGGGCCACTCTAAAGTGCATCAAACTTTAAACGATGCCTTGATTTATCTCTCACAAGATCTCATTTTAGAACCAATTCCCCAACTTTGAAATTTTGAGGCCTAGCCTTTCTATCGAACCATTTCTTTGTTTCTTATTGATGTTATTCTAGCTTGATCATGGAAAAGTTCCTTAGTTCTTCAATATTAACCAACTCTTCCATTCTGATTTCTCTTTGCTCTACATCTTCAAATTCCAGAATCTTGGGCAAGCGCTAATGAATTCAATTCTAGTGTCAAAGGAAGGGTAGCTTCCTTTCCATAGACAATATTGTAAGGAAAAGTTCCTATTGCATTTTTTACTATGATTCTATCTTCCTAGAGCATGCACGAGACCTTGTATGCCACTATCTTTGGCTGATGTTCATTATATGCTTCATGATTATGATCAAGTTCTTGTTTGTTGATTCTACCAAACTGTTTCCCTAAGGGTAATAGCTAGAAGAAGTCTTCGAGTAGATGCCCAGACTTAGAGCCTAATAAGTTATTTTAATACCAAGGAAGGATTTTTCATTATCAGAGATGATGGTCTAAGTAATGCTAAAGCTTGTGACTATACCTTTGAGAAATTCAAGGATGAATGACTCGGTTGATTCCTTGAGTGCAACAACTTCTGTCCATTTGGTAAAGTAATATGTAGCTGTCAACACCCACTTATGTCTAGCACTTGAAGGTGGGTTGATCATGCTTATGAAGTCGAGACCCCATTACACAAAAGGATGACCCATTGGATTGATAGGAGGGGAAGCACTTGTCAATCTTTTTCTTTCTGCAAAGAAAGATATTTTTTTGCATTTGTGACCCACCTATGTGCATCTACAAACAAGGTAGGCCAAAAGATACATGCCATTATTATTTTCATCACTGTAGTTTTGGCAGAGAAGTGTCCACCATAGAATCCATTGTGAAATTCTGCTAACACTTTTTTAGTCTCGTATGCCATTGATACACCTTAACAACATGCCATCAAGATTCTTTTTGAAGAGAATTCCATCAATAAAAACAAAGGGAATAAATTGTAACCTCATATGTCTTCTCTTTTCTTTGTTTAAACCAGAGAAGGGTATGCACCCTCGAAAAGGAATGTGATCATGTCCTTCATCTAGTCACACATGTCAAAGTGTGTCTTCTACTCAAGTTCTGCATGCAAAATACCTTCATCTATAAATAATTAAGCCTCAGGTTCATTATGTGCATCCTTAACAATCTACCTACAGAGTGCACTACCTCTTACCAACTTTGTGGCCTTGATAGTCACATCATACTCTAGGATTTTTGTCACCCATCGTGCTCTTTTATCACCGATTTCTACTCCCATGATGAAGTCTCTGACAAAAGAGTGGGAGACTAACACCCTGATATGATTGGAACACATAATTTTTAATTTCTTGAGAGCACACATGATGGCAAAGACCTGATTTTGTATGTGACTATAATTTAGTTCATAATCCTTTAGTGTTTGGCTGAAGAAAGACACTGGTTGTTCCATCCCTTGTTCATTTCTTTGTGTTAGGAAAACAAAAACACTCGCATCAACACCATAAGCATAAAGGATGAAATCCTTTGAGTAATCTAGATTGATGAGTGTTGGCACACAAGTAATTTATTTCTTGATCTTGTTGAAGCTTTCCTTTCCTTCATGTTGTCCATTTGAATGTTACATCCTTTTTGAGCATCAAGGTGATAAATGAACTAGTCCCAAAAACTTAGGGATAAAACACCTAACAAAATTGATCTTGCCAAGGAAGAAGCATGGGGACTATTTGTGCTCCGAAGAGAAATAGATAGGATGGATTAAATGTCCTATGGATCAATTGCGATGCCATCCTTTGAAATCGCAAGGCCTAAAAGATTTCCCCGTGCCACCACAAAATTGCACTTCTTAGGGTTAAGAGACACCCAAACTCTCTACATCTCTTAAAGACCTTCTCCAAGTGCACCATATGATCCGCACCTTGCTTTGAGAAGATGTTAATGTCATCTAGGTAGACCAAGATGAACTCATTGATGTATCCTTTGAAGGAAATATCCATGGCGTCTTTGAAATGTGGCACCCGTGTTTGATAGACAAAAGGGAATTTTTGATATGCATATTTTCCCCACTTGGTTATAAACACCATTTTGAATTGATCCTCTTCCTTGACAAGGATATGATTGAATCCTGAATATCCATCTACCATGGATAATATCTACTACGGCCACCTCTACGAATCTACTCCATTGAAGGCAAATGATAGTGATCCTCCAGAGATGCCTTATTCAAATCTCTGAAATCAATACAGAGTCTAATTTCACCATTATTCTTGTGTACTGGAACTAGATTTGTGACCCAGGTAGAGTATTTGATAGGAAAAATAATTTTTACCTCAATGAGTTTTGATAATTCCTTTCTCATGAGGGATCTATCTTTGGATTGACTAGTCGTTGTTTTTGTCTGATGGGCTTGATACCAGGATCAAGGTCAATGGAGTGTTGAGAAACACTTGGATCAAAACCTTTGAGGTCTTCATATTCCCATGAGAAGATATCACTATATTTTTGACAGAGAGAGATGAAGGCATGTTTCTCTTCATGTGCACAATATTTACTAAGAAATAACTCTTTTTGGCGTGCAATAGTGACTGGGAAGCAGTCTTCTTACATGATGCACATGTAATTTTCTTCACCCTTGAACTCATCATTAGGGATAAAATTTTTCTCTAAGGTGACCAAACCTTTAGGAAACTTGTTTGTCTTCAGCTGTATCACTTGGTCACCATAGTTGTCATGCAAGTCACTTGCATGCTTGATGAGAACTCAGCTTCATTCTGGATAAACTGGATGATTTATGCATCACTTTCAAATACTTTCTAGCTGGTGTTACTATCTAGAATGGATGGTCTTATCACCTTATTGATGTGCTTTGAGTGTTCCTTTAATAAATTCCTCCACATGAGATAATCAGAACCAAGTGCGGCCATTTTGTCACCTTCATTGTTCATTTAGAGTGGAACCACCTAAAAATTTAGAGCATCAAAGCTCTCAAAGAGGTCCCTATGTTTATAATATTTTAGAAGCTTATTATTTTTCTAGAAATTGTTGATGACTTGGTGAATAACCAATTCTATGTCCCCAAAGATTTACAAAATGTTAATTTTCTTCTTCTCAACAATGAGCAAGCCATACACCAATGCTTCATACTATGCTACATTGTTAGAACATGTGAACTGCAATATGTGAGTGAAGAATAATTTCTCATCCTTATGGGGAATGAGAACCACTCCTTCTCCCACACCGTTTCTTCTTCTGGATCTGTCAAAGTAGAACTTCCATAGAACCTTCTCAACTTTGTCTTTCTTGAGCAAACATTGTAGCATAGATTTTTCTTCAAGAATGTAGTAAGTACCAAGCCCAGTTTTATAAGCTTCCATTTATTTAGTGTATGGATCAAATTAATGTTGTCTCTCCACCCATTCATCAAGTACCAGTTAGGAATAGAGGATGGAAGAGACCGTTCTTCTAAACCGAAACTTATTCTTCTTGGATTAAATAATTGGCTTGGAGAGGGGATGGGACATATGACTCTACATGATAGGAAAATATAGGCTCATCTTGTATGGTAAACTGGGTACCATACCTTGTCTTGAGTAACATATGAGACCAATCAGAAGACAAGTAACCACCCACTTTAGTAGTGAAGTCTCTTGATAGGCATAGGGAAAACAAAGGAGGTAGGTCAATGATTGACACATATTGAGTAATGGTTAGGCACAAACATGCATGGAGAGTTAACTCAAGATATTTTATGAATCCTAAGGTGGTGATAGTTGAACCATCAAGTTGTAGGAATCCTTTAGACAAAGGGCTATATTTTAGACCTAAGACATCGACTATTTTCTTAGGCATGACAAAAGTACTAGCACTTGAGTCAATCATGCAATTATGCACTAGGTGTTTTCCTATGATTAAGGGCATATAGAAGGGTGGGGTTTTAACAACTTTAATTACTTATTTCTCCTCTTCTTGGAAGACATTGAAAAAGTGCGTGGCTTCTGCATAGCCTGGATCAAAGCATGCGTGAAGTTGTGCCAGAGCTTCATGTAACAGATCCGTTGAGATGGAATGGTCAGGGCATCCCACATTGTGAAATTTATGTTTGTTCTCTTCATCTGGTCAACAATGCTAAATGGAAGGCCCCATGTCTTATGCATTTGGGGAACAACATCCCTTCTTGAGTGTTCAGGTGTAAAAGCTTGGACTTTAGCTAGAGCAGAGGCTTGACCTACCAAAGGAGAGGCGTGCACTACTTCAGAAGGAGATTTGTGTGGAACCTCTTATGTAGGGACTAGAATGTTTTACTACAGGATGCTTTGTCTGCATATTTCTTCTTTTGAGGGTATTCTTACATTGCTAGGAGTGGGACCTACACACCTAACTCTAACATCCTCTTCTTGTATCTTATGTTGTCTCAGAACTTGGGTGCGTGGTCTATTTGTATCTTCTGTAGCTTGGTTGATTGCATAAAAGTCCTCCACACCAAAGAACATCAATTTTTTTTTGGAGGAGCTTCTAGAATTTCTGGATTTTTTGCTTCATGGGTGCTTGTTGAAGGCTTACACACCAAGTATTCTCGGATCATGAAGGCTTGGGCACATGCAACATTGGCATAATAATATTGAATGTGAGGCATTTTGCAAGGGAAACACCATTCGATTCTTGTGCCAATTTTTTTGGGTTGGAACAAGTTCCCACCCACACTAGGTGCTTTGGAAGAGCAAGCGTGGGAGGTAAAAATTGCAAGGGAAGATGTGCATTGGGATGCCATCTATCATTCTACTGGTTGGGTGCGTATATTTGATTTCCATACTAATTCTACCAAGGCTGATTGCTTTGGCCATGTGCTTGATTAGAATTACCTCTATAGGCTTGCACCTATTTCTTTTCTAATGATATGACTTTGTTTGATAAATTTCTAATCAAGGCCTTCAACTCTTCATCTTCCTCTACTACGGTAGAGAGTAGGATGTTAAGGCAACCGGTTGCGTGCTTTGCTCAAGAACAAGAATAGGGGCCATAGAAGGTTGGGGTGCTTGTGACATTTTTGGGAACAAGGGCATAGGCGGTCTAGGAGCTATCTTTCCCACTTGAATAAGACTATTTTCTGCCCTTACTGCAATACTATAAGTAGCTGGTAAAGTCCTACCTCCCATGGATTGGATCATAACTGAAATATCATTGTTGAGCACCTTCAGATAATATAGGAAAACATGCTTGAGTTGTAGGTCTTACCACAAGAGGGATTCTTTCCCAAGTCTTTTGAAATATGATGTTGAAATTAGTCATCTGCTCATTGGGCTCCCTCCTTGTTGTTGTCAATTTCTCCACTAGAGATAGGTGATCTGACTTATCTTCAAAGTAATTACAAAGAGCTGTTCTAGCTCATCCTAGGTGGTGATAGATCCAAGTCTCAAGCCTTGGTACCATTGAAGTGCTTTACCTTTGAAAGAGGCTACAAGTATCATGACTGCTACATCATCATGTGTGATCAGATAGAGTGAACACATATTTTCTATATCCTGGATATGCTCCTGAGGGGTGACTTGATTCTCACCAATAAATTCTGGAATAATACTTTGAGTGCACCATTTAGCATATCATGTTACATAGTCAACAATGAAGGACTTCCTCTAGTAAAGTTTACAAATTTTATCATTGGAGGAAGTGGATGATATTCCATTGTAGGGCACGAAGGATGTCTGTTTTGAGGATGAGTTGAGTGAGCGTGGCGCGTGGGAGATAGAGATACATGTGCGCAGAATTTCTAGAATAAACTCTTCTTGGAGATAGCTAGAGGTACTCAAAGGAATATTTAGTTGTTGCACTTTTTCTCATGTGTACTCTTTGCATGAAAGGAGCTCAAGAATACTGAAATAGATATCCTGAAATATTGTACATTGATAGATGTGTCAAAATGAGCCTCCAAAGACTGGAATACTAAGTCCACACATTAGAACTTAGAGATATGAAATTTGAGGTTTTAATGCTAGTCCCACCAGGTGTGCCATAAATTGTTGGTTTCTCAAACGTGCATCCGCATCTCAGATCTTGAAAGGGTTGAGTTGTTTGAGACCAAAATGGAACCATCCCCGAGTTGTGGGACCTTGTGCACTTGGGACGGATCTCCGGAGAAGGCATGTTCCTCTATCTATTTCTACTACTACTACTACTCCTAGTGGTGAAAAGGGAACTAAAGATAATAATTCCAAGGGACCTAGGATATAAGGATGACATGAAATGAAACTACACTAAAAGGTGATAGCAATAGAAAAGAGGGATGAACACTATCTATTCTGAGTGAAAATGAAAGGAAATGTGTGAAAGGAGGCTAGGCAAGAGTAACACAGCCAAAAATGTCTTTACCATATCATTTTCACGGAACACAACTAAACATGGAATTGTAAGGGACCTAAAATAGCATAACCAACAAAAATGCAAAAGAAAAGGCAAGAAGGAGGAATGCAAACACATTAGGACATAGAATAGTCACAAAACGATGCTTCTATTACTTCTAGAAATGCACAGTAGCTGTTATAATGATGAAGGAGGCTGATATCCACATGCAAGATCTAGATTCAGAGGTCTGCAACTCAAAATATAAAAATTATGGATTCTTTAGCAAAATGCGTAAGGATCCAGAGTGTCCAACATAACAAATGAGTCTATCTATTACATTTATAGATGAATCCATGGAAGAAGGGAAGAAAGGGGGAAAACTAGAATTTGAAATGTAACCACAATTAAGAAGCATGTAATGCATGTAAATCCATCTTGAGATCATAAAATACACTTCCCAAGATTTCTTGGCATGTTGAAGAAGATGAAGGGCGAGATCATATCAAATTGGGTGGTTAGAGCAATCAGATATGATCATTAATGCTTAGATAGATGTTTTACCATTTCTCACCTACCATATCCACCAAGAATTTGAATTTGAATATCTGACACTATAGCTGATGTCAACAGATTTTTGACAAGTCCAAGCATGCACCGATGTGAGCTCTTTAGAAAAAGACATGATTTTCAGAAGATTTAAGAGTCTTTGACACATGAAAAACATGTGGCACATGTGGGTTGGCTGAAATGATGGCCAACTATACAAATATTTGTCATTTCTACTATGTGCCACTTGGCGATTCATTATCGAAGGATTCAGTGCCATGTTGGCATGCTTTTATTAGTTACTGGTGGCACACTCAAATATGTTAGAAGATGACCTGACACAGAAGGACACAAAGGAGGGCACACAGTGCACATGCGAAAGAATGTGGTGCAGAAGAAGACAAAGGTAAGGAACATGAGAAGGGAAGAGGCTGATTAAGAAGAAGATGGAAGCAAAAAGGTGGGCGTAAGGGAGGAGTGGAACAATGAGGAAAATAAAAATGGAGGAGAGAATAGAAAGCGCATGAGGACGCTGTAGAGGAAAAAAAGATAAGGGGCACCAAGGGGAAACTACAACCAAGGAGTTATGCCAATTGAAATTGAGTGCACACAACCTTGAATGGGGAATCGACAACCATAATGTGTATATAAGTTACCCGAATAAATAGGAGAGGTATTTGGATAACAGGACTCAAACAAACTCCTAGAGCTTGGTATAGTAGGTTAGATTCATACCTCATTGAGAAAGGATTTAGAAAATGTGTTGCTGACAATAATCTCTATATCAAAGAATAAGGGGATCATTTTCTCATTGTCATTGTGTATGTGGATGATATCATATTTGGAGGAGATCATGATAAGATGACTTATGAATTTTCTGATATGATGAAAGAAGAATTTGAAATGTCTATGCTTGGGGATCTCTCATTCTTTCTGGGCTTACAAATTAGTCAATCAGACCAAGGTATATTCATATCTCAAACCAAATACATCAAAGAAATGATGAAAAAGGTTTATGATGGAAGAATGCATACCTAAAGGAACACTAATGGACGTGGTATGCAAGTTGATAAAAGAAGAAAACTCATCAAAAAGTAGACAAAACTTTGTACAAATCCATGATAGGCAGTCTACTCTACTCCACTGCATCAAGACCTGATATCATGCAGGTTATGGGTCTAGTTGGAAGATTTCAAGAATATCCAAGGGAAAAAAATTCAAGGAAGTCAAGAGGATACTAATATACCTCATGGGAACACTTGAATATGGAATGTGGTATCCTAAAAGTAATGATTTAAACATGAAATCATACACTGATGTAGATTGGGTAGGAAGCATTGATGATAGGAAGAGCACAAGTGGAGGAGAATTCTTTGTTGGAAATTTCCTAGTATCTTGGTTAAGAAAGAAGAAATCATTAGTGGCACTCTCAACATGTGAGGTATAATATATAGCTTCTGTAATGTGTTGTACTCAATTTCTTTAGATGAAGCAAACATTGGAGGATTACAAGGTAAAATTTGATAGCCCAATTCCTTTTCTTTATGATAGTACTAGTGCTATAAGTGTCTCCAAGAACCTTATGTTCCACTAAAATACCAAAAACATTCCAATTAGATATCATTTCTTGAGGGAACAAGTGAATGACAAGAAAATCATCCTAGAGTATGTGAGCACAAAAGAAGAAATTGCATATATCATGAAAAAACCACTGCCAAAAGTAACATTTTGTAACATCCAATTTTAATGAATTAGGAACAAGGGATTTTTTTATATAATGTTTTCTATTCTAAATTTATACAATTCAGAACACACATTCCATTGCCAATCCATCTCATAAAAAAAACCATATACAGCTGTAATGACTCAGTGTAACATCGATCTCTCATTTCATGACTCGGTATTAAACTGATCTCTCATGTTTAACTTGTTCTTGTGTATACAATGTATAATTTTTTTCTTTTACCCATTACGAGTCACTCAAGTGTTCTATCTAAGAAGCCTATATGAGTATCTGTTATTGATACTCATATGAAATCTTGCAATCTTAGACCAGGTGACATAAGACAACACAATTAATTAAAAGTTGTAATACTTTGGAAATTTTTAAAACATGCTTCCCATGTTTACATTCTAAGATGATATAATCGTAAAAAGGAATATGTATTTCACCCCACTTGATCTGTTATCTATATTGGTCTTCCTTGACTTATGTCAACAAAATTGAGTCAACGTTTCATACTAAATAGGGACAACTCACATCACATACACTAGTGTTGTAGTCTACTCATGGTGGCTAAGGATAAATAAACATACTTAAATCAAATTTCATCAATTTTGGTGTGTTTAGTTACCCTAAGTCAACATGAGTTGACAAAAACACTTGTCCATGTGTCTATCTCTATTTAGAGTAGAACTATGAACCAAATTTCCACTTATGTCATTTGAGTTAATTGAACTGAGTGGGGTGTTGGAGCATAGTTGGCTGCATCAAAGTATCCTCGTAATGACTCCCGTCACTAAGAGGGTATTCTGTGGCAGCCCCTACATTACAACAACCTACTAGGTTCTTTTAATGCAACTGACATACTTAAAGAAACATTAGATTATTAACCTTCAATTTATTATCTTGTTTAATTATTGTTAAACATCACACCTAAGGGTCCACTAAGTATGATTGATCCAAAAGAAAGGATTCAAAATGTACTTTTACACCAGTTGAAGGTATGCAAATAAATTTTGCGTTCATTCTTGTGAACTCTTATTTCTTAACCATTATTTCATTTATCGATAAATATTATTCCAATATCAAGTAAGTAAGATCATTAAATCTCTTTACTTTAATCAACTATGTAAACAATCTTGGTTGAAAGCTTGTTAGTTAGACTTAGTGATATCATAATATTTAAAACCATCTTACTAATTCTTTTAAGCTTTCCAATTACCATTTATTGTTTTCATATAGTAGAGCATATAACCAATCAACAATAATGATATAATTTATCACATAAATAAGGATAACGTACTTAGATCTGATTTAATGATAAAAAGGAAGTATCCTCTTCTTCATAATTAAGGACTATTGTCCTATTCATGAAATCTGAAAACATAAGGAGTATATATTTAATAAGAATGCCACATTCAACTATGTAGTAACTATCCTTATTCCCTTTTCCGAATAAGGATCTATATATCATAATCATCATAGTTATACCAATACCCCAAGATTAAATGAGTCAAAATATATATAATTCCTTATCCAAGCATCATTCTATTATTTAGATTCTATTAATCCATGCATGTTAATATTTAAGAATATTAATCAAATCTAGTCATGCATGTTAATATTTAAGAATATTAACCAAATCTAAGTCTTATGTGACCCTTAAAATAAATCAGTAATCACCAACCATTATACAACATTTCATTTATCAGAGAGAGAGTTCACTTCATTCCAAACTTAATAAATATTCCATATGATTATAAGAAAAACAATTTTAGCAGTACAAAATTAATTTGATACATCCTCATAGTTTTTCCAACAAGTTCCTTTCAAGAGAATTTCAATACATAAAGCATCTAATGAAGAAAATGACTTTGTTAATAAAAAAATGCAACTTTCTATAAGTCTTTCTCCTTTCACTTTTCACAAGTCCATCTGCAAAATTTAGCATGAGTCAGTTCACAAGATAAGCGCATGATAAGTGCTATAACATTAAAACATATGATTTTATCTAACAATTTCATAAAAGGAACACTATTGTTTATGAAAATGTTCCAAGTACACAAAATAAGATCAAATTAAAAGATTGCCCAAAAAGCCACAATGTCAAAAATAGAGAAGAAGTCACTAATCTCCTTAAGAATCATTTTCCCATAAAATTAGTTAAGTAATCCAACAAAATTAATTCCATCCATGTTACAGTCATGATATTCATTCAAACATGATAAATTTTAAAACAACAACCTACTATCAAAGAGGAGAATTAATAAAAGTTCCATGATCAGACCTCATTAATATCAATATAATTCACCAAGCCATAAGTTTCCACTATATCACAACCAATTCCCTATCATCCATCTAAAAGGAATTGATATACAAACATGAATGACTTGACATGACATAGAATGTTGTCACTATACTTCATCTAACCAAATCCCTGTTACTATCCATAAAGGATGCCATAAAAAAAGAAATAACTCAAATCTCCAAATGTACTCTTGTATCCATAAAGGATTTACTCTAGCATTAAAGAGACAAAAAACACAAGATAAAACTCTGAAGGAAGTAAAACAATGTACTCATCTAAAAACCCATTTGATCAAAACATATCTATTTAACCAGAGAGAGAGAGAGAGAGAGAGAGACAAAATATGCATTTCAAATGATCAAGCTTCAGTTGAATGCACAAAACAACTCTCACATAAAATTATAGGATAATGAAAATCGAATAGTTCCAAAGAAAAAATCATAGAGTACGACCTTCACCTGGTAAGGATCAGGATCCTAGTTTAAGGATTAAAAATATCCTTAACAATGATCACAACAAAACTCATAACTTCCAACATATTTGAAACAAACTCAAATTACGAGCATAGTCACCACTCAAATGCTTAAAAATGACCAAATTGCAAGCTCAGTCCTAATGAGACATTTCGTAGGAAAATAACATTCAAAAAACATGCTTCAGTCCAAGGAATACGTTCCTTGTAAACACTGATGACCCAAACCACCAAAATCACCAAGGTAAATACAGAACCTTGATATCCAACTCACGACACTCATAACTAATAGAGCTCAAGGGTAAGAGAAATCCATGAACAATAACAATAAGATATGGGATGAATGGTGTCCAAAATAAATCAATATTTGAACCAACCCATGATGGGTGCATATTCAAACAATACTCAATGAACAAGAAGGGACAAGAACTTACCTAGTTTTCTCCCCCTTTTTCCATACAAGCCAACCAAGAAGGGTGAAAAATATAATAAAATGTATCAAAAAGTAACTAAAAGGACAGAGACAAAAAAATCTATCAGTCCACCTTTATATTATGCACTTATAGTGCTCAAAATACCTCCATTGAGAGTACCCAATATGGGTCAGGCTCGAATCTCATAATAACAACAAAAAGTATAGTCACGAATCTATACCAAAAATGAATGACCATCAAACTGAAATAGAATCCCAATACAAGTATTTTAAAAATTTGACCAAATAATATTTGATAACACCTAGTTTAATGAAACCTGAAACATTACCAATATTCAAAAGAACTTTCTCTAAAACCCTGAGAATTCATTTCATGCCAACAAATTAAAAATACAAGGAGATATTTATTTATCAAAGATAAATATGACACAATATCCTCTTATCAATCATTCTCAACTTAATATAATGCAAACACATTCATTTTTCCAACTTTTTCCAAACCCAGAATCAATATAATAGACTTCAAACTAGTAGTCATTTCTATCCACAAGAACCATAACCTTCATGAAATCCATAGAAGCAAGAAAAAAAGAAAACAACACACAAAAAAGAAAACCATTCTTAGAGATGTTTTCAACAAGAGTAAAGTTATTTTTATGAAAATGTTTAAATAAAAGTAAGAAATCTTAAAGAGATAGAGCTTATCATGCCTAGTAGTGCTCTGGTTTCTCTTTCATGCTTCAAGTCTCTCTCATGAAGCTTCAACTGAAATATTTCCAACAAAAATGCCAAAAAAAGCCTCTCATAACTTCCCCATTTTCTTCTTATAGTTTCCACAACAATTTTTTTCCATTATTTCTACCATGCAATGGATCGATTTTTAATTTGCAATAGAATCAAACTGATAGTTCAAAAATGAAAATACTACATGTAGAGCCAAAGAGCTCAAAAATCCAAATGCACAATAAAACCAAACCATTCCTTTTTCCCCAAACCCATCTTGCTATTCCCTAGGTGGTTTCACTCAAGGGTTCGAGGTTCATTAATGCAACAAGGACTTCCAGAGTGCCCCCCAAAAAAAAAAAAAAAAAATCCCACCATGCCATCCCTTTTGTTAGTTACAACTAACAATTAAATTTCATTTAACCAATGCTTAGCAAGGTTTCCAACTCAACAATTTCCACCACCACCATGCCTCGCCAAAATTGGTGGTAAAAAATATTTAATGAACCATTTAAATCTTCCTAATGCCTTTGGAATGGTGCCACCACCATTCACTATCTTTCCATCCAAGCCAACCTCATTTCCCCTTAGGTTAGTTTGATGCCACTTAGTTAGGTTTCCTTAGTATTAGTTTTTAAACCATAGCTTAGGACCTTAGGAATAATTCATATTATAGCTTAGGATAATTAGTATCAAAGACTTAGGTTAGTCCTTCATTACCCTTCTAGGAATTAATCATCATAATAAATATAATCACCTTAACTTAGGTTAAGGATAGGATAAATAATCAAAGGCACTTAGATTATTTAGGTCCCAAATAATTAATCAAAGGACATTACCTTTAATAATTTTATCAAAATGATGACTTAGATCACATAGTATGGTGCATCCATAAGATGCTACAGGATGCCCCTGTGATCCCTAAATGCAAGCCTAAGTTCAAAAATCACACATACTGATCCGACTCAATCAAAATGATCAAACATCACAAAATCATAGACATGCCTTGGATCACTGCAATTGATCCAAGGTATGGTTATTCCTGCATTTATGAAATAGGTAGAGAAACAAGTTCACAATGCAATTTAAGCCATGTACAATCATAGTCTTATTGGACTAACTTTATTTCATTCACCAATGTAAGAACGTATTTCAAAGTTCAACATAAGGAATATGTGAAATACTTCATTATTAATTCAGAATTGTCATGGCATGATTGTATCCAATTTTAGAAGATAAAACATATCATCTACAACAAACATGATCACTTAGTTCAAAAGAGTACACCGTCTTCAAACAAGAATCATTTATCAACATTTGCAACTTCAGTTTTAGAAGCAAGCAAGGATAACAACCATGACAGAGGCATTACATACCTCCCTCTAAAAATCATCATCGTCTCCGATGATTAACTTAATCCACATTCATAATCAAGAAAAATAATCATAATTATAATTTTTCTATCCACAAAATTTTCAAACAAAACCCAGATTTGCAGAAATTCAAGTTTTTCATAACTTATTACAACATCAAAATTGTTGTCCCAGTACTTAAAAAATTATAGTACTTGCCCAAAACTGGCAGAAATTAAAGATAGTTTTCAATCAAAAAGTCTTTAATTATCTCAAAAATCAAGAATTAATTCTGTTCAAATAGATGAGGAAAAATAGTTTTCATATCCTCAAGGTTTTCCCATGTTGCACTTTCTTCATTAAACTAGTCCCATTGACCTTGCATTGACTGATTTCACAATTTCGTAAGTGTAACTAGTGAGTTTCCAACACTCTTATGGGTTCAACCATGATTATTCCTGGGTCTTGGACCTGCAAGGAATCCCAATTTAATACATGTGATAAATCTGAAATGTATTTCTTAAGCAAAAGAAATATGGAAAACATCATGCATTTGTGACAAGGTGGGAGGTAATGCTAAGTGATAAGCTATAGGGCTAATCACTTCTACAATCTCAAAAGGTCCCACAAAAATGAGGTGATAATTTGGCTACCTTGCCAAAGGTAATAGAGATCTTTTTAGGCTTAACACGTAAAAATACCTTTTCACCAAGTTCAAATTTCTTATCGACCCTTTTTAGATCTACATAACTTTTCTTCCTATCGAAACTTCTTTTAATCATTCACAAATTACTTTCACTTATTGTTCCATTTCAGTAAGCATTTCAGGTCCAATTACCTCTCTATCTTCAATGTTATCCCAACTAACTGAGTTCTACATTTCCTTCCATATAATGCTTCAAAGGTGCCATTTTTAAAGAGGAATGATAAGTATTATTGTAAGAAATTCAACTAAAGGAAGGTATTCTTCCCATTTGTACTGTTGGTCCATACAATACATTCTTAACATATCCTCCAAAACCTGATTTACTCTCTTTGTTTGACCATCTGTTTTCGGATGGTATGTAGAACTAAAATTTAGTTTTGTTCCTAAGGCTGCATTTAGTGTTTTCCAAAATGGGATGTCATTCTAGGGTCTCTATCAGATATAATCAATTCAGGTACTCCATGTAATCTAAAAATTTCATGCACAAATATTTTTGCTAAAATAAGTGAATCATCTTTAAGATTACCAACAATAAAATGTGCTACCTTTGTTAATTTTTCAACCACAACTAAAATAACATCATGCTTATTTTTAGACATAGGCAACCCTTGAACAAAATCCATACTTATTACTTGCCACTTATATTGTGGTATGCTATGAGGATACAATAAACCAACTAGGTGCATATGCTCAACCTTAACTCGCTTGAAATTCAAGGAAATGTGAAACAAAATCAGTTATGTCTTTCTTCATCCCTTTCCAAAAATATTGTTGTTTTACATCAACAAGCATTTTTGTAACACCGGATGTCTTGAGTAAGGTGAATTATGAAATTCATCATTAAATTTTTCCTTAACTCATTTTCCGAAGGTACATACACTTGCTTCTCATATCTTAAAATTCCTTCATTATCAAAGTTAAAACCTTTGTATCTTGCATCATTAGGATCTGCAACAAGTGTTGTTTTTACTTGTTGAAAATATGAATCAAAATCCATGATACTCTTTACTTCATCCTTAAACTAAGTTCTCAAAGTTACAAGTGTAGAAATATGTTTCCTACAACTTAGTGCATCTGCCACTCTATTTTCTTTACCTTTAATGTAACTTATGTCAAAATCATATTGTGACAAAAACTCTAACCATCTTTGTTGTCTTGCATTCAGATTTGGCTGAGTGAAAATATACTTCAGCCCAAGGTGGTCAATTTTTAACTCAAAAGGTCTTCCTAAGAGATAATGTCTCCATACTTGAAGTGCATGAACTATGGAAGCAAGCTCTAGGTCATGGGGAGCATAATTCAACTCATGTAACTTGAGTTTCCTGCTCTCATAAGCTATAACATGATCATCTTGCAACAATAGTATACCTCTAGTCCTTCTCTGAAGCATCTGTAACTACCGTAAAGCTTCCATTTGGATCCGTAATAAAAAAATAGGTGCAGAAGTTAGTTGTTCCTTTAGAGTTTTAAATGTTGATTCACATTTATCACTCCACACAAAATTTTTGTCTTTCTTTTGTAATGAAGTAATCGGGGCAAGTGACTTTTGAAAATTCCTTAAAAATTTTTCTAATAACCAAAAACCCCATGAAGCTTTTGAATTCATGTACATTTTTAGGTGCATGTCATTCAATTATGGCTGCAATATTTGATGGATCAACTGATATTCCATCTTTTCTTATGACATGTCCTAAATAATGCACTTTTGTTTCATAAAAGGAACATTTTGACAATTTACCATACAATTTTCTCTTCCTCAAAATTTCAAGTACAATCCTTAAATGCTCATTGTGTTCTTCTATACTTTTGGAATAGATAAGAATATCATCCAGGAATACAAGTAAAAACTTGTCCAAGTATTCTTGAAAGATATTATTCATCAGATTCATGAAATCTAAGTGCATTTGTCAAACCAAAAGGTAAAACAATGAATTCATAATGTCCATACCTTGTTCTAAAAGTTGTTTTATGAATATCCTCATCCTTAATTCTCAATTGATGATATCCAGAATGAAGATATATCTTTGAATAAAATTATGCACCATGCATCTGATCAAACAGATCATCAATCATAGGAAGTGGATATCTATTTTTTTATTGTTTCTTTGTTTAACATTCGATAATCAATACAAAGTCTAAGTGTTCCATCCTTCTTTTTCACAAAGATTACTAGTGCTCCCCAAGGTGAGACACTTGGTCTTATCAAGCCTTTAGAAAATAGTTCTTGTAATTCTTCCTTAAGTTCTATTAGTTCAATTGTAGTCATGGATAAGGTGCCTTGGAAATAGGTTTAGTTCTAGGTTTGATTTCTATTATAAATTCAAATTCTCATTTAGGTAGAAGACCAGGTAGTTCTTCTAGAAATACATCACTGAAATCTCTTAACAACGGGTACCTTTCCAAGAAATTACTACTTTCTTCTACTGTTTTAGAAATTTTTATTGCATATAACGTGCAACCTTTGTTTTTGGCCTTCTTAAGTTGCATAGATGACAATTTCCTAACTGAAATTTCTCATTTTACCCCTTGAATGTCTGTTGTTTTTAGATCATCAAGGCATCTAATGTGTTTTTCAAAACAATAAATTTTGCTTTATGTTCAAAAATCCATTTAACACCAATTAATGACATCATATGACCCCAAAGGAGCAACATAAAGATCTACTTGGTTGAAAACTTGGTAACTCTAAAACTACTCCAAAAAGACATTTACTAACAATATGGACAACATTATTACCATAATGAATAGTCCAAAAGATTTTTCCATTATTCCTTGCTTTTATTTTTAATTTTGTAGCTAATTTACTAGAAATAAAACATTTTGTAGCACTAGTATCAAAAAGTATAGTAACATGTGTACCAAATAATTTACTTGGCACTTTTATGGGTGTAACTTGTTTTTCAACTTGTTTATCAACTACTACAACATGTATCTTATGTTGTTGGTTGTTGTCATCTTTCTTTAGAGGGCACTGATTCGTATAGTGATCCTTACCACAATTAAAAAACCCCTACAGGTCCCTTTTTGGTTCAAACTTATTTCCGGTCTTGAAATTACTATTTTGACCTCCATAAGCTTTCTGCCCATTATTGTTATTCTTCACAAAATTGTTTCTAGTGTTCATGTAGGTTTATTTGTTGTTGTTTTCTTATTTTTATTAGTCAAAAACTTGTTTTTAACTCCAAAATTTTTCCATGCCACCTTTTAGGTGTAAGTGATGAAGAAGAGTTGGTAATTCTCTTTCGATTCTCTTCTTTATGTGTAGAAATTGCCTTTAATTTTTGTTCTTGCCTTATGGATTTTTCTACAACCCCTTCCATGGTGGTTGGGTTGTGTACATCTACCTCTCCTCCTATGAAAGGATTCAAACCCATAATAAACTTTGTATCTTGAAATTTTTGTTAGTTTGATATTATGGAACGTACTTAAGAATTTTGGTAAACCTCTCTCAGTGTTTAGTTATAGTTAAATTTCCTTGTATTAAATTTAAAAATTCTGTCATTTTTTTTTTTATCATAATAGAGCCATGGCAGTTAGTGTTGCCTAAAGTAGCCCTTAAATTGATCCCATGTAATTCTTGTTTCATCAATGTTCAGTTCAGCCTTACGGATGTCCCACCAGGAGGATGCCTCATGGGAAAGCTTGTAAACTCCCCATACTACCTTTGTTTCTTCCGAGAAGTTCCTTATTACAAAGTACTTATCCATTTCATTGAGCCAATTCTTAGCCCCATCCCCCAGTGTAGTGCCATCAAACTTTGGTGGAATTATCCTTTTTATGTCATTAGTAAGTTTAGCTTCCAATATTTCCTTTTTATTTTTAGGTGGATTAGGTGCATTTGTAGCATTATTATTGGCATTTGGAACATTATTATTTGATTTATTCTCATTACCAACACCCATATTTTTAGCATTGGCGTTGTTTCCTAGAGGTGGCTGATTGTTATTATCAACATCATCTTCCTCCTCTTCATTTCCCATTACTTGTTGTTCAAGTACAACAAGATGATCTCTTGTGTCCAACAAGGCAACAAGAATCTCATCAAGTTTTTGTGCGGTAATTGGCTATCCACCTAGAGGTGGATTATTTACAACACCTCCTTGTTCTAACAATTTTATGTTAACAAGAAATTAAGTTTTTAATCGATATGGACTCAATAGGTCCAAGAGCTGCAACCTTCAACTTTGATACCAAAATGTAACATCCAATTTTTATGACTTAGAAACAAGGGATTTTTTTACATAATGTTCTATGTTCTAAATTTATACAATTCGAACACACACATTCCATTGCAAATCCATCTCATAACAAAAAACCATATGCGGTGTAATGACTTGGTGTAACACTAATCTCTCATTTCATGACTCAGTATTAAACTGATCTCTCATGTTTAACTTATTCCTTTGTATATAATGTATACTTTTGTTCTTTTACCCATTACGGGTCACTCAAGTGTTCTATATAAGAATCCTATATGAGTTTCTGTTACTGATACTCATATGAAATCTCACAATCTTAGGCTAGGTGACATAAGAAAATGCAACCATGTTATCAACTAATTTTGACTACATAAAATTAGTAAAATGGAAATTTGAAAATTCTCAAAAGTGTTACTTTACATGATCTATCGCTCTCATCACGATTGTCTCATTTTTATGACCGTCCCGGTGTTTGTTTCGTCCATTTCGGGTGAGAATTCCTCTCGCTGTGAGTCTTAAGTCAATGTTAAAGATTAATTAATTAATTAATTAATAATTAATTAATAAATAAATTAATATTTGTTTGATAAAATCAATTTTTAATAACTTTGTGGTTTTTAATTAAATAAATATTAATTCAAATTCATTCAAAAAGATTTATTTTAATTATCGAGGGAAAAATAAGCTTCTACTTCCCATTGCTGGGATGCCAAATTGGCTTCTCGGACCCAGATATCCCCTTTCTTGGAAATTTTTCCTTTTATTTCCCTTGTGGGATTTCTCCCCGATCACCAAATCAATGAATTGGAAAATGGGAAAAAAATCTCCCGATTTCCCACATGGGGAAATAAAATGGGGATTACTTAAGCCTTTTAATGGAACTTGCCGTTCCACTAGTAAATGGCTATTTATTTCCCCACTTCCCCTTGGCAATTAATACCACTACCCGAAAGAGGGAAGTTGTTTTAACAGACAAATAAGAAACAATTGTGAGGAAGCTTCCTAAATCCTCATAAAATCCTTTCGTCAAACTCGTTGGAAGAAGTCGTGCGAAGCTTTCCAATCTCTTCTAAAGGAACATATTAGAGTAATATTTTATCACATCCCTCAAAAAATCACCACACATTCACCGAGAGTTCTTAAAAGCTACGCATTGGTGGAAGTTTCAACAAAAGAAAAATAATAAGGTATTAACACAAAGATATTGAAGAGGCTCTCCACCTGGAGGAAGAATTTAATGTCCACGTTCTAGCAAGGAAGATCCATACAAGCCAAAGAAGGAGAATCCCACACATTTTGAAGGAGAATATTTCAATGTAGGTTATCAAGTCCAAAATTTCCACGCATTTTTCAAAAAGAACAATAGTCCAAAGAATATAATTTTGTTTTTTTGGGAGGCCAAAGCTAGGAAAGAATCTCCACGTAGCCAAAGATACAAACCACACAACCAAAGGGAATAAATTGGCTAAATGTCTACGCTGAAGAGAAGGAAAACTATCCTTGAATAAAATTTGTTTTGTTATTTACTTTTACACCAAAACCCACACATTGGGAAAAGGAAAAATATAGTTTAAAGCACCTAAGAGTTTCTCCCATGGCACATTTCTCAGGAAAGCATAAAAAATCCAAAATAGTCTAGTTTAAATGAACATCATGAGGTGAAGGAAAACACAGTTTATATAGCCACTCAAATCCCACATATACCACATAGGTATACTCACAAATTTGGCGTTAAAAATACCACACACCAATTGAATAGGATACACAGTGAAGAAGATAAGGAGGACCATGTTTTGTTATATGCATCGAAGGACATAAAAATAGCAAGGAGCATACGTTGCAAAATAAAGGTCAAACAAATTTTAGCAAAAAAAAAGTCCAAGTTTTCAATGCATTCACCAAGAGGAGCAGCCATGTGGGAAAGGGAGATAAAGAGAAGCAAAGTTTCCATGCACTTGTTTAGAAGCATTCTCCCATGTAGACATCAACAAAGGTAACAACCAGAGCAAGCAAGGAGCAACCACATAAGAAGAAAGGAAAACAAAAACAACCAAAGGGAAATCCAAGCATTCAGGCAGAATAATATTCCACACGCATAGGCAAAAATAATAAGTTTAAGTGCCTTAACAAAATACCATCATGCTTTGCATAGGAGGAAGAAGCCATTTTTAATGCCCAAGGATCATCACGCATTCACTCAGGAATAAAATATTAAAAAGGTAGTCCAAAAGAGTCCACGCATTTGCAGAAGAATTAAGCAAGTATACTCACACATCGAAGAAGTAAATCTCAAAGTACGCAGTCATTAAAATCAGGAAATTTTCACACATACCAAGGAGAATTTGCTTTAGTAAATTAAATAAAAAATTGGGATATCAAAATATGGTGATTTTGTTTATTTAAAATTAATAAATAAATCGTTTTTTCTAGAGTTGAAATTCAAGCCTAGTCTTGGTGTGATGTATTATTAAAAAAATTGTAACCAAGACTCGTTATTATTATTATTATTTTAATAATAATAATAAAAATAATAAAAATAATAATAATATTAAAACAAGCCATATTTTATTTTTCATTAACAAGGGTTTCGTAGAGGCGAGGCGCAGCCTTGTTTGAATTGTTTTACATTCTGAATCATTGTTCGTAGAATTCATAATGGCTAAAAAATCTACTAAATATGTAGGAAGATTGAGAAAGTCGGTGTAGAAATTGAATAAGTCTGCACTCACGTACAAATTCCAAGGAATCCTTCCTCCCGCATCCATCAAGTCGACATATGATAATATCACCAATACAAATCTCGGTCACATCAATGTGCAACAATTCTACAATAAGGTGAAATCTAAAGGTAAAACCATATTCTCGAATAGGATTTATCATGGTGGTTTACCGTAAGAAATAAAATTTCCTTTCGGTGTAGTGTCTAGAGATGGTTATTGCTTGTGCAGAGTATTATGATCTAGAGAGACGAAGAATTTTTAAAGATAATCATGAGCCTTATCTCTTAATCGTATGAGAGAACATTGAGGAATTTCTCAGAAAACCTAACTTCCATGAGAATACATATATCACTCGATAGTAAGCACCATAATTTTGGGATGAAGAACCCTTCAGGTGGAGCAAGATGGTTAATAAAAACTGGTTAGTGACCAAGAGGCCTCGAATTGATTGAATTTCTAAAGAATTATATCACATTGAGTTTGTGGAAGAAATCGACAACATGATTACTCTCCCAAGTTGAGTTTTCAGTTTACCCTCTACCAAGATTTTCCACCCATGAATGTATTATTTTATTTGTATCATCCTTGACAAGAGAGAGTTTTTGGATTGGCCCACCATCATCAGTGATACACTTCACAAATAATTGATTGAAGTTAATATGGCTAGATGCTTCTACATGACATCGTATCTAACTTACGTGGTGGATAAAAGAAAGCTATTTTTAGGACTCTAAATAAGAAAATTCGTGGGTCCATCCAATAGTGTCTTCCATTACTATCCGTAAATGAGTTTCAAAAATAGCTCTCACCATTTCGGAAGAGTCAATGATGCATTCATCTTCTGCGTGATTCAAATCTGATTCATAACATAGAGGAAATATTTTATAAAGAAGCGATGAATGTCATTTCCCAATGGGGAACAAGGTTTATTAGATTTTCATCTTTTTCCTACATTCATGTAAGTAGATTTGTGGGTATTCCATGGAAACTTTCCAAGTACATCAGTGAAAGAATGGGCATTGATGGAGCTTACGTGACAACTATTCCAAGTTCATTGTCTTCTCGGTGAAAAACATTGCTCAGAATCCATTTCCCAATCCAAATCAGGGAATACCAATGTATAAATCTCTTCAATGCACAATTCATGCAAAAAGAGTTTTCCCTCATCACAATTCATCCATATGTGAAGAGAGCTTAGTTTGATATCAATGGATATATGTAGAAAATTCTTGGAGAAAATTATTAACATAACCCTCCCATAGAAGATTTATGGGCTGCTGTTCGAGATGAGCATGAAGTAATAAGATGATATTTTTCTCTCCTAATCCTTTATTACATCAAGGACTTTTCATAAATATCCCTCCAGATTCATTCATAAATGATGATGAAGATGTTATTGTTCCTTCATATGATGCGCTTTCTTTTACCCCATTACCTAAAATTGATTGGACCAAAAGAGATAATTTTTTCTTGATAGAAAGAATCAACTAATTCTTGAAAGAGGCATATCTTGGTACGAAAGAGAACTTTCCAAGTTACAATAAATTCAGATCATACATGAGGATCAAAAAATTTCCAACTTGAGGAGGTATTCATTTAACAAAATCCCCTTCTCAATCGATCTTTGTGCCCTCAATTCATACACAACAAGAAATAAAGGAGTGGTTGTCAAAATCTACTTCACCGAATAATGTGTCATAAGGAGAAAAATATAAGGGTCCTATACCCAGGTGAAGGAAGAGAGCGTGTATCGGGATTTTCTACTTCAAGTAGAGATTATTCTACTCACATTGTTAATAGTTCTCAGAAGCTAATGATAAATGATCCTCACCATGCCTTGCACAAGCATCCACTCAGTGCGGGTAGTCCAAATATCAAACACTTCGAAACCTTCAATTCATGAAGAGATATCCCAAAATCTCCCAAATGAGCTGGAGGTGGATATTGAGGTTATTTCTCCACGAAATCAAGGTCATGGAAAAGATTCTTGCAAAATCTCATGATGTCAAGAAAAATGACAATGTTGTTTTGAGCTCCAAGCTTTTGTATGCGAAATAGTGAATGATACTATTTTACGGGTTGATTACAAAGTCAAGAAAAGGAAGAGGGTTGTCAAGGAAATTGATTTTGATTTTTATGGTCTTTTCAAACTTTCAAATGACATCATTCCCAAGAATCCTAAAGTGATTTCTCGAATAATGGTGGATAGTTACGGGAAATAATTTACGGATCTTACCATCCCATAAGTTGACAAGAGAGCATGATGCCATAACATCTACCGATTATGAATTTTCCAGATGGGACTGGAAGGTCCACATTGAAAAGTGACATGGCGATGGCTCAAGATTCAATTGATATCATGCTTAATAGACTTGAGAAATATAAGTCTCGAACTCTCACCTCAAGGCTAAAAAGAATCAATTGGTGGAATATGTTCAACATCCGATAAATCCCATATCATTCACTTTCCTAGTACTGATGTAGTGGTTTCCCCTAATGAAGAAACTCTGAATTTATCAAAAGAAATAAACACATAGGGCCATGTCACTAAAACTTGGCTTTCGAGAGATTCTCGTTTTAGGGAAAGAGACAATCAAAACAACGGTTAAGTTCCATGAACATGTCGGTGTGTATATTGATCCAATTTTTTTATTTCAAGGAAACTTTTGTTTCCAACATATCAAATTTGGATGAGATATTACCTAGTTTATAGGACATGATAAGTATGGAATCCTTAGTTTTAGCCATTAAATGAATTCTCAAATTTGAACATCGAGGACATGTTTTCTTTGGTGTCTACATCTCAAATCAAGGAATACACTTCTTGAGGATTCAATGATCCATTATAAGAGCATATGAAATGAATCCTTCACTTCACTCACCTTGATTCAAGAATTCATAACTGTGATGCCCATTAAAACAACCCACTTGAGACCCAAGAAACAACCAAGAGTTAGTTAGAAAAAAAAATGGAATAATTTTTTTTTATTAGAAGTGCCTACACCTAGGTTGCAAGACAATAGTTAACACTATTAGGTTTTGGAACAAGTCTAATTTACTAGAACCTACTTTCCATTTATTAACAATTTTTAGAAGTCATAAGGTCCAAATTTTAGGGTTAGAAGTTTCAGTTAGGTTTAGGGGGTGAAATATCCCCATACCCACTCTCTAACAAGCTCAAAGTTTCAACTTGGTTTCTCTCCCACTTAAAACATTCAAAAATTCCCTAAATAATTCCCATTGGATAGGAAAAATTCTCACCTTTTCGGTGATATAAAAAAGTCCTCCTAACTCCTTGTAGAACTCTAGATATGGACAAGCGGACTTTAGGGGTCAAATTTTCCCCAAGGGGACACGTGTCGGGAAAGGGCGAAAAGAAATTTTTTTGGGTTGGCGGGTTGTGGGGTGGCATAGGAAAATTTTTCTTGCACGGGGAGAAAATGTTAATTTGCACTGTGCCTCTATTGTGCCACCAGGGACACATGTTAGGCTCTAAGCCATCAACGGGAGAAATGAGGGAGGGTGGGGCGGCAGAGGTTTATAGGAAATTTCACCAAAGGGGAAGAAAAAGCCAATTGGCATCCACATGCCTACGGGTTTGCTAGGGACATATGGCACTCCACAATTCACTACGGGGAGAAGGGAGGGAGACAGGTGGAGTGGTGGGGAGATTTGGTGAATATCTCCAAAGGGAGAAGATGGGGTAAAAGATGTGCATGGGTCCGCGCACCTATGGAAGAGTCACACCAAGGCGAGGGCGGGAGTACGGGGCCGCGAAGAAAAGATAAAAAATTTCAGTTTTTTTTAAAAGCCTAAGGACTAAAATGATGTCGCGCCTCCACCGCTGCCCCATGAGGACACGTGGAAGCCTTTGATTGGCTATGGGATGGCAGAGGAAATTTCAAAATTTTTCCCATAACAATATTTTTTAAATTTTTTTCTAAGGATATTTTTTACGGGAAATTTTCGAGCCGCAGTCCACAAGGGAAATTTTCTCAAATTTTACCGCCAAGGTAGAAAAACTTAAGAGGGCCATAACTTGAGCTAGAAAGCTTGGTTTTGGGAAAACAAGGACTTTGTGGAAATCTCTCGATGCCATATTTACACAAGAATCATAAATTTTACATTTTGATAAAGTTTAAAGCATCAATTTTATGAAAACGATCTGCAGGATTTTAAATGGGAAACTGGTAAATTTTAACTTATTAATTTGATTCAATTTGGTCTCCTCCTTCACTCAACATGCCAAATAGACATGGAGGATTACTCTAGGAAGGATTTAGAATGTTTTAGGAAGGTCAATTCACTCAATTGATTTCAATTTGTATTTTTCCAACAATTGACAGAAAAACGTCTAGAGAAAGGGATTGGGCTCGATTTTGCAATGTTTAAATTGTTTTCTTAAGTGTTATTTGTCAATTTGAGTTCCTTGATGTCTTAGCATGCTAAATTATATCCTTTCCAAGTTGATTATTAAGTGCAGGTCTGAACTGTGCATTTTATTTAAATTTATTGCTAGTTTTATATATTTACAACAGAGATCTATTTCTTTTAAATATGTATATCAATTTTATCAATCAAGTTTGGCATTTACTTTTCTAAAATAATCCAATACCTTTAGTTGTTTATAAAAAATAATTTCAAAGATAAATTGTAAAGTATGATTTCCAATTTAATATATATTTCCAAAAGAGGCAACTAATAAAATTCCTACATATGTATTTCTTCTTTTCCCATTTTCTAGACAAAGATTTTAATCACAATTTAATATTCCAATTCAACACAACAATGCAAATGAGAGAATATCTTGCAATTATTTATTAATTAAAAAGATATACATCTTTACATTCTTTCATTCCTTGAATGCACGATTAATGAAATTCTATTTCTTTCCAATAAACAGAACAAAATATAAACATCCTTCACAATTCGAATATATACTTCCATAATCAATTACAACATATTTTCTTCACAAGTATACATTACAATTTTCATCCACATCATAGTGGGAAAGGTTACAATGAAATAAATTTCACAAGGGACTATCAAAACTACATTTTCCTTTGCTCCAGAATAGCAACATGCAAGCTTCCTTTTTTTTCCAATTTGATCACAACGAAAGTGGGGAAAGGCAACACTCTCCACCCAACCAAGACATCTAATGAAAGGAGAATCCTTCCTTCATCATTGGCCCTTGAGCCCCAACAAAAATACAATAAGAGGTGTGATTCAACCCATGGAAACAACTAGATTCCATAACACACAACATTATTTCAACATGCATAATTCATATAAAATACAGTCCACATAAAAACAATAGTTTACAACTGCATTTGCAAACATTCAAACAAAACTCAGGCTTGATCATGCAAGCCAAAGGAGCAAGGACTATGGGGGAAGCTACTTATGCCTCCTAATTGGAATTGGGCATCCACCAACAAACTGCCAAAATAATTCATCACACACATATCCTTATGCCCCCTAAAAAAATCCCTCCTTATGCCCCCACAGATTTCCTTATGCCCCCTAAAAGTAAGAAATGAAAGCTATTTATTTTCCATGGTGTATCCCAAACCCAAACTCCCTCCACAAAATTATGATGCCAAAGGTATTTCCTTATGCCCCCTAACATGGATTCGTCATAGCCTTCTCCTACACCATTCCTATGTCAGTCTACCCAACCAGCCAACAATTAAGTCAAAACATGCACCATTAACACAATCACAAGGAAATAACAACATAAATAAGGATTAAACTTGTACCTCTCCATGGTAAATTTTGTCTCCAAAAACAAGCTTTAAATGCCAAAAACATAGTCCAAAACAACAATCTCCAAGCATGCAAAGTTTCTCCAAACTCCTTCCAAAAGCAAGAGCTTCTAACACAAGAAAAATGCACCCCCAAGAAGTTGCAAAATGATTCAACAACCCCAAAACAAGTAAAGAGTTTTAATTATAAAGAAGAGGGAAGAGAAGAGGATGATGTGGATCCATATAGGATGCCACATCACACATCCTCAAATCCAAACACAAAAGACAAAATTCCATTCTCCCAAGCACAATAAAGAGGTGGGTGAAAATATGACAAATTAATTACACACTCCAAAAGCCCACACCCCAAAGGACTGAAAAATAAATAAAATGTAAGAGAGTGCAATTAAAAACATGCAACATGATTAATAAAATGCATTATAAAAGTTTAAAATCACCCCTCCAACCATAAGTATGGTTGGTAAATTAAATTATAGGTATGGGACAAGTTTTACTTGTCCCACAAGCCTCAAAAACAGCCCCGAAGGAGAATTTCGAATTTCCATGGAGGTGGAGTGTTTCATACTCCAAAATCTGACTTACACATACTTACACAAACCTTACATAATTAATACAAAGAGCCAACAACTTCCATTATTATTTCCCATATCCCAATTTGATTTACTTAAAATTTAACCATATTATTTCTCACATTAATCTACCACAATCTAATTAAATAAAATAAAGGAACACATTACTAATAAAATACATAAAACAATAAATAAAATTTAACCACATTAATAACATAAACAAACCCATGGTCACATATAAAGGAAAATTTCCCCCATGGGAATCCCTAACAAAATACAACACACACACACACACACACAGACATGTTGCAATGGTGACCTTGTCAAATTCACCTAGAATTCCATTGTGGTTGGTCTCCAATCCCTCAATGTTTGTTGTGATATTTAACTCGAATACACAAATACCTCCTTTGGCCTCATGGCCATATCAGAATATCCAAAATGAATATAAATAAAATCACAAAACCAACTTATATAAATGAATCACAACAACATCAAAGTAACAACTACAACATTTGCATTTTTAATCAACAACTATATCATCATCATACGGTATCCATTTTCTAGATCTACTCATAATTTCAAAAATCACTGTCCGAACAACATCCATAAGACATCCACATAAAATAGTATATCATCATCCACATATGAGTGTCACAAATAATCATTATGCATCATACTCAAATCTAGATCAACAATAATTCATGATCAAATATCTAACATCACACTAAGTTAAAACATAATAATGTCTATAATGAAATTATACTATCAAAATAGGTATAAAAAGGTGTCAAATGGAAGTGGGAACTATGATAATCGAGATCCTTGCAGACCTCATAACGAGCTTAATCAAATGTGTTCATCGGAAAACGTGGAAGAACAATTTTCACAATTGTTTAGGGACATGTATACTCTCGCCAATAATTTCTCTTCACTTGATGGAGCATTGCATCAAATTAAAGAACTTGTTTGAGAAAGATCAATCAAAGATGGTTATTTGAAATGATATGCCAAGTAGGATTTTGGAATTGCAAGTATTGTGTGAGGCTATTCTTCGACCAAATGAACATCTAGAAGAAAAAATATGTTCAAAACATTGGGAAGGTTCCAATCCTTTCCATTGGTGAAAGAGATAGATCCTAATTTCACCGATGGTTCAAGGATATAGTTTTCTTGGTAAATAACGAAGTGGGAGAGTCTATTTCTCATACCTTTGAGATAGGTGGACCCCATTTCAATGGATAATGAATTGGTTAGTATTGTATGTTTTAAAAATGGGTTTTTAAGAAAAGGATGTTGTTATTTAGTTTGCTTTAAGAAAAATTTGGATGACTTAAGTGATTTATATTGTTATTTGTTTTTAATAAAGTTGGTTGAAAAAGTCAAAGGTCACTTAAATGTGCTTATTTAATGTTCATGTAAAACCCTAACTACTTTGTAACCAAATTTTGGGTTATAAAAGAAAGTGAGGGGCTCATTTGTAGGGGTGACTTTGAGATAGGAGAAGAAAATAATTTTGTGTGCAAGCTTTTTTTAGAAGAAACTTTTGTTCTTTTGTGAAGAGATTTTGGAGTTAATGAAATACCAACTTTGTGTCTCATTCATTGTCTCTTGTAACATTTGATGTTAGTATGTTCATTAGATGTTAGATGTTTAAATATTGCATGCAATCATTATATTTGATCTTATTGTCAATGTTAATAAGTTTTTGTTCTTGTTCACACTGATCAAGATCTACTTTTTACTTGCTCATGTGTGTTCCGCTTACTCAATCTCATTTAACTGATGCAAACTCCAATTTATTTTTGTTAGTTATTTATTGTTCTTCTCCATGTAATATTAGGATTTTATTTTACCTAACTATTGCATGTTCCTTCCATTCATTCCTTTCCATTTCCTTCATTCCATTCCATCTCCCTCATTCACTTTTCTTTTGATTGATGCTCCAAAACTCCCCCCCACATACGATTTTGAATGTACATGTACAAATACAATTTTGGCTTTCAATAAAGGCAACGTCACCTTAATTGAGGAGGGAATTCATTACCACACTATTGCATGTCATTTTCATGCATGAAAATCCATATGCTAAAATTTTTGGTGACTCTACTAGGGATTTAGGAGTCGTTAACCAGTGCTTGGTTAAATATTTATGACTATCCATTCTCGCACAAGCTCCAGATTCTTCAACCAAACCTTGTGCCCAAAATATTTCAAGGAGAAATTGCTGCCAACCTTAAAATAGCAGCTTGGGAAAAATTTGAAAATTTTCAGCAATTTGTGGCAATTGATAGAGCCATTGACAAATAAATCTACATTTAAGACCTTAGAAGAAGAGCCCCTGCACTTGTGGCAAGAAGACCTCCTGGACACGTGTTGATTATTTTTCACTGACGTGGCCCTCTTCCACCGTGGTAATAATTTTTATAAATATTTTAGGTAACCCACCTATCTTCCAAAAAAATATTCTTTTTGAAGATACTCAAGAAGATATATCATCAGATCTAAGGAAAGCTATTTAGGAAAAGTGCATGAGAAACTACCATTTTCATCTTTCTGCATTAGTATTAGATACCAAATAAGATCATCTTGTGAGAGTTACTAGAGTTATTTAGGTGTAAAATAGCTTAAGAATGAGAGTGAAGAGAAAATACTAGAGCTGATGAGAACATGCCACTAATCCCTTCAAAAAAAGATTTCAAACTAGAAAAAAGGTTTACCCGAGGAGAAAAAGATAAAGGTCAATTTGATCCCATTTTTGATTTTCAAGGAAATTTTGGTTTCAAGTTATCTCCTCCAAAGAAGAACACACCTCATATATCTATAAGCCTTGCATCAAGTTAAGAAGACAAAGCAAGGAAGGAATCACTAAAATTTAAGCACTTATTCTTACTCACATTGTTTTGCTTTCACATACCACCTTTCCCAAGATGGTGGTTAATGTACCATGGAGAAATTCCATAAGCCCATTAACCTTACTAGCTTGACATGACCTCCTCGAGGATCGAGGAAGATTCTTCCCAAGTTCGATGAGAGATGGGAAGACCTCACTAGATGACCACATTTCTTCCTTCTTTTGCATGTGTAGCTTTTTTCGGTGGAATATGAAGATGTTGATATTTTCCTTTTCGTTGAAACATTGCATTATGTTGCTACAAATTGGTTTCATCATCATCCAAATGGATGCATTACAAATTGGAATGATATGAAAACTATGTTTGAAGATAGATTCAAGATGAAGAATATGAACATGCTCTTATTTCCCAACTATCTCGGATGAAGAAAGAGCCAACATAACCCATGAGGAATATCATGGCTAAGCTTCAACAAAATGGTGAAATTTTTTCCTACATCAGGATTCATCTAAACCTTGACGGACAAAAATGTTTCCTTTATTAATGTCAAAAAACAAGCGAAGTGTGCTATTATCAATGAGAAGCGCTAGAGTGGCTACTTTTGAACTTACTCAATCCTTGGCCATAGAAATTAAGGGTGACTTAATCATGGTGGGAAAATTTAAGAAAAATCCCTCAAGGGAAAAATTAAAGAAACCCCCAATGCTTCAAAATATATACTCACTAAGTTGGCTAATGATGTGCTAGCTTTGAAAAAGAAAGTTTCTCAAAGTAGTAAACCTGCTCCTTACAAAGACATCCCAAGAAAAGGCTACATTCCCAAAAAATCTAGGATTGTAGGTGCTCCAACAAGGCTTTCTATTGAAGCAACTCCTATAACTAACTCAAAGTGTGATGTCGTTGAAGAAAGTGATGATGAAGTCGAAGTCATTGAGGTTGATGAAGAAGAGCCATATTATGGAACATCTGAACCTGAAGTTGAAGAGCTTGAAGGAGAAAGTAATAATAATTTCTTCAAGTACCGTTCTGAATAAGAAAAAATTATACAAGATATGAATAGTCAATCCTTTGCCGTCTTCACATGCTATCAGAAAAAGGAGAAGAACACCAGTAAGGTGGAAGATAAAAAAGAGCTCAAAGGAAGTTCCTAAAGAATCTAAGACTAAGGAAACTTCCAAAAAGTCCAAGACAAATGAGAATCCTAAAGAGTCCAAGGTGCCTGAGGTTTCTAAGGTCAAAAATAACTTAAAGAAAGGAGGGCCTTTTTCAAGTCAATCAGTTGATAAATAAGCTATGAAGAAAGTTTCTTCTTCCACATCTATATCAACCAAGCCAAGCAAAGGTCAAAAGTGTGCCATCATCAAGTTTGAAAATAACTAGTATCGAGAGACATCAAGTATGGTTACTTTTCCCAAATTTGATATCATTGATCATATATATAAAAAAAAATTCTTTTTTTTCATGTCATAGGCGAGTACTTGAAGTCCAATAAGGATAAACTCAACAAATTGGTCTAGTTTATCAAAGGTGACTCTACTTTTCATTCCTCCAAAGGAATTCTAAAAACTCCCAAAGATGGGAAGACTAAAAATATTGTGGTGGCCAAGACACCTTTGAATGAAAGATTGAACCTTTCTTTATGTCCTTTCGATCAATGGATGCAAATTAAGTAATTGCAATATAGATTATGGAGCCTCGGATAATGTAATACATGTGAAAGTAGCACATGCTCTTGGGTTGACTTGTATGAGAACATTAAGATCTTGTTACTCCACGTAGACAAGGAAAATTCCTCTAATCAAGTAGATTAAAGATGCTCAAATGGTTTTAGCCCAATTTCCTCATAAGTGAGTTAAGGTAACCATTCTAGTTGCTGACATTCTTTCTTCATATGGTATGTTGTTGAGTAGGAAATTTTGCAGAGATTTGGGTGGCGAGATTCAAATGGATTGGTCTCATGCCATGATCCCTATCAATGGAGAAATGAAGAATTTAATGCCAAAAACTCATGAAAAATTCACGGTGATGAAAACTAATGATCCTCATGCACAAGTATTGTTTCAAAACTAAATTATGGGTAATTATATGATGACTATAGAGGTTCATGCACCTGAGGTCACTTTCCAAGACTCTAATGAGATATGGAATCTTGAGTTCGATGGAAGTTGTTTCTCAATAGGTTATGGCATAGGAGTAGTGCTCATATCTTCGAATGGTAAAATATTTCCTTTTTCTTACAAACTTCAATTTTTAAATACTAACAACATTGTAGATTACTAGGCATTAATCCTTGGCCTCCAAGCTGCAGAGGAGAAAGGGATCAAAATTTTTAAAGTCTTTGAGATGTGGAGTTGATTATGAAACAAGTTAAAAATTAGATCCAAGTAAAGAATGATCATTTAAAACACTAAATAAAATAAAGTGTGGGACATGATAGAAGTCTTCGATGCTTTTTCCATAAAATACATCCCTCGTGAAAAGAATGATAAAGAATATTCTCTAGTAGTCTCAAATTCATTAATGATTCCTCATTTAGAAAAAAAAATACACCATTGAAATGGTTTTTAGGCCAAGTGTTTGTGAGAATGCAGAAAATTGGCAAGTATTCAATGATGATAAATAAATTATTTCCTTCTTGGAAAAAGGGAATAATTTTGAACAATTTTACTTTGAAGGAAGTGATTGTACATTTTGTGAATCGACGATTCCACCCATTCAAGAAGGAGTTGAAAAAAGATCCTGGTGATGGAATCATTCAACTCAAAGGAAATAAAATTCCAAAAGGATTGGTTTCACTTGAAGAAATTTTTGATAAACATGACATGTTTATCAAAGAGAAAGAGTAGGAAGGACTTGCAAATTCTATTAACTATGAGCAAGTTAACATTGGTACTAAGAAAAACCTCACCTAGTCAACATTGGTAAGTGTTGCTCACCTGAGGAGTGTAAGAAATTCATAAGCCTCCTTACCAAATATTTTGACATCTTGGCTTACTCATATGAAGACTTGAAGTCTTTCCAACCTAGGGAAATGGAGCATGCCATACCCTTGAAACTTGGTGCAATTCCATTCAAGTAGAAGCAAAGACAATATAATCCCAAGATTGCAGGGACAATATTCCATGAGGTTCAAAAGATGTTAGATGCACAGATAGTGTTTCCTATTTGAAATTTGACTTGGATAGCTAATATTGTACCGGTTCACAAGAAAAATGGAGAAATTAGGATTTGCATGGATTTTTGCAATCTTAATCAAGATTCCTTGAAGGATAACTATCCATTTCCGGTCATGGACCATATTTTGCAGGCAAGTAACTAGATCATAAATGTTATCTATGCTAGATGGTTTCTCTGGTTATAATCAGATTGAAGTGGCTAGAGAATACCAACATAAAACCACATTCACCACCCCTTGGGTAAACTCACATATAGAATAATTCCTTTTGGTTTGATCAATGCTGGTATAAATTTTCAAAGGGCCATGGATATGGAATTCAAAATTATAAAGACAAGATCATTGTGATATACCTAGATGACTTGACAATGTTCTCAAAGAAATGAGAAGATCACCTAAGATATTTAGAGAAATATTGCAAAGGTGCAGACATCATAAGATCTCCTTGAATCCAAAGAAGTCCGTGTTTGGAGTTACGGAAGGTAAAATCCTAGGTCATATTGTTTCTAAAGAGGAACTAAGATTGATCTTGAATGCATTCAAGCTATCAAGAATCTTTCCTTTCCTACAAGTAACCTTGGAGTCCACTCATTCTTTGGAAAGGTAAATTTTTGAGAAGGTTCATGCTAGATTTTTCAAGAGTAACCAAATAAATTTCTAATATGATGAAAGGTAAAAAATAATCCTTCAAATGGTTGAAGGAAGGTAGAGAAGCCTTTGAGAAAATCAAGGGTGCTATTGTGAAAGCTCCTACATTAGTGTGTCATGATTTTAAAAATGATTTTATAATCTATTGCTATGCTTCACCTCACACGATCTCTACCATCTTGACTCAACACAATCAAGAGGGAATAAAATCTCCTATTACATTCATGAGGTTTAGATTCAAGAAACATGAACCAAATTACACTCCCTTGAGAGGCATGCATATGTGGTGGTGAGAGCCTTGAAACATTTCAGTACTATGTGTTGAATTCTCACACCAAAGTCTTAGTACTAGACACCACGCAAATTAAATCAATATTGACACAACAGAACCAGGATCTAAAAGAGGTAAATAGGTCTCAAGATCTAGGAATATGATTTAGACATCAAGCCTACCAAGTTAATTCAAGGAAGAGGACTCTACTTCAACTCATCGCAAGAATGAACCATAAGAGGACTCGATGAAGAACCATTTGAGGAAGAAGGTTTACCACTTGTGGTAGTTTTCATCGACCACTAAAGATGAATGGTATTCCATATAGCCTAATTTCTCACATATGGTGAGTGTCTAGAGAATATGATAGCTAAGGAAAAATGAGCTATCAAATTAAGAGCTTCCAGGTATGTCATTTGGGACAACACATTGTTCAAGAAAGGAGTTGATGACATGTTCCTCAGATGTGTTGATAAGGAACAACAACCCAGGTTGTTGAAGCCTTTCACAATCATGCATGTGGTGGTCATTTCTCTATCCCATGAAACTCATAAAATTTTGTGAGCACATTATTACTATCCCACTATGTTTTTTGATGCCATAAATGGGTGAAAAAATGTGAAGCTTGTCAACAATTTGTTGGAAGACCAAAATTAGCAGCTTTGCCTTTGAAGCCAGTTGTCATTGAAGAACCTTTCAAAATGGGGTTTATATTTCATCAAAGTTCTGAATCCAAACTCTAGTGCTGGTCATACTCACGTGCTCATTGTAACTAACTACTTTACAAAGTGGGTAGAAGCTATACCAGTAAAACAAACATCTACTGTGGTAATATGTGACTTCATCAAAGAGAATATATTGGTTCATTATGGAATTCCACACAAGATGATGATGAAAAATGCCTCCAATTTTTCTTATGTAGATATGATGATATGTTTTTGTTTTGGGTATGGGATATCTTTGTCTCATTCGTCAGATTATTACCCATAGGAAATGGTCAGGTAGAATCTAGTAACAAAAACATCATTACTATCGTGTGTAAGTTAGTTAGTAGAAGAAAATCAAAGAACTTGGCACAAAAATTTTATATGATGCATTGGGGCTGACCATAACTCCCAAAAAGAGAAATCGGATGTCTCCATTTCAACTCTTGTATGGAACCATGCTCAAATTCCCATCACATTAGAGTTACCAACATTATGATTAGCTCAAGCAGTTGATGATGAATGCTTCACCAATGCATTAGATAAAAGGATCATGTTCCTAAGAAAGCTTGAGGAACAAAGAAGTCAAGTGGAAAATAGGATCGAGGAACATCAATCCAAAGTGAAGAGGTTGTTCGACAGGAAAAATAAGGAGAGGCAATTCCAAATCAATGACTTAGTTCTTCTCTGGGACAAGAGACGTGAACCAAAAGGAAAGCACATGAAGTTTGATTCGTTGTGGCTAGGCACTTTCAAGATTAGAATTTATGTGGAGATAACACCTATTACTTGGTGTATCCTAATGGAACTCATTTTCCTTTCCCTATAATGGGAAATATCTCAAGCACTATCAAAATTGAAAATGGGTTGTCCCCATATGTACATAGGTAATTAGGATTTTGGTTTGTTTCTTTTCCTCGTTTTTTTTGGTCTCTCTCTTGTGTCATCCCATTTTTTTGCCCCATCATTTTTGGGATCATGTTCATTAATATTTTATTTGCAGGTCCATTGTTGCATCCATGAAGTCCTTGTCCCAATTAGAGCTAGTTGTTATCAACTAATTTTGACTTCACAAAATTAATAAAAATGGAAAATTTGAAAATTTTCAAAAGTTTTACTTTGCATGATCTATCACTCTCATCATGCGATCATCTCATTTTTGTGATCATTCTGGTCTTCGTTTCATCCATTTTGGGTGAGAACTCTCCTCAGGTTTCAGGTTAAATATTAATTAATTAATATTTAATTAATTACTTTTGTTTGATAAAATTAATTTTAAAATAATTATGGGGTTTTTAATTAAATAAATATTAATTAAAATTCATTCGACAAGATTTATTTTAATTTCCAGGGGAAAAATAAGCCTCCACTTCCCATTGTTGGATGCCAAATTGGCTTCACCCGGATTCCCCTTTTTCCTAGAAATTTGTTTTAATTCCCAGTGGGATTTCGTTCTTCCCCATTTTGCAAATTAATGAATTAGAAAATGGAAAAATCTCCCACATGGGGAAATAAAATGGGGATTGTCCATGCCTTGCCATTTCCACTGAAATTGATTTTTATTTCCCACTTCCCTTGAATTTAATCCCACTACCCGGAAAGAGGAGAGTATTTTAATGAATAAGAATTCAAGTCCTCAAACTTTCCATGATTTTAAAAGAAGTCTTCATGTTTCTAATGTCCTCATATTTTATCAAACTCCTCAAAAATTAATCCAAGATCGTGAAGTAACCAAAGGGAATAAAGTTTTAAATACCTTTCCAAACTCCTTAATTTTGTTTTGTTATTTACTCTTACACCAAAAGCCACGCATTTCCTAGGTGTATTCAGAGTTTTAAAAGAATAGGGAAAGTCCAAAACACCACAAGAAAGAGGAAGTCTTCACAATTCCAAAAAATATACAAACCACGTGAAAGTGAATTTTTCCACATATATTTATTGTGAAAACATAAAAATCCAAAATAGTCCACAAATGCACCAGTCCAAAGGAAAACATAGTTCCAAAACAACATTGTTGAACAAAAAAACAAAATATTAAACGCTTATTTAGAGATAAAAAAATCCATACACCAATGCATAGGTAAGGGTCAAAAAAGTCCAAATAATTTCTCCCATTAAAACAAGAAGATTTTCCATGCGCAAAAGGAAAGAAAATCAAAGAGAAACATCGTTAGTCAAAAACAAAAATTTCAATTTTAGCAAAAAATCAAGAAAACAAAAATTTTTAAAAAAATATCACACATTCATTAAAGTAGAAAACCATCTGGGAAAGAGAAAAAACCACAAGAAAAAATCACATGCAAGAAGCATTCTCCCACATAGACATCAAAAAAGGTAACATTATCAAAAAATTCAACAATTCACAAAGAAGGAGAGGTCACAATTTTTACGCATTAAATGGACAAATTTAGAAAAAAGTTAAATAAGAAGAAAGGGAAAAGATCATCACCCTCATGCAACCAAAGGGAAATCCAATGCACGAGGAGGAGAATAATATTTTACATGCATTACCATACATTGCCTAAGAAAATACCATAATATAGTTTTGTCCTAGGCAAAAAAGACCATCACACTATATCAGAGAAGAAGCCATTTTTAATGCCCAAGGATCATCACATTCACCTAGGAATAAAATATTAAAAAGGCAGTCCGTCTAGGTGTCCACACTTATTTGTAGAAGAATTAAGAAAGTATACACACATCATCAAAAGAAGATCGGAAAAGAAGTAAATCTCAAAGTACGCGGTCATTAAAATCAAGTGATTTTCACACATACCAAGGAGAATTTTCTCTAGAAAATTAAATAAAAAAATTGGGATATTAAAATTAGGTGATTTTGTTTATTTAAAATAAATAAATAAAATCATTGTCACTAGAGTCAAAATTCAAGCCTAGTCTCGGTGTGATGTATTATTAAAAAAAAATTAATCTAGGACTGGTTGTTATTATTATTATTTTAAAATAATAATAATAATAATAAAACAAGTCATATTATTCTTGCATTGATGGGGGTTTCAGACTGAGACCCGCCCCACTTGCATTGTTTTACATGCCTGAGTCATTTTTCTAAAATTCATAATGGCCAAAAATCTAATAAATTTGCAGAAGATCGAGGAAGCCAATGGAGAAATCGAACAAATTTGCACTCAAGTATGAATTCCAAGGAATCATCCCTCCCAGTTCCATTAAGTCAGGCATATGACAATATCACTGATACAAATCTGGGTCACATCAATGTGCAACAATTCTACGATCGGTGAAAGCTGAAGGCAAAACCATATTCTCGATAGGCTTTACCATAGTGGTCTACCCCAAGCAACAACATTTCCTGTCTCAGTGCAGTGTCTAGAGCTGGTTATCACTTGTGCAGAGCATTATGATCCCGAGAGATGAGGAATTTTTAAAGATAATCGTGAGCCTTTCTCTTAATCACACCAGAGCACATTGAGGAATTGCTCAACATACCTGGACTTCCTAGAGAATGCGGATATCACTCGACAATCAACAAACAAGAATTTTGGGATGAAGAACCCCTTAGGTGGAGCAAGATGGTTAATAACAACTAGTTAGTGACCAAGAGGCCTCAATTGACCAACTTCCTAAAGAACTGTACCACATTGAGTTCATGGAAGAAATCGGGGACATGATTACTCTCCTAAGTCAAGTTTTTGGTTTACCCTCTTGCCAAGATTTTCCACCCATGGATGTATCAATTTATCTGTATCATCCTTGCCAAGAGAGAGTTTGTGGATTGGGCCACCATCATCAAGTGATACCCTTCACAAACAATTGATCAAAGTTAAGATGACTGGATGCTTCTACATGACATCATATTTGACTTATGCAATGGCAAGAAGAAAGCTATTTTCTGGACTCGAAACAAGAGGAGTCATGGGTCCATCAAATAGTGTCTTCCATTATTACCCACAACTAAGTTTCAAAAATAGCTCTCACCATTTCAGAAGGGTCAATGATGCATTTACCTTCCGTGTGATTCGAACTCTAATAGGAATACAGAGGAAATATTTTCTAAAGAAGCCATGAATGTCATTTCCCAATGGGGAACATGGTTTATTCAATTTTCATCTTTTCCTACATTCACGTAAGTGGCTTTGTGGGTACTCCATGGAAACTTCCTAAGTACGTCAATGAAAATGGGCATTAATGGAGCTTGCATGAAAACTATTCCAAGTTCATTGTCTTCTTAGTGACAAGCATCGCTCAGAATTCATTTCCCAATCCAAATCGGGAATACCAATGTCCAAATCTCTTCAGTGCACAACTCATGGAAAAAGAGTTTTCCCTCATCACAATTCATCCATATGTGAAGAGAGCCCAGTTTGATATCAATGGATATATGCAGAAGATTCTTGGAGAAAAGTATCAACATAACCCTACCATGGAAGATTTTTGGGCTGCCTGTTCAGATGAGCATGAAGTAAGAAGATGAGAGTTTTCTCACCTAACCCTTTCTCAAATCAAGGCCTTTCACATCAAGAACCCTCCAGATTCATTCATAAATGATGATGAAGATGTTATTGATCCTTCATATGATGTATTGCTTTTTTTACCCATTTCCTCAAATTGATTGGACCAAAAGAGATGAATTTTCTCTTGATAGCAAGAATCAACCGATCCTTGAAAGAAGCATATCTTGGTATGAAAGAGAACTTGCCAAGTTACAATCAATTCAAGATCATACTTTAGGATCACAAAAATTGCCAACTCGAGGAGGTCTTCATTCAACCAAAGCCCTTCTCAATCGACCTCCATGCCATCCAATCATACACAATCAAGAAAGAAAGGAGTGGTTGCCAAAATCCACTTCACCGAATAATGTGTCACGAGGAGAAAAACCTAAGGGTCCTAGCCCTAGTGAAGGAAGAGAGTGTGTATCGGGATTTTCTACTTCAAGTAGAGATTCTTCTACTCACATTGTTAATAGTTCTCAAAAGCTAATGACAAACAATCCTCAGCCATGCCTTGCACAAGCATCCACTCAGGTGCAGGTAGTCCAAATATCGAACACTTTGGAACCTACAGTTCACAAAGAGATTTCCCAAAATCTCCCAAATGAGAAGGAGGTGGATATCGAGGTTATTTCTCCTAAAAAGGGTCATGGAAAGGATTCTTGCAGAATCTCATGATGTCGAGAACAATGAGAATGTTGCTTTGAGCTCCAGGCTTTTGTATGTAGAAATAGTGAATGATACTCCTTTTTGGGTTGATTAAAGGTCAAGAAAAGGAAGAGGGTTGTCAAGGCAATTGACATTGATTTTGATGCCCTTTTCAAACTTTCAAATGATGTCATTCCCAAGAAGCCTAAAGTGATTTCTCGAATAATGGTGGATAGTGATGAAACAGATTTGTGGATCTTGCCATCCCACAAGTTGACAAAGGAGTGATGCCATGACATCTTGCTGATTATGAAGTTTCCAGACTTGGACTTGGGAGGTCCACATTGGAAAGTGACATGGTGATGGCTCGAGATTCAATTGATATCGTGCTTAAGAGACTTGAGAAATATAAGTCTCAAAACTCTCAGCTCAAGGCTAAAAAGAATCAATTGGTGGAATATGTTCAACATCTAATAAATCCCATATCATCCACTTTCCCAGTACTGATGCAGTGGCTGCCCCTGATGAAGAAACTCTCAATTTATCAAAAGAAATAAACACATTGGGCCATGTCACTAAAACTTGGCTTTCAGAGATTCTCATTTTAGGCCAAGAGATGATCAAAACAATGGTTAAGCTCCATGAAGATGTCAGTGCGTATCTTGATCCAATTCTTTCTTTCAAGGAAAATTTTGTTTCTAACATATCAAATTTGGATGAGATATTTCCCAATTTACAGGAGATGATGAGTATGGAATCCTCAGTTTTAGCCATTGAAGGAATTCTCAAATTTGAACATCGAGGGACACATTTTCTTTGGTGTCTACATCTCAAATCAAGGAAGACACTTCTCAAGGATTCTATGATCCATTATGAGAGCATATGCAATGAATCCTTCACTTCACTTGCCTTGATTCAAGAATTCATAGCTGAGATCCCTTGCAACCTCATAAATGAGCATAATCAAAGGTGTTCATCGGAACATGTGGAAGAGAAATTTTCACAATTGTTTAAGGACATGTATACTCCCGCCAATAATTTCTCTTCATCCTTCAATGGAGCGTTGCATCAAATTAAAGAACTTGTTTGAGAATGCTCAATCAAAGATGGTTAATTTAAATGATATGCCAAGTAGGATTTTGGAATTGCAGGTATTTTGTGAGGCTATTCTTCGACCAAATGAACCTCCAGAAGAAGAAAATATGTTTGAAACATTGGGAAGGTTTAGATCCTTTCAATTGGTGAAAGCGATGAGATCCTAATTTCACCGATGGTTCAAGGAGATAGTTTTCTTGGTATCTAACGAAGTGGGAGAGTCCATTTCTCATACGTTTGAGATAGGTGGACCCCATTTCAATGGATAAGGCACTTGGTTATTATTGTATGTTTTTAAAAATGGGATTTTAAGAAATGAATGTTGTTATTTAGGTTGCTTTTAGAAAATGTGGATAACTTAAGTGATTTCTATTTTTAGTTGATTTTAATAAAGTTGGTTGAAAAATTCAAAGGTCACTTAAGTGCCTTATTTAATGTTCATGTAAAACCCTAACTACTTTGTAACCAACTTTTGGGTTATAAAAGGAAGTGAGGGGCTCATTTGTAAGGGGTGACTTTGAGAGAGGAGAAGAAAATACTTTTGTGTGCAAGCTTTGTTTCAGGAAGAAACTTTGTGTTCTTTTGTGAAGACATTTTGGAGTTAATGAAATACGAACTTTGTGTCTCATTCATTATCTCTTGTAACATTTGATGTTCTTATGTTCATTAGATGTTAGATGTTTAAATCTTGCATGCAAATATTGTCTTTGATCTTATTATCAACATTATTAAGTTGTTGTTCTTGTTCACAATGATCAAGCTCTATTATTTACTTTCTCATGTGTGTTCCCTTTACTCATTCTCATTTAACTGATGCAAACTCTATTTTATTTGTGTTAGTTATTTATTGTTCTTCTCCATGCAATATTAGGCTCTATTTTACCTAACTCTTGCATGTTCCTTCCATTCATTCCTTTCCATTTCATTCCTTCATTCATTCCATCTCCCTCATTCACTTTTCTTTCCATTGATGTTCCAAAACACCCCCACATACAATTTTGAATGTACAGGTGTAAATACAGTTTTGGTTTTCAATAAAGGAAGCCTCACCTTCATTGAGGAGGGACTTCATTCCCACACTATTGCATGTCATTTGCATGCATGAAAATCCATATGCTAACATTTTTGGTGACTCTGGGGATTCTAGAATCATTAACCAATGCTTGGTTAAATCTTTATGACTATCCCCTCTACACAAGCTCCAGTTCTTCAACAAACCTTGTGCCCGATGAATATTTTCAAGGAGACATTGCTTCTAACCTTCAAATAGTAGCTTGGGAAAACCATGAAAGTTTGCAGCAATTTGTGGCTATTGATAGAGCCATTGATAGAGAAATCTACATTGAAGACCTTAGAAGAAGAGCACCCACACTTGTGGCCAGAAGACCTCCTGACACGTGTTGATCATTGTTCATCGACGCGGCCCTCTTCCACCAAGGTAATAATTTGTATGACTATTACAGGTAACCCACCTATCTTATAACCAAATCTTCTTTTTGTGATACTCAAGAAGATATATCATCATATCTAAGGCAAGCTATTTGGGAAAAGTGCACGAGAAACTATCATTTTCATCTCACCACATCAGTACTAGATAACAAAGAAGATCAAGCATGAGAGTTGCTAGAGTTATTCAGGTGCAAATAGCTCAAGAAAGAGAGTGAAGAGAAAAGGCTAGAGCCGATCAGAACATGCCAGTGATCCCTTCACAATAAAGATTTCAAACTGGCAGGAAAGAGGTTTACGTGAGGAGAAAAAGCTAAAGGTCGATCTGATCCCATTTTTGATTTTCAAGGAAAGTTTGGTTTCAAGTTATCTCCTCCAAAGAAGAACACACCTCATAGATCTATAAGCCTTGCATCAAGTCCTGAAAGAGCAAGCAAGGAAGGAATCACTACAAGTCAAGCACTTGTCCTTGCTCACATTGTTTTTCCTTCGCATACCACCTTTCCCAAGATGGTAGTTAATGTACCATGGGGAAATGCCATAGGCCCATTGGCCTTACCAGCTTGACATGACCTCCCACGAGGATCGAGGAAGATTCTTCCCAAGTTTGATGGAGATGGGAAGACATCACCAATGACCACATTTTTACCTTCTTTGCTGCATGTGTTTTTGTCGTGAGAATATGAAGATGTTGTTATTCACCTCTTCATTGAAACATTGCATGATGTTGCTACAGATTGGTTTCATCATCTACCAAATGGATGCATTACAAATTGGAATGATATGAAAACTAAGTTTGAAGATCGATTCAAGATGGAAGAAGATGAACATGCTCTTCTTGCCCAACTATCTCAGGTGAAGAAAGAGCCAACAAAACCCATGAGGAATTTCATGGCTAAGTTCAACAAAATGGTGAACAAAGTTCCTTGAGATTCATCCAAACCTTGATGGACAAAAATGTTTCTTTATTAACGCACAACAACCAAAAGTGTGCTATCAGCTGAGAAGGGCTAGAGTGGCTACTTTGGAACTTGCTCAATCCTTGGCCATAGAAATTGAGGATGACTTAATCATGGTAGGAAAATTCAAGAAAACTTCCCTCAAGGGAAAGAGTCAAGAAACCCCAATGCTTCAAAAGCTATACTCACTAAGTTGGCTAATGATGTGCTAGCTTTGAAAAAGCAAGTTGCTCAAAGTAGTAAACCTGCTCCTTACAAAGACATCCCAAGAAAAGGCTATGTTCCCAACAAATCTAGGATTGTAGGTGCTCCGACGAGGCTTTTATTGAAGCAAACCCCCAACTAACTCAAAGTGTGATGTCATTGAAGAAAGTGATGATGAAGTTGAAGTCATTGAGGTTGATGAAGAAGAGCCATATTTCTGGAACATCTGAACCTAAAGTTGAAGATCCTGAGGAGAAAGTAATAATCATTTCTTTGCAAGTACCATTCAGAAGAAGAAGATGAATACGAAGAAATTATAGAAGATATGAATAGTCAATCCTTCATTTTCTTCACACGCTCTAAAAAGGAGCAGAATACCACTAAGGTGGAAGATAAAAGAGCTCCAAGGAAGTTCCAAAAGAATCTAAGACTAAGGAAACTTCCAAAGAATCCAAGACAAATGAGACTCCTAAAGAGTCCAAGGTGACTGAGGTTTCCAAGGTCAAAACTATCTTAAAGAAAGGAGGGCCTTTGTTAAGTCAATCAGTTGATAAATCAGCTACGAAGAAAGTTTCTTCTTCCACATCAATATCAACCAAGCCCAAAGCAAAGGTCAAAAGTGTGCCATCATCAAGTTTGAAAGAACTAGTATCTTGAGACATCAAGTATGGTTACTTTTCCCAAATTTGATATCATTGATCATATCAATAAAACAAAATTTCCATGTCACAGGAAGAGTACTTGAAGTCCAATAAGGATCAACTCGAGAAATTGGTCCAATTTATCAAAGGTGACTCTACTGTTCATTCCTCCAAAGGAATTCTGAAAACTCCCAAAGATGGGAAGACTCAAAATATTGTGGCAGCCACTACACCCTTCAATGAAAAGATTGAACCTTTCTTTGTGTCCTTTCTGATCAACGGATGCAAATTAAGTAATTGCATTATAGATTCTGGAGCCTCGAGATAATGTGATGCCTAAAAGTAGCACATGCTCTTGGGTTGACTTGTATACGAGAACATTCAGATCTTGTTACTCCATGGAGACAAGAAAAGTTCCTCTGATTGGGTAGATTAAAGATGCTCAAATGGTTTTAGCCCAATTTCCTCATAAGCGAGTTAAGGTAACCATTCTAGTTGCTGACATTCCTACTTCATATGGTATGTTGTTGAGCAGAAATTTTGTAGAGATTTGGGTGGTGAGATTCAAATGGACTGGTCTCATGCCATGATCCCTATCAATGGAGAAATGAAGAAGCTAATGCCAGAAACTCAAGAAAATTCACGGTGATGAAAACCGATGATCCTCGTGCACAAGTCTTGTTTCAAAACTCAAGTATGGGTAATTATATGATGACTACAGAGGTTCATGCACCTGAGGTCACTTTCCAAGACTCTAATGAGATATGGACTCTTGAGTTCGATGGAAGTTGTTTCTCAATAGGTTCCATGGCATAGGAGTGTGCTCATATCTCCGAATGGTAAAATATTTCCTTTTTCTTACAAACTCCAATTTTCAAATACTAACAACACTGCAGAATACGAGGCATTAATCCTTGGCCTCCAAGTTGCAGAAGAGAAAGGGATCAAAAATTTGAAAGTCTTTGGAGATGCGGAGTTGATTGTGAAACAAGTTAAAAATCAGTTCCAAGTAAAGAATGATCATTTGAGACACTACAAAAATAAAGTGTGGGACGCGATAGAAGTCTTCGATGCTTTTTCCATAAAATCATCCCTCATGAAAAGAATGACAAAGAAGATTCTCTAGTAGTCTCAACTTCATTAATGATTCCTCATTTAGAGTTTGATCAAGAAAATACACCATCAAATGGTTTTTAGGCCAAGTGTTCCTGACAATGCAGAAAATTGGCAAGTATTCAATGATGATCAAAAAATTATTGCCTTCTTGGAAAAAGGATAATTTTGAACAATTGTACTTTGAAGGAAGTGATTCTACATTTTGTGAATCGATGACCTCACCCATTCAAGAAGGAGTTGAGAATGAAGATCCTAGTGATGGCATCATTCAACTCAAAGGAAATAAAATTCCAAAAGGATTGGTTTCACTTGAAGAACTTTTTGATAAACATGACAAGTTTATCAAAGAGAAAGAGTAGGCAGGACCTACAAATTCTGCTGACTATGAGCAAGTTAACATTGGTACCAAGGATAAACCTCGCCTAGTCAACATCGGTAAGTGTTGCTCACCTGAGGAGTGCAAAGAAATTCATAAGCCTCCTTACCAAATATTCTGACGTCTTGGCTTACTCATATGAAGACTTGAAGTCTTTCCAACCTAGGGAAATGGAGCATGCCATACCCTTGAAACCTAGTGCAATTCCATTCAGGTAGAAAAAAGACAATATAATCCCAAGATTGCAGGGATAATATTCCATGAGGTTCAAAAGATGTTAGATGCATGGATAGTGTTTCCTATTCGACATTCACTTGGATAGCTAATATTGTACCGTTCACAAGAAAAATGGAGAAATTAGGATTTGCATGGATTTCCACAATCTTAATCAAGCTTCCTTGAAGGATAACTATCCACTTCTAGTCATGGACCATATTTTGTAGGTAGTAATGGATCAAAAATGTATCTATGCTAGATGGTTTCTCTGTTATAATCAGATTGAAGTGGCTAGAGAAGACCAACATAAAACCATGTTCACCACCCCTGGGGTACATTCACATATAGAAGAATGCCTTTTGGTTTGATCAATGCTTGGTGTAACTTTTCAAAGGGCCATGGATATGGCATTCATATTATAAAGACAAGATCATCGTGATATACCTAGATGACTTGACAATGTTCTCAAAGAAATGAGAAGATCACCTAAGAGATTTAGAGAAAATATTGCAAAGGTGCAGACTTCATAAGATCTCCTAAATCCAAAAAAGTTTGTGTTTGGAGTTACGGAAGGAAGGTAAACTCCTAGGTCATATTGTTTCTAAAGAAGGAACTAAAATCGATCCTGAGCATGTTCAAGCTATCAAGAATCTTTCCTTGCCTACAAGTAAGCCTAGAGTCCACTCATTCTTTGGGAAGGTGAACTTTTTGAGAAGGTTCATGCTATATTTTTTGAGCTAACCAAAGAAATTTCTGATATGATGAAAGGAAAAGAATCCTTCAAATGGTCAAGGAAGGTAGAGAAGCATTTGAGAAAATCAAGGGTGCTATTGCAAAAGCTCCTACATTAGTGTGTCCCGATTTTAAAAAGGATTTTATAATCTATTGCTATGCTTCACCACACACAATCTCTGCCATCTTGACTCAACACAATCAAGAGGGAATCAAATCTCCTATTGCATTCATGAGTTCTAGATTCAAGAAACATGAACTCAATTACACTCCCCTTGAGAGGCATGCGTATGTGGTGGTGAGAGCCTTGAAACATTTCAGGTACTATGTGTTGAATTCTCACACCAAAGTCTTAGTACCAGACACCACAATTAAATCAATGCTGACACAACAAGAACCAAGATCTAAAAGAGGTAATTGGGTCTCCAAGATCCAGAATATGATTTGGATATCAAGCCTACCAAGTTGGTTCAAGAGGAAGAGGACTCTGCCAACTCATCGCAGAGAATGAACCACAAGAGGACTCGAAAAGAACCAATTGAAGAAAATTTACCACTGGTAGTTTTTGTCAGTACCACAGATGAATGGTATTATGATATAGCCTACTTTCTCACATATGGTGAATGTCCTAAGAATCTGACAGCTAAGGAAAAAGAGCTATCAAATTAAGAGCTTCCAGGTACATCATTTGGGACAACACTTTGTTCAAGAAAGGAATTGATGACATGTTCCTCAGATGTGTTGATAAAGAACAACAACCTAGGTTGTTGGAAGCCTTTCACAATCATGCTTGTGGTGGTCATTTCTCTGGCCCAGTGACAACTCATAAAATTTTGTGAGCACATTATTACTAGCCCACTATGTTTTCCGATGCTCAAAATGGGTAACAAAATGTGAAGCTTGTCAACAATTTGTTGGAAGACCAAAATTGGTAGCTTTGCCTTTGAAGCCAGTTGTCATTGAAGAACCCTTTCAACAATGGGGTTTAGATTTCATCGGGGTTCTGAATCCTAATTCTAGTGCTGGTCATACTCACGTGCTCACTACGCACCGACTACTTTACAAAGTGGGTAGAAGCTATACCAGTAAACAAACATCTATTGCGTGTAATTTGTGACTTCATCAAAGAGAATATATTGGTTCATTATGGAATTCCACACAAGATCGTGATGGAAAATGCCTCAATTTTTCTTCTACAGAGATGATAGGTTTTTGTTATGGGTATGGGATATCTTTGTCTCATTCGTCAGATTATTACCCACAGGAAATGGTCAGAAGAATCCAAGAACAAAAATCATTACTATATCGTGCAAAGTTAGTAGAAGAAAATCAAAGAACTTGGCACAAAAATTATATGATGCATTGTGGGCTGACCACATAACTCCCAAAAGAGAATCAGATGTCTCCATTTCAACTTTTGTATGGAACCGATGCTCAAATTCCCATCACATTGGAGTTACCAACATTACGATTAGCTCAAGCAATTGATGATGAATGCTTCACCAATGCATTAGATAAAAGGATCATGTTCCTAAGAAAGCTTGAAGAACAAAGAAGTCAAGTGGAAAATAGGATCGAGGAACATCAATCCAAAGTGAAGAGGTTTTTCGACAGAAAACTAAGGAGAGGCAATTCCAAATCAATGACTTAGTTCTTCTCTGGGACAAGAGACATGAACCAAAAGGAAAGCACATGGAAGTTTGATTCACTTGTGGCTAGGCCCTTTCAAGATCAGACATTTTTGTGGAGATAACACCTATTACTTGGCATATCCCGATGGAACTCATTTTCCTTTTCCCTACAATGGGCAATATCTCAAGCACTACCAAAATTGAAAATGGTTGTCCCCCCATATGTACATAGGTAATTAGGATTTTGGTTTGTTTCTTTTCCCCATTTTTTTGGTCTCCTCTCTTGTATCATCCCATTTTTTGTGCCCCATCATTTTTGGGATCATGTTCATTAATATTTTGGTCTGGGTCCATTGTTGCATCCATGAAGTCCTTGTCCCCAATTAGAGCCAATTGTTATCAACCAATTTTGACTTCACAAAATTAATAAAAATGGAAATTTTGAAAATTTTCAAAAGTGTTACTTTGCATGATCTATCACTCTCATCATGATCGTCTCATTTTTGTGATCGTTTCGGTCTTTGTTTCATCCATTTTGGGTGAGAACTCCTCCCACTAGGTCTTAAACTACGTTAAATATTAATTAATTAATTAATTAATTACTCTTTGTTTGATAAAATCAATTTTTAATAACTTTGGGGTTTTTAATTAAATAAATATTAATTAAAATTCATTCAACAAGATTTATTTTAATTTCCGGGGAAAAATAAGCTTCCGCTTCCCATTGCCGGGATGCCAAATTGGCTTCTGACCCATTTCCCTTTCTCTAGAAAATTTATTTTAATTCCCCACTTGTGGGATTTCTTCCCCGATTTCCAAATCAATGAATTGGCAAATGGGAAAAAAATCTCCCATTTCCCACATGGGGAAATAAAATGGGATTGCCAGCTTGCCTTGCCATTTCCACTAGAAATGGTTTTATTTCCCCACTTCCCCACTAAAATTAATGCCACTACCCGGAAAGAGGGAAGTTGTTTTAATGGGATGAATAAGAAATGGTTGTGAGGAAGCTTCCTAAATCCTCATAAAATCCTTCCATAAAACTTGTTGAAGAAGTCATGTGAAGCTTTCCAATTTCTTCTTATTTCTTCTGAAGGAATGTCTCAAAGTAATATTTTATCACATCCCTCAACAAATCACCACGCATTCACCAAGTTCATAAAAGCTACGCATTGGTGGAATTTTCACATTAGAAAAATAATAAGGTATTAACACAAAGATTTTGAAGAGATATCCACCAAGAAAATTTAATGTCAACATTGTTCTAAGCAAGGAAGATCCATACAAAAAGGAGGAGAATCCCACACATTTTGAAGGAGAATATTTCAATGTAAAGTATGCAAGTACCAAACTTTCCACATTTTTCAAAAAAGAACACTCCAAAGCACATGTTTTTATTTTGTTGGAGAAAAAAGGTAAAAAGAAATTTAACAAGCCAAAAGAAGACCACATAGAATGAAAGGGAATAAATTAGCAAAATACCACATTCATTTTTCAAATCAAATAATTTTTTTTTTTGTTATTTACTCTTACACCAAAAGCCATGCATTGGGAAAAGGAAAAACAACACTTTAAAACATGAAAGAGTTTCTCCCATGCCAAAGTTCTTAAAAAAAATAAAAAAATCCAAAATAGTCCATTTTAAATGCACATCACAGAAAAGGAAAAAAAAAAACACCAAAAAATTCATTGCCCATAATGCCACGCAGGAATACATCATGCATTTAAGTTAAAAAAACCAAGCTATTTCCAATAAATACAATAGGTTAAAGCAATGAAGAAGACAAGGAGGAAAATTTTTTAATACACGCCAAAGGAAAGAAAAAAATAAAAACAAAGCATACGTTGAAAAAAAAGGTCAATAAAATTTTAAAAAAAAAACAAAGTCAATTTTTTAAAAAATTCACAAGAGGAGAAACCATGTGGGAAAGGAGATTAAGAGAAGAAAATTTTCCATGCACAAAGCATTCTCCCAAGTAGAAATTTAAAGCATGCAACAAAGAGAACCAGCCGAAGCAAATAAAGAGCAAATCACATAAGAAAGAAGTAAAATAACAACCAAAGGGAAATCCAAGATTTAGAAGAATAACATTCCACACGACGCAGAAAATAAATCATTTAAGTTCCTTAACAAAAACCAATCAAAATACATCACTCATAGGAGGAAGAAGCCATTTTAATGCCCAAGGATCATCACACATTAAATGAAATAAAATATTAAAAAAATAGTCCAAAGAGTCACACATTTGTAAAGAATCAAGAAAGTATACACACATCAAGATCGCAAGAAGAAGTAAATCTCAAAGTACGCGGTCATTAAAATCAGGTGATTTTCACACATACCAAGGAGAATTTTCTCTCGAAATTAAATAAAAAATTGGGATATTAAAATCGGGTGATTTTTTTATTTAAAATAAATAAATAAATAAATTGTTGTCCAGTCAAAATTTGAGCCTAGTCTCGGTGTGATGTATTATTAAAAAAAATTATAATCGATCAGGTTATTATTATTATTATTATTTTAAATAATAATAATAATATAATAATAATAAAACAAGTCATATTATTCTTGCATTAACGGGGGTTTCGGAGACTGAGACCCGAACCTGCCCCATTGCATTGTTTTACATGCCTAGTCATTTTTCTATAAAATTCATAATGGCCAAAAATCTAATAAATCTGCAGGAAGATCGAGGAAGCCAGTGGAGAAATCAAACAAATCCACACTCAAGTATGAATTCCAAGGAATCATCCCTCCTAGTTCCATCAAGTCGGCATATGACAATATCACTGATATGAATCTGGGTCACATCAATGTGCAACAATTCTATGATCGGGTGAAAATGTGAAGGAAAAACCATATTCTCGATAGGCTTTACCATAGTGGTCTACCCCAAGCAACAACATTTCTTGTCTCGGTGTAGTGTCCAGAGCTGGTTATCACTTGCATGGAGCATTATGATCCCGAGAGATGAGGAATTTTTAAAGATAATCGCGAGCCTTTCTCTTAATCACACCAGAGCACATTGAGGAATTGCTCAACATACCTGACTTCCCTGAGAATGCGGATATCACTTGACAATCAACACAAGAATTTTGGGATGAAGAACCCCTCAGGTGGAGCAAGATGGTTAATAACAACTTGGTTAGTGACCAAGAGGCCTCGAATTGACCGGCTTCCTAAAGAACTATACCACATTGAGTTCATGGAAGAAATCGGGGACATGATTACTCTCTTAAGTTGAGTTTTTGGTTTACCCTCTACGCCAAGATTTTCCACCCATGGATGTATCAGTTTATCTATATCATCCTTTCCAAGAGAGAGTTTTTGGATTAGGCCACCATCATCAATGATACCCTTCACAAACAATTGATCAAAGTTAAGATGACTGGATGCTTCTACATGACATCATCTTACTTATGTGGTGGCAAGAAGAAAGCTATTTTCAGGACTCAAAACAAGAGGAGTCATGGGTCCATCAAATAGTGTCTTCCATTACTATCCATAACTAAGTTTCAAAAATAGCTCTCACCATTTCAAAGATTCAATGATGCATTCACCTTCCATGTGATTCAGAACCTAAATCGAATACAGAGGAAATATTTTCTAAAGAAGCCATGAATGTCATTTCCCAATGGGGAACATGGTTTATTCAATTTTCATCTTTTCCTACATTCACGTAAGTGGCTTTTGGGTACTCCATGGAAACTTCCTAAGTACGTTAGTGAAAATGGGCATTAATGGAGCTTGTGTGACAACTATTCCAAGTTCATTGTCTTCTTAGTGACAAGCATCGCTTAGGAATTCATTTCCCAATCCAAATCGGGGAATACCAATGTCCAAATCTCTTTAGTGCACAACTCATGGAAAAAGAGTTTTCCCTCATCACAATTCATCCATATGTGAAGAGAGCCCAGTTTGATATCAATGGATATATGTAGAAGATTCTTGGAGCAAAGTATCAACATAACCCTACCATGGAAGATTTCTGGGCTGCCTGTTTAGATGAGCATGAAGTAAGAAGATGAGAGTTTTCTCACCTAACCCTTTCTCAGATCAAGGCCTTTCACATCAAGAACCCTCTAGATTCATTCGTAAATGATGATGAAGATGTTATTGATCCTTCATATGATGCAATTGCTTTTACCCCATTGCCCCAAATTGATTGGACCAAAAGAGATGAATTTTCTCTTAATAGCAAGAATCAACCGATCTTGAAAGAAGCATATCTTGGTATGAAAGAGAACTTGCCAAGTTACAATCAATTCAAGATCATACTTCAGATCACAAAAATTTCCAACTCGAGGAGGTCTTCATTCAACCAAAGCCCTTCTCAATCGACCTCTGTGCCATCCAATCATACATGCAACAAGCAAGAAAGGAGTGGTTGCAAAATCCACTTCATCCGAATAATGTGTCACGAGGAGAAAAACCTAAGGGTCCTAGCCCCAGTGAAGGAAGAGAGTGTATCAAGATTTTCTACTTCAAGTAGAGATTCTTCTACTCACATTGTTAATAGTTCTCAAAATCTAGTGACAAATGATCCTCAGCCATGCCTTGCACAAACATCCACTCAGGTGCAAGTAGTCCAAATATCGAACACTTCGAACCTACAGTTCACGAAGAGATTTCCCAAAATCTCCCAAATGAGTAGAGGTGGATATCGAGGTTATTTCTCCTAAAATCAGGTCATGGAAAGGATTCTTATAGAATCTCATGATGTCAAGAACAATGAGAATGTTGCTTTGAGCTCCAAGCTTTTGTATGCATAAAATAGTGAATGATACTCCTTTTTGGGTTGATTGCAAGGTCAAGAAAAGGAAGAGGGTTGTCAAGGCAATTGACATTGATTTTGATGCCCTTTTCAAAATTTCAAATGATGTCATTCCCAAGAATCCTAAAGTGCTTTCTCAATAATGGTGGATAGTGATGGAAACAATTTGTGATCTTGCCATCCCACAAGTTGACAAGGAGCATGATGCCATGACATCTGCTGATTATGAAGTTTCCAGACTTGGACTTGGGAGGTCCACATTGGAAAGTGACATGGTGATGGCTCAAGATTCAATTGATATCATGCTTAAGAGACTTGAGAAATATAAGTCTCAGAACTCTCAGCTCAAGGCTAAAAAGAATCAATTGGTGGAATATGTTCAACATCTAATAAATCCCATATCATCCACTTTCCCAGTACCTATGATAGTGGCTTCCCCTGATGAAGAAACTCTCAATTTATCAAAAGAAATAAACACATTGGGCCATGTCACTAAAACTTGGCTTTCAAAGATTCTCATTTTAGGCCAAGAGATGATCAAAACAATGGTTAAGCTCCATGAAGATGTTAGTGCGTATCTTGATCCAATTCTTTCTTTCAAGGAAACTTTTTTTCTAACATATCAAATTTGGATGAGATATTTCCCATTTACAGGAGATGATGAGTATGGAATCCTCAGTTTTAGCCATTGAAGGAATTCTCAAATTTGAACATCGAGGGACACATTTTCTTTGGTGTCTGCATCTCAAATCAAGGAAGACACTTCTCGAGGATTCTATGATCCATTATGAGAGCATATATGCAATGAAGCCTTCACTTCACTCACCTTGATTCAAGAATTCATAGCTGAGATCCCTTACAACCTCATAAATGAGCATAATCAAAGGTGTTCATCGAACATGTGGAAGAGCAATTTTCACAATTGTTTAAGGACATGTATACTCCCACAATAATTTCTCTTCAGCTTCAATGGAGCGTTGCATCAAATTAAAGAACTTGTTTGAGAATGCTCAATCAAAGATGGTTAATTTAAATGATATGCCAAGTAGGATTTTGGAATTACAGGTATTTTGTGAGGCTATTCTTTGACCAAATGAACCTCTAAGAAGAAGAAAATATGTTTGAAACATTGGGAAGGTTTAGATCCTTTCAATTGGTGAAAGCAAAGATCCTAATTTCACCGATGGTTCAAGGAGATAGTTTTCTTGGTATCTAACAAAGTGGGAGAGTCCATTTCTCATACGTTTGAGATAGGTGGACCCCATTTCAATGGATAAGGCACTAGTTATTATTGTATGTTTTAAAAATGGGATTTTAAGAAAATGATGTTGTTATTTAGTTTTTTTCAAAAACTATGGATAACTTAAGTGATTTCTATTTTTAGTTGCTTTTAATAAAGTTGGTTGAAAAATCAAAGGTCACTTAAGTGCCTATTTAATGTTCATGTAAAACCCTAACTACTTTGTAACCAACTTTTGGGTTATAAAAGGAAGTGAGGGGCTCATTTGTAAAGGGTGACTTTGAGAGAGGAGAAGAAAATACTTTTGTGTGCAAGCTTTGTTTTAGGAAGAAACTTTGTGTTCTTTTGTGAAGACATTTTGGAGTTAATGAAATATGAACTTTGTGTCTCATTCATTGTCTCTTATAACATTTGATGTTCTTATGTTCATTAGATGTTAGATGTTTAAATCTTGCATGCAAATATTGTCTTTGATCTTATTGTCAATGTTATTAAGTTGTTGTTCTTGTTCACAGTGATCAAGCTCTATATTTACTTGCTCATGTGTGTTCCCTTTACTCATTCTCGTTTAACTGATGCAAACTCCATTTTATTTGTGTTAGTTATTTATTGTCTTGATCTCACATTATCTAGATTGGTCTTCCTTGACTTCTGTCAACCAAACCCAAGTCAAATTTTCACACTAAATAGGGATAGCTCACATACACTAGTGTTGCAGTCTACTCATGGTGACTAAGGATAAATAGACATACTCAAATAGAATTTCATCAATTTGGGTGTGTTTAGTTACCCTAAGTCAACATGAGTTGACAACAACACTTGTCCATGTGTCTATCTCTATTTAGAGTAGAACTATGAACTGAATTTCCACTTATGTCATTTGAGTTAATTGAACTAAGTAGGGTGTTGGAGCATATATAGCTGCATCAAAGTATCCTTATAATTAATCCCTTCATTAAGAGGTTATACTTGTGGATGCCCCTACATTAAAACAACCTACTCGGTTATTTTAACACAACTAACATACTTAAGGAAACATTAGATTACTAACCTTCAATTTATTATCTTTTTTAATTATTGTTAAACATCACAGCTAAGGGTGCACTAAGTACGATTGATCCAAAATAAAGGATTCAAATTGTACTTTTACACTAGTTGAAGGTTTACAGAGAAATTTTAATTCATTCTTATGAAATCTTATTTCTTAACCATTATAATATTTATTGATAAAATTAATCCAATATCAATTAAGTAAGATCATTAAATATCTTTACTTTTATTCAACTATGTAAACAATATTAGTTGAAATCTTGTTAGTTAGACTTGGTGATATCATAATATTTAAAACCATCTTACTAATTCTTTTAAGCTTTCCAATTACCATTTATTATTTTCATATAGTAGAGCATACAACCAATCAACAATAATGATTATACTTTATCACATAAATAAGGATAACATACTTAGATATGATTTAATGATAAAAATGAAGTATCCTCTTCTTCATAATTAAGGACTATTGTCCTATTCATGAAATTTGAAAACATAAGGAGTTTATATTTAATAAGAATGCCACATTCAACTATGTAGTAACTATCCTTATTCTCTTTTCCGAATAAGGGTCTATGAATCATAATCATCATAGTTTTACCAATACCCCAAGATTAAATGAGCTATAAATATATATAATTCCTTATCCAAACATCATTTTATTATTTAGATTCTATTAATCCATGCATGCAAATATTTAAGAATATTAATCAAATCTAGTCATGCATGTTAATATTAAGAATATTTACCAAATATAAGTCTTATGTGACCATTAAAATAAATTAGTAATCACCAACCATTATACAACATTTCATTTATTAGAGAGCATCAAATTCATTCCAAAATTAATAAATATTCCATATGATTATAAGAAAACATTTTTCAGCAGTACAAAATTAATTTGATACATCCTCATAGTTTTTCCAACAAGTTCCTTTCAAGATAATTTCAATACATAAAGCATCTGAATGAAGAAAATGACTTCATTAATAAAACAAATGCAACTTTCTATAAGTCTTTCTCCTTTCAATTTTCACAAAGTCCATTTGTAAAATTGTTAGCATGAGTCAGTTCACAAGAAATGAGCATGATAAGCACTATAATGCTAAAACAATATGCTTTTATCTAATAGTTTTGTAAAATGAACATTGTTGTTCATAAAAATGTTCCAAGTACATAGAATAAGATAAAATTAAAACAATGCCCAAAAATCCACAATGTTAGAAATAGAGAAGAAGTCACTAATCTCCTTAAGAATAATTTTCCCATAAAAGTAGCTAAGTAATGCAATGAAATTAATTCCATACATATTATAGTCATGATATTCATTCAAACAAGAATTTTTTTAAAACAACTTACTATCAAAGAGGAGAATTAATAAAATTCCATGATCAATCCTCATTAATATCAATATAATTCACCAAGCCATAAGTTTCCACTATATCACAACCAATTCCCTTTCATCCATATAAAAGGAATTGATATACAAACACAAATGAATTGTCATGAACAAAATACTATCACTATACTTCATCTAACCAAATCCTTGTTACTATCCATAAAGGGATGCCAACAAAATAGAGAAAACTTGACAGAACCAAATGTACTCACTGTACATTCCTATAGGAGATTTTCTCTAGCCATTGACAAGACAATTCAACACAAGGATTAAGAACTCCTGAAGGATTTGTCGATACAAAAATAGAGATAAAAACCCATTTGATCAAAACATATCTATTTAACCAAGATGAGAGAGAGAGAGAGAGAGAGAGAGAGAGAGAGAGAGAGAGAGAGAGAGAGAGAGAGAGAGAGAGAGAGAGAGAGATTCATAACAAAAACATGCATTTCAACTTGTTGGACATGAAGTAGAAGGCATGCCAAAGCTATAAAACTAAGTGAGAAGAATGATCCTGGGGAGCTCCTTGAGATGGCTCTTTGTCATAGAAGTCAAAGGGGGAGAGATTGAAATCAAAAACCATATTGTAAATGCTTTTTCCATCAAGGGCTCGGGGTTTCGAGAAATTTTCTAATAAATATTACCATCAATGACAAAGGGGAGAATTTTGGACCTTTTTCATTTGTCATTAGTGTTTTTATTGATGTTAAGGGGAATTGATGGAAAAAGGTATGGTGCAAGTGTCTTAAGGTCAACCATGTATGAAAAATGTGTTAACAAGTCTGTAACAAGCTTTAGGAAGAATTTCAAGAAAGACTCAACAAGAGAATTGTGAAGGTTGATTGGTAGTGTTATCTCTCAGATGATTCAGGATGATTCTAAGGGGCTTAATCATGTTTTGTAAAATATGCGGACATCATAAGGAAGCCTCTGAAGCCTAAAGAAATATTTTCCTAAAGTATAATGGAAGCCTAGAGGTTTAGTGAAGGCCATAGGTAAAAGGAAAAAGTGCAAGTGAAAAGAGGAAGGCGCATATGAAAAGTGAAATCTGCGGAAGAAAATGGAAACTAGAGGAATCTGTGGGTAAAGAAGAAAATATGAAAAATCTCACGGGTGGAGAATGAAGCCATGGATAAAGGATAAAACCCATAGAGTATTGCAAAAGCCACCATAAAAGGGGAAAATCCATGGACCAAAGGACAAAGCTGCAATACAAGGAAAGAGTGGAGTGTGGATATGTTATGTGATGGATGAACCTTGTCTATATGGAACTAGTCTAATTTATTTGATCAATGAAGGAAATGGATAAATGTTTTGAACAAGATCAAAAGGTAGTATATTGTAGACTGTGTAACTTGTGCTTCATGAAAAACACTAGACCCAATCTGAAATATCTTGAGCTCCAAGTGTCGAATTTAATGCTCTTTGACTTTGTGGAAAACTAATTACATCCTCTAGATCACAAAATCTAAAATCTTGATTTCAAGGCACAATTAAATATCAGAGAGGAAATATGGATCATTCTTTTTGATCTGTTGAAAATCCTAGAATGATGAGAAATCTATTTTTAGAAATTGTTCCATAACTGACTCAAAAATGATGCTTTGAATATTTAATGCACTCAAAAAACAAAAAGGTCAAGTTTTAAATCCAAATATAGAGAGATTATATCCAGAGCAGGTAACATTCATTTAATAGATAGAATTTGTAAATGCATAGAGGTGAGATAGAGTGCACAACATGCCAAGGAAGTGATGGGGAATGTTTATTGTCTATACAAAAATTTCATTGCATTTTACTTATGTTACTCAAGTGAGAAAAGGATGCATTCGAGTTGAAGGAGTGATAGAGGAAGAGAAAGAGAGACAAAAGAGAGATAATAGATGAAGTGTTGAAGATCATATCAAATGAGAAGAGAATCAATGTGGTTGATCCATTGAGAAAATAGTTTGACTCAAAAGTGCAAAGAAAGTGATAGAGCATAGAAATCGAGACCCAGATCGAGTTCGAAAGATAGAGACAAAGAGACAAAGAATGTTGAATGTGAGATCCTGAAAGAGAAAACACAGAAAGATAAAGAAAAGTGATCATAATCTATTGTGTAAGCAATCTCGATTCTAAGTGATCAATGTATTTGTAATATCATATTTCTAAGTGGGTGCTTAGATTATAGGGGTGGGTGCTCCTTGCAAGTTGGAGCTTGCTAAAATCTACTGAGTGGGTGCTTGGTTATCTTCAAGTATGAATGCTAATGATAGGTCTAAAGGGCAAAGGGAAGTTGGAGATGATAGTTACGACCTGCTTGACTAATGATTTTGGAAATAATGTTTTGAAAGGTTTTATTAGTAGCTTCATCTAGGCCGTTAACTTGAGGATAATATGGGGAAGAAAAGTTTATGCTAAATTTTGAATGCATTACATATTTTCATGAGATATTTTTTTAAAAGGAATTTCCATTTTCCATAGCAATTTTGTGAGGAATGTCGAAGCGGAAGATAATGTGTTGATAAATAAAATTAACGATCGGGATAGATTTAGTTGAGGTGAGTGGGATTTCTTCCACCCATTTAGTGAAATACTCGATTGCAGTGATGATAGAGTGATGTTGTTATGAAGAATGAGGATTAATAAGACCAATAAGATCAAGGCCCCATTATGAAAAGGACTAAATATTCTGAGCCGGTTGCAGAGATCTTGACTAGGAATAGAAATGAGATTTGAATGCTATTGAAAATTTTCAAATTTCTTAACATATTCACAACAATCATGATTAAGGGAAGGCCAATAAAATTCAACATGAAGAATGCACTTAGCAAAGGCTAAGACACTAAATTTTCCACCAAAAATACCATCTTAGAATTCATGGATGGCCCAAAAGGATTCATGGGATTTAAGACATCGAGAAGAACACCATCAAATTTACGTTTATAAAGAATGCCACCAAGGATCACATAGTAGTGAGTGTGCTTTGAAGAAAGGACCTCTTAGAATTTTTGGAGAGATCAAGAGGAAAGATGGATTTGGATAGATAATCAAATATTTGAGAATACTAAAGGTTTGGTGAATCAGATTCACTAAGAATAACCTAAGGTAATTCATGAAAAGGCCAATCACAACGATGAACAACGATAGGAAGCTTGGAATTCTCTATTTTCCATGGGATGAGATCCACGAGGGACACCATCATATCAACATAGTGATTGGTCATTTGGGGATAAAATTAGATGGTGTAATAATCAAAATATTCAAGAAGAAGATGAACAATGTCATGATATTTTTGAAGAGTTTCATTTTTACATTGATACTCACCTATGAATTGTTTGATTATAAGCTCGGAATCCCCATAGATGTCAAGAATTTGAACACCTAAAAATGTAGTGGTTTTGAGGCCACAAATGAGGGCCTCATATTCCACCATGTTGTTTGTACACTAAAAATTGAGTTTATATGCGAGGGAATAGGATTTTCCCAAGGAGGAATGAGAATGATGCCAACACCTCCCCCTTGTTGACATTTTGAGCCATTAAAGAAGAGAGTGAATTTAAGAGTTCCATATTCATGATGAAATTGGTTAATGGATTCGTATGGAAATTTCTCATGAGGTAAATGTGTACTAGGAAGAGGGGCTTTGACTAATTGGTCAGCAATAAATTGACCCTTAATGGATTTTTGAGAACCGAACTCCATGTCACACTTAGTCATGAGCATAAGCCACCGAGTGATATGATCATTATGGTATGGATTAGAATGCAATGTTTTAAGGATATGAAAGCTAGTAACGACATACATCTTGTGATTAAGAAGGTAATGTCAAAGTTTAGAAGTAGCAAAGAAGAGAGCACAACACAAATTTTCAGCTTTAGTGTAGTGAGTCTAATGGTTAGGAAGGGTGTGATGATATAATAAAAATTATACTCATAGTTTTGGTCATCAAGATGGGATAACATGGCTCCTAAGGCATGATTGGTGATAGAGATGTATAAATAAAATGGCTCCCCCTTGTGTGGAGGTGTGAGAACTGGTGGAGATAGAAGATACTATTTAAGATCATCAAAATATTTTTGACAATCGTGATCCCAATAAAATTCAATGTCCTTGCAAAGGAGGTGATGAAATGGTTGAAAACTATTTGAGGGTTGAGAGATGAAGTGGTGGAAAGAGTGGAGGTGGCTTTGAAGGCTGTGAAGTTTCTTAATATTGGAAGGGGGAGGCATTTTAATGATTCCATTAATTTTTTTGGGGTCAACTTCAATGCCCCTAATAGAAACGATAAGTCCAAGGAGCTTACTAGTTAAGACCCAAAATACACTCTTGGATGGATTGAGATGAATAAAAAATTTAATGAGGTGCTTGAAAAGTACTTTGAGAATAGAAAGATGGCTGCTTCGATGCTTATATCTTCCTAAAATATCATCAACATAGTCTTTTAAGGTTTTGTGGATGAGATCGTGAAATATTTAATTCATGGCCCACTGATAAGTAGTGGTGAGATTCTTTAAATCGAAGGGCATGATGCAATATAAAAAGGTCCCCCAAGGAGTAATGAAGGAGGTTTGGTGTTGATATTCTGATGCGATGAGAATTTTATTGTAATCAGAGAAACCATCCATGAGAGAAATCATTTCATGACCTGTGGTAAGATCCACAAGATGATAAATGTTTGGATAAGGGAAGTCATCCTTAGGGAAAACAAGATTAAGATCTCGAAAATCGGTGCATATGCATAGTTCTCCCGATGCTTTAATGATGGGAACAATGTTAGAAACCCATTGGGGAAAATCAATGGGGATGAGGAAATTAGTGGAGAGAAGGCATTGCAACTCCTACTTAACAAGGAGAAAACATGAGGGTGCATGTGGTGAAGCTTCTTCTTTACCGAGTTTAGCATTGGGATAGGTGACAATATTGTGGATGATGATAGAGGGGTCAAGACCTAGCATGTATGAATATGACCATGCAAATTATTGGCTATGACAAGAAAGGAATGCGGTAGAATATTCTAGCTTATTTGGATCAAGGGATTAGCCCACTTTGAGAATGCAAGGCTCATATGGATTCCTAATATTGAAATCAATGGTGGATTCGTTAATAAGAGCAGGTGAGTCAAATGGTAAGGTGTTATGAAGATAAAAATATTCTGATGTCATGTGGGAAAGAATGGAATCATCATCAACACACTTTGAAGAACATCAATGGTAGAAGAATCTGATTGTCACACTGATAGGTGATCAACCCCAAAGTTATGGTGGAGACGAAAAACAAAAGTCGAAAGCAATAGAAATGGTGTCCTCCATTTCTATGTCTTCAAGAGTTGTAGGAAGATATGTTCATGTCTTTGAAAGTCGGAAGAAATGGGGAAGGCGAGAAAACATATCCATGTCTTTGAGGGTTGGAAAATATTGAGAAGATAGATAAGGCATGCCCATAATAAATTTGGTCCAGATTATTAGAAATAATCTAACACAATATCATAAAAACACAGAATATAAAATTCATCTGGGACAATTTATTCATTGATAGAGAGTTACATATATAGATAAATTAACCCCTACAATGGTGGAGTCAAACATGATCTTTAATCCCTACAATCTCTCAAACTTATCCCTAAGATATCTCTAGCTAATCTCTAGGATATATCTCACACTAAAATAGCTACGTGAGTTGTTCTCACAACTCACCAATAATAAAACTATTACAACTATATTATTAATATGAGTTCTATAAACTCATTATTAATAATATTACAATTTATTTAATAATGTTACACAATATTTTGATAACATTCACTCCCCTATTTTTAACATTATTAATTCCTAATATACACTCCCTTAATGTTGACATGGTAAAAAAATTCACACGCTTATCTACAATATGCTCACCCATGTGACATTCCTAATCTTAGCTCATGACCTTGATCAAAAGAAAGGCTCTCTCCTTCCATGGTTTTAAACAGGTTTACAACAAAAATTGACTTGAAAAGGCCCCATCAACTGTCCACCTCATGTGGTTTTCTGGATCTCCCACAAACCTTTTTAAGATCCACAAACTAATTTACATTGGTGCTTCTATTATTCTACAATATTCTGACATCAAGGGAAAAATAGGAAATATCACCCATGCAGGATCTCAGTTATTAAAATAGTTGAACATGTATGATTCATCTGTTCTTATTTGTAGAAAATAAACACACAACTAAAAAGAAATGCCACAACACCATTGTGCGGCCCTGTCACTTGCAACTGGCAAGAGGTCACTGATTGACCTCCTTCCTCCATCAAGATGATTCTTATTTAGTAAAGAAAATATTCAGAATTATAACCGTTATCATCATTCATTGGTTCTTCCTTATCATAATCTTTTTCTTCATCAACAACCATGGCATTCTCTTGTAGTTTCCCATCAAGTAGGTCTTGAGCTCTTAGTTTACAGTTTACAACCATATGACCAGGTTGTTTACAATAGTAGCAGATAAATATCTTTTTGAATCCTTGGAAGTTGATCCTTGCTTGGAAGAATATTTAAATCTTATTTTAACAAATGATTTGTCATATTTATTTTTTCCATACAACACACTTTCTTCTGGAGCAATATTCTTATTTTCTTCATCTATTAATGAAGAAATTAGATCTTCTAGGCTAGGATTTATTTTTCTTAGTGTAAAAACATGTTGGAATAACTGGAAGGCATGCTATTTAGTAATACAAATTTTACATCATCATCAGGCACATCTAATTTTATCCCTGCTAATTGATTTAAAATTGAGTGAAACTTACTTATGTGTTGCACCATTTTGTCACTTTCCTCCATCTTGAGTCCAAACAATTTTTGTTTGAGAGATACTACTACGCTTCCTGTTTGGGATCCAAAATCTTGTTCAATGTAGTCCATATGACATTTGAAATTTTTGATAAGTCTATATGATGCAAGTAAGCATCAGATAATCCCAGGCCAATAATTACTGTAGCTTTTCGATCCTTGCTTTCCCATTTGGTGGCTTCATCTGCATCAGTTGGTTTTGGTATTTTACCATAGGCTATTTCCCACAATTCTTTGTTAATTAACAATAATTGGGTTCAAACTTGCCAGGTATGGAAATATTTACCTTCAAAATTTTCAATATGACTTAATTTTTCCATTATGGGTGTCGAACTCAGTCGAAAATGCACCCTTACAATAAACTAAAAAAATGAAAATAAAATTTTATGAAATTTTATTTTCGATTGATATAAAAATAGCATATGATCAATGCAAAGAGCTCAAAAAAACACACATTTTAAAAAAGAACATCATCTTAATTTGAGTTACCAACAAAAATTGATGGCAACTACAAATTTTAAATCTAACATCTTTTCGGCCCCTTTTTAAAAATGGATTTTTTTTCTTTGCTTGTGGCTTTCTTTTTCATTAAATCTAAAAATGAAAAAAATGGATAACTCACGATTTTTTGTTTTTGCATACAAACAACTTCACCACTCAAGGAACTCATTTTCCAGATTGGGTGATTTGTCAAGGAACTCACATTATAGATCTAGGCATGTCCATGTGTAAATTCAGGCGTAAATTGGTGAAGTACAAAACAAAAACGTGGATGAATAGAACTGCATGAGTCCAAAATGTACGTATAGCCTCCATGTCATGCATAAAGTAACAAATACTTGGATCCTTCAAAAATACACATGGAATGCTTGACTCTCATTGCTGGTCACAAGAACCTTAGTGCTCTGATACCAAATAATAAATTTGGTCTAGATTATTAGAAATAATCTAACACATAAAAACATAGAATATAAAATTCATCCATGACAATTTATTCATTGATAGAGAGTTACATATATAGATCAATTAACCCCTACAATGGTGGAGTCAAACATGATCTTCAATCCCTACAATCTCTCAAACTTATCCCTAAGATATCTCTAGATAATCTCTAGGATATATCTCAAACTAAAATAGGTACGTCAGTTGTTCTCACAACTCACCAATAATACAAATATTACAACTATATTATTAATATGAGTTATATAAACTCATTAGTAATAATATTACAATTTATTTAATAATGTTACATAATATGTTGGTAACAACCCACATCTTTGAAATTCAAAAAATATGTATAAGACATGTCCATGAGAATCTCGATGGTGTAATGGGGTCAATGGACTACTCCTAATATCCTAACCTGAAATTTTCATAAGGTTTGCAACATTTATGTCATATTTTGAATGCATCATCTTATAATAGATATTCAAATGGAAATGAGTAGAAAAGAACCATGCAACATTCTAAGAACCTAGAATGAGTTGTTATCTCATTACATCCAGAAAAGAGAAATAACAAGCAACATAAGGAAATGGTTCATACAGAAAGGAAATACATAAGTATTATACTCCTGACACATATATGATTTATAATAGAGCCTTATATTCATCTTAACAGATTCAATAATCCACATTACAATCCCTTGAGGTCATAACAGATCCTCATATAACTATGCAGAGCCAAGTCATGCATCAGAGCTATATTATGCTCATCATATTACAAAAAAAAAAAGAATGAAAACCCATCCCCTAAATGTGCCATTGCTTACAGAGTTCTCCTAATCCCTAACCCATAACATCCTCCATTATGTTTCTTGCAGGGCTTTACCTCTCTTTTCTCTCTCTCACTCTCTCACTCTATCTACTCTATCTCTCTCTCTCTCTCTTTCTTCTATCGGTGCTTGTATTTATAACCTTAGCACCCACCGCCATGCCTTTCAAAAGTTACATATCGGTTTCCAAGTGTCAAGGTGGTCCTCCATGGAAGCATGCCTTCTCAGATCCAAGATCTCCACTCCTTGCAATGATGTCTTTTGGAACCTTCCATCGCATGCCTAGAATATTCCCTTTTTGATCCCATAGTCACTAGTGGCACCTTATCCACAAGGGTCATGCTTTTCTCATGTGCTTCTGGGATGCCGAATGTGGCTAAGTACAAAACTATATTTTTTTTGCACATGCACATGTGTGTGTTTTACAAAACCCTACTACTAGAACCCTTCCCTTCCTATGCACACCTTCAACCCACGCACCCTTTTTTCAACTAGGTCCCACATGCCCACACACCTTCTTGTACTTAGCTGATATTTTGGGGCCCAACATCACCCCACACTATGCACTGTTCTCCATCCTCGAAACACTCTTCAATAAAGAAATAAAGAATGGTGGATCCTTACAAATGGTTGGAATGGAAGAATAAAGGAATGAAGAAATGGGGAAAAGAATGAAAGAATGGGGAACTTGTTTTATTTTTCTGAGAGGAGGAGGGAAATCCTTCCCTAATTCTACTTCTAACTTTCCCCAAGTGTCGACCTCATTCTTGAGCTTGACAGAGGTCACCCACTAGGGTGCTCACTTCTTCAAAACTCAGCTCCTCTCCCTTAGCACTCATTGTCTCTCAATCTCCTCCAGTTTTTTTTCCCAAATCCTCGAGCACATCCATCCTCCGAGTGATTTGGGGGTACAATTCCTTTAGCCGGTTCTTGATTGAGCCCCACAAGGTCTCAATGGCCTCTGATTTCTTTTCCACTTTGGCTAGGATTTTGTCTCACTTAGCCCTATTCCCTTATTATTTTCTTGAACTCCTTGAGTTTCACTTCATGGGTGGCAAACCAAGATACTTTCCACTCTATCCCTATCCATATAATTATCATAGGCAAGCCTCAACAATTTGCACGGTGGATGGACTTTTACATCGGTGAGGATCTTGTTGTACTTGAGAAAAATTTCCACAACCTTCATCTTATTCTCTTTTTCTTGGTGCCAACACCTCTTCTATGGATTCTAAGGCAAGTGGCCACCTCTCCATAGTGAGTATGTGGGTCAAGTCCTCTAGGCATTGTAAGGATGATCCATATTTTTGTTGGGTGGTGTGTTAAGTCTGGATGCTTTAAGACAATGGCATCCGTGATCATCTCTATTTTCTTGTATGCCTCACACACTCTTTCCTTCTCATCCTTTAACTCACACCTTAACTAGCACTGATTAGTTCCTCCTACTTTAGGTCCTTGCTTTTCTCAAGGAGATCTTCCTCCTTTTTCTCTAGCTCTACCTCTAGGAACTTCCCTGTCATTTCTTCCAAAGATCCTGGCTTCAACCTCAACTAAAATTTGTTGAGCACATTGCATATTTTCTCATCTGATAATTGTTGAGCATTCACCAAGGGGTTTATTCCTTTTTTTTTGGCACCTTCAACAATGCTCCTTGGCTTATTTCAAATTTGGGCTCATCAATGTGGGACTCAAATGCCCATGATAACATTTTCCTTGTCCGAGGGTATGCACCTTCCTCATCAAATGAAGCCATGGCTAAGAGTTGTTCCATTGGCATGGTGCTCTGAAGTGCACACACAACACCTTGTTTGGATCATCGATGTAGCCCATTCTTTGACCTTTGTGCTTACTTTTGTGCTTTTCTTCCTCCTGTGTGTGCCCTTGGAAAGCTTACAACCAAACTAGGATCTCCTCCCATGCTGCCATATTCTTTTCCTATGCTTTCCTCCTCAACTTCCTTCATCACCTCATCCACACTGCATTCTACCTCTTGTTCCACCAGGTCCTTGATGATTTTCACCACTTCTCTCTCTCTCATGGCCTCATCTATCTATTCCTTTGTGAGGCTTGGGGTCCTTTGATCTTTTGTATTTTCTTCCCCCTACCCCTTTCCTTGGGCCTCAGTTTCTTCTTCATCCTCCTTCTCCTCATCTCCTTCGTTATACTCCTCATCTCCTTCTTCTCATCTCCTTCTTCCTTCATGTATCTCATAGACTGGATGGTCTTCACCTCCTTCTAGCTCATCATCATCATCCTTCACCGATGTAGGCATCTAGACTTTCTCTCTTCTTCTCTACCTCATCATCACACTTTCTTCTTTCTTCTTACTAGGGATTCTAATACAAGAGATTCTTCTTTTTCTTTTTCTTTGATAGGTGATGTCTTCATTGGTGATTCCTCATGGGTGAGGGGCTCTTCATGCTCTAACACCTCTTCTTCTGGGGTCTTTTCCTTTGATAGGAGACTTCTTTCTCCATGCGTAAGTACTAGGCTTAGCACTTGCTTCCGCGTGCTCACCATTTGTGTGGTTTGAACACTTGGTGCCTTCTGCACCTCTTCTCTTTCTCTCTTCTAGGTGTGGCCTTCTTCCTTCCTATAGGGTCTTCAGGGATGGAGACATCATTCTCCAAGTAAGCACCTTTTTCAAATTTTGGCCTTATGCATAGATACACCCTTGTTGTGGTCCTTCCTGCAATCGGCAACGTTAAAGGCTTCATCATTTGTATCTCATGGGAGACATATCTCTCCACATACGCACGCTTCTTTGGGTAGGTGAGCTTTCCAGTGCAGCTCACGGTGGTCTATATCTACCTCACTAAGGTCAAACCTTAGTCTCTTGGCCTCCTTGAAACCGATTAACTCCAGCTTGAAGTATTGCGTGGTGAAGGAGAAGGGTAGCTTGCACCATGGACTCATATTCCCATCTGTCAATGTAAATCTACCAATGCAGAAGTGTTGGTATACTAAAAAAATTCCTCTCCATCCATGAGCATGGGAAACTACTCTGGGATCCTCCACTCATCCCCCGAATGCATCACACATTCATTTTATACCACTTCTCTAGGTGCACGCTTTGTGAGTGGCCATCATGGTTTCACAAGTGTATTTCACAAAAACCTTTTTTTTGTGGGTGAGGGATCCTCTTCTGGATACTCCCAAACAAAATTTTTCTGGCCCATCGGGCACTCCAATCTCTAAAAATACAATGGTGAGGAGGATGTTACCAAAGAGTATCTTCTCTCCCTCTACGTGCGCTTATAATCTCATCTCATGATGAAAGTGGACAAGTTGTAGATGGTTCCTTCAGATATCTTCCGCATACATTTAGCCATGCCTTGTTCACTTGTGTCCATCATTCCTAATCATTGAGCTTGGTCACCAAGTGCACATGCCCATCCTCATAACTAGGGTCTTGGAATCTCAAATGTCAAAGTATCACGACCCTTCTTGTAGTCATACATGGCTATAGTCTCCTTGATAGCCTCCTTGTCACTCAGATCATCATCAATGTTATCTCCTTCACAAATGAGGCCTGTGAACTTGGATATCAGTTGTGGTGTGATGCACATCTTGCACCCCACAAAAAAAAATGATCCTCATGCACATGACATCAACCATTGGTAAAGGTGCTCAAGGCTTTCCAAAGTATGGCAAACTCATATAGTTGCAATAATCCATCCTTCTCTAATTTGACCTTCACCTCATCATTGTAAATGGGCATCCCATCTGGTGTCCTCTTGTTAGTTGGTTGGACCAACTCTAATGCATTTCCTTCTCGGTTGTGCTCATGTGATGGTTATAATCACTCATGGCCATCTTTTTCATAAGTGTGACTCCCACTCTTTTCCTAGCAATACCCCATCTGGGTACTACATTTCCACATACCATTCTTCATTGGTGCTTGCATGATGGCAATGATTTTTTTCCTTTCCCTTGCCCTTTGTTTTCTTTGGTGAAATGGTTGGTTTCTTGGGTGCCATATTTTCTAGTTGAATTAACTTAAATACTCCTCTCTTTTTCTCTCTACTACTACTCAATCCCAAAGCTCACTCCAAAGCTTCAACTCCTAAATGAATCCTTCTTTCTCCATGCCCTAGCTACCAAACCCTAACCAGAAATCCTTCCACAAGATGATGCTCTTCACACAACCTTCCTCATGCCCATGTACTCCTTCCTTCTGGTTCACAGATCTACTCTAGATGCACACTCAAATTTCTCATTCTCCTTTCTTCACACAAATTTCTCTCTGGATGCTCTAGTTTGCAAGAGATTCTTTTTCACTTCATAATCGCAAGGTAACAAATGACTTTCCCGACCTTGTATTTATAGTTTTCCTTCTTTCCAACATTAAATGTTATACCACCTACCAACATACTTTAACATTAAATGTGGATTTTTTCCACTAAGCTGACTTTAAGTGCCCTTACCCACGCCACATCCTATGTGAAAAACCCTTTACAACCTTTCTGGCATGCAAAAATCAACCCAACCAAAGACTCTTACGCACATGTCTACACACAAGGCAAAGGCACTTCTTCTATCCTTTACCCATTTTTTTTCCTTTTCCTACCTCATGTTGTTCCTGCGCTCTTCATCCTTTCTTTATACGTGGTTTCTACAAAGCCTTTTTGACCATAATCCAATATCCACCATTTCCTCACATGCTTTCTCCTTACGTGCTTTTTTCCTTCAACTAGGCCATTCACCATAACTTCTACTACTAGCTCAACTTGTATTATAGGCCTATATTTTGTATCACTCCACCCCACACTAAAATAGATGCATGGTCCTCTACATACACAACCTTGGAAAAATAATGTGGTTACTGGTGCACAAGGCATGCAAAAAAAAAAAACAAAAAAAAGGAACAAGCAACGAGAAAGGGAAACACAAGAAAGAAAAAAGCATAAAGGGAAATTCTAAGCTAACTGGCAATACTACCTTATTACAAACACCAAGAAGACTTATTTATAGTAGGGCTTCAACCTACTCCCATTGAAATGACCTGGTAACCTCATCCCATCCAACACTTGTAACTAGAAAGTGCCTGAATCAAGAATGTATGAGATGATGTAAGGTCCCAACCAATGGACTTTCAACTTCCCAGGATGGCATGTAATACTTGGAATCATACAACAACACCATCTTCCCAACCTCAAACTTCTTTGTTCTTGATATGATGATCATGCCATGCCTTTTGTCTTGATTTTTCTATCTTCTGACTCCATCTAACAAGTGATCACCTTTCATCTAACTACATCAACTTATCAATTATTTCTTCCAATGCTTTCTCATCAGCTAACCCTCCTACATGCACTATATATACAATGATGGTAACATGAATTCAACTAGGTAAAAAACCTCCATGCCAAACACCAATTGAAATGGTGTGGCCTTGTTCAACCTTTTGTAGGTTTTCTGTATGCCCATAGAATGACTGATACTTTGTCATCCCAATCTTGTCTTCCAACGTCACAGATCTTAGTTAACGTGTGACTTAGTATCTTGTTAAATGCCTCAAGTAGTTCCATTTTCTTGAGGGTGATAGGGGTAGTCTTGTGATGGGCCACCATAAATTCTGCTAACAAAATCTTGACTATTTTCATTGAGAAAGTGTGTACCTCTATCACTTGTTAAACTTAAAGGAAACCATACCTACTGATTATGTTCTCCCATAAAAATCTATAGCATAGCATCATTGTGTGGTGTGCAATCCTTCATAGGTGTTGCCTCTTCCCACCGTGTCAAGTAATCAATGCAAGTGATGATATACCATGAACCAGTCCTTCATGCGTGGCTGGCAGCAAATTGGCCCTACAAAGTTGATTTCCCATTTTTCAAATGGTTCAACATTGGCTATTGGTCACAAGGGCATTTCATCTCTCTTTCCAGTTTTCCAAGGCATGAAATGGTCACAGGCCTTGCAAAAACTCAATACAATCCTTGTAGATGGTTTCCCACCAAATCCCTACTAATAAAATCTTCCATGTGGTAGCATTTCCATATAGTGTCCTCCTACAATCCCACCATGTGCTTCCTCCATAATTTCCATGCGCTCATGCTCTAATACACATCATGCAAAAACCTCATCATGACCTAACTTATATAGGTCTCCACTAATCAACATGTAAGGTGTGGTGCATGTATTGCTAACTTCTTTCTCTCTAGAGCCTTCATCCCTTCCGGTGCCACACCTATTTTTAAGAACACTGCGTGATATCTTCCAAGTCTGAGGGCACGCACACAACCTAAATAGTTATGTGTCCAACATGGTATCCTCAATGCTTTGTGTCCTCCCCTGAGTTAATCCTTGATAAGTGGTCGGTCTCTAATTGCTTTTCCTAGTTTTACGACCACTATGAACTCAAATTCTTGAAATAATAGGACCCAACGACATATGCACCCTTGCAGAAATGGGCTTGTTGACTAAGTATTTCAATGCCATGTGGTCTGTGTAGAATATAAATGGTGTTTCCAATAAATACTATCTAAAACTTGTGTAGTGCATAGATCATAGAAAATGCTTCACGCTCAGTAGTTGTGTAATTTTGTTCTACTGGTGTCAATTTTCTACTTGCAAAGCACAAGGGATGATCAACAATTCCCTCACCAGGTTGTGCTAGTACTACTCTCCCATAGTTTTCTCTTGGCATCAACATGCACATGGAAAGGCTTATCCCAAGAAGGAAAATGTAATATGGGCACCGTGACAAGCCTATCCTTCAAAGTGTCAAATGCCTTCTGTTGCGCCTCTCCCCAATGAAAGGCACTCTTGTGTTTTAATAATTCCTCCAAGGGCACGATGATCTTGGCATATCCCTTGATGAATTTCCTATAATACCCCATATGCCCAAGGAATCCACGCATTGCACTTTGATTAGTAGGCTCCCCTAATCCTACAATAACTACAACTTTAGCAGATCCACTAGTAAAACCTTCTTTTTTGCATATAATGTGTCCTAACAGGGTTCCAAATGGAGTAACAAAGACACATTTCTTAATGTTGAGGGATATCTTAATTTCCAACATCTCTCAAACATCAACCTTAAATTGTCACAATGGTCTTTCACCAATCCATACATAGTCCAGTCATCCAGGTAAACTTGAAGAAACTTATGGATGAAGTCCTAAAATGCTTGTACCATGATGCGCGAGAACACAACAGGTGCATTCTTCAATCCAAAAGGCATAACCATGTAGGAAAAACTTCCCCATTCAGTGGTGAAAAAGTTGTCTTTCTGGTCTTCCTTTGCAATCCTGACTTGGTGATACCCTGAGAACCCATCCGTGAAAGAGTAGACTTCACACCCGGCTACTCCCTCCAAAATTTCTTCAATAAAGGGGGTTGGAAAGGATCGATGACACATACTACATTCAGATCCCTATAGTCAACACAAATTCTTATCCTACCATCCTTCTTGATACTGATAACCATTGGGCTTATCCATTCTGATTCTTCCACTACCTCAATGATACCAGATGCTATCATCTTGTCTATTTCTTCCTTGACCCGTATGCACACAAAATTTGGATTCATCCGATAAGGCCTCTTCTGAATCGGGCACACACCTTCCTTCAACTTGATCTTCATCTCTCCCAAGGAATGGTGAATGCCTTTGAGTTCATGGTACCCATGAGAGGAAAAAAATCTTGAACTCGCAAATAGATCAATGACCTTTGAAACTTATTTTTCCAACCAATAGTCCCCGATGATAGCTTCCTTAGGTTTTGTCTCCATTCCAATGTTAACCTTCTTTTTTTTCAAGGGCTCATGGTAGGCACGTGCTCACTCATCAATTTGTCTATGACTTCACACATACCTTCCAATGGTTAACATCCAAAGTTTCCATCTCTTCTCCATCTATTACATAGACCATTTTTCCTTTTTCTTTTTCCATGCATGCACGCTCTCAAGTTGTACTTCCTCTGATTCTTCTTCATTGAGGCACATCTCTCAAATAAGGCTCACCTAGTAACTCTAATAGCCTATCCTCTACCATATATAGCACTATCTCCCATCATAAGGTGCTTGATTACTTACAACACCTTATCCACTGATGGCTTGGTACTCCTATACTCAAAATCTTGAATGAGATCAGCCACCAACTCCTACCAATTACCTATTTGATGACGCATCTCGAATGAATATACCATGCATGCACATAACCTTGTAAGGTGGAATATAATTTATGCACCCATAATGAAGGTGGTAATTCTTCTTGCTTCCCATCCAGGCCTTCTCACATGCTTGGATATGAAATGAGGTGGTCTCTTTACCATGGTAGTCTTGTATGACAATGGGCATGTTCTCCTAGAACCTTACAAAAAATGTGATCCTCACCTCACACCACTCTAGGAGGTTCTCCCGATGTGTAGCCCACCAACACACTATAGTTCCGAGTAGGTTATAATTGAGCATTCCCTCCTCTCATCCTCATTTTTCCACTGAGCTTCCATTTCTCACAAGAAAATTTTAGGATATGCTCCTCCAGAGTAACTTGGAAACTTCTTTCCTCCTAGGTGCTTGAATGAGCATGCCTTTATTACCCTTGTTACATATCCTCTCAACTATCACCCAATTAACTCATAAGTCCCATGCACCCAATTTTCACATGCCACACTAGTGGTATCACTCAAGGATTGAGCATCTTCAAACTAGATAACTCCCTCCGTGGGGTGAATTATCTCAGGATCTCTGATGGAGTGCACATAGATTCTATCAAGGAATTCTTCTCCTAAGGGCTCAATATAGGGTGTTGACTTCCCATCTATCAAAGGAATGATCACCCTTTCTTCCTTGTTCTCAAAGCTGATATACCCTTTGTTAAACCATAGGTCAACATTGTTCTTGTAACACCATGGGCACCCAAGTAATGCTGGAAAGTTTTCTACCTCGGTGAGTGCCAAGACTTCAAAGTCTCTAGTGAACTTGGCCCCTTGAATGGTGATAATTACATCCTTTAGGACTCCAATGGGCATTTCCTTAGTTTTTTTTTCCATATACAACACATTCAAGATGGCTGCAATGCGGGCCTTCCCATTTGATGCCAGACATCTAAGGTAAGAACATTTACCTCTGCTCCCATGTCGATGAGAATATTTCTCAAAAGCCATCCATCAACAACCACATTCAAAGTAATCTCCTTATCATAGTTCGAGGTTGTGAGGAGGAAGGTTTGCATGTAAAACCTACCTTTCACTCTACTCTCGGCATGTGGTACCTTCTCTCTCATCCATTCTCCTAGCAAGGGGATAATATTCTCTTGCCTTAACATCCTACACACTTCCTTGACCTCATCCAGTCATCCTTTGGAACCTCGAACATCTTTCCTTTGCTCCAACTACCTCGATTTCTCCTTTAGACATTGGATCTCCCCTTGTAAACTTCAAATCACATCCATAGTCTCTTGATACACCTCTTTCTAATGAGTAGGGTCTGATACTTTCCATGTACCACTTCCTCTCTTGAAACTAGTGTCCTTTGTCTTGGCATCTCCCTGGCACACACGGCCTCCTCTCTACTCGTGTCACACAAATAGGTTCTAGCCCTAACTCACGCCACTCTTGGCATCCACTATGAATCAGGCCTTCTTGATGCTCACCATCCCAATGGCCTTTTTGTCTTTCTAGTGTTGCTGGTTCATATGCTCATAAAGTTCTGGACATTCTTCATACTTGTGTTTCTTTCCACACCATGAGCATTGTAATAGATCAGACACTCACATTTGTAATGCTCTGTAGATCCATAATTATAATAGGTTCCTCATGGAACTCACTTCATCCTCCATCATGGTTATTGCGACCACAAAATCCTCCACAAAAACCTCTTCCACACACTCCTCCATCTCGTGCATCCTTCATAATGATGGTCATCATCCTTGAACTACTTACAAGGCTAGTCTAGCACACCCAAGATCAATAACATCATGGATCTGATCAATCAATCTATAATCCTTGGTATCATGGGTCATAGAGGTACAATATTTACAATAGAAAGAAACATTCTTGTGATTGTGCACTTAGAGTAGAGGGCATCTACTTGCATCATGATCCCCATGGAAAATCTCACAATCTACCATCATATAGCATGTACTTGAATTCTTCAAGGGAAACTATCCTTTGCATGTCCCTCCACTTCACAGTTTACACCAAATCCCACTACAAACCTCATGTGCTGAGTTTGTAGATAACTTCTCCAACTACTTGGCCATTGTAAAAATTTGAGCCTCCAAAAAGGACTAACACTAGTATCAATGCTCCCAACAAGCTTCAGGCATGTAGGGAAGCTTCCAATGCCTCACGTGGGTCTGTGAAAGTCTTGTGTGATAGAGCCCTTCTAAATGGTGTTATCAATCCTCTAAAAACCATTGAGCATGTTGAGAAGGATGAATGTCATAGGATAGTTTTGATAAGAGAGTCTTGAAATGCACATCATACTCCCACACACTCTCTTCCATTCCCTATTGGATCTCCTTCAGAGCGCTGATGCTCTTCTACTCAAACTCAGGGATATGGAACTCTGCTAGGAAGGCATTCTTCAATGTGGTGTAGTCTACCACCATCTGATGGGGGTCATACTTCCTATACCAACTATGCATGCCCTTGCAATGTTGTTGCAAAATGACTTGCCTTCCACTCTAGGGTAGTGATCCCTTTCATGCCATAGTAATTCACACTTGTGCACATGCTCGCAATCTTCAATACCCTATAGTCTGGTAAGTGTAAAGACATCTCAAAAACACTTGGGGAGGTGGTTGGGGTCCTTGTCCTCCCATCTAGAGCCTTGGTTTCCTCCGTGTTTCCTCCTCCACCAGATCCACTAGATCCACTAGGTCCTATTCCTCCTGACCCACCAAATCCACCTCCTATAGTTGGAAAAAGGACTAAAGTGGTCACACCTAGTGTTCCCAATGTCCCACTAAACTACACAATGGTTTGTGATATTGTCCCACTTCTAGTTATATGTCCCACACCACTCCTAGATGTGATACCCAAACCTTGCGTACTTGCACCTTGTCCAAAGATTCCTCCAAATACAAGAATGGCTTACATAACCATGGATGTTCCAAATGAGAAATTATATCTCCTGGGCATAGATCGGTTACTCCCACTAATACCAACTAGGTTAACAATACTTCTCCTTGATCTGAAAACCAAGCACTGGGGTTGGTCACCAAGTGTGGGTTCATATGCACGCCCGATGGATCTTTCTTTCTCCATGTGATGAAATCTCATCAGAAGCTGAAGGGGCTTCTCTCCCACACTTTCCAAGATGGGGTAACATAGACTTCTCAGTTCCACATCCTCTCGTGAACCTCAACTCCTTCCCACAACATCTACCTCCATAGATCCATCACACTTGCAACCTCACATTGTCTAGTCATCTCCCTTTCATGAGCTTTTCTATACTTGAGTCATCTCTCCTCCCTTTCCTTCTCACCACAATGTCCACCATCTTCCTCCACCCTAGCTTCCTCTCCCAATGCTCAGAGAAGCTTAGCCGACCATGGGAAATGCTTCTAAACTCAAAGTAATGACCAAGAGCTTCATAGCCAAAGGAATAACACATAAAAATGATCCTCTAGGCTCCCTCAAAAACTCAACTCAACAACTTCTAGGGAAAGAATACGTAGAAATGGCATATTCAAGAGTATAACTGGTCAACACTCTCTTCCACCAGTGATCAACAACACACATCCAAGTCAGATCTACATCCTATAGCCTCTGATAGTCATCTTGGGTCCATACACGTGATCTATAGTACCAACTCAGATCTAGATGCATATGCTAAAAAGCCATTCATATAGTTCTACTAGGAAGCAACAAAATAATGTCTCATACAACTCATGGTATAGGTTCTCTTCTACCCATCTACGTGCATCAAACTCAGGTCCAAGTGTTGAATCTTTGAGAAAACTCATCCTCCATGCTCTTGAACCATGTTTCAACACTTTCTAAGGTCAAACACTCTGTCATCACACATTACAGGGACAAATATGCATGCCATTTCTCACAACAACTTTGAAAAGAGGTCCCAAAAATGGAACCAAGATGTAGTCATATTTTATACCCTTAGACCAATAGTCTAATCCCATGCATGCCGACCTATCACCCAATGAGGTTGGGTGCTCACCCGAGGCACGCGCACGCAGTCCGAGTCTCTCCTTTATGTGATTCTTGTGAGAATGCATCATCTTATAATAGATATTCAAATGGAAATGAGAAAAAAGAACCATGCAACATTCTAAGAACCTAGAAAAAGTTATCTCATTACATCCAAAGAGAAATAACAAGCAACATAAGGAAATGGTTCATACAGAAAGGAAATACATAAGTATTATACTCCGAACACACATATGATTTATAATAGAGCCTTATATTCATCTTAATAGGTTCAATAATCCACATTACAATCCCTTGAGGTCATAACAGATCCTCATATATCCCCTAAATATGCCATTACCTACATATTTCTCCTAATCCCTAACCTAAAACATCATCCATTCTATTTCTATAGGGCTTTACCTCTCTTTTCTATCCTTTGCACTCTCCATACTCTATCTACTCTACTCTTCTCCTCTCTTTCTTTCATCGGCGCTTCTATTTATAACCTTAGCATTCAATGTCATGCCTTTCGGAGTTACATATTAGTTGCTAAGTGTTGAGGTGGTACTCTAGGGAAGCATGCCTTCTCGAGATATGAGATCTCCACTCCTTGCAATGATGTATTATGGAAAATTCTATCACATGCTTGGAATATTCCCTTTTTGATCCCACAATTTCTAGGCTGGCACCTTATCTACAAGGGTCATGCTTTTCTTGTGTGCTACTTGGGATGCCTAATGCAGCTAAGTACAAAACCTATTTTTCCTTGTACACATGTGTCATGTGTTCTACAAAACACTTCTAGAATCTTTCCCTACGCGCCCATCAATCCGTACATCCTTCTTCAACTAGGTCTTGTGCACCCACGACCCCTCTTGTACTTAGCTAATATTTTGGGGCCCAACATTTGGGGAGATTTGGATGAGATTGTAGAGTGACATCTTGAATGGGGCTTGATTAATTTGTGTAACGATGCTTTTTTGATAGGCTTCGGAGTTTCTAAAACATAAACCTTTGGTTTCAATGATGTGGCCAACTCTTTAAAAGGAGGGATGACAATGAAGGTTTTTTTATTTTAGTTTGGAGTTTTATTTTGGATTGCATGGGCCAGGTCAAGTGGTTACCCAAAATACATTAATGAACAAAGAAGGACCATTGATAGATGAGTCATCTCCCGAAGGTAAAATAGAAGATGCTAGACTAGATGTGGAAGGAAGGGACTAAATTGGTCCAAGGGAAAGTCTTCCCTCTTACACGAGTATATGAATAATGGCACTGGAGTGCTCTACAATTCTCAATATTGTTCTTGGGGTACTATGAAAGGCACACATAAGGTTGGATTTGAACCATAAATGCTTATTTCCTTCTGGGTCAAAGGCATTGATAGGAGGAAACATGATTGTAGAGGTTTGGATTAAGTATTGGAAGATTTCTGTATATGATCCAACTAGAGCACTGGAAGATGCCTTTTGAGATACTTTGGATGTTTGGGGTAAAACCTAAGTATATTGATGCTTTAATGATTTGAATTCAGTTTTGATATTGATTGGTGTTTTAGTGTTGAATGGTCTTGGATTGGTGGGCTGAAATGTTTGTGGTTCTAAAACAAACAATTTTGGATTGGATGGTTTAACTCTAGGCAGGATTATAGATTTTTTATGTAAGGACACATCCTCAAGAGGAGTAGTAACAACCTTAATTTGGGAGTCGATTGTAAAGATATGTTTATTTTGGGTACATGAAACAAAAATTTTATGAGGTGTTCTACGGAAGGTGGAGATTGAGGGGATTGTGTTGATGACATAGAAGGAAAATTTGAGGTCATTACAAGGTAAAGTTATTTTAAAATTCCTCAAATGATGAAGTTAGTGTGAAGTAAGAAGTTGGTGCACATGTAACCAAGACAATTGATATGGGTAAGAGAGCGAGAGGAAGAAACAAGATAAAGGTTTCCATATATGGTATGATGGGAAAGGGTGGAATAGATATAGGTGAGGTGGTCAAGCCTACTGGAATGGATGAAGTAGATGATGAGGTGGATAAGGAATTTGACAAAGGAACAATTTTGGATGTGGAAATAGGATGAAATGGTTTCTTCATGAATGTGTCTAAGGGAATAAATGATATATTTGCTAATGGGGTTCTGTATCTATAGATTTGGGAGTATACATCGAGGTAGATGTATGTATAATAGATTAGGGAATATATAAAAGGAAATGGATGTGGTCAATGATGAAGTTTTGGATGGGATAGGTTCCTGATCGACATTATTTAGGGTTTTTATAGTATGAGCATTAGGTGTTTGGGTTGTAGTAGAAGTGGTAGCTTGGATCGTTGGTGTATGATTTGGAATTAAAATTGTCAAGCAATTGATTGGGTGAAGAATTTGGATTTTCTACTTGAATATCACCCTTATCAATGAGTATTTGGACCAGATCCTTGAAAGTATGACATATTTCTATGTTGTGGCCTCATACTTTCTAATACTTGTAGTAATTTTCTTCAAGATACCATACGAGGTTTAGGTCTTGAATCATCAAATGGTCGATATACGAGGAAGTTTGATAAGGTTTACTACCATTAATTTTTCAAATATTTTATGATATGAATCCCCGAGGGGAAGGTAGTTAGGCACTAGTCGAGTGACTCTTTGTTAAGTCCATGTACTAGATGTAGATGCAGGAGATGATTTAACAACTACACCATCAGTTGTTGCCTTTGATTTGTCATTTGGTGCAAATGTTTAGTAAATTCATGTTTGGGTTTATTTGATTTAACTTTTAAATGGTATCACTCGAGGGAACATGTTTCAATTTTTTGGGCCATGGTGAAGGCCTCGTCAAGGTTTGAAATGATTAGATTTGTAAAGTTTATGATATATGCTACACACACGAACGTGAGAAGATCTCGATGAGATCAGCTTGTGGAAGAGGAAAGGATAATTTTTTTATAATGAGGTGTCATCCTACAATGAAATATGTAATGGATTCATTTTCAAATTTTCAGATGGCATATAGATCATTGATGGTTTTTTTCACGCAATATTAATCAATTTTTTTCTAGAAATAACGTGAGTTAGGAGAAAGAGAATATCAAATATTTAGGGATATTATTTTACCAGTCCAATATGGGACTAACGAATGACATAGGGAAAGTATGGAGCATCAAGTTCTGATCATGTGCAATAAGATACCATGCATATTTAAATGCATGAAGGTGCTGTTGTGGATTTTCTTTTTCGTTGTTGGTGAGAATATTTATCGGTAGAAACACTTGTGAATTTCTCGCCAAGGCTATGGGAATCTAATTCCATCTACTCAACCGGTGCAACTACCATATATGCATGCACAAGTAAATGTGGGTTTTCCTGGTGGCCTTGTGCCCAAGGATACAACAAGGGAACTCCACAAACCTTGCAAAAAATATAGCAATTTCTTGCTAGAGAATACTTCATCGAGAGAACAAGAAAGGGAGTGAGAAATGAAAAGAGGGGATTAATTTCATGGGTAGAAAATTAGAGTCCCACACGAATTAACTAGAAATATCACACACGTATTAAAGTTAATAAGAAACAATCCTCAAAATGACAACAAGATGAGTTAAGATTGAGAAATCAAAGTTTCTAAAACCTCCTCATAAAAAAGGCATGAAAATCCTTCTTGTATTGATGCTTGAGTATAAATTATACATAGCATGGAAATGGAAGAAATTTGAGAATAAGGGGAATGGAAGAATTTTTCTATCTCCTTTGTTATCTCAATGCACTCTTGATTTTACAAAATCAATCACCAACCCTTTGAAATGGAAATGGATTTACAATTTATAGAATGAGAGGTGACTCATCATCTACCCCCAATTCCTTTTCATATGTCCTCGTACAACTTAAAAATTTTCATCTTCCTAGGAAACATTTAAGTCCCTTTTTATGACATAAAGTTGAATTATTACATTATGAACATTAATACATATGAAAAAGTGAAACCCCAACACAAAATTAGAACATTGAGAAGAGAGAGAAAGTTGGGGGAAGAGGAGAGAGAAAAAATAAAGAGAAGAAGAAGAGGAGATGCCTTTCCTGATCAAGTTCATTAATCCTCATTGATGGAAATCTCAATGTAATGAAACTCTAAATCTTAAAAATTGTGTGAAACTCCTTCCAATTGGATCACAAATGCTTTGGAATGAGGGTTTAAAAATACCATTTAATGGTACTTTTGATGACCGTAACTTCAACCATGCGCAAGATACTCTTGCAACTTGAGCCACGAAGTGAGTGTCGAGAGACACTATTGAATTCCCTGAGATGAGTCTCGAATTACCTATGATAAATTCCCATGGATGATCCAAAATGATGGTGTTGACCTGAATGATCATCCCTCTATGTCCCATTGTGCCAAAATTTCCTTTTGAGAATGACCTGCTATTTTTAGTAAGTACAAATGGGGAAACTTACTATTTTTAGTAAGTGTCATAGTTATCTTTTCCCAACCTCAACCGGATATGATATCTTGAATTATTTCTTCTTACTATGTTTCTCTCACTTTTGGACCAATTGGATATTTATAGCAGGGGCTTGTGGAACCACTTACTATTTTTAGTAAGTGTCAATTACTGAGCCAAGATGACATTTTTGATGAATATAATCTGCGATACTCCATCTTTGTCCACTACCTTCTTTGTAGCCTGTTCAAATGGTGGCTTACCAAAAGAAACAGACCCTTATGTAGGAAGACATGATATTTTTAGTAAGTGCAACGCAGATGTTAGTTTGCAACAAAATAGGTTTTGAAAATCTAGGTCTTATTCTAGGATTCCACGCTTTGCATTTGAGTAGTTCGTTTTTTCTAAACAAGTGGGAAAATGATGTTTTCATCGTGGGGTAATAATACTGAAAAAAACACAGCCTTCAATATCTCTACGAAATAGGAACTTTATGGCACGAAAAATATTTTATGTGAAATTAGATTTTTCAATGATCATTCCCTCCATTTTTGTGTGATTTCTCCCACTTTGGAACCACGAGAAGTCAAGAGGTAGCTCTCTACCTTTTCACAGATGTTATTCATGTGATAGGGAATAAATTTGATGAAATATCTGTCCTACATATCCCTAAAAATACATGTACTTCATGGTGCAAAACTATTTCACGTAGAACTAGATTTTTCAACGATCATTCCCTCTAACTTTCGCGATTTCGCCCACTGGAACCCTAAGAAATGGAGAGGTAAATATATATATTTTCCACTACTATTTCATGGTGGTGATTAATGTTACTTAAAATTTTTAGGTTTTTTTTGTTTCTTTTTTTGATGAAATCAATTCTATTGCGATAGGTTTTTGCTTTTTGTCTCACTGGTGAAATTTCTCTTCGATCCAGTTGCTAGTTTGACGGGAAATTGAGCTTTATTCTTCATGGAGCCAGAAGTGAAATTTATTTATTGTGATAATTACTTGCTGTGAATGGTAGGTTTGAAGGTGATTTTTTAATGGCCTTTGAGAGTGAATAACTTAGCAACAGATGGTTCTTCATTTCGTACACTAGCTTGTAAGATATGTTTGAATCTTCGTCTCATGACAATGGAGGTTTCTGAAGAATTCCTTCACTCTTCTCTTTCATTATTCGTTCCTTTGGATCTTTCAATAAATATATTATTTGAAACCTATGAAAATTCATGTAGTTGAAGGTTTTTTTCCATGCTGGAGCTGATTTGGAGAAACAATGGTGGATCGAGGTGTTCTCTGTAATTTTTCTTCTCGCAGTGAGAAATAACAAAAAACAACAAGAAGCGGAAAATAATTAGATTTTTTTTTCAATTTTTGGAGTTTGAGTTGCGTGAATTTTCATGTCATTGATGTCCATAACCATAAAGGTACCTGAGGGACATAAAATTCCATGGATATTAAGGTGATGACACATGGCGGAGATGTGATGACAGGGAATGAAGGCTAAAAATTCAGCTTTAAAGCATTGAGGGGCTAGAAGTTGGTCATATGGGTGACGATAAGTATCCTTAGGGGTTGGGTGAATATTTCCATGTCTAATTTATATCACCTCAAATTGACATTAGGGACATAAATTTCCATGGAACTTTAGGTGATGACACGCTGCAACAATCGACGGTTGAGGCTTTGAGCTCCCGCAAGCACCTGGGGGCTGAACTGGCGATCCTGGAGGTCGTATGAGGGTTTGGAGGTCTTATTAGGGATAGGAAAATTTTCCCATGTGTGATTTCCCTGACCTTGAGGGATTTGAGGGACAAAAAATTATTCCAGGCTCTTATAGTAGACATGTGTCCTCCCAATTTTTGACTAACACCGAACTCGCTCCAAGAGGGCAACTTGAAATGGCAATAACGTGAGCTCCCAATGGAATTTTTTTATGAAATGTTATATGATATTGACTGGAAATATCCTTATCAATCCAATTTAATGAGTATAATGTCTTGATTCTCCCATTTTATATCTGAAAAATTTGATTTTTGATCTGTTCTCTACCGTGCATGAGAAAAACTACTTGCACCCATTTTTGCAAAGTGTTGTGAAAAAATAACTTCACCATATTGTAGTTCTTGGAATTAAATTTCCAATTATGTTTTTTTCTCCTAACTCCATCCAGAGCTCCTACAATCACCTTCAAAAGCTCAACATCTATTTTGACCTAAGCACTACCTTGGCCTCGTGAACCCTATTTTTATCAAAGCTGCTCCAAACTCTCCAAATATTCGCTAAATATTTGAAAAAAAAACTTTCATGATGTTTCTAGGTCTTCAATTCACCTCCATGTTAGATTTTTCTCTTTCATTCTAATATAGGGAGTTGCTTCAGTCCTGGGAAGGCCAGTGATAGCCCTTCCTAACACCGCCCAGAGATAGCAGTTTTAATGAACTCTTAAAATAACCTAGGGGGAATGAATGGATCTTCCTAAATAACCTATGGTAATGAATCAAAAACAATTTTGAGGTTACTAGAATGAATAGGTAGAATTGAGGTTCCTTGGAATGATAAAATTTGAATCATTTGGTACAAGGGTATAATTATCATGCTCGAAATTGTCAATTTCCTTGTTGCACATTTGCAAGAAAACAAATTTCTCTAGCTTGGGGATATGACATGGACTAAGTGTAGTGAAGACATGACAAGGGGAATCTAGAATCTCAAATTTAGACCATGTGATTCATTGACCAATTCCTTATCCATTAGGCCTTGTGGTATCATGTACAATTTACAAGATAGGAAGAGAGAGAAGAAGGAAAAACACACACACACAAAATGACAGAAAGAAAACACATGACACATACAATAGAAAGGAAAACACACCTAGTAATGACCTATGGTACAAGGTGGTAGAAAACTCACTTTCACCGAAGTAATTTTCTTTCCTTAAAAGTTACTCGGGTGAGTGGGAAACACCAAGTGATGTTGTTCTATGAAGCCATTGAATTTTTTCCGTAAAGTATCCTCCTCTCCTTAATTGTTTATGAAAGGTGGATGCTTTCATGACCATGTGTGTTTTTGGTAGGAGTGATTCCACATGAGATTATCGATGCCTAGGTATTCTCTTGGAAATTCCATTGCCTTCATGTTCTTTGAAATCGGTTTCATAGTGCCAGTTGCCTTATATGTTTATCTACATAGCTGATTCTTCATTGAGAATATCATCGCTGCCACAGGGGCTATTTTTGTTCAAATTAATTGAACATTATGAATTATTTTCTTTCCTAGGTCTATGCTCATTGACCTCTTTTCCATGAGAAACCTCGGACTTATCCTTTTTCTCTACTACACTGTGAGGTGCTTGAGTACTGACATAAGTATTGGAAGAGACCTCATACTTTTCTTTTATGGCCATGACACAAGATAAGAGATCAAGAATCAGCTCACCATCTTCCATAACTTCCACTACATCCAATAGTTCTTGCACATAGATCTCCTTTGTTACTTCCTACAATTCATCTTTGTATCGTCTTCAAAGAATATTTATTTTTCAGCTCAAGGAAACTATCCTGAGAGGGATTACTTCATTATCTTGGGAATCGATGCATTATATCAATCCTTCATCAAGAGGAGCTTCAGCTTCAAAGGCCTCAAAACTCCTTGCTTCAATTTCTTCATCATGGAAAGAGTCTTCTTCTTCAAATGGGAAAGAAAATATCTCCATTTCATCATTGCATCCATCAATCATTAGCTCAGGGGGGCATCATATTTCTCATCTTGTTTTGTTTCAACATGGCCAACCTTCACATTGATTGAATCTTTCAAATCATATTTTCACTTGTCTTGTAGGTTTATGGATTACATCAGGAGTTCGATCTTGAGCTCGGGATATTCTATTTCTTTTGCGGATCTAAGAATTTTTGTACAAACCATTCATTCAAACCTTTTATGGGTTCATCATAAGCTAGTCTTGTCCCTCCATGAATGGAATGGCTGAGATCATCTTCCTCTCCAAATGGGAATTAAAATACCTCGATTTCATCATGGATAATAAAACAAGATGACTTTTCCATTTGAGATTTGTTAAGAACCTTTTCCTCTTCTCCATGGTTTGTGTCTTTCGGTAATTTAGGGCTGCCCTCTTGTAACTTGAATCTCCTCAATGATTCTTCAAGGTCCATACCTCTCGGGAAGGCATGTATGGCCCTATCAAGATGGGAATATCCTCTTTCTTCTCGGTTACCACAAAGTGATTCATCCGCACAGTACCTTGGTACAAGATGTCGGTTCTTGGACTTCTAGAATTTTGCACTGATGTACCTCATCTTCTTCTTTGGAAGTAGTTTCTCCATGTATCCCTTCATTGGTATGGTTTCGATGACCAGTTCATCTAAATTCCCCCAAGTTTCGTTAGAAGCTTCAACTTAGTAACATTCCAAATGAAGCCAAAATTTTCTCTACCAAGATCATCACTAAAAATTTCTTTTCTAGAAATCTAGTGAAAGCCACTTGTGCATTTTTGACCTTACCTACAAGTGGGACCTATTTTGAATCTAGGGAGTAATAAGATCCACTGGGTGGAGTCATGGTGAGTTTGAGAGCCTTGGAGACCTTTACATGCATTACATTATTGGTGGCACCATAATCTATTATGCAGTTGTTCAATACATAACCTCCAACAAAAAGAGAGACATAGAAAGGTTCAACCTTGTATATCTTTGATGTACTCAATGAAATCATGTTCTATGATGGAGGTGTAGGTGGGTTTGGTAGTATTCATTCAGTAATAGGAGATTCAAAATTGGGTGTTAAACTACCACTCCCGATGTATTTAACAAACCTCTCAAATTTTTCAGGGTGAGTCTGCAAATATTCAGTTTCAATAATCTACACCTTGGCTTTGTTCACATATTCTACGAAGTCAAAGGGAGCATATGTGGACAAGGGAAATGAAGGGACTGATTTTGGAGTTGGGATAGGTTTGGAAGTAGGGTTTGATGCTTGGGGAATGGAGGGTATTTTGAAAGGCACACTAGGAACTTTCAAAGTACTATATTTTACAGGAGAAAATTTAGAATTAGAATTAGAAGAGGCATTAGAATAATTACTTGGAATTGCGGGAGCCTTCTTACTCACTATAGGATCAGGTTTCTCAAATGTAGACTCCATGTAAGGTAGAAGTGGAGATCCTCAACTAATTATTTTGTTTTGTGGAGTTATAAAAGGAGGATCATCAACCCTTTTTTTCTTTTCAACAGTGGAGGGAGGTGCTCCTTTCTCAGACTCAAAATGAGTGAATAAAGCATATGAGAAACTAGGTGTATCTTCTTCATTTTCTTCATCACCTATAGAATAATCACATAATTTGAATTTTTATCGTTCTCGAGTTCATCAACTTCTATAAAATCATCTTCACTTTCTTTTTCAAGTTCTACTTCATTTTCCTAAATCTTGTAACTTGCATTGACACGTGGGGCTTCCAAGGCAAGCCTTCAGGGCATTCCTACAATTTTATTTGTGTTGTTTCTTTAAGGAGACACTTGTTCAAAAATTCCCTCCTTAGTGAAGACATTTCATTTTCCATTCTTTGTAACAAAAAGGATCAGTTCTTTCATCTCTAAGATGCGAGCCTTGCCCCTAGAGGGATTATTGATCTTTCCAGATAGGATGAGATTGTCATATAATTCAATGGATAAAATTTTTTATTTCTCTATCCAGCATGGGTCATTTAGTGTGATTACACAATATTAATTCTCTACTCTAAAAAAATTCTAGATTGAAGTTGGTTCTTACTCCTCTGTTTAGGTGTATGCATGAATTTGAAGGTTCAATACTAATTCCTAAAATTCTAAGGAGAAAAGTTGAAAACTAAGATAAAATGGTGATACACCAAGGAGTGATGGACTTCTGTTTTGCAAATAAACACAGAGATCATAAGAATGTAGCACAAAACATGCACAAATTGCTAGAAATATAATGAAAGATCAGAAGACAATGATAAACACATGAGAGGATTGGAAAATCAATCACAGAACATACATTATCATTCCCAAGTTTAATACAATGCATTACAATGGAAGGAGGCAAAAATATGTGTTGCACCTTCGTATGAGAGGTCTGAAACTCTACAAATCTACTTGCTTAGGAAGAAAAGAGAGCTTGCAAGAGAAAAAATGTCCAACATTACAATAGATTACATCCTTTGCATTTATAGCTGAAGAAAAGAGAGGGAAAATAGAGGAGGAAGCAAATATGATCTTTTTCTCAACCACCCACCATTAACCCTTTCAAATCACTGCAATCCATCAAATCAAGCTCCTTTACTTCTATTTTGCGTGTTGGAGAGAAAAAATGATGAATTTGGTGAAACATAGCTCTCAAAGCAATCTGATCTCACATTTATGGTGTGAGAAGACATTTTTAGGTTTTCCTCCATCAAAATGAGTTGATTCTTCATCCTTGGCATGTGGGAGAAGGTAACCATGGTGGATTTGAGAAAAAAAACTCATTTGAAGCAATCTGGTTACATTAAAGGCATGAAAGATGTTTTTAACATTTTCTCCATCAAAACCTATAAAAATGATGTTTTTATTCCTCCAATGCATAGAGGGCTCAGACCTTTCCAAAAGTCTGATTTTGTTCAAATCTGATCTCTAGATCGAAAGATATGCCCATCTGAAGATTTAGGGCAAAAATTAGGGCATAAATTTGGGCACAAATTTCAAGGCACGAATTAGGGCACACTTGGCGGAAAAATCAGATTTTGAAAATGGGTCCACGGGTCAAAATTTACTTTTTGCACTTTTGGAAAATTTTCCAAAAATCTCCGTGCCTCTGTCGCCTTACTCCGGACACGTGTCACCTTCTGGTTCGCTAATGGGATCATGGGCCAAAACCTATCTTTTTCCTTTGAAAATTTTCATTGGGAAAATTTCCCATTTTACCTCCGTGCTTCCCCCTTTCTGTTCACTGAATGGACACATGGAACTCCCTCATTAGTTAGTGGGGATGCACCTCATCTTTTCACCTTTGCACCCTTTTTTGGTTTTGGCAAAAAACCAAAACTTCCTCACCGGTCCTCGACTCCTCCATCTGACTGGACATGTGGTGGCTTCAAATGATCCGTGGGCCTTCGGGCCAAAAATTTGTCTTTGGGCATTTTTAGCTAAAAGGGAAAAATTTCCCAAATCTCTCCCCACACCTCTGCCAACCCTTTCCTTCTCCTCTCTGCGGGCCCATGGGAAAAATTTTTTCTTTTGTGCCCTTTTGACCAAAGCACCAAAAAATCCAAACTTCCCCGACGCTCTCGCTCCATCCTGCCACGTGGCACCTTCTCATTGGCCGCGGGCATGTCTAGGAAAATTTCCCCAAAAAACTCCACCAAGCCATAACTCAAAAATTACAAGGAGTTAGGAGGAAAATTTTACCTTTCTGGAAAGGTAAGAAAATTCTCTATCTGATGGAATCATACCCAAAAAATTTTGAGTCCTAAAGCATGCAAAATTTCATTTTAAGTACCAGCAAAGGAAATGGAGGAGGAGTTAGCCAAAAATAAGCATGGGCTTATTTTGGATAACAATTTAGTGACTCAGAGGGGTCATCTGCTTGTTGGATGAAGTGACCAGCTGCCTGAAGCAATCCATTGGGCATGGAGTCATGAACTTAACTGCTTGTTACTCTCAATTCATTAGAAAATCTCTAAGATGAAGATGTGAGAGTAGAAAAATCACTTTGACCTAGAACATGATCTGCAAAAGATGCATCCTTGGGGCAAAAAACTTGTGCCAAAGCACTTAGGGAAATGTAAATCTAAGCTACACAAAACAATGTGCATAAGCACTTGGAGGAATGAAAAAATCTAAGCTAATATGTACAAGGTGAGAAGTTTCCCTTAGTAGCAATGCTTTAGATGGATTCCATTAACTGGAATCTGCAGTTCCTCACCATCTAATGTAGATAATTGGAAGGCATTGTTGTTTTTGCATTTTGTGACCATGTAGGGGCCACTCCAAATGGCATCAAATTTTGAATGCCTTCCTAGCTTTTCTCGGTCTGCATCCCATTTCAACACTAAATCTCCAACTTGGAAAGTTCTAGCCTTAGCTTTCTTATCAAAGCTTCTCTTGATCAATGCTTGGTCCTTTTCCATTGTTTGGGTTGCATGCTCTCTAGTTTCTTGGAGTTCCATCAATTCTGCATATCTAACCTCCATGGGCTCAAACTCTAACAATTCCAATTGCTTCATGAGTTCCAATGTTGGCAACTCAAGTGACATAGGCAAGACTGCCTCTCTCCCATAAACAAGTCTGAATGGAGAGTTACCTGTGGATCTCTTGGGAGTTATCCTATCAGCCCATAGAGCTGATTTGAGCTTAGTGTGCCAAGTCCTCTGATTTTCATCAAGATTCCTCTTGATGATCCTTAATAGATTCTTGTTTGTGGACTCAACTTGGCCATTACCTTGAGGGTAATAATTTGATGAAGTGCTCAAATAGATCCCATTTCTAACAGCCCATTCAGTTACCTTTGATCCTATGAATGCCAATGCATTATCTGATATTATAGTGGCAGGTATACCAAATCTGGTTGTTATCCCCTCATAGAAGTCTAGAATGCTAGATTCATTTGCCTCTTTGAGTGCCACCACCTCAATCCATTTGGTGAAGTAGTCTGTTCTTTGTTAGAATCCATTTGTGCCCTTGGTTTGAGTTTGGATTAATGACTCCAATGAAGTCCAAACCCCATTGCATGAATGGATGGTCAACTGAGATTGGGTGCAATGGAAGTGCTGCTAACCTCTCTTTGCTGTGAAGAATGCACAATTCTTACACCTCTTGATCCATGCATAACAATCACTAAACACTTTGGGCCAATAATAACCAGCCTTCATGATCTTGAGAGCTGTCACTCTTGGAGAAAAATGACCCCCAGCTGATCCATTATGGAACTCTTCTAACATTTTCTCAATCTGATTTGTCCCAATGCACCTCAGCAACACTCCATTGATATCCTTTTTGAACAAGACACCATCAACAAGTGCATATGGAATAGCCTGCAATATAAAGTGTCTTCTTTTGGCTTTGTTCATCTCTAGAGGGCATAGGCCTATTTGTAAGAAGTGCATTATGTCTTGGGTCCAGCAAGGAGTGAGCACACCACCATTTTCTTCTTGAACATCTCTTTGTTCTTGGCTGTCTGCAGCATCAAAACAACATTCTTCTCTTTTCTTGCTTCAATTGGTTGACTCAAGGCCAATTTCTCACACAATCCCTTTCCTCGGACCAGCTTGGTGACTTTGATCTCAATGTCATACTCCATGACATGAGTAATCCACCCTGCACATTTTTCATTTAGATCTTTGTTGAGGAGGAAGTCTTTAACTCCCACATGAGAAACCAACAGTTGAACCTTGTTGTTTGAAACTAGATGCTTAAATTTCTTCAAGCTCCTAATCACTACAAGAACATGCTTCTCAATGAAGGAATACCTTACTTCATAGTCCTCCAAGCTTTGGCTAAAGAAGGCAATTGGCTGCTCTGCATTTTCTTTGTTTTTGTACTAAAATTGTAGAAATTGTATCACCACCACCAAATGCATAAAGGATGAAGTCTTTGGAGAAATATGGGTTAATGAGAGTTGGAGCCCATGAGATAGCTTCTTTGATTGCCTCAAAACTTTCCTTACCTTTAGCTATCCATTTGAAAGCCATACTTTTCTTCAACATCATAGTTATTGGCTTGACAAGGGTTGTAAATTTTGGAACAAACCTTTGAACAAAATTGATTCTTCCCAAGAAACTTTGAAGAGCCTTCTTATGACTTGGCTAATGGTAGTGCTCTTATTGCTTCAACCCTCTCTGGATCAATTGCTAACCCTTCTTTGGAAACAATGTGGCCTAGGAGCTTGCCTTCATGAGCTAGGAATATGCATTTTTGGGATTCAAGGATACCCCAAATCTTCTACATCTTTGGAACACTTGTCTCAAATGAAAGAGATGATCTGCTGCACTTTTAGAAAATACAGTAATATCATCTAGGTATATCAACACTATTTTATTGATCAATCCCTTGAATGCCATGTCCATTTCCCTTTGGAAAGTAGCTCCAACGTTAGACAACCCAAATGGCATTTTTCTATATGCATAGGTTCCCCATTTGGTGGTGAAGGTTGTTTTGAACTGATCATCTTCCTTTACCATGATCTGATTATACCCTAAATAACCATCTAGCAATGAAAACCTCTCAGAGCCAACAACAACTTGCAAAATCTTCTCCATAGAAGGAAGTGGGTAGTGATCCTTGAGGGATGATCTGTTCAAATCTCTAAAGTCTACACACAACCTGATTTCTCCACTCTTCTTTCTAACTGGAACCAAGTTTACAACCCATCTTGAATGCTTGATGGGGAATATGATACTTGCTTCTATTAACTTATTCAATTCCTTCTTCATGAGAGGCTCAATGTGTGGATTGACCGGTCTCTATTTTTTCCTGATGGGCTTAGCACTTGGATCTAATTCAATTGTGTGTTGAGCTAGCTTGGGATTGAAACCTCTCAAGTCTTCATAGCTCCAAGAAAATACATCCGGGAACTCTTGGAAAAGTTGCATGAATTCATACCTTTCTTGCTTGGTTGCCACTTTACCAATTTGAAGTGACTTGCCTTCTCCAACTATGATGGGCTCTAAATCTTCTCCCTTGACTTGGATGTTTTATTTCTCCTTCCTAAATTGATCATTAGGATTGAAGATAGACTCTAAAGTCACAAGTCCTTTTGGCAATTTGTTGGTTCTCAGCTGTACCACTTGATCACCATCTTTGCTTGTCCCAACTTTTCCTGATTTTTGGTTGAGAACTCAGCTTCCTCTTACAAGAAATTGATGATTTGTTGGTCACTCTCAAACACTTTCCAACTTGTATTATTTTCTGGCACTGATGGCCTCACAATCACATGGATGTTTGGCTGCATTTTATCTCTTTTGATACTCTCCACAACATCAAAAGTTGCTCCAACTGCTGCAAGTCTATCAACAGCTTGGTTCTCTTTCCTAGGGATGGAGTTGATGCCAAAACCCTCAAAATCCTCAATGAGATCCCACACCCTATTCCTATAACTTTTGAGCAAGTCATTCTTGGCAGCATGTTGTCCTTTAACTTGATTAACAATCAGCTCACTATCACCAAAGACTTGTAAGTTTTGATGCCTCTCTTCCTTGACCAATGTAATCCATGTATCAAAGCCTCATATTCAGTAGTGTTGTTAGAACATGCAAACTGAAACCTAAAAGCTGAATAATACTTAATGCCTTGAGGTGAAACAAGCATAGCTCCTCCTCCTACACCTTGTCTACTTCTTGATCCATCAAAGAACAACTACCATACCTCATTTTCATCTCTATGGTCTGGCTTGGTGATGCTAGGAAGAGGTTGATTTTCTTCATGCATGTAATAGACTCCTAGTTTATATTCCTCCATTTCCTTGTAGGGATCAAAATCATGTACCTTTCTTTCCCATTCATCAAGAGTCAAATCTAGAATGTTTCCAACTTTGGTGTCAACTTCATGTGTGCTTGGATAATCCTCTTGATCAAATGTTGAACAGTTGGCATTGATTGGGCTTGGAGTATGAGGCTCATGTGAAAGTTTGCAATAGGTTCGGACTTGATTGTGGCCTTGGCTCCATACCTTGTCCTAAATAACATGTGTGACCAATCAGTAGATAGGTAGCCTCCAATTCTAGCTGTGAAATCCCTTGACAAACATAAGGCAAAGAGTGGTGGCAAATCTATCACTGACACATCTTGCAAAATAGTGACATTGGGGCATGCATGCAAAGTAAGGCTCAAATATTTAATTACCCCAACTGTTTTTATTGTTGTCCCATCTAATTACACCACCCCTTGGATATGACTTCATATTGAAGGCCCAGATGATCAGCTATTTTCTTGGGCATCATGGAACTACTTGCCCCAGAATCAATCATACAATTATGTACTAGTTTATCCCCAATGATCAATGAAACATAGAATGGAGGGGGCTTCAAATTTTACCTTGTTGTCCTCCATGATTCCCCTCAGGATGAGTGGCATTTGTGAGTACCTTCTCTTGCATATGAGCTAGCTGATTTGAGGTTGACCAATTCTTCATGGCAGCTTGTAGTAGATCCCTTTGTCCTGGGATGGATAGTGACTCCCACATAGATATGTTCACATTGGTCTTCTTCATTTGTTCAATGATGTTAAATGGGGATGAACCATCTCTTTGCTGCCCTTTAGTCTACACATTCTTTTCTTGTACATGGGCTACAACAACTGGCATTTGAGCTGGTCTAGAAGGTGGCTTGGGCTGTCCTTGCACATTTGGAACTACATTTTTCTTGCCAACACCTTGTGGAGTGATGGAAGGTTGTGAATCACTTGGACTAATGAATTCCCTTCACCAATATTCCTCTTCTTTGACCATGTGTTAGCTGCTACACTCTGAGAAGGTGTTTGATTCATACCACAAAAATCTTCAGCCTACCAATTCACAAGTGTAGTCTCATTTGGAGTTGTATCTTGTTGAGATGTCCCTTGTTGTTGGTTTGTTTCTTGACTCACTTCACTCTCTACACTAGTTGTTGTCACCATCAAATTGGTTCAAAGCACCATTGAAGCACATAGATTGGTTGTGAGGTTCATTGCATGGGAAACACCAATCATACTCTTGAGCTATATTATTTTTCACTGGCACTAAGGCTTTAGAGGTAGATGCAACATTGGGGTTATAGGGCTGAAATGGTCTATTGGCAGGAGGCCTTACTTGATTTTGATTTGTAGATGGTTGGGTGGCCTATTAGGCTGATATGGTTGTCTATTAGGATAGTTTGAGGCTGATAAGAAGGCCTAAAACTTTGAGCTTGCTTGTCTCTTGAGTGTAACTAGCTCATTGCCCAAATTTTGTAATTGTTTCATAACTTCTTGAAGCTCATTTGAGGCACTAGAGGATGAAGTAGAAGTTTCATTTGAACTCTGATTTCTAGGAGTGGGAATAGGAGCTAAAGTAGGTGCTTGACTAGTACTTGGGCTTCCCAACTCTAGATATAAGGGCATAGGAGGCCTAGGTGCAAGTTTACCATCTTGGATCAAACAATTCTCAGCCCTAATGGTGATGTTGTAAGCTGCAGGTAGAGTTACACCTCCCATGGATTGGATCAACATAGAAATGTCAAAATTTAAAGCCTTGAGAAAGTATAAGAAAGCACCTTGAGCTGTTGGCCTCACTACTAATGGGATTCTATCCCATGTTCTTTGAAATCTGAAATTGAAGTCTGTTAGCTACTCATTGGGAGCTCTCTTGATAGTTGTTAGTTGCTCCAATAGAGACAAGTTGTCCCCTTTTCTCCAAATTGGTTATGGAGGGTTGTGCACAATTGGTTCCAATTGTGGATAGAGCCTACCTCAAGGCTCCTGAACCATTGCAAGGATTTCCCTTTGAATGAATATGCCAACAATTTGATAACAATATCCATCTCAACAATCTCATGGATTGCACAAACATTAGCAATGTCTTGGACATGATCACCAGTGAGTGGTCTGATTTTCTCCAGTAAAGTATGGAATGTTCTTCAATGCTACAATTGGAACTAGGTTTTGTGGATTGAGAGCAAGTGGGCTACTACTAGTAAAGTTGACATAAGGATTGGGTTGTGCCATTATGATTGGCCTGAGAACCCTTGTTGATTGGATGAAAGGTCTACCAGGTGGAGGAGTTGATAGAGTTCTGTTTGGTGGAGATGGAGACCTTTGAATCCTTCTTCCCCTTTCTCTTCTTTCTGGGGATAATTAGATACTCAAACAATCCCTCTTCTCTAGCCCTTGACCTTGTTTGGATCCTTCTCATGAATCTTCAAGCTTGGACTACTGAAACCAGTTGATTCTATCCTTTTGGAGTCACCAGATGTGTAAATCAAGGCTCTTTCAAGCAAAAAAACTTACAACAATTGCACATCAAATTTGTTGTAATGAAGATGAAGACCTCTAAGGTCCCACCGGGTGTGCCAAAACTATTAGTGAAAATCTACAGCACCCCAAATGACCTTCAGATCTGTATCCAATTGGGTCATTTAGTGTGATTACACAACATTGAGTTTTCTCCAAGGTGTGGGACCTTGCAAGGTGAGAAAACTCTCTAGATTGAAGTTGGTTCTTACTCCTCTGTTTAGGTGTATGCATGAATTTGCAGAGGTTCAATACTAATTCCTACTCTAAATTCCAAGGAGACAGAGTTGAAGATGTAAGAAAGGGGAAACAAAACTAAGCTAAAATGGTGATACACCAAAGGAGTGATGAACTTCTATTTTGCAAATAAACACAGATCATAAGAATGTAGCACAAAACATGCACAGATTGCCAGAATATAATGAAAGATCAGAAGACAATGATAAACACATGAGAGGATTGGAAAATCAATCACAGAACATACATTATCATTCCCAAGTTTTAATACAATGCATTACAATGGCAAGGAGGAAAAATATGTGTTGTAGCCTATATGAGAGGTCTAAAACTCTACAAATCTACCTGCTAAGGAAGAAAAGAGAGCTTGCAAGAGAAAAATGTCCAACATTACAATAGATTACATCCTTTGCATTTATAGCTGAAGAAAAGAGAGGAAAAAGAGGAGGAAGCAAAATCTGATCCTTTTTCTCAACCACCCGCCATTAACCCTTTCAAATCGGCCTGCAATCCATCAAATCGAGCTCCTCTGCTTTTTGTTTTACGTGTTGAGAGAAAAAATGATAAATTTGGTGAAACAAACTCTCAAAGCAATCTGATCTCACATTTATGGTGTGAGAAGACATTTTTAGGGTTTTCCTCCATCAAAACAAGCTGATTCTTCATCCTTGGCATGTGGAAGAAGGTAACCATGGTGGATTTGAGCAAAAACAACTCATTTGAAGCAATCGATTTGCATTAAGGTGTGAAAGACGTTTTTAACATTTTCTCCATTAAAACCTATAAGAAATGATGTTTTTATTCCTCCAATGCATAGAGGGGCTCGAGACCTTTCCAAAAAGTCTGATTTTGTTCAAATCTGATCTCTGGATCGAAAGATATGCTCATTTGAAGATTTAGGGAAAAAACCAGGCATAAACTTTGGGCACAAATTTCGAGGCACAAATTAGGGCACACTTGGCGGAAAAATTAGATTTTGAAAATGGGTCCATGGGGTCAAAATTTACTTTTGCACTTTTGGAAAATTTTCCAAAAAACTCCACGCCTCGCCACCCCGGACACATGTCACCTTCTGGTTCGTTGATGGGATCACGGGCCGAAAACCTATCTTTTTCCTTTGAAAATTTTCATTGGGAAAATTTCCCATTTTACCTCTGCGCTTCCACCCTTCCGATGCTGAATAGACACATTTAACTCCCTCATTTGTTAGAGGGGATGCACCTCATCTTTTCACCTTTGCGCCCTTTTTGGTTTTGGCAAAAAACCAAAACTTCCTTTGTCGACCTCCACCTGACACCACACGTGGCTGCTTGAAATGATCCCGGGCTTGGGGCTAAAATCTATCTTGGAAATTTTTAGCCGAATGGTAAACTTCCCAAATCTCCCCATGCCTCCACCAACCCTTTTCCTTCTCCTCCGCGGGCCCACGGGAAAAACTTTTTCCTTTTTGCACTTTTGACCAAAGCACCAAAAACTCCAAACTTTCCCTCGACGTCCACTACTCTGCGCTGCCATGTGGCACCTTCTCATTGGCCACATTCCTGTCTAGGGAAAATTTCCCCAAAAATCTATGCTGAGCCATAACTAAAAATTACAAGGAGTTAGGAGGAAAATTTTACCTTTCTGGAAAGGTAAGAAAATTCTCTATCTGATGGAATCATACCCAAAACATTTTTAGTCCCAGAGTGTGCAAAAATTTCATTTTATGTACCAAAAAGGAAATGGAGGAGGATTTAGCCAAAAACAAGCATGGGCTTATTTTGGAAAATCTAAATCTTTCCTCAAAATTCCTTTTGATTTCATTCCAAAGTGATGTATGAATAAGGTAGGAGGTAGAACCATTCCACTACTTTTTCTTAGAGATACTCAATGAACAATCTTATAGTAACATATTCATGTTGGAAACCAAGAATCCCATATGATGTGGTTAAGGATGATATATGCTCTTTAGGGAGTTGTGTGCCATCACTTTGAACTTTGGAAAGTTCTTGTGGGAACTTGTTGGTAGATCATGAAGAGGGCGTCCAATAGAAAGCGGGCCTATATTTCTTCCCCACAGATAATGGGTTGAGGTATTTTTTCTATCTTCAATTTTTGTTTATGCTTCATCTCTTGCTTCTAAAAATTCATCTTCAAATTCTAACACTGAAAAAAATCTGCAATAGGAATATGAAAAGAAACTATGGGATATGAAAGGTCACTTGCAAGAAATTGAAAGTGTAACCTTCAAACATGGATTTTCATGAACTCTTTTTTTAAAAAAATATTTGTATTTTTTTAATTTTTGACCTTGCGGTTGTATTTTGGGTATGAATGTTGCTAAATATGCCCCATAGTGGGCACCAAAAATTGTTGGCAAGAATATTTTTCAAGTGGAAAAACTTGTGGATTTCTTGCCAACACTTTGAAATCTAAGTCTCTTTACTTAATTGGTACATCTATCGTATATGCATGCATGAGTAAAGGTGGATTTTCCTTGTGGCCTTGTGGTCGGGGATCCAACAAGGGCACTCCACTGACCCTACGAGAAAACCTAGAAATTTATTTCTAGAGAATACTTTGTCAAGAGAGAAGGAAAGGGAGTGAGAAAAGAGAAGAGGGGATTAATGTCATGGGTATAAAATCAGATTCCCACACCCATTAACTAGAAATTTCACACATGCATTAAAGTTAAGAAGAAACAATCCTACAAATGAAAAAAAAATGAGTTAAGATTGAGAACTCAAAGTTTCTAAAATATCCTTATAAAAAAGTCATGAAAATCCTTCTTCTTGTATCGATGCTTGAGTATAAATTGTACATAGTAAGGAAATGGAAGAAATTTGAGAATCGGGGAATGGAAGAGTTTGGATATCTCCTTTGTTCTCTCAATGCACTCTTGAGTTTAAAAAATCAATCATAGACCCTTTGAAATAGGAATGGATTTACAATTTATAGAATGAGAGGTGACTCATCATCTACCCCCAATGCCTTTTCATATGTCCTCACACAACTTATAACTTTTCATTTTCCTAGAAAACTTTTAAGTCCCTTTTTATAACATAAAGGTGACTTGTTACGTTAGGAACATTGATGCATATGAAAAAGTGCAATCCCAATGAAAAATTAGAACATTGAGAAGAGAGAGAAAGTTGGGGAAGAGGAGAAAGAAAGAGTGAGAGAAGAAGAAGATGATATGTCATTCCCGATGAAGTCCATTGATCCTTGTTGATGGAAAGCTCAATGCTATGAAACTCTAAATATTAAAACTTGTTTGAAAATACTTCTAATTGTCTCATAGATGATTTGGAATGAGTTTTTAAAAACACTATTGAATGGTTTTTCTGATGACCGTAACTTCCACCTTGCACAAGATACTCCTGCAACTTAAGCCATGAAGTGAATTTTAGGAGACACTATTGAATTCCTCAAGATGAGTCTTGAATTCCCTATGATAAATTCCCATGGATGAAAAAAATGATGATGTTGACCTGAATGATCATCCCTTTATGTCCCATTATGAAAAACTTGCCTTTTGAGAACGACATCCTATTTTTAGTAAGTACAGATGGGGCAACTTACTATTTTTAGTAAGTGTCATAGTTAGATTTTCCCAACCTCAACTGGATATGGTAGCTTGAATTATTTCTTCTTACTGTGTTTCTCTCACTTTTTTGACCAACTAGCTATTTATAGTAGGGGCTTGTGAACTTTTCCTAACCAAGGGTCAATTGCATGAGCCAAGATGACCATTTTGATGCTTTTCCTACAATACTCCATCTATTTTCACCGAATTATTCGTAGCCTCTTCAAATGGTGGCTTAACCAAAGAAAACATCTCTTATGTAGGAAGGCATGTTATTTTTAGTAAGTGCACTTTGGGATGTCAAATTGCGAGAAAACAAGTTTTCAAAATCTAGGTCTTATTACGGGTTTTCACGCTTCACATTTTGAGTAATTTATTCCTCTAAACAATTGGGAAAATGAGATTTTCATCAGTGGGGAATAATACTAAAAACAAAATCCCTCCATATCTCCAAAAAATAGGGACTTCATGGCATGAAAACTAGTTTACGTGAAACTAGATTTTTGAATGATCATTTCCTCTAATTGTCACGTGATTTCACCTCTGGAACCCTAAGAAGTGAAGAAGTCACTCACTACCTTTTTGCAGATGTTATTCATTTGAAAAGGAAGAAATTTGATGAAAAATAATTCCTACATATCACTAAAAATAGGGACTTCATGGTGCAAAAACTAGTTCACGCGAAATTAGATTTTTCAATGATTGTTCCCTCCAACTTTCACGTGATTTCACCCACTTTGGAATCTTGAGAAGTGGAGAGGTAGCTCACTCATTTTCTCTACCACTGTGTAATGGAAGTGATTAATGGAAATTGAAATTATCAGTCTGGTTTTTTTCTCTCATGTACGTGATGAAATCAACTCTATTACGATACATTTTACTTCTTGTCTCACTGGTGAAATTTCTCTTTGATCCGGTTGTCGGTTTGATGCAAAATTGAGCTTTGTTCTTTGTTGAGCCGGAAGTGAAATTTCTTCATTGTGAGAATTACTTGCTATGAATGGGAGGTTTGAAGGTGATTTTTAATTTCCTTTGAGAGTGAATAACTCAACAACAAATGGTTCTTCGTTTTGTGCACTAGCTTGCAAGATATGTTCGAATCTTCATCTCACGATAATGGAGGTTTCTGAAGAATTCCTTCACTCTTATCTTTCGTTATTCATTCATATAGCTATTTAGATGAATATATTATTTTAAAAATTCACATATTCATGAAGTGGAAGGTTTTTTTCCATGGTGGAGTTGGTTTGGAGAAACAATGGTGGACAAAGGTGTTCTTTGTAACTTTTCTTTTGGTAGTGAGAAGTAACAAGAAGCGGAAAATAGTTAGAAATTTTTTAAATTTTTGAGTTTGAGTTGGTGAATTTTTATGTCCCTAAATTACCTCACCTTAAAGGGACATGAGGGACATAAAATTCCATGGCAAGAAGGGTGACAACATGTGGTGGAGATCCAACGACAGGGGAATGAAGGCTAAAAATTCAGCTTTAAAGCATTGAGGGGCTAGAAATTGGTCGTATGAGTGACAAAAAGTCTCCTTAGGGGATGGAAATTTTTTTCCATGTATAATATCCCTCAACTCAAAGGGACATGAGGGAAATCAAATTCCATTATTCTCTAGGTGATGACACATGGCAACGATATGACAATTGAGGCTTTGAGCTCCCGCAAGCACCTAGGGGCTGAAATGGCGATCCTGGAGGTCGATGAGGGTTTAGAGGTCTTATTGGGGATAGGAAAATTTATCCATGTGTGATGAACCTGAATATTATGGACGTGAGGAAAAAAATCCCTCTAGACTCCTAGAGTGACACGTGTTCTCCCAAAATTTTACTTACTCTCGAACTTGCTCCAAGAGGGAAACTTGAAACGATGATAACTTGAACTCCACATGGACATTTTTGATGAAATTTTATATGATATCGACTTGAAATAGGATTATGAATTAAATTTTTTTGCTATAATCTATTTTTATTCCATTTGGTCCCTAAAAGATAGGATTTTTTATCTGGTTCTCTACTTGTGCATGAGAACTATTTGCAGACCCATTATGCCAAAGTATTGTGAAAACATAATTTCACTATAACGTAGGAATTGGAATTAACTTTCTAATTATGTTTTTATCTTCTATTAATTCCATCTAAAGCTCCTAGAATCACCTTTGGAATCTCAGCAACTATTTTGACTTGTGCACTACCTAGGCTTGTGAACCCTATTTTTGATCAAATTGCTCCAAACTCTCCAAATCTTCCTGAATTTTCCAAAATCACTTCCATGATGTTTCTAGGCATTCAATTCACCTCCATGTTGGATTTTTATCTTCCATTCCCATCCAGGGGGTTTATCCATTCTGAGAGGTAAGTGATAGACCTTCCCAACACTTCCCAAAGATAGTATTTTTAAGAAACTCTTAAAATCACCTAGGGGAGATGAATGGAATTTCCTAAATCACCTAGGGGAATGAATCAACACCAATTGGGAGGTTACTTGGAATGACTAGGTGGACCGGAGGTGCCTTGGAATAATAATATGTGAAAATTTTGGTAAAGGGGTATATTTGTCATGCTCGAAATTTTCAATTTCCTTGTTACACTTATGCAGACAACAATTTATTAAACTTAGAATTTTTTTAATTCCCGAGTGTAGAGGATATGGTTTAATTTGTATGGATGGGTTAATAGGTTCATTTCATATTTTCTCATATGATAACGAAACCTTGGTTCCTAAAGTGCTAGCTTCAGGATGGCTAACCTACCCACGAGGGCATGCATGAGATCATTCGAAAGATCCCGTTGGGGATGAGAGGTGGTGGTTTTATGTAAGAAGTGGTCGATGAATTTGTTGATGAAATTTTAGATGTGTTGTTGTTTAAGTAATTTTTGGGGGTAAACCACAGGCTATTATTGGAAGGGTGGTTGTTGAAATAATTGTTGTTGGGTGATGGGAACATGATAAAATTTTTGGGATTGGGTAGGTTGTTATGGAAAGTCTTGAGCCAAAATGTGGGTATGAGTGAGTTGAGAATGTTTTTAAAAGGGGTTAGATACTGGATAATGCAAAGGACTCATGAAAAGGGGTTGGGAAGTATTGGCATACATGTTAGATGTGAGAAGATCATATTGTCCGGATAGGTGATATGATGTTTGGGCATATTGACTAGGGACACAAGTGGGAATAACGGCCTTGAAGAGGTGAGGGTAGAGTAGTGTTGAATGTTGTGTTGATTAACATGAGGTTTTGAGGAATATTCATGACTATCTAAGTAGTTTGATGAGTCAAGGGATTAGTGGAAGAGGAAACAAGGTTGGTTATAGAAACCTCATTAGCTATAAGTCGAGTAGTTTGGGGATTGGTTTGATAAGGATGAAGTTGTTGGAGCAGTAGTCCATTTGGGGGAATGTATGTTGATCTTCCATATAAATAATCTTAGAGTGCTATTGGATTGGCATCCAAAATCTCTTGGAACATGGTATCACTGAGAGAGACCTTAGGAGGTCCAAAGGATTCTTCTCGGATGGATGGTGGAGTATCCGGGTCTAAACAAGATAGATTGATCAAATAAGAATGGGGTGGTCTTACCTAAAGTTGTAGTGTGAATAAAGGGTTCTAGGTGAGAGACCTCGATAAGAGGTTGGGTGATCATAAAAGAGGTAATCAATGGAAAAAATGGAGTGACTATTGTAGGGGACATTTGTTTAGTTAAGGAATCATTTGAAGGAAAGGTTTTTCCATTCTCTTGGTTACTAAATGAGTGACTATGGGTATGAAAATATTTTTACCCAAGTCAAGAAGACGGTTATTTTATGTTCTTACTTTATTTAAGAAAGTATGAAAAGAAAAGGGGATGGATAGTAAGGTGTTTAGGAGAAGGTAAACTACATCTGGTTTTGGGTTTATTATGGCTAGGGAATGTCTGAGGTAGTTTTCTATTGGGTGATGAAATCCCAATCAGAAACTAGGTAAGGGGATGTTTTGATGTGTTAATTTGATTTTTGAGGTTTAAGGCTATGTGTGATAAAGTGTGGGATGCAAAATATTAAACCCCTATTTAAGCTATGTGGGCAAGAAGGATGCAAAAATAATGTTCTTTTTAAGCCCAAAATGAAGTATGATATTCGATGAGGACATTAGAAGGAATGGGAAATTATGATGCAAAAAGGAGAAAAATAGGAAAAAGTGAGTTATACTTGGATAACGCTTTTCCTATTTTTCTATACTTCTTGAGTGATGAGTGATCCAAGCCATGAACCCAACATGAACAAGTGATGAAGCGGTGGCTCATGCTGCAGTGTTAGTAGAAGACAAAAAAAAAAAAGACAAAAATCAATAAATACAAGAGATCACCTAAAAGGTGGTCCCACTAGGTGTGCTAGGAATGTTTTTGTATTTTCTCTTTTGTTATCAAATTAATGGTCTACTACTAAAGAAATTACACAACTTAGAAATGATGGAGGGTCTATGTTACCTCAAATGTACGATGATACGGGTGCATGATGGATGATGGATCCTTGCTACTGAAAATCGAGATGAAATCTACAAGTAAGATTGATTTTTTTGTTGATTAGATGATTTGGGTAGGTTTTACCAACAAAGAGGACCCGAGAAGCATTAAATTCCTCTATGCATGTTAACCCTCGATGTTAAAAAAATTGATGTAAATAAGGAGATGTATAGTGATAATATATAGAGATTGAAAAAATACATAATATGAAAACCACTATTGATTGATTTAGTTATCAATATGATTAAAAGAACTGAAAGGTAAATGTACCTTGTTTGGGTCTATGATGACCCGGTATGCAGCAGAGGTAGGTTGACAACAACTTGGGGAGTGGATCGAAATGTGGGAGGAACATGTAGACCATGTAGGATCTAAATGTAATCTGGAAGCTACAATAGTATGAGGATGTTGGAATTAATCTACGATGTGGTCTCAAGGAACAAAAACTAGAAAAACAACATAAATAAAGGATTAAAGGAAAGGATTAAAATGAGGACCTTGGTCAAAAGTGACTGGGGTGTAAACAAGTTTTCTTTATTGTAACAAAGGAACTAGATGAGGGTTGGAGAAAATAGGAAAGGGCATAAAGCTTGGAAAAGGATGGGAAAAGGTTATGTAATAGGAAGCAAGGGTTGTTGAGGATGAGTCAATGATGACTGTTAGGGTCAATGAAGACTATGACAGAGTTGGATAAAGCCAAGGAAATGAAAACAAGATGAGCAACTGTAAGTATAAAAGTTGATGATGAAGCTACTAGCATTTTTGTTGATGTTCTAAACCTAAAAAAATTAGATACATGAAATAACAAGATAATATGACAATATATGATTAAAAAAATGTAAAATGATGAAAATCTCACAAAATTTTTACCATGATTGACACATGCACACTACAAGGAGGTCTGAGAGGTCCAGTAATGGCTTCGGAATGTTTAGGCACAAAGGATTGTTTGTAGGTTATATGAGAGATTTGAGATCCACATGCATTTGATCGAGGAATAGAAATAAATAACATAGATTTATAGGGTCGATGATGGCTGGGCTTGGTCCTCACTTGATCATGGGGAAATTTTCCCCAATGGGAGGATTTTCTTGTTTTTGGCATGTTTTTTTGGAGTTGGCCAAATAAATTAAAGCATTAGGTGGGAAGGGGTTGTTTAGGGATGAGGTGTAGGTGAGTTGGAAGTGGAGATAGGTTGGAAAAAGCATAGGGAAAATCATAGGTGTAGATTTAGAATGAAAGCATTCCAAAATGGAAAGTTAGTTAGGGCATGATTAATTAATTAACTAATTAATTAATGTTGATTAAATAGGATTTAAAGGTGATGGGAATTTAATTAATTAATAAGAATTGATTAATTAAATTTAAAGAGGGAATTTGATTAAATAAGCGGGATGAATAGAATAAAATATGCGCATGTAGGAAATCAAGGGTATAGATACCAATTTTAGGTGTCTATAATTGGAAAACAAGTCTAAGGGCATGTGAAAGGTGTATAAGCTACTGAAAGGAAGGTGAATACACAGTGAGTGCACACAAGAGGATTGAAATAAGATATATATGATAAGAAAGGAAAGTGGAAGGAGTGAAACAAAAGGAGAGCGCGTGAAATGGTATGCGAGGAATTGTAGCCAAGAAAATTGTGCTAAGAAAGAAACCAAAGGGTGCACAACCCGTAATGTTGAACCTCGGATCTATAATGGAGATGTAAGTTGTCAAAATAACTAGGAGAGTTATTTTAGACAAAAACACTAGTTTCTTATGCTAGAGAAGAGACATTTGAAGACCATCTCAAGGTTAGATGTTTCATTAGATCTTACTAGTAAACCATCCATGAAGAAGGGATTAAAACCAATCTCGGTGTGAATTTCAGCACTTATGACCAAATTTTGGAACAACGATGATGATTTATTTCTCTAGCTGAGATTTTAAGATGCACAACCAGGGTTTCATAAGGGTTTGGAAGTTAAGGGTGATAATGATGAAATAAAGACTCTATATTTGAAAAAAAAATTATTATTCCTTTCAAGGAACTTAGAGGGTTCAAGAAGTATAAGCTACTAATTTTTTCCTAATTTATGATAGTGTGATATCTTAGACTGAGAGAACTAAGGAGGAGGAAGAGTAGTGCATGAGGAAGATGTCTTAGGTCTTGGGAAGAAAGAATACGATGCATGTATATCTCTGTTTGGATTGTGTTCTTTTCATTCCTAACTTGACAACACAAGTCCATGATTTGTAACTCATCTTATATGGAGGATCAAATGGTAAAAACTATGGGTGTTGCTTTTCATGTACTTATCTCAAGATTTTCATTGTACTCATACTCTATTTGTTGGCAAGTGATAGTCATAAGCCAAGGAAAGACCGAGCATGCTTTGGGATTGTAAATCGTGAACTCTTTATTGTATAATTTGCATGAGATGTGAATATTGGAGCTGGAGCCTAAATATTCCTTGATAAATGTGAGGTTTATCACTCTATTCTCATATAGGAAACTCTAAAATTTGATTATGTGAGACTACATCATGACTGTATTTGTTCAAGAGTTTGTATTGTGAATCAATGAATTCCTTATTTTAAATGCATAGTAGATTTAGCTATAGGGTGTGAAGAAGCTTGTACATACAATCACCCTAGTTGAGAAGACCTTATTTTTTAGAGTATACCTTGTGTTGAGGTATAAAGGAATTCCCTAGCTTATGAGGCTATAAGGAATGCTTGTGTGTCTTGAGTGGAAGAATGGTTTCTCTATGAAGATAGGAGTTGATCATTTAAATAATATAATAAATGCTAAGATTTCTAGACCTTTTATTTGTTACCAAAATACATGAGGACTATACATAGTTACACACAGATCTATAGGGTAAGCTTGAGTTAACCATGTATGATTTAAGATCATTGGCACAACTAATGAAGATTAGTACAGAGAAAAAAATCAAAAGGGTATATAAATATCCATTGAATTTCTCTTGATTTTTTCCAGTTGATTCCAAATTTGAACTTAGGTTAAAGGGCTATAATGAATTTGAAGGTTTACAAGGAAAAGAGAGAAAATGATCTTGTGAAAAAAATTTAAGATCAAAATCAGGTCATGCAAGTGAAATTGGTCATGTTGACAAAGTGGTTTTGTATTTATTATTCAAGATCTTATGTTTCCTTATACAATTTAGCTTATTAGGAAACATGAGCTGCATGTGGAGAAAATTGAATTTTTTTGCAAAAATGTTGAGTGATTGTGATTGAATGAGCTATCCTTTGGATTTGAATCAAGTTGAATGATGTAGCATTCTATATCATAAGCAATGGAGCCATAATGAAAATTGAAAGAAAGCTTAGTGGTGGTATAAGAATATGAAGATAGGAGGAGAAAAAGCACAAGCTAATAAGTCTTTATACCATCCTAATAAGACCATGAAACACTGAAGAAGAAATTTATGAGCAAGGAAAAATTAAAATCCTACCTAATGAGCTCCAGAGCAAGAAAAAAAGGAAGATATTGGTACAAGCAGGAGAATGGAGATGGTACACACCTAGAGGGAGCCACAAAAGAGTGGTTCATGATAAATAGGGACTTCTACAGCCAGAAAAAATTGGTCAATTTCACACTGAAAAGTTGACTTAGGTACACTTGCACTCTTCTCAAGCCAAATTAGATAGCACAAGATGATAAGAATTTATGGATAGAGAAAACTAGTCAATCGTTAGTGTTTTCTCTCAAAGGATGTTTTTAAGCCCAGGGGAAGCCTAATTTAGACTAGAATACATATTCTCACCTCAGGTATGGAGCTCAAAATAGTAAGGAATTATAAGTATAAGTTATAACTTGCAAGTTTTTTTATGATTTATTATAATGCACAAGTCTAGAACACGATGAATGGAGAAAACTAATATCAAACAAATGGATTACAGTCATAGGGGGAGCATTTAACTATTAACACTAGGTTTTAGATCTCGAGATCTTTGCTTGCTAAAAAAGAGATAAGTCTTTCTCATCTCTTTTTATGCTTGGTTGTAATTGTTTTTCATGTCAAGTTTTCAAATTTCCTTTGTCATAGATGTCAAAGGGAGAAATTAAAACAAGAAACATGAGGAAAGGGCTTATATGTGTTAGTATTGATTGGTTACCATCAATGACAAAGGGGGAGATTGTTGAGAAATGTATCATTAGGTTGTCATTGATGTCAAGTTGTACATTGATGTCAAAGTATCCCCAAGATTTCTAGGTGTGTATAGTCATGTCAAGTCATGATGTCATGGTGTGCAAGGGTGTTTTAGGTGCATGGTAAAGTGATTCAAGTGTGTAATGAGTCTCTCCAAGGTGGTATGAAGTCTCTCAAAGGTCAAACATGGTCACACATTGAGTATCAAGTGTTAACAAGTCTATAACAAGTTTCCATGGTCATCTCATGAGGTTTTAGGTAGCTACAAGCTTAATCGTAGCTCTAAGTCAGGATTGTGGGTATGGAAACATGAGAAGTAAGCAAAGTCAAAGAAGGATGAACATTGTTAGAGAAATGTGAGCTAGAATAGAGTGTGTGGAATGAGGATTAGGTCAATACTCATGCATACAATCCATGAAGATAAAATTTATGAGTCATTTCAGGTGCATTTAAGTCCATAGATAAGTGATTTGGTTAAACCAAGGCATGTTGATTAAAACAAATCATTACATGGGCCTTACATGATGATATATGATGTGTGTAAGGCTTCACCAAGTTCTGAGGAGGAAATTTTTTTAGCATGTTCCTAAAATGTGTTTTCATTGATGTAAAACCACATTAATAACAAAGTGAATGTTTTTGATGATGTATATACTACTAACATATTAGTACAAATGTATATCAAATTGCGACATTGGGATTCAGTGATGTGTGCTTGCTTTAGCAAGCCTATTCAGGTGCCTAGGAGGTGTTTCTTGGAATTATGATCTTCTTGGGTTCTTGAGAAGAATTTTTACATTATGTCTAACATTTTTAAGTGTTCTTGAGAAATCACAGTAGTGGCATGGTGTAGGCACTAGTTCACTTTGTTATAGGTGCTAATTTGGAGCAAGTATGCTTGCTTGGAGGAGTGAAAGAGTGGCTTGAAGCTAGATGAGATCATTGAAGATTGAATTCAGGTGTATAATTTCATATGAGGTATTTTTGGTCATTTTTATAGGTTACTTGATGAGTTATTGCATTATTTAAGTTGACTCTAGCTTTTATAATGAGGATTTAACATGCACACATAGGTAAGTCTTAGTGACTAGAGATTCTGAGACATGGAATTGATATTATGATGAGTTGAGATGTTATAGGGATGAGTTATGATTCTCTCAAAAAAAAATTAAGTTCCCATGATCTGTATTTTTACAAATATGACTAATTTGTGAGACAGGGTGAAAAACAAGACAAAATCCATTTCAAGTACAACTTCGATGCGCGTTGTGAAAAGTGTGATTTGCATGGGGCCTTGTTACTTTAAAATAATATTCTATGGTGATTTTAAAAAGGTTTTAAAAAAATATCATGTCATTTTATCATCACGTTTTTATTAATGAATGTTAAGAAGGAAAAGTGGTCTAAAACCTAAGCTAAACCCTAGTTTGGAGCGGTTAGCGAAAGTGAAGTGTTGTGACCCAATTTTTATTAATCCATAAAAAGTGATGATTGGATGTTGTAGAGGACTTCTAAGGATATGTATAAATGTATGGTTAAGGTCATGATGATGAGTTGGCCCCACCTAAAAAGTAGTATTTTTTGATAAAGAAGGTTTTAGGACAAGATGGTCCAAAGGAGTACCATATGAAATTAATGGTTCATGATTATTGGGAGAATTTATTAATTTACATTAAGGTTTTAGATCAAGTTCAGGAAACTTAATGTTGTATTGAGGTCCAAAAAAGTTGACTGGTCAAAGGGTAGTTTTGGGATCTCAAATAGTAGGGTCAATAAAAATGAGTATAACTTGAGCCAAATATGGATTCCGAGATTATTCAAGTTGTGTTTGAAATATTATTAAGATATATTTCCATTTATATAATTATTACCTCATGATGATGCCATTTTCAAGATTTACAGGGAGTAATTTTAACAAGAATATTTTTGGTAGTTCAAGACAATAAGTTTTTAATTCAATTTTGATGATAGTTGAAGCATGAGATGGATTTTGGGATGCTTCCTATCACCTATAATGTGAATCATAATTAATTGGAAATAAAATTAATCCATTTATATTTATTGAATGTATTTAAAATTATTTTATGAGCTAACCTTTGGAAACACATTTTTAAGAGGTTGATTTGGTGAAGGTAAATGTTGATGCGGTTTGAAGTGAAGAATGTTTCTGAATTATAACATGCTTAGAAGGGTTATAAAGGTTATTAAATTTATTTCTAGTGGTCATATGGAATGTTTTGGCTGAGTAGAAGTGATTTTGTGATCAGATGAAGTTTCCAAGGTGCTAAAAGGTACAAGAAACAATTATTTTGAGATTTGTAAAGGGAACTAGGCCCGATAAATGAGATAATCTGACTAGTTGATATTAATTGTGACCATGTATGATTTTTTTATGATATTTATATAATATGTAACAGGTATTTGGCCATGAAAGAGTATTTTACTAATGTTAGGGCATTTTTAAGAATGTGCCCATGGGTTTTTTAGCCATTTTTGGCACTTGTATTGTGGGTTTTAGCTAGGCTGAAATAAGTGGGTCACTTGTGACTGTTATAATTCAAATTGAATTTTATTTATTTATTTATAGGTGGAACCAAATTGAGGGAAAAGGTTGTGCATATTTTTGAAATGTGGAGAATCATATAAAATAACTTTTTGGGTACTTTTTGGAACTAGTTGTGTGTGTGCATGTGAAATGACCTAGTTGAAGTGTGATTGTAGGTATTTGAGAATGGTTTTGAGCTGAAAAAATTGTGTTTTAGGTTGATAAAAAACAAGAGGACATGAAAGAAATAGTCTTAAGTTTTTTTATAGGGTTTGGTGAGATTGTTTTGTGAAGTGTGATCACCTAGTGTTTGATTGAAGAAATGCGAGCTGAATAAGAGGTCTCCATCAATTATGGAAGAAAAAAATCAGATATATACATATAATAATTGGTTGAGTGGGTACTTTATCATCTTTGGGGGTTATAGCCTCCTTATGGAGTTGGTGCTCCTTGTAGGGTTGGTGCTCTACTAAATTAGGGGTTGGTGCTCCTTGTAGGGTTTGTCTATACTAAACTAGGTGTTGGTGCTCCTTCTCAGGGGTTGGTGCCTCACTAAATTTTGAAACATATCAATATAAGATTGTGTTTTGGTGGGTTTTCTTCCCCTTGAGGGTTTCCCACTTATATCTTGTGTCTTGTGTTGATGATCTTGCTTATGGTTCTTGCACATATGATTGTTTGATGTATGCACACATTAATGGATGGTTGAATGTTTATGATTATTTTTATATGCAAGTTTTAAATATTAATTTAAATTTTTGTAAGGATTGATTCACCCCCTCTCATTCTATTATTCTTTCAACAATTGGTATCAGAGCAGACCCTTCTATAGAAGCTTGACAACTTGAGGGAGATCTTCTGAAGCACAAAATGGGTGGTAAGAAGAAGAATTATTAGAAAGGAAAGAAATCCAAAGATGATTGTTGTTCTACTTCAAGTGAAGGTAAGAATTGTTTAGAAAATATTCCTAAAATTTATTCTCCTCTAGGAGTTGTAACTTGTGAATTTGGAGAAGGGTTTAGTGATTCAGATTTAGATGGTGAAGAGTCAGCTTGGGAAATATTAAAAGGGAACTTAATCTTACAAGAGATGAGAATGAAAATCTCACACAACATATTGTTGAAATGAAAAGAAATCATGAAGATCAAATTAAGCTCCTTGAAGCCAAGTTGAAGAATGAGAGTAAAGAACATGATGAGATCATAAGGAATCTTGAGGAACAATTAGAGAGGGTTGTATCTAACCTTGAATCCAAGTAAGATACTCATGAACATAGTCATACTATTCAGATTTTGGAGTCACAAATGGAGTTATCGAAACTCTAAAGGTCAAAGATGAAGAATGTACTCAACTGAAATCACAAGTTGCTTTTCTCAATGATAAAATCAAGTCAAAGGAGGATGAGTGCATCAAGTATGAATATGGTATGAAATATCTACATTCAAGACTTGATCTAGTTTCAAGTAAATTGAAAATGTTTGAGAAAAGTGCAAGTGACCTAGATAATCTTCTTAGCCAACAAAGATCAACAAGTGATAGGGCTGGTTTGGGATTCAATGAGGATCTCAAGGAAAAGGAATTGAAGAAAGAAGACAAGGTTCCAAGTAAGGAATATGGTGAACCAAGTACCAAGGAATAAATGAAAGTGACTCACACCAAGGACTAGGCCTATTAGGAAACATAATACATTAAGGTATGAAATATCATTCAATGGCTATTGTTTCTCATGTCATGTTTATGGTCATAGAGCTAAAGAATGTAAGACAAGGTCTCCTAGAAATAGTGTAGGATTCTTTCATGGTGAATGTCATTCATGTTGTGAGTATGGTCACAAAGCCAAGGATTGTGGATGGAATCTAGGAGTGTTTGAGCCAAGAAAAAGTAAGAGGATGTTCATCAAGAGATCTGATCCTAAATATACTCATTCATGGGAATAAAATAGAAGTGAGTTTGGTAAGGGTATTTTCTTCGACAAGTGCAATAAAGTGGGACATATTGCTAGTAATTATTGGAATGTTACACATAGTCAAGGTGATAACTTCAAGAAAAGAGGTACAATGGTATGTTTCATTTGTAATAGAGCTGGTCATGTTGTAATAAATTGTTATCAAGCTCAATTAAGTCATAACAATAATCCTTAAGGTCTTAAAGTGAAAAAAATTGGGTTTTAGAGGCCTAATATACGGGGTAATGGTCCGAGAAGGACTTGGGAACCTAGAAGAGACATTGGTGTGTTAATAAGAACCATAAATGATGGAATAAAGAGAAATACACAATGATCTAATTAGATGAGAGAGGATGAAATTTTTTTCCAGTACCTAAGAGGGCTTGGGACCTCTTCAAGACCTTCTTTTAGGTCTTCTTGGTGATTTTATGCCTTCACTATGCTTCTTGAAGGTATATAGGTGCATATGAAGAATAAATATGAGGGGGTCTGTATGAGTTAATGTGTGCTCTCCATATGGTCAAGGTATGTCATTTTACGTTCTTGTTCATGGGCTTATTAGTTCATGATGGTTGTTCTTGTGAAAGTTTTCTTGATCTCGGATTTGAGTTACTAATAGTCCATATATGATGTTCCTATGGTATTTGTTTTCATGGTATTGCTATGTGGTTTCTCTAAGTTGACTATATATATTGATGAGTCTCATTGGTGTGTATTGAAGTATTCAAGTTGTATTGAAATCATGAAACATGCTCTCTTTCTCTTGGTATAATAAGTTAAAGGAATATGATTTTTGTAAATAATATGATCCCTTATTTGAAGATTTAAATAGTGTCATGAGGCATATTTGTGAAGTATAATTGATTTGGTCAACTGTTTCTAGTAGTCCCTGATGATAAAAAGTTGTAAAGATGTCTTAGATGTTGTATATTTCATCATGTGTCATAATGTTCAAGTATATCCATTCCAAGGTTTGTTATAGCTCAAGTCTCAATCTATGTAGGTATTTAGGTCATGATACATGAGCTCCAAAGGAGCAAGGTTCTCCCTCAATTTCTACAAGGTTGTTTGAGAAGATGGTTAGTGTGATCCAAGTGATGCCTTGATCAAAAGGACTATGTCCAAAACATGTTTAAGGTATGAAAATCCTAGATTGTGCTAATAAGATTCCAGAAATGCATTTGAAATATGGGTTCCATATCAATGATTTCAAGTGATCAAGTGTTTAAATACTTTTATGATAGTGATGTTCATGAAGTGTTGTGAAAATAAGTGAAAACTTGTGCATTTTATGGTCTCTTTGTCCTTGACTATGTTCTCACAAAGATTGTGAATGGTACTGATGGAAACTTTATTTTGAAGGATTAAAAGGTGCAATATGGAGCTAAAATTTTTATATATCATATACATTATAAGGGATAAAGGATGCAGGTAATTTGAAGTAGAATAATGTGTACATTAGCTAGTTTTCTTGACAGATTTTAAAGGTTACTTTTGGCGTATATAGACCTAATATGTGTTAGGTTGTTCTTGAAGATGTTAGTGGGATAAATTATTTCAAATCAAGGGAAGTTGGTATACCCTATCATAATAACCTAAAAATAGTGTGAAAGGTCATCCTATAGGATCTAAGACCATGAAGTATAAGGAAATAGGAGCTAAAAACCTTGATGATTGTGAATGATGTGACAGTTCTCGGAAAATTATTAAAGATGATGATAATGTTCTTCATAGGTATAAGGAGATGTTATGAAGCTTAAAGAAGAAAAAATATCCCTTTATATGCCTATTTTTAGAAGTAATGATTATTAGTTGAAGAATTGACCCATGTGCAAGTTGACTTAAACAGTAATGGCTAAGATGTGCAAGTAAAAAGAACTACACGTGCAAAGACCAATTGGGACTTGAAATGTTTATTCATAATGGCTTCATGGAGATAAGACTCATGAATATATATTTTGGTGTTCCCAAGCTCAAGAATGGTGACACAAGTCATAAAAAGACCAAATCCATGTAGTACAATTAGTTGATATGAAGATATTCTTGTATCGAGTCATTATCTCGGGTAAAGATCGATCAAGGTGTGTATTGACTACATCTAATGGAAAGTAGAGAATATTGTTACCTTTGACTATGAATGAAGATCCAGTAAAAATGTTATGCATTATTTAAGACTTAGGATATTTTAATGGGGTGTCATTCTCTAAGTTAATTAATATTAAGATTTATTGCAATTTGGGTAGATGCCTAAAGGGTGATTGCAAAGTTAGATAACATGGGATGAGCATGTTCCTTAGGTATCAAATCAAGATGTCCATTTATTCATTGTCGAGTTGTTGACTTCATTTGGGTCATGAGTCTAATGTAATAATGGTATGAAGGTTTGTTAGTATGTTCTTAAGCCATGGAAGGTGAAGGCTACAAGTGATCAAGGAGGTATGAAAGGGAATAAAACATTTTCACTACTTTTTATAACTCAAATAGATGTGTGAAGTATGTTATTGCTTTTGGTATCATGTACTTGCATCAATGGATTCTTTCAAAATTTGGTGTTCTCTACATGATGAGCTAGGGAATCTTGAATCGGTGTTAATGAGGAGGATATAACTAAGAAGATTTTATTACATAATCTATTTCAGTCCAAAGTACTTGTTGTTGCGAGCTCACAAAGATCCCTAGATGTAGATCAGGCTTCTAGGTTGATCACTCTAGCATCCAGTGTGATTGCACAACATGGAAACCTCTCTCCAAGTGTGGGACTTGTGAAACTGAGAGAGGAATCTCCATATTAGAGGCTGGTTCCTCAAACTCCTCTGATTTAGATCTATATTTGCACAACTACAGAGGTTCAGATCCTAATCCTACTCTAAATTGCAAGGAGACAGGGATAGAAATGCAAAAATGAAACTAACTAAAGGTGGTGATGCACCAAAAGGAGTGGTGAATATTTTGTCAAGCAAATAGACACAAACTAGAGATTGCAACATAAAACATACACAGGCTGATAAGATATAATTTAGGATCTGAAATGAAGCAAATAATACAAACAGAGGACTGAGACTCATTCACAAAGCTTGCATTATTATTTCCAATGTCAAAACACTGCATTACAACCTCAGAGAGGTAAAATCACTATACTGATATTTGAAGAGGTCGACTCTTGCCTACAATCACTTATTGGAGGTGAAAGAAGAAGATTGCTACGCCTAAAAGTATTCCCCCTTGAAAATGAGCCAAAATCTGCTTTTACATTGCATGGGTCGAGCCCAGAGATAGAAACGTACAAAAAACGTGGGAACCCATTCCTCCTTAATCAGTAAATGTATTAAAATGACATGGGGGACCTTACAAACCCATACCCTATCATTTTTGACCAGATTGTAGGAGAATGCGACCCATTCTGCGTTAAATTTGGTCACTAAAATGTCACTTCTAGCCATGAACACGCGTCGAGCCATTTCGTAACATTCTCTCTAGACTACAACAAAATTCAAGATTGATCCCGAAATCATGTAGAGAATCTTATAAGATTTCTATTGATATAAAGAACGTGCAAATCCAAGCTCTAGATCGAAAGATATGGCGATCTGAAGATTTAGGGCACAAAATAGGCAAAAATGGATTTTGAAATTTTTTCCCACGCTCTGCCACCTAGATGACACGTGTCAAGCACTGATTGGATGCATAATTCTCTCTCCTTCCCTGTCCCGTGGGTTTTCCTTGAAAGTTTTGCTTTTTTGTGATTTTGGAACATTTTCCACTTTTCTCCCGCCCCCGCCACTTGGGACACATGGCATGCATTGATTGGTTGACAGGGGTGCGGGGAAGACCTTTACTTTTAGCTTTTTGGCCAAATTTTCCAAATCCTCCCCGAGCTCCATGCTTCCTTTCTCCTTCGGACACGTGTCCTCTTCTGATTGGCTCGGGCTGACCCTTCAAACCTCGCCCTTTGAACTTTTGGACATTTTCCCTTGTGACACGTGTCATGATGCGATTCGTCCACGGGCCTACCGGCTTTTCGCACCCTTCGCGTCCTCACGGCTCGGCTGTTGCAAACCGCTTGGTACAAAAACATCCGATCCACCCGAAATGGGCTTCCTTGTCCCTCATTCAGCTGATGACATGTGGCATAATTTGATTGGCTCTCATCTTTCTTGGCTCTTCGCGTCCCACGTTTCCCTATGTCCCAACTATCCTAGTGTGAAAGTTCTCCTTTTCGGTCGATCTGGGCGGTTCGAATCCTTCACGTCCTCGTGGCCGAGATGTCCTAGACTATTCCGCTTAGCGATTAGTCGATTTTCCTCTAATCTTTGGCCGGTTCACCTTTCCGCGTCCTCACGGCCCAGATGTCCCTTTGCTCTATGGACCGCCTGACCCCCTTTCGGCCGATTCGTGCCCCGATGTCCCAACTATCCCAAGGACCGCCTGGGCTAGGACTTAGCCATTTTTCATGATTTTTTCCTGCCCAAGCTTCTTTTTTTTTTTTTTTTGCAACTTTTTCACCTTTTCTCGAACTTGCTCCTTTCTTCTTGGACAAGGGAGTTAGAAAAAAAAATCCGAGGGGACCCTAGAAACATGATTTTCTGCCTTGAATCAATCTATTTACATGGGACTTGAGAATTTAATGCATGTTACCAAAATTTACCTTAGGAGGTGAATTTTGGATAGCAATTTGGTGACTCAATGGGTTACTCCGCCTACTAGGTAGAAGATACCAGGTTGCACTGAAGCAGTCCATTGGGCATGGAGTCATCAAATATTCTGCTTAGAACCCCAACTGACTCAAAATGTGTAAGGAGGAAGATGGAATATCACCTAATGGAAGCAAGGATTGCAAAGCATCTCCATGGACAGCAAGCTGTGCCAAAGCACTTAGGGAAAAAAACTAACCTACAGCAAAACAATGCGCACAAGCACTTTGAGGAATGAAAATCTAATCTAATATTTACAAGGTAGTGAATTTCCCTTTAGAATCAATGCTTGAGATAGATTCCATTGACTGGAATCTGCAGTTATTCACCATCCAATGAGGCCAATTGGAAAGCATTGCTGTTCTTACACTTTGTGACCATGTATGGGCCACTCCAAATGGCATCAAATTTTGAATGCCTTCCTGGTTTTTCCCTGTCCACATCTCATTTCAACACTAGATCTCCAACTGAAAAGATCTATCCTTGGCCTTCCTATCAAAGGTCTTCTTGATCAATGCTTGATTCTTTTCCATTGCTTGGGATGCCTGATTTCGATCTCTTACAGCTCCATCAACTCTGCATACCTCACCTCCATGGGCTCAAACTCTAGCAACTCCAGTTGCTTCATGAGTTCCAATGTTGGCAACTCAAGTGACATGGGCAAGATTGCCTCTCTTCCATAAACAAGTTTGAATGGAGAGTTGCCTGTGGATCTTTTGGGAGTTATCCTATCAGCCCATAAGGCTGATTTCAGTTTGGTATGCCAAGACCTTTGATTCTCATCAAGATTCCTCCTAATGATCCTCAACAAGTTCTTGTTTGTAGACTCGGCCTGGCCATTACCTTGAGGGTAATAGTTTGATGAAGTGCTTAGGTAGATACCATTCTTGACAGCCCACTCAGTCACCTTAGATCTAATGAATGCCAATGCATTATCAGAGATTATTGTAGCAGGTACACCAAATCTGGTTGTTATCCCCTCATAAAAGTCTAAGATGCTAGACTCATTTGCCTCTTTGAGTGCTATTGCTTCTGTCCATTTGGTGAAGTAGTTTGTGGCTGTCAAAATCCATTTGTGCCCTTGGCTTGAATTGGGATTAATGACTCCAATGAAGTCCAAACCCCATTGCATGAATGGCTGGTCAACTGAGATTGGATGCAATGGAAGGGCAGCAAGTCTCTCTTTTCCTGTGAAGAATGCACAATTCTTACACTTCTTGATCCATGCATAACAATCACTGAAGATATTAGGCCAATAATAACCAGCCTTCATGATTTTTAGAGCTGTCACTCTTGGTGCAAAATTACCACCAGCTGGTCCACCATGGAACTCTTCCAACACTCCTTGAATCTGATTTGTGCTAATGCATCTCAAGACACTCCATTCACATCCTTTTTGAACAAAACTCCATCAACAATGGCATACGGGACAACTCTGCAATCAAAGTGTCTCCTTTGGGTTTTGTTCATCTCTCGGAGGGCATAGGCCTCATGCCTAGGAAGTGTATAATGCCTTGGGTCTAGCAAGGAATGGGGGCAACATTTTCTTCTTCTTGATTGCCACTTGGCTCATGGCTGTCCTGGATTGTCAAAACAGCCTCCTCTTCATTGCATACTTCTTTTTGCTTCCCCAAAACTAGCTGCTCACACAGTCCTTTCCCTCTTACCAGCTTGGTGATCTTGATCTCAATGTCATATTCCATGACAAGGGTGATCTAGCCTGCCCTTTTCTCATTCAAATCCTTGTTGAGGAGGAAGTCCTTGACTCCAACATGTGAGACCAGCAACTGGACCTTGTTGTTTGAGACTAAATGCTTGAATTTCTTCAAGCTTCTGATTACTGCAAGTACATGCTTCTCAATAAAAGAGTACCTCACCTCATAGTCATCTAGGCTCTGGCTGAAGAAAGCAATTGGCTGCTCATCGTTATCCTTGTTCTGCTACACCAAAATGGCAGAAATAGTGTCATTACCTCCAAATGCATAGAGGATGAAATCCTTGGAGAATTCCGGGTTGATGAGAGTTGGTGCTTGAGAGATGGCTTCTTTGATTGCTTCAAAACTCTCCTTGCCTTTTGATGTCCACTTGAAAGCCATGTTCTTCTTTAAAATTTTGGTGATGGGCTTGACAAGGGCTACAAAATCTGGGAAAAACCTTTGAACAAAGTTTATCCTTCCCAAGAAACTCTGAAGGGATTTCTTGTGGCTTGGCAATGGTAGTGCTCTTATGGCTTCAACCCTCTCTAGATCAATTGCTAATCCTTTCTTGGAGACAATATGGCCAAGGAGATTTCCTTCATGTGTAAGAAAGATGCACTTCTTAGGATTCAAAGACACTCCAAATCTCCTGCACCTCGCGAAGACTTGTCTCAAATGAGATGGGTGGTCTCATGCTTTTTAGAAAAAACAAAGATATCATCAAGGTAAATCAGCACCACATTATTAATCAACCCTTTGAATGCCATGTCCATTGCCCTTTGGAAGGTAGCACCAGCGTTGGACAGCCCAAATGGCATTTTCCTGTATGCAAAAGTTCCCCATTTGGTTGTGAAGGCTATCTTGAATTGGTCCTCTTCCTTCACCATAATCTGATTGTAGCTTAAGTAGCCATCAAGCAATGAGAACCTTTCCGAACCAGCTACAACTTGCAGTATTTTCTCCATGGAAGGGAGTGGGTAATGGTCCTTGAGAGAGGCTCTATTCAAGTCTCTGAAGTCAACACACAGTCTGATCTCTCCACTCTTCTTTCTCGATTTGGAACTAAGTTGGCAACCCAACTAGAGTGCTTGATTGGGAATATAATCCTTGACTCAATCAACTTACCCAATTCTTTCCTCATGAGAGGCTCCATGTGTGGATTGATTGGTCTTTGTTTCTGCCTGACAGGATTAGTATTTGGATCCAATTCAATGGTATGCTGAGCTAAGTTGGGATTGAAACCTTTCAAGTCTTCATAGCTCCAAGCAAACACATCAGGGAACTCTTGACACAGTTGTATGAACTCATACCTTTCTTGTTCAGTTGTCATCCTTCCAATTTGTAATGGTTTGTTCTCTTCTACCAAGATGGATACTGAATCCTCTCTCTTAACCTGAATGCTTGCTTTCTACTTTCTAAACTGATCATTGGGGTTAAAAATGGACTCCAAAGTGATAAGTCCCTTGGGCAGCTTGTTAGTTCTCAGCTGTACCACTTGGTCACCATACTGTTGTTCCAATTTTCTTGATTCTTGGCTGAGAACTCAGCTTCTTCTTGCAAGAAATGGATGATTTGCTGGTCATTTTCAAACACTTGCCAACTGACATTGTTATCTAGCACTGAAGGCCTCACAATCATGTGGATGTTTGGCTGTACCTTGTCTTGTTGAATGCTTTCCACAATGTCAAAAGCTGCCCCTACTGCTGCAAGCCTGTTAGCAGCTTGATTCTCCTTCCTAGGAATGGATTTGATGCCAAAACCCTCAAAATATTCCATGAGGTCCCACACCCTGTTCTTGTAGCACTTGAGAAGATCATTTTTGGTAGCATGCTATCCCTTGACCTGATTTACAATCAATTCACTATCCCCAAAGACTTGCAAGTTCTTTATTTTCTTCTTTATTGCCCAATGCATCCCTTGCACCAAAGCTTCATATTCAGCAGTGTTATTGGAGCATGCAAACTGAAATCTAAAAGCTGAATAGTACTTTATTCCTTGAGGTGAAACAAGCATAGCTCCACCTCCTGCACCTTTTCTACTCCTTGATCCATCAAAAAATAGTTGCCATACCTCATTGTCATCTTTGTGGTTTGGCTTGGTGATGCTAGGAATAGGCTGATTTTCTTCGTGTATGCAATAGACCCCTAGCTCAGATTCTTCCACTTCTTGATAAGGATAAAATACATATATCTTGCTTGCCCATTCATCAAGAGTTAGATCCGGATGCTTCCAACCTTGGTGTCAGCCTCATCGGTGCTTGGGTGATCTTCTTGATCAAATGCTGAGCAATTAGCATTAATCTGACTTGGAGTGTAAGGCTCAATATGGAAGTTTGCAATAGGTTCAGACCTGATTATAGCCTTGGTTCCATACCTCGTTCTGAACAACATGTGTGACCAATCAGTAGAAAAATATCCTCCAATCTTGGCTGTGAAGTCCCTTGACAAGCATAGGGCAAAGAGTGGTGGAAGGTCTATGACTGATACATCTTGTAAAACAACAACATTTGGACATGCATGCAAGGTAAGACTCAAGTTTTTAATCACTCCAACTGTTGCTACTGTTGTCCCATCTAGCTGCACTACCCCTTTGGATATTGTTTCATACTAGAGCCCTAGCTGATCAGCTATTTGTTTAGGCATTACTGAGCTACTTTCCCTGGAGTCTATCATGCAATTGTGCACTAGCTGATTTCCAATGATCAATGAAACATAGAAAGGAGGGGGCTTCAACATTTTACCTTGCTGTCCTCCATGATTTCCCTCAGGCTGGGCAGCATTTGTAAGCACTTTTTCTTGCATCTGAACTTGCTGATTTGAAGTTGGCCAGTCCTTCATGGAAGCTTGTAGCAAATCTCTTTGGCCTGGGATAGATAGGGATTCCCACATTGATATATTGACGTTTGTCTTCTTCATCTGATCAATGATACTGAATGGTGATGAAGTATCCCTTTGCTATCCCTTGGTTTGCACATTCACTCCTTGCACGTGGGTAGAAAAAAATGGTATTTGAGTTGGCATAGGAGCTGTTCTTGGCTGCCCTTGTGCATTTGAAACCAGATTTTGTTTGCCAACCGCTTGTGGAACCATGGGAGGTTGTGGATTGGTTGGGGCTAATGGCTGTTCTTCACCCAAATTCCTTCTCTTCGACCTTGTGTTGGCTGCAACACCTTGAGAAACTGCTTGATTCATGCCACAGAAATCATCTGCTTGCCAGTTCACCATTGTGGTGTCATTTGGGGCTGATTGCTGTTGGAATGTTTCTTGTTATTGACTATTTCCTTGACTGCCCTCACCCTCCACACCAGTAGTTGTCACCATTAGTGCTTGATTCAAAGCACCATTGAAGCACATGGATTGATTGTGAGGCTCATTGCATGGAAAACACTAGTCATACTCCTGAGCAATGTTATTTTGTGTTGGCACTAGTGCCTTAGAGGTAGATATGGCATTTGGATTATAGGGCTGAAATGGTCTATTGGTAGGAGGCCTTGTTTGATTCATATTTGCAGCTGGATTAGGTGGCCTTTGTGGTTGGTATGGCTGCCTATTAGGCTAAGCTTGGGGTTGATAAGAAGGTCTAAAACCTTGGGCCTGCTGCCTTTTGAGAGTAACCAGCTCATTGCCTAGGTTTTGCAATTGCTTCATGACTTCTTGAAGCTCATTTGGGGCACTTGGAGATGAAGTGGAAGCTTCATTTGAACTATGATTTCTAGGGGTGGGAGAAGGATCCAAATTAGGTGCTTGATTGGTGTTTGGACTCTCTAAACTTGGAAACAATGGCATGAGAGGTCTAGGGGTGAGTTTTCCACTTGGATCAAACAATTTTCAGCCCTAATGGCAATGCTATAAGCCATAGGGAAAGTTATGCCTCCCATGGATTGAATCAACATAGAAATATCAGAATTTAGAGCTTTGAGATAGTAGAGAAAAGCACCTTCTACTGGCTTGGCTTGCGACTAGAATTCTCTCCCAAGTCTTTTGAAATCTGAAGTTGAAGTCGGTCACCGCTCATTGGGAGCTCTCTTGATGGTTGTCACTTTGCTCCAAAAGAGACAAGTTGTCTCCCTTCTCTCCGAATTGCTCATGAAGTGCTATACACACAGATTCCAGATGCAGCTGATAGAACTAGCTCCAAGGCTTCTAAACCATTGCAATGCTTTACTCTTGAATGAAGATGCCATTAACTTGACAAACCACTTGCATCTCATTGATTTCATGAATTGCACAAAGGTTAGCAATATATTTAACATGATCACATGGAGTAGTCTGATTTTCTCCGGTGAAGTAGGGAATGTTTTTCAAGGCTGCAATGGGAATTGGGTGTTGTGCATGGAGGGAAAGTGGGCTGCTGCTGTGAAGTTGACATACGGGTTGTTACATGCCATTCTAATTGGTCTTAAAACCCTTGTTGACTGAATGAAAGGCCTACTGCAGTGGGGGAGTTGAGAGAGTTCTATTTGGTGGAGATGGAGACCTTTGAATCCTTCTTCCTCTTTGCCTTCTTCTCGGAGATAACTGCAGTATTCAAACAACACTTCTTCTTCTCCAACTCTTGACCTTGTGGTGATTCTTCTCATGAGTTCTCAGGCCTACACTTTGCTGAAACCGGTTGATTCTTTCCCTTGGAGTTGCCGGATATGCAAATAATGGCTCTTTTCAAGCAAGAAAACTGCGGTAGATGCACATCAACCTTGCTGCAATAAAAATGATACCTCTACTGTCCCACTGGGCATGTCAAAACTGTTATCGCAGGCTCACAGCACCCCTGGATGTATATCAGGCTTCTAGGTTGATCACTTAGCATCCAGTGTGATTGCACAACATGGAAACCTATCTCCAAGTGTGGGACTTATGAAATTGAGAGAGGAATCTCCAGTTAGAGGTGGTTCCTCAAACTCCTCTAACTTAGATCTATATTTGCACAACTACAGAGGTTCAGATCCTAATCCTACTCTAAATTGCAAGGAGACAGGGATAGAAATGCAAAAATGAAACTAACTAAAGGTGGTGATGCACCAAAAGGAGTGGTGAATATTTTGTCAAGCAAATAGACACAAACCAGAGATTACAACATAAAACATACACAGTGATAATATATAATTTAGGATCTGAAATGAAGCAAATAATACAAACAGAGGACTGAGACTCATTCACAAAGCTTGCATTATTATTTCCAATGTCAAAACAACTTGCATTACAACCTCGGAGAGGTAAAAACTGTTACAGTCTTTGAAGAGGTCTGACTCTTGCCTACAATCACTTATTGGAGGTGAAAGAAGAAGATTGCTACGCCCAAAAGTATTCCCCCCTTGAAAATGAGCCAAAACTGGCTTTTACATTGCATGGGTCGAGCCCAGGAAGTAGAAACGTACAAAAACGTGGGAGCCCATTCCTCCTTAACTCGCAAATGCATTAAAACAACATGGGGACCTTACAAACCCATACCTGTCATTTTTGACCAGATTGTAGGAGAATGCGACCCATTCTGCGTTAAATTTGGTCACTAAAATGTCACTTCTGGCCATGAACATGCATCAGATCCGTTTCTTAACTTTCTCTCTCCAGACTACACCAAAATTCAAGATTGACCCCAGAATCATGTAGAGAATCTTATAAGATTTCCATTCATTTAAAGAACATGCAAATCCAAGCTTTGGATCGAAAGATATGGCGATCCCCGAAGATTTAGGGCACAAAACAGGAAAAAATGGATTTTGAAATTTTTTCCCGCGCTTTGCCACCTAGATGACGCGTGTCAAGCACTGATTCGATGCATAATTCTCTCTCCTTCCCTGTCCCATGGGTTTTCCTTGAAAGTTTTGCTTTTTTGTGATTTTGGAACATTTTCCACTTTTCTCCCATGCCCCGCCACTTGGGACACGTGGCATGCATTGATTGGGCGATAGGGGAGCGGGGAAGACCTTTGCTTTTAGCTTTTTGGCCAAAACTTGGCCAAATTTTCCAAATCCTCCCCGAGCTCCACACTTCCTTTCTCCTTTGGACACGTGTCCTCTTCTGATTGGCTCGGGCTGACCCTTCAAACCTCGCCCTTTGAAATTTTGGACGTTTTCCCTTGTGACACGTGTCATGCTGTGATTCATACATGGGCTGCCCCCGCCTTTTCATGCCCTTCACGCCCTCACGGCCCGACTGTTCCAAAGCGCTTGGTAAAAAAACCGATCCGCCCAAAATAGGCTTCCTTGTCCCTCATTTGGCCGATGACATTTGGCCTAGTTTGATTGGCTCTCGGCTTTCTCACTCTTGCGTCCCACCCATCCCTATGTCCCAACCGCTGTCCCGGTGTGAAAGTTCTCCTTTTCAGTCGATCCAAGTGGTTCGCGTTCTTCACGTCCTCGCGGTCCAGATGTCCCAGGCATTGCATTCAGTGATTAGTCGATTTTCCTCTGACCTTCGGCCGGTTCACCTTTCCACATCCCACGCGTCCTCATGGCCCGAGATGTCCCTTTGATCTGCGGACCACTTGACCCCCTTTTGGCCGATTCACGCGCTAATGTTCCAACCGTCCCAAGGACCACTTGGACTAGAACTTAGCCATTTTTCATGATTTTTTCTGGCTGGCCCAAGCTTGTTTTTTTTTTTTTTGCAACTTTTTCACCTTTTCTCGAACTTGCTCCTTTCTTCTTGGACAGAGAGTTAGAAAAAAAAATCCGAGGGACCCTAGAAACATGATTTTCTGCCTTGAATCAATCTATTTTCTTGGGACTTGAGAATTTAATGCATGTTACCAAAATTTACCACAGGGGTGAATTTTGGATAACAAGATCTATGCGATGGTGAAGGTCTATGATGGCATCAAATAGAAATGTGTATGTCTCTTATCAGAATTGCTTATGGTTCTTGAGTGTTCTCTAGGCTTAGGGTTGACTCAAACCATATATGAAGTCAAGTAAAGTTGTTGATCTTGAATTTTTAACTAAGAATGTTATAAGGGTCTGCCAATTTCAAGTATGATATGCTATATGATTCAAGAATGAAAAATAGAGATATATAAGGGTCAAATTGATGGTTGTGTGCTCATGCTCCAAACTACAAGGTTAAATAAGTGAGTGTACACAAGATGGTGTTAAGATAATATTGTGCTACAATGGTCTATATGATGCTCCTACATGTTTGATGAGTATATAAAAGTGAGAGGGTGCTGAAATGCATGCTTATAGAATATGATATGGTGCTTAACAAATCCCTACAGAGGTTTGAGGATAGATATTGCAGATTTTTCACCAAAAATTTCTTCTACAGTGCTGCTGCTATAGTACCTAAAGTTCTCCTACATGTGTGTATATGAAAGTTCATATATATCAAGGATAAAAGTTGTCATTTCTCAACTTTATATGGCTGTAAATGACTAAATTAAAGATTTAGAACTTGCAAAATTTGTTCTAGATGGTCCTAAGACAATTTGGAAAAATCTTGTTGCTAACATTTGTGATTATGAGCTAGAAGAAGGTACCTTAAGTCTAGGGGGTGTATTAGTTTTCTAAAGTATGTGCTAAGTGAAGATGTCGAGAGCTTCAAAGTTGGTCAAAATTACTCTAAGAAGTCTATTTTGGTCTCATGATATTGTTCTTGGTGTGAAGAGTATGCATATGCCTTGTATTTAATGATTTATGCATATGAAAGGTTGAAATTGGTCAAATATGAATATATAAAGCTTGTTCATGATGATACTAACATTGTCGACATGATTCCAAGAATGTATGGTTCAGATCTTTGTTGCTACATTGTTCATGTGAAGCTCAAAACATGGTATAAGATGGTAATTGGTGTTTTGTATGATCAAGAGAGGGATAATGATGATTTTTACCCTATCAATGTGAAAATTTTATTTTTCATGATGTATTGATGGTTTTCAAATGTTGGAAGTGCTTATTCTAGGGGAGCATGGTGCTTGCATGCCTAAAAAGAAGGCATGTATAAGGTTTTTGAAAAAATAAAGAGGAGTATTGTTTAAGAAATTTGGTTGATGTTTCTAACAAAAGAATGATTGTATGAAGTTGAAGAAGGTGAATAATGTGAGCTACAGGTTTTCCTTTTTTATTAATGTAAATAGGGGAAGAAGTTCAGGGTGTTTTCCATCAATGAAAAAGGGGGAGATTGTTGGCATGGTCCTAATAGGTGTTTTCATTGATGAAAAACCACATTAATGAAAAATTAAATGTTGTTTGATGATGTCATGATGATGTATATGATGCTAACATACTGGTATATATGTATATCAACTACTACAATGGGATTGAGAGATGTATGCTTGCTCTAGCAAGCGTATTTAGGGCCTACGATGTTTTTATTGGAAGTATGAGATTATTGGTTTCTTAGGAATCATGTTGAAATGATTTCTATAAATTTTTAATGGTTCTTGAGAACTCACAATAGTGGCATGGTGTAGGTACAACTAGTTCACTTTATTTACAAGTGCTCATTGTGAGCGGTATGTTTACCTGGAGGAATGAAAGAATGTTTTAGAGCTAGATGAGCTCGTGGAAGATTGAGTTTAGGTGGATAATGGAATATGACCTATGTTTGGGATAGTGTTAGAGTTTAATTTATGAGTTATTTCATTATTTAAGTTGACTCAAGCTTCTTTAATGAGGATCTAACATGCAAGCATAGGTAAGTCTTAGTGACTGGAGAGTTTGAGCCATGGAATTGATATTATGATGATTGGATATGTTATAGGGATGATATATTATTCTCTCACAAAAAATTTAGGATCCCATGATTTGTATCTCGCAAGATATGGCTAATTTTGTGAGATAGGGTGAAGAACAAGGTATAATCCAGCTCAAAGTACAACTTCGGATGTTTATTGTGAATGGTGTGATTTGAATGGGACCTTGTGACTTTCAAGGAATAATATATGGTGAGTTTATAAGGTTTTACAAAAATAATTAGGTCAGTTGACCATCACACTTTTTATGAATGAATGTTAAGAAGGAAAAGTGGTCTAAAACACTAAGCAAAACCCTAGCTAAGAGCATCGGAAGAAAGTGAAGTGTTGTGACCCATTTTTGATTGATAAATAAAAATTTATAATTTTTGTTGTATAGGACTCCTAAGGATTTCTATAAATGTATGGTTGAGGCCATGATGATGAGCGAGGCCCCACCTAAAAATAGAAGTTGATGAGAAAGAACGTTTTAGGATAAGATGGTCCAAAGGAGTAGTATGCAAAACTGATGGTCATGATTATTGGGAGTTTTTATTTATTTAAATTTATTTTTATAGAAATTTCATGCAGGTTATTGGTGTTTTAAGGTCCAAATAGGTTGACTCGTCAAAGGCGCTTTGGGATCACAAATAGTAGGGTCAAGTAAAATGAGTATAACTTGAGCTACTGGTGGATTACTTAGATGATTCATGATTTTTTCAAAAGAAGATTTAGATATATTTTCATTGATATAATGATTTAATCATGGTGATTTAATTTGATAGGGTTTCCAGGGAATTATTTGAGAAATAATATTTTTGGTAGTTCAAGACATCATGTGTTCTGATGCAAGTTTGATGATACTTGAAGCATGAGATGGATTTTGTGATGATTTATATTATCACATGTAATGTGAAGAGGAACAAATTGGGAGTTAAATGAATATATTTATAGGTATTTAATGTATTTATAAATTATTTTATGAGCTAACATTTGGAAACATGTTTTTGGCAGGTTGATCTAGTGAAGGAAAATGTTGTTGTGGTTTGAAGTTAAGGATGTTTCATGAATTATAACTTTCTTATAAGTTTTATAAAGGTTATTAAATTTATTTTTAGTGTTCACATGGAATTATTTGGTTTATTAGAAGTTATTTTTGGTCAGATGAAGTTTCCAGTGCTTTAAGGGTATAAGAAACAATTGTTTTGAGATTTATAAAGGGAATTGGGCCTAGTAAATGAAATAATTTGATTGGTTGATATTAATTATGACCATGTATGAATGTTTTATGATATTTTAATCATATTTAAGGGTTATTGGGTCATGAAAATGTATGGTACTAATGTTAGGTCATTTTTAAGAATGTGCCCATGGGGTTTTGAGCCATTTTTGGCACTTGTAATGTGGGTTTTAACTAAGCCGAATGAATTGGATCACTTGTGACTGTTATATTTCAAATTGAAAATTTTTAGTTGATGTGTTTATTTTAACCAAATGGAGGGAAAAGATTGTTCCTAAGTTTGAAAGGCGAGAGAAGAATATAAAAGCATGTTTTTGGGTGCTTTTGGAACTAGTTGCATGTGTGCATGTTGAGCGACCTAGGTGAAGTGTGATTGTAGGTGTTTGAGAATTATTTAGATCTAAAAAAAAGTGTGTTGTAGGTTGAGAAAACTAAGAGGACATGACATAAATTGTTTTACATTTTTAGAGGGTTTGGAGAGACTGTTTTGTGAAGTGTGATCACCTAGGGTTTGTTGAAGTAGTGCGAACTAAATAAGAGGTCTCCATTAGTTACGGAAAAAAAATTTAGAGATCTACACATCATAAGGTGTTTGAGTGGGTTCTTCATCGTCTTTGGGGGTTGTATCCTCCTTGTGTATTTGGCGCTCCTTATAGGGTTGGTGCTCCTTGTGGGGTTAGTGCCTCACTAAATTTTTAAACATATCAATATAATATTTTTGTTTTGGTGGGTTTTATTCCCCTTTATGGTTTCCCACTTATATTTTGTGTATTTTGTTGATGATCTTGCTTATGGTTCTTGCACATATGATTGTTTTATGTATGCACACATTAATGGATGGTTGAATATTTATGAGTATTTGTATATGCAAGTTTTAAATATGAATATAAGTTTTTTTCAAGGACTAGCCTACCCCCTCTCATTCCATTGTGCTTATAAAAAAATTGAGAACTTTACCAAGTTTTCATTTTTCACTCTTCGGACAAGAGGTCTAAAGATGCAAAAATGAGATGGGGCAGAGGTTTTTAAGAAAAGCACCAAAAATTTGTTATTAGAATATATCTAGGGGTGATTTAAGAAGGTTTGGTCAAAATTTCAGGACCTAAGGAGGTGTTTTGCAAAAGTTATGCAAGTTTTACCAAAACAGGTTTTTGAAAATGCATTCTAAGCACCCTAACTTCTTAGCATCTGCTCTAAAATATTTGGACGTGTTAAGATAAATCATATACAATTTTTTTGAGAAAATTGGGATAAAAATCATATGCAAAATGTATAAATTCAATTGGTTGAGTATTTAAAAAGTTCCAACCATTTTTCTCGAGTGATTTGAAACTTTCCAAACAACCATCTTCGAGTGGTGAGGAAAAATTAATTGTTTGAGATTATGAGACACATTTTTGTGGCTTTTTGAGTTCATGACTCATGGTGGACCCCATAAGAAAACATGAATTTTGTGAAGAATTCAATGTCTTGACAAAGTTTGCAAAGGAACCAATGCTCAAATATTTGGTGAAGGGTGTTAGGTATGTATTATTAATTTTCATCAAGTCACCTAGACTATTTGTTTGGAGAAATTTGAAGATACAGGTTCATTTCTTCTTTCTACCTCTAAAAGCCTAAAACATGCTAAAACCACTCATGAAGTCTTGGAGTAATTTTTGCATATAAGCTAAAATTGGAGTATGAATTTGACATGGAAATCTGATACAAGGTTAGGAATTATTTATAGTGTCCAAAATTTTCTTATATGGTATAGTTGAAAGCTCAATTTTACTAGTCCCAAATGGTCCTACTTGTGTGATCAAGAATGCTTGAAAATCTGAGCTCAAATGTGGAATGAAGATAAAATGGTGTGTCATAGAACATGGTAAGGTGATAAAATATAATAAGGGATACATAAAAATATATTTACATGCCTAATTTTTTGGTGTAAGGTCAAAAGGTCACTAGAAGATAAAAATGCACTTGCTCCACTAGAAGACAAAACTGATTTTTTCAGCTACAAAATTAAATTGCAGAAAGTCATAGATGGATTGCAGGATGTAAGAGGAACATTTGAATATGTGAGATGGGTAATAAGTTGTAATAAAAATGGAAAAAAATTTAAATCATGAAAATCATCTTGGCAGGTCAAAACAAAAGACTTAAGTAAGCTGCAGTAATAATAATATTTTTGAAAATTTTGAAAACTTTATTATATTCTCTCCCTTGCATTATTTTTGGTGTAAAAGAAGTGGAGAATGTGTGAGGAAGTTTATCTACCCTTTGAAGAGTTATTTTGTGTGCTCCACAAAAATTAATTTGTAGGTACATCAATGGTGTTTTTAGAACCATGAAGAGCCAATTTGAAATCATTGTGTGGACAAAATTGAATATGGATGACATGTGCATATAAAAGACAGTGTTGAGTCCTTAAATTTATTTAATGGGTACTGATTTAGGATATCCATTCATGATTTTATTTACAATAACAAGAAGATATGACACAAGGTGCATATAGGCGCAAAGAGGACAACTGAGAAGGGTCTGCAAAGTGCGTGATGAACATGAATGGATTGTGTATGTAAGAGGGGAATATTATACCTCAAAAACATGTGTGTTCCAACATCTTAAGGTTTATATATATTATCTTACTTATAGGTACACTAAGTCTGAAAAAAGGTGGATTTTATTAGAAGTGAAGCTTGTAAAGTGGTTGAAAAAATGTGCATGTGAAAGAGATTAACATGAAGGAGTTGTATAATGATGATTAGAGGATGATATAATAAAGAAAAGGAGGATAACAATATAATTTAGTGGTCATAATCAGTTGTGTGAAGAAAAAAAACTTGAAGTGATCAAACTTGTGAATAAATCTAAGTGGTTTCTTAGTAGGAGGGAGTTGTAGCTTCCTTGCAAGTTATAGCTTGCAAAAGGTCAGTGGTTGCTGACTGAATCAATTTGGGAGTTGTAGCTTCCATGCAAGTAGAATCTTGCTAAATCATCAAGTTGTAGCTTGATTGTATTCTTGGGGTTGTAGCCTCAAAAGTTGAGTTGTAGCTCAACTTGAAATCATTGTAACTCCATAGGAAAAATTTTCCAAGTTAGTTCTCAGTGGGTTTTTGTCCCTTGATGGGTTTCCCAATTTAAACCTTGCCTCTTCATGTGTTCATATGTGCTTGACGATATTCATATGATATTTGAATGGGTTTGTATTATCATGGTTAAAATTTATTGATTTGAAATTGTAGATAATTTTTAGTGTGCAATGATTCACCCCCATCTCGTGTCTCTACATTCCTAATATGTTAAACCTATTTACCATCTTAACGATCATTCATAAAAACATGACAATAAAAACATCTGATTTTTTTTTGTAAAATATTCATCTCTGACCTAAAAATATCTGCCAAAGAGATCAAGTCCCCATGTAAGGCACACAGTCCACAAAAAACATTTGAAACTCAATATTTTCCTCAAATCTTCACCTTTACAAAGCTGATTTTGGTAAAAATGTGGTATGTTAAAAAATACTCATTAGTTGGACCTAAAAATAGTCATGAAGCATAAGGAAAACATCCTATAACTGAAAAAACTCACCTACTTTCCCAAATACTTCTGAATCTCTCTAACCACAGTGGCTTACCCATACAATCCTACCCTACCTTCACATTCTTACTTCCCAAGGAAAATGAAACATCACTAAACCTTTGAGAACTGACTAGAAACTAATCATACACATCATATACACCATCATAATTCTCCAACAATACTTCTCAGATCCAAAACTCATACCTTTAACTCATTTTGCATTTTCTAGGAATAAGAATATGCCTAAAATGGCCATTTCACATCATCGAAAACCATGACATTACCATGATGAATAAATGTAGACACTTAGACACCCTTGAAACATCATGTCAAAAAATTTTTACCTCATGAAAACCTCATGGAACTCATGCCATGACCATTCATGCTCAAAACCATGCTTAGCCACCAATGCAACTTGACCAAAACATGACACTACCAATCAAACTTCATGTTTGAAACTAAGAAATACCTCATGCATACTTACATGACCTCTATGCACCCTTTTACATTAATGGAATTTTACATAAATGACAAAACTAAGACAAAATGACCAACATAAATAAGAGATACATGTGCATATTAAACACACAAGCTATGAAGGAAAATTTAAATTTTTCATCGGACAAAAGGGTTTCTATTGGGATGAAGTAGTGTATTCCTATATAAGTGTAGAATAATAAGGTTCAAGCTAGGTCAAGGGATAGTTACATTCAAATTTTTACAAATCACTAGGATAATTGCATTGAATTTCAAATGTAGTGTACTACTTGGTGACTCATAAATAGGGTGACCACTAAGGTAAGTCTAAATCAAGTATTTTAATGTTTTACTTTTAGATCTAGTTAGTTCTCAAGTGTGTTATAGGATAAATAAGTTTGTTTTTATGAAATAGTTTTGAAGCATAGGGTCATAAGTGAAGCTGATTTTGTCAAAGTGTGAAGAAGATTGAAGAAAAGTGAACATAAAATTCTAGATTCTATTACCCAATAGTCCAAGACCATTCAACTGTGTAACTTTGTGATGTCTGGACCTAGAACTATTGTATGGTCCTAGAAAATAATTCCTAAAGGCACATGTGATAAGTTTCTCAATTCCAAAAATTACATTTGTTTCAGCTCATCCTATAACAAAGTTTGAAGCTTCTATAAACTAGCTAAGTCTTCTATAACCTAATCAAAATATAAATTATACGTAATTTATATTATTATTGAATATTTCATTATGTACAAGCTTATAATATATTCTAAATATAGTTCTAAGTCCATGTTATAACCATGTCTAATTATATATCAGCTCTAAACTATTTTTTTGAAATTAGGTTTGATACATTTAAGTGAACCCACTTTTGTTCAAACCCTTCCCAAAAGCTAGGATCTTCCTTAGCTCCTTTGGTTGGGACTTTTTATTTTCCACAGCCCATAGGGTTTCTCTCATGAGTGTATAGTATTTCTCATTTTATTTCTTATTATTTATTTGACCATGGCTTGCAATAGGTCTTTGCAAAACCATAAACATTACTCCCACTGTAATTAGGTCCATACCACTTATGGTATTACAAAATTTGATGTTCTATCTTCATATGTTGATTCGAGATGATATAAAACCTAATTATAATCCATATCCTATCCCCAAGAAATTGCTGATTATCCACCCCATTATTTCCAATTTCTCGTGACTCCTCCTTCATAATATAAAGTGGGAATTCATTTTATGAGGTCTCCTATGATGATATCTTTCATCATAATTCTTTCCATAATCTTGAAGATGGATCTGAAACATGGCTTATGAATAATATTTTTGGTTATGAGATCATGTACCAATATGAGGTTATCTCTCCTCTTTTGGTTGATAATACAAATGCAAGTTCTACTCTTCCACATATTAATATTTCCTTTATTAGTTCTTCTACTATTCAAACTACATGTCAAATAGATATTTATGATGTCTATTTTTCCACTTCTATAGATGATGATGAATCTTATTTTATAACTTATGATTTGAATGATTTGGGATAGTGATTATGAACAAAACCCTCTTCCACAAGTGAATACTCCTACTCATAGAATATTTGATCTATTATCTAGTGATGATGAAAGTGTTTCTAGTTTAGTTGTTGATGATGTTAGCTTAATATATAATATAATTGATGATATCTCTCACTCTTCTAATATTGAAATAGATTCCTTAGTGGTGAGTGTTTTCCATTTTACCGCTAGATAAAATGGACAACAGGTAGGATTGGCCTAGGCACTAGGAAGCATTATCACAGGTGAATTTTGGGTTTCCCAGTCAATTTCATATCCAGGGAGATTTTGGAAGCATTCAAGGGTGATTTGGGGCCACTTAGGTTGATCTGACTCCTTTTGGGTCATTTAGGGTCAAAACTCTTCTTCAAAGAGAAAATGGGTCCCCTAGGCGCACTTTTGAGAAAAAATGAGCAAAAATGGCCCACCACAGGAAAATTTCCTTCCAAGAATTCTAGGGCCTCTTCCCCGAGTCTCTAGCTCAAATAAATTTAGAAAATTCCCTAAAAATCCAAAAAGTTCTAGGAAATTCCAAATGGGGTCATTAGGGGTGATCGAGCTATTTTTAGCTTCGAGCTTACGAGTTAAAAGGGGGTTAGGGTGTGAATAATAGCTCAACCAAGATATGTATGGCTAGCGTGGAGAAATAATGGGGATTGAGAGAGTTCATGGAAGCATTGTAGAACTCAATGGAACTGGTTCGAAAGGGGGCACATTGAAGTGAATCGACATGGGAAAGTGATGGGAAGAAATGTGGTGGGAGCGGGCCACTCTCGTTGCATTGGGTTAGAGGTATGTAGATGAATCGGGTTTAGAGTGGGAGATGCACCAACATGATGTATGGATACTAGTTAGGTGATGTAATTTCATTGCAGTTATCAAGCTTGTAAAACATGGGATCAACTTGGTGGACATGACATAGGCAAGTTGTATTGGGTCGAAAGGTGGAAATAAACGTGGGGATGAAGCGGTGGTAAGTGTGTTGGGATCCTCGTGTTGGGGATCAATGTTGGAAAGACATGATGCCATGACATCCCTAAATCCTGATGCAATTTCATCCCAAAACTCCACCCCCAAAAATAAATCAATAAACTCGCTCACCGAGCTGGAAAAATCAGGTGTGGAATGGGAAAGTTACCAACACATTGCATAAACTTTCCCAAATGTGAATGCAAGAAAGAATAACAAACCTAATACAAAGTATCTTGGCATCGAGGTGGGATATGGATGACAGGTTGGTATAAATTTAAGATGGTAGGTAGGAGCTCGATAAACAACTCGGTGGGGAGATAAATGAAGCCCTAAACACAAAAAAAACCCTTATACAAAAACATTCATAACTTTTTCCCAAGATTTCATAATTAACAAAACTTATAGTGGATGGAAATCTTATTACTCAGCCCCGCATTATGAAGTAATAAAAAATTGAAAATTATGGGGTTAGGTGAGATTAAAATCATGATGAATTCCCAAGAGTATGAAAGGCCATACCTAGATGGAGAATTTAAATGATTACAAAGATGGAGGTCATTTTGTCTTCCACAAGGTAGGGTACAAAAGTGTATGGGATTTGTAGAATTTCCCATCACTCTTGTAGATGCCATGATGAAATTTGGTGGATTTTAGAGGAAGGTTTTTATTTCTCTCTCTCTCACATATTTAATTCTATAAATTGTAACGGGGTTGCACATAACAAGGAGTTGGTCATTTTTCCTCCCATACACCCCTCTTCTTCTCATATCTAGGGGCTTCAAGCCTTCCTCCGAAGAATTATAATGGCTTCATGTCTTCCCTTACCTCATGATGTACTGTGTAAATTCATAAGGAGAAATGAAATTATGTTTGTGTTAATTTTCTAGCTTTGCATGATTTCGGTGCTTTATCTTACCTCTCTTTATGAATCCGGTGGTTATGCATACTTATTTTTCATTACTGAATTTCTTGTGTTGTTCTTATTTAGGTATGGTGAATTGAATTTGATTTGGTTTGTGGTGCTTGACTACCCTTTCCAAGATCATTCCTTCATTCATTTTCAGGTTGGAGGAATTAGCTAGCATCTCCTTTTCTTGGTGTATCACCGCTCTTAGTGTAGGTTTTATTTTCCATGTATCTCTCTCCTTGTCCCCTTAGAAGCTTTAGATTAGGTTTAGTCAGTAGTTTTCCTTGCATTAGGAGTAGTTTGTGGCAGGTAGGATTAGGAGTAAGAACCGGCCTTCTCTGGAGAGCTATCCCATTTCGCAAGGTCCCACACTTAGGATAGCTCCATGTTATGTAGATTACACTGAATTCCCCACTCACAACTTGGAAATTCGAGGGTGCTGTAATTTTTCTAAAACAATGACTAAATTTTATAGAGATTAATTATGTTACTTCCTTCCCACTTGCAATTAGTATGAATAATTTTCCTTGTTTCTCTACTACTCTACATGAAATTAATAACAATCATCCTATTTATATTTTTCTTTACCACTTCTAGATAATAATGTGAATAATGATAACATCATTTCTACCAAATTTGAACATGTTGATTCCCCTCTTATTTCTTATGACATAAATAGTAATGTTTCCCCAGTCAGACACTTTGAGTCTAAATAATGGTTCTCTTCCTTCAAATCCTAAATGTGATCCCAAAATTATAGAGCCTCATATAATACCCAATGTATTTTCACATGACACATCCTCCCATACTGATTTTAAGTCAAATAATGTTCCCATAGATACTCTTAATGGAAAAGTGCAACCCTTGAATGATCCTTTAGAAAGCTTTTATATACATCCTCATTAGGTTCTCTCCTTGATGCATGAGGTAGAATATTTTTAATGTAAATTTCATACCTTAGCCTTAGAAAGTAACACATACTATCACATCCTTGATTATAATACTATATATGGAAACTCCATTTAATAAAAAAATTTAATTTAATTTTCCTTAAAAATTTATTCCTTCATTCTAATTATTTGATGAAACTTTAGATCCTTACCTTCATCTTAATAATTATTAGACATTCATGGTTTCATAGAATAATGCTCAATTACTTCTTAAATATTTTCCTATGAGTCTCATAGGTAATGCAAGTTCTCGGTTCAACCATCTTCCTAGTGTATCCTTGAGAACATTCCTTGAACTTGAAGAGTCCTTTAGTTCCCACTTTATTCATCATAGAGGCCCTAAGGTTACATATGAGTGGTTACCATGATTGCATGAAGGTGATACTGAGATTGTACCTAATTATATCCGACGATTTAAAGAAAATAAGCACCTTTTATTATATCAACCCATTGATTTAGAAATGCAATACATATTTTTTGTGGTCTCATATTTCCTCTTTACAAAGAATTTTATTTATAATACATTTCCTTCATCCAATCATATTTTTCTTTGTGTTCTATATTTAGAATGAGACCTCGTTCTCACATAACTACCCATTCTACCAAACATAATTGTTACATGTGTGTATATTTACCACCTAAGGAAGATAAGATAAAATTAATACATCATGGTAATAATTTTTACCATCCCTATCCCAAAACCACAATAGAAAATCCTTCATGTATAGGCCTAAGTTGTTATATTTTAAAAAATCTATCAATTAGCCATATGTTATTATACTCATTTTAATGGATAAGAGGCTAATTTTATTACCTTACAATGTTAATCACTCTCCTCATAGGCTTGAAAGTGAAAAGGGTGATATTTTTTTATAAATTTCATCATATCAATAGACACAAGAATAATTGTCATGCATTGAATTAGAATTTTAATTTTCTTGAAGAAAAATACATCATCAATTTCACTATAAGTTTACATTACTTGATGAAAAATACATCATCAATTTCACTAGAAGTTTAAGTTACTTGAAGAAAAAGGAATCATAAATTTCATTACATGAAATTTAGATAGATCTTATTCTCCTCCTCCACAACTTCATCCTTCACATTATCACTCTTGCTCCTCAATATACCATCAATGGGTCATATTCAAAATCTTCTACTAATGAAGGCCCTTGAGATAAAGTTATTCAAACACAAAAAATATGGAAGCTACACATAAATGGATTTACAAAGACTAAAATTTAGTAGCTACTATGGAATGTTTTATATGACTAACAATTCCGTCATGTGTAATCCACCCTAGTGCATCTTCAAAATTTCGAGTGATTAGTCACTTTATATTCTCTTAGTCTCCTCATCACACTTTGATGACTTAGCTAATCACCTTCTCTACTTACTATATACACCTATTCTTGTTATTACCCCTCACAAAGTACCTTATAACATATGAGGATCACCCTTATTTATTAATTATAAGTTTCTTATCCTATATTTCTCTTAGGAACCTATATGGGGATCATATACATGATCAATATTGCATTTATACTTTTTCCTATATCTATCTAAGATAGATTTATGCACATTTCATCTAAGCATCCTTAAAAGATTAATCATAAAGTCACATGGATGACATTACCTCTTCTAGGAGTATACTTATTCTAAATTAATCCATCACAAATATATATATGATCCTATTCATTGACACATCATACAAAATAATCAATAATTAATACACATCTTAACTCTATTCTTGATAATATGTATTATTGTAAGGAGAAATCACATAAAATATTCACGCATGGGAACGAGGCACACTTGAAGGCATAGAAGGATAGGAAATGAAATGAATGCTAGGACAAGCTGATTTGGGAATTAACCATTTTCATGGATGAAAGATATTCTTGGAAGATAACGTGCAAAGCACACATTGGGATGGAGACTTATGTGACACGCAACTGTTGTTTTGGGAATGAGCATCTGATAAGTGCCATACATGAGTTCAAGATAATAATAGGATTACTTCTTCCAGTTAACTACAGGTAGTCTATTATTAGCTCACTTACATGTGTGCATGTTATTGTAAAAGAGCATGGCTATTATCAACATGTGACCTATTTTGAGAAGCTCCCAGAGGTGAAGGGTAAGTTCCCACCCCTATAAATATGTAGTGAAATTTTTAGTTAGGGGGAGATACTTGAGTAGTGAATTATTATAGATTTATGCTATTGGATCTGATGCGAGCATGACTTATGGTGATGCTTTGAAATGTAGGAATCTTTTCTCGGATTACAATGTTTAATGCGGTGGAGTATATTGGATGGATAATGGTGTTAAACATGACTATAATTAGTTCTTGTATGGTTAATCTTATTATAGTTATCATTTAATTCAAGATTCTCTACGATCTAGATCTAGTTATGCTCTATGGAATGTTTATTCTTATTTATGGTTATGAATATGTTGTATCTTCATCACACTAACATCTTGCACAAGCAACTCTAAAGAGGGGCTTGATACATTTGGTCACTTCGGGTGAGTGCTCAGCTCAGGTAGGGTGATGTGCTAGTGTGCGTAGGTTTTATATAGTAGATTCTAGGATGTATCATCTATGGTCCTCATAAAATATCATACAATGATAGTAGGTATATTTACATCTTATAACCATGCTATGAATTCCATATAATATTATACACATGATACACACAATGAATATATATATATATATATATATATATATATATATATCATTAATGTATAATAAAATATGATGAGGGTATCAACCTTCATGCATTTACTAATCTTCATCCTCATCATCCTCATTGAGTGTAGTAACTTGAACTCTGCTTTGTTAGAGGCTCTTTTTGTTACCCCTTGGTCTCCTAACCATGTTTTTATATGATAATGAAATAAACACTCTCAAAATGTAGTAGTATCCACTAGCAACTACACATAACGTGTTTGTGACTCCACTAGCATCGTCACTAAATCATGAGATAACTAGGTCCCTAGGGATGATTAACCCATAAATCTATCTCTACTCGGATCTCATCCCTATCACTTTGTAATAATTTACATTTGGAAACAACTATGGCTAAAGAATCAAACAAGTAGGAATTCTCACCTACAATGTCATCTACTCATTCAAGCAAGCCACCCATAAGAATATCACTCAGAATGTTCCAAGTCAATTTCCTAATTGATGCATCCCATATAATCATCAACACACATTTATACACAATAAATTAATTCACAAATTATAGTTTCTTTCATCCATCACCAACTAAACAATACACAAATACTTACATTTTTCCACTATTTGTGTCATAATATCCTCATTAGAGACATCTCCACCTCCACTAGTCCCTCTATCTATGAGTGGTGGGATCCTTGGTTTACCTCCTCTTATAGGAAAAACACCACAAGTTGGACCATTAATTATCATAGAAAATCATAAGACCCAACTAAAATCATCCCACCATTGAGTATATGCATTGGTACATCATGCAAAATCTACATCACCTACCACAACCATTGGATGAACCTCATATGGAAGTTGGAGAAATAGTTGTGTTGGTGTTATTCTTTAGTGAATCCCATCCCCCAATGCCATATGAATATACCTCCTCCACACATATGGTGTTGGATAAACATCCCACATAAGCCCAAATTAGCACACCATGCGCTCCCACTGGTGAAACACTCATATCCTTGGAAATCAATCCACTTACCGCATTGCTTTTTGTATCCATTATATCTCCTTAGTATCCTTAAGACAACCCCTAAAGTCTCTATATGGCCTCCCGATAACCTCTTTTCATGATATTTTGTCAAATATTATCATACATGACATTGTTTTTAATCATTTTCTCTTTGGAAACACCCATCATGTTGTCAATGTCTATATATGATACCACTTAAAGCGGGGACCACCCATTGGTCATACAACTATAATATTCTCATAAGATCATATAGATATATAATATAGTAATCACCTTAAATTAACCTCCATGTATTTTTAAAGTAAATCTACACAAATTCTTGTATAAACTATCCATAAAATTTTGATGCCAAACATATCTCATACTATCTTCCTCTATTCGATGATATATCTACCACATCTAGTACGGATTAGAAACCCCATTAATTTATATAATCATAGAACCTTAACTATCAAAATTAAAATCAAGTGAATGGTGGATTGCTGGTCACTTGTACCCAACCAAAATTGTCATGAATAATGCATCTAAAATGTAACACTTGGGGACAAAACATATACCCTCCCACAAAATATAGGATTCTATAAGATACATTATACATCCTTTAGTGTTACTTTCATCTCCCTTTTGAAGATAAATTATATGTATATACATTCCACTTGCCCATATAATGATGTAATCAAATGCATATTTGGGGAACCTACCTAATCTTGCCAAATGATACAATCCATCCTTATAAGGATTATCCCACCTTGAATCATACAAACCCAGGACAAAAACATCTCCATGTTTCTAACACTATGGAAATCCTATGCATGAACATATCTCTTCAAACATTGATCACAAAACCATACTATCTATTAGTCTACCCGATATCATCATAATTAGTAAAAATCATTAAATAAAAGCATAAATTCTAAAAAATCCATTTAAACATGATTTTTGGTCTAGGTGAAAAGCATATGGTCCATACCATATTTGTACAATTTTTAATCGGGACCGTACATAATTGTATAATCCTAAATCTAGTCTAAAATGGAGCATTTGGCATTATATGCCTTATATCTCTCACATTTGAAAAATTTACAATTTTCTAAAGATTTATAAATATATATTATATTTTATGTTAAAATAGCCATTTTCACATACTTACTAGCTCCTTAATAACCTATGACTGAATTACATCCTATACCGGCTTGAACTATGAATGAATCACCTCTCTAGCACCAAAAATCCTCATTATCTCAAAGCTCCTATCATTATAAATCTTAAAAATGAAAATTACTTTTCACTTTTATTTCTTAATATTTATAGTCACTAAATCAACGCACCTTACTAAAAACCTTATCTATTCCATTAATTCCTTGAGCTAGTATGACACATATAATGGACGCTAATAATATTCTTTTCACACCTTTTATGGAATTATTCTCATGTTTCCGATTACTTTTGCATTGAAAAATTCTTAATATGTCTAAAACCTCCTCCCAACTTATGGACATGTTTCAATCACATCCTTGTATCACTCTTCCATTATATATATACTACAACACTGTCTCTTACTATTTATCTATATAATCTGAAAACTCATAGTCCTCAGTACAACCATATATAATATTTTTCACACTACTATCTATTATATTTCATCTCAATCCGTTATATTACACACTCTCCCTTTCACAAAAAGAGGGAAATCATATAGGTTGACTACGCAAGGTCACCTTATTCTTCGTGTTCACAATCAATAAGAAAATTTAGTGGATTATCTATGTAAAGGAATCCCCTCTCACACAAATCATACCTAAACCAAATAATTTGGCTACATAATTCCATCGTTTCTCATGTGATTGAAAAAATTATATCATTTAGTGAGTTAACTTTTAATATGAAAATTCATTAGATACAAAATATGCCAAATTATAAATAAACATGTCAATGCATCTTTATAAACATATGGGAAAGCCAAATATTGAAATTATAAAAATTTAGAAAAAATTATGATTACTAATATACACCCATATAATGCATAGCGAGGAAATGAGACATCGTTCCCATAAGACTTAGCATTTTCCAAAAGCTGTAGGACCTATATCCATCTACAAAGTGGTGTGATGTTGATTTGGGGAAGTGGTTTTGAGAAACTATAAATCTCTGCAACATTCTTACCTTGGTTGTAGGACACCCATTTCCCACTTATCTTCGAACTAACCTATTGGGGATTTGGTCACCCTTAACCCTCAACGTAATTCTTGTATCTTCAAAGAAACTCCATTTTTTCCTATGACATGTTTCTTCCCTATCTCCAAGTGGGTCATCGACGAGCCATGTTGTTTTACACACAAGTTTACTTTTAGTGATGCACCTATAATGGTCCTTTCTTTAACATCTTATTTTAGGTATGATATCCTTCTCCTTTATATTAGTAAATATTATTCACTAACATAAAGGGGTAAAACGCATACACCTGTGAAATTTACACATAATCATTATTATGTATGATGTTTTATTATATTTTATGTATGTAAGTTATAAATGATGGAATGTTGTATTATTGGCATAAGTTATTATTGTCTCCTCCTTTTTACTTGATTTGAGCCTTCTTGTGTGATTATTTTGCCCTTGTGTTCTACTTGTTGGAAAAACAATAGAGATCTCTAGCAATTGTTGTTTACTCTCCTTTCATGTTTTAAACTTGGCCATGACAATACAATTGGTTCAAGACTATGTTATGGTCCTACCCCAGGTTCTATGGTCATGTACCTCTATACCATTTTATTATTGTATATTTATGGGCCCCTTTATCACACTTTTATATTTTTAATGTTACTTTTTAGGTCTTCCTTTTACATCAATAAGGTCCAAATTTCAAATTAAGAACTCATATATATACAATTCCAATATAGGAATTTATTACGTATAAATTGTCCATATATATAGAACATATTGAGATAAATAAATGAGAGATACATCTAGATATTATATAAAAATGGGAGGTCATGAAAATAAAATTTTCATCTATGCACAAGGGTTTCTATTGGGATGAAGTATTATATCTCACTCTTGAGTTGAAAAAATAAGGGCCAAGCTAGGTCAAGGGATAATTACATGTTCATATACAAAAACACTATGAGGACTACATTGAGTCTAAATTGTAGTGAAATTCTTGGTTACTCAAAAATAGGGTGACCACCGAGGTTATCTTGACAAAATAATTTTCATATTTTGTTTTTAGATCTAAAGAGTGCTAGTAGGAAATATGTGTGAATTATAGGGTTATATGTGAAGTTGATTTTTTTAAAGTGTGAAGAAGGGTGAACCAAAGTGGCATAGAAATTTCCACATTCCTAGTACTCACTTTGAGTCTGCAAGCGTATAACTAAATCACTTTATATTTGATCCTAAAACTATTGTATGGTCATGGCTAGTCATTATTGAAGATATAGTTGATGGTTTTATTAGTTATTAGAAGTTGCATTTGTTTTATTTCTTCCAAAACACATTGTGAACCTCCTTTGAACTAGATGTCACTTATATAACCCTAATTACACTCTAAATTGTATATAACATAACATTCATGTATATTTTATTGTATACATTTTTCCAATTTATTTGAAATAAAATTTGAGTCCATGTTATAAAAATTTTCAATTATAAATCATCTCTAAACAAGTTAAAATTTTAATTAGGTTTTATACACGAGGTGGATTATTTACAAGACTACCATGCTCTACTCTTAATCAAGGACTAATATTCAACCTCTATGGTTTCATTACAATGTCTTGACTCCACTACTTATTAAAATTTTGTGTGTTCATTTACTAAAAAAAGCTACTTATTAGGGTCATAATGAATTCTCGTTATCTTCTATGAGTTCTTGGTATCAAAGTAGATGTGGTTAGATAACTCTCTTGTTTAGAATATATAATAAATTGTGTACACTAATGAGGGTTGTCAATCCTCACCATTAAAAATGTCAATCCGGGTTTGTGTCCAAAGGTTGTATGTATTAAGAGAAGAATATCTTGGAAAGCAAATCCTTTAAACACAATCCAAACTTGCATAAAATAAATCACACATGTAGAAATTTAAAAGCACACTTGCAGAAATGTAAACACACTTGCATAAAGGAAATCACACTTGCAGAATATAAAGGCATGCTTGCATAAAGGAAATCAAACTTGCATAAATAAATGTTGCATGAAATAAATGAAACTTGCATAAATGAAATTGCTGAATTAAAAATAACTAAAAGATAAAAAGACACCTACAGGTTCACAACAAAAATTGTACTGAAGAAGGATCACATAACATGAAATCAAAAGTTTACAACAAAAGGAAAACTGTAGAAATAAAGAAACAAACATTAACACATTGATCCATATTCCTTGGAATGAGTGGACAACTCATTCCTTGGAAGATGACTTAATTCATACTTTTAATTCAAAACTTGCAGAATAACTTTACTTCAAAAGATTGGAAAGAAAGAACAAATCTTTATTTCTTGGGAGAAAAGAATTACATATCTAAGTGTGGAAGGTTGCATTTATAATTTATGCGTCCAACCAAATCCTTATTTTGGGAGATACAATCTGATCTTATCTTTATTCTAATCCTAACAACTAAGATCTCCATCTCCACAAAATATGGAGAGAGATATATTATTGGAGTCAAAGTCTTATCTCACTTATTTTAGGAAGATTTTCTCCCAAATCTTCTCCTTGCTTTTCGGTAACAAGAATCATAATGATTTTATTCCTCTACATTATTGGAAGGATTATTTTCCTCAAAATATGATTTTTACCAAATACCTTTCTCAGATTTTCCATTTGACTTTGTTGTTTTTGACTGTGGAACTTTTGACGCTTGTCTGATATGCTTTTTCCTTGGACTGCAGTTCACTAAAATTTATATTTATCTTCATTGGTAAAACCTGTTGAAAATATGAATGAGGTTTTTGTTAAAAACATTTCTATGAAAAAAACCTCTCTCTATTTTCCATTTGAATTTTCTATTTTTGTTTATGGAACTTTTAGTGCTCGTTTGATACACTTTTCCTTGGACTGCAGCTCACTAAAAGTTAGATCTATCTTCATTGGTAAAACCTATAGAAAATATGAATGAGGTTTTTTTAAAAATTTCTATGAAAAAAACCTCTCTCATATTTTATGTTTTACTTTTTTTTAATTTATAGAACTTTTAGTGCTTGTTTGATACACTTTTCCTTGGACCATGACTCACTAAAAGTTATATCTTTCTTTATTGGTAACACCTATAGAAAATATGAATGAGGTTTTTGTTAATCACATTTCTATGAAAAGAAACCTCTCTCATATTTTGCATTGGATTCTCTTATCTTTTAAAAATATTCAAAAACTATGAAAATCAAATGCGAGTTACGAAACTAAACTCGAGTTTTGGAGCTAACTTAAAACAAATATAAATTTTGAATACGATCTTGGATTGAGATGATTATTTCTTAAACTTGCATAATTTTTCAATAGGAATATTAATATGAAATAGAATTTTAGTTTAGATATACCATCCATGATCAATTCCAATTTTCCTAATACTACCATTATCTTTCCTTTATGGCTGCATATACACAAGACTTTACATCTTTTTCCAAATAATCAATAGGATTAGTTAAAAAATAGATAAAAAAATATTTATAATGAATTAACAAGATATATATCCTATATTCTATCTTAAGAAAACTATAAGTTCCTAGATTACATTCAAATTTGCTTTCAAAGGTAACTTGGAAGGACAAAATAATTGTAATTTATGGCCAATTTATGGCCTCATCATTGCCCCAAACTTAATCTTATGCATGTCCTCATGCATTATATTATTATCTCATCTTCTTAGAGTATTCTCTGCATTGAGCTTATGTATGTATGCATTCCATATATAGTTCAAAGAAAGGTTCTTATGGATCTCCTTCTGATGTTTTTAATTTCCTTCCTTGTACAACAGGTTCTTGTGTGGATATCCTTCTGCTATTTTTGATTTTCTTTATTGTGTAGTAGGTACTTATGTTGATCTCGTTCGATATTTTTGATTTTATTTTTATAAAAGGTTCTTGTGTGGATCACGTTCGTTGTTTTTTTATTTTCTTTCGTATACAACATATTCTTGTGTGGATCTCTTTCTGTTGTTTTTGATCTTGTTTCTTGTACAATAGGTTCTTGTGTGAATATTCTTATGTTGTTTTTGATTTTATTTCTTGTATAGCGAGGTCCTTGTGTGGATCTCCTTCGCTGATTTTGATCTCCTTTTTTTTATAGCGAGTTCTTGTGTGGATCTCCTTCGTTGTGTCTCATATTTAAAATCAAAATGCATACCTCATTCTTCTCCTTCTCTCTTGATCTTAAGCTCATGCATGTCCTCGTGCATGTTATTTATTCATGATTTGCCCATAAATTAGACTCTAAAATTTTGATTGCAAAGAGGTGCACATATTTTTCATATAAGTAGGGAGATATGAATTTTATCTTGTCTTCTTTGGAGATCTTAAAAGTGGATCTAGATGTAATAAAAAAACTTACAAGAAAGATTAAAAATAAAATAGTAGAACAAAATAACTTGATCATACCTCTAGTTGTCTTTGTCATCCTATTGTTAACATGGTCAAATAGTGCCGAGAAGAAAGCCACCAAGTAACAGTTGATTGCTTTTGAAGAAGAGATGCTTTTTTCTCTTTAATTGGCCAGCAAGCTGGTTTTCCAATCAAAGTTTTTTTTTGCCTTTGATTAGCCAGCAAGTTGGTTTTCCAATCAAAGTTTTTTTATTTTTTAAATTTTTTTCCTTTGATTAGCTAGCAAGATAGTTTTCCAATCAAATATTTTTGAATTTTTATTTTTATTTTTGCTGAAATGATAGCATGAGAAGGATTAGAGAAAAATTTGATCCATCATCAGACTATATTCATCAAAGTACAACTTGTGTAAAATAGGAAGCAATGTCTAAGATCTCATAAAAATCTTTTTGCATACTTGGTAACTCCAAGAAGATTTCCAAAAATTGTGTAGATAATTTCTAGGTCTTCAAAGCCCAACTTGAATCAAAATCACCATAGTAATCTTCAAAGCCCAAACTAGTGATCTCAGGAGATGGATAGTTGTTAAAAGAGAGAGTGAAGGTATCTGTGTGTCCCTCCAAAATCTGCATGCTCCTTGGTTGATACTGTTGGTGCTCTAAAATCTGCATGCTAGTATCAAGAACAACTCTGGAAATTCCTATAGATCTAGTCCTCAGATGTTAGTACACAAAAAGTTCTTGCCTTGATATTCACCATAATTTCTTCTTAACGTTATACAAGCATATACAAAAATGAAGAAATTGAAAGACATGATTTTTTTTTCTAATGGATATGGTTCAAGGATTAAATTTTATTATGAGATGAAAACTAATTTAGATGGGTGGATTTATTATGAGCACTTTTTTATTTTGACTCTAATGAAATCCTAAATATTAATGGAGTTAACTAGAAATGCTACCACTTCATTATTACAAGCCGGATAAGCCAAGTTTTTACTCGAGGTTATGTGTAATAATATCACTTGAGATATTAGTTGATACAAGAGGAAATGGTGGTGGTTATCAAGAATGGCATATAATATTTCATCAACTGGATCTACTTCGATATTTAATATCATATTCTACCATTTCCATATCTAAATTCTTTGTTCATACCATTATACTGTTTTGATCAAACATCACAAAGTCTTTTCTTATACACAGAGTTAGTTTGTGGGGAGATAAATATTTATATTCTAATATTTCTAATTACAAAAATGAAATTTTAAACTACTTACAGGAAATAAAAGTCTAAAGAAACTACTTACCAAATGTTTCCTATCACAGAATTTGCTAAAAGGTATTCTACTCACACTAGAATACTCTTTTAGAGAACTCTATCTTTTAATAACACCGTGTCCCCCGATAATGGTTCCAAAATGATGAGGGTCATCAATCCTCACCATTAATAATGTCAATCTGGGTTGGTGTCCGAAGGTTGTATGCATTAAGAGAAGAAGATATCAAAAGCATATCCTTTAAACACAATCCAAACTTGCATAAAATAAATCACACATGTAAAAATTTAAAAGCACACTTGCAGAAATGTAAACACACTTGCATAAAGGAAATCACACTTGCAGGAATATAAAGGCACACTTGCATAAAGGAAATCACACTTGCATAAATAAATGTTGCATGAAAGAAATGAAACTTGCATAAATGAAATTGCTGAATTAAAAATAACTGAAAGATAAAAAGACACCTGCGGGTTCGCAACAAAAAATTTACTGAAGAAGGATCACATAACATGAAATCAGAAGTTTACAAGAAAAGGAAAACTATAGAAATAAAGAAAAAAAAATTAACACATTGATCCATATTCCTTGGAATGAGTGGCCATCTCATTCCTTGAAAGAGGACTTAATTCATAATTCAAAATAACTTTACTTCAAAAAATTGGAAAGAAAGAACAAATCTTTATTTCTTGGGAGAAAAGAATTACATATCTAAGTGTGGAAGGTTGCATTTATAATTTATGCGTCCAACCAACTCCTTATTTTGGGAGATATAATATGATCTTATCTTTCTTCTAATCCTAACAACTAAGGTCTCCATATCCACAAAATATGGAGAGAGATATATTATTGAGTCAAAGTTTTATCTCACTTATTTTAGCAAGATTTTCTCCCAAATCTTCTCCTTTATTTTTGGTAACAAGAATCACATTGATTTTATTCCTCTACATTATTGGAAGGATTATTTTCCTCAAAATATGATTTTGACCAAATACCTTTCTCAAATTTTCCATTTGACTTTACTGTTTTTTATTGTGGAACTTTTGATGCTTGTCTAATACACTTTTTCCTTGAACTGTAGTTCACTAAAAGTTATATTTATCTTCATTGGTAAAACCTATTGCAAATCTGAATGTGGTTTTTGTTACACATTGCTATGAACAAAAATTATCTTATATTTTCCATTTGAATTTTATGTTTCTATTTATGGAACTTTTAGTGCTTGTCTGATACACTTTTCCTCGGACTGCAACTCACTAAAAGTTAGATCTCTCTTCATTGGTAAAACCTATAGTAAATCTGAATGAGGTTTTTGTTAAACACATTGCTATGAATAAAAACCTCTCTCATATTTTCTATTTTACTTTTTCTATTTCTGTTTATGGAACTTTTAGTGCTTTTCTGATAAACTTTTCCTTGGATTACGGCTCATTAAAAGTTAGATCTCTCTTTATTGGTAATACCTGAAGCAAATCTGAATGAGGTTTTTGTTAATCACATTGCTATGAACAAAACCCTCTCTCATATTTTCTATTGGATTCTCTAATATTTCAAAAATTCTCAAAAAAGTAAAAATTTGTGAGTTTCGAACTAACTTTGTGAGCTCCGAACTAACTCTACGAGTTCCAAAACTAAATCTGTGAGTTCCAGAGCTAACTTAAAACAACTATAAATTTTGCATACAATATCGGATTGAGATGATTCTTTGTTTGAACTTGCATAATTTTTCGAGAGGAATCTGAATATGAAATCAAATTTGAGTTTAGATATACTATCCATGATTAATTCCAATTTTACCAATACTATCATTATCTTTCCTTTATGGTCTGCATACACAAGACTTTGCATCTTTTCATAAATAATCAGTAGGATTAGTCAACAAAATAGATAACAAAAGATTTATAAAGAATGAACAAGATATATATCCTATATTCTATCTTAAACAAACTATAAGTTCCTAGATTACATTTAAATCCACTTTCAAAGGTAACTTAGAAGGATAAAATAATAGTAATTTATGGCCAATTTATGGTCTCATCATACACCATCTTATCACACACTATGCTATGATTTGTGAAGATTGAATTACATGATCAATCACATTACCATTTTCAGCATCATAAAAATTTATCATAGGTTTTATCATTATAATTTTAATATTTTAATTTTACAGAGAATGAAAATGAGCCACTTCTCTTGTCAAATTTAACATTCATTCTTACATACATACATACATACATACATACATATATTGGATACACAAGTATTTATCCCATAGATTCTTCATAATTTACCCAATAAAATGTAAGTTGTGGAATTACTTACCAACTCTATTCTTTTCTATTTGGGGATCAACATGTCTTCTTTTCTAAAAAATATTGAGAAAATGAATGAGGCACTCATTGCTAAGATGGGCTGGAGATTGCTTTCTGAGAAACAACCCTGGATTGATGTCATTAAAACAAAATACTTGAATCAGCAAGCTGTTTACTCCTATCTGCATGATGAGCAACTCCCCAATGGTTCCATTTTTTGGAATAATCTGGTTAAGAGTAGAAACTTCATTAAGAAGGGAAGCAAATGGAAAATTGGGGATGGCAGCGACATTAACTTCTGGGAGGATAACTGGTCCAATGATAATCTCTTGGAGAGATTTGGGACTGCTAAGGACAGTCTTATAAGAAAATATGGAACTAAAGTTAAGGACTACATTGATGGAAATGGCACCAACAAGAATTGGAAAAGACTTACTATGGAGAGTATTGAATCAAATGTACTATTTCCTCCCTCCAAGACCTTTTGATCTCTTCCCTTTATGTCGTACCTGATTCCAAGGATGAGCTGATCTGGAGCAATTCACACGAGGGTAAATACTCAGTCAAATCTGGTTATACCAGTCTTTTCCACAGTAACCAATCAGACTTTAACTGGAACTTGATCTGGATGCCTGAGTTAACCCCCAAAATAAATTTTTTTCTTTGGCTGGCCATCAGAGGCAAAATTCTCACCACTGACAATTTGATGAAAAGAGGTTTTATCATTCCCAATTGGTGCCACCTTTGTAGGAATAACTATGAAGACATTAGACATCTGTTCATACACTGTGATTATGCCTTTAGAGTTTGGAACTTTGTCCTTTCCAAATTTGAAGCTCTCTGGGTGATGCCGGAGGATCTTACTCAGCTGTGGAACCAATGGAACCCACCATTCAGACATTGTGCTATCAGAAGAATCTGGAAATTAGCCATCCCGCATTTAATTTGGAGGATCTGGAAGGATAGAAATAATATAGTTTTTAGAAATAAGAAGCAGAATTTTAAACTCACTACTGGCAAGATCTCCCAAGGCATCAAAGAGGACATGGCCAGATTTAAACCTCCTAAGAACAATTGTTACCCTGAAAATGAAAAGCACATCTTATCAAATTGGCAGATCGGATATTGGAGCAACCCCGGGAATAGTGTGGATAGATCTTTGGTCAAATGGCATCCCCCTGAATCCAATTGGTTCAAGCTGAACTTTGATGGTGCCTCTAAGGGGAACCCTGGAACAGCAGCTGGAGGAGGAGCAATACGGGACCATAAAGGTAATTTGATTGTTGCATATGCTGGAAAAATGGGAATCCAAACCAATCATTTTGCAGAAGCTTTATCTGTTCTCTGGGGTTTGAGAGTTGCTCGGGCCCAAAATATCCAGAACCTCATTGTTGAAGGGGACTCCCTTAATATTATTAATCTGCTTAATCAGTCCTCTTCTCCTAGCTGGAATATCAAAGATTTTATCTCTGAGTCCATAAGCATCAGTCATACCTTCAACAAAGATCGAATCATACATACTTACAGGGAAGGTAACAAGCTGGCCGATGCAATGGCCAATTATGGCATTAATATAAATTTCACTATTTGGGATAATGATAGTATCCCTAATCAGCTTCACAACAGCATACATGCGGACCTTCACACGCAAACAATCTCTAAAGATATGCTTTAATCTTTGGAGGAAATCCATAAATTCTTCCACAGGTGCTGTTTTAGTTTATTTGGCGTGGCATATGATATCTACTCCAAATGATGGCAAGATTTTGTTTAGGAACTTCAAGTGGAGCCGTCTAAATTTAAAAACAGCGCACGCGGGAAGTACAATAGCTGTTGATATTCGGTTGCCAAGCTCCGCGAAAACCGAAGATAACTACAAGGTGAAAGCTGACAGGATAAGGGTTTTCACGCGCGACTTCACGCAGACTCAGATCGGCAATCCTACAGCCGTTCGTGGGAGGACCAACGGCTACAGTTCCCATTTTTATGCGACCCGCAACGGCGAGAAACGAATCACTCTCAACGCCCAAAGGTATTTTGAAAATTGTTGTAACCAGCACATCCTTGTGAAGATGGGAGGGCCTCCCTGCCAGATTGAGCCGTGTGCAGACCCTGACTGGAAAGATAACACTGAGCTCTGGAACATTCTTAGTATTGGCGGATTCACCAACTTTGTGGAGAGAGTGCAAGGGCATGATCAAAGCATCTCTGTTCGCTTTGCCAAGGATTGGAATGAGAGGATGGTCGACTATGGAGGGCAGAAGATTCTTATTAATGACGAACTCATAGCCGAAGCGACTGGCCTCAGCTTGGAAGGATACCGCTTCTTCAACAAGAGGGTTATCAAAGAGGCTGAAGAGAGAAGATTTGTGGAGGAGGAGGAGAAGCTTATATTCAACACCGCGGGTCTGCTTGTTAATTCAATTCCTTCTCCGTATGATGAAGTCACCCGCATGATGATTCGCTACATATCCTTGGAAGGCAGGTTTGTTACTGTCCCTGCCAAGCACCTTGTCTTTTTGAATCACTTTCGTAGGAGTAGGTTGGTTTGCTTTCCCCACTATCTGTTAAACTCTCTTGAGCGCTCCATTTTGGAGTTCCAGAAGCATACCCGGGCGGTTCCCCTTCACCAAGGGCTTATTCTGCTTATTCACAAGCACTGCCTTATTAAATTCCCCGGTCTCCCTTCCTCTCCCGGCCTGGCTTTGGGCTCTGTTGCTGCCAGTCCTGTCTCCCCTGCTGTCCCTGCTGCTGCCCCCGCCTCCGGTGCTGATGCCCCATGCAGCTGCTCATGCTTCTCCTTCTTTTCCTCCTGCTGCTGCCCCTGCCACCCACACTGTCTCTACTTCTAAACGTGTCACCAGGGCTTCTAGGAGACTCAACCTTGAGTCTACTGCTGAGGGGGATGAACCTTTGGATGACATTGCTCGTGATCTGCTGAACATTAGTAGTGCCAGTCCCCAGCCGGCACCAACGGATAACCCTTCTAGAAGATTGGAGGCCTTAGAGGCTGAGCTTAAATTGCTGAAGGATGAGGTAAAAAATCTTGCTAAGCAAAAAGGCAAAAAAAGCATTGAGGGAGAAGGGAGCATTGGCAATAGCCAGCTTGATGAAATATACAAAAAACTGACCTCCCTTGACTCCCGCCTTGGGAAAACGAAGACTAGGCATGAGTATAATATTGCAGCATTCAGGGCCATAGAGGAATTCATCGAAGGACATGCAAGAAGTGTTTCGCAACTCAGCGGTGTCCCGATGACTCTTTGGGGCAATGAGAAAGAGAGTAAAAGAACCAGAGAGGAGCTCGATAAGATGGATGCTGCTCATATGACCACGCCCGGGTATGTACCATGCTTGGAAAAAGTAAAGATGAGTATTGATCAAGCGGCCAAGAAGTAGTCCTGTTTTACTACCGCTTCTTGCCGTAGGCTTGGGCTTTTTTTGCCCGTTGTTTTGCTTTGTTAAGTCTCGTTTGTGTTGTCTTTGTTTCTAGGCTTCGGTGTTCTTTGCTTTGTAACTTTTGTGCTTTGATATAGCTTCTCTCCGCTCCTCTCTCTTATTCAGGCTTTTAGGCCTCCTTTTTGTACACAAGGGTATAGTCCCTTTCAAAAACTATTTACCAATATTAAAAAAACATGTCTTCTTTTCTTCCAAAAACTCATAGATGCTTTATTTTGGTTTATTAGCTGACCATGCTACATGTGGATTTATTTTATTAAGTGAAAATGTTGATGACCTATTCAACAAGTATGTTACTATTTTCATTTCTTCTACCCAATTTTTTCTTTCCAAACCTACATCCTCAAGCATGTTACACTCTATTTACGAAATAGTGTGGTTTTGTATCTATATAAAACCATTATTTTATGGGTTGTAGGGTTTTTTATTTGATGATGAATAAAAATTTATTTCAATAATATAGATAATGCATTAGTGGTTAATTCTTCCCTTGATCTAAGTGGAGTACTTTTAGTTTTCAACTACTTCAAGTTTTAACAATTTCCATAAACTTCTTGGAAGCTTGAAAGGCTTGATCTATTGTTTATAGTAAGTATATCCAAAATTTACATAAATAATCATCAACAAAGATTTAAATATAATAATGTCCACATGAATTTTAGTCACTTTTTGAGAAAATTTGTATGAATCATGTCTATTTGGATTCTTTGGGAATGGTGATTTATGAGTCTTGCTTTCTAGATAACTTGAGAAGAGAGAAAATTTCTTCTTTATTGGTTGTAATCCTATAACCATATTGTGTTGGCTGAGTGAAACAAGATATCCAAAAACATGTGCATATATGTGGAGAGCCATAAGTATATGTTATACCTAATACATGCACACCAATTTAATATTTTCTCCTTTTATTGGTTACTGAGGAAAAATTATTTCCACTCACAAAATCAAATTCAACCTTCAAATCATGGTCTATCAATTGATTGATCGATAAAAGGTTCTAGGCGAGTCTTAGAACATAAAAAAATAGTGATATTTGTCATGTTTATCGAGAGGTAACTTGATAGATGAATCCTTGAACTTGGTAGGAAGTGTCATCACCAAAGAAACATGATTCGTGGTGGATGATGAATCTAATATAATGAATCAATCCTTTATTCCATTCATATTTTGAGTTGATTTTGAATAAATTTATCAAATAGAGTTGGAAGAGGATGGATTTCCACTTGATTATGAACTATATAATACATTCATGTCAAAATTTTCATCCTCACAATCGATAATATTCCCTTGGTTTAATTGTTCCTTCTTCCAATTTCCCTTGTTTTCTCTATTGGATTTTTTTTGGTTATTTGATGACTATTTGTTATGATCCTTACTGGAATAGAATAGGGTCAAATAATTATACCAATAATACTTAATGTAATTCCTCTTTCCATAAATAGGACATGTTTTTTTTTGATGACCCTTGATTTTTCTATGAATTCTTCTATTGATTGTTTCCTTATTAAAGAACTTATGTTTAATATTTCCTTGAAGTTCAAATAAAGTGCATGAAATTCATTGTATACTTCATTGTGCACGTACCCTTCATGTTGTACCATGTTGAAAAACTATTCAAACATTGGTTTCTTATCTAAGAGATTCAATGTGGTGAAAAATACTCTGTATGATTATGAAAATCCTCTAAACATTATGGGTATAATAATTTTTCTTCTATAGGTCCATTCAATGCTAGAAGTGAGGCCCTTAATATTATACCATATCTCAAAATATATTTAATGGTATAATTTAACTTGATATTGATCCAAATGTGTAGTTAGATTTATAGATAATGAATAATATTATGATTTTGTGGTTTATACATTTTTTCATTTTTTCCCATGCCAATTTGGATATTTTAATCTCTTATGTGAGGTGGACCTTTTCTTGTTATGAAAAACATAATGATGAGATTTATTTTTGGTTATCTCTATTACATCTACATTACCAATCAATTCCTTTCAGATGATTGGTGAAAAACCATATAGAACATAAAAAAATCCTCAACTTATGAATCAGGTTTTCCATATAATATAGTTGTCTACACACGTAGGAGTTATGAATTTGGAAAAAATGATTTTAGACCATTGTTTTCCATTGTGAGTGTACATGAACTATATCATGGTAATGGATTGGTTTTGATCATTGTAGGAATATGTACCCTCTATATATACCATTTAACCTATATACACATACATATACATATACTTATATCCACACACACACACACACACACACACACACACACACACACACACACACACACACACACACACACACACACACACACACACACACACACACACACACACACACACACACACACAACACACACATATGTTACCTTCTAATACACCCATCAATACTAGAATAAAATAAACCTTTAAATAAACATTGTGTTATGAAAAAGAGATGTTAACATACATGGTAGAAGAGTGGTACATAGACAATATGTGAGAATGATCTATCCCATCAATGAATATTTCTTAAAGGGATATATTTGTATCTGGGTGACAAGTCTCAAAATACATGGATGTTCCCAATTTAAGAACTTATGCCTAGTGGTCATGATAAATGGGTAACATAGCAATAGTAATGATTGTAATGTCCTTATTACTCCCTAATGATTTATAGAGACAATATCATAAATTTTTTATTTAAACTATATAAGGAATTAGATGGAGTATACCAAATCATGACACTTTACCCGTAAGTTCTTTCTAGAGGCAAAACCAATAACAAACACTACCGAGATCAAAAGATCTCATGAGTTTGTTTTAGAACTTTTTTTCATTTTTTATTATGCATAATTAATTTGTATTTGTATGACAATCTGTAAGTTAGTATAAAAAGGAAAAAAATGCAAAAATGCAAAATCATATTTTTACTTCACCTCTTTTTAACAAATAAAAATGCACAATTTAAGCCAATGATTATCCTTTTAGTAATTTTCATGGAAAAAATATGCATCAAATTTTCCATTAACTATTTATAGTTGGTAGGGTTTGGAATCGAGTTTCCATAAATTTTTTATTTCATTTTTTTGGATAAGCATGACAGCCATGGTGAATTTTTGAGTGCAAGTAGAGTTTTGTATGGTTTTCTCCCATCCAACTGATTTTTTGAACTTTTTAAACACTTTGTAATAAAATTTTAAAAAAATATTTGATTTTGAATAGTTTATCAAGTCACTCGAAGGATGGTGTGAGTACCTTGGGTGTGTGGGATGAAATAATTAAAAAAAAATTAAATAACAAAACTCCTTTTATTTTAAAAATTGTTGATTTGTTTACAAATGTTAGTTTTGTCTATTATTTACCATGTTTTCCTCCTAGTATTTTAATTTTTAAAATGTACATAAATTTCCCTTAGAAAATATTTAAAGGACCACCCCATTTTAATAATTATAAAATCCTTTTAATTAAATTGTAAATAATCACACTTTAAAAGTTTCTAACACAAAACATATGGTCGATAATTGAAAGCTTGACATTATTTAAGGCCTAGGTCTAACTTTGACAAAAGATCCAAACTAAGTGAATTATTTTGAAAGTATAGGGTGTAAAGTTTCTTTCATTAAGGATTAAAATGTTAATTTGGTTAGAGGCTAAAATTTGTGGTTGGGGAGATTTGAACCCTTTAGCTAGGGGTTACCAAAGACCTTGGATAGAGTGCTCTATAAAACAACATGAGAGATCCTTTTTCTTAAATTAGAATGAATTTAATTTTAATGTGTAAGAATAATATGTTTGAGAGATGAAAAAGGAATCAAAATGAATTTTGAACCTATAACCACTATGATCATGAGTGACTCAATGAAATACATTCCATTAGCCAATGTAAGTGTCTAATTATAAATGAATGGGAACAAAATTATATATAAAAAGGAAACGGTTTTTTTAATTTATTTTTTAAATTATATTTTTGACTCACTCAAACACCATGTTGGTCTTATTAATTAAGAAAAATAGTTTTTTTCTTTAAGGATAACTTAGCATGGACTAAGTTCAGTCATCCTACACATGCAATTTTCGACACATGAGATTTAGGTATTTGTTGGGCCCCTATTATAGCTTCCAAATCTTAAGGGAATGTAGGCATGCATGGCCGGAGGAAGTGCGCAAGTGAAGGTGTGCAAGGAATATTCAAAAGGCTTCTTGGAGAACCTAGGGCGTGCGCACCGCGAATAACAATTTGAGACTTAATAGGAAAATGGGGAATGAAATTTTTGTTTTGTGAGAATACATGTATGAATCCGGACATGGTGCATGACTATGGTCGCCTCTCTATGATACTTTATAGCAAGAATATGAATGAATATGATAAGGTTACCATCATGTTTACGTTAAATATCTCCTTCTATATTATCTGTATGTTTTTACTCGATTTTGATCTTGTATAATCATGGACCTTACTTGAATGATTAAGTATATTTGTGGATTTACATCTTCTTAGTTCTATTATTTCCATTGTGCACTTTGTTTCCGTTATGAATGAAGGGGTGTAGAAGTTGTCCTGAGCTCTATAGCTTTTTCATGTCTGTTAAATCACTAAGTCAGAATCATGAACAATGCCTTCCACTAGACTCACATAAAAGAGAGACTTGGCTCCCTCTCACGTGCCTTGGGTGAGTGCCCAGTGCGCATGAGGTTCCCTTGTTCTTAGTGGGTGCAAAAATGACTACATCATGGTTCCATTTCCGGGACCTCTTTTCAAAGTTGTAGTATAACATGGCATACATCATGATCTATGTAAAAAGTGATGGAAGAGTGCTTGACACTTGAAGGTGTTGAAGATTGGTTTAAAAGAACAGAGGATGAATTCACTCAGAGATCTAGTACCAAATATGGGTTTGATACGTAAAGATGGGTGGAATAAACTCTTTATCATGAGTTGTATGAAACCTTCTTCTATTGTTTCCTAGTAGAGTTATTTGAATGGCTCTCGGATTATACATCTAAATCAAGGTGGTATTATAAGTCACACCCTTAGACCCAAGAAACATATCAGAACTTGCAAGATGATGATCTAACATGGACCCATGCTATAGATCATTCTTTGGAAGGGAGTATTGACTAGCTACACTCTGGAATACGCCATTTCCACGTATTCTTGCCCAGAGTTCTTGAGTTTGAGTTCTTACGAGATCCCAAGGGATCATTTCTATGTGTTATTCCCCTTGCATCAAAATATTGATGGTAACCATGGGTTTAGAGGAATTTTTTATGGCTGGCTAAACCACCCTAAGCACTAGGAAAGGAATCTAGGTTGGGGAAGGATGGTTGATCTAATGATTGAACAGGAAAGGGAGGAGACACGACTCAAGTATAATGAAGTGTGTGAAAAGGAGATTAATAGACAAAGCATGGGATTACAAGTGGGTTTAGAGCTAGACATGGTGGAAAGGAGTTGAGGTTCACGTGGAGGATGTGGAACCCAAACATTTTGTGGTACCCCATCTTGGTAAGTTTATAAGAGAAAATCTTGCGCCTTCTCGATGAGAGTCCATCGTGTAGAGAAAGAAGAGTCATTGGTGTGCATTTGACCCCACCTAGTGACCAAACCTTGGCACTTCGTTTGTTTGAATGAGGGAAAAGTATAGTTGATCCATTTTATATCAATGGAAGCAATCGATCAGCACCTAGAAGATACAACTTCTCAATTGGAACTTCTATGGCTTCACACACTATTCTCGTATTTGGTGAAATGTTTGGAAAAGGCACATATACAAATGGGGTTTTGGAAGCATGTTAGGAAGTGGTGGAGGAAATAAAGCTGGGAGTGGTACTAGTTCAAAAAACTATTAGAGGAAATACAACTGGGATGACGAGAGCATTCGACATGAAAAAAACAGGCCTTGTACCTAACATAGGAGGATCTGGAGGTGGAAGTGGTAGAGATGGTGGCTCATGATCTAGTGGATCCGGTGGAGGAGGTAACACCAGAGGAAACCAAGGGACTGGATCATGAGGCCAAGGGACTCATCCACCTCCTCAAGTCTTTTTGAAATGTCTCTACACTTACCAGACTACAGTGGGATAGAAGATGCTGCAGAGCATGTGTATAAGTGCGAGCTGCTATGGCGTGCGAAGGGGATCACGACCCGGGATTGAAAGGCCAATCAATTTTTGATGACCATGCAAGGATGCACACATATTTGGTATAGAAAGTATGAACCTCATCAGAATGTTGTGGATTATACCGTGCTAAGAAATGTATTCTTGGCGGAATTCCACATACCTGAGTTTAAACAAAAGAGCATCAGCTCTCTCAAGAAAATCTAGCAAGGAATGGTAGAGAGCGTGAGGGAATATGATGCACACTTTAAAACTCTATTGTCTAAACTATCTTATGATATCCACCCTTCACAACATGCTCAATGGTTTTTTGGAGAGTTGATCACGCCATTTAGGAGGGCATTATCTCATAAAACATTCACGGACCCACGCGAAGCGTTGGAAGATGCTTTGCATTCTGAGGTAGTTGGTAGTGTTGACACTGGTGTTAGCCCCTTTCTGGAGGCTCAGATCACTGCCATGGCTAAGAAATTGGAGAAATTATCTGCCAACACACAGTTCCAGAGATTCGCAAAGGGATGTGGTGCATGGATTGTAATGTAGAAGGGCAACACAAAGAATAATGGTGGGTTATGTACTCAGAAGGTGGTGCACACCGTAGTGGTAAATTGTGAAATATGTCATGAGGACCATGATGCAAGTATTGATTGACTAGATATGTACCTCAATAACACATGACAAGATATGTACCTCAATAACACATGACACCAAGGATCTGTAAAAATGTGTCTTGTTATTGCAAGATATGTACCTTAACAACACATGACACCAAGGATTGTAGATTGATTGACTAGATTCATGAGGTAATTGATCTTGGTGTGTGCCAAACTAAAATTTCTAGTAGTTCCAAAGGAAATGACCATGGGTATGGATAGCATGGAGATGGAGGTGCACATGGAAGAGGGTTTTGTGGAGGATTTCGAGGTTGTGGTAACCGCGAGAGGAAGAAGTGAGTTCTGCGTGGGACATATTTTAATTATGGAGCCATAGACCATTATAAGCGTGAATTTCCAGATCTTCTACAATGCTCCTGATGTGGAAAAAAACATAAGTATGAAGAATGCCCAGAGTTATACGAACATATGAGTCAGTAGTACCGGAAGGATAAGGGCACTGCCATGGTGAGTATTTAGAAGGATGACATGCAATGGATTCTACGAGTAACACGAGAATTAGAACTAGAGCTTGTTATGGTAACAACAAGCCCAACTCACTAGAAAGAAGTCTACCAAGAAACCATGGATGTAATTTGAAGTTTAAAAGGGGAGATCCAATGCTTAAAAGAGCAGACTAGAAAAGATGAGCAAAGGAGACTAGTAGAAGCACCAAGGGATGACTTAGATGAGGTTAAGGAGGTGTGTAAACTATTGAGGTAGGAGAATATTATTCCCCTACTGGGGGCATGGTTGAGGGAAAAAGGTGCCGTGCGCTGGGGGAGAACACGAAAGGAATATCCTACATGCAAACCTCCCACCTCACAACCTTGATTATGAAAAAGAGATTACCTTGAACGCAGTAGTGGATGGATGGTTGCTTAGCAACATCCTCATTGACATAGGCATGAAGGTTAATGTTCTCACTTTGGATTCCTGGCATCAAATGGGAAGACCTACATTACAACCATCTTCAAATGTGTTGATATGGAAAATAAGACAAAGGAAATTCCCATAGGTGTCTTGAAGGATGCAACCATTACCATTCAAGGGATTAGGTTCACTAGGGATTTTAAATTCTTCACTTGCCAAGTTATATAATTTCCTAGCTCTAATTGGGCACCCATGGTGTTATAAGAATAATGCATACCTTTGGTTTAACAAGGGGTACATAAAATTTGAAAACAAGGAAGAGAGGGTAGTTATACCGCTGGTTGATGGGAAGTCCACCCCTATACTGAACCCCTTGGAGAGGAGGTCCTGGATAGAATATATGTGCACTCCATAAGATATCCGAGAGACCATCCACCCTCCGTAGAAGAGTCATCCAGTTTGATGATGCTTAATCTATCGGTGATACTACCAAGATAGCATGCAATAATTGGGTACATGAGACTTATGAATTGATTGGGAGACATATGAAAGGATCGATAACCAAGGTAACCACAAAGGTGCATATAGTTCGGTTCTTGGGAAGAAAGGAAATAACCAAGTATTATGGGGATGCATACCCTGAGGTATTTTAAAGAGAAATGGAAGCTCAATGGAGGGAGGATGAGCAACAAAGTATGCTAGGTTATGTTTTGATAGGCACAACAACAAGATGGTGGGCCATGCATAGTGAAAACTTGTTGGAGTGGCGCAAAGTTAGAATTGCGCTCCGTCTCGATTCTTGAAAAGTAACATACCCACCGCTATTAAGGATTACAATGGCAATGGACCCACCTCTTCCCACATACAGGCATGTGAGAGGGTCTGGGGAGAAGGTGTGGAAGCTTTACCACCCTCCCTTTGGGTACACAAGTGTATTCGACACTACAAGGTTACACGTGCACTTGGTACATCCATTCTAATACATGCCACCAAATAGGAAATTGGCGGGGAGTTAGCGGTGACTTGGTTCACACATTTGAGTACTAATGTACCAAACAACCAATTGATGAGGAGTTGTAGACTATCAAGTGCCTCACTCTAGGGGATTGTGCCATGGTAGAAGATAGGTTAGTAAACTTACTTGGTGGACCTAGTTTGGAAGCGTGGTTTGAAGAGGAGGAACTAGAAGACACACAATTCGAGTGTGCATGTGCTAAAAGAAGAAATGAAAGATGGTATACGTTGTTGATGGAGAGGAGATGGAGAACCTGAATGTTGACCATTTTGCTAGGACACACGAAGTAGTTGACAAAGTGAGGATGCATGTGCCCATGCGTACCTTGAACCACTCGAAACCAAGAAAGTTAACATCAGCTCAGAAGAGGAGCCCAAGGAAGCTATCATTGGGGACTACTAGTCGGATAAGGAAGTATCAAAGATCATCGATCTCTTGCATGAATTTGAGGATTTATTCCCGTGTGGATACCATGAGTTGAAAGGCATCCACCATTCACTGGGGGAAATGTGGATAAATTTGAAATATGGTGCACACTTGGTTAGGTAGAGGCCTTACAGGATGCATCCTAACATGTGCATAAGGGTTAAAGAAGAGCTAGACAAGATGATAACATCTGGTATCATTGAGGCTATGGAGGAATCAAAATGGATAAGTCCAATGGTGATTAGCATAAAGAAGGATGGGCGGATTTGGATATGCATGGATTACAGAGAATTGAACGTTGTTTGCATCATAGATCCTTTTTCCACCCCCTTTACTAAAGAGATTTTGGAAGGAGATACTTTGGGCGTGAGATCTATTCCTTTACGGATGGATTCTCAGGATATCACCAAGTAAGGATTGCCAAGGAAGACCAAGAAAATATAACTTTTGCCACCGAGTGGGGAAGATTTGCATACACGGTCATGCCCTTTGGGCTGGAGAATGCACCCACTATATTTTCACGCATAGTGTTACAAGCATTTAAGCACTTCATCCACAATTTCCTTTAAGTATATTTGGATGATTGGATAGTGTATGGATTGGTCAGGGACCATTGTGATAACTTGAGGTTGATGTTTGAAAGATGTTGGTAGTTGAGGATCTCCCTCAACATTAAGAAATGTATCTTTACAACTCCTTTTGGAATGTTGACGGGGCATATCATATGCAAAGAGGGCTTACTTGTGGATCCCATGAAAGTTGCAGTTATTGTGGGGTTAGGGGAGCCTACCGGACAAAGCATCGTGTGTGGATTTCTTAGACACACTAGGTACTACATAAAGTACATTAAGGGATACACTAAGATCGCCGCGCCTTTGGAAATATTGCTTAGACATAAGAGTGCCTTTCAGTGGGGAGAGAGGCATAGCAGAGGGCATTTGACACTCTAAAAGAAAGGCTTATCACCACACCTATTCTACGATTCCCATCCTAGGATAAACCTTTCCATGTCCATGTGGATTCCTCTAGTACAGCAATGGGAGCCACCTTTCTCAACTAGAAGAGGGGATTGTTGATCATCCCTTGTGTTTTGCAAGTAGGAAGTTGACACCAGTAGAACAGAATTATACAATGACCGAGTGCGAGGCATTGTCAATGATCTACGCGCTCCAAAAATTTAGGAAATATCTACTGGTAACTCCTTCATATTCTACACTGACCATATGGCCTTAAAGTATCTAGTAAACAAAGTAGTGTTGCAAGGGCGCATATGTCATTGGGTACTTTTATTTCAGGAATTTGAATTCAAAGTGGTGGTAAAACCGGGAAGGAAAATTGTGGGCTAGATCATTTATCAAGGATTGATTCGGGAGAGGACGTGCAAAGTATCGAGGAAACCATGTCGAATGCACAACTATTTAGGTTGTGGCGTGTGCCCTTAGAACTAGAAGACAGTGTTATTTTTCTCAAGGAAGGTGTGGCGCCCGAAGGGATGAATGCTCTAGAAAGGAAAAGGTTAGCCATACACGCCATGCCCTTCATGTTGATCAATGGGTATTTGTATAAGATGGGCCGCAATGAGGTTTTGTGCCGGTGCATATTAGAACATGAACATATAGCTATAATAGAAGAAGCCCATGGTGGGATTGTTGGGGGACACTATGCTGGAAGAAAGAATTGATGAATTGATAAAGTTGGATGAAAGGTGCTCACTAGCAAGATGGAGCTAAAAACTGAAAAAGCTAAGCAAAAGGCATGGCATGACCTGCCACATTAAGAACAAACAGTTTGAGGTTGGCGATGGTATTGCTATATGATTCTAAATTTCTACACCATCATGGAAAGTTGAAGGTGCATTGGTTGGGTCCTTATTTAATTTAATACATTCTTGATTCAAGCACATGCCAGTTATAAGCGTTGGATGGAAAAAAATTACCTGGACACTTCAATGGGAGTAGGTTGAAGCCCTACTATAAATAATGCTTCTTGGTGTTTGTAAATAAGGTAGTTTTTCCAGTTAGTTTAGAATTTCCTTTCTTGCATTTCCTTTATTGTATTTCCCTTTCACGTTTTTGTTTTGTTTTGTGCCTTGGGCACTCGTAACCTTATTACATTTTAACTTATGAATGTGCAGAGGACCGCGCATCGTTTTAGTGTGGGGTGAGGTGATAAAGAGAGGAATGGAGTTATTCTGCAGGAGGATTGGGTTGGTAGACCATTCAAACTGGCCCTGTTAAAAAGAGGCATTAGGAGAAAATAAGGTAGATGGGTGGCAAAAGAAGGTTACATTGGAAATCCACATACAAGGAGAAAAAGTGCAAAAACATGAGGTAGGTGAAAGCAAGAATCATGAGGATGGAAGAGGTGCCTTTGGCACTGATAACACGTGTGCAAGAGTCTTCTATCAAGATGGATTATCTGTGCGCCAGAAGGTTGGAAAATTTTTCACGCAAGGATTGGGCGCTGGTGAAAAAAATTTCGTGTAAGGATTAGGTGCATAAGGAAAAGCAATCGAAAACGGGTTTGTTTGAAAAAAACCACATTACATATTGTCGTACGGTGGTAGGTAGCCTATCCTTTAATGCGTAAAATTGGGAAAAGCTATAAATAAAGGATGGGCGAGTTCACTATTTTACTTTGTGAAAACAAGGAGAATGATTTTCTTTCAAGAGCTAGGGTTTTGAGAGCTGACTCGTGCAAAGGAAAATCTCAAAAACTCACATGCAATCGGTCCATTAGATCTACAAACTAGAGTAGAAGTGATTCACGAGTGTGGGGAATGTTGTGAAAGAGTGTCGTGATCAAAGGAGGAAAATAAAAAATTAGGGTTTGTGCTCTAGGGCACGGGGCACGTGAAGAAAACTCTCAGACAACTCGAAAGTAACTAGGGAATGAAAGAAAAGGGTAAAATGACGGCCACAAAACCAGTTGATAAGCCTATAGTACAATCCAAGAAGGGAAAGGGTAAGGGAAAAGGAAAGAAGAAAGAAGAAGAAATCCCCTTGGATACCAATGAGGAATGGTACTCAGAGATGCAATACCCGGATGGGGTTTTGCTAGGGAAAGAGTGGGAGTCCCACATAAGACAGATGACTGTGATCAATTACAATCACTAGTCGAGTATAATTGTAAAGGAAATGGTGCTGGAGCTGGTGCGCCCCATAAACAAATGAACACCTGACGGGATGCCAATCTACAATGATGTAGTCAAGGTGAAAATGGAGAAGGTAGGGCTTCTCTAGCTTTACGAGCTACCATATTTCGGGAATCCCGAGTGCTTGTACCAATGGCTGATGATGCGCGTGCATGAATATTTCTTCTACTTCACAGGGTGCAAAATGCACATAACTCCCTAGTTAATCTCACACTTTACAAGCCTAAGCTATAAAGGGGACACAATCATAGATGACCTCTAGGATGAGGAGGCAATCAAAGAAACCATTGCATCCCAGGATTATAAGAAGGGATCAAGATACTATGATGTCTCGAGATATCATTGATCCGAAGAATGAAGATGGCCTCACACTTTTTCTCCAAGATAAATGGACAAGAGAGGTGGACCCAGGTGAGAAATCCCTGGTTGAATGTCTACAAGAAGGTCGCGGAAGGCACCGTGTACAACATCTCCCAGTACATAGCAGATGAAATCATAAGCAGTGTGGAGAATGGAGGAAAGATCTTGTTTGGAAACATTTTGTTAACAATTGTGTTCTCAGAAATCAGGGTGCCAGATGCATCCGATAAATTCGTATGGGAGTACCCCGTTGAAGATCCCTTGCCCGCGGAAAGATTCCATAAATACACATGTGATTCAATGAAAGGGGTGCACAAGGCGCACTTAGATAAATGGTAAACATGCATTAAGAATGCATTTGGGGCTAAATGGCGATTCCTGAGCAAATCCTCGTGGTGACTGAAGGAGAAGTAGAGTTCGCGGTATACCAACGATTTCTGCATTGGCAGATTCATCTTGGTGGACAGCAGTTGGAGTCCCTGGTGTATACTCCCCTTCTCATTTACTACCCAATTTTTCCAAGCAGGGGTGAACAGATACAAGGAATCAAAGAAATTAAATCTGGAGTTTTCCACCCTTGACAGTGAACATAGAGAAATGAGAAAGAATTTGGTATACCTAGGGAAGCATGTGTATGTTGAAAGGTACATGTTGCAGGACGTGCACATCATAAGGCCATTGACCTTACCAATTTTGAGAGCACTACTACCAGAATCTACCTATGTATAAGGCCAAAGTTTGAGAAGGGCGCATACATAGAGAATGAAATATCCATCCTAGATGAATCCATGGGAAGGAAGAAGCCAACGCCAAAGCATAAGGAGAGGGAAGGAGAAGAAGAAGAACAAAGAGTGGTGGAGGGGAAGAACATAGATACTGTAGGGCCAAGTACCTACATCCGGAAGAAGAGGAGAGCGGTGGTCGTGGGAAAAAACCTAGATCCTGTGAAGCCACCATCCCCTGAAGAACCTTCAGATGAAGAAGAAGACAGCATCCCTGACTCTAGAATTTTCAGCAAAGGAAGAAGAACAAGGGACAGAGGAACAAGGGCCAAGGTAAAGATGACCCAAACACCTATAGAGGTGAAATGGATGATGTTGAAGGGGAAGAGGCGGAGGTGGATCAAGAGCCGATTAATTTCTAAGATTCGAGAGGAGAGGAAGCGAGAGGATACAAATGATGCCTTCATATTTGTAAGGAGGAAGGGAACCCAAAGGGAGGAAGGTGCGTGGAGAGAAGAAAACATCCCTCACTCTGTAATTTTCAGCAAAGGAAGAAGAACAAGGGACGAAGGAACAAGGGTCCAAGATATAGATGACCCAAATGCCTATAGAGGAGAAAAGGATGATGTTGAAGGGGAAGATCCGGAGTTGGATCAAGAGCCGATTAATTTCTAAGATTCGGAGGGAGAGGAAGTAGATGATACAAATGATGCGTTCATCTTTGTAAGGAGGAAGGGCACCCAAAGGGAGGAAGGAGTGTGGAGCAAAGAGAGGATTGAAGGGGCTAGTACCAAGGAGTCAGATATGCCCAAGATCACTCAAGAGGAGGTTAATGAGAAGGCAACAAGGGTGTCGAGAAGATAATTAATACCATGGTCGAAGAGGATTTGGAGTGCAGTGCGGAGCTAGTGCTTGGCAAATTCAAAGAAGAGTAGAGGGAGAAAAGTGTGGGTAGCACAAAAGGCCCTACTCTTTCGGTATCTGTTCCCAAGGGCGTGCACGTGTGAAGTAAATGCACGAAGGGGGAAGAACAATGATGGGTTACATTGATGACCCCAACAAAGTTTTCTTGTGCATTTCCAAAGTACCGTGCCCACCAAGGAGCTCACCACCATGGAATCCTTTGATCCTGAGGGTGGATACCCGCGAACAAGGAAGATGTTATCATGGGCATTCAACTCCCACCTTAATGAGCCTGAGTTCAAGATTAACCAAGGAGTGGTATTAATGATGTCTCGAAGGAAAGGGGGACAACCCCATTGTAAACACACAACAAATATGGGATGAGAAAGTGTGTAACGTGCTCAAAAAAGTCTCTATGGAAATCGAGGCTAGGATCTTCGTAGGAATGACAGGGTTAGAGTCTTGGAGGACCTGTTGGAGAAGAGGAAGGAAGAAGTACACGAGGCTAATGAAGGATCTCACCTTGAGAAGAGTGCTCAACTACAGAGGGAGCTTCAAGAGGAAAAGGCCAGGGTACATGAAGTTTCCAAGAATGTGGAGTTCATCTCCCAAGTGATTATCACGAAGCACCAAGACCTTAACCCTCCCATGTAAAAGTATAGATTCTCCCTAGAGTGCCTAGAGGACTTGACTTAGATCCTGACCATAGAAGGAAACCTTTGGCATTAGAGTTGGAAGAGGAGGTAGTGGCATGCTTGGAGAAGGAAGAAAAGTTGAAGGTCATCACACTTGTGACTGAATACAACAAGGTGCTCACCGACATAAGAGCAGCTGCACAAACTGCGCGAGGTCACTTATGACCACTGTGAAGATCAAGACAAAGTGACAAGCATACTGCTTGCCAGTGATGAGGCCAAGATGAAGGAATTCGAGAGAAAGAATAAGGGTAATAAATCGAGTGAGAAAGGATCATAGCCGAAGTTGAAAATAAATGCAAGCCGTTGAAAACCGGGCTAAAATATCTCTACAAGGTCATCACGAGGAAGATGGATGCCCTGGAAGATCACGCTAAGGAACTAGAGACTATGGTGGAAACCATTACCACACAAGGGGAAGGGTTAACCTTCAATGAGGTGAGAACCCTAGTTTGTGACATCTCGCACTAAAGCACGGGAGAAAGTCGGCACTTAAATTACACTGGAGGCTGACCTACAACAAAATTTTCCCCCTATTCTTTCTCTCCCCCTTTCTTTATTCTTTCCCCCCATTCTTTTCCAAGGCAAGGCCTTGCATTCTTTTTGTACTACATTCTTTGAGAAGGTTCCCGAGGGTGGAGAACAGGTGAAGTGTGGGGTAATGTTGGGCCCCTATTATAGCTTCCAAATCTTAAGGGCGTGTAGGTGCGCATGGCTAGAGGAAGCGCGCAAGTGAAGGTGTGTAAGGCAGTATTCAAAAGGCTTCTTGGAGAACCCAGGAGCACGTGCACCATGTGAAGAACAATTTGGGACTTAGCCACTTTTGGCCTTTTGGGAAGAACACATGAAGAATGTGTTCCATTTGGATAAGGTTCCCTAGCGACAGGGTGTCTGGAAGGAATATACCTTGTGATAGAAATATCCAAAAAGTTAATCATGACATGGAGAGGCATGCGCCGGGGTGACCCACACCTTGACACTTGGGTTAGATCTAAGGCTGCGAGAGGAGTTTGTTAGAGCTCAGATGCCTATTTATATGCGTGCCCTTGGCAAAGAACAAGAGATAGAAGTGAGGTAGTGGAGCTCTGCTGAGTATGAGAAACTAAGGGATTAAAAAGGGTAAAGGATTCCAGTCGGGATTTAAAAGGAAAATGGGGAAATGGGGAATGAAATTTTTGTTTTCTCGAGAATACATGTTGAATCCAGACGTGGCACGTGACTATGGTCTACCTCTCTGTGATACTTTGTAGCAAGACTATGAATGAATATGATAAGGCTACCATCATGTTTACGTTAAAGATCTCCTTCTATATTATATGCATGTTTTTACTCTGCTTTTGATCTTGTATAATCATGGACCTTACTTGAATGATTAAGTATATTTGTGGATTTACAACTTCTTGGTTCTATTATTCCTATTGTGCACTTTGTTTCACTGAAGGGGTGTAGAAGTCATCCTGAGCTCTATAGCTTCTTCATGTCTATTAAATCACTAAGTCAGAATCATGAACTATGCCTTCCACTAGACTCGCATAACAGAGAGACTCGGATCCCTCTCGTGCACCTCGGGTGAGTGACCAACGCCCATTGGGTGATAGGCTAGCGTGCATGAGGTTCCCTTGTTCTTAGTGGGTGCAAAAATGACTACGTATTTCTCCACTACTTTCACAAATAATGCCCACCATTGTTGGAGTGTTTAAGTGTAACTGTGGAAATACATGTCATCTCTACATGCTAATGGATTTTGTAATGCATTTTTATTTTATGAAGACACTTTTACACTATAGATAGGAGATGACTCGAGTGTTTATGCCCTAATGAAATTATGTAATTATATACATAAAACAAAAAAAATGATGTAAAGGTTTTAATAAGAAAGTATTATTATAGAATTAATTAAAAATTGACAATGCATAATTAGATAACTCATTAATACTTAATACTTACAAAAGTTACAAATGAAGAAATTATAACTCAAATATATAAGAGGAGGTGAAGAATTAGTTGTAAATGTAAAAATAAAGGATATATAGATGGAGAAGGTATATCTTAAATTTTATATGAGTCATTATCCATCATAGCACTAGGTACTGAACTAGTGTAGCACTGTATAAATGTTTTACAATCTGTCCTAGGTACTATATAGTCCCGACTAGATCTATATAATCTTGGAACCTTATGCGAGTTAAGTTAAAAACTTGTGATGTTATTTAATTTATTATAAATGTTCTTTGTTGTATGTTTCTCTTGCTCACTCAACCCTGACATAACCTTTAATCACCTACATCAAATTGGAAACCCTAGACACATGCAATACAATTTATCAAAACATTATATAATAAAAAAAGAAATCATGCATGTTGTGAGGATGAAATAGCCTTGATGGTTGACACCACTTGAACCAATCCAAGTGCTACAATATATGCCCTCAAGTGAGATCAATCCTCATGTATTTCTCCTAAGTTCTTATATAATTATGAGTGTAATATAATCCAATCACCTATGAGTTCCCTCATGTATCTTTACATAATGATAATGAGATAACGATATAATAAAGAATTCACCTAACATGGTAGTAGTTTGGTGTAGTACACATAATATGTGTGACCTAATCCTTTATCCTTTATAAACCATTTTAAAATACTTGGAGTGAATATTTTCTTACTATGACATGGCTTTAGGACCTTTGCATTCTTATAATTAGAGGAAGCTACAATAGTTGATTTAGTTGAGTGCTTCAAACCCATATTTGTGGCTTCTATAAGTGATGTGAAACTACTTTTGGAATATTTAAGAGAGCCTTAAGTTATTTTAGATTTATATATTAAGTTATTTTATATTGATATTTACAATAGTAGCTTCTAAAAGTTCCATGTGAGTAGTAAAGTGATATTGAATTGCTTATATAGCCTTTTGTAGGTGAAATATTATAATAAGGTTGACCCTAATAAGATGAAATGATATAATAAATCTATGCAAATTTAAATTAGTGTCAAAATTAAGGACATATAAGAAAATCCAAGTTTGTGAAGGCCATACAATGCATCCTTACTAAATCTTATGGTCTATGATAAGAAGCATATCATGAAACATAGAAAGTTATAGAACGATTCTTAGGGATGATTTACTTATTTTATTGTTAAAATTTCCTACGTTTGTGACATAGTAATGTAAATATGAGTAATTAAGGAAAGAGATATAGAGAATTATTGATAAAAATTATAATGTGATTATGTGTATTAGAAAGGGAACATAGAAAAACTCTCATTTAAAAATGATAAGTATCCAGATTTGAGTGTCTACATTTCCCCTCATTTAAGAGTTTAATTAAAAATTCCATGTTTAAAGGAATAAACATACTTGAGTGTGCACACACATTTTATATTAACTTGATAGTTGTATTTTGATGTGTTGGTGTTTACATGTTCCATGTTAAAACCTCTAACATAGAGTAAATTTAATGTCTATGATAGAAATTAAACTATAACTCAACTTATAAACAACTCTTGTAACTTTAAACTTGCATGAAGTAAAGGAAAGAGGATACAAAATAAGGAATATAATTGTTTAGTTTTTAGAGGAGGAACTCCCATTTTATTGTACTTTAAATAATTGAAATAATTTTTGAGATGGAAATGGATTGGAGGTGACCAGTCCATTATCATGATTAAGGAGAAATTTTAGTATAGAGTGTATGCAACACAAAATCAAAGGTGAGAGAGGAACTAAAGTAAATTGTTAATATAGAATACTCATGTACTAATTTATAACTACAATCATATAGATGTTACATACTAACTGGATAAATAAATGTGGTTTGAGGTATCTTTGGAGTTATGCTTTGATGAAGGTGGTGTGTAGATTGCAATTCAACCCAAACACTAACCTTAAGACAATTTTCTTACCCATTGTAATGGTTTTGGAATATTCAGTTGATTATAGATGATATCAAGATTGTGTGACAGCTAGGGTTTGAAAACAAAGTAAATTTTCAAACAAATGAAGGATATAATAGTTATAGAATCCCACTTTGAAGGCATATAAGACTGTATTAAAGGTGAAGGAATAGATTATACATCCCGATCGAGCTTTACAGTCCTCCGACATATAATTTTTAGGGTAAAGTACTAATAGCAAAAATTAAATAGGCTATGCACTCCCAATTTCTCCAACATGTCTTCTCACATTCTTCCCATACAACTTTTTATAGATAATTTCCTCTTCAAATATTTTAAGTTCATATCGTAGGTCACATGAAGAATGAAACTTATAGATACACTTCACAAAGAGGATTAACTCTAATGTTTTGGTTCCCTTACGAGAACCATTATCAAGTGAGAATTTTCTTAAGAGCCGAATGAAAAGGGAACAAGTGTAAATAATTAATATTACCAAAAGAGATGTTTTTACCCAAAAGATATGTGAAAATTACTAAAGTAAAAATGATAAAATAAACAATTAATAAGAATATAGAATTACATTAAAATAGAATACTAAGAAGAAGAAGGAATTAAAGATAAGAATTATGGAAGCATGAGGAAGAGTGAATCTAAAATAATGGAGGTGTGAGAAAATTGAAAGGTCAATGAAGAAAATATAAAGCACCATTTTCTTTTAAAATTTCAACACGCAAGGGGTAGTGTAGGGATTGTCAACTTATGTAAAAAGGGTTTCCAAGATTGATTGAGCTTCCACCCATCATCATGATTTAGGTTGTTTGGGTGTTTCTCAATCTCGACAACTTCATGTAATTTTTTTTTTGCATAGTAGGATTTTGTAGCTATTAATTTTACATTATCAATGTAACTGGCATGCTTTGTTATGTCTTCATGTTCCACAAGAGCCAATTTACCAACCTGTACATTATGAATCTTTATAATGTTCATGAAGTCTCATTTTTAGTGATCTTCCCATTTCACTGATGTATGTTTTCCACACACACATGGTATGGAGTAAACCCCTTTTCTTAAATTAGGAAAAATTGGGTATTTAGGGTTTTAAAGCTTGTTTCTAATGGTTTTAACCGGTTTGAAACAAGTTTTAATACCCTTTATTTTTAATATCTTGGAAATCCTATCAGTAGTCCCAGAAATGTAGGGTAGGAAGGCTTTATTGTTACCCCCAATGCATAGAGATGAAGATCGAGGTGACCTAGACACACCCACTTTTGCTCTTCTGGTAGTGGCTCGATTTTCCATTTCTTATAACCATTCCTTATGAGAATGTTGGAGATATTTCTCTTATGAGTGTAAGTGATTATTATCTAAAATTCTCAGGGCTCTTGTAAACAGAGTATTTAAGACCCCATCCTTACGGGAAAGGTGATGGTGCAAGTCAGCCATAATATATGTTAGTGTGAATATTTTGTCGATAATTTTTTTTTCCAAGAGAGCCATCCTAATTTTCTCTTCCTTTTATTTTTTGAGCTCTTATTTACGGACAAAAAATCTATGCATTTACATATCTAGGTCCTAAAGAATAATAATATATACATGATTTCTAAGCAAGAAAACTATTAGTTGACAACTCCTTTTGGCCTTTTTGCTTTATCTCTAATCTTCTTTTTGGTCTTACACATCTTACAACATTCCGCTAACTTAACTTATTTATCTTTTATGGCCTCGAGACACTAGTGCCTAGTTAAGAAACTAGTGCCCAAGAGATTCTATATGTAGACAAAAATCATGCACTTTGGGTAATAATCTAGTTTAGATCACATACTACTATTCATATGATTCATAACTAAGAAAATTACTAACTAATTTATGTCTTTAGCCACCTTTATTTTTCTTTAGTTTCTCCTTTCAACATTTCACCTTTACTTGCTCACTCTACCTTATTATACTACAAATTTTATCATCCTCAAAACTAGCACTCATCCATGATGCCAAAGCAAGGCACCCTCATCCCCTCCAGGCACCTTTGGCACATTTGTAATTTACTCACTCTTTTTGGGGGATTTCTAGCCATTTGAGCATCTTATATTTTTAGTAGTCACCTTTTTCGGGGTTAGTTGTGAAATTCAAGAAAAGGAATAATATAAATATAAATTTATGTGATCATAATAAAGGACCAAACACCAAGCATTTGTTGTCACCACCTAAGGTTATATCCATGAAGCATATACGAGCTCCATTGCATCCATCTATAACCATCACAAGGGACACAAGGGCTGGTCATTCTCCATACACTTCATAGAAGGGAAGTTGATGAGTCATTTTATTTCCTTTTAAACACCTCATCTGTTATATTTTGTTTATTATACCCCGAACTTTGTTTCCTAGCCAATTATTCCCATTTTAGTATAATCATTACTAAATATTAATTTGTTATATGGGTTATGAGTATGCATTTATTATTTTTATTGCAATATGATGTTAAATGATGCTTTGTATAAATGCCAACCTTATTTGTAAATAAGTTGTTATATGTAACAACTAACATGCAACAAAGGATCCATATGCAACAACTGACATGCAGCCAAAGGAACTCATTCAAAATGAAGAGGTCATCCAAAAAAGCTGACATACAGCCACAAGAACCCATCTACATCAAGGCATCCATAGCTAAAAGAGGTCACATATACACATAAAACTGTGATCTTGAGGATCTTGCACAACATGGGCACTATACCTAAGCTTGCACATGTTGATAGAAGAAGAATTTATGAGAATAATAAGAAGAATAAATGCCATCACATGATTATTTATTACCACTCAAAAAAAGAACTGATTGATTTAAATCATAACTTAATAATTGGTTGATTGACTGATTGGGTTGTTAAGTTGTGTGATTTAATGAGAACATATATTGAATAGTCCTTGCATGCATGTAAGTTTCTGGGTTGTTTGGTTAAGATATTTCACTTAATCCAACTAGAACTACTAGTAGAACTCCATCTCTTCACGTCTCTGTTGTAATGGAAGATATAAAAGGGAAAGATCAATGCTATAGTAGAGAGGAGGATACGGAAGAGAGATACATAGATAGATCCATAGATAGAGAGTTTGTTGTACTTTCCACTTGTAATATTCATGCTGATGAAATAAGAATCTAAGTTATATTAAATTTTTGTAGACATAGGCCTTATGATGGATTAACACCCAAGGTAGGGCCCACTTGTGGTTTGTTGTCCCTCTCCTTCTGTTTGTTGTTTTAATTCATTGCATGATTAGATTAACAACAACTTATTCTTTATCTATGCTCTATTTTTACATGCTTTATCATTAGCCATAGTATTTACTTTCAACCATAATCTAGTTCATTTCTAGCATTGTTATTTCTTAATTGTAGTGACATCAATTTACCTTTATACCTCCCAAACATATGTAACTGTGCAAACAAAACTGAAAATATTGAAATTTTACATCCTTAGGTATGATAATTAAATGACTCTAGATTAATGAACAACATATTAGGGTGGAGTGTTCAGTGGACTTCGTATATTAAGCTTGTTGAATACTCTAAGGGTGAATAAAAGTGATGTGATCAACCTTCTTGGTGAGAAACACCACTCCACTAACATGTTTTATTTTTTAGAATTTTTGTTTTATAGGATTTGGTGTATTTTTGTAAGACATGCATGGTATTTGAGAGAAAGAGATGGTACAAAGATTAAATTTCCACTTACAAAAACATGCAACAAAGCTATGTTTTGGTTTTCTTGTTCATGGAACTTATGATTACATGAAGAAAATAAGGAATAAACTACACATGTGATAGTGATGTAGATGACTAGCACCAGAAAATGTCAATCTTCCCTCTCTAAGAAATAATTTATTTCATTAATGAGCATTCATCACAATGCTCCATACACTTGCAACACTAAAAACACCATCCGCAGCATCATGGCATCTCACATGTAACATCCATATAAATCTACATGCAACAAAATATATCGACATAATTTTGGCATACATGCATACAATATATTACAACAAGGCACATCTCATCATCATTTAACACATATATCGAGATAAGTGCACTCATTTCACTTTAATAAAGTAGTAATAGAATGATTATGTTTAATTAATATTTATGTCATATCATGAATGACTTTAAATAGAAATTATTTCTACCACCTTTAAACCCTATGAGTTGTCACTCCATGTCACCCCACTCCATCACACCATGTCACCTCATGAGTTTTGGAATTCAAATGAATTTAATTCATTTCCTTCTTGCGCTATGTGTGAGTCGATCACAGAATTAAAAAAAACAAGTACTCCAAAACTTTACACTCACTCAAATTCTTGCATCATTTCTACAAACTGTGAGATTTTTCCTCTCATAGCTAAAGAAGTTTGTAGAATTTAGGATGGGAGGAGTTATGATTCCTTATAAGCCTATAGACCATTCGAAACTCCAAAACAAGCCACAAAAATTGCAATATTTTTAATATAGCAGATGGATGGGGGATATCACTAAGTTCCAGGGTTTTAATGAACCAATAATAAAGTAATTTTCTACTACATTCAAGGATAGAGAGGCTACTGTCAAAGGTTTAACAAGAAAATTGGATGAAAATATTTTATCTGTAGTCATAGGGAATCTTGCACAAGATGAGATTTTCCCCTAAAAGGAAAACCTAGATGCATCTCAAAAATAATTTGGTGTTGCCGATGATAATTTTGTGACTGATAGACAATGTAAATTTCACACTTCTTTGAAACCATTTTGTTTGAGGTTTCTAGTTACATTATCAAATACTTTACCTGTGAGGGTAGGTACTCCAAATTGAATACTTTGTCAATTTTAAGTTGTTGAATAGTTTGAAGAATGGTGTACTATTAATGTTCCTAATTTATTAAATGAAATCCTGAAAATAATTAGTAAATATTCCAAGAGGGAAGGTCAAATTTGTCTCATGATTTTATTCTCACTTTGATTGTAAAACATACACTTTGGAAAGAGAGCACCATGCATTGAAATGGGAAGATTTTTCAAGGGTTGAGAACATTAATGAATTATTGGGGCATGGTAGAAAAATATGAATAAGCGTAGGTATTTCTTTCACTCATAAATTTGAAGCCGTAGATTCCACTTCTCAACTTTGAACCCACAGCTTGAACCTCTTTGGAAACAAAAATCCCTATTTTGGAAGAGAACCTTATTCTTGTGTCCCTAGAAAGGATCCTCATTGCTAAAACCCTACTTGTATTTTTAACTCTTGAATCATCCACCTCCAGGAGTAAGAGGAAATATTCTATGCCTACTCCCCAATCCCCATGTCTAATCCTTCATCTTCTAAATACACTCATGTACCACCTAGGAATTCTCATTGCCTAAGAACTAAAAATACCAAAACATCAAAAGAAACAAAGAGTGAAACCATAAAAATTGATAACGATAATGAGGTGAACGAAGATAATATTAAGGCCACATCCATGAAACAAGATCAGGAAAGTGTTGATGTTGAGATTCAAAAGCCCATGGAGGAGATGGAGGAAAATAAGGAGGCAGAATGTGGAATCAAACATGTCCAAGAAATCCGAGATGAACAAATTGAAGTTAAAGTAGAAGCGAGTTCATGATGGGGAGACCCATGAGAAGAATGAAGGAGACGGATTGACCAAAGAAGTTGGAGATACAACCCACTCATAGAAGATAAAGGAAGTCTATGACCACTCAGTGCTTGAAACACAGACTAATGAAATGGATATTGGGGATGATTTTCCCCATAATGTTGAAGAAATTATAGAAAATATTGTTCATAGCATTGAGACAAAACAACCATTTGAGCATGATGAAATATTGCAAGAGGATATTCCTATAGTTATAGAGGATACAACTAAGAAAATATTAAAACCTACTTCTCCATTGTTCTAAAAGCTATCCTGCTGACCAAAAGTTATCATCGAGATAAGTTTTCAAAGAACCCCCTAAAATAGCTTGTAGAAACATAAACACTCAAAAAACCTTGTTAGATTACTGGGTGAAACAGTTTGAAAACTATGTTAATTGGCTATAGGGAAAATGGGAAAGGGAGAAAAAGAATTAATCTTCCAACATCAGCAAGACATTGAAGAAAAGGAAAAAGAGCTTAAGGCTAAAGATAAGTAAATTTACAGGCTAAAGAAAAAGTAGGAAGATACAATTTAGGTGACCAATGAGATATTTAAATGCAGGCCACCTTCTAACATTTATGCCATTTTCTTGAAAATAAAAATGTTAAAGTTAAAATATACCTATATCAATTCAAATATCCCATTTGATATTAGTGGAGCTAGACCATTCATTTGAATTTATCTAAAGATGACTTATGAAATTCAACTGCTATTATGTGAGTTGTATATGTACAATTATGCCTTGGAATATGACAGGGATTGGATCCCAGTACTTTACATTGGATATGTTCTAATTAGGGTATTGTGTTCCTATTTTAACAATGAATTGTATAGAGAGACGTAGATGCGGGAATGCAGGCTTGTCAAAAGTGCAGCCACTAATGATCAGAGGTGAAGCTCCCAATATAGGAGCAATTATTGAACAATATGGAAAATACATGGAACACATGAATATTAAACAATGAGTGTGCCAAATGATACATGAAGCTCATGAAGAAGATAGGGACCGCATCAAATACAATCTGGAGAAATAGTACATTACTACAGAACACGTTGGCAAGAGATGTCCCTTGAAATGCAAAGAAAATAAATGAACTATTATCACAATATGATTCGAACCTTGTGGATGGTAAATGCATAGATTGAGGTTTATAAGGATGTGGAAAAACTTGATTTTCCATTAGTTATTATTGACCAATATTCCACTATCATATACCCCACTAGTTTGGTACCAAGGAACTGGATGAGGAAATGCAAGACAAAGTCACACAAAGATATAGAAGGAATGGGGGATACTTCTTCACTGAGCCTAAAGGAACATCTACCCCTATTGATTTTATATGATTATGTAACATCATTCAAATGGAGCCAAATGAACATGTGGTAGAGCCAAAAGCACCTTAGGAAGAGCCAAAAAAATGAATGAGAACATTCAAGATGTTAAGTCTTGGGGTATGATGAGTCATTTTATTTCCTTTTAAACACCTCATCTATTGTATTCTGTTTATCCAATTGTACCCCTGAACTTGTATTTCCCAGTGATACTACTAAACATTTCCATTATAACTTGAAATCATGGCATATATATTAGTTAATATAATTATTACTAAATCTTACTTTATTCTAGTGGGTTATGAGTATGCATTTATTCTTTTGATTGCAATATGATGTTAAATGATGCTTTGTATAAATGCCATCCTTATTTGTAAATAAGTTGTTATATGCAGAAAATAACATGCAACAAAGGATCCATACACAACAACTGACATGTAGCCAAAGGAACTCATTCACAACAAAGAGGTCTTCTGCGATATCGACATGCAACCATAGGGACTGTCTACAACAAGGAATCCCGAGTCAAAGAAGGTCACACACATACATGAAACCATGATCTGAGGAGCTTGCACAATGTGGGAACTAAACCTAAGCTCACACATGTTGATAGAAGAATTAGTTATGAGAACAAAAGAAGAATAAACAAAATCACCTGATTATGTATGTTTCTGAGGGTAAGTGCAGGAAGTTGATGGACAAATATAGGGTCATCCGTGGACATCATATTGCAAATAACAACATAATATCAACTTGTATGGATTATTATCAATACATACACTCAAAATTAGACAAAATTATATTGATATGAATCGTAGCATCCGGAATCTAGTTTCTAAAATACTAATTTTTGTAAAAAATGGACAAGATTAGCTATATTAAACACTCAAAATTCAATGACTTGGTATTTTTTTTTAAAAACGTCAATAAGATTATAGTCCGTTTGCCCACAATTTGGATGACCAAAAATTGATATATATATTTTTCCTTTGGTGAGAAGTTATATGCCACTATCTATCTTGGGATGGATTTTATTTTGTATTTTTTTGAGTAATATTTTATTTTTTATGATTTTTTCCGTGAAAGTGGTATGAAAACATAAAGAAAACAGAGCACTTTCCGTTTGCCCACCATAACTTCATCAAAAAATATTGAAATCAAATAAATTTTTTTTTGAACATGTATATAATTTCACCACGGTTGGGATGGTATAAGTTTTATCACATTCTGATAAGTGAAACAAATTTTGCAGTCTTAAACGTAGACATAAACATTCACAGGAAAAAGTGTCTTAAAGACCTACTATTAGTAAAAAATTATAAAATGATATTTATCCTCTTCTATTCACTTTAAAATCAGTATTTCTACAAAGCTAATAGTCTCCCCTATGCAATGGTACCATTTTTATGACATAGTTTTTACTTTTCGGCATGGTTCAAGTCCATGGAAGACTAAATTTGATGTTTTGCTGTTTTTAATGTAAAATTCAGGATTTGATGTCCACTTAATTGTCCCCCAACTTGGTGCACTTACCCACAACTCAAACAAAGAAATGATTGATTTAATTCATAACTTAATAACTAGTTGATTGATGATCGGTTAGTTAAGTTATGTGATTGTATGAGAACATCTATTGAATAGTTCTATTGCATGCATGTAAGTTTCTAGGTTGTTTGGTTAAGATATTTCACTTAATCCAACTGGAACTACTAGTAGGACTCTATCTCTTCACACCTATGCTATAATGGAAGATATAAAAAGGAAAGATTAATGCTATAGTAGAGAAGTGGCTACATAAGAGAGATACATATACGAGATCCATAGATAGAGATTTTGTTGTACTTTTCACTTGTAATCTTCATGCTGATGAAATAAGAATCTAAGTTATATTAAATTTTTGTAGACACGGGATTTAAGATGAATTGGTATCTAAGGTAGGGCCCACTTGCAATTTAATTTACCTCTCGTTATGTTTATTATTTTAATTCATTGCATGATTAGATTAGGAATAGCTTATTATTTATTTATGCTCTATTTTTACATGCTTTATCATTATCCATATTATTTACTTACAACCATAATATAGTTCATTTCTATAATTTTTATTTATTAATTGTAGTGACAATAATTTACCTTTACACCTCCCAAACACACCGTAATCGTACATATAAAGCTAGAAATATTAACGTTTTATGTCCCTAGGTTACGATAACTAAATGGATGTAGATTAATGAACAAAATTTTAATTGTTGCAAGTTAATTTACATCACTAGAAGTTCATTCTATTCCATGCACACATCTATTATATTTCATTACATTCATCTTATTTTCTTACTATCAACTCGTGAATCGTAAAAGAGCCACCTAGGGCACGATTTCACACACACACAAAATTTTAGGTCTGAGATGTAGTGCAATGATCAATCATAAGTTCACCATTATGACAATTGAGGATAGTTAGACCCCTCATTCTACATCTTTCTTTTTAGGATTTGATGTCTATTTGAGGGTTTTACAAGTTCATATTTCATTGTAGGTTTACAATGACCTCTTAAATCTTGGTGGGACTTCGAATTGACCAAATAATACTAAAGGAAAACACCTTGTGACACCTTAGAGGATATTTTCTGAGATTTTTGCAGACCTTGGTGTCCACAAAAAGGCCTAGGACACCCACGGGTGCCCCTATCCTTCTCCATGTGCCCCAGTCCAACCTATCTCTCTAGATGTGCATTTTTATGGGTCTCTATGTGAATATCCTTCTGCTTTGTTCCTTTTTTCATCACTTGGGTACAATTCATAATTAAGTGCGAATTAGATAAGTACCTTCTTCTTCTCCTTGTAATTAGGGTTATATAATTTACTGCTAAGTTGTTTGGGTGTATTTTTGTAATTAATTTCATATTTATTTTATTGCTACAATAACATCAGTTTAGGCATAAATTCCACATTTAGCTTAATAATTTTAGTGAACCCCACTCATGTTTGGTCTTTCGGATCATTCTTTGGCACATTATCTTTTCTATAATGGATCCTAAATTTGATAAAATTTCTTTGTATGATTTAATTCAAATGCATCATAAATGCCAATTTATTCTAAAAATCCCTAGACATGTCATGTATCTCCCTAGTAAAACACCTCCACATCAAGTGAGTTCTATTTTAGATCATCTATCTAATGACCCTAGTCTTCATGATCCTCCATCTAATCAATCCATGTTGGACTCAATTAAAGCATTGCATTCTTTATTTTAAGAAAAATACAAAGCTATGGAATCCATGATTACATCTCTAAAATATGAAATCCAACATCTTAAGGATGCTTCTCAGGCTCATGTTAGTTCTTCTTCTCATCCTCATCCTATGTCTTTTACATGTGCTCATATTAGTGAGCCTCAAGTATTGCCAATACTGAATCCTATCATGTTTAATCACAATTCTAAACAAAATGATATTATTATTGAGGTACCTATTCATTAATTGGTCACTTTACTATCTACTCATGGCTATCCTCCTTATCATCTTGCAAAATATCAGGGTCATCCATATTGCAGTTACCATTAAATCAATGGACATAATTGAAATGACATTTCTATTTTACATCATCCTTTCTAATTATTACATCTCAATGGGTTCCTTACAAAAATATTCAAGAACTAACTAAGAAAATGCCTCTCAAAATCAACATAACACCCCCTCGTCTCAAGTCATCTCGCAACATTTCCCAATAAAAATATGAAACCACCTATAAAAATTAGTCCACCTTCTTCTCTGTCAAGTCTTTTGCAGCATCATCAATCCCACCTAAGTTACCACCATTCAAGATTCCTTCCCATCTTAGTGCACTTTCATTTCTAATTGATTTTTTCAAAGTAACTACTTAATCTACGATGGCTAAGACACATTTCAAATTACACCACCATTGCATGGTCCTACTATTTTTCAGCCTACCATTTCATTGGACTGACTCCTATCATGACGTAGATAATTATCTCCCACAATGACAAGGTATCTCTCACGTCGCTGCATAAATCTTCATTATTGGCACACTTGGGGAAATCAAACTTATTCTCTCCTTCTAACACTCATTTATATGTCCTACCACACTTAATCTCTTCACTTCATGATTCATATTTCTTAGCACTTTCAAACCCTTTGATACATGCATTGTATCATCACTTCCTGATGACACACTCATGTTCTTGCATGTCCTACACAACTTTTGAGAAATTTCTTACAATAAGAACCTCATTTCATCTTCGCATTACATGCTTCATCAACATCTCTATCTATTACATAATCACTCATACATACATACATCTATTACTATCTATCGCTAGTCTCACACATGATACAATATTTCATCAACTATCACGTCAACTATACACTATCAATTACACTTCATCATTTTTACACCTCACCTATCTATCAATTTTTTAAAAATTAATCAAATAACACACTCATCATCACACAATTGGGGGAATCACACCTAATCCCCCCACACATATTATCATTATCAAATATCATACATATTACACACATCACATCTAGTATTTTACATTCACTATACACATCCCGATACATTTTCAATATCATTTCCCGATGACACACTCTTGTGCTATGGTTCACACTTGAATCTTAAGGGCTTACTATACACATGAACCTCACACATTGCATACTATACACACTCGGCCATATCACACATCTTACACTTGGAACATTCACCACACATATCTCTAGCATTAGCTAGTCAAAATACACATTACACATCTCACACATCATGCATCATACACTTCAGAAATATTCTCCCGAACATCTACTTCACACTTTTCAACTCATTCAGGTACACACCTTCACACTACATCACTCTTCATTCTACTTCTACACACTAGAGTCATTACCCTATAACGCACTCTAGTTATGTGGTGCATACTTGATTCGCTGAGGGTATACATCTCAAAATGGACCTCATCACATTCGAGGCAATTAATCACTCACTCCAAGGATTTTTTGGTGGTGAGTATTTGTAATTTGGTGAATATTCAATTTTAGGAGAATTTTAAAAGGTGAATTTTTCGGAGTAAGTGTGCTGCTAACCTAAAATTTAGAGTATATATTTTTTAGGGGTCATCTTAAAAACCCCTTAAAAAATCTCCAATATAAACCTAGGTGATTTTCCAGTAGTAGACTACTAACTTACTACTAGCTTACTAAGGTACTAACATATCAAGTATCGTGAATTTACGGAAAGGTTGTTTATGCATGAGAGAAGGTTGTTGATGCATGGAAGAAATTTTTGACACACAATAGGAGGGTTTTTGACACACAATAATATCGTGTTGTTGGCGCGCATGATAGGAGGATATAGACGCATGATGGGAGTTTGGATTTTTTTCATGTGACAACAAGTTTTCAATCACACGACAACAAATTTTTTATCACACGACTTGAAAATGAAAGCCTCTATTAGGTGAAAAATGTTGCACACAAACCCCAAAAAAATTTCTTGTCTCAAAAAAGTTGTTTTGGGGATATTCGCCAAGGATTTTACACCTTTGATTTCCCATAGGTCTCTTAAAATTAACCCCGACTCACTCATTCACTTATACACTTTACACTTTACATTTTGATGATCACATCTTTCTATTATACACAATTCAAACCATTTCCTGATGACATACTCTCATTCACGGTTCATTCTTAACTAGTTAAGGGGCATAAATAAATGAACCTCATTACATACATACACATTCACTAGGGGGCATGCTGCTCTATCATTCACACTACATTATATATCATAGCATCCATAACATACTACATATCTTGGTTGCATTTACTCTTTCTTACTTATGCTTTTACATTTAAATCTTATTACACATGCTAGATAGATATCTTATATGTCATTATCTTTATCATACACACATGCATGTTCACTTTCATTTCTAGTTGTGATCACAAATTATATAGATCTATTACACATAACATGGATGATTGGTCTAGTACCTCATACCAGTCCCACATCATCCCCTGGGGGCATCCACTTTCGTACACTACAGGTGCTATTGTTCCATTTTGTTTCATAACACACTACTTTATTGGATTACACACACTTTGACATAATTTTTATCGTTATAACATGATAACGGGTGCTTCATGTGCAACATTTTTTATACATGTCTATTTTCTTCCATGGTTGTCTGTTACATTATTTGTTATTATTTTCTCTTGTTTGCAGGATTTTCCATTTTTTTGTGCACACTTGTCTACTTATAGCCACTTCGGCCTTGATTGTCTTATGACATTTAGAGTGATGTTCCATACTTATAAGCCACTTTTCACAACCTAAATTGTGTCCTTGCATGTTTACTTACGTCTTAGCATTTTCTAATTAGCTTACATTTCATTTTATACATGCATGTTTGTTTTTTCTTTTACAAACACTTGTCTCCTAGCCACTTTATTTGCATGTGCCTTAGTTTCTACCAAGAACATTTCCTTTTCTCTATAAGGAACAATTTCAACACAATGGTTGGTCCTCTTTTGGGTCACATACTCCTTAAACAACATCACATGTACCCTAAATAAGGGGGACATCATATATGTGAATCAGTCACCCCATACAACATTATATACAACACAATAATAGTACAACATAGTTTTCAGTTTCGATAAGGCTTAGAATTAGACTTGGGTCCTTAACACAATGATGTCCTTCTTGGATACAAGTAACCAAGGGGAAGATCTTAAGCATTTTTCAGCACAACACAGTTTTTTAGTTTCACACAAGGCTCAAAATCCGACTTGGGTCCCTAGTATAATAAATTTATTCATTGATGCCAATAACTAGGCGGTAGATCTTCAACATTTTTCAGTTCAACATAGTTTTCAACATTTCATAGAGGATTTTGACAGGGTAGAGAGTACTTTAGCACTGGGAAATTTACATTGGGGGAAATTACACACCATCTGTAGTGGTGTTTTCATTCGGGAGTAGTTAAAGGTTAGAGGATGACACCATACTTTCCTCTCTCTGATTGCTTCTCTTTGTGGAATAGGATCACCCAAAAAACCAACATTTCATAATGCTCTACAAATTTGGGAAGTGGTTAAAGGTTGGAGGATGACACTATACTTTCCTCCCTATACTTCTTCTGTCATGGCATGAGATCGCACAAAAACTCACCCTTCATCAATGTATTTAGAATCCTTTCTACACCCTTTTCCTCATCACAGATCAGGTGCACGTGTTCCTTTTTCACATTTTCATCATTTTTACATATGTTTTACACATATACATGTGTATTTCGCTACTTGCTTGTTCTTCTCTTTTGCAGGTCCATCCATATGGGAAGCGATAGTGAACATCATCAACATCATTCATAATAACAAAAAAATTGACATCAACAATAGGTACATCGAACATCTACACATGTTTTTCCACCCTAGTTTAAGTTTCATCATCACCTTTTTACACTTTCTCCTCCTTAACATCTACGCTTCACATTTTTATCACTACATGCTTTTTCTAGTCCCTCAACACACTTTCATCATTGATCTACATGGTTATCAGGTACGCATCTCTATCTACTTTATGTTACCAAGCTTTCCACTCACCAACATAAAGTGGGGGCAAATGTAGACACAAAATCATGCACTTTGGGTAATTATCTAGTCTTGATTACATACTACTATTCATATGATTCCTAAGTAAGAAAATTACTAATTAACCCATGTATTTGGCCACCTTTCTTTGTCTTTTATTTCTCCTTTTAGTATTTCACCTTTACTTTCTCAATCTGCCTTATTATACTCTAGATTTTATCATCCTGGACACCGGTGCCCGGCTAGAATACCAGTGCCACATGCCCATATCCTCTCTAGGTTCCCCCACCCCTTTGTAATTTACTTGACACTTTTTGGGGAATTTCTATCAATTTGAGAATCTTATATTTTTGTAGTCATAATTTTTGGGGTTAATTATGAAATTCAAGAAAAGGAATCATATAAATATAAATTTGTGTGATCATAATAAAGGACTAGGCACTAATCATTAGCTATCACCACCTAAGGTTACATCCATAAAGCATTAAAGAGTTCCATTACATCCATCTAGCAACATCATAAGGGAAACAAGGGCTGGTCATTCTACATTAAAATGATAAGAGGGAAGTTCATTCTATTCCATGCACACATCTATTACATTTTTTGACATATAGCTTATTTTCTTACTATCAAATGTAAATCCAACAAAAACCACCTAGGGCACAATTCTATACATAAACATGTAGAACTATATTAGGTCTAAGATGTACTACAACACTCAATCATAAGTTCACCATTGTTTTAGGTGAGGGAAATACAAACCCTCATTATGTGTCTTTCTTATTTAGGATTTGATATCTATTTGAGTGTTTTACAAAGTTCATATTTCATTACAGTTTACAACAACCTTGGCAATCTTGGTGCGATCTTGGAGAAACTATAGGATACTAAAGGATAATGCCTTGCAACACCTAGAAGGAGGTTATCTAATATTTTCCATAAACCCATGCTCTAAGAAATAGGCCTAGGGCACCCTTGTCCCTTCCATGCACCCCAATCTAGCCTATTTTTCCGGATCTACAATTTTTGGGTCTCGTGTGACGCTCCTACTTTCTCTATTCACTTGGTCATCAATTTGGTAAAGTTCAGAATTAATTGTGAATTAGATAAATACCTTACTATCCTCTTTACAATTAGGGTTTCATAATTTATTTTTTAGTTGTTTGGGTTTAATTTCTGTACTTAATTGCATATTTATTTTACTACTACAATAACATTAAATTTGTCATAAAATCCACATTTATCTTAATCACTATCCCTCCTAAGAACTCCTGAGCTTATCTATCCTTTTCTCAAACATTTGGGTCTCTTTTAATTTGCAGACATATTTTAATAATTTGGGTAGGCCTTTCAATTATCAATTAGGAAATTCAAACAAGGGAATCATATATACTTAGTTACTTCTCCAAAATCGGAGCCAAGCACTAGCTTTGTTTGTTATCACCTAATCTTACATTTAAAGGCTTAAGAGCATTACAAAGAATCCATATAGAAGATTCACATAAGGGATAATGTACGATGAAAAAGTGACAAGTGAGCATGGGAATCTACAAGTAACTCTTCCTCGCACCCGACCTCCCGAGGTCATGCCAAGACAGCCGGTGGGGATGGAATATACGTGGGGTGTAGACAAACTAGTTAGGAAATCTTATGTCTTTGACGTGCACTAATGGAATATGTGAATCTAAGGAAAAGAAGGCCCTCCTAACCTGAACTGGCATGATAGATTGTTCAACGAGGATGACTGCTCAAAGGCTCTAATCAATATCGAGCTCTGGCATGATCCGATCTATAGGTTGTGGGATACGTGGAAGATAACCTGTGGGTGCTTCGTAGATATCCCCGATAGGGTCATGAAAAATGGATGATGGATGTATGGTGGATTCTATGGGTGATTCTCTGGTCTAGTCTAGAAATCCTTAGCTTGATTAGTTGTTATGTTTAATGAGGATAGTTGTGCGATAATGATTGGTTGAAGTGGAGAGGATCTAAATAAGAATGTGCATAAACCAACATCAACATTTGATTGACCTATGGGACCATTGGGTTGTGGGACCTTTGGATCAAAACAGTAGGTTCATGGTCATTGCGGGAATCTTATGGTCATGTCTTTGAATATATCCCTAATCCCTAATATCTAATAGTCGTATGCCTTTTTGGCCTATATGTTTAGAACTAAAAGTTGTACAATCTTCTAAGAGTACCTTATAGGCATTCTGGCAACTTGAATTCTTAAGCCAATGTCTATGTCAATGAGGATGTCTCCTATATCTTTATGGGACCAAAGGATCACAACTGAACATTTTCTCTCTTTCAAGCTCTTCTACATTCATGTAGATATTTATTAGGGCAATCTGTAGTTTGGCTAGTTTAACCAAAACGTATGCGCTTTATCGTCTTCTATGTTTAATTCTCTTAATTGTGAGCTGATTTCTTGTAGAGTGCATTGTTGCTTGGAAGACTGAATTCGAGATTTTGGTCTTTGTCGATTATTGCTGCAACAATATTGGGTTGAGGCATGATTGACTTGAATACGTATTCTCTAGGCTCCTAGGTCCCGTGATTGTCATACAAAAGAAATAATATAAATCTAACTAAAGCAAATTAAACTAATTATACAATGTATACCCACAACATATATCTAATTTCTCTATTTTGTATTTTTGTGAGAATATTTAACAAAGTTAAGATAACAACTATTTAATAGAATTGAAAGAGAAATTATTTAATATCTAGAAAATGACAACTAAGCTAATAAACGAATTTAAAACAAAGTAGCGAGTATAGCTACCTACTCACGTGCGATTGTGAATCTATTTTGAATAACAAAATAACTAATCTAATCTATTTGAAAGACCCTCAATCTTACCTCGTAAAGTAAGGAATGAATCATAGTTTCTTAGAAACTATCAATCCCCATGACTTCCCGATAATATCGAAAGTGAGATTAATTGAAGCGAAATAACTCACTACTCTATTTGATATGTTTTAACTAGAACTTTGATAGCTTGAACCTAGATTTTACGAGAATAGTGGCGAATCTGATTGTGTGTGGATTTTTCCCTCGGTGTGGTCTCCTCATTCATTCGTGCTCACAGAATCCGAGAAAAGCATGTAATGCTAGCATCAACAAAAGTAGGTATTGGAATAATGACGGCTTCAAATGTAGATTGAATACAATGAAAGTAGGAGAGGGATAGTGCAAGAGAATGAGCTTGGCTTATGGAATTCCTAGTGGGATTTATCGAGTCATACAAAACAAAACTTCTAGAACCTGAAACTATCCTTGTTGACGAACAAAACACTGCAACTCTAATGGTTTTAGACTGAAAATGAAACTATCCTATCTCAATTGATTATATGAAACAGTAATAACACTAGAAGAAGAAGATCATGTGGCTTCTAAATAGCAAAATAAGACTAACTATGCATGCAACAAATGAAAACTATTGAATTCCTAAGCAAGAACTGAAAGACTAAACTATTGAAATGAGAGGATGAGAGGTAATTTTGAGGGGCCATTTGCTTGTAATCAAACTAGCTATTTATAGAATTCCCATTCACCCAAAGGTAACTCCAACTAGGACTCTTTTACTATAAACAATGGAGAAACACTATTACATGGAACAAAAACCATAAATACAAGAAAAAATGGACGAAAGGCTGGTAAAAGTTGAAAATTTATGTGAGTCACGTTGAAAAGAAGTGTCTTTGGAAAATGCATGAAGGATCAACCCCCGAGTAGGGCGGTGGTTACAGGACTACCACCTGCTGGGCGGTGGTCATGAGACCGCCACCACGAGAAGGGTGGCGATTATAGGATCGCCGCCCTTGAAAGTGGTGGTTACGGAATCGCCACCCTACTCCTAGTGGCGATCCTTTACAAAGAGCTAAAATATCATTATTTTGAACCCATTCTTGCATTTTTAGTATTCTTATATGTTCTAATGATTTTTCCCAATGTGATTTTGGTACTAACTTACTCTTTTTTACGTGTTTTTATGTGTTTTGTAGAAGAAGGAAGAGTACATTAGGTGGATCCATGAAAGAGAGTGTGATTGGCTTCCAGTAGTGTTGGATGCACTTTCTCAAGCCGAGTAGGATACTCTTCAGAGGGCTTGCATATTATGTATATCACAGGTTTCTCATGTCACACCTTCTAGTCACATACTGTGTGACTTGTTTTCGTATTGGGATGCTAATCAGAATACTTTCCAATTTCCGAGTCGGGGTGAGTGGACTATCACCCCGAGGATGTCTACCATATCTTGAGATTCCTAATCATCGGGAGATGGCTTACACTTTAGATAGCGGGGTCGTGGGCTCGAGATAGATTAGTGAGCTACATACATGGGAGACGAATGGTCTCCACTTGGTTCAAAGAAGGGGGTAAGGGTGCATTCCATTCCTACCTTGCCTATCCCTTGATTCCTCGAGGCCATTATGGGGATCCTTTCCTTGAGATTGATCGGGATAAGGGAGGGGACACTTTACTCTGCGATGGTCCCCTATTATTACACGATTAAGGCACATGGCCGGCTTTATGCACGGGAGGCCGATATACTTGGGACCACCTACCATGACCTATACGGGGTGGTTCGCTTATAGGGATAGTCTTTAAGCCATCCGACCCTAGTTATGAGTGGGGTCTATGATCATATCATCCCCTATGGGAGAGGCATAGAAGTGGCGAGATCCCGGAGCCATGAGGGTAGCCAGATGGATAGAGATGTTGGTGCTTAGAGCACCTCACTAGCCAGTTGCCTCCCTGACTACTGATGATATGGAGGCCACACCTTATCGGGCCATAACAGGGTTATGGGTTGAGGAGACCCTCACTTTGATTTCCTACTCTACTATAGGGCAGCTTGTGGACAGGATGGGGAAGGTAGAGACACACCCTTTTGATCAAGTGTCTCAATAGTTTGGCCTTGCCTATGTTGGTATGCTTCCCCTAGTGGTGCCAGTGTTCCGATTAGGTCGGGAGGCTAGGGGAGGTCCTAGGGGCCGTGGTTGGACTGTTATTACTCTTGGCATCCCTATTGTAGCTAGGCGGGTGGTACGTGCCCGAGAGAGAGTTGGTGCTCCTCAGGCACCTTTACTTCAGATTGCCACCGGTCCTGCCCATAATGATGATGACCCTATTGATATAGACTCTGAGTCTGAGGAGTTCACAAGGGGAGAGACGAAGGAGGAGACCAAGGACATGGAGGTCGGTGAGCTAGGTGTATAGGAGGATATCAATCCTAAGTGGCATGAAAATTAGGAAATCCTATAGGCCGGAGGCGGAGCGAGTGCGAGAGAGGGTGACTCTAGTATTTAAAGCGCGCTACCCTCTCGGGACTTAGGTAGAGAGGGGCGAGTGCAGTAGCGAGGATGCTATGTTGCCACAAACACGGGAGGAGGACATCGATCGGTGGCAACATCCATGGTAGGTGCTGATCCTAGGGATCCCTCTTGGAGGCTTGGAGATCCAAGTGAGTTATCACTCTTCTTTTAATATTTGTTTTTAGCTAGGATTGCCTTAGTTGCTATCTCTCCTTTTGTTCATTTTTGTTTCTATCTTTTGATTATTTTCTAATTTTTTCTTCTCCTTTGCTTATAGAGACTACTGATGAGTGGTGAGACTTGATTCACCGGGTATGTACCAATACCCTAATGTTCCCCATGGAGAAGAATCACGCTGAGCTATCGGTGGATGCAGGGGAGCCTTCAACAGCTGGTATACATAGTGATGTCTTTTCCCCTATCTGGCATGTGTCCAAGATGGTGACTTCCCTCCATACCAAGTTAGCTGGGTACAAGACCGCAAAGTGCACGATGAGGAGCCGCTCTCATAACGATTCTACAATTACTTGTTTGGGACCGTGAGCCTTTAGTGCACTCGGAGTGTCGGCGTAGCCAGAGTCCTAGACGTGGTCGTGCACCTTCAGAGGGATCTCATAGGGGTTGAGAGGCCAGTTGGCTCTTTTTGTAGTGACTCTTGCTAGATTGTTTATACTATCATTTTGTATTTTTTGGGCTCATTGAGCATTTTGAGCATGCCTAGCGCATGATGGCATTGTACATAAAACTTGATTGTATATATATATATATATATATATATATATATATATATACATACACACACTACTATTTGGATCAGACTCTTGGTGTCTATGATTTTGTGATTTATTTCCACATGTATAGTAGATGCTTATTAGAATTCTTGTTTTTTTCAAAATGTATGCAATGGAGAACAAATGATACAAATGCTTTCTTCCTTTTGTATTTCATGATGCTGATGTATGATAATGTAGACACAATGTGATCTTGAACTTTAGCTTTTATAAGCAATTTTCTGGTACTTCATATTTTTTTGACAAAATGTGATGACAAATTGATATGATGAGTAGATGAACTTGTCCCACTCCTAACTCCATGCAACTTGAAAGATACGGGGGTTCACCACCTAGAGATAGAAAGGGCACAAGCTATGAGGTGTGTTGAAATGGTAATGATGGGAGATAGACAAAGAGTTGGTGGAACCAAATTAGGATGCTACAAACCTACCCTACTCAAGTGACTCCATAGTTTAGAATGTGAATTGCTTTTGTAGTTTATCTAGACTTAGATCCGTCGATGGCCACTTGGTTGAAAAAATCTGGTTTTCAAGGTTTTGGACTCTCTTGGAATTTTAGACATCGATTCATTTGTTTTTGACTCAAGATTTCAAAGGTTTATTTGAACTATTTATTTATGACCTTCAATGTTACTATCAAGAGGACCCCCTACACCTTGCCCCATGCTACTAGTAAGAAGCATGGGCTTATCACCATGGTTAAGGTACGGTGAGTAAGGGCATTCCCATCCTTTCCCAACCCTACGTCACTAGTAAGAGACACAAGTTCATCACCAAAGGTTGGTAGGGAAAGGAAATGTGTAAAAGTAAAATTTTCTGTTTGATCTATAAATCGACTTATTTATTTGAGAAAAATGTCAGTATGTTCTTATTTCCAAAGAGATCTATATAAGGGATAGATGTGACACCATGAAGCTTCTAGAACAGAGACCATATGCAAGACACCTATCCTAGGAAGAAACAAAAGTGAGAACAAGCATGCAAGCCTTAGTATGGCTACTATTAAGAATTTGTCATATCTAGCTTTAATTGATGACATGATTACGAAACAAATGATGATTATGAAAATGAAGAAGTGTGATTTGAATATTCGCCAATATCATCAAGTTTGTAATGAATTGCTTAAGAATAAGTCTCTTGATCACAAAATTTTATGAAATGAGTGAACAAAATGAACCTATCTAAATGAAGATGCAATATAGATATAATTATATAAATAGTTCGACGCTTCATGCATAAAATCAAGCTGTTTAAGGTGCAAGGAATTGTGATTTCACAAAATTCCTCACCTTCTAGTGTGTACAAGAGATACACACCATTTTCATAGTCCTTCACGAATCGATATGGGCCAAACCACTTGGGCCGAAACTTTCTTCCTTCACCGATTTTCTTATCGATCTGGCTGTCTAGTCTTAGAACTAGATTTCCTTAATATATTTCTCGCTCATAGACCTTTTTGTTATACTACTGGCACATCCGGTCAGCATAGACTCTATGCTGTTGTTCAACATTTAATCTGGCCTCATCTAGTCTTTCTAGTTGGGAGAGGCATGCCTCTCTATAAGCTTCCTCATCTAGAATCCATTGTAGTGATATGCGAGACTGGGTATTTCAACCTCAAGTGGGAGAAATGCTTCGCTCGAGAATACCAATGAGAGAGGAGTTTCTCCTGTTGGTGTTCTTATTGAGGTTTGAGTGGGCCTAAAAGGCCGGATAAAACTTTAAATGCCAATCTCGTTTATTTTCTTTTACCATTTTGAGTAGAATATCTTTCAATGTCTTGTTTGTTGCTTCAACCTATCCGTTGGCTTGAGGGTAATACAGGGAGGCTGTATGATGGTTTATTTTAAATTTACTACATAGCTAATGGACCTCGTCATTCTTAAAGGACGTGCCATTATCTCGAGATAATGATTTGTGGGACAACGTACCTACAAATGATCTCGGTTCAAAATGAACTTGGTGATCACAAAGACCTGGTATAGTGGTAAGATGCATAACCTCTACCCATTTGGTAAAATATTCATGGCCATGTGATTATGTATTTATGGCCATCCATTGATGAGGGAGAGAATTTCCCTATCAAATCTAGGCCCCATGTAGAAAATGGCCATGGAGTCACTATTGGTTGTAGAGCTTGTGCCGGCATGTGAATCTTGTGGAAAAATTCTTGGCATTTATGGCATCTGCATACAAACTCTACTACATTGTGTTCCAGAGTGGGCCAAAAATAGCCCATTCAATGTATTTTACAAGCGGTGGTGTGACCACCGAAGTGGCCTCCACATATTCCACTGTGAGATTCGTAGAGAATCTTCTTGGATTCTTCTATGTCAACACACCTTAGAAGCATTCCATTGAAAGCCTTACGATAGAGCACTTGTTCTATAATAACGTATTTAGCTATGATAATGCATAACCATCTTATTTATTGTTGTGTAGCACCCTCTGGATACATATATTCTGTGATAAAATTGATAATATCAGTATACCAAGGACATTCAGAGATGGGAGGTCTAATTTTAATGTAATATATGCATTCATCGAGAAAATCCAAATCTACTAGATCACCTCTGTCTAATGGGTTGTCGGCTAACCAATCTGCAATGATTTGTCCTTTAACAAACTTGTGGTTTACAAAAGTTAATTTGAATTCACCCATTAAGGTTATAAAGCATCCAGCCTTTTTAGACAAAGACCCTTGCGTGAGGAAAGTTCTTAAATGGTCTATTTTTACAATGACCCTTGTTTCTTGATTTAGCATGTAATGTCTTAAGCGTTTGGTTGCAAAGACTATGGCAAGTCATTCTCATTCTTCCTGCGTATAACGTGTTTCATAATTGATAAATTTTTGGCTACTAAAATAGACTGCACGTTCTTGTTTATCAACGTCTTCTTGAGCCAACATGCAGGCTAGTGAGACATCCATAGTTCATGATTATAAGATTAAAGGATGATCTGGTCTAGGTGGCATTAACGTGGGAGGAGACAGTAAGAAGCATTTAATTGCTTCAAAGGCCTCATGGCATTCCTTTTTCCAAATAATGCAGAAATCCTTTTTCAACAAATTGTTGATTAGATGTACAACAAAACTTAAGTCCGGAATGAATCTCCAGATTGCACCGAGCTTTCCAAGAAATGATCTAATCCCAGAGTCGTCTGATGGTGGGATCATCTCAATAAAAGCCCGGATTTTGGTGGGTCTACATTGATCCCTTGTGATGATATAATGTAACCTAGGAGTTTCCCTCCTATCACACCAATACACATTTTCTAGGTTTAGTGTGACTCGTATTCGATCAAACATGAAAGAATGATGTGGAGCACTTTCGGGTGATCACAACGCTTCCTAGCATTAGCCAATAAGTCGTCTAAATAGGATTCCATGATTTTATGAATAAGATCATGAAATTTTTATTTTATTGCATCTTTGGTATGTAGCATCAGCATTCTTGAGACCAAATGGCATAACAACATAGCAATAAGTTCCCCAAGGAGTTATAAATGTAGTTTTGGCTTGGTCTTGTTCAGATATTCTGATTTGATTGTATCCCAAGAACCCATCCATGAGGGACAAAAGCTCAAATCCAGCTGTTGCATCAACAATGATATCAATGGATGGTAATGGGAATTCATCCTTGGGGCACACCTTGTTAATGTCTTAGAAATCTATGTAGATGCATATCTTCCCATTCTTTTTTAGAATAGGGACGATATTAGATACCCATTGAGAGTAATCGACCGGTTTGATGAACCCTACTTAGAGGAGCTTCATTACTTCTTTCTTTACCATGAGAGCTACCTTGGGTTTCATTGGTCTTGATTTTTATTTAATTGGTTTTGCATCTGATTTGGTGACAAGGTTATGTCTTGCGATATGTGGTGTAATTCCGTCATTTCGTATAATTAAATGCAAAATCCTTTTGATGTTCTTTGAGGATTCGAATGTGTATTTCTATTTCTTCTGGAGTTAACAAAGATCCTAGTTTCAAGATCTTTGGTTCTTCCTCTGTTCCAATGTTTATATCAATCGTTTCTTCGATTAAAGAAGCGTTACCTTCTTCAAACATAGGCGGGGATGGAGGTAGTTCTAGATCTTCTCCATTCTCTACCACGTATATGTTGAGTTCCTTTTGTGGGGGAAGATCTACCATGGGATTTCCAAAGTAAGAAGATGAATGTGGGATTAAGGACAAATCTACCATGTGATGGGTGAGATTTAACTCTGCATAGGCATTTAGGTAATCAAGAGTGGTTGTATCACTATCAATGTGACCTAAGATAGTAGATGTGTTCTTATCTATGTGTGTTATAAGAGGGTTTGTTGACATTTTCTTTACTAATGTTTTAGTACGAAGGGATACCATGAAACGAGTGTCCTCCATCTCACTATTTGGGGTGAAACGTGAAGTTGAGATTGCTATTGAATCTGTGAGAAGGTTTTGTTCTCATGGGATTTCTTCAATTGATATGAAGTTAAATGCTTTACTCAAATCTAATACTATTATTTTGTAGAGCTGTAAATGTTCAACTCTAGTCTCATACACCTCATAGACTTGGTTTTCTAGTAATTCAAAGTCTCCTAATACTCTGATGTCATTAACACTAAGCCTTTTAGCTATGATGAGACCAAGGAGGAGGGCTTCGTACTCAGTGCCATTGTTTGTACATTCAAAATTTAATTTAAAGGTGAACGGTAGGATCTTTCCCTCAAGAGAAGTAAAGATCACACCTGCCCCAGCCCCATAAAGAAATCTATCTCCATCAAAGTGGAGAGTCCAATGTTTATTTGGGAAGATGAATGTTGGGATGTTCATTACATCTATTTCTTCTACTTCGGTTACTTCTACCATGCAGAGTTCCTCTACTGGAAGAGAACCAACTCCTAGGGTACATCCCATACCTGTGGAATCAAACGGTAGGAAAATTGGTAGATCTTGTTCTAGAAACTCAACAATTTTTGCAGTAGTTCCTAATGACATTGTTTCTACAATGTTAGCTTCATCCTTGAGGGCTGGGATGCTCTTGACTAGGTTTGTAATCTCTAGTTCTGTTATAGGTATTAATTTTTCTTCTAGTTTTGAGCTGGTTGGTTTGTCAAGTTGGTTTTTTGGGAGTTCAAACTCAGAGTGAACACCTGGCCTTTTCTTTAGGTCTTCTAGGTGTATATCAAATGGTTTCAGATCACCTTTTGCTACAAATATCTTTCCTAAGTACAAGAATATTATTTCCTGAAATAACGTAGAAGGGATTTCCTTCATTCGGTGTATCCATGGTCGGCCGAGGATCATATTATAGTTGGTTTCCTAATCCATAATATAAAACTCAGTCAGGATTGTTTTGGGTCCTAAGGTGACTGGTAGTATTATAGTTCCAATCAAAGTGGCTTTAAGGCTATCATAGCCTCTTAGTGTATTCCGAGTCGTGGAACAATTTATCTCTCCATACCCTAGCTTTTGAAGGAAAGAGAAGGGGACTATGTTAACTGCTGCCCCATCATCAACCATTGCACATTTAACATAATTGTTATAAACCCACACTTGTAAATGTAAGGTTGGATCACCTCTACGTGTAATCTCAGTGTCTGTTGGCATTTTTCTTATGTCGAATATGAACTCAATATACCTATCCGGCTGCCCCGGAGAGGTGGATATTGAAGTATATATGGTTTACTTGTGTTTTGGGAGGAGGAGTAATGTTAATTAAATGACATAAACCTAATGCTTCTAAAAGAGCATCCCTATGGGTAGGAGAGTTCTTCAGAAAGTCCAAAAGGAGATGTGAGAAACGGTCTTTGTTAAGTCATTAATTAAATCATAGGCACCTACGAGTTTTACTAGTATTTGTTGAATGTTATCTCGACTCTAGTGGGTAACTTGGATTTGGTGAGAGGAATACTCTCGTGTCCTTGTTATGGCTTCCAAGTGTATCTCGGTGTCTAATTCCACTAAATCGACTATCTTGTTCGTGGTTGAGTTCCTAATTGTGGTGTGACAAGTGGATTTAGTGAAGTTGAGGCTTCATGATCATTATTTCTTGTCATTACACTCTTGTTCATCCCATTTGGATTTAATTTATTATTGTGATTTGGGAGTGGATCATTGAAGATCTTGAGGGGTGTGTTTTGAGGGGAGACTACCCCTGTGAAATTACTTGTCGTAGGTGACGTAGGATTAGCTAAGAACATATCTATGAAAAGTTGTCTTTGTTCCTCTAGAAAATGTTGCATGAATTTATTATAGTCATGGCAAGTCCTAGTGTCATGGCCTCGAATTTTGTGGAAACCACAATACGAATTGGGATTATAATTCCTAGGTTGTTGGTTTGGCACGTATTGTGGTCTAAAACTTTGATTAAACCATTAACTATTAAGATTAAAGTTTATCATTTGTTGCCTTTGGTTTTGATATCTAGTTGAGTTTTGACTTGGACCCTGTGTCTGGATCTACCGTTGTTGTTGTTGTTGTTGTTGTTGTGGATGATTAAAATCCACCGAGTTGATTGTTGGGGTAAAATTGTTGTTTCGTTGATTGTTAATCGGTGGTGGAGCATTTACAACATTTACCTTTTTTGCTTGGTCAGTTACTCCATCTGTTGTGACCCCACGGTTCTTGTTAAGGATTTTAGGTCCTTGATTGGCATTTGTGGTAGTAGGATAAGTTGTAGTATTTTGGTTGGGGATGATTAACCTCCCATTTGTTCCATATGCCTTGTGACTGCTATCTATTACAACTTGATCTATTCGGAGGGTGCTCTCAAGAACTTCATCATAAGTTCTTAGTGGGAACTTTTGGACTTCTTCCTTTACCTCTCTGTTGAGAGAATGAAGGAATAAATCACATAGTTCCATCTCGGTCCATGTTTGGGGTGCTTGCTTTGAAGAATAGAGGACTCGTATGCGCCATCTCTAGATGAAATGAGCAACAGATTCATTGTGTTCTTGTTTTATATGCAAGAATTCCCTTATTCCTGTTCTTAACAATTTTTTCATGTCGAACACCTTGATGAACTCTGAAATGAGTTGTTTAAATGAATGGATGGAGGCTTTAGGTATTCGGTAATACCAATCGAGGGAAATTCCCTCTAAGGTTTTGGGGAATATTTTAGCAATCTTGCATTTGGGTCTCCCTCCCCTTTATAATTGGGCAAATCGGGAAGAGGTCTTGGAAGCATGACGCTTCGTATAGTGAAGTCTAAGGGCTCTTTCAAATATTCTGAATAAGTTCCTATCGCATAGGTTTCGACCATTGATGGTGCCTTTGAGGGGGTGGAGGTGGAATGGGTTGTTGATATGGCGTAGCGTATGCATTTCGGGGACATAAGGAAATCCCTATGGTTGAGTGAACATGCTGGGAGAAGAGAACATATCTCCCTGTGGTGACTTGGAATACATGTTTAAATATGGAGGAACATTGTTCAGAAATGGATTGTTTTGTACTAAACCGGGAGGTATCATATTTTCCACTAGAGCGGTGTTAGAGAACGCAGTTCTAGTTGGCATTTTTGTGAATACTGAGGAGGCATGCCTAACATGCTTGTTCCTGTGAGGAGGTCTATTTGGCTAGGATGATGTAGAGGATTGGAATTTCTTGCCTACGTGAATTGTAAATTTTGACTTGCTTGAGCAAGTTCCAACCCTCTAACTTTCTCAACTAAGGCTGAGATGACCTTGTTTGGTGAAGATACGGTATTTTTCCTTAGTGGTGTTTGTTGAGGTTATATAGGCATATGGTACCTAGCTATAAATTGATCGGTGCCCTACCAAGTTTCACCGAGGGAATTTCCTATAGGTGGAGGAATGGAGGTGTTTTCTTGAAAAGAGACCTCGGGTTGTGTTTGCAAACCTCCTATAGGTGGGTACATACTTTGAGAGTGTTGTTCACTCCTAGCATAACACGCTAAATGTTCATCATCTAAAAATAGATATGGATCTGATTGTTTACTGATTTATGGTCTAAGCAACACCTGAGGAGATGAACTAGATTCTCCAGTGAGCGTCATGTTATTCAAGCCTGAAGGATCTGGCTGTTGCATTTGAGTGACTTGATCTAACTTCTCTATTTGGAAAGAAGAAATATATCTAGTCCTTTGAGGTGGAGTTTGTGTTGAAAACTGGTTGATTGAATAGTTGTCACCCCATGCTGAGAGCGAGGGTGATGGTTGTCTATTCAGTTGATCGTAGTATGCTTCAAGACCTAGGAGAGTCTACCATATGCATCAAATCTTGACATATTCGGGGTATATGAATACCCACGAACAATGGGAAGAAGCGAAGATGGATGCAAGAAAATGAAACACTAAAAGGGGAAAGGTGAAAATAAAGCAACTGTTCCTTTCATGTCGGGTTCACCAATTTTGTTGGTAAAGCTGATGTGAAAGGATAATGAGGTAGATAGGGTGAAGTGGTTGTGTGCTTCACATCGAATTCACCAATTTTGTATGATGGAAAAGTGACATGTGAGCATGGGAATCTACAAGTAACTCTTCCTTGCACCTGACCTCCCGAGGTTGTGCCGAGACAGCCAGTGGGGATGGAATATATGTGGGGTGTGGAAAAACTAGTTAGGAAATCTTATGTCTTCGATGCGCACTAATGGAATATGTGAATCTAAGGCAAAGAAGGCCCTCCTAACCTAAACTGGCATGATAGATCATTCGGTGAGGATGACTGCTCGAAGGCTCCAATCAATATCGAGCTCTGGCATGATCCAATCTATAGGTTGTGGGATACATGGAAGATAACCCATGGGTACTTCGTAGATATTCCCAATAGGAAAAAGGGATGATGGATGTATGGTGGATTCTATGGGTGATTCTCTGGTCTAGTCCATAAATCCTTAGCTTGATTAGCTGCTATGTCTAGTGAGGATAGTTGTGCGATAATGATTGGTGGAAGTGGAGAGGATCTAAATACTAATGTGCATAAACCAACATCAATGTTTGATTGACCTGTGCACCCATTGGGTTATGGGACCTTTGGATCAAAACCATAGGTTCATGGTCATTTTGGGCCTCCTATGATCATGTGCTGAATCAATCGCTAATCCCTAATATCCAATAGTCATATGCCTTTTTGGCCTCTATGTTTAGAACTAAAATTTTTGCAATCTTCTCAGAGTACCTTACAGGTGTTCTGGAAACTTGAATTCTTAAGCCAATGTCTATGTCAATGAGGATGTCTCCTACGTCTGGCTGTGGGACCAAAGGATCACAACCGAACATTTTCTCTCTTTCAAGCCCTTCTACAGTCATGCGGATATTTATTAGGGCAATCTATAGTTTGGTTGGTTTAACCAAAGCGTATGCGCTTTATATTCTTCTATGTTTAATCCTATTAATTGTGAGCTGATTTCTTGTAGGTCTGTTATTATTTGGAAGACCTGAATTCTGAGATTTTAGTCTATGTCGGTTATTGCTGTAACAAGATTGGGTTGAGGCATGATTGGCTCGAATACATATTCTCTGGGCTCCCTAGGTCCCATGATTGTCATACAAAAGAAACAATATAAATCTAACTAAAGCAAAGTAAACTAATTATGCAAAGTATATCCACAACATATATCTAAATTCTCTATTTTTTATTTTTGATAGAATATTTAACAAAATTAAGATAACAACTATTTAATAGAATTGAAAGAGAAATTATTTAATATCTAGAAAATGACAACTAAGCTAATAACAAAATTTAAAACAAACAAAGTAGCCGAGTATAGCTACCTGCCTGTGTAGTTGTGAATCTATTCTAAATAACCAAATAACTGATCTAATCTATTTGAAAGACCCCTAATCTTACCTCAGAAGTGAGGAATGAATCATAGTTTCTCAGAAACTATCAATCCCCACAGCTTCCCCAACGAATATCGAAAGTGAGATTAACTAAAATGAAATGATTCACTACTCTATTTGATATGTTTTAACTAGAAATTTGATAGCTTGAACCAAGATTTTACTGAACGGTGGTGAATCTAATTGTCTTTGGCTTTGTCCCCTCGGTGTCCTTCCTTCATGCTCACGTGAATCCAAAAGTGTGTAATGCTAGCATCAACGAAGTAGGTATTAGAAGAATGACGACTTCAGATGTAGATTGAATACAATGTGAGTAGGAGAGGGATAGTGCAAGAGAATAGAGCTTGGCTTATGCAATTCCTAGCAAGATTTATTGTGAGTCATACAACACAAAACATCCAGAACTTGAAACTATCCTTCTTGATGAACAAAACCTACAACTCTAATGGATTCAGACTAAAAATGAAATTATCCTATCTCAATTGATTATATGGAACAATAATAACACTAGAACAAGAAGATCATGTGGCTTCTAAATAGCAAAATAAGACTAACTATGCATGCAACAAATGAAAACTATTGAATTCCTAAGCAAGAACTGAAAGACTAAACTATTAAAATGAGAGGATGAGAGGCAATTTTGAGGGGCGATTTTCTTGTAATCAAACCAGCTATTTATAGAATTCCCATTCACCGAAAGGTAACTCCAACTAGGACTCTTTTACTATAAACAATGGAGAAACACTATTACAGGGAACCAAAATCATAAATACAAGCAAAAATGCATGAGAAAGCTTGTAAAAGTTGAATATTTATGTGAGTTGTGTTAAAATAAGTATGATAGAAAATGTGTGAAGGACCGCTACCCCGAGCAGGAAGTGGTTACAGGACCGCCGCCCTACCTAGGTGGCAGTCAAGAGACTGCCACCAAGCAAGGTGGCGCTTTGTTCTTGAATACCAAAATGCAAAGGAAAAGATGGGGAAGAGTAAAACAGAGCACGCGGAGGCTAAACAGGGCATGCGGGATGTTAACACACACTTGGAGAGATTTTCTGGATCCCAAACACCTTGCGAGGAGACCTATATCATCATTGGGGCATGTGTAACATAATTCAGCACTCTGCACCTATAATTTTGGGTACGTACAAAACCTAGGGCATCATTATAAATACATTCACATAGAAGTACATGGATTCTAAAATGTCGTGCAATGCTCTGTATTAAGTTCACTCTTTAGGTAACCGTCAAGGTTAGTTTGACTCCACATTCTGCATATTTTTATTAGATTTGATGTGATTTTTAGGAATCTACAGGTAAAAATTATTTTCCATGTTACAATTACAATCGGTGACATTAGAGAAAGACCAGAGTGACAAAAGGAAGCTAATAGCAGAGTTCCTCCTGCATAGAAAAGGATAAAACCTTAGCATTTGAATGGACACTAGTGCCCAGATTAGTCACTAGTGCTCAAATGCTCTTGTCCTCACATGGATGCTTCATCTTACAAATTTTTGTGTCCCAGAACTTCTAGTGATATTTGATGACACTACTTATATCATATTTTGACAATTTTCCTACCCAAATATCCTCTAGATTGTGTAAAAATAGATAAGGAACCCTCTCTCCATCTTGCTTGGGGTTTCATATTATTGCATGCTTGTTGCTTGTCCATTTACTATATTTTATCACTTGTATATCATACACTACAATAGTTACTCTAAAATAAATATTTAATTCAATTTATATTAAATCATTTGGTTAACCCAACTCTTTAGTAGAACACCAACTATCCGTATTGTATATTAGCTCCTTATTTATTACCTATTTAGATACCCTAGGATATTTCCATTCTCCCGAAAAGTTAATATCATAATTGCATAAAGAAAATTCGAAATCTTACTCTTTATTCTTGCTCAATACATAGGAAGTATTACATCCATTTAAATAGGAGATGTTGTTCCTATATTTAAGGAGATATAATATCCATAAATATCTCCACACATAACTCCTAAAACAACTCCATGCTATTATACGTGAGATTTTGTTTTCTCACAAAACTAATATTGTTAATGATTTGTTTACTCAACAACTCATAACAATATTTACTCACCCACTCATAATTACATTTACAATAATGTAATTAATTATTACAACACATATTATATTATCCTAGATAATATAATCACTTACATAATATTCTATGTTCACACTACAACATAGATATTCCTAACATCTCCCCACCATGAGTTTCCACTGTCACTCCCTTCCTGCAAGACAATCCCGAATGTCAAAATAAAATACAATATTTTTATCCAACACTTACATTCATCATAATAATTCTCTTGACTATGTGTATTAAAGATTCACCGAAGCAATATATTTAAATGAGGATCCTGTTACTTTTACATATGCTTAACTTCCTTCTCCATATGTTTTAGGTAATGAAATACCCCTTTATATTCACATTTGTATCAATAACTTAGGAGTTAAACGAGCTTTAGTTATTAATGGGTCATGGATTAATATTTGTAACATATCATTTCTACAACACATTGGTATTTTCAAAGATTCCCTAACTCCTTCGTGTATTTCTATTTGTGGCTTGGTTAATGTTCCTAAACATTTACTAGGCATTATCACACTTCCTGTTACCATTGGACCTTGCACCTTGCATATCACTTTCCATGTTATGCCTAATCATCTTAATTATAATCTTATTTTTAGATGACGTTGGATCCATGCCATGCATGTGGTCCCTTCAACCCTTCATAAAAATATTAAATTATTATATGAAGGTTTCATCTATGAGGCCTTGGCCGAACCCCTCCCCATTCACCTTTTCAACACTATTAAAAATTCACTTCAATATCCCATTTTTGCTACATATCGCCCTCATTTAACCAAGTATGGTTTTGTCTATAAACATATGATTTGTTATGGCTTCACTAAAACTAGAATACATTAATATGGAAAATTAATCACCAAACCACTCTTAATTCCCATAGAGCCTACCAAACTTGGCATCATATATCACCCTCCATCCACCCATCTTATTATCGCCACATATCACCTTAATATTTATACTACTTTATATGCTCCTTAACTCCCTTTTCTATACCATGAGCTCATTGATCCCACTTCCAATGCTCAGCTTGAATTGGATACATTCCTTTCTCGACGATGCTCTACTAGAATACATGGGTAATTATGATCATTTTCCCTCTTACCACCACAAAAAGTGTATTCCATTTATTTTCAATGTTACTACTTACTTCACTCCATCTCACCCTCCTAAAACTAACACATATACCCCCGATATAATTCCTCTTGACTCATACATTGAAGACCACTCCAATCTCCAAAATGACAAAAGTATTAAATAAAAATCAAGCACCAATGAAAATTGCTATATGGTTTTATTGATTTGCCTCTCTTACGTCCTCTCGAAAAATATGACATCAAGAAAGTGCTTCAAGAATTTTTAAAAATATTTTCATGGGATAATAGTGATATTTCTGGTATAGATACTTCTTTTTCTATGCATAATATCATCTTCAATCCTAACACAAAACTAGTACAAAAAAATTGTGAAAAATTCATCCTAAGGTTGCCTTACTAGTCAAAGAATAAATACATTTCCTTCTAGATGTCATCTTTATCCATGTTGTGGATTACAAGTAAATGGGTATCTAATATAGTCCCCGTTATGAAACCTAATGACAACATCTCAACTACTACATAGATTTCCACAATATTAATAAGGATTTACCTAAGGATAGATTCCACTTACCACATATCGATGCTATCATTAATTTTATTATAGGATATGATATTATTTCATTGATGGATGGCTTCTTCGGTTACAATCCAATCAAAATAAATCTTGGCGATCAAGAAAAACATCATTCACCACAACATGGGGTACCTTTTTTAATACTATCATGAAATTTGGTATTAAGAATGTCGAGGCTACTTATTAGCACGCTATGTTGCTCATATTCCATGATTTGTATACACAATATTATTGTGGACTATGTTGATGATATAATTTCCACATCCCATCATCGTGTTACCCACGCTCGAGATCTCTACACACTTTTTACACAGCTTATGACAATATAACATCCGCCTCAATATGAAAAAGAGTGTTTTGGGTATTACAAGGGGAAAACTCCTTGGTTACATTATATCTCAATGTGGAATTTATATTGATCCCAAAATAATTGTGTCATTGTTGACATGCCTCTGCCACATAATTTGTATTATCTATGTTCACTAAAAGGAAATATCTAGGCCATCCATCATTTCTTTGCACAACTAGCTGATAAAAATCAAATGTTCACATGCCTCCTAAATAAAAGACACTAAATTCATTTGGGATGATCACTATCACCATGCTTTTGAGGCCATTAAAGAATATTTTATAAATCCACCTATTCTTATACCTCCCACGACCAATTGACCCTTCCTATTATATATCTTTACTACCTTCCATGCCTTAGGAGTTCTTCTTGCACATCTTGATGATTATCACCAAGAATAGACTATTTATTACATCATTCGTACCTTACTTTCATACCCGTGTAATTATAGTTACATCAAATGTTTATTTCTTGGCCTCATATTTTTTAGATAAGTTATTCCATTATCTTCTAAATAACAAAATCCCATATTATTACCAAGATAGATCCTTTAAAATACCTCTTATCCCACACACACCTCTCTAGACACCTTGCTCGATGGGTCATGCTACTCACCGAATTTTATTTCAAATTCATCCCATAGAAATCTATCAAAGGCCAAGTCATCACCGACCAACTAGTTGATCCTCCCCTTCTAATATTCCCCATTTAGTGATACCTTCCATGATGAATTCACTTGCTTATGCCATCGAAATTGATACTTAGACTATGTATTTTGACAGATATAATTGTGTTTCTAGCACCAAGGCTGGGATTTTATTCATCAACCCACATGGTGATCATATCCCCTTTTCATACTACCGAGGTTGCTCATGTACAAATAATGTTTTTGAGTATGAGCTCCCATTCTTGGCCTCAATGTCACCCATAAGTTCCTTATTAAATCCCTATCCATTGATACTCTCAAGTTATTTTCAATCAAGTTAATGGTATATATCGGACCAAATAAGAGCACCTCATCCCCTATAATAACCTTGCAAAATATATCCTAGCTAAATTCGATTCCTACTCTATCACTATGACCCCTCACAAAGATAATTTTCATACTGATGTCATGGCTAGTGCTACATCTATTATCCCCTAGGAAATTATTGATGATGAAGCCACCTTTATCATTCTTCACTTACACCATCCATCCGTTGATCATTTGAATTTAAAATCTTGCACAATTACACATATTAATGATCATCTAGAGTGGTTCACACCCATATATGATTTCTTAGTTTGACAGGTCATTCCCGATGACCTTCAAGATGCCACAAAACCATTTCATGTGATTGGAGCTACACAATATTTCATTATTAGAGATTCATTATTCAAAATATCATTTGATGGAAATTTATTACGATTTTTAGGCATTGATGAAACTTCTATGGCTATATCTCAACTCCATGATAACTTGTGTGGTGGGAACTTTTCTATAAAATCTATGTCATATAAACTCGATGACAAGGTTATTATTTGCCTACTATGAAATAATATTTCTTGGAATATGCCACATGCTATGAAAAATTCTAAAATCATAGTAACGTCCATTAGGAGTCTATATATGAACTCCATCCTATCGCTTCAATATGATCATTCTACCTTTGAGGTTTTTACCTCATTTGTAATATCAATCCCGAATTGACTAATGACCATAGATACATTATTAGTCCTACGAGTATTTCATTGAATGGGTTAAAGTTGTGACTTTGAAAACTATTACTTGGTCCTTAAAATTTTCATTTTATTACTACTCACATTATCACATGCTTCAAGATTCCCTCACCATCATCACGAATAATGGATCTTCGTTAAAAATAAGATGTCAAAAGGATTTGTGTGAAGTTCAAAATCAAGCAAACCTTTTCTACTCCTTACTATCCATAAGGAAATGGTCAAGCAAAAGCCATTAATAAAACCATTGTCAAAATACTACGTAAAACTATTGATACCAATGGCAGTGATTGGCACAATCAACTTTTATATGCTCTTTGGGCTTACTGCACCAACATCCGCACTCCCACCAATGCTACACCTTTTTCATTAGTTTATAACACTGAGGCTATAATTCCCTTAGAAATTGAAATACCCTCCTTACATGTGTCACTCAAAGGCATCCTCAAGGATAATGAAACTCAAACTCACATCGAAGCTTTAGAAAATCTTTGTGAATATACAACTTGCATCACACACACTTATAATAAAAAATTGTAATACCCCCGCTTTTTTTTATAATTGTACTTGCACTTTGTGATTGGGTGGTAAATAATAGCATGTGACTTTGTGTTCTAATTTTATGTTCAAGATCGGACCGTTATTGCGTATTTTCTGAAATGACATCATTTAATTATTGATTTGGAAAACTTAACATTATTAAAATTCAGAATCTATACTTATGAATGTTAAGATCATAATGAAATTACTTATCTGATTTCTGAAATGGACTTAGTGGTGTCAGCTCTTAGATACTGCAAATAAGGTCGTAGAGAATTTGAGTAATAAGGTAAAGGGGTAACCTTCTAAAATTTTCTGTATGAATGCTACTGTTGAGACTTTTAGATTGATAATAAGATTTAGAATAATACCCTAGATCAATTTAAGTGATCCAGGGTATTCTCCTAAATTGATATACTATTATGACTATAAGTAAGAAATTTTACTTAACTACTTAATGGATTTGGGATTACTATTTTTTTTCGGCCTTAAGAACTTTAATATAATCTAATTTTTTTAGAATTGCTTGGCTTAGAGAAGGCATACATTGGGTTAATAAGCCTGGTTCATTTAGATAAGTGTAAGGCTTAAGTTGAAGAATATATATATATATATATATATATATATATATTCTTTGTGATTAATCTTATAATAAAATAACTTATGTTATGGTGATGTTTAAATTTACAAAGAGCCTAATGTTTTTTTTTATTAAGGGCAAATAGTTTTGAAGGGACTATACCCTATATACAAAAGGGCTCAAAATCCAGATAGTAAAGATGAGAGAAGCAGCCCAGAGAAGGGAAAAACAATCAACCAAGGAAGGCTCAATAGCCAAATATTACAATACAGGTGAAAAAAGGATCTAAACGTACAAAGATCTAGAAAAAAGAAGGCAAGATAAAAAAGGAACCAAAAGAGAAACAACATAAAGAGCCCCGCCACAAAACAGCTCCAGAACCACCCGATGACAGCCACATCGCAGCCAAAAACAAGATCACAACAACCCTTTACTTGATGGCTCTATCAATTTTGGTCTTGATAGCCTACAGTGACATGAAGAAGGCAATGGCAGTGGCCTGAGAGGAGTCTTGTAAATCTACTTGGGCAATTGCAATGTCCCTTTTCTCTTTAGGGCCCCATATGTCCTCATTGATCCCACTTAAACTGCAAACACTGTGGACATGTTGTTCAATGAAATTATAAATGCTTTTGAGGGTAGACAATATGCAGTCATTTCGGCTTTTAGCATTCCCCAATCTGCCATCTAAGGACTGTAGTTTCTTGAAGATTTCACCAATAACCCCCTCTTCCTCCTCACTTTGAAGGATCCTTTTACCCTTAGCTCTTTCCATGTTTTTTATAGCCCCTTTGAGCTCTTGTATCTCCTTTTCTAATCTGTCCACCCTATCCAACAATTCCTCCTCTTTGGGCTCCTCCACTGGCTTGCTAATATGCAGGAGGTTTTTAGCTAGTTCCAAGTCCTTGTGGCTCCTTAGGACTCATTGGGAAGTAGGGATTTTGGCTTTGAGGCTCTTACTTTTCTTGCTGGAGACAACATCTTCATTCTTTCTTTTTAGCAGGGGGAGTGGGAGCAGTGTGGGCAGGTGGAGGTATGGAGGAGGGAGGTGGAGGTAAGAGCCTAATGTTACACTATGTACATTTTATTAGATAATGACAACCTAACCAAAGGTTGATGGATGAAAGTTGATTTAAATAAATCCATACCTATATTATGAAACCTAAGATCTAACTGGACCTAACTACAATTTTTTTTTTTAAAGGGGTTAGTTTCATGGTGAATCAAGATTGGATTACTCCCCATACTCATACTTATCATATTAAAAGTTTTTTTAATGGCCACTGCCATTTGCTAGCATGGAATGTGGGTCAAACGTGGAAAAGCATGCTAAATATTGGATACAAGTTTAGTTAAAGTTTTGTTAGTTGTTGGTTTGATCTCTAAATTGAATTAGTAATGTGGTCAATTGGAGGAAATTATGGAAGTAACTGACATTCCTTTTGTTCCATTAATGACATAGAATAGATCAAAACAACATTGGAAAAGGAAATGATAGTTTTGAAGGAAACTAAGGGAATTGGTTTTCATTTGATGTTTTACAATTTGAGATCTTGGGCTCTGCATGTTGATTGGTTTATTTTTGAATTCATTATCTATTTTTGGTTGTGTACTAAATCCTCGGTTGCATGATGGAGGAAATAGTGGAAATCTTAAATGACTCGGGCTATTAAAAAGGAAAGAGTGGGGAATGAAGGGTTTATATGGATTCTATTTCAATAATTATATGGGGTTTGGAGTTCAAGCTCTAAAATAACTCGTGAAGCTTGGAGAGAGGATTTCAAGAGATCTACTAGGCATGATAGGATCTAACTCTTTAAAATACTATGCTCTCTTTAATACCTTCATGAAAGGAAATCTTATTTTGGTTGAGATTTGTTTTAATGTTTAATGTATAGTTCACGTTTCAAATATTAGATATAATTTGTGTATTGCATATTTGTGAGTATAGAAATGTGACTGTAATTAATGGCGGGAATATGTAAAGTTATGGGTTGTTGTTTTAATGGTTCAAATCCCTTATTAATGTTATTTGTGTTCTTACACAATTAGAATATATTTTAAAATACTAAGGGAGCCTATTCATTTTTTTGGGTTGGCTTTTGTAATTACTTAATTGATGGTATATGAGAAGGTTTTTTAGACAATGATTTGCATTTGGTTAAGAATACTCTTTATTATTATTTTATGAGATTGTCTTCCTTAAGATGTTGGTACCAAATCAATTCGACCTATGATGGCCATGCAATATTGTTGTTGTTACTTGTTATTTTTGGATTTTCATTGTAAAAAATATACCCTTAATGGGTATTCACTTAAATACCTCGCTAAGTATGCACACCCGTAAATATAGATCTAGGCATTCATTTTAACTTATGTATGCAAGATGAGTAGAGTTTGTGTGTGAATGGTTATTATAGATTGGTAACACTTCATATTACTAGATTTCTAGCCTTTGTATCTTGTGTACAAGTCATTGGTTGGTAGTCCCTTCCCTATTCAATTCATTTTGACTAGGAATATGGTTACATTAATGGTTAAGAATGTATAAGGTTGTAATTCAATGACTTGTTTAAATGTATGTTGTCAATTAATCTTGACTAAGATAAGCCATTGGGCCAAACTGAAAACCTTCTTTGTCTAATATTGACTGTAAATTTTTGTCATGACCTCATTTCTAAGATGTTACAGGGTATATCGAGCCTTAGGCTTAATAAGTTGATAAGGGTATCCACTAACAACTTTGAGCTTGATTGGACTACATAGCAGTCCTCTATATCCTTTCACCATTGCAACCTTAACTGGTAAGAAAATTCTTAGATTCTTAAGTCCTAGTAGAGAAAGGAATTTTATTGATCTAGTTTGAATCTATGATCATATTTCTCTTAAGCCTTAACCCGGGTTTGTAGATTGATTCTTGTCAAGATAGTTTTATGATACCACAAATTTTATGGTAATAATGTATAGGGAGTCTTATCCTTATTATCAGGAAGTTACTAGGCTGTAGTAACTTAATAAAGTGATATTACCTTAGGTTTAATGAACCCTTTAGGTATTATTTAATTAGTAGCCTAATCGGCCATATAGACCCTGCTGTTATGTTTGAATAAATGTTGGGTTATAACTTATGTTAAATATGGAATGATTTATTAGTGTGTTTAACTTATAAGGAATAATGATTACGTTATTATGATAAAAGCTTATACATGAACCCCGAATAAGTTTGGTTCGGATGAAATGTAAGTAGCTATATAAGTAAGTTATGATATTGTGGATTTTACTTGACTATTTTATAAGTTACAGTTATATATAGGCTTATGTGACTTTGATATGAAGCTATTATCAGAATCCACCTATAAATATTTCAATGAATGCATAACTAAGAATTGAATGTTGATCAAGTATTATTGAATGTGCTTTAAGTTAATGCTGAGTTAGAATCTTATTGAGATGAAATACTTAGTTGATCTTATGTTTATGTTGTATGTTCAAAAGAGTTATGTGATCCTTTTTATCCTTAAAATAATTTCAGTTAAAAGAAGCATTCCTTTTATGAAATTATTAGATAGATCATGTTGTTCTGAATATTTAGATCTTATCATGCTAGTTCGTATGAATCTGGAAAATGCTAAAAATCTTGCAGATATATTTCATGAAAGGTGAAAGAAATATCTTGTTAGAAGTTTCATTTTTTCTATTGATTGAGGAAAGATGATTGATATAATTGATTGTATTATTCTATTCTTGATGTACTTATTTTTTGGAAAAAGAAAATGCTAATGACCCATTTATTGTATCTTTTCCAAAAGATAAGTTGTTGACTAAAAATGTCTTAAGCAAGTTTTGATACTTAGTTTTGAATTTGAATAAAGAAAGTTCCTTTATATTATCATTTTCTTATGTACTTCTTGAAGTAGATAACTGATATGTTTCTGAACTTGGTCATTATATCATTTAAAGTTAAAAAGGCAACTTTCATTAGTTTTTCACTTACATGAGATGTAGAGTCTAAACTAACGAAAGATAAAGATGTTTCTATATGATTGAATATCATTATAGTCTGAATGAAGTATGGCTTATTATCTAAGTACTTTGTGACTAGAATGAGATATACATATTATGTTGTTAATAACTTAAGTGAATGTAGTATACCTAGCATATATAGAGATGGCATAATGAGAATGACTTCATTATTTAGATGACTACTCAATTAATAAAACAACAACTAATAAACTTAAGGAACATTATGTAGTTATATGAAAAGTGATGTTTAAGTTCATATATAACTACATTATTTATTTAAAGGAATTGATGGAGGATTATTAAAAAAATTAACGTCATGGCTTGGTAATTAAGTTATGTGCAAAATGCGTAAGTTTAATATGTATATTGTTGAAAGTATGAAAAGATACATAAGTATAATAGTTATGTAGATTTATGACTATTCATGAGGGAACATGTGTGCATACATAATATTGCATGATTTCTTCCCTACATTAATAAAACTAATAGGATGAACACTTCACCTACTCGTTTATACCTAATTAAGGAATTAAGGTTTGTTTTAATAATACATCATTACACATATTTAAATTTGCAACCTGCACTCAATTAAATATTGTTTTACTATCCTTAAGGAAAGTCATTTTTAACCCTCGTAGATCTTTAGGTATGACACCTAACGTCAAGAGTAATTCAGACGAGTTTAACAAGTAGGAATTTAATTGAACTAATGAAATTGATAAGATATGAGGTTGCATTTAGTAGAACTTGACAAGTTGTCACAACATAGTCATTTTTGCCTGACAAAGACCTAGTTAATGGCATAAGTCATTAATTGGTTATTATGGAGTAGCTACTATGGCGTGATAATCCACCTAGCTCCCTTAAACGTAATTGTTGTAAAATTTTGGATCCAAGCAAATGCTAGACATTAATTTGTAATAGGTGTATGGCTTAGTGTTGATTTCATCTTATGATGATTATGGGTAAATAACTATATCCGATGTCACACAAGTCAATTCGGATACACTTAATTTCCCTTAGTCACCTTAAGATGAATTATCAACACTAACCAATGCAAACTATCCCTAATTAGTATCTAGCATGGACCTTAGAAGTGATTGATGTAAATCAAATAAATCCAAATCTAGATAACCATTTCAAGTGTGGTGAAAGACATATTCCTTTCGATGAGTATGCCATCTAGGAATTAAAGCATGACAAACATGTCTTGAAACTTTGGCCAAAGTATCACAAGTTGCTGATTGTGTTGTCTTGATTTCACCTAGACTAAATATGTATGATATTAGATGGGTTATCTGTAATAGATACCTAGATATGCACTTTAGATATTAACACTTGAATGACCTTGAATGAATAAGGGAACCACAAGTATACTTAGTATACACATTGATGAAATGAAATATGAGGGATTGGTTTAATACCAACTCATAATAGCTGCATATGGTTTACTATTGTAGGATGGATTGGATAAATTAATGTTTCTTATATATTATGTGAATTTAGAATAGTGAACGCGTCATGATATAAAAAATAATTCCCTTGTATTGAAGTCTTACAATGGGAATGTTACAAATTACGTTGACATGAATTTCATACTTGCAATATTGTTTTAAAATAAAATGAAAAGAGAACTACTGAGGATCAAGTGAAAGGGAAATTCAAGCCTAACTAGCTCGAGCCATATGTCATTACTAACAATCTTGGGAGAAAATTCTATCTTCTTGATACTCTCCTTGACAAACCACTTAATGTGATGCACCTTAAACGATATTATGCATAAACACTTTCCTTTACCCGATGATGTACTCTAGCGCTACGGTTCACACTTAAATGTTAAGGGGTTCACTTCTTAAATGAACCTCACAACATATAAACTTTACACTTAGCACTTCATGATACATATTTTATAACATCTACTCTCACAGAACACATTTATTTCTTTATGACACACTCTTGTTCTATGTCCATTCTCGACTGTTGAGGGAACATTTCTAAATGAACCTCATCTCATACACATCCACTAGTGGGAAACATGGATTCTCCTCTCTTCACATATTACACATCGCAACGCACTATCAAACTCGCATAATATTTTGCATATCTTGGTTTCATTCACTCTTGTTATATTATTCTACTTCCATGTAACACTTTGTTTCCTATATGAGATGGATTCTCGGTATGTCATTATATTTTTATATACACTCATACGTGTTCACTTGGTATCTTGAGATGAATGTATGACCTTTCAAAGATTTAGACATAATGCATGATGCTCGACATAATTATTTTCCAGTGCTTCAGAGGCTCTAAGGGGCATCTACCTTTGCTACCCTCATACTTTAAACATCACAGGTTCTATTGTTACGTAATTTACTATCACTTAATTTTTTTCTTCTATATACATGCTTTGACATATTACTTATCTTTCTAACATGCTAACAAGTTCTTCATGTGAAGAATTTGTTTTACAAGTTCTGATATAACCATGGATATCTATTAATTCTTATTTCCTATTGTTTGTTATTGTTTGCAGGATATGCCCTATGTCTTGTTTGATCATTGTATGCTTTTGGCCACTTCGGACATGATTATCTTGTGACATTGTGAGTAATGTCCCATATATGAAACCCATTTTTGCAGTCCATCTTATATTCCTAATTTTTTCTTACATTTACTTCCATTGCATGCTAGTTATTTTTACAATTAACACATGTTTACTAGTCCATCTTGTTTGCATGTGCCTTGGTTTCTACCATGCACATCCCCTACCTCTGCAAGTATCCATACCCATATATGCATATCACCCTCAAGTCTTCTCCTTTGGTTTTCATTCTCCTACAATCATCACATGCACCCCAAATGAGGGTGCATCTATTAGGTAAAAAAATCACCCCTAGAACAACTCAAAGGTCAATAAAAAATCAACATAGTATAAAAGTGGCAAAGAAACACAATCACTTTGAATGGTAAGAAATCAGACTTGGATAACAGTTAAAAGCGAGACACTAGCACCCATTCTTGGAAAATAGTGGTGGGAACTTGTGTCCCCCTAAGAACTTATTTCCGGGAAAAATTCAATTTCTCGGTTGAACACTATTTCTAGCAGTTTATAGTATAGTTCTCTAGTAGCAAGTACTTTCCAACAGCTTATAAAATACATTTAATCAATTACAATAAGTTACAATAGGAACAAATGAAGGACATACCATTTGTAGTGGTGCTTATTGGGAAGTATCATGGATAGAGAGGAAAACTAGACCTCTCTCCCAAACACTACTCTATGGTGTGAGATCACCTAAAACCACTCTTGGTATGAGATCACCTTAAAAACATGCTCCTAGTGTGAGATAAACCAAAACCTCACCATAGGCATTCAAATCCAACATCTCCAAGAAAATAGGATACTTTTCTATCTCATAATCTCTTATACATTGGGTGCACACTTTCCTTTACACACTTTTTACATACTTATACACATTACTTTGATTTTTCATATATGAAACTTCGACTAATTTCTCTCTCTTATTTTGGAGGTTTTTCCTTAATATGTAATGAGAAGTATCTCACATAAGAAAAATCAATCTCTAGTAGCACGTTACTATGCATACAATAAAACACTATCGTGTACTTCCATTTCTTAGTCTCCGGCTTCACATTGCGATCACTTCACGCTTCACTTGTCCATTTGACACGCTATCATCTACACTCTTCTCTACAAGATTAAAAGGTATGTATATTCTATCTACTTTATGCTATTGATTATTCACTCAACAACATAAAGTGATGGAAAATATAGGAACAAAATTTTGGCACTTGGGTACATTTCTATATCATGATGCATACTAATATATACATGATTCCTAAGCAATAAAACTAGTGGTTGACAACTCCTTTTGCCATTTTGCTTTATCTCTTGTCTTCTTTTTGGTCTTACACATCTTACACCCCTACTGGAACTTAACTTATTTATATTTTATGGTCTCTGAAACTAGCACCCAAGTGCTTACATCCCTCCTAGGAACTCTTGACACTCTTTATCCTTTTCTCACTCTTTTGGGTCTCTTTTACTTTTTGGGAATATTTTAATACTTTAGGTCAACATTACAGTTATCAAATATGAAATTCAAACAAGGGAATTGTATATACTTAGTTACTTATTGAAAGTTAGGGGCCAAACACTTGGCATTATCTACTATCACCTAAGCTTGCATCTAAAGACACAAGAGCATTACAAAGCATCCATGCAACATATCCACACAAGGGAAATCTAGGGAATCATTACACACACATTCATATATAACTACATGGAGTCTAAAATGTAGTGCAACACTCGATACTAAGTTCACTCTTTAGGTGACCACTAGGGTCAGTGTAAATCCACATTCTACATATTTTTTATTAGATTTGATGTGGTTTGTTGACATGTGTATGTAGATAAAAATTTCAGGTTATATGTACAATTGATGACATTGAAGAAAGACTAGAGTGATAGATGAAAACTAATAACGAAGATCTTCCTAAATAAAAAGGAAAGAACCTTAGCACTTAACTAGACACTAGCACCTGGACACTCGTGTCCTCTCATGGGAACTTCTTTCCTACACATTTATGAGTCTTAGAACCTCTAATGATATTTGACGACACTGTTTACATCTCGTTTCAACATTTCTCCTTCCTAGATCATCTCCAGTTGTGCAAAATCCACTAAGTAACCCTCTCTCTTCCTCTTGCTTATTTCTCATTTCATGTTTTTTACTTTTCCATTTACTATATTTTATCACTTTAATATCATACAATACAATAGTTAAACTAAAATAAAGATTTAATTACATTTATATTAAATTATTAGTCATTCATTAAAGAACCAATACATTATTTTGATATTACACAATTAATGTTGGAAGTTAATTTATAATAATAGCTCTTAGTTTTCTAACCTTTACATTTCTTTTTTATTGTTGCATATTACATAGAAAAATCTAATAAATCTTAAAATGTGTAAACATTTATGTGAGCTTGTCTCTTGCATCAAACCACCCTTGCTTCCAAAGGGTTTCATTTATACATTTTATATTCATATCTAAGAACATGATCCTCATCTATTACCTAACCTAGATATGTTTCTCACAAATTTCCCTAGAGCCTCATGGTCACCCAACCCTTTGGGTGTCTTTTATAGGAATCTTAATTTCCGAATCACCTTTTGTCACATATATCAAACATAACATATATATTTTACAATTCTTCTTAGGGTTTTATTTAACTATATATATATATATATATATATATATATATATATGAAAACATATTTTCCCCTAATTCTTAGCCCATTTTCTTCAAATCCATAATTAATATTTTTAGTAATTAAGGCACAATAAAAAAATACACTTTTTGAAAATTAATTTTAGGCTTCTCTTCCACATAATCCAATTCAAAATTACCTCTTTTGTTTCATTCCTTTCACTAATTATTTTAATATATTTTCATTTTAATAATATGATGATGGTCACTTTTTCCCGAACGTCACTTTTATATATTATCTTTTATGATCTCTCAATTATCATCCATCCTTGTGTCAATTATTATTATTATTTATTACCTAATTGGATTTTATTCTATAATTTTATATGCGATCATGGCACGTGTTTATAACTTCTCAACTCTTTTTGTATGATCTATTTAAACATCATCGCACATGCACATAGACTCTAACATAACTAGTTTAAGAAATAATGCTCCCTTATCATACAACACCTTACCATGTGGATTAAATTATGATATGTATTTAAAATTATTCTATTAAGTATGATGAAAAAATTCATAAGGATATCTTAGAGTCTACTCATTCATTACACTATGATTTCCAAGTTCAAATTCAATATATGAGTGTTAAAATAAAATCTCTTAAGGATTAGGTAGCACATCTAAAGGATTATTACAATTCTCATGTCAATAATGTATATGTGCATCATAATCAATATATTCCTAAGGCCACTAAAAATAATTTTTATACAAATTTTCTTCATGATGCATGTTTTGATGCAAGTCAAGTAAAATTCCTACATAAAGGAAATAATAGGTATGTTTCAAAATATAAATCTCACATAACAAGGTGTTGATGTATAAAAATGAAACAAAAATAGGAGGAAAATTATAGGATCTTATATGTCCCACTCAATTTAGAATCACTTAAAACATGACCCAATGCATGAATTATAGGGTATTGGTTATTTAGATCAATATTGAGGGTGTTTGTTGGACTGTTAGTCCATCTAGCACCACTACTGCAATTTTTTCACTTGATTTATCATTGAAATGATTCTTTAAAATAAATTAATCTAAGCATAGTGCTCAAAGAAATCAAAGAAGGAAAATAAAGGGTAGAGAGAATAAATCTACTAAGACAAATGTTTATAATATTTTTTCATCACCCAATCTTGGAAATAACGTGCTATGCTTGTGAAACAAACAACATAAAACTTAGATGAAACTCCAAATTTAGTGTTACCTACGCATAAATTCAAAGGAATCAAGGCTGTAAACCAAATTTACCAAATAAAATTGCTAGATGCAGATATAAATGATAAATTTAAATTTTAGAAAGTTATAACAATTGAATCTAAACTTGTAGATGTAAAACTTGAAGAAATTACTTTAGGAAAGTTATAATATAATATAGAAAGCACTTAGTATTATAAACACATAATGTATAAAATAGAAATAGGAGAATGCAAATCATGGAAATTTATCTTGCATGCATTAAATTTTAATGGATTGTATTCATTCATAAAAATAACATCCTCTATTTTTTAGATTGGAGGTAGGTCTATTTATACAATTCAGGGCCTTCCTTTACCTCCAAATTTGAACAATAATCATCAAATATTAAGGAATATTTCCAATAGATAGTCATTTAATAAATATCCTAATCAAATTTTTTTAGAATAGTTACAATGGATAAAGCTAGTATGGAAACAATATAAATACACCTAAGGAATTATTGAAGCTCTCGTTTAATTATGGAACCCTTCTTGACTTGGTCCACTTGTGAAGGGTCCTCTTGGGTTGGTTAATATTGTGTTGGGTCCTCCTATGATGGATCAACTGAATCCAACATTTTTCTTGTAGTTATGAAATCCTCCCTACAAAACTTATAATCTTTGTCAAGCTTTACTAGGTCAACAATTGGATTTCTCAAGAGTATATGAGCTTTATCAATTATATAATTTTATGTAGCCTTGGAATTCCTCATGATTAATTTAAGGGATATATTTTCTATACCTTCTCCTTGGTTTGAGAAATAATCTTAATGACCATAGAAGCCTCTACCTTGTTTTCTTATACTATGTTCTTTTGAAACTTTGTTTGAAATTGATTAATAAATTTAGAAAATTCATCTGTGGATACTAATTATTGATCTTCCTTAAATACCCCTATGATGGATTCTTCTCAAAGTAGTTGAATTACCATTGAATTTACATCATTTAATTAAGGAGGAAATTTTCTCATTTGGTAGTCCATTCCTTTAGTTTTCCCTTGTGTAATTACAATTTCTGGCATATACCAATATCATCTATGATCACAATTGAAAGGTATTTGCACATACCTTCTTCAATATCCCGAGCCATGATTGTCAACATTTTTACATAAAACCTATATTTTCAATGATTGTGTTGGATTTGTAGAATATTGCTACAGGTTTATTTTTATCTTCAATGATTTTTTTATCACATCATATAGGATCAATAAGGCTTCTTCAACATCTGAAGTAGTGCCCTCAAGAACAATGACCTTGGCTTGAGTTTCAAGCTCTTTTTTTCTTACATGTTCTCCTCTTACCAACTCTATTGTGAATTAAGCTGAGGCCCTTATGGAAGACACATGGTCTTCTTCATATTGTGTTACTTAGAAACCTTTGGATTTATTTTTCTTTGTAAGGGATAATAGGTCCTTGTGAAAATGAATAATGATTGAATTAATTATTCATGTAAATGTTTACATATATATATGAAAAGGATTTCCTATTATCAATGAGGTTGTTATGACAACACTCCACACAATTCTCCAACATAATATCCTACAAGTGTTCTCAAAACCACACAATATGCCCTTAAACATATTTACATGGGTTTTTATAACCCCACTAATAATAAAATATTATATTATCATTGATAATATAATTTCTCACACATTAAAATATTAATAAAAAAGGAGCACTAATATAATATTCTTAACAATCCCCCTTAGTGTGGACATGGGGAAAAACCACCTTTATACTTACACCTACTCATGATCTAGTGATTTTCACAAGATGATCACAAACCTCAAGGATGGTTTTGCAAACGGTTGACCAAAAACTGAGAATGGTGGTTTTGCAATTGGTTTACCACAAACCACAAAGTGATGGTTTTGTAAATGGTTTACCAACAACCAAGAATGGTAGTTTTGCAATTGGTTTACCAAAAACCATAAATGAAGGTTTTCAAGTGGTTTACCTATAACCACATCATGATGTGTCAAGTACTATTATCAGGCCTCATCACATCTCACTGTAGGGAATAATATAGGAAAATATTCTCACACATTACAAAATGAAAACTGGAAAATGAACATTAGATCATATTCTCCACCACAATGTGAAATTTCTACTTATTTTGTAAACCAAGAAACCATGAACACTACATATAAGAACACTGAAATCTAAAGCATGCCACACACAATCGAAAGAAAAAAAGACAATGAAATGTGCCACCAAAGATGATATGCGGCCCCATCATTGGCGATTGATGAGAGGTTGATGATTGACCTCCAACCTCCATTTTCCTCCATCCTCCGATAGATGTGCTGCTTGCTCTGCCAAATTTTATCATGAAGCTCAATTATAACTCAAGCGTTGGTTACACGAAAAATACATCTATAAGGCATTTTTTTACAACTTTTACAATGACACTATTGACGACACAAATGACAAATTTGACTCTTTTTATGATGACTATGATGTGATAACTTACAAAATGATAATTAAAAAATAATGTTTAATTAATTTTTATACATACACTTTGACGTGCATCTTAACAATAATATAATAATAATACAATTACTGAGACTAGACTTGACAAACTTTATAGTGAACTTACTTCATACACAAAAGGCGACACTATTGTTTTATAAAATGAACTTATTAACAACAATACATTAGACATTTGACTATGGTAATATTAAGACTAAATAACAATACTTAAATTTTAAACAAAACACCCTTAAAAATGAAGAGACTCAAACTAATTAGAAGATATTTTTAAAAACAATCAAGATGATTGATAAAATAAATGACAAACACAATAAATTGACTTATGACTAGACTCATTACTGTAAAAATATGTATGAAGTACATATGGATAACTAATGGGCTAGTTACTAATGTGGAAGACATAGATAAGCCACAATGAAAAGTAAGTGAAATCGATGCAAGGATCTTCTATTTGGAGGTTCTTTGGATGATATTGTTTTTCTTGACTTCATTGCACACCATTCCTTTTCCCCTCAAAGTTTTGTTAAGTAATAACTAATGCCTGTAGTTACAATGTTTGAGACAATGAAAAATAATAGGCATGGAGAACAAAGAGAAAATATTATACTGCACAAAATAATACTCGAGTTTCCACAATCTGAAATAGATCGAGTACACTTTGAGTATGAGAGCGCATAGAATCAATAATAATCTATCATATAATATTTCAACCTTTCCTCTTCCTTTTTATCTTCTTGGATTCATGCTTTTATACTCACTACGTCGTATATGCACAGGTGCAAGATAACCATGTGATATAATGGGCCCACTAAAAATTCCATTGTGAAACAATATATCTTTATCACGTATTCTTTGGAGCCGGAATATTCTTCAATCGCACTTAAGAAACTACATCTGGTAATGGGATATTAGAAGGCTCACAACAAGTAGTACCATGGTAGAAAAGACTAAGTAAAGTGTATCAATCAATATACTTCTCGCTTCTAGTCAATAATTTTAAACCTCCATACTCATACTCGAAAGGATCGAGAGCACTCTGATACCAAATGAAAAAATAATGCTTGAATTAATTATTCATACAAAGGCTTACATATATATAGGAAAAGGATTTCCTATTATCAAGGAGGTTGCTATAACAACACTCCACACAATTCTCCAACATATTATCCTACGAGTGTTCTCACAACCACCCAATATGCCCTTAAACCTATTTACGTGGGTTGTTATAACCCCATTAACAATACAATATTATATTATCATAGATAATATAATTTCTCACACATTACAATATTAATCAACCAATGAGCACTAACATAATATTCCTAACACCTCGGATGTCTCATGCAAAATTATTTCCTACTATGTAGATATTCTTTGTTTGGTCACCCTATTCAAGGATCATGTCCTGGGATTGAACTCAATATTTATTAATGGATCTTCTTGATACACCAAATCTAGTTTCTCCCGTGGAAATCATATCTTGTTCCACATAGTCCTGCTAAGGTTCATGAGGAGTGGTACTTGTAGAGGTAATTTGAGATGTCTCAACTTGTACTTTCATGGATGGAGCCTATGTTTGTGTTCCCTCATCATTTAAAGAAGTTAAGTCATAGGAAACTAAAGAAAGACCTTCATTTGTCTCAAGAATGACTTCTTGGATTGTTTGGATAGCTTCTTCTCATATTAGTTCCAAGGAAGGATTTAGAGATGTTAGAGTTGGAGACTTCCTTAAAGGTTATGAATAACCAACTTACTTTCTCTTCGTGTACTTGTTTTTAATTATCCATCTTAGAGGAACTACCCCTATCATCATTATACTTTATATATAATGTTGGCATATGTCTGGGTAATCCATAACAAGTCGTTGACATCAACCTCACATGCATCAACTATACTTATCTTCCCTCTAAGTGACTATAAATTCTTTTCCACTCTTTTCCTTAAGTCATAGTGTCTTAGAGGGTGTTGGGAAACTAGAATGAATTATGATGGGATACTACAACTTTTAAACTAGGCCACCTTTTAAAATCTCTCGCATCTTGTTGGTATCCAAATTTTTCTCCTTTTCAATCTGAGCAACAACACAGATTGGACATGGAGCTTGGAGACAGATAGATCATAGTGTGTGTCATTTTGTAGCCAGGGATGAGATCTTAGTGGCTCTTTATTACTTAGATTTATGGAGAGATGGATTGCACCTTTAAGAGGATTTGACCTATCCTCACTACTTTAGGCCGTGCCTTTTCAACCAGGGTGAGAGAATCCTTAGTGTAACCTCTATTTAATGAAGGATATGGAGATATCCTTGGTTGGACAAATTTTATGAAGAAAACTTTGGGAAAATAAGTTCAATGCTCCATAATTTAACTCTTAAGAGTTGTCACTTATAAACAATGGAGATACTTTCAACACAAGACTAAGGTTCTGAAGACATTAAGAAATCCTGAGTGTTCTACATATTTTAGTAAGTAGATTTTGTTCCTTTGTTGATATACAGGGAAAAATAGAGGTATTTTAGGATAGATCGATGGTTTTGAATGATTTTGGTGGGTGATGAAGCGGAAAAACTTGATTATACAAGATCATAAAGTTGATTACAATAGAATAGTTAAGACGTTCCTTGAACCGTAAGGTTTGCTTCATGGAGGCCCGATCAACACATTTTCACATAATATTTGAGACTCTAACACGAAGGATTGAATTGAAAGACTCAATTAAACACCAAATTATCTAATTAATCATGCCTAGGTACACTGAAGAATACATACAATATTTATAAACAAATGATAGTGAATTGATTTTAAATTTGTTTATCTCATCCAAGATGAAGGATCTTTTTGAAATGAAATTGCAAATACCATTAAACTATCATAGGGATGATATCTTGTGTGATTTCACAAAGATTTCAATGTAATATTGTAATAGGAATGAAAGAAACTATTTGTAGACATTTTGAAACAAAGTAAACATAAATTTCTAGAGATTGGACACAAATTAATTTCAAAATGGGGAAAGCTTCCAGAGAAATCTCAGTGCTCGTCAATGGCTATACATCTATAACCAAATTGACATGATAGAAAATATAACACAAAGGAAATTAACCAAGTATCTCAAATGGGTTTCTTAGAATACAAATTTCTCAAATTTTCTCTTAAGAATTCAAACTCTGACCATTTGCAAGAGTATTCTCATTGCATTTATACATTTTTCTCACTCAATTTTCCCCCCAAAAGAGAATAATATTTGAGGGACCTTTGTTTGTTAAAAATTTGTTTCAGAAAGTGACGTTTGACAATTCAGATCTAAAAACTACCAGGTGGACCAATTGTGAACTGATCATGATTCTTGGTCCCTCAATTATTGACTAGGATGCCACGCCATATATTTTTGGGATTCCTAATAATTTTGATTATATCATGTGAGAAATCCCCTTTTAATCATTTTTGGAGACTCTGTATAGCTAGATATGATAGGTTATATTTTTCACTCTAGAGACCACCTTTTTAATGTTTTACACCGAACTTTCATCATTTCATCCCTTTTCCCTCTCTTTCCTCCTCGCAATTCTACCCCATATTCATTTCCTCTAGTAATTCCCATTTTGTGAGTGCTTGAGCAATTACCATTTGAAAATATCGACCATTAACAATCCTTGGACTCACAATTTAAGTTTCAAATCAATTCAATGACACCTTATAGACAGAGACGACAAGTAATTTCATCAAAGAATGATAAAAAATAGTGTATATTCACGTCTCTCGAGAATCTTGGAGCAAAAATGGTAGAAAAATATGTGAAATGCACAACAACCATTGATTCTTCCCATTTTCCACTTTATATCATATCCATCCATGTGTTTCCTTGGTGCAACTACAAAGGAGAAGCACAAAGGAAAGTCCCAAACAAGCGCGGGCCTTCCACGTGCCCTAGGCCCAAGAAAAATGAATTTTGGCCTTTGAAAAGTCTTAGTGTAAAAAGGAGCTAACAGAATCCTCCACGTGTCTTCATGGCACTCTTTTGATATGGTTCCCAAAAATAGAGACCCCAAATGAGTGCGGGCTCACCATGTGTCTCATTCAGGGAAAGTTTGTTAAAAATGTTGAAGGTTCAGTGGAAGGTGCCATGTGTCTAGGGTCCAAGACATTTTTCTTTGGCCATTGAAAATTCCAAGAAAAGGGAAGAGTGAGTGGAAGCCTCCTAGTTTCCTCCCGCGCTTCTTCAAGGTAAAAATTAGGGCCGGTCCCCAAACAGCGCGCGGTCCCTCCACGTGTCGCAGCTCTTTAGAAAGTTTCTTGAAAAGTCTAAGTATGGGAAGACCCAACAGAATCCTCCATGTGTCTTCATGGAAAAAATTTGAGATGGTGCCTAAAAGTAGAGAACAAGTGCAAGCTCACCACGTGTCCCAGGCCTTAGAAAATTACTTTAAAAGTTTAAGTACAAAGCGGAGCCGATAGAAGCCTCCGCATGTCTCCCTGTTGCAATTGTTAAGGTGGGACCCTGAGGCAAATTCTCAAATGAGCGTATTCCCTCCACGTGTCCATGGTTGACCACAAATGTACCGGATGCATGAATTTTTTTTCTAAGTCTAGACAAAGCGGAGGAAGCCTCCACGTGTCACCCCGACGAACTCCAAGGCAAAACCAAAAGGTGAATTTTCAAATGAGCATTGTTCCTCCACGTGGAAAAGTTTTGGGTTGGAGTGAGCCTTAGAGATTTTAAAGCTCACCACTGAGCCACATCCAACTAGAAATGGCCACATTTCCATTGATGCTAAGATGTAAATTTAACCGGGAAAAATACACCCATCAAACTGTAAAATGCAGGAAAATCACCATTTGAGCCCAGAAATGAATTTTTCTTCAAGGAAAGAATTTGGAAATGTTATAAGGCTCAAATATGATCCTCTCGAGCTACATCCAATCATGTTTCCATAGATATTTGGGACAAAAATGATAGGGACAACAAAATGTGACTGTGGAAAATGGAAGGAAAGGAAAAACTTGAGTTTTATGCCCAAGTTACAAACTCTTTCAGATGGACAGAGGAACAAAAAATATTCTAGACCTTTAAGTGATCCTCAACCAAGGAAGAGACTGATCATGGCAACCAAATGGAGGAAAAAGTCTTCAAGAATCAATATGGGAGATAGAAAACATGACAAATGCTACAAACTAAGGAATCTCAATGACAAACAAGGAGAGACTAATTTGAGCACCAACATCGGCTCTGACTCGGGGATGGGCACTCCCTGTAAGTGCCATAAGAATAAACAATAGACCAAGTTCCAAAAATAGACCATTGGGCAATGGAATCAAGGAATAAACTTGCAGAGAAGAGAAACCATAACCATCCTCCAAAAAATGAATTGAGAAACCAACAAAACCAGGTCACCAAGGACCAGAATGAACAAAAACACAAAAGCATAACAAAAACAAGGAAACTATACACTACACAATGGAGTATACCTTGATTCTAGAGAAATCAATCAAGGAAATGTTTCAAATGCCTTCCATTAACAGGAAATTCAAGCAGTTCCCCATCTAAGTATTTTAGGAAGAAGGTATTTTCACCAATTCAAATATCAATGGAATAAGGGCCCATCCACAATGCATCAAATTTACCATGCTTTCCCTTATCTTCATGCATGCTATCCCATAAAAGCATAAGATCCCCAATGCTGAAAGCTCTAGAGTCTCCTTTTATCAAATAACTTCTTCAACTTTTCTTTGAACTTTACATGCCGCTTATGGGATGTCCTTGTTTCTTCATCCAACTCAATAATCTGATTTATTCGAGCATCATATGGACTAAATTCTTGATCTTCAATTTGTTTAACAAACTAAAATGAAGACAGCTTGTAAATGAAGGGCGTAAAAGCTTGAGTTTCATATACCAACTCAAATGGGCTCTTACTAGTAGCTCTTTTGGCAGTGATTATGTCAGCCCAAATAGAAAACTTTAGTTTCTCACCCCACTTTTTTTTTTTCAGCTCCAAGGTTCTTCTAATGATCTTCAACAAGTTTTTATTACTGGATTCAGATTGTCCATTTCCTTAGGGATTGTAGTTAGAAAAATATGTCAAATTGATTCCATACTCCTTGCACATTGTCACCAAAGGTTTGGCTCTAAAACTCATGGCATTATTAGCAAAAATTTTAGCTAGCACTCCAAATATGCATATGATTTGATTCAACATGAAGTCCATGATAACTTGGTGTGTTTCCTTCTTGGTGGGGATTAATTCCACCCACTTAGTGAAATAATCAGTGGCTACAAGAATCCATTTATGACCAACACTAGAAAGATAAGAAATTTCCCCAATGAAATACATTCCCCATTATCCGAATAGGGATTCAAATGACACAGAGGATGCAAAGGAAGGGAGCATGAAGCTTTCATTCTTCCAAAAAAATGCTGGAAACTTTCATATTTCCTAACCAATAGAGTTATATCCTTGAAGAGATTTGGCCACCAATAACCAGCCCTCAAGATTTTATGTGCTATAACTCTTCTAGCAAAATGTCCCCCACAGACTCCTCCATGGAGATCAACAATAATTTTAGGGGCCTTATCTTTAGTAATGCATATTAAGAGCACTCCCTTGGGGTTCTTCCAAGCTAACCCAAAATTAGTAATGACATACTTTTGAGAGGCTAATTTAAGATCTCTTTTTTTATTTTTACTCAAATATTTAGGGCAATGTAGATGTATGGGATAAGAGATTATATCTTTGTACCATCCAAAACTTACCAAATTTTCAAGGAAATCCACCCTTTCTCCTTCTACTTCATTCACCTCAATAGTTTTCAAGTTTCTCTTAGCCATAAGCTTAGCTAGGCCCAAACCTCTTACGAATTTTGTGGTTTATATATCTATGTCATACTCCTCAGTAACTTGTTCACCCATCTACATCTTTTTATTGAGACATCCATATCTCGATAAGATGTCTTTCACCATGGTGTGGGGAACATAATAAAAAAATTTAGAGCTCAAGATGTAGGGTCTGAAATACTTTGTTGCTTTCACTAAGGAAAATTCTTTCTTCTCCATGATGGTGTACTTCAACTCAGCTCCTTGTAATGCCTTAATGAAAAAGGCAATTGGTCTTTCAGCCCCTTTATCATCCTTTTGTAACAAAACAGATGCAATGGTGTTTTCTAAAGCAAAAGAAAACACTTGAAAAGGATTCTTGTAATTTGGGGCTACCAAAATAGGGGCATGCTTTAGTGCTTCTTTGATCCAATTGAAATCTCGAATGGAAACTTCTTCCCATTTGATAACCTAGTCCTTCTTAAGCATACTTGTAATGGGGATGGTCACTTAGTAAAGTTAGACACAAATCTTCTCGACAAAGTTTATTTGTCCAAAGAAGGATTGAATTCCTTTTTATTTCTTGGAATTGGAACCTTGTTGATGGCCTCCACTCTCTCTAGATCAATCATGACCCATTCCTTCGATACAATGTGACCAAACAAATTTACCTTTTGCACTCCAAAGTGGCACTTCTTGGGATTCAATGATATGCCATATTCTAGACACCTTATCAGCATTCTCTCCAAGTGTTGCAAGTGATCATTTCTTTTTCTGGAAAATACAGTTACATCATCTTGATAAAAACAATGAAGTCATTGATATAACCAGCAAATGTTACATCCATTTCTCTTTGGAAAGTTTCTCCAACATTCATTAAGCCAAAAGGCATCCTGACATAGACATAAGTTCCCCAAGGAGTGGTAAAGGTAGTATTTATTCTTTTTGACTCCTTCACAACAACTTGATTATAGCCAGAGAAACCATCCAGAGTGGATAATAGTTTATAACCAGTTACCAATTGTAGCATATTCTCCATGTTTGGAAGAGGGTAATTATCTTTTAATGGTGCTTTGTTTAGGTTCGTGAATTCTACGCATAGCCTTATATCACCATTCTTTTTTCTAACATGCACTAGGTTTGTAACCCAAGATGAGTACCTTGTGGGTTGAATGATCCCTCCATCCCTCAATTTATTTAGTTCTTATTGCATCTTTAAAGAAAGGAGCAGATTTATGGGCCTCTATTTTTCCTAAAAGGCTTGGCATTAGATTCAAGAGGAATCTCATGTTGGAAAAAATCTTCCCTGTATGCCTTCAACTCAGAGTAAGACCAAGCTAGGCAATCTTGATAATTCCTCAGCAATTGCATATAGGATTGCTTCACTTCCTTTGTGAGATTGTTTCCTAACTAGATTTTACATGGCTTTTCCTTTGTGCCCAGGTCGTGCTCTTCCACATCTCTTGAAACTGACATAATCCTTTTAATAATGTAATCAACATTATCAAAGTTTGATTCAAGAGCCACCAAACCTCTAGGAATCATGTTTGTCTTTAGTTGGATGATGTCTTTTCCAAATAAAGTTTCCTTTCCTTCAATAACACACACCATTGGTTCCCAATCTATATTTTGGTCAGAAAACTCACCTTGATTTTGCAGAAACTATTTCACTTGGGCATCATCATCAAACAGTTACCAATTTTTAACTTTATCAGGGACATATGGCCTTGTTAGTATTTCAACATCATACTCACAAAATGGAGACACTGTACAATTCCCAAGTATGTATCCTAGCACCGCTAACTTGTCTCGAACAATATTAAACTTTCTATCTTGCTGCACCATATTAAAAGAGTCAAACATTTCAATCAAATCCCAGATCGCATGCTTGTATTTTTTCCATTCTCTGATTTTTAGTAGCATACAATTTTCTAATTTTCTTGACAATCAATTATGAATCCCCTTTGACAATGATATCCTTTATACCATATTTCCATGCAATTCTCAAGCCTAATAAAATGCTTCATATTCAAAAATTTGTTAATAAAAATGCTTCATATTCAAAAATTTGTTAGTGCATTCAAAGTTATTTTTGAAAGAAAAGACAAACTCTTTTTGGCTGGAGAAATCGAAACAATGCCAAGATACCATTTCCAAACTTGGAACAAGCTCCATCAAATAACAAGTTCCAAGGTAAACCCACTTGTTCAAGACATTTACATTGATCAATCTTATGCTCTTTGCCATCAACAAACCCAATAAAGTTGTCAACATCTACATAAACATACAACACTTCATAAGAATCATTATTTGGATCTTCAATGACGTGTAACATTTTCTTCTCTCCATACAACTTTACAAGGATGTCTTCAATTAGAATGGTGGAAAAAGACATATCCATCTGAACACTTACACCAAAACTTGTAGCCCACTTTCTTGGTAACAACATGCCCCATTTGGTAGGGTAATCAACAATGAAAAAATCAAGTTTTACTTTCTTACCCGATAAGTTGCAAGTTGTACCACCAAACCTTTCACACACCCTACAACTAAGACCCCTCTAGAATCCATTACAGTACACTTGCCATAAGCTGTTGTCACTTTAATGTTCAATTCATTTCTGACTTCCAGAGGCATAACATTACATGATGCTCTAGAGTCAAACATATAATTGTGTAGCAGTCTGTCTTTAATAATCAGTGTTGTAAAAATGGATAAAAAGTTAACTGAGACTCAACTAAAGATGTCCCTAAGTAGACTTTAGGTGGTTCACCTATCTCCTCTAATGCTGGTGGTTTTTCTAGGGCTATAATGGTTGAAGGAGGGATGTTTAAATTATTTATATTCCTGCCTCGGCACTCTTATCTTCCTCCAATCCCAAATACTCAAAATCCCTCTTCTTGTGCTCAGGAATCCTAAGTAGTTCCACAATTGGGACAAAAATATTGATTTGACTCAAGACTTGGGAAATTTCATAGGGAATGTATTTGGGAAAAGAAGCATTTGGAGAAAGATTGACAAACTCATCAGATGACACAAGATTTTTCACATTTTGGGCATGGGTGGGAACACCAGTTCTACTTGAGACAACAAGGCCTTTGAAGATGCATTTTCTTTGGAGTCTCTTTTGGGACATTGGTGAGAATTGGGGTCTTTGGTTTGGCTTGAGGCCATGCCCCTTTAACAACTTTACTTCTTGTGTTATACTCTTTTTCTTGGGCCACAACAACATTCATTAATAGTTATCTATCCTCTTCTGATGGGATTCATCCATCATACTTCTTAATCATTAGAGCTCTTAGGTACTCAAAATCATTATTAGGAAGTTTAAATTCTTGTACCATATCTATTTCTAAAGCATGAGAGGGAGGAAGAAGAGGTACCTGATGAATGCATTCCCAAAAACTTGCAGATGTTCTTGTTATTACCTCGGTCGAAGTTTCTCCTTGTTGTGAGCTTGTAGATAAGTCCACCATTCATGCATCATCGTCATTGTTATCATCATTATCATCTTCTTCAACTTTCTGATATATTTCACATAGCAGGTTGGGTAAGAGGCATTTGTCACACCAATCCATTTGATTTATCTCTTCAATAAAAACAACTCTAACATTTAGAGGATCGGGCACTACTTTATTTTCCCTAACTCGGGGTTGTCTAGCTCCTATGGGTCCTTTACCTCTGTCATCAAGCCTTTGATCATTTCTAGGATGATTTTTAAGTCTATCTTGTCCTTGTTGTGTATGCTAACACCGATAACCTTGTCCAATTCCTTTCTCTACTCTAGCCAACTTGTAAGAGATTTATTTGATAGCCCCAACAAAATTCCTTGCAACTTCCTCAAGATCCACAACCTTACTTGATTGCGGCTTCTTAGGGTTAATCAGCTTTAACACCCTACCTCTTAGGAGGTTTTCCGACTACTTTAATGTTGTTCTCAATTTTTAGAGCCATGATAAAGGCCTCGCCTCAAAGTCCTAGGGTTATTATCCTTCAAATAGTAAGTGGATTTCTTATCAAATTCATGTGAATACTTTATCGGACATGACTCATCACATGGCCTCAAATTAATAGGAGGTCTTCTCAAATGTTTTGTTAAATCTATTATTGAAATCATGCACCGATTCATTAGGATTATTTTTATATTTTCAAACTCGATAAAAGAAATCTAGGGTCTGCTTTTATCTCCATAATGATTTCTAAAAGCATTATTCACGTCTATCCAGAGTCAATGGAATTATCTCGGTAGAGATTTATACTACCCTTCATCTTATTCTAGAGTATGAATAAATTATTTAAGTTATACATCCTCAAACTCTATTTCAAAGTCCTCCATCATATTAACAAAGAGTTTCAAGTGCTGATCACCAATTATTGCATTATTTCCTTGAAACTTAGGCAATTTGTTTCTTACATCTTGTGGCACAACATTTGGATAGCCATCCATACCTCTAAAACTGATGGGACCAAAAATATTAACAACAAATGGAGGTCTAGGTGGAGGATGAGCCATATTATTTTGAGGAGGTGATCTTACATGAGAGATAGAATGATGAGGAGTGAGGAGTCTGTGTGGTATAGGGATGCAATTTTCAGAATGACTGCCCTCTAAAGGCTCTGTCTCTTGGAAAATCCTATCGATTTGGAGAATATAGGGACAAAATGAGATGCAAATATTTCAAATACAAAAGAAGGACCCTCTCCAGTTGGAGAATTCAAATTTACAAAGAGACTACCTAATTTAGAAGCACTTGAGGAAGTATTGCAATCTTCAATCATAGGCTGATCAATTTCACCAATGGAGATCTCTTTTCTTGATGATTGATCTCCAACAACCTTCCAAAGTTTTCTTCCTTTTGAATTAGACTTTCCCAACTCTTGAAACAACCTTCTACTAGGGTCCCTGGCAAAGAAAAATCTTCTTCCTTCCAGCTTTGCAGATATTAGTGACAAATCTTACTTGATATATGTTAAGACACTGGTATTTATAAAGAATTTAAACAACATGAAGTCGCCACTAATGATTTTCACCTTAGTTTGTGCAAATACACTATGAAATACCTATCAAATGTCTATCAATACCAGATTCATGCAAAGCTTTCAAGATCCACTCTTCTTCTACCCAAATTTATCAATGATAATACAAAATTTAGTGCAATAACTATATAAGATGGAAATATTACACTCAAAACTCACAAATTTGAAAAATTATTAGATATATAAACAAATAATGATGTTTCAGCAATGTACCTACACTTTAAAATGTGTAAAAAGCATTACCAGGGTCTGTACATGTACACCTTTATTAAAATACTTCAAAGAGTCTCTAGAAATTGTGCCATAAGTGTTGGTATCCAATTTTTTTCTCCTTTTAAGTCAAGAGTAACACAAATTAGACGTGGAGCTTAGAGGTAGATAGATCATAGTGTGTGTTGTTTTGTAGCTGAATATGAGATCTAAGTAGCCCTTTATTACTCAAATTTGTGGAGAGATGGATAAAGCACCTTTAAGAGGATTTGACCTGTCCTCACTACTTTAGGCCATGCCTTTTTGACCAGGGTGAGAGGACCCTTAATATAACCTCTATTTGATGAAGGAGATGGAGATATCCTTTGTTTGGACAAATTTTATGAAGAAAACCTTGGGAAAATACAGTCAATGCTCCATAATGTAACTCTTAAGAGTTGTCGCTTCTAAACGATGGAGATACTTTCAACACAAGGCTAAGGTTATAGAATACATTAAGAAATCCCGAGTGTTCTGCATATTTTAGTAAGTAGATTTTGTTCCTTTGTTGATATAAATGGAAAAATAGGGGTAGTTTAGTATGGATCAATGGTTTTTGAATGATTATTGTAGGAGATGAAGCGGGATAAAGATGATTATACCAGATCTTCGAAGGGACTTCACAAAAATGAACAACTCAACAACATAATAGTTAAGACGTTCCTTCAACCAGAAGGTGTGCTTTAGTGGAGGTCCAGATCAACATGTTTTGACATAATCTTTGAGACTAACACAAAGGCTTGAATTGAAAGACTCAATTAAACACCAAATTCTCTTATCAATCACACCTATGGTACACCCGAAGACTTACAAACAATCTTTATCAACAAATGATAGTGAATTGATTTTAAATTTGTTTATCTCATCCAAGATGAAGGCTCTTCTTGAAATGAAATTTCAAATACCATTAAATTGTCACATGGACAATATCCTGTGTGATTTCACAAAGATTTCAATGTAAGATTGTAATAGGAATGAAAGAAACTATTTACAAACATTTTGAAACAAAGAAGACACAAATTGCTATATATTGGACACAAATTAGTTTTAAAATTGCTTAAATTCATCAACAGGGAAAGCTTCTAGAACAATCTCAATGCTTGTTAATGGCTATACATCTATAACCAACTTGACATGATAGAAAATCTAACACAAAGGAAATTAACCAGTACCTCGATGGGTCTCTCATAATATGGATTTCTCAAATTTTCTCTTAAGAATTAAAACTCCAACCATTTGCAAGAGTATTCTTATTGCAATTATACATTTTATCTCTCAATTTTCCCCCAAAAGAGAAGAATATTTAAGGGACCTTTGCTTGTTAACAATTTGTTTCAAAAAGTGACGTTTAACAATTCAGATCCAAAAACTGTCAGGTGGACCAATTATGAACTGATCACATTTCTTAGGCACTCAATTAATGACTAGGATGCCATGCCAACATGTTTTGGGAGTCCTTCTAATCATTATTATTCTTTCATGTGAGAAATACCCTTTTAATCATTTTTGGAGACTCTAGATAGTTGGATATGACTGGTAATCTTTCTCATTCTCGAGGTAACACCTTTTCATCTTTTGCATCCGTAATTTCATCATTTTATCCCTTTTCCCTCTCTTTTCTCTGTAATTCTACCTTGTGTCCATTTCCTCTAGTAATTCCCATTTTTGCGAGTGCTTGAGTAATTCCAACTTCAAAATATCGACCATTAACAATCCTTGGACTCATAATTTAAGTTTCAAATTCATTTAATGACACCTTACAGAAAGAGATGACAAGTAATTTCATCAAAGAATGATGAAAAATAGTGCTTATTCACATATCCAGGAATCTTGGAGAAAAAATGGTAGAAAAACAGGTGAAATGAATAACAACCATTGATTTTGTCCCTTTTCCACTTTATATCATAGTCGTCCACATGTTTCCTTAGCACAATTACAAAGGAGAGGCACAAAGACAAGTCACAAACAAGCACGGGCCTTCCACATGCCCTGGGCCCAAGAAAAAATCATTTTGGCATTTAAAAAGTCTTAGTATAAAAAGGAGCTAGTGGTAGCCTCCACATTTCTTCATGGCACTCTTTTGATATGGTTCCCAAAAACAGAGACCCCAAACAAGTACGGATCACCATGTGTCTTAGTCAGCAGAGTTTGTTAAAACTTTTTGAAGGTTTAGTGGAAGGCGCCATGTGTCTAGGGTCCGAGACATTTTTTTATGGCCGTTTACAAGTCCAAGAAAAGGGTAGAGTGAGCAGAATCCTCTAAGTTTCCTCCTGGCACTTCTTCAAAATAAAACTTAGGGGCCAATCCCCAAACAGGTGCGGTCCCTCCACATGCCCCGTGCCTTTAGAAAGTTGCTTGAAAATTCTAATTATGGGAAGACCCGTGGAAGCCTCCACATGTCTTCATGGAAAAAATTTGAGATGGTGCCCAAGAACGGAGACCCTAAACAAACGTAGGCTCACCATGTGTCCCAGGTGTTAGAAAATTTCTTTGAAAATTTTAAGTACAAAGTGGAGCTGGCTGAAGCCTCCACATGTCTCCCTATTAAAATTGTTAAGGTGGGACCCTGGGATGTATCCTCAAATGAGTTCCAGCCCTCCATGTGTCCATGGTCCACAAAAAATGTACCATCTACATGAAAATTTTGTCTAAGTCTGGGAAAAGCAGTGAAAACCTCCACGTGTCCCCCTAGCACAACTCCAAGGCCAAGCCAAAAGGTGAATTTTCAAATGAGTGTCATTAATCCACGTGGACAAGTTTTGGGTTGAAGCTAGCCTTATAGTTTATAAAGTTCCCATCCAAGCCACATCCTACCAAAAAGGTCCGCGTTTCCATTAATGCTGAGATGTAAATTTGACTAGGAAAAATACACCCGTCAAACCGTAAAATGTAGGAAAATCAGCATTTTAGCTCGGAAATGAATCTTTCTTCAAGGACAGAGAATTTAGAAATGTTATAAGGCTCAAATATGATCCTATAAGCTACATCCAATCACCTTTCAACAGATATTTAGGACACAAATGATAGGGAAAACAAAACGTGATCATGTGAAAATGGAAAGAAAAGGAAAAATCAAGTTTTACGCCCAAGTTACAGACTCTTTTAGATGGAAAGAGGAACGAAAAACAAATTCTGGACCTTTAAGTGATCCTCAACCAAGGAAGGGACTGATCATGGAAACCAAATGGAGGACAGATTCTTCAAGCATCAATACAGAGATATAATACATGAAAGAGGCCGTAAACTTGGGAATTTCAATGACAAACAGTGGGTGAGACTAATTTGAGCATTAACACATCCTACCATGATTGATAAGGGAGGATGAGTCATGAGTTTCTTATCCTTACATCTCCTTGCTAGACCATTGTAAAATTAATATGAAACTTCTTGTTCTACCATTTTATAGGGTACATAATATGGAATTTGTAAAGGAGGTGTGATTAGCCCCTCAATCATGATCACTGTGTATTTTGGGTAGAATAAAACAATCCCCATTTTCTGATTGAGGAAAGGAAATTATCGATATTCTTCAAATGAATGTTTCATGCATTTAATTGTAGAGAGTGGGATAAAATGAAGTGTATATGTCCTAAATGTGAGCCCCGAATTATGGGAAAATGGGCACTGGATATAAATAATTCAATTCTAAAAGGCACGAGGGAGGTCATGGCTCAAAAAATTTTATACATTGAAGAACATCACAGACTACACCCAATACATAGGAGGCCATAAAAATGGTTTATTTTGGTCTTCAACATTTTCTCATTGGGAAAACAAATTGAAGTGACCACTTTACCTAAAGAAGAAATTTTATGGTCATCTATGATCATGAAAAGTAGGGGAATCTGTGCTATATGAAATTTAGAAATGGAAGGGTTTTCTTATATTCTATTCATTAGGGTCATGCTTATATAGACCCCAAGTATGAACCTTTAAATTAGGATGTCATTCAGATGAGGATCATAAATGTTATCACTTGCGTCCTTGTCCCATCTCTATTAAATGACTCTTACTTGGCTTGTTGCCATATAATATTATATTTTAGTTGAATTATAGATAATATCATGATATAACAGCTTATAATAAGGCTTAAAAACATGCCCGTGAAGAAATATACACTATTTGTTTCATATTTAGAAATTAAAGCATAATTTTTATCCTTTACATGAATTTGAAGGAAAGAGAGTAGTCCTGGACATAGAAATACCGTAAGATTAGGTTCGATTAAGTGGAGACTAGATCTTTTCAATTCCCTAATGTCCTTATCCCTTGGTGTTTGATTGAATGATATATCTGTTTCATCCATGGCACATGTGTCAATTCTCTCTCTATGGATTGTGGAGAAAATGGCCGAATAATGTTGAAATTCATGGTCTAAGGAAGTTAAATTGAAGATAGTGTCTTGTATCACGTTGGTGTCCAAATAATAATATCAAATTACATTTAATATTGTAATTTCCTATTTCTCCCACCATGAGTGAAGATTAATAGCTTGTAATAAATGTAAAGTATCCTTCAAGTAAACTACTTGAAAAAGGGTAAAAAAATGAGATTAAAATTCACATGCAACTTTGCAATTTGAAGGATTGAATGAATTTTCTTGGTTAACACATGATCCTTATAATTTAGGAAATATTTTATCTAAAATGGTGTGCTCTATATTAATGGCACATAATGTATGACTTCATGTATTTCACCCCTATATAACATTAATTTTTGAATTAATGAGCCTTTTAATGTGAAAATTACACTTTTGTAGCCTAGAATAAATCATAGCCATCAATTTTAATTACCTTTTGGAGATCCCGACACTAGGTGTAAGATATATGAGATGCCACATTGTGACACATGGAATGCCATGTGTATGACCTATAAGATTCCATGTAAGATGACACTAGGATTCTTGCATTTTTCAATTGTGTATATCTTTGACCTTTTCTAAACTTTGACCTTCTTTGAGTTTTTCTCGCACTTGGAAGTGTGAGTTGCAAGGCCTTAAGTCTTACTACTTGCACTTAGGAAAATTATTTTTGAATACTCACACTTAGAAAGTATTAGTTTTGAGTACTCCAATTTGTGAACTCTCTTTTTGAATACTAACACTTTAACTCTCACACTCTGGTTATCACTCATGGACTAGTGAGGAAAAGTCAAACCTTTAGTTAGCCAAAATTCAAAATTTGAAGTGTGAGACTTTTAATGAGTGTGAGTGTGAGGAAACATATAGAGTATGAGCTCAATGAAAAATAAATAACTAAGTGCAAGATCTCACACATGGGAAGTGCGAGTACTAAAATTTCAAAGTGTGAGAATCTCAATAAGTAAATCATAAACTAAGTAAATTACTTAGTTTAAATAATTTAATTAAGTATAAGAACTATCATTTATAGAATAAGGTAACTCCACTTAAATAAATATTGCTATCCCAAAGGGTAAATAATTCCAATTTACCAAATCTTATTAAACCATAAAGGTTCCTAGCTATAAAAATGTAATTTTTAAAAGTGGGGGAGTTATGAAATAACATAAGGGAACCATAACAAAAGGAACCTCTTTTGTTTCCAAATAATTATAGACAACATTATATCATATAGGGGCTACTTAATAAGTAATTAATAAATTTGTTACATACTCATTACTATCATTAAGAGAATAGTAATGCAATACTTGCTTTTGTGAAAATAATATTAATCGAAATAACAATCAAGCATGGAAAATTGTACATCACCTCATAACACTTATAGCATACACAATCCCAATTATGGGGAGAAAAAATAGTCAATTCTATTAATATCTCTTCTTATCCACCACTAGGTGGCATAGATCCTTCTCCAAAGGATGATATTGGTTGTAACATAAATACAAATGATCATATTCATTTGATAATTATTATTAAGGTGAAACCAACCCTATATGGATGAAATTATCTAAATACAACTATTGATGATGATGATGATATATATATAGGCATAGAAACATACAAACTAAATCCTAATGTTTCTTCTCAAAAGTATTCTACCAGCACCACTTAAACCCTAATAGAGGTATTATGAAGAATACTCTCACGAATAACACCGATATATCACTACTAGTCAATTCTAATAACATAATTGCTTTTGAGCCTTATTACTATTGTGATGAGTATACACACTTTGATATGTCAAATGAAGAATTACAAAAGTTTAATTTCAATTCCATTAGGGGAACTGAATCTTATTTTGATTTCAGTTATGAGGAACAAATCAATACACTAAGTGAGTCTTCTTCAGATATGTGTACTTCTCCACAACAAGCTAGGCTAGATACTAATGTTGAAGCTCTATATACTATTAATGATGATGATTTATTTCATATCCCTGATGCCCCGTGGGATTTTTCCATTGATCAATCTAAAATTCATCCCCAATATAGGTAATGTTTTTCCATGATTAATGAATTTATATTATAAATCATGGTTTTCCCTTGCAAGTTCTCCAAGCATATTTTTTTAATGCATGCCTTTTTCTAGTAGTTTCATCTTGACATTATATAAATACACACCACTACATGCTACATTTTATAATACTCGATGGAAAATGAATATTTTCGCACCCCACAAAAAAATTAGTTAATGTTTGAAAAGGGTAATTCATAATCGATGATCACACTTATTTCCTACATATGTGAAAATGATGATCATGGCAATATTTTTTTGAGTTTTGGAATAATGATATATAATTGGTTTAGTATGAGATTATGAATGATTACTATGGGATCTTACTGTAAATATGTTCTATTTCTAAGGTTTTTATGGATTGAGTTGATGGGTCCAACATTGACCTCATGGTATATCATTACATGATATAGATTATGACTTATGATCTTGATCAAAAACATTTCTCTGATGATGCTAATGACCTTATAATACAACTAAAGTTATGAACTTAGTTTATGGTTATTAATAAGTAGCATACAACATTATAGTGTTGTACTATGTCGTTTCTTTGGTAATTCAGGGTTGTGAATGGAACTAAAAAGGAAAAGTTGCAATATGTTGATTCAACTAATAATTGTGTGGCCATTTTCTAAGGTAATGGTTTAGATGGAATAGGTTCCATCATTCACTACTGGCCTATAGACCTTACCTAGGTAAAGGTGTTCTATAAGATATTATTAACTAATTGGAATCATCATATTTGTGGATTAATTGAGTTACTAAATATGTTGATGGCTTGTGATATCCAAAGGACATGAACATTAAGGCATGAATACTAAGGGACAGAAATGACAAGCTAAAGATGATCATTTTAACCTATAGTTCTAAAGCCAAAAGGGTGGGAATTGCCTTATAATAAGGGTTGAAACTATTTTCTAACTATAAGGAGATCAAGTTATGCAAAACTAGGCCTTGAATTGTTGTGGACTATTCAAATAGGAAAGATCAAATAAATCGATCATGCAAAGGTTATAATTTCTTATTCTCTAAAAAGGCATTATTATTGTTTAATTATTCCTATAAATCTTAAAGGTCAAAAATTGACCCATGCGTCTAATACACAATTGTCTTGGTCAAATAGTCGTACATCTAGATAAAGTGGAATTAGTACCAGAACCACCAAGTATGGAGAGGAAATTAGAAAGTGGTAGGTTTGAAGCCACCTATGTGGCACCTCGACATTTTTAATTCTTTAATTATATCAAATTTGGAGAAGCTTCATGTAGAAGCTACCACCATGCAAGGAGAATTCCCATTTTGGTTTGGGCATTATTTTGTGAAGCCTAATTATGGGGGTTCTTCACAAATCTATTGGGGTGAGACATACACTAGTGTTTTATATATCTATAATCAATTTAATCATACAAGAAATAAACATGGAAATTATACATAAATAAAAATACACAAGATATAACTTGGTTCACCTAGTGTGGGCTACATCCACCAAGAGACAACCAATCTATTATTTTTTTCTCATAGAGGAAATACAATGAAGATTTGCAATCTTCCACACCTCTCATGGATGTAAATTACTTTTCCTTCATAATATTCTCTAAGATTTCTCCAAAAAATCTTCTTACAATAATATTTATTCTTACCTTCTAACCATAGCTTCCTATCTTATAAGAATATACAAACATTAGGGAAACTTTGCTATGAATTTACAACCATTCGATCACCTTTATAACCAAGGTTTGGATCTAATCCTACATTTAAAATAAAAACATTAGCACATAGGTAACTAATTTCGGTTACCCAACCAATACCATTTTCTCCCAAGTGACCGACGCCGGTTACCCAAATGATGTCGATTCTTTGTGTAAACCTATAAGTTTGTAAAATATGATATTTTTTAAGTCATTTAGCTCTAGAACTCAAAAATCTCCTACTTTGAGATAAATTTTTGCACTATACCATATAACTCCATCCTTGGCTTGTTAATTCTGATTCAAGCCTCAAACTTGAAGACCAACGAAGTGGAGTGAAGCACCAACTTCTCCTTTTAACGGCTTCATTTGCATATCCATATGGTTCTAATTTGTATGAATTTTCTCTAGTTTTAGTTTCCCATCCCCAACACCTTCCATTGGAAGTGATAGCTCAATCGAATGTGTTTCATTCTTGAATGAAATGCTGAGTTCTTTACCACATGGATCATACTTTTACTATCATTGTATAACCTACAATCCTCTTTCTCCTTTCCAAAATCTTCCACAAACCTTCTCATCCTTATCATCTCTTTGCTAGCCTCTTTAGCTACAACATATTCAACCTCTGTAGTAGACAAGGCTACAACCTTATGTAATCTTAAAATCCATCTAACTTCTCTACCACCTTCTATGATTACATATCAATTTGTGATTATCGTACCATCCAAATCTCCATCCATATCTAAATCAACATATCTACATAAATAAGTATCTGACCCTCCATAACATAAATTCATGATGGATGTCTCTCTCAAATATATGAGTATCCATTATACTACTTTCTGATGCTCTTTACCTAGATTGGCCATAAATCTACTCACATCTCACACTTTGCCTATGCACTTTCTTATTTGGTACAAACCATTGCATACATAAGGCTTCCCACTATTGAAGCTTATGTAACCCATGCCATGTACTTGACCTCCTCATGTGATTTAGGACACTAATCTTTAATTAATTTAAAGTGTACATCTATAGGTGTACTTACATGTTTTGAATTCTACATTTTAAACCTTTCCAACACCTTATTGATATAATTCTCCTGAGACAAATACAATTTCTTGTTCTTCTTGTCTATAAGAATTTACATGCCAAGGATTTTCTTTTCAGCTCCTAAATACTTCATTGAAAATGTATGAGATAAATTTTATTTAAGCTTAACAATGTCCCGCATACTAGATCCTACAATAAGCATATCATCTACATACAAAAAAAAATAATATAGCTTTCATTTTCAAGTTTATTGAAATAAACACAATGATCAGATTCACATCTCATACAACCATACTCATGCATAAAAGCGTAAAATGTCATACCAATTCCTTGGGGATTTCTTGATCCCATACATGCTCTTTTTCAAACCGCACACAAGTTTCTCATTACCCTTGACTTCATAACCAAGAAGATGTTGCATATATATCTCTTCCTCCAAATAACCATGAAGGAAATTCATCTTAACATCAAATTGTTCTAAGTGAAAATATTCTACTACAACTAAACTCAAAATAGTACGAATGGAAGTCATTTTCACTACAGGAGAAAAAATTTCACCAAAATCATTACCTAATTTTTATGCAAACCATTTTACCACCAGCCTTGACTTGTATCTTTTATGTCCACCCTCTTCTTCCTTGATCCTGTAAACCCATTTGCTATGCAATTTTGTCTTACATGTTGGAAACTTAACCAAATCCCATGTCTGGATTTTGTTTCAAGGAGTCCATCTCCTCATCCAGCCATGCTCCCACTTCTTATGGGTTTCATCATGTATTACTTATTGAAAAAAATTGGGATCAGCACTATAATTAAATAATAGATAAAATAAGGAAGGTGAAAATATTTCTAGAGTTCTACTTACCTGTTGTGAGCTTCTCACACAATTTTTGGGTATTGAGGCTCATTTTGTACATCTTGTACATTTGTATCAACCTATGATAGTGACCTATGTTGGTAACCTACTACCAACATGATTTATAGAAATTGATGTCGGTCCTCTACTATCGACATCGGTTCGGGTTATACTTGACATCAATTTAGGCTGCCAATGGTAGTTATCAGAATCGACACCAAGACCTCTACGTGCCAATTTTAAATCTAAGAATGCATTTTCTTCCACAAACTCTTCCACTGGTTCATCCTTGGGTATCAAAATTTGATCCTTGTACATTCTCTTTTCATTCCACTCAATGTCACTAATCTTAATAATTTTAGCATCATCTAAATAAGATTCATTTTAAGATACCTCTATGAAATCGAAAGTGAAAAATCCTTAGAGAATATGCCCGAACAACTTTCGTTAAACATGTAAATTTTCCGGGGTTTGTGTGTAACATTTTCATCTCGATAGAATCTTTAATTTTCAATTCATGCAACAACAAGGGTTTTTTTGTGCAACAACAGTTTTTCTATCGTGCAAGAACAACCTTACTCTCGGAAATAATAAGGATGATGTTGTCATGTGATAGCAAGTTTTTATTGCATGACAATAACCTTATTATCACCCGACAAAAAGGTTTCTATTGCAAGAAAAAAAATTATTGTTACATGAAAAACAAACTTACTGTCACACGACTATAAAATTCAAATATCCTATCACGGGTCAAGAACACAGGATTGTCATGCATCAAAAACCTCTTGTCGTGCATCAACAACTTCCTGTCATGCATCAATAACCTCCTATCACGCGTCAACAATTTTCCCTGTAAGTTCACAATACTTGATATGATGGTACCTCATTAAGCTAGTAGTAAGTTACTAGGATACAACTTGATGATTTACCTAGGTTTATATAGGATTAGTTTTCAATGGTAGGCAAATACAACACCTAAGAAAATTATATTAGAAATTTTAGGTGAAGAAGACACTGACCTATTCCAAAAATTGTCATTTCAAAATTTCCTAAAATGGAATGTTCACCAATTTATGAATATTCACCACTAAAAATCCCTAAATCTAAATCCCAAAAATAGAATCCAAAATCACCATAGCCATAACCAATAAAAGTGAATCTCTTGGATTTAGCATCCAACTTATTCATATTTTCTTTATGATCATGCACAAAAGATTCTGAACTAAATAATCTAAGAAAAGAAATATCTACCTCTTTCCCATTCTAAGCTTCTTCTCGGTATTCCACCATCCAAGGTGCACTTGAAGGCCCACAGTTGATTAAATATCTTGTTGTGTCTCTTTATACTGCCCAAAATTGTAAGGGTAATCTAACGTGTATCCTCACTCTTCTTGCATGTTCCATTATGGTCATGTTCATTATTTAATCCACACCATTCTCTTTTGGTGTTCTAGGAACCATTCTTTCTCTACGTATTCCATTCACTGAACAATAATCATTAAAAACCTTGCTACAATACTCACCACCATTGTTAGATCTAAGGCATTTTAACTTTAAATTAGTTTCATTTTACGAAAGGGATTTCCGTAATTTAAAATTCTCAAAAACATTATATTTACACTTTATATAATAAAACCATACCTTTCTTGTGGCATCATCAATGAAATTCACATAATATTGGGATCCTCCATGAGAAGCTATCTGGCCTAGTCCCCACACATCTGAGTGCACAAGCTCTAATTTTTTCTCCTTCATTGTTTCCCTAACTTTAATAAATATCACTTTCTTTTGTTTTCCAAATATGCAATGCTCACATAAATCAATATCTACATGTTTCAAATATGATTACTTACCCTTTTCCTTTAATATATGCATTCCCTTTTTACTCATATGGCCTAGCCAATTATGCAACATGCTTGCATATGAATCTGAAGTATATATAACAAAAAAGGAATCAATAATAAAGGTAGAAAAATACAATTTCGATACCTTCGGACTCTTTCCACAACAAGATCTCCCTTTGTAACTTTCTAAGAGTTGGTGTGAATGTAACCATGTAACTAGATTCACCTAGTTGTCCTGCAGAAATTAGATTTCTCTTGAGGCTTGACACATGCCTCAAATATTTTAACACCCATTTATTTTCATTCTACAATTTTAGATGAACTTCCCTTTATAAGTAATAGTACATGGTTCATCATATCCTAAATAAACATGCCAAAAATTACCATGAACATAATTTCTGAAATAACCCTTATTAGAGGTAGCATGTAAAGAAGCTCCTGAATATAAAACCCAAGATTTTATTTTATCATTCAAGGAGAGAATAGGGAAATCTTGCATTACCTTGGTATCAAAATTTACCTCTTTACCTTTATCTAGTACATTTTGTTTGTTTTCCTTGAACCAACAATCCTTCTTTACATGTTCTTTCTTTCCATAATTCCAACAAGTTATTCTCTACCTCTAGATTTAGATATGCCATTATTTGACTTTTATTTCCCATTATTATTGTTCTTGGATCTCTCCTTCTACCTTCCTATCCTTTCTACATTAAAATCATTTCCAAATGATGAATCTCATGTAATTTTACTATGTATTTATTCATTTGGGATTATACTAACCACATCATCAAACGTCAAAATATTAGTAGTAGATGTTGTATTACTAACAACCATTACCAGGTTATCCCAAATATATGGTAAAGAACATAAGAATAAAAGTGATTTCACTTCATCATAAAATGGAATATTAACCCATTTTAATTGATTTATAATGTAATTTAAACCATTCAAGTGGCTTGATACAAATACACCTTCTTGCATTTTTGAATTAAATAGTTTCTTCATCAAATAAAATTTATTTGAAGCACTTGGTTTTTCATATAAATTATCTTAAAATTTCATCAAATACACCATGTTTGTTGCTCGAATAATATTCAAAGCTACATATGTTATCACAATCAATCTTATAGATCCCGAGTCTTTATGTAAAGAATATTTCATTCTTCATAAGTCATCTTTGTAGGCTTTGCACTCGTATCCAACGATAAGTATAAATATTTTTATATAAATAATATTCCACCCGCATCTTCCATAATTGAGAATTACAAATGTCTAATTTATCCACTTCGTATTTATGATATTTTTCCATGATTGTACTCCCACTCAATAAGAAATCCCTCTGTGAGTAAATCTATCAACACACAAAGACCTCAAACAAAAAAATCTCTTATACCATTTGTTGGGGTTAAACACACACCAGTGTTGTATAGATCTATAATCAATTTAAGAATACAAGCAATAAACAAGGAAAGTATTCCAAAAGAAAAATACACAAGATATAACATGGTTCACCCAGTGTGGGCTACGTCCACCAAGAAATAACCAATCTATTATTATTTGTTCACAGAGGAAATACAATGAAGATTTGTAATCTTCCACACCTCTCATGGATGTACAATACTTTTCCTTCACAATATTCTCTAATCTTTCTTCAAGAAAATATTCTTATAATAATCTCTATTCTTACCTTCTAACCATAGCTTTCTAGCTTATAAGCATATACAAAAATTAGGGAAACTTAGCTATGCATTTACAACCATCCAATCACCTTTATAACCAAGGGTCGGATCTAATCCCACGTTTAAAATAAAAACATTAACACATAGGTAATCGATGTCGGTTACCCAACTGATATCGGTTTCTCCCAGGTGATCGATGTCGGTTACCCAACCGACGTTGCTTACTTGTGTAAACCTAAAAGTTTATAAAACATGCTATTTTTTGAAGCCATTTAGCTCCACAACTCAACAAAAGTGACCCCGTGATAGTTTTGGTCTTGTAAAACTACTTGTTTTGAAGTTGTGCATGTGTATCACTCGGAGGAAATATGATAAAATGCTTTTATAGATAAATATGGAAATTCCTTAAGGGTTTTTTTGTATTGTGGAAAAATCGTTCAAGATGTGTTGCAAAGAGAGGGAGCCCTGGAAAGAATAAATCGATTTTGGTTAAAGGAATGATGATCTCTCTCTCTCTCTTAATCACTTGTTCCATTTTATATTTGCATATATCAAATATCTACATTACTCCTTGTGATTTCTATAAAATTGGGGTTTTAGGAAAATACACCATTCTTGATAATCGTTTCGGGTTCATTATTGTCAAAGTGTTGAATGAAGTACCTTATAGGTTTCAAAGAATCAAATACCTGCTATTTTTCTTATTCGGATGAGATGTATGATTGATTGGGATTTGGGTACTTGAGGATGATATAAACATACTTGTAGTATTGGGTGCCCTTATTTTATTGTCTATTAAAACTATTGGTATATTCATGAGGTACATGTACATCTTAGGTTATGTGTTTCTTAATAAATCAAACACCTAGAAAATTATGAGTGTCATGTAATGTTCCTTCTAGTGTATTTAAATAAATCGAATAAGCTGGATTCGGGGTTGAGGCTTCTGCATACCTTGTTATGGTTTGAAGATTATGGACTAGGCCTATGAATATCCTTCTATCACTATGAACATGTCATAGTTATAATTTTTGTTATATTTGGTATTTTTCCGATGCTATATTATGTGACTTCCGATATTCTTATTTTTAAAATGCTCAAGATTTCTCTATGTGAGGATTCAAAGAGTTAAGAAGATTAGTCTTCTATTTTCCTTCACTCATGTCACTAAGATGTATTGTTTGAGGTTGAACCTTTACATGTATGTTTGGATTGCATTGTTTATAGTAGTGGATTACTTGTGCATTATTTTTATTGTGATGTCACGAAATCCATGAACACATATGGATTGGAGTAACTAGAATACGTAGGATTAGAATGTGTTGTTATCCTAAGTTACTAAACTATCTCAAAAATTAGCCATCAAAGATTGATTCGATCTAGTAATGGAGTAATGAAAACCTAGATGTCAGGTAGTGTATTCTATGATTAGTTAATATGTAAGTTAACAAATAATGAAGGGGATAACCTAAGTTGCATGTTGTTACTTTTATTCAAGTAAATTATTTCAATGAATATTAAGATCAGTGAATTTGTACTTTGTAATCATCTTCTTTACTTGATTTCTATATTAATGTGTTCTTGTGAATCGATGGATGACCCAAGGTAATGTAACATTTCTTATTTCTAAATATTATATGGCATAAATATTTAATGGGGTGAAAAAAATTCTAATTCTCATTTCACATGAATTGACCAATACTAACATATTTTTGAGATCGAAAGAATTTTTTTCACGTGGATCGTGCACCACCAAATTACTTGAGTGATCTCATGCAATGTTGGAACATCCCCAAGGTGTGGGACCTTGTTTCCTTTGGATGAACCTCCGGAGAAGGATGAATTCCTTTGGAACTTGGGAACTCAATTTAATATTGATGTGTAAGGCTAAGAACACTTAAAAATGTCTCTAATATACTCAATTTAAGGGGTTCGAGTTAGAAATAACAATAAATGAAAATATAGTGATACACCAAGAGAGGATAATTAGATAATTTCCTTATCTTCACACTAGAAAGGGTTAACTTAGAAAAGATAAATAAACCATCACAACCTAATTCACCTTATGTTATTTTTCACAAAAAAACATGAATTTCCTTGTAAGACCACAAACATACCTAACAAATAGATCAAATCCATTCATATACACAATCAACAAATCATGACAATATATAATAGGCACATGTAATACATCCATTTCTCTCTATGGTATTTAATGATAACTTAACTTTATAACATAAGGAATATAATATTTTCACAACTGATAGTCGGGATAAACACATCATTCTTCCACAGATTGAAATAATATATTATGAAATATAGGTGAATTAATCACTTACACTAAGCAATTTCACATTCAAAAAGATTCATTGGTTAACTATTCAACACAATAAATTAGTCTTTTCATGGTTAAATATTTTTCTGAATATAATTGAAAGGTTCAAAGTATTCAAAGTACTCTTCCAAGCTTGAAGAGTAACTTCCCAAAGATTTATCCCTCTTTTAACTTATGCACTTAACTATTTATAATTTTTTAAGGTTGAGCCATTACATTTGGACCTTACCTAAAATTTACCAAAAATAGAATGTAATTAAGTTCCATGGAGCAGCTCCCATAAAAATAACAAAGTAGTTGCAAATGTTTCACTAGTTAATCCTGCAACTTGGATTGATCTAGAGCTTGGAACTATCCTTACATGGCCACCTAACTTAGCTTGTTCTTGTAACATCTTTTCCTTCTTCATTTTTATCTTGTTCTTTCTCCCACATAATCATTTGATTCTTGTAGTTAATGAAACACTTGATGATTCCTTGTAATTATTCTTCTTATTTTGTTCCACATGTATAATGATTTACGGATCCTTTGTTTCAATATATCTTGCTACTTTAGCCAGGATCCTTTCGAGTTTACTCACCACTTTCTTGATCGACTTGTGAATTTCTTACATGAAACCAACATGTACATTGATTCACTATTGAAAATCCTAGTTACCTTTTCATCTTTCTTCACCAAATCCTTAAAATTTGACTTAATTCGATCAAGAATAAGATCATCAATATTCTCATTGAATAATTTGCAATTGATATTATCAAACTCTTCTGAGATATTATTTAGAGAATCCATTATTTCCACACGCTTGTCATCTAATTTCTTGATCAAATCTTGTAATACCTAGGATCTAAATTCCATAGCCTTATGAAATTCAAACAACATGGAAATATCATCAATTAATTCTTCTTGAAGAAGTATATTTGGATATTCTTCTCAAATCTCACCCCATGTGGTCAAATTTATATTCAAATTATTATTATCTTTAGAGAAATCCTCATCCATCCTACGAATAGAGGCTCTTTTGGCTTGAAAATCATTATATATTTCAACAAATTTTGTGATCAAAGGATTATCTTCGTATACCATCCATCCATTCACTGATCTTCCCTTCTAACCCATCTTCTCAATCTCATGATATGAAATATTGTCCAAAGCGAAAGAAATTATTAGAGAATTTATAGTTGAAGGATCGAGTGGTTGGAGTGGGTTTTATTATTTTTCTCAACAAAGTACTCGAGTTGTTATACCTTCACTTTTAGTTCATCCTTAGAAGATTTATCCTTATCATATTTCTCTAAAAAATTCCCGAGAGTTGTTTGCACATCTTCTTTGGCACCTTTGTGTGTTTCCTTACCTAGTGAAAATCTAGAAATTTGATAGTCCACTACTGTGATAGTTTCTTTAGTATTTCCCTCAATGGGAGTAGAAATTTCCATGACTCTCTCTCATGATTGGTTCACAAATAGGCTAGAGATGATATTTTTCCATTTGGCCTATCTCCTCGGGGTAGGTTCTAAGAGATTCGGATCTATTACATCTACCATAGGTACCTTCTTCTTCTATTTTGGAGTTTGATGATACAACCATTCTGGTATAGTAGATGTTAATGGAGATGACATGACTGACTCAACACTTGGAGCACTATACAATACAATAGCAATGATAACATTAGTTGGTAGTGAATTCTAGGTGGTATTGATAGATGGGGTGGATGTAAGAACAACCATAGGAGTAAATACAATGAGGCTAAAAGTTGAGATGGAAGGAAATGAGAGTGGAGATAAAGTGAAGTGGAAGTTGGAGACCCAATAATTTCCCCTACCGAGAGAATAGGAAGGCATGAAAACACTTGGGTTATGGATGGGGATGGAAAAGAAGAAATGAGTGTAGAAGAAGAAGGTAGTAATGAAGGAAGTTATAATGACACGAAGAAGTGGTGAAAAGTTCTCGTGATACAACTAGATAATCAATAACCTCAACAAATTCTCGATACTAGTGTCACGAGGATGTAATTTTTGAAGTAAATTCCTTAGGAAGAGAGGAGATTCCAACAGCAAATTAAATCTTCTTAGGGATTATATTGTCCCTTTAGGTACATCATTTTCCTTTTGTGGGTGTAGGAAGACTTATTATTGGTTGGGATTTCATTCTTATAGATTGATCTAACCCTTTTGGTGAAATTCCCAAGGTATCGAACTAATTAATTGTTCTTTGTAAAATGGGGCCCACACTTTCCTTAGTATTATAAATTTCTTCTTGATACCAATCAATTCGTGAAAATGGTGAATTAGAAACACTATTATCCTTATATACTAGATACAATACTTCTTCATCATCCTCCACCTCCTTTGGAATATTTGCAATACCAAACTATCTAACCAAATCTAAATTCAACCTTTTGTACTCTCATTTATGAATAATGAAATCATCCTGACAAATAATCCAAATATCCACTAGTTAAGGCACATGAGAACTGGAAAAACCTATTTCACCGAACTTACCCCAATAATAAAAATTGGTTCGAGTATGAAAGTTTCGTAAAGTTAATTCGAGATATTTCTGCATCCACAATATTTTCTTTATAAATATAGGCACAAGTATATATTCCAATTGAAATGGGAAACTGGACTCCCACCTTATGTCATTTGTTATGAATTTTATGATAATCCAACAATTACTGAACTAATTCTAGAAAAACCCATTTGTCACTAGGGAACCTAGGTAAATTTCTCGGGTACCCACAAAATCTGGGAATCCTGATGTATGTAAATGTAGGAAACTCAAGATAAATGGCTCCCCACTCTTGTACTTTCTTCAAAGCCTCATTAGAAATCCTTCAATTATACAAATCCTTGTCAAAATGATAAAGAAGGAAAACGAAGAAGGCTTCATTAACTCTATGAAAATGTCTGATTCCTTCATCCATCGTGATTTCAAGATAAAAAAAAATAAAAATGAGATGCACTTCTAACACCTTTGGTATTTAGCCCATTAATTTCCCCCATGGAAGATGTAGCGTAAACAAAAAAAAAAGTGATATAAATTTTTTTGAAGAAAAGACTTTACTTCATTGAAAAAATAGAGCTACTAATATCCTCTCCCCATCATATGATTTATTTGTTCCTCTTGATAGTGGTGATGTACAAGAACATCCATTCCTAAAACTTCTTTACAAAAGCAAGACCTGAAACACTACTCAACAACAATTTGAGATCATTCACTTCTGGATGAAATCTAACGGAAAAATTGTGTTAGGAAACTTGGTGATACTCTTGGCCAAGTAGCCCTTCATCATGACCCCGAACATAATTTGGTTTCCTTATCCCAATGTTCAATTGGATATTTGGGTGAAATTTTGGCAAAGTCCTTGAAATCAAGGATTTTAAACAAATATTTGAAGAAATCGAGTCCAATCGAATTCAGACCTCGCCCTCACCACTCTTCACCATCCTAGAATCTTCATCAAAATCAGCTTCTACAGCCAAGATAAACTTAGGATAATTCATGGAAGTAGAAAAATTACAATGGAGAGAAAGCCCATTGTCATATATAGCTTGCATCTAAGACTTCTTATTAGGATCTCTCAACCTTGCCCGAAGTTTGGAAAATCTATCTGTCCAAGATCGATATCTCCAATATTCCCCAAGTCTGAAGAAATGAATGAATAAGGAGTGACTTCTAAAAATATATATTTCATCTTTTCTTTTCCTTTTGACAAGGAGGCTGACATTAAGTTTGGATTTCAAAATCTGAAAGGCCTTTGGAAATTTTGTAACAAATACTATAAAAACTCTAAAATTAAAGTCCAAAAGTCCAAAGTTATTCTAGCTCCAAAGTGCAAACCACTGAAAACTTGAAATAATAGACCTTTAAAACTCTAAAAATAAAACTCCCAAAATTCCAAAAGTGAAACCTCTAAAAATCCAAAATAAAGAACCTCCGAAAAGGAAAAAAATCAATGAAATCCCAAAATAACAGAGCTCAAAACTCGAAATTATAAGTTCTGAAAATGGAAATTTATGAACCATAAAATCATCAACAGAATGAAATCCAATACTTATATAGATCTAGAGGAATATATCTTGCAATTTGAATTGGATTCCTACACATGTTGGATTTTGTAGTTGTGTAAATTAGTAAACATTCTCAAGGAAAACATGGTGGATGATGAGGGTTCCATTTCCAAAATAAGAAAAAGGAAGAAAAAAGAAAATAAATAAGGATGAAGACCCAAAACGATTATAACCAATAAGAAATAACCCAAACAAAATTACCTTGAAAATGACACCGCAAAAGTACAAAAGTTCAATAAAAATCAATTTTACTCCCACTATAAAAGGAAGGAATCCCATGCATGCCGGCCTATCACCCAATAGAAGCTGAGCACTCACCCGAGGCACGCACGGGTGCCGAGTCTCTCTTTTATGTGAGTTTTAGTGGGAAGCATTCATCTATGAGTAGTATAAGAGTATTTAGGAAAGAATTTTAGACATACAAGAATCATAGGGCTCAGAATGGCCTCCAGATCCTTGTAGTTTCTTCAGACCGAGTGTTTTAAAAGACTCCATAACATATATTATAACAAAAGAAAGATACAACCATTCATTCATAGCATGAAAGGAAAGAGAACTTCTATGAATGAAATATACATAAAACCCACTGATATTCATATCTAATTGCAATAGGTAACCTCATTGTATTCATCATTTCATTACAAGAGCCATAGAGGGCAGACCACAATCATGCACATCACTAGGCTTGTATAACTATGCCAAAGAGAAAAATAAATTACAATGCTAAGCTTAGTACATTCCTTTCTACATCAAAGTTCCACTCGCAGTAACCCTATAGAGCTTCACCCATGTTATCTCTTTTTCTGTATATCTCTTCCTCTATCTCTATATCCCCATCTATATGTTATCTCGGTCTCCTCGTCTCTGTGTCTATTTTCCCACTACATGAACTTGTATTTATCACCTTCCCACACTGCCAACTCACCTTGCCACGCCCTCAGATCCATCACCAAGTGTCAATGTGGTCCTCCAAGTGAGCATGTTCCTTCAGCTTGAGCTCTCCACTCCATCTCATGATGATCTTCTAGAAGATCCCATCACTGGCATGCTCTTTCTTGGGCCACCTGTTTCCGGCTAGCATCTTATCCATGCATGCAACCGATCACACTTTTCACGTGTTCTGCCTTTGTTGCTTAAATCGGCTAAGTCCTGAACCTCCTTTCACGCAGCGCGCATGCTATTTTCTTCCTTAAGCCTTTTCTCTCACACACTTTTTCCTTGCACACCATCCTATAACTAGGGTCCTACGTGCCCACGCACCTTCATACTTAGTCAATATTTTAGGGGCCCAACATCACCCCACACTATGCCTGTTCTCCGCCCTCGAAAACATCTTACTTGACCAAGGTGCAAGCTGGTTCAATGGAACCAAGATGAAGACATATATTTTACAAAAGAATAAGGAATGAAAGAATAGGGGAAAGAATGAAGAATGGGGGATTTTAATTCAAGAGGCTGGGAAAGTCCCATCATAGATCTACCTCCAGCTTGCTCCACACTTCGACCTCACCCTTCGCCTTCTAGCATAGGTCACCCACCAAGGTGCTCACTTCATCAAAGCTTAGGCCAACTCCCTGGGTGCCCAAGGTGTCCACAATTTGTTCCATTTCCTTGCCCAGGTCCATGAGCTTGTCCATTCTCCTTGTAATTTGGGGGTACAGTTCCTTCATTGGCCTTAGTTGAGCTTCTTAAAGCCTCAATCGCCTCTGATTTCTTTTCTACCTCAGCCAGAACCTTGTCCCTCTCTGCCCTGTTCCCCTTGTTCTTCTCCTGAATTCTTTCAGCTCTACTTCAAGCATGGAAACCAAGGAGCTTTCCACCTTATCTCGATCCACGCATGTGTCATATGTGGCTTCGCAGACTAGGCAGTGACCTTGATCTCCATGAGTACTTGGTTATACTCGGCAACAAGTGCTATCACCTTTAACCGGTCCTCCTCCTTCAGGTGCGCATGGCCACTTCCTCCATAGATTCCAATGCCAAGGGTCATCTCTCCATGGTGAGGATGTGCATTAAGTCTTCTAGGCATTCCAACATCGATGCATACCTCTGGGGGATTGGCGTTAGATCTGGTGCTTTAAAATGATGGCACTTTTTATCGATTCTACTTTCTTGTAGACCTCCTGCACCTTTTCCTTTTCCTCCTTGAGCTCACGCTTCAGCTACGCGCTGATTAATTCCTCTTGTTTCAAGTTTCTAGCCACCTTAGCCAACTCTTCTTCCTTCTTGGCCAATTTTCCCTCTAGGGCCCTTATACTATCATTCCGCGTGAATAGCCTCACCTCTATTTCCACCGCGACCTTGTTTAGAGCATTACACACTTGCTCATCTAGAGCTCCTGGAGCATTCACTAAGGGGTTGTCTCCCTTAGACTCTAGCAACATGATAAGCACTTTTAGTAGACTTCAAAGTCTGGCTCATCGACGTGGGACTCAAATGCCCAAGAAAGCATCTTCTTGGTCCTGGGTACACACCCTCCTTCTCGAATGATCCCATGGCTATAAGTCTCTCAGTGGGTATCGTGCTCTAGAATCATGTGCATAGCACCTTCCTTGAATCATCCACGTAGCCCATTATCTACCTCTGTTCTACATCCAGAGGTCTTCTACCCGAAGCATGTGCCTTTGGGGAAGCTAACTGTTAGAGCGGGGCCTCCTAGGCTGTCATGTCCTTTTTCAATGCTCTCCTCCTTCCCTTCCTTTAGCACTATGTCTACGCTACGCTCTAACTCCTGGTCTACAAGGGCCTCGAGCATCTTCTTCACTTCTCACTCTGCCACTTCAGTTATCTACTCCTTGGTAAAACTTATGTCTCCCTACTTCTCCATGGCATCCTTCTCATCCATCTTTGTATCTTCAGTGCCTTCATCACCTTGTGCCTTTCCATCATGAATACGAACTCTTGCTTTTCATCCCCACTCTCTTCCTCCGAGTCATAGACACTAAATACATGAGGTTCTAGGGGTTCCTTTTCTTTCTCTAGCTCTTCCTCCTCATCGCCACCTCCTTCACTCTCATCCTCTCCTTCTCCTAGGTATCTTTCCAAGTTGTCGGTCGCCTGAGTCAGCTTCTTCATCCACCCTCTACTTCTTCCTGAGAGGTGTCTTCTGTCAAGAGATTCTGCCTTCTCTTCTTCCTCTTGTGACTCCTCCATGGTGGTGGGTTGTTCAGGTGCCTCTACTTCTGTGTCTTCTCCTTTACTGGAGACTTCTTTCTCCAAACATAGGTGCTTGGCTTGGCACTCGTAGAAGGCATGCTCACTATCTGAGTAGTTGGCACACTTGGTGCTCCTTCCTCTCCTCTACCCCTCTTCTTAGACGTTGGCTTCTTCTTTCCCAAGGGGTCTTTAGGTATTGAGATCTCATCCACCAAGTACATGCCATTCTCAAACTTTGGCCTTATGCACATGTATACGCGTCATCGCGGATCCTCCAACGATAGGAAGTGTTATTGGCCTAGTCATATGGATCTCGTGACATGTACTTCTCCACGTACGCGTGCTTACCTCTGGGATAGTTCAGTTTTCTTCCTCATATCCCTGTGCTCCTCGGTCCAACTTTCCTAGCTCTAGCCTTAGCTTCTTTGATTCTTTAAATCTGTTCACTCCCACTTGGAAGTACTGGGCAGTGAACTGTGAAAGGAAATTTGCACCAAGGGCTCCATGATTCATCAACAAGTTTGAACCTACCCAAGCAGTAGTGTTGGTACACACGTGAACTCAGCTTCTCCTTGTGTGGCTACTGGGAGTTGTTCAGGATCCTCCACTCCACCCCGAATGCATTTCTCAAGCGTGTATACCATTTTTCAAGCCATGCTTTGTGGGGAGCCGTCATTATATCACATGCATATTTTTTGAACCTCTTCGCGGCGAAGGGTCTTTGGTTGGGTACTCCCACACAAACTTATCTGGTGCATCCGACACTCCAATTTCTACAAACACTATGGTGAGCAGGACATTTCCAAAGAGGATCATGTCCCCTTCCTTCACACTTTTTACAATTTCCTCGGCAATGTATGCGGATAAGTTATAAATAGTCCCCTCGTAATCTTCCTACATGTAGCCATGGCTTGTTGACTTGCGTCCATCTTTCTTGGCCATTCAACTTCATTACTGTGTGCAGCCATCTTCATAATGGGTCCTTGATGTCTGAGATGTCATAGTACCATGACCCTTTCTTGCAGGCATACTCCATGATGGTTTCTTGAATAGCCTCCTTGTCGCCAAGGTCATCTTCCAGGCTATCTCCCTCACATATGAGGCCTGTAAACTATGCAATCAACTGGGGAGTCACGCATCTTGCACCCAAAAAAGTGGAAGTAGTCCTCATGCACCCGAGACATCAACCACTAGGTACAAGTGATCCGGCTTCCCAAAATAAGGCAACTCGTAGAGTTGCAACAACCCTACCTTCACTAGCTTGACCTTTACGTCATCATTGTAGATAGGAAAACCTTCAGGTGTTCACTTGTTGGTTGGGCGTACCAATTCTAATGCCATCTCCTTTTCTATAGTGTTGGTGTAGTGATTATAGTCACTAACTAGTATGCTCCTCAAATGGGATTCCCATTCCTTCCCCATCATCACTCCATTAGGGTACTACATTTCTGCATACCATTCTTCATTTGTATCTACCTCGGGTTCTAGTTGTTTAGCCTTAGCTTTTCCCTTCCCTTTCTTCGGTGCCATGGTCGAGGTAATTGTATCACTCCAATCCTCTCCTTGTTACTCTACTTTCCTTCTCCCAACCTTCGATCTCAGATCCATGATACAATTCTTCTAAACCCGCCCTAGTTTGTTGAACCCTAACTTTGATAAATTCTTCACAAGACAACGTCTTTTTACTTCTTTCCACACCCATGTAATTCCTTCCTTCTAGTTCACAATCTCAAACTAGCTCTTTACATTTTTAATCACATAGATCTTCTCCTTGATCGAATCTGAAAAAACCCTAGCTTATATCTTTCACTTATATCTCCAACTCTTCATTTTCACAAAGTAAAATGAGAGTGCCCCGACCCTCTATTTATAGTTTTTCCTTTTTCTGGTCATTAAATGCTACTTTACCTACCCCATACTTTGTTCATTTAATGCAGATTTTTAAAACAAATCCCATCTTCAGTGCCTTCACTCACGCACCTTCCTGCATGAAAACCCTCTTTAACTCGCGCGCCCTTCCTGCGTGAAAACTCCTCCAACCTTCCGTCGATGCAAATTAAACCAACCTGACAGGAGACTCTTACGTATGCTCAACCCACCAAAGGCACTTCTTCTATCCAGATTCTTTCTTTTTCCTACCTCATGTTGCTTTAAATGCACTTCTTTTCCTTTATACGTGGGATCTATAAGTAGCTTTACCCTGGCACCAACCATTCTATCTTTTCTCTTCATCTCTCTTTAACCGGCTACTCACAAGGCTCTTCAACACAACTTCCTTGTACTTTTAATCACGCACTTCTTCACTTTTCTCCACCCCACACTTAAACGATGCATGGTCCTCTGCACACTCATAAATTCTCCAAAAATAGCAATAAGGTTACCGGTGCCCAAGGCACAAAACAAAACAACAACGAAAGGGAAACACAAGGAAAGGAAAAAGCATAAAGGAAAATTCTAAACTAACTGGAAAAACTACCTTATTTACAAACACCAAGAAGACTTATTTATAGTAGGGCTTCAGCCTACTACCATTGAAGTGTCCAGAAAATTTGTCCCATCCAACACTTGTAACTGGCACGCACTCCCAAATCAAGGATGTATGAGATTGTGTAGGGACCTAACCAATGGACTTTCAACTTCCCAGATGGCACATAAACTTAGAATCATATAGTAACACCATCTTCCCAAACCTCAAACTTCTTGTTTCTAATATGGTGATCATGCCAAGCCTTTTTTTTTCCTTTTCCATTGTTTGGCTCCAATGGGCAAGTGATCGTCTCTCATCCAGTTTCATTAGTTCATCAATTCTTTCTTCCAATGCTTGTTCATCGGCTAATCCTCCTACACGCACTGCTATTCACAGAGAAGGTAACATAAATTCAACTAAAAAAAACTTCTTGCCAAACACCAATTGAAAAGGTGTGGCTTTATTTAGTCTTTTATACGTAGTCCTGTAAGCCCATAAAACTATTGATACCTTGTCATCCCAATCCTGTCTTCCAACATCACAGATTTTGGTCAAGGTATGACTCAGTATTTTGTTGAATGCTTCCGCGTTCCATTTTCTTGTGGGTGATAGGGCGTAGTCTTATGATGAGCCACCATGAACTCAGATAGTAGGATCCTCACGGTCTCATTCAAAATGCGTACCCCTATCACTAGTCAAACTCAAAGGGCATCCATACCTTGTGATAATGTTCTCCCATAGGAACCTTTCCATTGTTGCTGCCATGTAATCTTTAGTCGGGGCTGCTTCCACCCACCTTGTGAGATAATCCATGCAAGTGATGACATAACGTGACCTAGTCCTATGTGCTACGGTGTAATAGGTCCTACAAAGTCTATCACCCACTTTTCAAAAGGCTCCACGCTAGGAATAGGATGCAAAGGCATTTCATCTCTTTTTCCTAGTTTTCCAATGCACTAACAATGGTCACATGCTTTACAATAATCTCTACAATCCCTGTATAAGGTTTCCCACCATAAACCTACCATTAAAATCTTACGCAGCATGGTGGCATCACCTATGTAATGCCCACCCACACTTCCTCCATGTGCTTCCTCCATGATGGCCAGGCACTCATGCTCTAACACACATCTCACGTAAAACTTCATCACATCCCAATTTGTATAAGTCTCCACTAATCAACATGTAGGGCACAACACGTATGGCCAACTACTTCTTTTCCAATGCCTTCATTCCATCCAGCGCCACACCTTCTTTTAAAAATATAGCAATCTCTTCCAAATCCGAGGGCATGTGCCACAATCTAAATAGTTGCGATGTCTAGCATTGCTTCCTCAATACTTTGCGTCATCCTCTCTTGAATCAATTCTCGATAGATGATCAGGTCCATAATTGATTTTTCCAGGCTTTACTACAACGGTGAACTCAAACTCTTGAAACAACAACACCCATCGACATATGCACCCTTGAAGAATGGGCTTGTTCACTAAATACTTTAATGCCATGTGGTCGGTGTAGAATATAAAGGGTGTTACCAACAGATACTATCTAAATTTGAAAAGCACATAGATCATTGACAATGCCTCGCGCTCGGTTGTGGTATAATTCTACTCTCTGCTAGTGTTAACTTCCTGCTCACAAAAACAGAGAGGATGATCAACAATCCCCTCACCTAGTTGTGCAAGTACTACTCCAATGGTGGTTCTTGAGGCATCTACATGGACATGGAAGGGCTTGTCCCAAGAGGGAAATCATAAAATAGGCATGGTAATAAGCCTATCTTTTAATGTATCAAACACCCTCTTGCACCTTTCCCCAATGGAAGGTACTTTTGTGTCTAAGTAGCTCTTCTAAGGGCATGGTGATCTTGGCATATCCCTTAATGAATTTCCTATAATAGCCCGTATGCCCAAGGAATCCACACTGCGCTCTGCTAGTAGGTTCCCTTAACCCCACAATAATTGCAACCTTAGCGGATCTACCAGCAAGCCCTCCTTACATATGATATGCCCCAATAAAGTCCCAAAGGGTGTAGCAAACACACACTTCTTAATGTTGAGGGATATCCTCAACTTCCTACACCTTTCAAACATTAATCTCAAGTTGTCACAATGGTCCTTAACTAGACCATATACTATCCAATCATCCAAGTAAACCTAAAGAAACTTATGAATGAAGTCCTGGAATGCTTGCACCACTATGCATGAAAAGATAGCAGGTGCATTCTTCAACCCAAAGGGCATGACCATATATGCAAAAATTCCCCACTCGGTGGCAAAAGTTTGTCTTCTCCTGGTCCTCCTTTGCAATCCGGACTTGGTGGTATCCTAAAATCCATCCATAAAGGAATAGATTTCACACCCAATGACTCCTTCCAAAATTTCTTCAGTGAAGGGGGTCGAAATGGATCAATGACACAAACTACATTCAATTCCCTATAATCCACACAAATTCTAATCCACCCATCCTTCTTGATGCTAATTACCATCAGACTTATCCATTTTGATTCTTCTACTACCTCAATGATCCTAGAAGCTATCATCTTGTCTATTTCCTCCTTAACCTTCACGCATAAATTGGGATTCATCCGGTAGGGCCTTTTTCTAACCGGCACGCACCTTCCTTTAGTTTTATCCTCATCTCCCCCAAGGAATGGTGAACACCTTTTAGCTCATGGTACCCACATGGGAATAAATCCTCAAATTCACACAACAGATCAATGATCTTTGATACTTCCTTCTCCATCCAATAATCTCCAATAATAGCTTCCTTAGGTTCTTCTTCTGAACCAATGTTAACTTTCTTCATCTTTAAAGGCTCATGGTAGGCACGCGTGCGAGCATCTACACTATCCACTACCTCACACGTTCCTACAGAATGGCTAACATCTAAGCTTTCTAATTCCTCTCCATCAATCACATATACTAACTTTCCCTTCTCCTTTTCCAAACACGTGCACTCAAGTCAGTAATTCTTCTGTTTCTTCAATCTCTTCAAGCGCCTCCAATCCTAGTTCACCTAGTAATTCCAATAGCCTATCTTCCATTCTAGCACTATCCCCCATGGTAAGGCACTTGATACCTTACAAGGCCTTATCAACCGATGGTTTGGTACTCCGATACTCAAAGGCTTGAATAAGATCAACCATGAGCTCTTGCCAATTCCTTGTCTGGCGCGTGTCTCCGAATGAATGTACCATGCGCGCACAACCCTATAATGTAGAATACAACTTGTGCACCTAGAGGGATGGTGGCAAGGCTTCCATGCCTTCTCTCTAGACCCATTCACACTCCTGGATATGGAAAGAGGTGGGATCCTTCCCATGGTACTCCCTGATGATGGTGGGTATATTACTTCTAGAAAATCTGACAGAGAGAGAATTCTTACCTCGCGCCACTCTAAAAGGCTCTCTTGATGCATGGCCCACCAATGAGTTATTGCCGAGCAAGACGTAACTCAGCATCTCCCTCCATTCCTTCTCATTCTTCCACTGAGCTTCTATCTCCTGTAAAAAGATCTCAGGGAAGGCTCCTCCAGAGTACTTGGGTAGTTCTTTTCCTCCAAGGCACCAAACCATGCATGCCTTTGTTACCTTGGTCACCGATCCTCTCAACTACCATCCCATTAATTCATAAGTCCCATGCACCCAATTGTCACATGCCAGGCTGGTGGTATCACTCACTAACTGAGCATCTTCAAACTAGATAACCCCATTAATAGGGTGTACCATCTCAAGGTCTCTGATTGAGTGCACACATAAATCTTGTCCAGAACTTCTTCTCCCAATGGTTCAATGTAGGGCACCGAATTCCCATCAACTAGGGGTATAATGACCCACTCCTCTTTGTTCTCAAAACTGATGTACCCTTTGTTGAACCAAGGTCCACATTGTTCTTATAACACCAAGGGCACCCAAGTAATGCTTGGGAAATTGTCACCTCGGTGAGCGCCAAGACTTCAAGTCCCCAATAAACTTGGCTCCCTAAATAGTAATAGCCACATCCTTCAAGACACCGATGGGCATTGCCTTAGTCTTGTTTTCCATATACAACACATTTGAAGATGGCTGTAATGTAGGTCTCCCCATCTGATGCCATGCATCCAAAGTCAAAACATTAACCTTCACGCTAGTGTCAATGAGTATATTGCTAAGGAGCCATCCATCTACAACTACATTCAATGTAATCTCCTTATCATAGTCAAGGCTATGAGGGGGAAGGTTCACGTGCAAGACCTACCTCTCACACTCTTCTCTCGGCATGTGGTACCTTCTCTCTCAACCAGATCCTAGCAAAGGAATGATGTTCTCTTGCCTTAGCATTTTACACACCTCTTTGACCTCATCCAGGTCATCCTTTTATGCCTCGACTCTCCTTCCTTGTTCCTCCTTTCTGGATTGCTCCTTTAGACACTGATCTCCCTTGCAAGCTTCAATAACATCCATGGTGTCCTGATATATCTCCTTCTGATGCACGGGGTCTGGATACTTTCCATGAATGACCTCTTCTCTTGAAACCAAGTTCTTCTATCTTGGTACTTCCCTTTGCACGTGCGGCTTCTACCCTTGTTGTTACCAAGACAGGCTCCAAACCTTCATCCATGTTACCCAAGGCATCCATTGTATGTCTTCCTTCTTGATGCTGACCATCATAATGCCTTTGTCCTTCCGGTGCTGCTGATTCATATGCTCATATAACTCTGGGCACTCCTCATACTTATGCTTCTTTCCACACCACGAGCACTACAACAAGTCTGGGCACTCACGCTTGTAATGTTCTATAGATCCATAGTTGAAACATGTTCCACACAGGGAACTCACTTCTTCCTCCATGGTTACCTCATCCACGGAATCCTCCTCAAAACCCCTTCCACACATGCCCCCATCTACGCATTCCTCATAATGGTGATCATCATTTTTCAAACCACTGGCAATGCTGGTTTGGCACACCCCATGATCAATGGCCTCATGTATCTGATCAATGAGCCTACAGTCTTTAGTATCATGGGTCATGGAGGTGAAATATTGTAATAACAAGATACATTCTTCCTGATCGCGCACATGCTGTAGTAAGGGACATCTACTTGCATCATGGTCCCCATGACAAATCTCACAATCTACTATCACAAATGTACCATCCTCTCGGGGGAAATTATCCTTAATGTGCCCCTCTATTTCACAATCCATGCACCACAAACCACTGCAAGTCTCATGGACCAAGTTCACAGATAGCTTTTCCAACTGCTTAGCCATAGCAACAATCTGAGCCTCCAAGAATGGGCTAACGCCAGTATCAATACTACCAACAACTTCGACACGCAAGGCAGCCTCCAATGCTTCACGTGGATCTATAAAAGTTTTATGAGACAAGGCCCTTCTAAAAGGGGTGATCAATCCTCCAAAAACCACTATGCATGTTGAGAAGGATGTATATCATATGACAACTTAGACAAGAGAGTTTTAAAGCACGCATCATACTCCCACACACTCTCTAGCCATTCCTTGTTATATCTCCTTCAAAGTGCTAATGATTTTTTCTAAACTCAAGAATGTGGAACTCTACCAGGAATGCATTCTTTAAGGCAATGTAATCCACCACCATTTGATGAGGGTCATACTTTCTATACCAGCTATGCGTGCCCTTACAACGTGGTTACAAATTGACTAGCCTTTCGTTCTGGGGTTGTGATACCTTTCATGTACCATAGCAGTTCACACTTGTGAACATGTTCCATAACATCCTCAATGCCCCTGTAATCTGGTAAATGCAGAGACATTTCAAAGAAAACTTGAGGTGGTGGTTGGGGTCCTTGTCCTGAACTAGAGCCTTGGTTCCCTCCGGTGTTTCCTCCACCACCTGATCCACTAGGTCCACTGGGTCCTGTACCTCTAGAGCCACTAGATCCACTAGAACCACTGGGTCCAATAGGGCCTGTAGGAGCTGTGCCAAGTGCCCCCATGGTCCCACTGAACTGTGTGCCAAATGGTCTATGATAGCACCCCACTACCGCTACTTTGTCCCGCACCACTCCCTGATGTGAGACCAAAAGCTTGTACACTTGCCCTTGTCCAAAAAATCCTCTCGAATACTAGAATATGTGCAGCCATAGAAGAAGGGAATGTAAAATTGTATCTCCTAGGCATGGATCTATCTCTTCCACTAGTTTCAACTGGATCAATACTTCTTCCTGGTTCAGGGAAAACCAAGTGCTAGGGCTCGGTCACTGGGTGGGTTCAGATATGTGCCAATGACTCTCCTTTCTCCATGTGATGAGCTCTCACCAGAAGCTTGAAGGGGTCTCCCTTACGCACTTGCCAAGATGGGGTAGCATAGACTACTCAGGTTCCACATCCTCTACGTGAACCTCAACTCCTTCCCAATGTCTATCTCCATAAATCCATCACACTAGCAGCCTCACATCATCTAGTAATCTCCCTTTCACATGCTTCACCATACTTGAGCCATCTTTCTTCCCTCTCCCTTTCTGTCATCTCATCTGCCATCTTCCTCCACCCGAGCTTCCTTACCCAACACTTAGAATGGTTTAGCCGGCCATTGGGAGCACCTCTAAACTCATAGTAACCATTAATATCTTCATGGCTAGAGGAATAACACGTAGAAATGTTCCTCTAGGTTCTCGTAGAAACTCAAACTCAGCAATCTCTGGGAAATAATACATGGAAATGGTGTATTCCAGAGTGTAGCTAGCTAGTACTCCTCCCCACCAGTGATCTACAACATGGGTCCATGTTAGATCTACATCCTGCAACCTTTGGTAGTCTTCTTTGGTCCATATCCATGATCCATAATGCCAACTTGATCTAGAAGCATAGGATAAAAGCCATCCATATAACTCTACTAGGAAGTAGTAGAAAAAAGTCTCATATAGATCATGGTAGAGATTCTCTTCTACCCATCTACGTGTATTAAACTCAGGTCCAATGTTGAATCTCTGGGAAAATTCATCTTCCGTGCTCTTGAACCATGATTCAACATTTTCCAATGTTAACCGATCCATCATTACTCTTTACACAGATCATGATGCATGTTATATCCCACTACAACTTTGAAAAGAGGTCCCAAAAATGGAACCAAGATGTAGTCAATTTTACTCCCACTATAAAAGGAAGGAATCCCATACGCATCGGCCTATCACCCAACAGAAGTTGAGTGCTCACCCAAGGCACGCATGGGTTCTGAGTCTCTCTTTTATGTGAGTTTTAGTGGGAAGCATTCATCTATGAGTAGTATAAGAGTATTCAGAAAGAAGTTTAGACATACAAGAATCATAGGGCTTAGAACGGCCTCCAGATCCTTGTAGTTTCTTCAGACCGAGTGTTTTAAAAGACTCCATAACATATATTATAATAGAAAGAAAGATACAACCATTCATTCATAGCATGAAAGGAAAGAGAACTTCTATGAACAAAATATACATAAAACCCATTGATATTCATATCTAATTGCAATAGGTAACCTCATTATATTCATCATTTCATTACAAGAGCCATAGAGGGTAGACCGTAGTCATGCACATCACTAGGCTTGTATAACTATGCCAAAAGAGAAAAAGAAATTACAATGCTAAGCTTAGTACATTCCTTTCTGCATCAAAGTTCCACTCGCAGTAACCCTATAGAGCTTCACCCATGTTATCTCTCTTTCTGTGTGTATATCTCTTCCTCTATCTCTATATCCCCATCTATATGTTATCTTGGTCTCCTCATCTGTATCTATTTTCCCACTACAGGAACTTGTATTTATCACCTTCCCACGCTACCAACTCACCTTGCCACACCCTCAAATCCATCACCAAGTGTCGAATGTGGTCCTCCAAGTGAGCATGTTCCTTCAGGCCTGAGCTTTCCACTCCATCTCATGATGATCTTCTAGAAGATCCCATCACTGGCATGCTCTTTCCCAGGCCACCTATTGCCAAGATGGCATCTTATCCATACACAACCAATCATGCTTTTCACGTGTTCTACCTTTGTTTCTTAAATCAGCTAAGTCCTAAACATCCTTTCGCACACCGCATGTGTTATTTTCTTCCTTAAGACTTTTCTATTGCGTGCTTTTGCCTCGCGTGCCATCCTCAGTAACTAGGGTCCCATGTGCCCATGCACCTTCATACTTAGTCAATATTTTACCGAAACTCTTAATTTTCGGACTTTTGGGATTTCAGTTTGGAACTTCAAAGTCAAAGTTTTGAATTAGAAGCTTCTTCCCCTAAGAGGAAAACCTCAAATTTTTGAAGTCTGAAACTTCATAATTTCAGAGATTTTAGAAGAAATTTGTAATCAAATTTAACATTTTGAAGGTAAAATTTAAAGGTTAACCTTTTTGTGACCTCTAGAGAATGCTTTCTGCTAAGGTTTTAGGCCGTAGCTTTATACAAAACCATTGGGAAAAATATTCATGAAAAAGAACTACATTCAAAGCACAAATAAAAGAAAAGAAACAAAAAAACAAAACACACAATGTGTGAAGCGAGTTGGAGGAAAATACAAAAAAATGAACATTGTACGAAAGATGGGATGATCTCAAAAGCAAGCTTTGAGATGTATCCTATTCACATGAATGGGTTGTTATTCTCCATTGAGCCCGGAAAGATGAAATGAATTCACCTCTTTTCAGCTTATGATAATGTATGGCCCACTCCGCAGAGCGTCAAACTTGGCATGTTTTCCCGGTTTGGCTCTATCTTCATCCCATTTGAGAACTAAATCTCCCTTTTGAAAATGTTTTTCAAACACTTTTTTCAAAATATTTTTAACTTTGAGCCGATGTTGCTCCAAAGTATTCACATACCTATTTCACACTTCTTCCAATTCCATGAGTTCAGCAAAACTGATGACCAAGGAATCATTTTCGATAACCTCAAGATGATGTGCTAAATCCAAAGAAGGTAACTCGAGGAGAGTGGAAGTTTTCTTCCCTTCCATATATAAGAATGAAAGGATAATACACGATGGCCCTTCTCAGGTGTGATTCAATCTTCCCATAAGGCATTCTTAAGCTATGTATTCCAAGTTCTTGTGTTATTCTCCATCGTGCATTTGATAATTCTTATGAGGTTTTGTTACTAGACTCGGTCAATCTGTTTCCTTGTGGATAATAATTAGATGAAGTCTTGAGATAGAATCCATTCTAAACATCCCATTCAATCAAATTTAGACTAATAAAATCCATTACATTGTTTGAAATAATTGTAAATGGAACATTGAACCTTGTCACTATACTTTCCAAGAAATCGAGAATTGCCTTCTCATTACTTTCTTTCAATGCTACTACCTCTATCCATCAAGTAAAATAGTCCGTTGCAGTTAGAAAAAAATTTATGTATGTTAATTGGATGGAGGATTAATCATGCCGATGAAATCCAACGCCCATTGAATGAAGGGTTGGTCCACTTGAATTGGATGTAATGGAAGAGCTGCCAACTTTTTCTTTCTAGTAAAAAGGGCACATTCTTTACATTTCTTTACCCAGAGATGGGCATCTTTAAACAAATCTGGCCAATAATAACTAGCTCGCATGATCTTGGGAGAAGTTGTTCATGTAGAAAAATTACCTCCAGATAGGCAACTTTGGAACTCTTCTAGTATCTTACTTATTTGTTTTGGTCCCATGCATTGAAGGAGAACACTATTCAAATCGTTTCGAAAGATAAAATTGTCAACTAGATCATATCGAATAGATTGACGATAAAAAGTATGACTTTGATTTTTATCCATATTCACAAGATATACTCCCAAGAAAAGGAAAATTTTCATTTTGGATAACCATCAACTTGATCATCACCTTTATCGGTGTTTAATAGCATAACATCTACATCACCTTTTGATTCCATGTCTCAGTATAAAGCTACTAACACAAACCTTTAGCTATGAAATGAAAAGTTTGGTAAATTTTATGTGTACGTCATACTCCATCACCTTCATGATCCATCCAACATGATTCTCATTTATCTCTTTGTTTAGCAAAAAGTCCTTGATTCCTGGATGAGACACCATGAGGTGAATGTTGTTTGACAACATGTGCTTGAATTTCTTTAGAGCTCATATAATCGCAAAGATTTGTTTTTCAAAATATGAATATTTGAGTTCATATTATTTGAGGGACCGAGTGAAAAATTAATTGGTTGTTGCATCAAATCATCATTTTATTGAGTAAGTATGCCTAAAATGCTCTCTTGACCTATAAATGCATACATGCTAAAATCTTTGTCAAACCTAGGGTTCACTAGCATTGAGCCCGAGAAATGGCCATTTTGATGGCTTTAAAAATCCCCTTCCCTTCCTTTTTCCATGAGAAAGGTATATTTTTCTTTAGCATTGTTGTCATGGTGGTTTAGCCAATTCTAAGAATTGAGGAATGAATCTCCAAAAAAAAATTATGGTCTCTAGAAAGCTTTGGAGTCACTTTTTATGACTTAGGAGGGAGAGAGACAAAATTGAGTGAATACTGGTAGGATCGATTGATATTCCTTCTGCTAAAACAACATGCCCTAATAACTTCCCCTCATGCATTGTGAAAATAACTTTTTTAGGGTTAAGTGAAACCACTGAATTACTGCATCTTCAAAAAGTTTTCTTAGATGTGTGATGTGATCACCTGTAGGATTAGAGTACATAGTTATATTATCTAGTTAAACCAAAATGATATCGTTGATTATTCCTTTAAATTCCATGTCCACGGCTCTTTGAAAAGTATCTTTGACATTGGAAAATCCAAATGGTTATAATCATATGTGCCCACTTGGTGGTAAAGGTCATTTTAAATTGATCAGATTCTTGAACCAGAATCTGATTATAACTTGTATAACCATTGAGAAAAGAAAACCTTTGAGCTCCTGCCACTATTTGAATATTTTTCTCCATTAATAGAAGAGGATAATGATCTTTTAATGAGGCATGGTTCATATCTCTCGAAATCCACACAAAACTGAATTTCTATGTTTTTATTCCATACAAGAACCAAATTGGCCACCCAAGATAAATGCTTAATAGGAAAAATTATACATTCCTCTATGAGTCTAGTTAGCTCCTTTCTCATTAGTGGCTCGATTTTGGGATTAATCGGCCTCTGTTTCTAGTGAACTGGATTAGCATGAGGGCCTAGTTTAATAGTATGTTATGCTAGCCTTAGATCAAAACCATGCAAGTATTTATATCTCCATGTGAAAATGTCATGATACTCTTGAAAAAGTTTCATGAAAGCTTCCTTTTCTTCATACATACTTTAACAATATTCAAAAATTTCTCATTGTACACTTCAACCTCCTCAAAATCGTCTTCCTTGACCACCATGTTCGATTTCTATGTTTTGGCTTGATCATCCGAATCAAAGATGGATTCTAGAGTAACTAATCCTTATGGTATCTTGTTTCTTTTTAATTGAATTATTTGATCACCATATGCTTCCTAGAACTTAGCTTGACCTTTTATGGAAATCTCCGCCTCTTTTTTTTTTTTGAAATATGAAAATTTTTTGGTCACTATCAAACACTTACCAGCTTACTTACATTATCGTGAATACGGGTCAAACCACTATTTTGAAAAATTATTTTCCTTCCTTTGTGATATCAACCGGTATGTCGTATTGTGAAAAAAATTGTAGCAAGCCTATTAACATCTTGGTTTTGTTTTCTAGGAACAACATGGATCCCAAAAGATTCAAACTCTTTGATTAAATCCAAGATTCAATTTTTGTATGTTCTTGAAATATATTTTTTAAAAACAATATGTGCTATCACTTGATGAACTACTAAATCGATGTCTCCAAAAAAACTAGATCTTTAATACCCCTTTTTTGAGAAAGTTTAATTCCCTGCACCAAGGCCTCCTATTCTCGCAACATTGTTAGTGCAACCGAATTGCAATTAGAAAGATGAGAAATATTTATTTCCTCCTAGAGAAATTATAATAACACTAGAACTAGATGCATTCTTATTCCTTGAGCCATTGAAGAATAATTTCCATAATCCTTCAAGGATTTTTTGTGTTTTGAAAAGTTGTTGCATGGTTGTTCCTTATTCATGAATGCAATATGTTCTGAATCTCGTTTCTTCCAACAACAACAAACTGACAAATTCCTCTACCAATAAATGAACGTATGGATCATATTGATGATCTAAACTTACCTCATCTAGCACAGTATCAGGAAATTTCTCTAAAAGAGTATAGTTGGTTCATGATCGAAATCATCTTCTTCAAGGTCACCAATGAAATAATTCCCATTTATGATATTGGTAGTGTAGGGATCCAAATGATTGTGGAAAATTGGTTCTTCTCTTATAGTCACCTTCATCCCATACCGATTTTTGAGGATCCTATGTGACCAATCCGAGGATAGGTAACAACCCATCTTTGCAGTGAAATCTTGTGATAAGCAGATGGAGAAGAGAGGAGGAATATTGATAACTAATATGTCTTGTGTGAAAGAAAATCTAGGGCATGCATGGATGGTAAGTTGCAGTCCTTTGATGAATCTGATGGTCTAAATTATTGTACCATCTAACTAAATAACTCCCCTATAGATTGGAGCATATTTTATTCCCAACACGTCTTCAATCTACTTGGGTATAATGAACTACTAACACGAATCAATCCTGTAATTATGCACCAAGTGATCGCCAATGATCAGGGAGACATAAAATGACAATGGTTTTTTTCCCTTAGGAATACTTTTCCCTTATAGTTTGCACAAACTTGTTACAATTATTTCTCCATGACCCGATGATCCGACAGCGGTTGTACCAAAATTGTTCAAAGCTTCTCGCAACAAGTTTCTTTGAGAAGGAATTGAGAGTGTGTCCCACATAGTAACACTCAAGTTGGTATTCTTCATTTATTCTACAATACTGAAATGAATTGCTCCTAATTTTCTAAAACTTCTTTGGGCATTAGGGTCCTCTTTTAGAAAATGATTATTGGGTATTGTGATGCATGAAGAAGCTTCCTTACTTGCGGCTTGACTAACAGTGTGTTTCGGGGTCATTTGTTTATTTCTTGCATCCTTACAATTAATTCTTGTGACCAAGGTTGTGAAGTAGAATCCTAGTTAGATTTGGGATATTGGAGTTCCATCCCATCTTCTTAGAATGAGTATTAACTAATACGGATGAAGCATCTGTATTTTCCCCACAAAAATCTTCTCATCGCCAATTTAGCAAAGTGATTTCTTCAAGCGCCTATGGCTGATCTGTTATTTCCTATGCGGTGGTTTCTTTATTGGCTCCGAAGGGGTGGATATGCTTTGAACCATAACGGCTTGGCTAAGAACTTCATTGGGGAAAAGGTTTTGATTGTGAGGCTAAGAACAAGGATAACACCTTTCATAATCTTGAACTAGCGGAGAGGATTCCTTAAATTTAATGCCCCGAATTCGTAGCTTGACTGGATCTTGGTTTTAGGGATGGTTATTTCCTAAAAGAGAGGACAGTTATCTTGGTACTATTAATTTTGGGGATGATATGAGTGATTGTATTGACTTTGTTTCCTTTTGAGTGTAATGAGATCATTCCCAAAAGTTTGCATTAGTGCCTTGACTTTAAATAGGTCATTCAAAGAGGAAGGATATAAGTGAGTTTGATGCTTAGAAGATATTAGAATGGGGTCAATAGTGGGCTGAGTATCTGTAAGATCAGGAGATAATGACAGCTTTCATGGAGCTATCTTCCCATCCTAGATCAAATAATTCTTAGCTCTTATGGAAACTTCATAGGCATCTGATATTACAATCCCTCCCATAGAATGGATCATTATGGATATATCACTATTCAAAGCCCAAACATAGTACATGAGTGCAATGTTTGGAGAAGGTTTTATGAGTTTCAAAATCCCATTCCAAGTCTTTTGGAACCAAAAATTTAAATCACTCATGTATTCTTGGGGATCTCGCTTTATAGTAGTTAGTTGTTCCAAGAGTGACATGTGATCATTGTTGTCTTTAAAATACTTGAAAATATTTTCCCCTAACTCATCCCAAGTGGTAATAGTCCCATCCCTCAAACCTTGAATCCATTGAAGTTTTTTTCCCTTGAAAGAAGTAGCAAGAAGTCTAACCGCAACATTTTCCTCCATGATATTATGTATTGCACAAATGCAAAGCTACATTGAGAATATGTTCTACTAGAGTAACATGAGTTTCTCATAGATATAAGGGTAAAATTCTAAGTTCTACAACAGGTATATGATCACATTGATCTAACGAAGAGAACTGCATGCATTGAAAGTGGGGAAAAATTGATTCCTTACCATTATTCTGATAGGTGATTGTTCGTGAGTGGAGGGAATATTCCATTAGGGGAGTAGAATGACCCCTATGGGGAGACACGTGACCGGTGAGTCTAAAACACCTCTTCTCCATCTTGAAGGAGACATAGATAATTCAATATGTTGATATTTCCTCTCTCGTCTCGAAGCTCTTTGGCATATATTAACACACTTGAGCTACAAAATCTAGAGATATGGAGTCATTAGGTACTTTGAGCTATTCAAATATGAAGAGAAGTACCAAATCTCTTTTTCCCACTTGGCATGCCAAAAACTATTCTCACGTGGATGGTGTACCTATTAAATTGTTGTGAGATCCTCTAACGTTGGAACATCCTCAATGTGTGGGACCATTTTTCCTTGGGATGAACCTTTGGAGAAGGCCGAATTCCTTTGGAACTTGGGGTACCTAATTTAAGTTCAATGTGCAAGGCTAAGAAAACTTAAAAATGACTCTAATCTACTCAATTCATGGGGTTCTGAGTTAGAAATAATAATAAATGAAAATACGTTGATACACAAAGATAGTATAATTAGATAATTTCCTGATCTTCACACCGAAAAGGGTTAACTTAGAAAGGATAAAGCAACCGTCAAAATATAATTCACCTTATGCTATTTATACAGGTCAAATAATGACCATAGAAAAAACATGCATGTCCTTGTAAGACCCCAAGCATACCTAAAAGATAGATCAAATCCGTTCAAATATACAATCAACAAATCATAACAATATATAATAGGCACATGTCATACATCCATTTCTCTCTATGGAAGTAAATGATGACCTAAATTTATAACGAAGGAATATAATATTTTTACAACTGATATTCAAGTAGAAACACATCATTCTTCAACATATTGAAATAATATATTATGAAATAAAGGTGAATTAATCACTTACACTAAGGATTTACACATTCACAAAGCATACATTGATCAAATATTCAACACAATAAATTAGAATTTTCATGGAAAAATATTGTTCTAAATATAACCGAAAGGCTGAAAAGTATTCAAAGTACTCTTCCAAGCTTGAAGAGTAACTTCCCAAAGATCTATCCCTCTTTAAACTTATGCACTTAACTATTTATAATTTTTAAGGTTGAGCCATTACAATTTGGACCTTAACTAACAAATTACCAAAAATGAAATGTAATTAATTTCCAGGAACAGGATCCCATAAAAATAGAAAATTAGTTACAAAGGTTTCACTTAGTCAATCCTGCAAATTGATCGATCCAGAGCTTGGAACTATCCTTCCATGGCCGCCTAACTTAGCTTGTTCCTACAACATCTTTTTCTTCTTTAGTTTTCTCTTGTTCTTTCTCCCACACACTCATCATCGATGTTTGTATTCAATTAAATACTCAATGATTCCTTGTACTTCTTCTTGTTTTGGTCCACATGCGTAATTCTTTACCACATTTTTGTTTCAATCTCTCTTTCTACTTTATCCGGGATACTATTGAGTTTACTCACAACTTTCTTTAGTTAAATTATGAAATTCGACATGAAACCAACCTATCAATTAAGTCACTATTGGAAAGTCCTAGTTACCCCATCGTCTTTCTTCACCAAATCCTTTAAATTTGAATTAATTTGATCTACTAGAAGAGCATCAATATTCTCATTGAAGAATTTGTAATTGATATTATTAAACTCTTCTGAGATATCATTTAGAGTATCCATTATTTTCACATGCTTGTCACGTAATTTCTTGATCAAATCTTGTAATACCACGGATCTAAATTCCATAGCCTTCTGAAATTCAGAAAAATTTGAAATATCATCAATTACTTCATCTTGGAGAATTATATCTTGATCTTCTTCTCTAATCTCACCCCATGTGGTCTAATTCAAAATCAAATTACTATTATCTTCAAATAAAGCCTCATCCATCCTACAAATAAAGGATCTTTCACTTGCAAATCATTATTTATTATAATAGCTTTGATGATAAAAGCATTAACTTATTGTAGTATCTGTTCTATCCATCCATTCATTGATCTTCCTTTTGACCTATCTTCTCAATCTCATGATATGAAATATTGTCTAGAGTGGTAGAAATTTTCGAGTAGTTATAGTTGAAGGATATGTGGTTTGAGTGGGTTTTGTTATTTATCTCAGAAAAGTAGTGAGTTTTTTAACCTTCACTTTCAATTCATCCTTAGAAACTTTATCCTTATCATATTTCTCCAAAAAATTCCTGAGATTCATTTACACATCTTGTTTGGAATCTTCGTGTGTTGCCTTACCTAGTGAAAATATAGAAATTTGATAGTCTGCTACATGTGATGGTTTCCTTAGTCTTTACCTCAATGGGAGTAATAATTTCCATGAATATATCTCCGATTGGTTCAAAGATAAGATGAAAATGATATTTGGTTGTTTGGCTTATCTCCATGGAGTAGGCTTCAACATACTCGGATCTATTACATCTACCAGAAGCACCTTCTTCTTCTATTTTGGGGCTTGGTGATATAACCATTCGGTATAATAAATTCCAATGGAGATGACATGAATGATTCAGCACCTAGAGCACTAGACAATACAATAAAAATGGTAACATTAGTTGGAAATGAAGTGGAGGTGGTAATGATAGATGGGGTGGATGTGAGAATAGTCACAGGAGTGGATACAATGAGCCTACAAGTTGATGGAAGGAAATGAAATCTGTAGAGAGAGTGAAGTGGAATCTGGAGACCCAATCATTTCCCCTACTGAGAGAACAAGAAGGGATGAAAACACTTGGGCCATGGATGGGGATGGAAAAGAAGAAATGAGTGTAGAAGAAGAAGGTAGTGATGAAGGAAGTGATAATGACATAGAAGAAGGGGATGATAAGTTTTGTGATACAACTGGAGAATCAATAACCTCGATGATTTTTGATACTAGTACTATAGATGACACAATCTTGGAAGTAGAGGCCTTAGGAAGAGAGGAAATTCCAACAATAAATGAAATATTCTTAGGGATTATATTGTCCCTTTGGGTAGACAGTTTTTCCTTTTGTTGGTGTAGGAAGACTCATTATTGGTTTTTCTTTTGTTCTTATAGATTGATCCAACCCTTTGGGTGAAATTCTCAAGGTAGCCAACCAATCATATGTTCTTTTTAAAATGGGGCCTGCCCTTTCCTTAATATTGTAACTTTCTTCTTGATACTAATTAATCCATGTCAATGGTTCATTGGAAACATTATTATCCTTGTATATTGGATCCAATACTTCTTCCTCATCCTCCATCTCCTTTGGAATATCTGCAATACCAAACTATCTAACCTCATCCAAAGTAAACCTTTCATACTCTCATTTCAAGATAATGAACTCATCCCAATAGTGAATCCAAATATCCTCTAGCTGAGGCACATGAGAAATGGATAAACATGTTTCACTGAACTTATCCTAGTAATCAAAATTGGTTTAGGGATGAAAGGTTCGCAAAGTCACTTCAGACATTTCTACATCCACATTCTTTGCTTTATAAATATTTGTACAAGAATATCTCCATACTAAAATGGGAAACTGGACTCTGACCTTATGTTGTTTGTTATGGATTTTACGTTAATCCAAAAATTGCCGAACCAACTCTAGCAAAACCCATTTTTCAGGAGGGAACCTGGGTAGCTTTCTTTGGGTACCCACAAAAATAAGAATCTTGATGTATGTAAATATATGAAACTCAAGATAAATGGCTCCCCACTATTTTCTTTCTTGAAATCCTCACGAGAAATCCTTCGATTATACAAATCCTTGTCAAAATTATAAAGAAGAACAATGAAGAAGGCATCATTAAATATGTGAAAATGTATGATTCCTTCATCCATCACAATTTGAGGATAAAAATAAAAAATATGAGATGAAATTCTAACACCTTTGGTATTTAACCCATTAAATTCCTCCATGGAAGATGTAGCGTAAACCAAAAAAAGAATTCATATAAATTTTTTCGGAAGACAAGACTTTACTTAATTGAAAACAAATAAAGCTACTGATATGCTCTCCCCATCGTATGAGTTATTTATTCTTCTTGATAGTGGCAATGTACAGGAACATCCATTCTTGAAAATCCTTTACAAAAGTAAAACCCAAAACTCTACTCAACAACATAATGATATCATTCATTTCCTGGATGAAATCGACCAAAAATTTTTATTAGGCAACTTGGTGACACTCTTGGCCATGTAGCTCTTCATCTTTACCCTCACACACAATTTGGTTGCCTTATCCCAATGTTCAATTACAATAGCGGGTGAATTTTTGGCATAGTCCTCAACATTAGGAAGTTTAAACAAATCTTCAAAGAAATCAGAGTCTAATTGAATTACAACCTTTCTGTCACCATTCTTCATCGTCCTAGAATCTTCATCAAAATGGGATGTTGCGGCCAAGATGAACTCGGGACAATGCATGGACACAGAAAAAATGATAGCAAGAGCAAGCATATTGTCATATATAGCCTGTATCTAAGGCTTCTTGTTATGATCTCTCAACCTTGCCTAGAAGTCTGGAAAATCTATTTGCCCAAGATCGGTATCTCCAATATTCCCTAAGTCTGAAGAAAGGAATGAATGAGGAGTGAATCCTAAAAATGTATATTTCATCTTATCTTTTCCTTTTGATGAGGAGGTTGACAATAACTTTAGATTTTGGAATCCGAAAAGCCTTTGGAGATTTTCTAACAAATATTGTAAAAACCCCAAAATGCCGAAGTCTGAAAGTCTAAAGTTATTCTAACTCCAAAGTGTAAACCTATGAAAACCGTAAATAGCAGACCTTCGAAACTCCAAAAATAAAAATCCTGAAAGTATGAAAGTGAAATCTCAAAAACTATGAAAGAAAGAACCTCGAAAAGGAAAAAGATCTAAATTCCCAAAATAACAAACCTCTGAAAATCTTTAAATCTAAGTTTTGAAAATGAAAATTTATGAACCATGATATCAACAACAAGCACGAAATGCAATACCCATAGAGATATGGAGGAATATATCATGGAATTTGGATTATATGCCTACACATGTTGGATTTTACAACTCTAAAAATCATAAAGAATTCTCAAGGAAAACATGGCAGATGATGAGGGTTCCATTTCCAAAATAAGAAACATGAAGAACAAAAGAAAATAAATAAGGAAGAAGACCCAATACGATCATAACCAAAAAGAATTAACCCAAACAAAATTACCTTGAAAATGATGCCTCAAAAGTTTGTTAAAAATTAGAGTGTCGAGAGAAAAGGTCGGTGAAAAGAAAGATACAATTTAATTTTATATAGAAAAACCTTAAATGAATTCCTGAAGGTGACACATGTGAGAGTTGGTGAGATTTAAATGTCCATAGAACCCCGAAGTCTGAAACCCCAAAAGTTTGAAGTTATGAATTTTGGAACTTCGGAGTTTTGAACTTTAGAACTTGAGAGATGAAGTTTATGAAAAAATGACGGAAGACTCAAACAGGAAAGTATAAAGTTCTAAAATTTTGGAACTTGAGTTTCGGACTTCAAAATTCCGAGGCAAAAATATAAAAATGAAGGTAGGAGAATATGAAATCAAAAAGTCCAAGTTTCAAAATTTCAAAACTTCGAGCTTTGGACTTTGGAACTCAAGTCAAAATTTACCAAAAAGGTGACAAGACTCGAAACTTGAAATTACGAAGTTAAAAAATTTCAAAACTTCTGAGTTTCAGACTTTGAAACTCCATGTCGAAATAGTGAAAATTGCCAAAGGAAATTTATGAATACTGAAAGTCTGAAACTCCAACCTTTTGGACTTTTGGAGTTCAGAAATTTGAAGTCAAAATTTTTGAATTAGAAGCTTTTTCCCTAAAGAAGAAAACCTATGAAATTCGAAGTCTGAAAATTCAGACTTTTGGAGATTTCAGAAGAAATTTTGAATCAACTTTAACATTTTCAAGGTAAAATTTAAAATTTAACAAGCTTTAAGTTTGAAAGGAAATAGAAGATAAAATTATTTACTTGATCTATCTGATTTATAAAGATGCATTGATAACATAGTGAATTTATGATCAAAGGGAATAACATTGTACTGTTTATCTGACTAAAAAGGAAAAATTAGCCTTCCTTGTATATCTGTTCTAGAAAATAAATGATTAAAGTATTGTTGTACATCTGAAAAGTTGAAATAAAGGCTTCTTGATCTATCATGTTTATATGTCATGAAACTTATAAGGTTGGAGACTATTATTATTAAGAGATCAATATATAGCAGTCTGAATTGTAATTACTGATTATGGACCTTGTGGACTACAAGAGCACTATTGTGTTAAGTGTATGAATACAATATGTATACTTAGGAGGTTTGAACTATATGAAATGGGATGGATGATTGGTAACTATAAATGATCCTATTAGTACTATTCTAAACCCAATGCATATTAAGTATAAAAATGATTAACATATAATTATGTTGGAAGGCATTATATGCAAACTAGGTACATGTATGATTTGATCTTGAGTAACCAAATTATAATGTATAGGTACAAGTATGAAGGATGTGCAAACTTAACATAATATAAGGATGATATAATCATATTATATAATGGGATATGTATATTTTTTTGAAAACAATTAAAACAATGACTAAAGCCTATCTAGGAACTTCATAAAAATATAGATCAATGATATATATATATATATATATATATATATATATTGTGAACCTTTTGTTATTGAATGAATAAATGTGGATTTATATTAATGCGTGGATTGTTATCCTACTATGAATTGTTGGGAATTTGAGACTATGGAATAATGCTATGATTTAATAACAAACAAAATCATGCACACGGGATCAAAATAATTCCCCAAAATTTACAAAGATGGAAGTATGAACTAAAATAATCCAAATCAAAACAAAGTACACACACATAACACAATATGTACCATGTTTCACCCAATGTGGGCTACGTGCACCAAATATATAGATCTCATCTATATAATATAGCAAGAGATTACAAAATAACTCTTTTGCACAAGATTAAATGTATCACTACAAGAGTATCTCTTCCTCCCGAGATCTCTAACTATATTTTCTTGAGTACACTAAACCATGCCTCCATAGCACCACCTATGTCTCCTCTAGATATCTAACTAGATATAGCTAAGTGCACTACAACAATGTCTCTAAAACACCACCAGCTATCACATACCTAAAGCTACCCTCCAACCGCCACCGTGTAACCAAGATCTCATTGTATTGTGAAACCGCAAAAAAAAAGTCCTCTATAAGGGTCTACCAATGCGAGACTATAACCCGTGCACCAAGAAGTAAGTTTCTCCTCCATCACTACATCAACCTACAAACATGAAGACAACTTCCTCTACCATACTAGATCCTTATGGATAAAAAATACAACATGATCTCATGGATACGGTATCTCACAACAACCTATGGATCTACAATAATTAGCAATAACAAGATCTCACAACAATTTGTGCATCTAAAAAGAATAAAAACTAAGTGCTTTGCATACTATGCAAGCCATTACATGATACTAAGTAATACAAAGGAAATACGGTAGAAGATAATACCATCTTCTCACCTAGAATGTACCTACACTTTCCTTCTATTCAACTTCTATCTATGAAATCTCCTGTCCTCATGCAATATGATTTTTATTTTTCTTCTTTTTCATCATCCTTTCAACCAAGGATAATTAACATTATTCCTCTATCCTTATGTTATAACCCTAGTTTTATAGCTTAGATAATATTAAAATAAATTATGGAACCTTAGATATGCATTTACAACCTTTAGATCAAGTCTATAACAAATCTATATCTAATTCTCATGAGTTAAATATAAAATTTAATGTTTATGTAACCGGTGCTAGTTACCTTGACCATCACTAGTTACCCTCATGTTGACTGGCACCATTTAACATGATCTCGTCGATTATTGAGTAAAATAGTAAGGTGTAAATCATGTGAATTGTGAAGCAATTCAACTCCACAATCCTAACAATCTCCCACTTGGAGATAAATTTCTGAACTTGTACCTATACATGTACATCATTATCCTCTTCATTCTGTTAATACCATCTATTCTTTATATCAACAATTCTCTTAAATAAAATTAGGAAAATTAAACCATCTTCTAAAACTAAGAAGATAAAAAACCCATGAATTACCCTATACCTGCATGAAGCTACTCTTGATCCATGATACATGAGCTATCCATACATCAAGCTCCCATTGAATCATAACTCTAATCCTCTCATGCAACTAAGCCACCATGAATAACACACATGTAAGAGATCCCACTCAAACTGAAATATTGAGCTTCAATCACATCCATAGCCATACCTATAGAATCAACCATGTTCTCCATCCATATATCCATGTCTCCACACAACAACCAATGTAATTGACCAAGACAAGTCAAAACTGAAATATGGGAAAGCAAAACAAGATCCTCGGTAAATACAACCCAAATGAGTTTGACCTATAATAATGGGTGATAAATCCGAAACTTGCATAACTCAAATAATCCAAACACCGCAATCTATAAATCCAACTCGCATAAACAACTAGCATGTCCAAGAAAATCATCTATAGATAACATCTATATCAAGGAGTAACATAGTAACAAGAGGAAATACAAACATACCCTACTGATGATCAAGGCATCTAAATTGTGCTCATAGGAATCTATGTGTAAAAAAAAAAATCTTCATCATCATAGACTCACAAACACAATCTATCGACATCTACTAAACTCACCATGTACATCCATCCATATCACCTAATTCTCTAGAAACTCCAAGTCTACCACCGATTGAATCCAAAGATGAATATGAATCATGTGCTCATCAATGTCAATAACAAACATCCATACTAAACCATGCCACTAATATTAAGTGAAAATACTAGCAAACATGTCATGAACATACTCTACATAATCAACCAAGATGAAAGAAAAAAAGGAAACCATATAAAAATGGTAAATAAGCATTATTGTCAAACTGTGACAAAACCAACCATGGTTTCCTAACCAAACCTAGTCACCACCGACCAACCATGGTTACCATATGACTGACCACAATTAACCCTAACCAACACCGATCTTTGTAACTAACATCTTGTCTCCTTTTACACCCTTCAAACTCTAAAATTGATTTATCATCTAAAACATACTTGAATCAACCATCAACTACCTTCCCTAAGGAATATCGAGGAACCTCAAAATAAACCAAAAGTGACATAAAAATGAATAAATTCAAAATACCTACAAAACCATGACTTTCCTCCAAAATTTTTTTGCCTCATGTTACTTTGAATATTAACATCCTCCTCTCACTATGCACATGCATATGTGTCCAATCCTACAATGCCAACAACCATGGCTCGCTCCCAATTAACACAAAATCCCCTGTAATGTCCTTTAAACTAAGCTCAAAAGATAATATGTCGTGAGAAATAAAAAACATGAAATAAAATATAAACTTATTCCCTTCTTATCAAAGAAAACTTCTACATCACGAAGTTTGGACTTCTTGTGAAGTAGGTGAATCAACTTCTTTTCATCCATGTAATAAACATATTTCATTATTGCAACTATTTCTAAACATGAATTTTCATTGAGGATCCCATCCTTAGATTAGAAACCCTCATCCTCAAGATTCCACACAAAAGGTAAATACAAGTCAAAAAACACCAAAAACCATGGTGTAAATATGTGCACACTATCCAAATATAATATCTTCTACTCTAAACAAAAGAAATAAAACATGAATCATATAGAGATACCTAACTCAAAGTCTCAATGGAATAACCGATCCAAATCCTTCCTCTTTCTGATCCAAACCATGGAGTGATCTACACCATTTCTGCCATGTACACTCTGTGCAAGAAACTCGATCCTCCAAACCAAGACAAAACATCATCTTCCCTCACCTGCTACAAAAAATCTTGTACATATAAGTTGCCATAGAGATTGACCACAGTCATCCCCTAACTGACCATGGTTAGTTGACCGATACCGGTTTTTCTATCATTGACCTCGGTTCTCAGACCAATGTCGATGCTACTGGAACAAACCCAATGCCACATAATTTTGCATTGAAACACCACACCATGTTCCTACTTCGATCGAAGCTGATAACTAAGCCAAGCCAATCATTTTAATAAGAACCTTAATATTTTACAAAATATAATACAACAAATCCATGCAATAAATTACATCAAGATGAAATACATCACCTTACCAGCACCAAGATACTCAACCACATCTTCAATTGAAGAACATGCTTCTCTGATGGAAACCTTGTCTTCATTCTATGCTACTATATTTTACTTCTCTAATGAATCCCATGCATCTAACTACACCAAAGGATGCATAATTACTCCTCTATCTCATACTCAGATCTGTAATCCCAAACATGCATGTGCAACCAAAATAATACAAGCACTGCAATACCAAGGTAACAAAACCATACCTCTATAAACTAGATCTGCAATCTAACAATCATGCATGTGCCTCCAAGAACTAGGGACACCTCAGAAAACAAGATACATTCACTGCATCTTATAAAAATCTTCAAATATGTGATTTTTTGTTTAAAACCAATTCTCTCTAATAACCGATCACGATCACCTTGCCGATGCTAGTTATTGTATTCTCTAACAACTTCACATTTCTAGATTCCACTTGAGATTTAAATATCTTCTTGCGATTTTCACATTAGGAAAAACAAAACCTTCTCTCATACACCTGTTAGTAAACCACTAATAATATACTAAAGCAAAACCTTTCTCTAAAATAACCAATCTCTGATACTAGTTGTTGGGAATTTGAGACAACAAAATAGTTCTATGATTTAATAATAACCAAAATCATGCACATAGGATCTAAACAATTTCCCAAAATCTACAGCAGTGGAAGTATAAACTAGAATAATCCAAATAAAAACAAAGTACACACACATAACACAACATGTATAGTGGTTCACCCAATGTGGGCTACGTTAAAAAAATATAGAGATCTCATATATATAATATAACAAGAGATTACAAAAAAATCTTCAACAAAAAGTACATGTATCTCTACAAGAGTATCTATTCCTCCCATATATCCAACTAGATATGTCTCAAGATAAGAAATCGTGCCTCCATACCAGCACATGTGTCTACTCTAGATCTATAACTGAATCTACTTGAGTGCACTACAACGGTGCCTCTACAACACCACCGATTTCACATACACAAGCTACCCTAAATATACCACTATGTAACCAAGCTTTCACTATACTATGAATCTATAAACAAGACCTCTAAAAGGGTATACCAATGTGCAATTGTAACCATGCACCAAGAAGTAAGTTTCTCCTCCATCACGCATCAACCTACAAACATGAAAATAACTTCCTCTACCATACTAGATTCATATGGATCAACAATACAAGATTATCTCATGGATATGAAATACAAGATCTTACAAAAACACATGGATCTACAAGAATGAGAGATAATAAGATCTCACAACCTATGGATCTAACAATAATAAAAACTAAATGTTTTGCATACTATGCAAGCCATTACATGAGACTAAATAATACAAAGGAAATACAATAGAAGATAATACAATCTTCTCAACCAAGGATAATTAACATTCTTCCTCCATCCTTATCTTCTAAGCCTAGTTTTCTAGCTTATATAATCTTAGAAAAACTTAGGGCACCTTAGTTATCCACTTAAAACCTTTTGATCAACTTTATAACAAATTTAGATCTAATTCCCTTGAGTTAAATATAAAATTTCATGTACGAATGCTGGTTCGGTTACCACATTTATCGCATTAGTTACGCTCTGGATCATTGACGCTAATTATTGAGTATACCAAAAGGTGTAAATCATGCTAACTATGAATAAATTTATCTCCACAATCCTAACATGAATATACCTTATCAAGAAGGTTACTAATTTATATGAGTTTACTTATTTAAGGATCGTGGTATGAAGATGGGATAATACACTATGTAGATTTTAATTTTCAACCTGTAATTAAACAGGGCATTATGAGCTATCTCTAACTAAGTAAAATGACAATTACGAAACTCTTGTTAGACCATTAGGTGTGATTCATTTGTGGTGAAAGTATCATGAGACCTAGGGTAATATATCCTGATTTAATTAATACTTTGAAACATTAAGATACAATGTTCCAATTTAGGACCCTTAGTGGGTCAACTCACTATGGTCTTATCCATTTAACAATGGTAGTCGCTATTTGGATACTATTTTTAGCACCTATACTATGTTGCCTCATCAAGACCCTGAATTGTGACATGGTATTGTATTAATTTCAAGATTTGTTAGATTTACAAAGGCGGATTGCACCTCACGGATACATACACTAATGCCAACTTATAATGGCTATAGGAAGATAAGTGGCCTAAAGAACTATGCAAATCATTACGTAGAAACTTACTTTTCCATAGGCATCACATGATGGCATAGAGGTATGTCTTCTTGCAGGTTATTTGTCCCTTGTACAAAAATTGTAGTTATTTATAGCACCATTGTTTAAAGCTAATCCATATAAATGAATAAGTGATTAAGGTGGGATGACAAGTTCCCAATGGCAAGTGTATTTTCATGGGCCGAGCATGACATACATGACTCAAAAAATTTGTGCAAAGTAGTGTAAGCTACTGATTACACTATCGTGATTTCACCAAGATCTAAGCTGTTAGATGTTGGATGGGAATTTTGTAATGGAACCTAGGTAGAAAATTAGAAATCATCACTTAATTATCAATGCTTGATAAAGGAAAAACAAAATGATACACTTGTTTTATTGTCTCGTAAAGAGCATTGAGAGGGATCGAGTAGGATTTTTATACTCTCATGTAGTTGCACATGGTTTATGATAGTTATTAGAAATGGATTACATTAAGGTTTATGTTGGATTTAAATATATGGGTATTTAAACCATGAAGCAAAAAGCAAAAAAACATTCCCTAGATGAGAAGTGAAAAAAGTGGTTGTTACCTTTTCGTATCGTAGTGAAGGTTACACTCCTAGACCTAATGAGTCCTTATGCTTAGTAAATTCTGATTTTATAAACAAAATAAAATGAATGAAGGATGTACTATGTATAATGAGTCAGATCAAACTAAGCTTTGGGTTCATGGTAAATAAGTTAGATAATACTCTAACAGTCCTTCGTGACACACTAAACTAGATAGATGCATGGAGCAGCTGGTAAGTGTGAATATGATCAGCCAAGGAAAACAACTTGGGCTGAATGATGATAATCAATAGAGGGTTACTCGATTGATCAAACTATCTTATGACAGATTGGAGCTTAAATTCAATATAAAATGAAAATTTGCATAGGATAAATGAAGTAGATAGAGGAATACTATCACTTTAATGACATAGACATAAAAGGACAAATAGGCTGAAATGAATTATGTACTTAAATTATAACTTTAAATAACATAAGAATATAATAGCATTAGGTCTTCTCTATCACTGAATCATAGGAAACAATATAATGGAAGGAAAAAGGGCAAAAAATGTGATATGTCGAATGAAACACAATAGTTAAGCACGGTGCAGTTTTACGTAAAAAAGGAACAAGTCTTTCCTAACATGATACTAGGTAATATAATTAGGACTACTTGTTTCTATTTAAATTATGAGATTAATGCAGTTGAATTCCTTATATATAGTGATTAGTTGGGAAAATAATTAGAAATATAATTTTATTTCTTTAACATATAAGAAGAAAGAGTAAAAGCTGAAAACCATAGATGAATGCGGTAAAACACCAAGTGCATTTCAAGAAAATTGATGCTTACATAGGGTAAATTCTGAAAATAAAAGTGGAAAAACAGAATAAGACAACTAGGAAGACCAAGGATAAAATGGAAAATAATGTTTTCCTTTTTTGTTTCAAATTTACAAAACTTGTTCGACTATTTCTTCGTATATATTAACAAAATTATTAACTATAATGAATAAATCATGTCATGTATGTGAATGTGTGATAGTTCTTGCTATTTGAAAGGATATTACAACCAATAAAATTAATTTCTAGATTAGAAAATTGGAAGTTTCTATGGAAAATGATGACTATTCTCGCTTAATTAAGGGGGTATGATTCTATTTTTAAATGATTTGATTTCTATTAATGAAGTGAAAATCATTGATATGATGATTCATTTAAGAGGGGAAGTATGTCATACCTGTAAAAACTTAGTTCATGATTGAAAAGGGTAAGTTGCAATCGATGATCATAGTTATTTCCCACATATGTGAAACTGATGATCATGTTAGTATTTTGTTTACATTTTGGAATAATTATATATATTTGGTTTAGTATTAGATTATGAATGATTACTATGGGATTTGATTGTAAATATGTTCTATTGGTAAGGTTTTTATACATCGAGTTAATGGGTCCAACATTGACCTCATGGTATATCATTACATGATATAGATTATGACTTATGATCTTGATTCGAAACATTTCTCTGATTATGCTAATGACCATATAATACAGCCAAAGTTATGAAATTAGTTTATGGTTATTAATAAGTAGCATACAAGTATTGTACTATGTTGTTTCTTTAGTAGTTTAGGGTTGTGAATGAAACTAAAAAGGAAAACCTGTAATATGTTGATTAACTAATAATTGTGTGGACATTTTCTAAGGTAATTGTTTAGATGGAATAGGTTCCATTGTTCAATATTGTCTTATAGACCTTACCTAGGTAAATATGTACTATAGGAGATTATTGAATAATTGGAATCATCATATTTGTGGATTGATTGAGTTACTAAACATGTTGATGGCTTGCGTTATCAAAAGGATATGAACATTAAGGGATGAATACTAAGATCTAGACAATGGAAAGCTAAAGATGATAATTATATCATATAGTTCTAAAGCCAAAAGGGTGGGCATTACCTTATACTAAGGGTTAAAACTATTTTCTAACTATAAAAAGATCATGCTATGCAAAACTAGACATTGAATTGTTGTGACTATTCAAATAGGAAAGATCAAATAAATCAATCACACAAAGGTTATAATTGCTTATTCACTAACAAGGAATTATTATTGTTTAGTTATTTTTATGAATCTTAAAGGTTAAACATTGACCCATGCTTATAATATGTAATTTTCTTTGTCAAATAGGCGTACATCCGGATAAAGTTGAATTAGTGCAAAAACCACCAAGTATGATGAGTAAATTAGAAGGAAGTAGGTTCAAGCCATCTACGTGCCACCTAGACATTTATAATTCTTTAATTGTATCGAATTTTGTGAAGCTTTATGGAGAAGCTACCGCCATGCAAGAAGAAGTCCCATTTTGGTTTGGGCATTGTTTTTGAAGCTTGAATATGGGGGTTCTGCATGAAGTGACCTGTGATATTTTTGGTCTTGTAAAACTACTTGTTTTGAACTTGTGCATGTGTATCACTCAAAGAAAATTTGATTAAATGATTTTATAAATAAATATGGATATTCCTAAAGGGTTTTATTAAACTTTGAAAAATTAGTCAAGATTTGTTGCAAGAGAAGGATCTTGGAAGGAATAAATCGAGTTCACTTACGTATCATGAGCTCTATCTCTCTCTCAACAACTTATTCTTGTTAGAAATTGAGGATTCTAATAAATACGGATTTAATAAACTTACATATTACATAATGTTATAATAAATATTTAAATAAATATTACATCATAACATAAGTAAATAAATAAATACTTACATGAAATAAATAATACAGGTGACACAATATTTATAGTGGAAAACCCCAATAGGGTAAAAACTACTTTTAAAATAACCTTTTACTTCAGAGAACTTATTTTACATCCAGTAAGATCACCTCCTCTTTTGAAACCCTATTTACCAAGGGTAAAACTAAATCACTTGATTTACACACCTTTGATATATTTCTGAATATATCAAATGAGGACCTAAATTCCTTTTTATATAAGGTGATTGGGTATGTCTCCCAACCCACCTTTTCAACCTAAAATGGTTGACACATACACCTAGGTTTATAATATTTAATATTAGAAATATAATCATTTTATGATATTAAATATTTAACCTAAAGTATATACCTAGGTTAACATATTTAATAATAGAAATATAAATATTTCATATTATTAAATATTAACCTATATATTAGTGATGGACCCATATACATTAAGGGTTGGCTAGACCACTTAATCATTATATTCCAACACTCCCCCTTAATGTTAAGTGGGATAACATAACATATGTCAATAGATTACCTGCCCATGGTACACTACAGGATTTACAATCCTTAAACCATAAAGGTTTTAGGCTAGCATATTGGTTAAAGGAATTATAATACCTTCATCATACTCAATTTACCTTTTGGTACAAAAGGATTTGGAATCCCAAAGATCATCTCATGATCAGTGGCTAAGTATGATTTGTGAGTTTTACATGTTCTCACAGGTTCTCATAAAAGGTTATTGAACCCAAGCATATAAGATCCTTTTACAACCAAGGACCTCCTTAACAATATGATTGTACTAGATGTTTACTAGTAAACTAAATAGCACTAAAGAGTTTACTTGAAGACCTCCTTTAAGATATTTCTACACTTTTTCTAAAAAAGAAGTCGAGGAGGTATACATTCCCGAAGGTATTTTTACACTTGCCCGAAGGTCTTTTACAAATGCCTGAAGGTATTTTTACAAAAACCAAGTTCCATTAGGAGGTGACATTATCATGCACACTCCTCTCAATGGAAACTCTAACAATCCAAGTTTTTCACGAAAGTGACAAAACTTTGCAAGCACTCAGGGACTTTGTGAAGATGTCAACAACATGCTCTTCAGTCAACATGAACTTGAGATTTATCTCATCACTTTGCACCTTCTCACGAGTGAAGCGTATATGTATCTCAATGTTCTTTTTCCTCTGATATTGAACTGGATTCTTAATCAAGAGTAATACAAATCTGAACACCATATAGAATATAAATACTTCATTTAGCTTCCATGTGTATCTTTACAACCAGCCGTTGCATCCACATGACTTATTTACTTCTTCCATTGTAATTCTCTACCTCAGTAGAAAAAATGGAGACTGTTGATTGTATTTATCATTCCAATTAATGGTTCCTACACCAAAAAACTTGAACACATATCCAAACACAACATATGGTTAGAATCACCAAATCCATATAAGATAGTATTTTCATTCTTATTATAATGCAACCCATAATTGATTGTTCCTTTCAAATATCTAAAAATTCTATTTTCAAGATTCTAATGATCTCTAACAAAGGTTCTTGCATAAACCTTGAAGTAATTCCTTTTATATAGGAAATATCTGATCAAGTTATAGTTATAGTTAGATAAATGAAACTATCAACTAACAACGTATATAAAATAGGATCAACATTTTTCATGTGCAGATTTATGATCAATATTTATTCCAACTTCTATTAAATTAGAAAATGGTTTACAATCAATCATACAAAACTTTTTCAATACAATGGTTGCATATTATGTTTTGAAAAATAATAATAGAATGAAATACAATCATATAAATAACATGATGTGAGATACCAAACTCATTCATTTCAAAGTATTGCTTGATTTCTCTTTAATCCTATGAATTAAATCAAAATTGTTACCAGACATAAGAAAATCATCAACATATACATATAATGATATAATGCGAGCTTTATTGCTTAATGAATATATCATTATTAGAAGAAAAATTAACAAAACCTAACAGTTTAAATAACGAAAAAAATTTCACATACCATGCTCTAAGAGCTTATTTTAAACCATACAATGATTTCTCAACTTACAAACATAGTTTTCTTTACTAGTTTCTTCAAATCTTTTAGGTTGAAACATGTAAAGTTATTATTTTAAATCACAATTCAAAAAAGTATTTTTCTTATCCATTTGGTTGATTTCCCATCTAACTCGAGTAAAAATTGCAAATAAGGCTCTAAAAGTACTCATTTTAGCTACAGGAAATGTCTCAACATAATCAATACCAAGTTTTTGAGTGAAACCTCTAGCAATAAGTCTAGCTTTATGTTTGTTAATACTACCATAACAATTATATTTTACTTTTTATATCCAACTAGACCCTATAATACTTAACGGCTCAGGTTCATACAAGGTAATTAATGCATGGTACATATGATGGCTTCTGGTCATTTTCCTAAGGTTAATAGGATTTGAGTTTTCTAACATAGATTGAGCCCAATTTAATTTCTTATCTAGGAAGATAAGATTTTCAGAAACATTTATAGTATCAAAACATCATCATGACCATTTACTAAATTAGAATCAAAACTATCATTTAGAAGCATTTAATGAAGTAAACTCAAGAGAATAAGATAACACATGTATTACTTTCACTAGAATATATCTATACATCTCATATAAGCTTCGATGATTAACATGTCCTAGCCTTTCATGCCATAGTTTTGAATTATTCAAACTCGAGATATAAAAAAGATGCGAGAAGAGAAATCATAAAAATATATAGATAATTTCTTTGAATTCCTTCAGCTATTATATTCTCATTACTATCCTTGATATACCAAATATCCTTCATACATGGATTCTAGTTGTGTCCATACCTCTTTCGGATGTTTGATATTACCAATGTGTAGAAGGTACTCATCATTCACATTGTATAGAAAGAGCATCTTACATTCATTGTAAGAATGCATTCATGTTATCTACAGTTGCTTGATGACCGGTGGGAGAAACCTCAGATCTAGAAACAATCGTCCAGAGTTTCCTCGCCATAAATTCTATTTTGACCCAAATGTTGTAGTTGGTTTCATTCAGGATTTAGGTTTTGTCAAGACAAAAATAGTTGGACATCATTGTTTTCCTAAACCTATAAAACACACCCCATTATAATATACAATGTACCACAAAGTTAGATACATATTTATTGATAAAAACAACACTTTTAATAGAATCAAATCTAAATTTTACATATCTAAAGAAAGTATTTGATCATAACTAATTTTGTCATTACAATGCATACTAATTAACCTCCCATGATTAAAATAATAACCCGCATTATAAAGGGCTCTGCATTATACCCCAGACTTATATAAAAAAATATTTCTTAGCATATAGAAGTGAAGAAAAGAACCCTAAGAATGCATAACAACTTCAAATTTCTGAAAAAAATTAACGTAAACAAAAATCTAGCCAACTTAAATTTGACATCTAAATGACCATCATAATGACTTATTTTTTGGTCTATCATGACGGTCATTTGACCATCAATTTTAACACAGTTAAAGTTTCCTAGAACCTATGAGCTTAAATTTGACGTCTAAATGACCGTCATATTGTCTTATGTTTGGTCTACCATGACAGTCATTTGACCGTCAAATTTAATGAAGCCAAAACTTGTGTATTTCCAGAATGTGAAATTCCATAATTTCTTCTTCTGTATAATATTAGGAAGGTTATATTTTAATACATTATAATAACCTATTATAATTTATAATGTAAAAATATATACATTTTTTTATTAAAAATGTATATAATTTATAAAATAAAAATAAAAAACAACATATAGTTCATAAAATTTATAAACTATAGTATAGAATTTTTATATTAAAAAACACATAATCCTTATTAAAGGGGTTTAAAGGACATAGACTAGGTTAAAAGAATTTTACCAAGTGTAAGTAGATTTATGAGTATAGATTAACCTACATATTTTACAGACGGGACAAGTAATTTCACCCAACCAATGAAATAAATTGAAATACATATTTTCATGAACTTTGTATCCTCCCTTCATTTACTCTTAAATTTACCCTTGCACATATTTAAAAATATAGAAATATTGTAAAATATTTTATATAATTCCTACAAGATAAAAACTTTAAAACTTTTATGTGGCTATAATTACCAATATTTTGATACAAATTTACCACACTTCACGTGGGCCACCAATAAACTAGCCCTTTTTTTAATTCTCCATTTATACTTGAGAGTTCCACATTCATACTTGAGATATTATCTCATTTTATTCTCCACTCCCACTCTTATATAAAAGAAAACTTTTAAATAGGTTTATTTATATAGTTTTTATAAACTATAAGATCTAAATGAATGGGGCCACCCCTTACATGGATAATATAAATGGTTAGGGACACATGTTAGGTTTTATTTAATAAGTATTAAGATTTACAAAATAATAATCCCTTTATGGCCAACAAATAAACATGGGCCCCCTTACTAAATAAAAATAAGTACATTGGGTTTTTTTAAACATATATAAACCAAATCTAATAAAATTTATATTTTAAGCGGTTTAAAATAACCATATATATAAAATATTATTCAAACTTATGTTTGTTTCTTTTTAAAAAAATTATGTATGTCTAGATTTATAAGTAAAGTTTAAATATGATTTAAACTTAGGCTTAGAATATGGTCTATTGACTCTTCCTCAATTCCATGTAATTTTAATATGGTTTAAGACTTTTAAAATATAATTTTTTTCCAAAACTATATAAATTTTAATATGATATTTATATAAATTATTGTATTAACCTTATTTTATATTATATATATTTTTATTTAAAAATAATAATATAGTTTTCAAATTATATAGGATATAGTTATAGATTAACTATAAACTATAGTTTTTTAAATCAAATCCTTTTAAAGGGGACCAAAGAACATGGATATGAATTTACCTTCCAAAATATTTAACCTACAAACATTTGAAATTATAGAAAACATGAAAATTATTTCATATAGTAAAAGCGTGCACAAATTAATCTCCAAAAAATATTAATTCCATATAATTTACAAAATGTAAATGAAATTAAGAATCATATTATACTACATCTCCCCCAAAAAAAAAATTAGGGATTCAAAATTGAAAAACCCTAAAAATTTTATTGAAAAGTTAATTGTGCAAATGTAATGCCAAAATAAATTGGGGAAAAAAGAAGGGGACCGAATACTTTTAAATACCCTTTCAGGTTGGTTGAAAACTCCCATACACATTAAATAAATAAAATACAAAACATTTGATCTTAATTTATTTAATTTACCTCGCTCATTATCATGATAGAAATTGAGGATTCTAATAAATACAGATTTAATCAACTTACATATTACATAATGTTACAATAAATATTTAAATAAATATTACATCATAACATAAGTAAATAAAGAAATACTTACAGAAAATAAATAACATAGGTGACACAATATTTATAGTGGAAAACCCCAATTGGGTAAAAACCATTTTGAAAATAACCTTTTACTTCGTGAGAACTTATTTTACATCCACTAATATCACCGCCTCCTTTGAAACCATATTTACCAAGGGTAAAACCAAATCGAGTTGATTTTCACACATTTGATATTTTTCTGAATATATCAAATGAGGACTTAAAGTCCTTTTTATATAAGGTGATCGGGTATGTCTCCCGACCCACCTTTCAACCTAAAATGGTTGACACATACACCTAGGTTTATAATATTTAATATTAGAAATATAATCATTTCATGATATTCAATATTTAACCTAAAGTATATACCTAGGTTAACATACTTAATAATAGAAATAGAAATATTTCATATTATTAAATATTAACCTATATATTAGTGATGGACCCATATAGATTAAGAGTTGGCGGATTACTTAATCATTATGTTCCAACACTTTCATTATATATTTTAATATATCAAATTTGTGCATTACTCCTGTGATTTTTTAAAAATTAGGGTTTTAGGAAAATACACTATTCTTTATTATCATTTTTGGGTTCATTATTGTCAATGGGTTGAATGAAGTGCCTTACGGGTTTCGAGAGAATCGAATATATTTTGTTTGTTTTATTTGGATGAGATGTATGCTTGACATGGATTTGGGTACTGAAGGATGATATAAACATATTGGTAGCATTGGGTACCCTTATGTTATTCTTTTTTAAAATTGTTGGTACATTCTTAACATGCATGTACATCTTAGGTTATATGTTTCTTAATAAAGGAAACACCTAGAATTTTTTGAGTGTCATGTAATCTTTCTTCTAGTGTATTTAGATGAATCAAATCATTGGATTTAGGGGTGGAGGCTTCCACATACCCTATTAGGGTTGTAATAATATGGATTTGCCCTATGAATATCATTCTCTCTCTTGATCATGTGATAATAATAACTTGTGGTTGTATAAGGTATTTCTCCACACGCCATATTATGTGACTTCATGATATTCTTGTGTTTAAAATGATCAAGTTGTCTCTATATGAGGGGCCGAGTGGGTTGTGAATAATAGCATTCAATACTTCATGTCAATAAGATGCATTTTTGAGCTTGAACCTCTACGGGTTTATTTAGAATACATTGTTTGCGGTATTGGTTTACTTATGAATTATTTTTGTTTTTATGTCACGAGACATCCATAGATACATATGGCTTTCAGTAACTCAAATACATAGGAGTATAATGTGTTTTTATCCTAAGTTGGTAAATTATCTCAAACATTACCCATAGAATATCAATTTGATCGATTAATGGAGTAGGGAAAACCTTGATGTTAGTAGTGTAATATATCTTACATTAGGTAATATTGTGCATATTAGCACTTTGTGCTAGTCATAGATAGATGAATGTTTTTCTATGGAAACCTTCTGAGGTATAAACTTTTGAGAAGGGTCAATTCGGAGATAACGAACAATTATCTCTAAAACTTCGAACTTGCTATCTACAACTTCAATGTTGTTACTAATACTTCTATACATATGGAACATTAGGTCGGTCACCCTTGCTGGGTTGAATGTAAGGAGTTTGAGCTGTTGAAAACCCATACTTGGAATGAGGTTATAAATTTACAGTTACAAATTATTTGGTAACATAGTAAAATCTAATCTACATTATATCTATTGATATAAACACTCAAATAATGAGTGCAATCTCTGTTAACACATACAAATATGGTAATAAGTGATGATGTACCATAGGTACCTGTACTTATTTGATTGTGTGTAGGAAATTTAATTTTTATGTAACTGGAAGATTAAATACTTAAGGTAAATAATGTAAGCTATGGGAATTTGGTAGTACCATTAATTATTGCACTTAATATGTAATTTGACAAAGAATGAAGGGGGATAACTTTGAGTTGCATGTTATTACTTTTAGTTAAGTGAATACTTCCAGGAATATTAATATCGGTGAAATTTTTCTTTGTAATCATCTTGTTTGATTCTTTCTCGTATTAATGTGTTCTTGTGAAATGGCATAAATATTTAATGGGGAGATAGAAATTATCATGCTCAATTCACATGAACTGACCAATGCTAACATATTTTGCAGATGGAGAGCTTTAAGTTTGAAAGGAAAAAGAAGATAAAATTATTTACTTGATCTATCTGATTTATAAAGATGCATTGATAACATAGTGAATTTATGATCAAAGGTAAAAGAATTATACTTTATTTATCTGACTAAAAATAAAAATTAGTGTTCCTTGTATATCTTTTCTAGAAAATAAATGATTAAAGTATTGTTGTACATCTAAAAATTTTAAATAAAGGCTTCTTGATCTACCATGTTTATATGTCATGAAAATTATAAGGTTGGAAACTATTATTATTAAGAGATCAATATATAGTGGTATGAATTGTAATTAATGATTATTAACCTTATGGAATAGAAGAGCACTATTGTGTTAAGTGTATGAATAGCTTATGTATACTTAAGATTTTGAACTAAATGAAAGGGGATGGTTGATTGGTAATCGTAAATGATCCTATTTGTACTATTATTAACCCAATAGATATTAAGTATAAAATGTATTAACATATAATTATGTTTGGAAGACATTATATGAAAACTAGGTACATGTATGATTTGATCTTGAGTAACCAAATTATAATGTATAGGTACAAGTATGAAGGATTTACATACATAGCATAATATAAGGATGTTGTAATGATGTTATATAATGGGATATGTATAACTATTTGTGAAAGCAATTAAAACATTGATTAAATCCTATCTAGTAACTTCATATATATATATATATATATATATATATATATATATATATATATATATATATATATATATGTATATATGTATGTATGTATGTATGTATGTATGTGAACATTGTTGTTATTGAATGAAAAAAATTGGATTTATATTAATGTATGGTTTGTTGTTCTACTATGAATATACCTTAACAAGAAGGTTAATAAATTATACGAGTTTACTTAGTTAAGGATCATGGTATAAAGATGGGATAATACATTATACGGATTTAAATCTGCAACTTGCAATTAAACAAGGAAGTATGAGCTATCTCTAACTAAGTAAAATGAAAATTGTGACTCTTGTTAGATCCTTAGGTACGACTCATTTATGGCGATAGTATCATGAGACCTAGGGTAACATATCTTGATTTAATTAATACTTTGAAACATTAAGATATAATGTTCCAATTTAGGACCCTTGGTGGGTCAACTCACTACGGCCGCTACACGGTCGTATCCATTTAACAATGATAGTCACTATTTGGATACTTTTGCTTAGAAGTTGTACTAAGTTGCTTTATTAAGAACCTGAATTTTGACATGGTATTGCATTAAGTAAAATCTTTGTTAGAGTTAAAAATGTAGATTGAACCTCATAGACAAGTACCTCAATGCCAACTTATGATGGCTATTGGAAGGGAAGTGGTCTAGTAATGATGAAAATCATTACGTAGACACTTAATTTCCCACAGGCATTGTAGGATGGCATAGAAGTATGCCTTCTTGCAAGATAATCCAAATTTGTACCTTATACAAGAATTGTAGTTATTTATAGCACCATTGTTGAATTTTAATCCATATAACAAAATAAGTTATTAAGGTGAGATGAAAAGTTCCCAATGGCGAGTGTTCCTTCACGGAACTAAGCTTGCATACATGACTCAAAATTTTTGCACAAAGTAGTGTAATCGCTTATTAGACTATCATGATTTCACCAAGATCTAAGCTATGAGATTCTAGATGGGAATTCTACGGCAAAACCCAAGTAGACACTTAGAAAGCATCACTTAATTATCAATGCTTGATAAAGGAAAAACCAAATGATACACTTGTTATATTATCTTGTAAAGAGCGTTGAGAGGGATCGAGTAGGATCTGTATACTCTCATGCAACTGCACATGGTTTATGATAGTTATCGAAATGGATTGCATTAAGGTTTATGTTGGATTTAAATATATGGGTATTTAAATCATGAAGCATAAATTAAAAAAATTCCCTAGATGAGAAGTGACAAAAGTGGTTGTTACACATATCTCCCTTATTTTGTAGAAACATGTTTCCTTGGACTATATATATCCCTACATATTTCTATATGGACGATACTTTGAATATGTTTTCTAAATATTGCTAATAATATCCTTACTCATCACATGCTATATAAGATCTCTTTAATTATTTTGTGTTTCCCACATCAATCAAACTTAATATAAATCAATTGAAATATCTTCAATATAATATTTTAATCACAAATCGCAATTGACATTTTTCTACCTACTTTATCTTTGTTGGGTCTATCCCTTTTCATATTTGTATCATGATTTCACTCCTTTACTATTTCTACACATATTATGACATATTTGAGGTCTATGCCCTTTCACCATTTGGGGTTCATAATTAACTCTAAATAAGATGTGTCTTAGGTAACTCTTATTCTACACCTCTCTCTATACATAACTTTCTTCAATAATTTTGTAAATATACAAAACTAGGACATGTACATATAATTTTTATTGTTAACACTTTACATTATATAGGTTGTGAACCTTTATGGTTTGATTGATAGAATATATTTTCAAATCTTTACACACATGCGTTCAACAAATATATTGATCTTGATGTAGGGAAAACATTTTGGTTATGGAGCCCGATAGTAACAGGGGGTTACAAGGGGGCTTTGCCCCCTTGGGGGTCCGGGAGGATGGCCCCCTAGCGGGGTTTCGGGGCGCACCCTTGTAAGCCACATTTTATATGTATTTATGCATTGTGAAATTTGGACCGTTCCTTATCAGGTCACAGATCTAACGTGTGGTTTTTTATGTTTCCCTGAAATGATAAAGACCCTAATATATTTAAAGCGTCATTATGTATGAGGGTCATTGGATTAGTGGTAGAACTGATGACAGAGTGCTTGGATGGACTGAATAAAATGATTGGATATTTCTAGTGGATGTATCCCATTTTGGGTGATCCATGTTAAATCCATGTCTCTATTTTTATTGCATTCTTTTATGTTTTACATTTTTTCCATTATTTATTGCATGCTTGTTTATCTATACAATTGGTATAATCCTAACAACTGGTATCGAGAAAGGTTTGAGATTTATTTTTGGCAGTATACTCATAGAGGGATTTCTGTTTGAGTGGGAGAAGCAGCAATGGTAGAGGATAATAAGTTCAGAGTTGAGAAGTTTGACGGCCAAAATTACCAGCTATGGAAAATGCAGGTGGAAGATTACCTATATCAAAAGGATCTATACCTACCATTGGGAGGTGAAGAAGTGAAACCCTCAATCATGTCTGATGAGGAGTGGAAGGTTCTAGATAAGAAGGATCTCTGGTGCGATTCGATTGAGTCTGGCATCATCCATAGCTTCAAATATCTCACAGGTGAAGAGTATGGTAGAGTTGATGAAAACCCTAGCTAATTTATATGAAACACCTAGTGCATCCAATAAAGTTTATTTAATGAAAATATTGTTTAATCTACAAATGCAAGAAGGTGGATCTGTATCTAGCCATCTTAATGATTTCCACACTATTGTAAATCAGCTAGATTAATTTAATATCCCATTTGATGAGGAGGTTAGAGCATTATTATTCCTATGTTCTTTTCCAGAAATTTGGGACAACTTAGTAATGGCAGTTAGTAATACATCATCTACTTCTCTTAAATTTGAAGATGTAGTCAGTTTCATTTTAAATGAGGAAATGCATAGGAAAAGTACAGGGGAAAATTCTTCTTCTGGAAATTATTGAATATGGAGAATAGAGGGAGGAGTAAGGAGAAATCAAAGAGTAAGGCTCATGGGAGATCTAAATCGAAGATGGGAAGATCCAAATCTAGGAGTAGAGGCATTACTTGCTAGAATTGTGGAAAGAGAGGACATGTTAAAAAGGATTTTTGGTTCAAAGAAAACAAAGAAAACCATCCTAAAGGTATTAAAGAGGAAAATATGACAGGTAATATTGTTCAAGATTCTCTTATACTTTCTCTTGATACTAGAGTAGAATCTTAGGTAATAGAGTCATGTGCCTCTTTCCATGCAACCCCTTATAAGGGATATTTTAAAGAGTATGTCCAGGGAAATTTTAGATAGGTTTATTTGGGTGATGATGAGCTGTGCAACATTGTAATGTAAATGCACACCTAAAATTACAAAATGGAAATACATGGATATTGAGAGACGTGAGGCATGTACCTAGCCTTAGGAGAAATCTCATCTCTGCAAGATAGTTGGGTGGTGAAGGTTTCACAGTGACATTCACTTTATATGCTTGGAAGGTTTCTAAGGGTGCCCTAGTAGTGGCATGGGGTAAGAAAGTAGGCACTCTTTATTTTTCTACTTACATATCTAATCCTTCTACCATATTGTCTACTTCAGATGAGGATGCCATCATATGGCACAATAGATTAGAACATATGAGTGAGAAGGGCATGAAAATTCTACAAGAAAAAGGTAAAATTTCTATTTTGAAGCAATTGGACTTAGAGTTTTGTGAGCATTGCATTTTTGGGAAACAAAAAGAGTTAGATTTATCAAGGTAAGGAATACCAAGAAAGAGAAAAAGTTAGAGCTAGTTCATAAAGACGTGCGGGGACAAGCCCATATCAGCATCTCATGGTTGTTCTCTATACTATGTAACATTCATAGATGATGCCACAAGGAACTTATGGGTATATTGCATTAAGTGTAATTCTAGTGTCTTTGATAAATTTAAGAAATGGAAAGAACTTGTTGAGAATTAATGTGGTTTTAAATTGAAATGTTTGAGATCCGATAATGGCGGTGAGTATTAGAGTAATAAATTTGATTATTATTGTTCCTTGAACAAGATTCATAGAGATAAAATAGTTCCCGGACTCCGCAACAAAATGACGTTAGTGAGAGGATGAATAGAACAATAATGGAGCTTGCACGGTCAATGAGATTACACACGAAGCTGCCTCTTCAATTTTGGGCATAGGGTGTGATACTGCTATGTACATAATCAACCTTGGGGCTTCGAGTGCACTAGATGGAGGAACTCTGAAGAATCCTAGACTAGGAAAGAGGTAGACCTTTCATTTTTAGAGTATTATGTTTAGAGGCATTTGTGCATGTTAATAAAGAAAAAATGAAGAAATTGGATTCAAAATCCAAACATTGTACATTCATAGACTATGGCTCCAATGGTGATTATGGATTTTGGTTTTTGGATCTAGATGAATCTAAGATAATTAGGATTCATGATTTTATTTGGCGTGAAAATAGAATGTACAGGGATTAGGTATAGGATGACAAAAATCCCAAGGAAGAACTGGTTGAGGATATAGATCCTAAAAATGAACTCTCGGGTGGAAAATATCCACCTATAGGTACCGAGGTTGATAGTTTTGTAGGCCGAGCATGATAATAAGTTTTGACATCAACACCTCTCACAAAAATTTAAGAAAATGTGCAACAAACAAATAATGATCCCGTGAAACCCCCATCTTTGGTAAGAAGGTCACAACATATTAGTAGACCTCCAGAAATATTTTTCCATGATTTGTATTACTTATTACTAACGATAGTTATGATCCAAAGAGTTTTGATGAGGCAATACAGGTGGATTCCACTAAGGGGTTAGAGCATGACATGAATGAGGAGATGGACTCCGTGGAGAAGAACCAAACATGGGATTTAGTCAAATTATCACCGGGAAGAGAGTAATACAAAACAAATGGGTCTACCATGTGAAAGAAGAATAATGTGGATTGAAAAGGTATAAATCAAGGCTTGTAGTGAAGGGGTATGAACAAAATAAAGGTATCGATTTTGATAAAAATTTCTCCCCTATTATAAATATGTCTTCCATTCATACTGTATTAAGTTTAGTTGTTGTTGAAGATTTACACTTAGAGAAACTTGATGCCAAGATGACATTTCTCCATGGTGACTTGGAGGAGGAAATTTATAAGCATCAACCACTTGGATATGAGGTGAAGGGTAAGGAGAAATTGGTTTACAGGTTGAAGAAAATCCTATATGGGCTCAAGCAAGCTCCGCGAAAAGGCATCTAAGGTTTGATAGTTTTATGCACGAGCATGGTTTTACTAGATGTCAATCGATCATTATGTGTACTTTAAATGGTTGGATAGTGGGAGCTACATTATTCTTCCGTTATATGTAGACGATATTCTTGTAGAAGGTCTAATATGCAGGAAATTGCAAAGCTTAAGGAAAAGCTTGCACAAAACATTTGTAATGAAGGATTTGATTGCAGAAAAGAAAATCCTCGTATGTAAATCAAAAGGGAAAGAAAATAAGAAATTGGTGTTGTCTTAGGAGGACCATGTAGAAAAAGTGTTAAAGAGGTTTCAGATGCAGAATGTGAAACCCATTGGATGGGTATTTTAGATTAAGTAAAGAGCAATGCCTAAAAACATAAGAGGAAAAAGATTATATGGCACGGGTTCCTTATTCTTCAGCAGTTAGGAGCCTCATGTATGCCATGTTTTTTACCAGATAGACATTTCCCAAGCAGTGGGAGTTGTTAGCAGGTATATGGAAAATCCAGGTAAAACACATTGGAAGGAAGTTCAGTGGATTCTTAGGTACTTGAGAGGGACCAGTAGTAGGAACTTGTGCTTCAAAGGGTCAGATTATACTTTACATGGATTTTTGGATTCAAATATTGTAGGAGATGTGGATAGCATGATGAGCACTTCTAGACATGTTTTTATAGTTGGTGGTGTGGCAGTGAGTTGGATCTCAAAGTTGCAGAAGGTAGTTGCCCTATCTACTACAGAGGCAGAATATGTTGCAATGACTGAGGAAAGTAAGGAAATGTTATGGATGAGTAGGTTCATGGAGGATTTGGGTAAGGAACAAGGGGATTGTAAGTTACATAGTGATAGTCAAAGTGCAATTCACCTAGAAAAGAACTCGACCTTCCATTCTAGAACCAAACACATTCAACTAAGATATCACTTCATACGACAGGTGTTGGAGGATGGGAAGCTTGAGTTGGTGAAGATTCATATAGATGATAATCCTGCTATTATGTTTACATAGCCAATGAAAAAGGATAAGTTGGATTTTCATTCAACTTCTGTGGGTCTTCAAGATTGATCTTGAAGTGGAAGAAACAAGCCAAGAAGAAAAGTCCAAGTAGGAGCTATAGTGGTGGAGTTATAACAATCAGTCTCCAAGTGGGAGATTGTTGGTTGTGGAGCCCGGAAGTGTTAGAAAATAATGATTAAGTGGTCCGCCAACCCTTAATGTATATCGGTCCATCACTAATATATAGGTTAATATTTAATAATTTGAAATATTTATATTTCTATTATTAAATATGCTAACCTATGTATATGCTTTAGGTTAAATATTTAATATCATGAAATGATTATATTTCTAATATTAAATATTATAAACTTAGGTGTATGTGTCAACCATTTTAGGTTGAAACGGTGAGTCGAGAGACATACCCGGTCATATTATATAAAAATGAATTTAGGTTCTCATCCGATATATTCAGAAATATATCAAAGGTGTGTAAATCAAGTGACTTGGTTTTACCCTTGGTAAATAGGGTTTCAAAGGAGGAGGTGATCTTACTAGATGTAAAATAAGTTCTCTGAAGTAAAAGGTTATTTTCAAAGTGGGTTTTACTCTATTGGGGTTTCCCACTATACATATTGTGTCACCTTTGTTATTTATTTCCTGTAAGTATTTATTTATTTACTTATGTTATGATGTAATCTTTATTTAAATATTTATTGTAACATTATATAATATGTAAGTTGATTAAATCCGTATTTATTAGAATCCTCAAATTTTAATATGGTAACGAGATCAAAAAAATTAAATAAATTAAGATCAAATGTTTTATATTTTATTTATTTAATTTGTATGGGTTTTTTCAACCAACCCAAAAGGGTATTTAAAAGTATTCGGTCCCCTTATTTTTCCCCAATTTATTTTGGCATTACATTTGTGTAATTAAACTCTCGGTAAAAATTAGGGTTTTTCAATTTTAAATCCCTAATTTTTTGGGGCGATGTAATATGATATGATTCTTAATTTCATTTACATTTTAAAAATTATATGGAATTAATTTTTGTTTGGAAATTGATGTTTGCACAGTGAAAGGGGCTTCAAATATTTACCTACATGAAAGTCACATACGAGAAAAGAAATGATTTATTACCATATGAAATAATTTTCATGTTTTTATAGTTTCACATGTTTTCAGTTAAATATTTCAAAAGGTAAATTCATACTGTGTTCTTTGTCCCCTCTAAAAGGATTTGATTTAAAAACTATAGTTTATAGTTAATTTATAACTATATCCTATATAATTTGAAAAATATATTATTATTTGTAAATAAAAATATATATAATATAGAATGAGATTTATATAATAATTTATATAAACATCATATTAAAATTTATATAGTTTTGAAAAAAACTATATATTAAAAGCATTAAACCATAGTAAAATTACATGGGATTGAGGCAAGAGTCAACAAATCATATTCTAAGCCTAATTTTAAATCATATTTAAACTTAACTTATAAATCTAGATATATATAGTTTAAAAAAGAAACAAACCTAAGTTTGAATCATATTTTATATATATGGTTATTTTAAACCACTTAAAATATAAATTTTATTAGATTTGGTTTATATATGTTTTAAAAAAAACCAAAGTGCTAACTTTTTTTAGTAAGGGGGCTATGTTTATTTTTTTGCCATGAAGAGATTAATTTTTATATCTTAATACTTATTAAATAAAACCTAACATGTGTCCCTAACCATTTATATTATCCATGTAAGGGGCGGCCCCATTCATTTAGATCTTCTAATTTATAAAAACTATATAAATAAACCTATTTAAAGGTTTTATTTTATATAAGAGTGGGAGTGGAGAATAAAATGAGATAATATCTCGGTATAAATGTGGAACTCTCAAATATAAATGGAGAAATAAAAAGGGATAGTTTATTGGTGGCCCAGGTGAAGTGTGGTAAATATTTATTAAAAGTTTGGTAGTTATAGCCACATAAAATTTATAAAGTTTTTATCTTGTAGGAATTATATAAAATATTTTACAATATTTCCATACTTTTAAATGTGTGCGAGTAAAATTAAGAGTAAATGAAGGAGAAGACAAGGTTCATGAAAATAGGGATTTCAATTTATTTCATTCATCGGGTGAAATTACTTGTCCCCTTTATAAAATATGTAGGTTAATCTATACTCTCATAAATCTACTTGCACTTGAGAAAATTCTCTTAACTCGGTCTATGTCCCCGAAACCCCTTTAATAAGGGTTATGTGTTTTTAATATAAAAACAATATACTATAATTTATAATTTTTATGAACTATATGTTGTTTTTTATTTTCATTCTATAAATTATATACATTTTTTTATTATAAATAAGTGTATATATTTTTAAATTATAAATTATAATAGGTTATTATAATGTGTTAAAATATAACCTCCTAATATTATACAAAAGAAGAAAATATGGAATTTCACATTCTGCAAATACACAAGTTTTGGCTTCATTAAATTTGATGGTCAAATGACTTTTTATATAGTAGACCAAACATAAGATAATATGACGGTCATTTAGACATAAAATTTAAGCTCGCAGTTCTCTAGGAAACTTTAATCAAGCTAAAATTGAGTGTCAAATGACCGTCACGGTAGACCAAAAATAAGCCATTATGACGATCATTTAGACATCAAATTTAAGCTGGCCATATTTTTGTCTACATTAATTTCTTTTAGAAATTTGAAGTTTTTATGCATTCTTAGGGGTCTCTTCTTCACTTTTATATGGTCAGAAATATTTTTTATATAAATCTAAGGTATAATGCAGAGCCTTTTATAATGCGGGTTATTATTTTGATCATGTGAGGTTAATTAATATGCATTGTAATGACAAAATTAGTTATGATCAAATAGTTTCTTTAGATCTGATTCTATTAAAAGTGTTGTTTTTATCGATAAATATGTATCTAACTCTGTGGTACATTGTATATTATAATGGGGTGTGTTTTACAGGTTTAGGAAAACAATGATGTCTAACTATTTTTGTCTTGACAAAACCCAAATCCTGAATGAAACCAACTACAACATTTGGGTCAAAATAGAATTTATGGCGAGGAAACTATAGACGATTGTTTCTGGATCTGAGGTTTCTCCCACTAGTCATTAAGCAACTGTAGATAACACAAATGCATTCTTGGAATAAATGTAAGATGCTCTTTCTATGCAATGTGAATGATGAGTACCTTCTACACATTGGTAATATCGAACATCCGAAAGAGGTATGAATACAACTAGAATCCAGGCATGAAGGATACTTGGTATATCAAGGATAGTAATGAGAGTATAATAGTTGAAGGAATTCAAAGAAATGATCTATATATTTTTGATGATTTCTCTTTTGCATCTTGTTTTATATCTCAGAGTTTGAATAATTTAAAACTATGGCATGAAAGGTTAGGACATGTTAATTATTGAAGCTTATATGAAATTTATAGATATAGTCTAGTGAAAGGTTTACATGTGTTGTCTTCTTCTCTTGAATTTACTTCATTAAATGTTTCTAAATGATGGTTTTGATTATGATTTAGTAAATGGTCATGACGATGTTTTGATGCTATAGATGTTTCTAAAACTCTTATTTTCCTAGATAAGAAATTAAATTAGACTCAATCTATGTTAGAAAACTCAAATCCTATTAACCTTAGGAAAATGGCCGAAAGCCATCACATGTACCATGCATTAATTACCTTGTATGAACATGAGCCATGAAGTATTATAAGGTATAGGTAGACATACAAAAAGTAAAATATAATGGTGATGGTATAATTAAAAAATATAGAGCTAGACTTATTGCTAGAGGTTTCACTCGAAACTTGATATTGATTATGTTGATACATTTTCTGTAGCTAAAATGAGTATTGTTAAGACCTTATTTGTAATTTCTACTCAATTTGGGTAGAAAATCCACCAAATGGATAAGAAAAAAACTTTTTGAATTGTGATTTAAAATAATAACTTTTACATGTTTCAACCTAAAGGATTTGAAGAAACTGGTAAAGAAAACTTTGTTTGTAAGTTGAGACATCTTTGTATGGTTTAAAACAAGCTCTTAGAGCTTGGTATGTGAAAATTGTTTCCTTCTTTAAACTGTTAGGTTTTGTTAATTGTTCTTCTAACAATGATATATTCATCAAGTAATAAGGCTCTCATATTATCATTATAGGTATATATGTTGATGATTTTCTTATGTTTGGTGACAATTTTGAATTAATTAATAGGATTAAAGAGAAATTTAAGCAATACTTTGAAATGAATGAGTTAGGTCTCTCACATCATGTTATTTGTATGATTGTATTTTCATTCCATTGTTATTTTTCAAAACAGATTATGCAACCATTGTATTGAAATTTTTCTTATGATTGATTGTAAACCATTTTCTACTTCAATGGAAGTTAGAATAAATATTGATCATAAATCAGATATGAAAAAAGATTGATCTTATATTATATACGTTGTTAGTTGATAGTTTGATTTATCAAACTTTAATTAGATCAAATATTTCCTATACAAAAGTAATTACTTCAAGTTTTATGTAGTAACCTTTTTAGAGATCATTGGAATCTTGAAAAAAGAATTTTTAGATATTTGAAAAGAGTAATCAATCATGGGTTGCATTATAATAAGAATGAAAATGCTATCTTATATAGATTTTGTGATTATAACCATATTGATATTGTGTTATAAAATATACTGGATATGTGTTCAAGTTTTTTGGTGTAGGAACCATTACTTGGAACAACAAATACAATCAACAATATCCATTTTTTCTACTGAAGCAGAGAAGTACAATGGAAGAAGTAAAGAAGTCATGTGGTTGCAATGGCTATTGGTAGAGATACACATGTAAGCTAAAGGAAGTATTTATCTTCTATGTAGTGGTCGAGTTGTATTAATCTTGATTAAAAATCCAGTCCAACATTAGAGGACAAAGAAACATTGAGATACATATACGCTTCACCCGTGATAAGGTACAAGGTGATGAGATAAATATCAAGTTCATGTTGACTGAAGAGCATGTTGCTGACATCTTCACAAATTCCCTGAGTGCTACAAAGTTTTATCACTTTCGTGAAAATATTGGATTGTCGGAGTTTCCATTGAGGGGGAGTGTGCATGAAAATGTCACCTCCTAATGGAACTTAGTTTTTGTGAAAATACCTTTGGGCATTTGTAAAAGACCTCTAGATAAGTGTAAAAAGACCTTCGGACATGTATACCTCCTCGACATCTTTTTTTAGAAAGAAGTGTAAAAAGATCTTAAAGGTGGTCTTTAGTAAACTCTTTAGTACTATTGAGTTTACTGGTAAACATCTAGTACAAGCATATTGTTAAGGAGGTCCTTGGTTATAAAATGATCCTATATGCTTGGGTTCAATAACCTTTTATGAGAACCTATAAGAACATGTAAAACTCACAAATCATACTTAGCCACTGATCATGGGATGATCTTTGGGATTCCAAACCCTTTTGTACTAAAAGGTAAATTGAGTATGATGAAGGTGTTATAATTCCTTCAACCGATACAATATCCTAAAACCTTTATGATTTAAGAATTATAAATCTGTAGTGTACCACGGTACGTAATCTATTAGCATATATTATGTTATCCCACTTAACATTAAGGGGGAGTGTTGGAAAATAATGATTAAGTGGTCTAGCTAACCCTTAATGTATATGGGTCCATCACTAATATATAGGTTAATATTTAATAATATGAAATATTTATATTTCTATTATTAAATATGCTAATATATGTATGTACTTTAGGTTAAATATTTAATATCATGAAATGATTATATTTCTAATATTAAATATTATAAACCTAGGTGTATGTGTCAACCATTTTAAGTTGAAAATATGGGTCGAGAGACATACCCGATCACCTTATATAAAAAGGAATTTAGGTCCTCATTTGATATATTTAGGAAATATATCAAAGGTGTGCAAATCAAGTGATTTGGTTTTACCCTTGGTAAATAGGGTTTCAAAGGAGGAGGTGATCTTACTGGATGTAAAATAAGTTCTCTGAAGTAAAAGGTTATTTTCAAAGTGGTTTTTACCCTATTAGGGTTTTCCACAATAATCATTGTGCCATAGGTGTTATTTATTTCTGTAAGTATTTTCTTTATTTACTTATGTTATGATGTAATATTTATTTAAATATTTATTATAAGATTATGTAATATGTAAGTTGATTAAATCAGTATTTGTTACAATCCTCAAATTCTAACATCGCGAAGGGGGTTACAAGGGGGATTTTCCCCTTACAAGGTCTCTGGGGATGACCCCCTAGGGGGTTTGGGGCAGCGCCCCCATAAGCCACATTTTATATGTATTTATGCATTTTGAAATATGGACCATTCCTTATCAGTCACGAGATGTAATGGGTGGTTTTCTATGTTTCCCGAAATGATAAAAAACCTAATATTTTTAAAGGGTTGTTATGTATGAGGCTCATTGGATCGCTGGCAAGACCGTGAGAGATTTTTTTGATGGACTGAATAAAAGGATTGGTTATTTCTTGTGGATGTATCCCATTTTGGGTGAACCACGTTAAATTTGTGTCTCTGTTTTATTGTATTATTTTCTATTTTATGTTTTTTGCATTATTCATTGCATGCTTGTTTATCTGTACAACTGGTATAATCCTAACAAACCATATCAATACATGCTAATAGGAACTTATTTTATTCCTTACAGCTTCTCTTGGGGTAATCTTTCACACTATATAAGTGTTATTATTTCATTATAGTTTGTTTCTACTTACTCGTGACACTTGATTACATATTATTTATATGTTATTTTTTGAACTAATAGGACTAACAAACATTTATTCTCAGTAAGCATTGACATATCTTTCTTTATGTGCTCTTGTATTACTTTTATTACTCTTATCACTATTTTATGTTACTATTTTCTATTCATGCTTTCTAATCACTTGTGATCCTACTTTTCTAATTCATTATATAAAAATGAGTGCCTTTTTATATTTGATTGAATGATATAGAATTTGTAAATCCTTAATTGTAGAGTATCATATGATAAGAAAATGAGTAACAACCGTTGGAATACGAGACAAAAAAATCAATAAACAAGTAAAATATAAAACCCTAAGTGCAAGAGGGAGAAAGAAAGACTTAGTTGTTTCACACTATCCCCTGGAATATTCTGATTGGAAGAGTGATGAACAGAAGGGCATACTCTCACAACTAAGAACAAAAAATCTTCGAACTTTCGAATGAGCCTAGAGTGGGGATAAGGTGACTAGGTGAGATATACCTCCGATGGGTGCATGTGACTATGCATAAGATTAGAAAATGGTTTTTATTGTGTCACACAAGTGTCTCTAACCTTCAATTTTGGTCTCTTGTATGTGTCCGAATGATTGTTAAATTTACTTGTAACTTGCAAAGAGAAGATGACATAAAAACCCTCAAACTATATCAAATCCCAAACGAAAAATTTGTAATATGGGAAGCCGATTGACCCCGATGGTCACCTGACTGAGTGAACTTACAACCAATTGTTGCACTACATTTTAGACTCTATGTATTTCTTGTGCATGTGTCATATAATCGTGCAATAGGAAGCCTTTGTATAAGCACACATGATAACAAGTAATAACTTGATGTAGTAATGTAAATAGATGTTTGGATGGAAAAATGAACTTCCCCTCCTATGTTTGAATAAAATTTAGTCCCTTATCCCTCGAGTGAGTGTTAGAAGGATGCATTTGATGCTCTTAGATCCCTTTGGATGCAACCTTAGGTGATAATAATATGTTCTTACAAATTGGTCCCTTATTTTGGTCACATAATTTTGTATTTATATGATTCCCTTATTTGATTTCATAATTGACAAATCAAATGTTGACCCATAATAAATTAAGGTAGAAAGAGTTCGGGGGCACCCAAAAGGATGAGGGTACTTGGGCGTTGGCGTCCTACCCGAGTGTTGGTGTCTAGAGTCATAAAAGATAAAAAGTAAAACATAGACTAGGATGTAGGGTGTGTAAGATGAGAAATAAAATGAGAAAAAAAGAAAATAGGCCAAACATAGCTATCAATCACTATTTTTATCACTTAAGAATCATTCAAATGCAACTATGTGTTTATGAAACTAGAAGTGTACCAAAGTGTGTGATTTTGTGTCTACATTTTACCCCAATTTCATTTTGTTGAGTTAATACTCAATAATATAAAGTAGATAAGAGGTACATACCTGATAAACATGTAGAATGTGATGGCAATAACATGATGAGAAGACAACTGAAAGTGTGGAGTGATAAAAATGAAGCACGAAAGCTTAGAAAGAGGAAAGATCCTAGGGGCGAAGTGTTTTTTTTTACCATGTTGTACCTATTGTTATTGTATATTGATGTAGGGATGCTTCTTGTTACATATTAAGGATGAACTTATAAAATAAGATTTAAAGAGTAGTCAAAGTCATGTATTATGAAAACCCAGTAAAAGTATGTAAATGTAAAAACTTATTAAATGGAAAGTGTACACCGATTCGTGAAGAGAGAAAAGGATAGAAAGTTTCCTAAACTGGTATCAAAGAGTGAGTTTTTTAGGTGATATCATGTCAATAATTAATTTTTGGGTGATCTCATGCCAAGAATGAGTTTTTTGGGTGATCTCACACCAAGTGTGATTTATTTGGGTGATCTCATTCCAAGTGTGAGTTTTTGTGTGATGTCATGCCAAGTGTGAATTTTTTGGGTAATCTCATGCCATGACAAAAGAGTGTTGCATAGATAGTTCTAGTGTTACTTTCCTTCCATGACTGGTTCTGAATTTATACACCACTATAGATGATGTGATCCATGTTTAGTTCATTATTGTTCCAATTAGAAAAGGATATAGAATGCATTCTTATTGTTGGAAGACTCATGCATGTACTGTGAAAACTACTTTGTGAACTACTCAAGATTGTGTTGATATGAGAAAGTAACTGTAACTTCCCCCTGGTCATAGGTTCCTAAGAAAGGTCAAGAGTGCTCGGTGTCGTTGTCTCGTATTTGGGTCTTGTTGTTTTTGCTAAACTAACAACCCAACTTCTAACTGGGTCGTTCTTTAATGGTAACTTTGTTTTGTTCCTCTACTATGCATGCATATACCGAAGCTCTAAGTTTTTATATGGGGTGACTTATTTTCCCAATGTATGCCCCCTCATTTGGGGTACATGTGGCATTGATAGGAGAATACAAACCAAAGGAGAGGAATGGATGATGAACTGAAGTATGGTCCAATAGGGGAGGGAATGTGCATGGTAGAAACCAAGGCACATGAATTTTTTTACTATAAATATGTTTTAGTAGAAAAAGTGATAAACATTCTATAGAATACAATATAAACAAGAAATAGTGCATAAAAAGTAGACCACAAAAATGGGTTTCCAACATGGGACATCGCTCACAATGTCGCAAGAAAATTAGGGCTAAAACATCCAAAACCATATGTAGACACCTAAATCGACTATGTAATTTTACTACTAAAATTGCACCAATTATCTTATTTCCCTTCAATTTCATTATAATTAGTTATTTCCTGCTAATTAGATAACATTCCCCTTCATCTAGGTCAATTAATGACACTTTGTTAATTAACTAGATTTTTCCTTCATTCGGATGCCAATTAATGACACTTTGTTAATTAACTAGATTTTTCCTTCATTCTACGATGCCAATTAATGACACTTCGTTAGTTATAATGTTGTTTTAATTAACTATCATTAGTTAATCAAGACTTTCTAATCCTTTATTTGATTAATAAACCATCTTATTGGTTAAATCCTCTAAAAAATCCTCCAAATTCTATCAAATTCCTCCTAAGTCGCCTCTAAATAACTTTGTAAGCTTATCTTGGCCTATTAATTAATCCTAGTTGATTAATTAAATCATCTCCAACTCCCTTGAGCTGATAATTTTAATTAATTATCTCTAATCATGTTTATCTCATCTAATTCTACTTTATCTTTATCCCACATCCAATAGGATTTTAGCTTTTGTGAAATTGGAAAGCTATATATAGAACCTAGTATCCCCCTCTCAAATTTACACCACACTTTGATTAGTGTTATTATAAGCACATGATAAGAACATTCTCCACCAATGAATAATATTATTTATCTTGTACCTTGTTGGTATCCAAATTGATTCTCCTCCAAGGGCTCAAAGATCATCATGAAACTAGTAGGATGCTTAGAGACAGACAAAATCATGGTATAATTTGTTTTGTAGTTAGGGAGGGGATTTAACTGACTCTTTTTCACTCAAGCATTGGAGAAATGGATAACACCTTATCAAGGGATTTATATACCCTAACTACTCTACGTTGTGCCTTCAACCAGGGTGAGAGGACCCATTCTCAGAACCCGCTTTGGTGAAGGATATAAACAGATCCATCTTTACACAATTTTCATGAAAACCTTGAGAAAATATGATCAATACAACACAATCTAACTCTCAAAAGTTGTCACACTAGAGATTGGAGATGTTTCCTGGACAAGGTTTTGGTTACGAAAGATAATAATTGAAACCTTATTGCCTCTGCATATTTTCGAAGTGAAATTTGTTAAATCTTTGTGGATACACATTACAAACATGGGTAGTTCATGTAGGATTATCATTTGAGAAATATTTTGTGGGAAATTAAGCAAGATAAAGTTGATTATACCAAATATTGGAACACTCACAGAAAAATTCTTCAAAATAGCCAAAATATTCCTTCAACCAAAAGGTGTGTATCAATGGAGGCCCAAAGATGCATGATTTCATATAATCTTCAAGAATTCAACACAAAGGCTCGTGTTAAAGACTCAATTAAACATTGGAAATCCCCGATTCGTCATGCCTAAGATACACTCATAGGTTAACAAACAATCTTTGTTAATGTTGGGTTTTTTAAATGGTACTTTAACAAAACTATAGTCAGGGGATAGCAAGTCCCTCCTGTTTATGGGAGAGGTTCCCTTATTAAAAGAAAACAACAAAGCTTATATACAAATGTACAACTTTCATCTTAAGGCTAGGCCTTTGACATCTTGAAATGATTTTATACCAAAAGAGATTATCAATACAAATGAATGGAAGAACTAAAGAAAGGAAAGAGCAGAATATAACAATACTTTCAGGAAATATAGATAACAGAGTATAACCCTATACGTACTGAGCAAGAGTGATACAAAATAGAATCATTCACATTCACAGCATAAGATATCATTCCACATACACAAAGTTATAGAAATCATATCAATAATAACACAAAGTTTCTTATCAAAGAAGATAAATTATCCATGAATTTCAAGTAAGCAAGAGGGGACAATGGAGGAAGATAGAGAAAAGGGGAAAATCTTTCTATATTGATTGACTTTTGACTATAATTACACTTCAAAAGTATCAGAGTCCAACATTTTCAATGAGCCAAAATCTTACATTTATAGATGAAGCGAAAAGAGGAGAAGAAGAAAAGGAAGAAAATATGATTTGGAAGCTCAACCACTAACCATCAATACCCCTACAAATCCACCTCCAATCTATCAAATCTGGTTCTACATGTCTTTGGCATGCTGAAGAAGGAAGGATGGAAGATCATATCAAATTTGATCTAGTTGAAGCAATCCGATCACATATTAATGGCATGAAAGATTTTTTCCATATTTTCACCCAAATCAAGATATCTAGTTGGTTCTCCATGTCTGTTTGGCATGTTGGAGAAGGAAGGATGGAAGATTAGATCAGATCTAGGTAGTTGAAGCAATTAGATCCCGTATTAATGGCTTGAAAGACTTGTTCCATATTTTCACCCATTAAAGCCTACTAAAAATAATATTTTATGCTTCCATGGTGTAGAGGATACCAAGACCTTTCCAACAGTATAATTTTTTTTTGAATTTTGAGCACTGGAGTGAAATTTATGCTCATTTGAATATTTGAATCAAATCCGTACAAAAATGGTGAAAAAGTAATTTTCACAAAATGGATCCGTGGGCCCGAAATTGAAATTGTACCTTTAGTGAAAAATATGCAAAAGTGAAAAATTTCCTATAGCCCCACAAGCCCGCAACTTCACATTTTACATTTGGGTCTGACACGTGGCTTTACCTGAGTGGTAACGGAGTCACGGTTCACTTTATCACTTTATGCCCTTTATGGAAACAAGGCTCAAAATCTCAAAGTTCTCTGCCGACCTGCCTTCCCACTTTGAATTTTTAACATGGGCTCAACATTTGAATTTATCCCTTGGCATGAGTGGGGCCATGTTTCACTTTATCACTTTATGAATTTTATGGAAACAAGGCTTAAAATCTCAAATTTCTCCTCCGACCCACCTGTCCACTTCGAATTTCAATGCAGGCTTAATATTTAACTTTTTCCCTTATGGAAACAAAACCAAAATTCCCAAACACCTTTGATGACCCACCTCCCCGTTTTTGACTTGGAACATGGCCACATGTCCCTCTATTTGTAAAATCCTTTATGTCTTAACTGGAACATGTGGAGGCTCAGCATACATTTAGCACCTACCTTTGGATTTTCCTCCTAAAAGAGTGCAGAAGAGACATGTGGCTCATTCCATGGCTTTTATCTATTTCTTTGTGTTTCTGCTAAGTCCCTTTTGTTTGGCGAGGCCATATGTATGACCTTAGACATGTGGAGTCTCAACACACATTTGGGACTTGCCTCTAGATTTTTCCTTCGGTTACGCCAAGCCGATACATGTAGGCTTCGCAAACCCTTCTATACTTAGCCAATTTAATGGCTGGCTCTACCGCTTCTTTGATTCTCGACCACGTGGTGAGCTAGTGCTCGTTTGGGGTTTCACCTTTTCCTCCGACCCTTAAAGGTATGCTTTGAAGAGACATGTGGTGTCATCTACTCGGCCTTAGACTATTCAATGGCCAATTTTAAATTTTAGAGGCTTTGACCATGTGGAGGGTCGAACTCATTTGGGGTCTATCCGTTGGGTTTCACTTCCGGTTATACCAATGAGGCATGTGGAGGATTTCATCAACCCTCTTATAATTAGTCGATTAAATGACAGAGCTCGTCCCTTTTCTTAAGCTTGGACACATGGAGAGCTAGCACTAGTTTGGGGTCTCTCTTTGGGTCGTACCTTTTGAATTTGTGCCGATGAGGCACATGGTGAGCTCACACTCACTTATGATCCTTCTTTGCACTTGACTTTTTAGGTGTGTGGTTAGGATACATGGAGGCTTCCATCGATCATTATACTTAGTCAATTCAATGGCTGGTTATGTCTCCTTTTCAATATTGGGACATGTGGAAATCTGGAACTCGTTTGGGAGACCGCCTTTTATTCGACCCTTATAGGTGCGTCATTGAGACATGTGGCACCTTCCGGGGTATTTCTATACTTAGCCAATTTAGGCCTTGATTGAACACTTTCTTTCTCCACTTTGACTTATGAGGAAAGATCAAGAACCATAGAAAAACTCCGACGGCCTCGAGGCAAGATCCAGATGGGAAGACAAAAAGTTTATCAAACCATGTGGACTACAAGATTTTAAATTAACGGGGTGAGATTGCAAATGAGCACCAACTTCTTCAAAGCACGAATTTTCCTATCTCTCCAGACTTCTCAATCTACTCAAACATCTCTCAAAGGCACCAACTCAAAATTTTGAAACTTGACTTAAAAAATGAGGGGAATTTTTAGGGTGACATCACCAACATAGTGGAAGTAAAGTGATTTTAAATTGTTTATTTCATTACAAGATGAAATCTCTTCTCATAATGAAATTGCAAATGCCACAATACTACCACAAGGATAAGATCTTGTGTGATTTAGGGGATTTTAACATAAGATTGCAAAAAGAACATAAAAACTATTTGAACACATTTTGAAATAAAAGAAAGCACAATTATGATCATGATCAACAAAAATTCATTCAAGGCTCACTAGATTCATCAACAGGGGAAAGTTTCTTCAACAATCTAAAAGCCTGTCAATGGTTGTACACTTACAACCATCTTGACATGAATAAATCTACAAACACAAGGAAATAAACAGGTTTCTCAGAAGGTCTCTCAAGAAAATAGTTTTTCTCAAACTTTCTCAGAAAAATTAACCCCCCATGCAAGAGTATTCTCATTGCATTTATACAATTTCACTCGCTCACTCATCCCAAAATTTCCCCCCAAAAGTCTAAATCTTCAAGAGAATATTCCTCTTTACAACATACCATTTAATCATGTTTATTCCCTTGAAAATATCTTACTTTTTGTTTCTAGGTGGATAAATCATGAACTAATCACATTTCTCAATTCCTCAACTATGACAGATGCCATGTCATAACTTTTGATAGTCTTTTTAATCATTCTTTTATTTTGTCATGCAAGAAATCCCTTTTTCAATAATTCTCAGGTGGCTCCATATGGCTTGATCTGACAAGAAATCATTTTCACCTTTGAGAATACACCTTGAGGAATAGATACTTGCATTCATGCCTCTTAGAAATGAGTTTCCTCACATGGATTATACCACATATCTGCGCTACGAGTCTGAGTTAGCCAAGTGTAAAGAGGAGCCAACAGAATCCTCCATGTGTCTCCTTAGCACAACTACAAAGGTGAAGTCTAGAGGTAGGTTCCCAAATGAGCACGGACCTCCACATATTCAGAACCCGAGAGATTTGCAAATATCATGAAAAGTCCGAGCATCGTAGGGTCTAGTGGAAGCTTCCACATTTTTTTGGTGTAACTTCAAAGATGAATTCTAGAGGTGGGACTTCAAATGAGCGCAGGATCTCTATGTGCCCTGAGCCCAAGAAATTTACCTCAGCCATTTAAAAAATTCTTAGTATAAAGAGGAGCCAGCGGAAGCCTCCACATGTTTGTTCAATGTAACTTCAAAGATGAAGTCTAGAGGTAGGACCTCAAATGAGTGTAGGATCTCCACGTGCCCTAGGCCCAAGAAAGTTGCCTCAGCCATTGAAAAAGTCTCAGTATAAAGAGGAGCTAGTGGAATCCTCCACGTGTCTCTTCGGCACACTTTTGATATGGTGCCCAAAAGCGGAGACCCCAAACAAGTGTAGGCTCTCCACATGTCTCGGCCCATGAAAGTTGAATCAGACATTGAAAAATTTTAAGAACCCTCAGAAGTTTCCATATGCCTAAGGTCTAAGAAAGTTGCATCGGTCGTTTAAAAAGTTTAAGCATGGGAAGATCCAGAAGAAACTTCCATGTGTCTCTTCGACGCTCTTTCAAAAGTAAAATTTAGGGTAGGTCCCCAAACATGCATGGGCTCTCCACATGTCTCGGGATCAAGAAATTTTCCTTAGCCATTGATAAGTCTCAGTTTAAAGAGGATCCAACAGAAGCATCCATGTTTATCTTTGACGTAACTCCAAAGGTAAGACCCAGAGGTGGTACCTCAAATGAGAACAAGCTCTCCACATGTCTAGGTTTTAACAAAGATGCACCAACCATTGAAAAATTTGAGCATGGGCAGAGCTAGTAGAAACCTCCATGTGTCTCTTTGGTACAACTCCAAAACTAGAGGTGGATCCTCAAATGAGTGCAGGCCCTCCATGTGTCCTTTTGTGGGTCTTAGGAATTTATCTTATACTTTCAATACCTTCACAATAATGCATCAAAATATCAAATAGACCCACCACGCTACATCCAATCAGAAAAAACCATGTATCCACATATGTTGGGATAGGATTTACAGAGGATACACAATCGTAAAAGACACCTAACAAAAAAAGTTCCACATGGAGAGAAGACTGTAAATAATATCGAGACTCAATGTGATCCAACACCAAAGGAAAGGACTGACAACAACATCTAAATGATGGAGAATTTTTTTCATGCATCTTTATAGGGAGATAGAAAATACTTCTAACCATCTGGACAGAGAAATTTTAAACGAAAAAGGGGTTAGATTACAATCGAGCACGAACACCGGCTTTGACTTGGGGATGGGCACTCCCTGGGAGAGCCACAAGAACAACATAGAAGACATGTGCCAAAAAAATCCATTGCAAAATGGAGTCAAGAACAAGCTTGCAAAGAAGAAATTTTTTTTCTAGACTCCCAAAAATAAACTGAGAAACCAACAAAAACCATTTGCCAAGGATAGAGATGGAAAAAATAGAAAAATGGAGAAACGAAAAGAACAAAAAGACTATACACTGTACAATGATGCATGCCTTGATTTTGAGAAATAAATCAAGGAAATGTTTCAAGTTCCTACCATTAATAGGAAACTCAAGCAATTCCCCATCTAAATATTTTAGGAATAAGGTGTGCTCACCAATCCTAATATCAATAGAATAAGGGCCCATCCATAATGCGTCAAACTTTCCATGTTTTCCCTTATCCTCATGTCTGATTATCCCATAGTAGCACCAAATATCCTACACTGAAAACTCTTGGGGTAACCTTTTTGTCAAACAATTTCTTCATTTTCTCCCTAAACTTCACATGTCTTTGATGGGATTCTCTTCTCTCTTCATCTAGTTCAACAATTTGATTGATCCATGCATCATAGGGACTAACCTCCTGGTCCTCCAACTATTGGATGAATTGATATGAAGATAATTACATATGGAGGGGAAGTAGATCTTGAGTTCCATACACCAATTCAAATGGGATCTTTCCAATATCTCTTTTAACATTAATTCTGTTAGTCGAAACAACAAACTTCAATTGCTCACCCACTTTATTTTATTTATCTCAAAAGTTATTTTGATTATTTTCAATAACTTTTTGTTGCTCAACTCAGCCTTTCCATTACCTTGGAGATTATAATTGGATGCATATGCTAAATTTATCCTATATTCTTGACATATAACCACCAAATGTTTAGCTCAAAAGCTCATGGCATTATCCGTAATTATTTTGGTAGGTACTCTAAACCTGCAAATGATATTATTCAGAATGAAATCCATGACAATTTGGTGGGTTGCCTTCTTAGTGGGGATTTCCTCCACCCATTTGGTGAAGTAATCAGTGGCTACCAATATCCACTTGTGGCCTGCACTTGAAGAATATGAAATTTCCCCAACAAATTCCATTCCCCACTGCTTAAAAGGGGCTTCAATTGACACTGGCTGCAAAGGGAGGGATCTTGAAGCTTTCAATATTCCTAAAAATGTTGATATCTCTCACACTTTCTTACTAATAAATTTGTATCCTTAAAAAGTGTTGGCCACCAGTAACCAACCCTTAAGATCTTATGGGTTGTTACTCTCCCAATGAAATGCCCCCCATAAACTCCTCCATGGAAATCAATAATTATTTTTGGGGCTTCATCCTCAGTGATACACCTTAAGAGAAATCCCTCAGGGTTTTTCCAAGCCAACCCATAATCAGTGATGATATATTTTTGGGAAGCTAACCTAAGTGCTCTCTTTTGATTCTTTCTTAAGTACTCGGGGATTGCAGATGTTTGAGATAAAAAATAATATCCTTATACCATCCAGAATTTATCAATTTCTCAAGAATATTCACACTTTACATTTTGATCTCATTTATCTCAACAATTTGCATATTCCTCTCTCATTAGCTTTTCTAAGCCTAGACCTCTGACCACTTTTGTGTTTTGGATGTCCATATCATATTCCTGCAACTTATTTTCCCATCGACATCTTTTACTAGAAATTTCCATCTCTAAAAGGATATCCTAAACCATAGTAAAAGGGACATAAGCTATGACTTTAGAACTTAAAATATATGGCCTAAAGATCTTTTTGGATCTGACCAAAGAAAAGGCCTACTTCTCCATGATAGTATATTTCAACTCTGCCCATTGTAATTATTTACTAAATAAAGCAACTTTCCTTTCAGCTCCTTCATCATCCTTTTTAACAGGATATTTGCAATGGTATTCTCGAGCTAAAGGAAAACATTTAGAAAGCCTTTTATAATTAGGATCTACTAAAACAAGAGCATTTTTCAATGCTTCCTTGATCCTAGTAAAGGCTTGAGTAGTTTCTTCTTCCAATTTGATACTTTTGTCCTTCTTTAACATACTACCGATTGGGATAGTCAATTCAGAAAAGTTAGAAATAAATATCCTAATTAAATTTATCTACCCGAAAAGTATTGAATTCCCTTTTTGGTTCTTGGAACAAGAAATTTGTTAATGGCTTCCACTCTCTCGGGATTAATCATGACCCCTTCTTTTGATACAATATGTGCAAGAAAATTAGCCTTCGAACTCCAAAATGACATTTCTTAGAGTGCGGTGAGATACCATATTCCTGCACCTTATCAACATCTTTTCTAAATGTCAGGTGATCTCTTATCTTCCTTGAAAAAACTATCACATTGTCTTGATATATAGCAACGAATTCATTTATATATCTTGAGAATTCTACATCCATTGCTCTTTGAAACGTGGATCCAACATTCATCAGGCCAAACGACATTCTCATGTACACATAGGTACCCCATGGAGTAGTGAAAGCAGTTTTGATTCTCTCTGATTGCTTCACAACCACTTGGTTATACCTAGAAAAACCATCCAAAGTAGATAACAATTCTGAACCTATAACCAATTGCAACATGTTATCCATATTTGGCAAGGGATAGTTGTCTTTAATTGATGCCTTATTTAAATTTCTAAAGTCAACACACAATCTTATGTCTCTGTTCTTCTTTCGAGACAGGTACTAGGTTTGCAACCCATGAAGAATACCTTGTAGGTTGTATGATTCCTCCATCCCTTAACTTTTTCAACTCTTCTTGCATTTTTAGGGAAAGGAGTGGATTAATTGGTCTTTTATTTTGCCTAAACGGCTTGGCATTAGCTTCTAGGGGTATTTCATGTTGAAAAAGGTCTTCCCTGTATGCTTTCAGTTCTGAATATGACCAAGCCAAGCAGTCCTGGTACTTTTTTAGCAATTGGACATATGATTGTTTTTCTTCTGTTTAAGTTGCTGCCTAGCCATATTCTCCTAGGTTTATCCTTTGTGCCTAGGTTATATTCTTCAACATCTCTCAAGGCTGACATGTGTTTGTTAACAATGCGGTCAACATTATCAAAATTTGATTCCAATGTAACCAAACCTCTCGGAATAGTATTGGTTTTCAATTGGATAATGTATTTACCAAATAGGGTCTCTTTTCCTTCATTTACACAAACCATTGGTTCCTAGTCCATAATTTGATTGGAAAATTCTCCTTTATTTTACAAAAACCTTTGGACCTAGGCATCATCTTCAAAAACTTGCCAATGCTTGATATTATCAGGGACAGACTGACCTAGTCAATATTTCAATATCATATTCACAATGGGGGATACTATACAATTCTCAAACCTTGATCCCAACACTACCAATTTGTCTACTACAGTATTGTATTTCCTATCATGGTGTATTATATTGAAAGAATCAAACATTTCAATTAAGTCCCAAACTACATGCTTATATTGCTTCATTCTTTGATTTTTTGTTGCATACAACTTTCTAACTTGTTTGACTATCAAATCTGAATCCCCTTTAACAATAATATCTCTGACACCATACTTCCAAGCAATCCTTAAACCCAAGAGTAGTGCTTCGTACTCTGCAATATTATTTGTGCACTCAAAATTAAGTTTAAAAGAAAAGTTAAACTCCTCTTGGCTTAGAGATATCAAGATAACACCAGCGCTATTACCGATCTAGAACAAGCTCCATAAAACATCGAGTCTAGGGACAACCAACCTACTCACGATACTTTCCTCATCAATTTTATGCTCCTTACAATCAGCATAGCCCGCAAAGTTATCAACATTGACATCTGTGTACAATACTTCATAAGAAGCATTGTTAGGGTCCTCAATAATATGCAACATTTTATTCTCACTGTACAACTTCGAGAGGTTCCCCTCAATTCTTATAGTTGCAAATGACATGTCTATTTGTACGCTTCCACCTACACTAGCTACTCATTTTATGGATAGTAACATTTCACACTTAGCAGACAGTCCACAATAACTACATTCATGGTCAAGCATTTTCCTAGATAAGCTGCTAGTTGCACTACTAATCCTTTGACATATCTAATTACTGGAACTTCTCTTGAATCCATAGTAGTAAATTTCCCAAAATATTTTATTACTTTGATATTTAACTCGTTCATTACCTCAAGAGGCATTACATTACATGAGGCTCCTGAATCAAACATACAGTTATGTACCAACCTATCCTTAATAATTAAAGTGGTATAAAATGGATCCACATCAAGTTAAGATTCAACCAAAGATGTACCTAAATATATCTTAGGTGATTCACCTAGTTCCTCCAATGCTTGTGGTACTTCTAATTCTACAATAATAGGAGGAATCTCTACATTGTTAACACTTTTTCCCTGAGTAATATTTTCTTCCTTAAATCCCAAATATTTGAATGCCCTTTTCCTATGCTTAGGGATCCTAAGTAATTCAACAATGGGAACAGTGACCTTGATCTAACTCAAGATTTGGGCTATGTCACAAGGAACATATTTGGGTAGGGCAGTATTAGGAGGGAGATTCACCACTTCCTCTGATAGTATAGGAGTTTTCATAGTCTAGGCATGGGCAGGAGCACATGTTTTATTTGGGGTAGTTAGGCCTTTTCCATATGTATCTTTCTTAGGGGTTTCCTTTGGGATATTGGTAAGAACTAGAATTTTGGCTTGGTTTGTGGCCCTCCCCTTTGACAACCTTACTTCTAGTATTATATTCTTTCTCCTGAGAAACTACTGCATTCATCAACAGTTTCTTGTCCTCTTCGAAGGGATTCCTCCATCATACTTTTTAATCATCAAGGCCCTTAAGTATTCAAAATAATGATTAGGTAAATCAAATTCTTGCACCATATCAATTTCAAAAGTATTAACGAAGGAAGAGGAAATCCCAAAGAACACAATCCCAAAAATTTTCAACAATTCTAGCACTTATCAATTCAGTTGAGGTTTCCCCTTACCGTGAGTTTGTAGGGATCTCCATCATACACACATCATCATATGTCTCATCATCATCTGCTTCCTCAACTTCTTGATCTACATCACATGGGGAGTGTGGTAAGAAACACCTATCACACCACTCAATAACATTGACCTCCTCCATAGTAGGAACCCTGGCAATCAAAGGATGAGGAACCATTATATTCTCCCTGGGTTAAGGTTGTTTATTTACTAATTCCATGGGCCCCTTCCTCTGTCATCTATTTTTTGATCACCTCTGGGATGATTTCCAAATCTCTCTTGACCGTGTGACTTGTGTTGACCCTAGGAACTCTGTCCTATCCCTTTTTCTTCTCTGGCTAGTTTGTAGGATATCTCTTTAACCACTCTAGACAAAGTCTTCACAACCTCTACCATATCCATAGATTTATTCGATTAAGGCCTCTCAGATTGATTAACTTGACACCCTCTCTCTTAGGAGGATTTCTAACTTCTTTGATGTTATTTTCTATTTGTAAGGCCATGGTGAAAGCCTGCCTTAATGTTCCCGGGTTCTTATCTCTTAAGTAATAAGTGGCCTTTTTATCAAAAGTGTCAAAATATTTTATCAAACAGAATCATCACTTGGCCTTAGGATTATAGGTAGCCTATTCAAGGTCTTATTGAACCGAGTATTGAAATCATGGAAAAATTCATTTGGATTTTTCTTTATATTTTCAAATTTAGATAAAAGGAACTTGAGATCTATCTTATACCCATATTGCAATCTAAAGGAATTTTTCATCTCAGTCCATGAATCTATTGAATTATCTAGTAAATCCTTATACCAGTCACATGCATCCTCCTCAAGAGTATGAATAAACAAATTTATATACACGTCTTCAAAATAAATTTCAAAATCTTCCATCATATTGAGAAATATTCTTAAATGCTGGCATTATTCCCTTGAAATTTTGAATACCTATTTCTGACATCCTATGGCACCATATTAGGATATCCAACCATACCTCTGAAATTTATTGGTCCAAAAGTATTGACAAAAAAAGGAGGTCTAGGTGGAGGCTGAGCCATATTGCCTTGAGGAGGTGATCTTGTAGGAGAATCAAAATGATAAGGGACAAGGGGTCTCTAGGGCACATGAGTATAACTCTCAAAGTAAATATCATCTAATGACTCAGTTTCCTAGAAAACCCTATTAACCTTGGAAGAAATAGGGGAAAACTAAGAGGCATGCTTTTTAGACATAAATGATGGCCCCTCTCTAGTTGGAGAACTCAAATTTATATAAAATTTTACTTGGTTCATAATCACTTGAAGACGTATGGTAATCTTCAACCATAGATTGATCACCTTTTAGAACTGATATCTCCTTTCTTGATTCTTGATTTCCAACGACTTTCCAGACTTATTTTCCTTCTGAATTTTCTTTTCCTAGTTCTGGAAATAAATTTTTAGTAGGATCCCTAGTGAAGAAAGACCTTCTTCCCTCCATCTTTGCAAATATCGATGACAAATTTCACTTGACACAGGTTAAGACACTAGTAATCATCAAAATTTCAATTCAACATGGAGTCACCACTAAGGATTTTCACCTTAGTTGTGTAGATGCACTATAAGTAACTTTCCAAGTGTCTATCAATGCTTAATTTCTGCAAAGCTTAATAGATCCGACCTTCCTTTACCCACATTTATCACTATTGATGCAAATTTAGTGCAATAACCACTAGAAACTGGAAATACTACACAATGAACTTGTAATCTTGCACAAATCTTACAAATCTCAACAAAGGATGACGTTTAAACAATGTATTTGTACTTAAACCATGTAAGAAACATTACCAGGGTCGGTATGTGTATGCATTTGTAAAAATAGTCCCCAAAAATGGTGCCATTTGGGTGTTGTTGCCATACAAATATGTCCCAAAGTTCAAATAATCCTTGGCAACCAAACCATTTGGGTGTTGTTACTGAACAAATAGGTCTCGGTGTTCAAATAATCCCTAGAAATGGCACCACTTCGGTGTTGTTGCTACACAAATAGGTCCCGATGTTCAAATAATCCTCGGAAACGGTGCCACTTGGGTGTTGTTTCCACACAAATAGGTCTCGGTGTTCAAATAATCCCAGTAATGGCACTACTTTGGAGTTGTTACCACAAAAATAGGTCCCGGTGTTCAATTAATCCTCAAAAATGATGCCGGTTAGGTGTTATTGCTGCACAAACATGTCCCAGTTTTCAAATAATCCCCAAAAACGGCACCACTTGGTTGTTGGTATCCAAATTGATTCTCTCTGCGAGGGCTGAGTAGCATCACGAAGCTGGAAGGATGCTTAGAGATAGATAAATCATGAAATAAGTCATTTTGCAGCTGGGGAGGGGATTCAACTCAATATTTTTCACTTAGGTGTTGGAGAAATGGATAGCACCTTATCAAGTTTTTGATCTAACTTTGACTACTTTAGGTTGTGCCTTCAACCAGGATGAGAGGACCCGCTTACGTAACCCATGTTGGTGAAGGATATCAAGATATCCTTCTTTGAAATTTTTAGGAAAACCTTGAGAAAATATGATCAATACAACACAATATAACTGTCATGAGTTGTCACACTAGAGAGTGGAGATGTTTCTTGGACAAGGTTTTGGTTACTAAAGACAATAATTGATTATCTCTACATTTTTGGTAGTGAAATTTGTTAAATCTTTGTGGATACACAATACAAAAAGTAGTAGTTCATGAAGGATTTATCATTTGAGAAGTTTTTGGTGGGAAGATAAGCGGGATAAAGTTGATTATACCGGATATTTGAAAGCGTTCACAAATATTGGAACACTCATAGACAAAATGCTTCAAAATAGCCAAAATATTCCTTGAACTAGAAGGTGTGTATCAAATGGAGGCCCAGAGATGCACGATTTCATACACTCTTCAAGAATTCAACACAAAGGCTCATGTTAAAGACTCAATTAAACATTGGAAATCCCTGATTCGTCATGCCTAAGATACACTCATAGGATAACAAACAATATTTGTCAACACAATGGAAGTAAAGTGATTTTAAATTGTTTATTTCATTACAAGATGAAAGCTCTTCTCATAATGAAATTAAAAATGCCACAATACTACCACAAGGATAAGATCTTGTGTGATTCAGAGGGATTTTAACATAAGATTGCAATAGGAACATAAAAACTATTTGAAAACATTCTAAAATAAAAGCAAACACAATTATGCTCATGATCAACAAAAATTCATTCAAGGTTCACTAGATTCATCAGCAGGGGAAAGTTTCTTCAACAATCTTAGAGCTTGTCAATGGTTATACACTTGCAACCATCTTGACATGACTAAATCTACAAACATAGGGAAATAAACAAGTTTCTTAGACGGTCTCTTGGGAAAATGGTTTTTCTCAAAATTTCTCAAAAAAATTAACCTTCCCATGTAAGAGTATTCTCATTTCATTTATACAATTTCACTCATTTACTCATCCAAAATTTTCACCCCAAAAGTCTAAATCTTCAAGAGAATATTCCTGTTTACAACATACCATTTAATCATGTTTATTCCCTTGAAAGTATCTTACTTTCTGTTGCTTTAGGTGGACAAATGATGAACTGATAACGTTTCTCATTTCCTCAACTATGACAGATGCCATGTCATAACTTTTGACAGTATTTTTGTTCATTCATTTATTTTTTCATGTAAGAAATCACTTTTTCAATAATTCTCAGGTGGCTCCATATGGCTTGATCTGAAAAACAACCCTTTTCACCTTTGAGAATACACCTTGAGGAATATATACCTACATTTGTGCCTCTTAGAAATGAATGTCCTCGCATGGATTATACCACATATTTTCTTTGCGATTCAGTCGGCCATGTGTAAAGAAGAGCTATAAAAATCCTACACATGTCTCCTTGGTGCAACTACAAAGGTGAATTTAAGAGGAAGGTCCCCAAATGAGCGCGGTCCCTCCATGTGTTCAGAACCTAAGAGAGTTGTACCATTCACCGAAAATTTCAAGCATGAGAAGCTCCAGTGAAGCTTCCACGCGTCTTTTCACCGTAACTTCAAAGATAAAGTCTAGAGGCAGGAAATCAAATGAGAAAATCTCTCCATGTGCCCTGGGCCCAAGAAATTTTCCTCGTCCGTTTGAAAAATTATCGGTATAAAGAGGAGTTAGCGAGAATTCTCCACGTGTATGTTCAAGACAACTTCAAAGATGAAGTCTAGAGGTTGGACCTAAAATGAGTGCAGACTCTCCACATGCCCTAGGCCCAAGAAAGTTTCCTCAGACGTTTAAAAAGTCTTAGTATAAAGAGGACCCAGTGGAAACCTCCACATGTCTCTTTGGTGCACTTTTCATATGGTTCCCAAAAGTAGAGACTCCAAATAGGCACGGGCTCTCCACGTGTCCTGGGCCCAAGAAAGTTGAACCAACCATTGAAAATTTTTAAGAACCCTCAGCCATTTGAAAATTATAAGCATGGGAAGATCCAACAAAAACCTCCACATGTCACTTCAATGCTCATTCAAAAGTAAAATTCGGGGCGGGTCCTTAAACAGCACGGGCCCTCCACATGTCCTGGGCCAAAGAAAGTTTCCTTGGCCATTGAGAAGTCTTAGTATAAAGAGGAACCAATAGAATCCTCCACGTGTATTCTTGGTGTAACTCCAAAGGTAAGACCCAAAGGTGGGACCTCAAATGAGCACAAGCTCTCCACGTGTCAAGGGTTTAAAAAAGTTGCACCATTCGTTGAAAAATCCGAGTGTGGGAACAGCTAGCGAAACCTCCATGTGTGTCCTTAGCATAACTCCAAAGGTCAAAACTAGAGGTGGATCCTCTAATGAACGCAGCCCTCCACATGTCCTTTTGTGGGTCTTAGGCATTTACCTTATACTTTCAAGCCCTTCACCATAATGCATCAAAATATCAAATAGAACCACCACACTACATCTAATTAGAGAATACCATGTATCCACAGATGTTGGGATAGGATTTACATAGGAGAAATAATTGTGGAAGACGCCCAACAACAAATTTTTTACCTGGCAGAGAGAAGATCAGAAATAATATGAAGACTCAATGTGATCCATGACCCAAGGAAAGGACTGAAAATGACATATAAATGAAGGAGAAATTGTTTCATGCATCTATACAGGGAGACAAAAAATACTTATAACCATGTGGACTGATAAATTTTAAATTAAAAAGGGGTGAGATTACAATTAAGCACCAACATACCCATTTATCCTCTATTTGCAAAGAGTAGTAAAGGAAGATCCATACATGGAAATTAATCTATATTCATGAGTTCCTTTCCTCTTCTTGGAGATAGTCATCCTTTGATCTCATTATAATCATAGGAGAAACTATTATTTAGAAAGCATATCCAACTTAGCAAGGAATGGCTTAGTGTTTTCAAGTTTAATTTGGATGCATTAATTATCTTTTATCCATGCATAGCTTTATCATGGTGTTTTTGGTAGATTAACTAGGTTAGGATTCTACTTGGTGTTAGTTTCCTTTCATTAACTTAGTTTTATTTATTCACATGCACACATATGACACACCCGGTGGGACATCCCTTTGTCTCATGTGCATTTTTCTCAAGTTTTTGTAGTTAAATTTCATTTTTGCATACTAACCTCTATTTCACATATATTGATAAATCTTGTATTTCTTAACTCCTTTTGTTGAGTTTGCATGTGTTGAGTCTTTATTGTAGGTGTGAAGGAGGTAAAGTGCTATCAAATTTGAAGGTTATCAACAAATATTTGAGCTTTTTTACATTATTTTTCTAAAATTATCTTGTTCTTGATGTTGTAATGGTGTCATGCACTAATTTTAATGTTGTTGTGTCTACATTAAATATCGTACACTATCATTGATTCCCATGTTCTAGCATTAAACCACATGCACTAGTGTTGCTTCATGCGTGCTATTGTTTATGGAATTCTCATCTCTGTCACACACAAAGGGTCTTCACATGCTAGTGTTGAACCTCATTACGTCTTCATTAAAACCCATGCTTTAGCATTGTATAATTTTTATTCTCTATCTACACAGAGAACTCTTATTTTCTATTGTTAAATATCCTACACTAGTGTTGCATCCTGTGCACTAGCATCAAAACCTATGTGCTAGTATTTTTGCCTTGCGTTACTATTGATATCCCCGCACTAGCGTTGCTTCCCATGCACTAAAATTTAAAGCTCATGCGCTAACATTATTTCTAAAATTTTGGCTTGGATTTCAAGAAGTTATAGAATCTCTTTTTTGGTGTTTGTTATTGTATAACATGTTTTTTTGACATCTATTTTACAGGTTTTGATTTGAATTAATTTTCTAACATATCTAAATGCTTTAATGAATTTTGTATTTCCATGCTTTACTTAAGTTAGGCTAAAGTTTGTGTATGCTCTTCTCTTGCACCTTTTGGTGATCTTGAGAATCAAAAGAAACTTTAGTCTTCTTTTCTAACATTTAGATTAACTTGGAAATTTCATCATTTATTTTTCTTAAGGGAATGAATCTTTTACAAAGAATTTTTAAAGTCATTTGATTTAATTTTTTCATTTCTATCTAGTTGGATAAATCATTGTGTATGCTCTTATTTTATGCCTTTTGATGATCTTGAGAAAAAAACAACTTTGGTCCTCTTTATATGAGAACCTAATAAATATTTTTACGTGGGAACTAACACTTGTCAAATAATCAAATAAAAAAAAATTACTACAATGTGTTACATGTTGCCAATGGTGTGCCAAACCACAATAATTTAAAAATATAAATAACACACCACTATATTCAAACCTTTTTATTTGCATGTTCGATAAGGGCTTAAACCCATTTTCTTTGAATTGTTGGAAGTATCTTGACATAAGCCATACAAATCATTATGAGGATTACCACAGGAACCCCAAAGAAGTCCACACCTTGAGGGAACTAGTGGAATAAATAGGAAGTGCCCCATTACCCACTTAACTAGAAATACTTGTAAGGAATGCTTCAAGATTTCCATACAAGGCCCCTTTCATTAATTATTCAGTAATGGTCCTTCGTTTAGATGTTATCTAGCGAAGTGTAACTCTCTTAGGAAAGTATTGGCGAGTGTGGAGAACAAAATCCTAGGAAAACATTTGGCATTAGGGTCAACTTTACCATATCCATCATGTTCTAAAGATATTTCACAAAGTAATAAATTTTTTGGAGTCAAAACCTTGTTGTTCAAACAAGGGGAGAGTTCATTGAATTTTTCACCGCATGCATTCATCATGAAACTCACAAGCTATAACTTAGGCTAGGTTAGGCTAGGTATTTTCCATCAAAACTTGTACTATCTACTTTGTTATCTTGTTGAAATTTTGGTTCAAACGAGAGCAACATACCCAAAGGTGCTTCCGAAATAATCATGTTAACCACTTTTGTATTCAATTACATAGCCATGTTACGACATGGATGATAAGTGATGAAAGTGTGTTGGTACATCCTCATGTTTTGGTAGCCTTGCCTTGATACCCATATCAAGACATATAATTGATGTTTAGGTGATCCTACCTTGATTTACCCTTTGTTTCATTACGTTTCTTACATTATAGTAGTACATTTGTGATGCTTACATCTTGTTGATATAAGTGTCTCTATTGTATTGTTACAATGATTGCATTGTTTTGATTCATTGGTATACTTAGACTAGTTTTTGATTCAAACATTACCTTGATTCTTGGAAGGTGGTATCATTACATTGTTTGCATTTTGTCAATCCTATTTAGATACTAGTATATTGTTTTTCCTTAAAAATGACTAAAATTATCTAAGTAGTATTGTTAAGTTTGCCCACATTTGTAACCTTCATTTCCAACACTTAGAATTTGTTTATATTACACTAAGTTTAGAGTGTATCCTTTAATTTATTATGTTGGTCAAATCACCTCAACCATATTTTAGTATTTAAATCTTGTTTGTATAAAACTTGATTTAAATACTAAAATTGTTTTGTCATCTTGTCGGTAATAATCTTTGAGATAAGTTTTTAGACATAGGGAGTAGGCTTTTTTCATGGTTGATCCCTTATTTGGGATTTTTATAGATATTATTTCCTTGGGATATTATTTCATGGATAAGATTTGGTTGTATATTATTTATCCCTTTGGTACATTATTTGTAGTGGATTAGGACCATTGTTCAGTACATTATTTAAGGTATTCTTTGCGACATTCTTTGTGACTATTTTTGGTTGTCATGCTTCTAGGTTTTTCTAGATTCTTTGTGATACTTGAATACATTTTTTGAAACTTAGAAAAACATTTTATATGCCTCTTATCACTAGAATAAGACATAGAATATTAGGATCTAATCCTTTTTCAATGCAAATTTAGACCCCTTACATGAAGAGGAAACCATGAGAGACCATAGTGGCGATGATGCAATATCTCCTCAAGAGGACTATGAATTTCTCCCAGCCATATATACAACTTCATATTCCCAAATTAAGACCAAGTTCTCACATGAGTAGTGGAATTAGGGCTATACTACCACCTAAATTTGACCATACTCTTCTTATGAACATGATACATGGAGAGGAAGAATTATAACATAGCCTTCGCTCTATTGATGAAATGTTATTTACCTTGGACAAGCTTCTAATTCTCGGGTCAAGAAACAATAATGAAGAAGAACCTCTTAGAAATAATAGTGGTTATCATATTGTTTCACCGAAATTAGAGATAAAACAAATAATAGGTATGGGCGAGAAGGAAAACATTTGATAGTCGAAGAATGTGTTGTGCACGTGTAGAATGTTGTCTAAAATGATTGTAGAGAGCTTCCTTTGGCTAGGAGGAACGACTTGAAATAGAACATAAGACCACAAAATAGAATTAAAACTAACAATTAGTGGATTGCCTAGCAAAATATAGATCCGGGAAGCGAGGGGTTCCTAGAATGTTGTCAATCCACTTTTAAAACAATGTAAGTGTTGATAAGAACATGAAATAAAGAGATCTACTTTAATTGTATAGTTTAGGTATCTTACACAAGAAGAGTAAATCAAATCTAGTCTAATAAATTCACACGACACTAAATCTAAAGAGGTTAGTGGGTGTTTAAAGGTTTGTGTGTGACAGAGAGGCCGCAAAGGAGGTCCTGAAAAGTTTTGGTGAGATTATTGGTTGTTGGAAAATAATTATGAAATCTCTAGTTTGGGAAATATTACCACCATCATAGATACCAAATTGGTTAGGTGAATGATGTCGGTACTAGTAAATAACCTACCCCGGTTGGGTTACTAGTGTTGGTAGGGGAAATATGGTAATTTTTTTAAAAATGGATGTTTTGGGCCCCTCTTTGATTACACAAATAATGAAGAAATATTAGTTAGGGGATTAGGGTTTATGTGAAGGCTCAATAAGGCTGAGAGAGGTGATTGGGTGGGAAAATGGATTTAGGTTGATAGAGTATCGGGTAGATGGGTGAAGGGTAGTATTCAGACGAGAAGAGAGTCAGGAAACAAAAGACAATAAGATATTTAAGACCAAAATAAGAATTAACAAACAAGGTTAAGATACTTATATGAAGGTCTGCATATTTGGAGATGGTGGTGGTCAATGAACGCTTGTAGAATAAAGGGGCCTATATCTATTGTCACGAAAGTAGAATATTGAGGATAGGTGTAGAACGTGCATTAGGTGTGTTCCAAAACACCAAAGGGTTTGGTTGAGATAAACGAAACAACATTAGGCAAGGCAAGGTCGAGAGGTTAAACAACATGAGTAGGGCCATCATAAAGTACAAAGGGTAAAGAAATTCGAGTGTCAATTGGGTAAGGTTGGTGTGGGTGTAAAGGTAAGGTTGTGGGTAGGATGAGGTGTAGGCAAAAATGTTGCCCCAAAGTACACTCATATCGTGGTTAGGTAATAAGGCTATTATGTGAGCCTATAAGGTTGGGGTATGGCTAAGGCGGTAAGAAAATGACATCCTGCATTGAATATTTGGGCATATTAGGTATAAATGGGTTAAGCATGGTGACCAATACCAGTTCAAAAGGAACCGATGCTAGTTAGGTAACCGATGCCAATCACCTAAGGCATCCAAACGATGTTGTTTAGGTAAAATTGGGTTAAAACAAAAAAATTGCATGGAAATACATCTCATTTATGACTTTTTATGACTTTAACATGTTGAAAATGACAGATAGGGTATGTTTTGTGCTTTTAACTTGGGAGAAAACAACAACACTATTTTCAAGGCTGAGTTAGAGTGAGTTGAGATGTGGGAGGAGTGGAGTTTTTAGACCAATGATATATTTTTGAGTGTCCTGGATTAGTTGATAGCTAAGAGGGTGATTTAGCCATGACAGAGGTCGAGAGGGTGTTGATAACCTCAAGTTTACTGACCATGCACATACCACCGAGTAGAGGTAGGATTCAATCTCCATTTGTGTTTTTGATTAAAACTAAAGTAGACAATGAAGAATTTGGTTTTGGAATTTTGATTTGAAATTTGGGTAGAAGAGGGAAAATTTTGTATGGGGAGGGAAAAATGTAGGGTAAGTAGGTGGTAAAATGAATTTAGATGCAATTTGGGGGATTGGGGTATTTTTAAAGTGTTTTTGTTAATTTTTTGAATAATGGGGATGTAGGGGTTCGGACTAGGGCCAAACTAGTGAGCAACACCACTCGGTAATAGGTCGACATCGATGGAGCTACGGTAGGAATGGTATCGGTTAGGGTGACCGATGCCGGACATTAAAAAAGTGACTTAGGAAAAAAAAGGAGCTTGGATTGGCAACAAAAGAAGCGTAAGGTGGGTGAATGTGAAGTGAAATAGGTGTGGATAGGTTAGGGGTATAGAAAATATGTAATTGGGTGGGGTTTAGAGTTATTGTATGTTTGAATGGTTGGGTTAAGGAAAATTAATTCAAATTGGTGAAGAAGAGAAAGTAGTGAATCTGAATAGATGTAGCATGGTTTAGGAGAGATATAATAGATGATAGTCGAGATAATTTAGTAGAAGGTAGGTACGATATTAAATTTGTAGTTGAGATTTGACTAGGTAGGATCAAATAAATGATCAAAAAGGGGAAATTGATTGACAAGTTTAAATGGTAATGATGCAGATCAACAGTTGACTATGCAAGACAGGGTGCCACCTCTTTTGGTTCGATGTGGCCTAGTGTGACTGAGGATGAGTGGGACCATATGAGGGATGTTGGGCTCGGTGTTGTGAGGTGATATAGGTGCATTGTATGAGATCATAGTTTTATGGTCACTCTCATCGACAAATGGGACTCAGCAACCAACACCTTTCATTTACCTACCGGTGAGATGACGATCATGTTGGAGGATGTCTATAGGATTTTATGGCTACCAATTGTTGGGGAGCCATTATATCATATTTCTTCAGATGATTCATTTGATCCTATGGTGATAGTATTTGGTGAGGTGATGATTGACTTGAGATATCACAATGCTAGCATCAGTTATGGGGATATGTACACTACACATCCTCGTGATACCGATTAGTAGTTGGATGATGGTAGTTGTGGGATGCTATGCTCATCCGATTTAGAGGGTGCATAATTTCCTTGGGAATTGATGGGTGTATTGGAGGATATGATAGAGGAGTGAGTGTGTTTTGCATGGGATCCTACTTGGTACAGTTGTATAGGGAGTTATGGGCATATCAGAGGATTTGGCAGGTTTGGTATTTGTTTCATTTATCTATAACCTTACTGGGCATATGAGCACATAGTATGTGTGTGCCCATAGGGACTTCCATGATAATATTAGCACTTGGGAGTCTACATGGATGGATACAGGAGTTGGGTGTAAGTAGGAGCACAACCGTAAGTGGAGGAGGCATCGCGAGATGTGATATATCGTCGGGGATAATAAAGGGACTATATGATTTGGATATTTAATGGCAACCATATATTTATTTTAATTCCTATAGATGCATGGAAGTGGAGGTGAAGGGATTATAGTTGGTTAGGTGGATACGAGGACAAAGTCATAGAGAGCATGAGATGATACAATTTGACCAAGTCTAATGCCGCTTTAGGCTTTAGTAGAATGTGCCTCCACCATTTCCACAAGATCACAAGGATGATGTGGAGAGGCATTTATCTCCACCACATGTGATAGAGCTAAAAGGGAAGGAGGAGTAGGTTGTAGATAGGTAGATTGATGAAGTCGGCACTACCGATGGTTAGAGACAGTGGTGGGTAGCCCAATAATAGATAAAAGCACCACCACGACCAGAAAACCAAACTTAGCTACCATCATAGTGCAAAGGGATAGATTATAGGGGTAGGTGACAACTCTACAGTATAAGTTACTTAGGCACAAGCATAGGTGGCCACCCTTCGAGGATATGTAATCAAGTTATAGAGAGCACCTAAAGCATAGGCTCAGGCTCAAGATCCCACACAACCACCTGTATGGGATGGAGGGAAAGTTACAGAATTGAAGCTACATATAGCCACTTTATAGGGGTAGTTAGCACATTCATAGGAAAAGGTTCATGTTCAAGAATAGGGCCCACCTCCATAGGCACTGGGATAGGGTCCTGTATTATAAGAACTAAGAAAAAGGTCAGTAGGTATAGGGGTAAGGACCCACTATTGTTAGTTCAGGTCCACAGCCGGTTGTCAAATTGATGTCACCACCCCGACATGGTATTTATGGATAGGTTTAAAGATACTCTAAAAGGCTAGGTACTATATGGATAAACATACGATGTCGGGTTATATGTGTTATCATATACAGAGAACTAAGCACAATAGATAGTTCCAAGACCATCTCACTTGGAAACGAAGTACCGGTAGCTCGAGAGAGTCCATGTCGACCGCATAGATAGGGAGAGGTGACTAGCAAGTAGAGGCGGAGGCTAGATGAGGGTACCAAAGAGAGAAGTAGAGGTGGCGTCCCATCACATAGATGTGATAGAGATGATAGAGCTATTGAATTTCCATTATATATATATGCTTGCATACTTGAAGAGTCGAGATTTTATATTAGAGTATTTGAGATATTGTATTATTTATAGTTGTGTATACATGTATTGACATAGATAATATATTTTGATATATGATTTGTTTGAGCTTATTTCCATTTTATTGTTCTTTATGTAAAATTAGACATGTAGGCATGGTTTGAAGTAATTTCCAAGTTATTTCTCTTATGGAAATGTAGATGTTTAGGTACGGTTTGGTTTAATTTACAAGTTATTGGTATTATGGAAAATAAATGTTTAGGTATGGTTTGGTTATGGTTATGTGATTGATGGTTTAATTTCCACTGTGTTGATGTCATGGAAACTAGATGGTTAGGTATGAGTGAGTTGATATTTGTGATGAAAGGAAATGATGTTATTTTGAGTTCCAAGTTATTGTTCTCATGGAAACTAGGTATGTAGGCATGATTGAGTTTGATGTGATGGAAATTAGATCTAGGCATGGTTGAGTTGTGTTTGTTTCAATTTAATTTCCAAGTTAGTGGTAGTATGGAAAATAAATGATGATGTATATGAGTGGTATATGGTTTTTTTTGAGTTAACTTCCAAGTTATTGTTTTCATGCAACCTAACTAAATAAGTTTTTGTTTGATGGGGAAAATGATGAGTGGGAAAAGAGTTCCCGACCTAACCTTAGAGGGCCCCATGCCCTAAGAGTGCTGCCTATATAGCCCTTGCAAAAGGGGCCTCAGGCCGATGTAGTTCTCCCATAGGATAGGGAAGAATAGGATGGGTAGGTAAGTTGGTTGATGTAGGTAGGGTAGATTGGGTTAGGTTGAATGGGAAAGGTAAATTAGGTCAGATTGTGGTAAAGATGATTGGGTAAGGTAGGATTGGTAAGGTAGAATGTGTTTAAGTTGATGAGGTAGGGTAAGTTAAAGATGTTATTTGATTTGAATACTCAAAGGTAGACGATCGGTATAGGTGATTGAGATAGGTATAGATGAGACAAGAAGAGAACCCAAATATTAGATTTCAAAGGAGGTTTCATGTGTTAAAGAATCAATAAGTAATAAAAGGGGTGAACTAAAAGATAAGAAATGATCCATAAGTGGAAAGGACCATAATGGACATACCAAAGATAGGATTATGAACATAAGCCCCTAGAGGCATTGCATGATTAAAATTTCTAAGGGTGAAATAAGTTACATGATCACAAAGTGTCACATGTGTGCCATGTCCCTTGAATAGGTAGAAGAAAATAAAATAAGGTAAGGTGGAATGGTTTGTTTTAGCATAACCTTGTTGTGGGACAACATGCCCCTTCTGCAAGATACCCAAAACCAGAATAGGCAAGTCCATGACCAAATGTTTTTATTTTTCTTGAATTTTTCCTTTCTTTTTGTTTTCATAGATTGATTTATGCGTGAATTCTATGTGGGATAAATAGAATATTTGCTTGAGGTCTTCGTGAAGCTGATCAATGTGGGAAGCTCCAAGATAGTTATTGATTTTGACAAGTATAGATTAGTCTTATTTTTGGATAGACTAAATGCAATAAGTGGCTAACTTTTTATAGTTGTCCTTTGAGGGAGCAATCTACTTATAGTAGAAAGAGAGAGACATATATGTCCTTTTGAGGGAATCATTTATTTGAAAGAATTTTGACTCAAGGAGTGGAATTTTTAGTATCCCATATATGTTTTTGTATTATTTTTTGACTTTAGGTCATGGACAAGAATATAAAGGAGTTTAGGCCTCTTTTATGAAGGAAATACCATATCATGAAAAAGGTTAATTATGGAAGATAGGATTCAAGTGAATAATGACCATGGGATTACATTTTGAAAAGAATGAAAAGTATCCATGAGAATCATGCCATGACTAGAGGTGGTACTCATATTGAAGACAAGGATAAATGTTGACAAATATTCACACAATTCTTGTTTAGTCATTAGTCCTAAAAATAGGTTGATGGAGGTATAGGATCACTCAAAGGAAAAGTGTGTGTGAGACATAGGGTGCTATAGTACTTTATTCAATAGTAGAATGGTTGAAGATGTAAGGCATTAAGGGTCACAAGTTTGGGTTTACCTTCATGAGAAGATAAATGATAATCTCTTAATCCATAGGTACGAGTGATGATATAAGGTCCAAGCCAATTAGGAGAAAAATTGCATCGTTTAATTTTTTTCCTTCATGACAAGGTTTTCGATCTTGAAAATAACCCATTTTCTTAGATTTGGTTACATGTTTATTTTCCTTCATCCAATAACTCAAGCTACGCAAAATGCTCTTGAAAAAATCATCATCATTCGAATATCTTTAAGTGATATATGAAGAGATGGAATTTGGACTTCAAGAGGTAGGATGACCTCTCAGTATCATAGACTAAACAAAAAGGTGTGGCATGAGTTGAGGTGTGAATGCTAGTGTGATAAGTCCATAAGGAAATAGGAATGTGCGTGTGCCAATCCTTACCAGCCATCAACCAATTTCATAATATTTTTTTGAGATTTGTTTTATTTGATTCAACTTGACCATTTGTTTGAGGATAAGAAGGAAAAGAAAACTGAGATGAATGCCAAAAGTGTTGCATAGTTTGTGTAGGGTCTTTTTCTTAATTACTTTCCGTTGTTATTAATGAGGTGGTGAGGAAAACCAAAGTAAAAATGATGATGATGGTTAATGAATTTACATATTTTCTCAGCTTTTGTATAAATGAGAGGGATGGATTCCACCCATTTAGTGTAGTATTCGGTCGTTGTGATGATCCATTGATGATATTGAGAATAATGAGGGTTAATCTCTCTGATGAGATCCAAACCCCTTGAGAGAAAAGACAAAAGTCTCTAGCAACTTGTAAGGTGTGACTAGGAGTGTCATGAAGATTAGCATGTTACTCAAATTTCACACAACATTTGACATAGTCATAACAATATTTGTTAAGGGTTGGCTAGTAGTATCCAAGTCAAAGGATACGTTTAGCAATAATGAGGCCACTAAATGACCCCCAAAATCCCATCGTGAATCTCCTTGATGGTGTATGGGATTTCAGAACTTATAAGGCATCACAAGATGATACCGTCAAATCAATATTTGTAGAGAAGACCCCCCATGATGACATAATGAGAGACACTTTTGAGGAAGGCTCATTGTCTATTGTGAGTAAAATCTGAGGCATAATGGAAAGGGAAAGGTAGTCATAAAATTTCTTATACCAAATGTCGGGAGGGTCGGTTTCAATTCTTCCCACAAAATTTACATCACTAGTGAGATAAGAGGGTGATTAAAATTGTTGTACTATGATAAAACAAATTGAATCTAAAGGTGAGGCAAGTATTTGATAAGTAAGGAAATCCATGGTATCTATGAATTTATTAGTGGATCGCAGAGTGGTTTGAAGTTCGTAATGATCAAAGGTAGTTAAAAGTATATCAACACGATGCTTATAATTTTAAAGTACCTCATTACAACATTGCTATAAACCATTGACTTGGTTTATGACTAGTTGAGAATCACCAAAGGTATTAATGGATTTAACATCTAAGGAAATAGTTGTTTGAAGACCTATTACAAGGAATGGGGATTTTATTAGTGTATTCAAAATCTAGTTTGAATGATAAGGGCATAGGCTCGCTATCAAGACAAATGAGAATGACCGTTGTATCTCCTCTACACTAACATTTGGATCCATCAAAGAATAATGTCATTTGGTAAACAATGTCATCCAAGGAAAGAGTGGAAATGTATTCATCAAGAAAATAAAAGTTAGAAGAGTGATTTCTAGAAAGAGGTCCGTCTGCAAGCTGATCTATAATGGTTTGTCCCTTAATAGAATTTTGATGAATGAATTATAGATCTAGGTCTAAAAGGACCATGATCCAACACGCATTGCATTGGTTTTCATAAGGATTAGCATACATGTAATTTAGGGGGTTAGTGTTGGTGATAGGGAAAGTTTTGTGGTTAAATAGGTAGCGGAAAAGTTTTGTGGCGATAAAGACTAGGCATAAACAATTTTTTTCAAGTGAGTATATCAAGTCTCATAATCTAAAAGAGTATGACTTATATGATAAATAAATTTCTCCATGTGTTACTCATCGCGATGAGTGAGCATGGAACCCAAGGAATGGTCAGTGATAGAAATGTAGAGGTAAAAGGGTTTTTCATCCTTTGGTGGGATGAGTACAAGTGGCTGAAGAAAGTATTCCTTAACTGCTTCAAAGGATTTTTGGAACTCATCATCTCAATTAAAAAAACATCCTTTTAAGAAGATGATGAAAAGGGTGATATCGGTCGGAAAGTTGGGAAATAAAGCGTCAAATGGATTTAAATTTTCCTTGCAAACTACAAAGCTGTCGAAGGTTAGTACACGGTGGCATCTCAAAAATAGATTTTATTTTGGTGGGATTGACTTCGATACCCCACAAAGAGATGATGCAACAAAGGATTTTTCTAGAGATAAAGAAAAAGATACACTTATTTGGTTGAAGGTGAACGTAGTATTTTATAAGGAGATCAAATATGAATTTAAGAAATGTGAGGTGTTCAACATGATGCTTAAACTTGGGAAGAAGGTTTTCAACATAATATACCAATACACTATGCATGATGTCGTGGAAGATATAGGTCATAGCACGCAAAAATACCGAGAATATCAGCGTAAGACTAAGTAAAAGCATTACTGTGATCTCAGAGGAAAGAGGTGAAAGCTTCTTTTGGTAGAATCTAAAGGTTGGCATATATTTAGAATTCAAGGGTCTTCTTGAGTGTGAATGTTGATCTCTATGTTCAATTCATTTAGCATGGTTTGTGTCTCAGAAGGTAACGACCATTGTATGTAAGAATCCTCTGTACCTAGATAGGTGAGAATGGAATCATCATCCTCACATTGAATGACATTGATATAAGGTTTGTCATCATCGATCATGTCAGGATAAAGGAAAATAATGGAAGAGGGAGCCTCTCCATTACATTCATAGGTCAAAGGTCCCAAATAAATGGTGTTAATGAAAAAAATAGGTTAGGAGGAATAGATTTGGTGTTTATGGATTCCATGGGTGAAGGTGGTGTGGTAGGTGAGTGAGGTGGGGAAGGTTTATCTTCCTTGATGAGGTCAATTTGGGCCTTCTTAGAAGGAGATTCCTTAGAAAATCCAAGACCATTGTGGTCTTTGTGTTTTTGGGTGGTGCAAGGTATGACTGTGTGATGACCTTATTTATAAAGACCAAAGCCAAATCCTTTCCAGGCACATCGATGAAGAAAAGTGTGGGTGAAGTGGCGGTTGGTGAGGTATTGGAAGTCGGATGAGAATGTTCGGTTTGGGTAGGTGGTTCAAGAGTATATGAAGAAGCGTCAAGTCCCCCATACGTCAAGTTGGTGTGAAGGTGGGGAAAACCATATGGAAAACCTCTCCTACTAGATGGTCATAATGTGGGTTTTGGTGAAGGTTTCGTACTCTTGAGGAGTAAGGAAAGTATCGATGTTGTATAGGTAGTACTCCCCTAGGGTAAGGTGTTGAAAAAAACTTACCAAGGGATCAAAGGTAGGTACTTGGGTAGCGGGGATGGATGAATCACTCAAAGTTTGAGAAGAAGTAGCTTTAGTTACCTATGAAATAGGTGGTTTAGTAGATGAGCTAGCCACGGAGCCTATGGCAACAATGGTAATAGAGGAGTTGGTTGTGGAAGATATAGTGGTAGAAGTGATGGATGAGGTAGCAGATGAAGAGGAAGCGGTAGTGGTGGTAGATGCCTTAACTAGTATAAGGACATTATTAGGTCGATAGAGCATGTTTTAGGTTTTAAATGGTGAAGGGTCAACTCGAATGGTGTAGGAGTTCCCCTCATATTAAAATTTTAAACAATGATTAAGAGTTGAAGGTACATACCCCATGGTGTGAATCTAGGGTCAGCCAAGTAGCATATTATATTGGAACTCCCCCTCAATGACATAGAAGAGTTTGAGAATGGTATGAGGACCTATGTAAATGTATAGGATGATGTTACTGATGGTGAGAGTCATGGAATCATTGAAATAATGTAGAATAATTGGGTTTTTATGCATGTAGTTAGTGGGTATGTGTATTTGTGCATATGCATGGGAAAAAATTATATTAATACTAACAACACCATCAATCATACTGCATCGAATGTGTTTATCATTGATGTATGCATAAATGAAGAGGGAGGGATTAGGATCATCGATTATAGAGGAAAAATCTATTTGTTAGAGAAACTCGATCACAGAAACCCGCAAAAGGTAATGGGAGTAGAAGATGGATGCGACATGGTAAGAGTGCTACATAATGAGGGGTGATGATGGTGAAAATGGGTATAGGGACATTGGGTTGAACCTCAATAGATTGCAAGACCTCCATGATGGCCTGATGATGACACTCAAAGGTTTGGATGAGGTCATACAAAGACATCTTGAGGGGGATTGGTGAATTTGTTTGATCATAGTATGATGAGTGAATCTATTCGAAATAGGATATGTTGGCCCACGATGGTTACCTTGGGGGTAGGTGCAGATGGAATGGTGGGTAGAGGTGTACTGGATGGGTTACTAGTCTTCTCTTTTCCTTTTTCTTTCTATGATCGAGTGACAACTCAAACCATATTGATTTCAAAGATCGGAGGAGGAAAATAGGGTTGTGGAGGTGGAGGTGAAGGCCATTAAATAGATATAGGATGAGGTTATGTGGTGAAAGGTTAATAGAAGTCTCCTCCAATAGGTCATCTTTGTCGAAGATACCATCTAAAAAAATACCTTGAAGAAGACTTTTTTTGAGTGCCTTACGCCCTTCGACATCATGCCTTGGTGAGTAATGATAAGTACAAATTTTGGAGTTATCAAACCCCGTTGGTTTATTTTTGAGCAGATCCTAGGGTTTATGTGTTGGTAGTGATATATCTAACTTCTCTAACAAACAAGCGAGGATATTAACATAGGAACCTTCCAAGGGATCAAATTTAGAAGTCAAAATTGGCTTGGATGAAGGTATAGGTGACCTTCGTAAAATACTTGAAGTTGGGCGTGAGGTCGGTTTAATTAACTTTTTGTAGGTAGTTTAATTTTTGTGTAGGTTACACCTTCTTGGGTAAATTTGATGGGATGGTGTGTAAATAATTCGGGTTATAAAAGGTGTAGGCATGTGAGTCAACCACGATGAAAATGGTGATGTGGGTAAGGTCGAGGTCAAGGGTAATATAGAAGGTGTCGGTGAAAGAGAAGATAAAGGCATAGGTTATGAAGAAGATGTGGATAGAGAAGAGGATCAAGGTGAGGGTATGGGCTATTTCACTTTAAGTTTTCCTTAAGAAAGAGCTTGTTTGACCTAGGTAGATGGATGTGGGCCTAGGATTGATGGAAGAGGTGAAGGTGAAGATAGGGTGTGAGGCATGGAAGGTTGGGCCAACCTCTTAGGTGCTTGAATAGACTTGGTGGAGTTTTGTTAAGAGGTTTCAAATCTAACATCATGGGGGCATGAACTAGACTAGGTATCGGCAGGGACCCTAATGTAGTGGTAGATTTAGGTGTAGGTGAAGGTTTGGGTCTGGATGGAGGTTTAGGTACAAGTGAAGGTTGGGATGAAGATGATGCTGATGAAGAAGAGGATAACACAAATGACCTAGGTGCAATATATTTGGTTGCCTTAAATATTTTAGGATATATTGTCAAAGTATCAGGAGACAAAATCTGCATCTAGGTTGACACTAGGATTCAAAGGCAGCCCTAGAGTGTGGGATAATAAACATACTATAGGAAATTGGACAAAAAGATAATGAAAGAGAGGTAGAGGAAGATGATTATGCCTCGGTGGTCATCCCTATCAAGAATTCCAAGGTTTGTGAGATAGGGAGTTTTTGTTTTCAACTCTATAGGTAGAAGTGATTGCATGAGGTTGTCATGACCTTTAAATGATGTTGAGAATTAACACCAATGAGTAGAGAAGATGAAATTGAATCCTCTATGGGTTGAGGAGGGGCCAAGGTAGATGGTGTAGACTCTTCTTTAGGTAGAGAAGAGGATAAGGTAGAATCTTTCCCAAGTAGAAGGATGGGTAGTGCAAGATTCTCAATAGTTGGAGGGATAAGTCGGTAAGATTCTTTGTAGATGAAGGAGAAAGTGATTTGGGCTCCTCGGTATGTAAAACATAGGGTAAGTTAATCTCCTCCATAAGTAGAGGAGTAGGTAATGTTGGCTCCTTGTTGGGTAGAGGAGCTCATGCAAGAATTTCCTCAATAGATGGGATGAGAGTAAACTAAGTAGAAGGGATAGGTACTATGTCAAATATGACATGGAAATCATGAACATTACTTTCATTGCTATAGGTCTTTCTGATTTGATTTAATGAGTTGGTATGGTTTGGAAAAGTTTTCTTAAATACCTGAAGGTCTTGATTTATAGGTGCATTAGGGTTGTCCAAGAAAAGATATCCATTATCTAACAAGTCCTAAAAATGTTTTTATATGTTTTACAATTTCCATCAGTATTCCCCCTAATGTGGTGATAGTTAAAGTAGTCATTCTAGTTATACCATATAGGTACAAGATGGGAAGGGTTAAAGATAGTATGTGGCTTGATCGGTGGAAGGGTGATTGATACTACTTTTAATAGTTTTTCCAACATAGAGGAGTAAGGTTCTCCTATGGGGTATAACATCTTTGTTCATACTTGTACTGGAAATTATGAACAGGGGAAAAATTAGAAGGAGGTTTTGGTTAGTTTGATAAATGAGAAGGGCCAGATTTCAAGACCACCATGTTGGCAGATCCTTTTACCTTAGAATAATTGTTTTGTGGTTTAGAAGAAGAAGGATATTCATTTGATTAAAGAAGAGTGCTCTTTTAAGCAAATGAACTTTCTTGTCTTCTAGGGCAAAATTTTTATCTTCCGAGCTATGATGGAAGCATCATCAAATGTTTGGAATGTGTGTACCTAATGATTTGGGGAAATGTGCCTACACAAGCTCTAGTAAACAAATCTATCAACTCTAATTGTGGAATTTGAAAGGAAAGATGATTAATGAGATCACGTTAGTGTGTGAAAAAGTCAATGATAGACTCGTCATCTTACTAAATAATAGATTATAAATCATTCGTGGAGACCTTATTAGAGATATTTATGGATAAGTGGTTAAGGAAGGTCTGGGATAGCTGATTGAAGGAGAAGAGTGAGTGCTTAGGTAAAGCATTATACCAATCAAGAGCAGGTCATGTCAAGGACATGGGAAAAGTTCCAGGATCAAGGCATCATCATGGGAAATCGATGATAGAAATGTTTGAATGATAAAAATGTTGTTGCGGATATTTATTACTATTAAATTGATTCAACTTACGCATCTCCTAATGTGCGGATAAGGATGAATGGGTATAGATGGATGAATATACTCATTGAAAATTTCATCTTAAGTCAAGGTATTGTGAGAGCCAAAGGCGAGATGCTTCTAGGGTTTGCATCTTATCCATCATCATCTTTATAAGGTATATCATAGGATTAGATGGTATAAGGGGGTGGATAAGATAAAAAAGGCATAGACAAAACTATAGTGTGTGATGGTGTCGAGTGGGTAGACTACAATGGAGGTATATAGAAAGGAATAGATGAAAAGGCATATACCATGAATAGGTAGAAGAAAAAATAGGTGGTTGATGAGGAAAGGTATAGGTAGGAGGGACTTATGTGGAGACCCTTGTGGTGATAGGAAGTAGAGTTTGCAGTGTATGAGAAGATTACACCAAAGGTGGTTGGGAGGTAACGGGTACGTGAGATGCCGATGATGTGGGTATCCCTACACTAAGAGTCGTAGATGATGGTGAGGCAGACATCAAAGGGGAAACATACTCTCAAGATGAGTTAGATGTTGTAAGTGTGATATATGTTGAAGATTTAGGGGTGATTTGAGAAACTACGTATGGTAAATTAGAAGTAGACAACGCTAAACTAGTGTTGGTCGATACGAAGTGGGAGGAATGGAGACAAGCATCTTGTATATGTGTTTTCTTGATGATTCACGGGTGCAAGAATGGGTGAGGTAATACTACAAAGCTAGGGGATTGTGATCAAGGAGTTTTGTGAACTCCTCATCACCTATGGGTATAGTGATAGAAGAAGTGGGATCCATGGGTGAAAAAATAGAAGGTGGTGAAGGGCAAGGAGGTAGCGGTGATGGCTAGCATGATGAACTAGGGTGTTGGATTACTGACAAGTCAAAACAATGCGAATGGTTGAAATATATGTATTCTAAGCTCTGAAAATGATACAAAAACACATAAATAGAAGACAAGAAAAATATGGAAAATGAAATTATGTTGTTGTTTCTGATAAAAATAAAAAAACAGAAAACCGATATTGGTTAGGTAACTAGTGTTGGTTAGCAAAACAAACCAATGGCGATCACTAGAATGATGCCTATTACTTAAGATAATCAAAATAATTAGAAATATGGAGATGAAAGGGGTAAAATATATGAAATTGGACTCTATTAATGGTGATAGAGGTTCAAAATGAGTGTAATAAATGAGTCTGAACACAAAAAGGTATGAATATGAATTGAACATTGTTTTGGAAAAAATGACCAAAATAATAGGAAACTGATGTTGGTCAGTTAACTAATGCCGATATGATGACTAAACTAATTTCGGTCATTGGACCGATGCTGGTTACAATGAATTTCAAGAAGATGATGAAATTTTGAATTTAAGGTGAATTAAGTTAAAATAAAAACCAACTCAAAAGCTGAGTATGGAAATAAGATGTCCTATCACACTCAGAAAGAACTATAATACACTAGTTATGATTGTGAAGTGTGAAAGAAAATAAAAAGAGATGAATCATCCTCATAACTCAAAACACAATCCAAACAAGCAAAAACTAGCAAAACACATAAATCCTAGGTATCGATTTTAGTGTTAAGTGGCTTATGCCTTTTTAAATTGATTGTGAATGAAATAGAGTTTTTGGATAATGAAGGTGCCCTATAAGAAATCTATGGCTGGTTTCATTTTATTTTAAGATAAAGAGGCCCGATATACCTTTCAGTACATGTGGTTCGAACTCTGATATGACAAATCGTCCAGAACACCAAGCGGTGCCCACCATCATCGGGTTGTTAAATCCTTGATGATTTTTTCCTAGAAAGGGAGTGTTTAAGAAATTTGTAAATTATTTAAGTGGTTTTTCCTAGGAGTGTGTGCACAAATGTGAACTATGCTTAATCCAAATCCAATCACCAAGTGGTCATGACCTCCACCGTGTGATTGCTAATTAAATCTATGTGATCTAATGCAAAATCGAAAGGATGAAATGCATAGATTTTAAACACAAATTTAAAATGATATTTGATGTAGAAAAATGAGAATAGGAAGAGGAATTTTCTTTCACTAAATACAATATAGAAGAAAATAAGAAGTCTTCTTTTTAAGCACCAAAGAAAAAATTTATTTTAGAAAAATTGAAAGAATAGAAGATTTACCATGGAGATATTTAGTGTGAATTTTCTAAAAGAAACAAACACATAAATGCACCCTATATGAAAATGAAAATAACCCACAAGATGGGGTCCCACCGAGCATGCCAAAATGTTTCACCGCAAAGTAGAGATAAAATAGATAATAGGTAAGGGTGAGGAGGAATACATGTGATAGTCAAAGAAGGTGTTGTACGCATGTAGAATTTTGTCCAAGATTATTGTAGAGAGCTTCCCTTTGGCTAGGAGGAACAACCTGAAATAGAACACAAGACCACAAAATAGAATTATAACTAATAATTGGTGGACTGCCTAGAAAAATCTAGATCTAAGAAGTGAGGAGCATCCTAGAAGGTTATTAATCAAATTTTAAAACAATGTAAGTGCTTGATAAGAACATGAAATAAATAGATCTACTTTAATTGTATAGTTTAGGTATCCTACACAAATAGAGTAAATAAAATCTAGTTTAATAAATGCATACAAGACTAAATCAAAAGAGGGTAGTGTTGGTAAAACATCTGTGGGTGTTTTAGAGGCTATAAAGGAGGTCTAGGGAGTTTTGGTGAGATTCTAGGTTTTGGGAAAGAATTATAAACTAGCTAGTTTGGGAAATATTACTAGTCATAGAGACTGGTATAAATCAGGTGACCAATGTTGGTACTTGTGAATGACTGATGCTGGTTGGGTGATCGGTGTAGGTAGGGGAGATATGGTAAAAATGTTAAAATTGGATGTTTTGGCCCTCTCTGTGATTACACAAAGAGTGAAGGAGGCTTTTTTAGGAATTGATATAGTTAGTGCTCCACATTTATGTTTATAAGTTTGGGTGATTATTATATTGGGTGAGTTGTTGAAACAACTCACGTATTGTATTAGTTAAGTTTTTTGTGGAGGGAGCTATTATAGGGAGAGTTGTTAGAGCAACCTCCTTGAGTATAGGAGCAGCTTCTTCTATATAATTGTAATGTGCCGTATTGAATGATATGACCCGGAATACATTGAAATATATTGAGAAAAATGATTGTTGTTCTGTAAAATCTGAGAGCTGCTTTTCATTTGGTATCAGAGCGCTTGAGATCCAGAAATGCCTCTTCCATAAGTGTGGTCTCCATTCTTTGAGCAAGGATGCATGAGAGTCTTTTACAGCTTGTGGCAGCGTTGAATCCTTGGTGATATCTTCAATGGTAACCGAGTATTTTCCTGCATCAATTTTGAGCAGACCGTATAGCACCATTTACCCACAAATTTTTTATTTCATGCATACATTACACTAGATCTTCCACATTTCAATTTTAGACATGGAAATTGAAGGCTTGGTATTCGATTGGAGATGTGTGGTTATTTCTATGTAATTAGTGTATACAACATGGTGAGCCAAAGGGTAGCGATGACATCGCAATTGTTAAGATATATTAAACTCGGATGTCGTTTAATATTCCTCTCCTATCATATTATGCATTTGTGTAGTCAATAGTTGTACACATGCCATCAACATTCCGAGAGAGAACTCCTGGGACTCCTCGCCACCATATTCATCTATTTTGATTTAAGTATCAATCGTATTTTGTTTGGCACTCAATACGCTGCCACATGTTCACCCTCCAAAAATCTATGAAGGCTACAAAATTTCGAAGGTTGCAGGTTGCTCAGTGTCGGCAGCCATACTGGAACTCTAACTCAAGAGTGCTCGCTCAAATTGTATTTGTGATTAGAGTGACTGATCCAGTACTGTGATGGGTAAATAAGTGATTTACAGGGAAGTGGATCTCCTAAGGGCTCGACTCAGCCTATAGACTTGTTCTTATATGTTTCCTCTCTGTACTAAAGGACGTTTGCAGAGAAAGAGGACGTGTTTTCCAATTTGGCATTACATGCTATATTTGATCCTTCACACCTGCATTATAGAATCGAGTTCCTTCATTACCTTTGTAGTGAACAGAATTAAATCGGTATCATCTCTTCAAAAGCTGAAGGAAATGTTTTGAGGAGAAAAGGATGCAGTTTTCGATGGAAGGAGTCATTTATGGGCCTTGTGCAGCATTCACAGCTGTAGCCTATCTACCACGTCTGGTCACAACACGTATCACCAAAAACGTGTTTGGATAGTGTGAGACCTAACTTATGCCATTAGCTGTAAGTATTTTGTTTTTAGGTTTTAGGTATTGTTATTTCTTTAGAGATTATTTTAGGATTGTCAAACCAGTCCTCGAGTGTCATTAAAAGAGTCACATTAAACATAATATTAGTTGTTATTAGTCCTTCAAAGTTAATAAGTCTTTGTCTCGTTCAAAGTCTTAGTAATATTTTTTGTGTCAAATCCATGTAAAATTCAAAAAGTAATTTGTTCTTATTACTTTTTAAATATATAGTGTAAATCGGGAGCAATATCGGTTGAAGCCGACTCCCCTAAAAGAGTGCATTTTCGGTTGAAACCGACGCTCTAAGGTATAATGGACATTCCACTAGAAAAATTCAATGGTCTCAATTTTCACACATGGAAAGTCAAGATCTAGATGCAGTTGATGAATAAAAATCTTTGGAGGATAGTAGATGGAAAAGAACCAGCACCTTCAGATCTAACCAGATTGGTAGAATGGGAAACATGGGATGATAAAGCCAAAGCTATTATTGGCCTTGCCCTTTCGGACTCTGAATTACATTATGTTGATCTAGATAAAAACTCGAAGGACATCTAGGATAATCTAAGAAAGTTATTTGGTTCAAAATCAGTCAATGCAAATTTTCTCTAAAATTTAGTTGTTTAAGCTCAAAATGAGTGATGGAGATACAATGTCTAGTCACATCAACAATTTACGATCTCTTCTGAGACAACTTGCAGAAGTAAAAGATCCAATAGATGACGAGGATGCAAAATCTATTCTGCTTTGAATAGTTTACCACCCAAATATAGTAATGTTGTTTTCACTCTTGGTTAGATACCTTCTAACTCATTGGAAGATATGATATCAGCTCTCTAGGCTGAGGAAAAATGGACCAAAGAAGATGTAGAAGAAGAAACAACAATGTATGTAAAAAGGAAGTACAATTTTTTTCTAAATATAAAGAGGAAAGAGAATGTTTCTACTGTAAGAAAAAGGGCATACAGCTTCATTTTCTAGAGCTCGAGCTCAAGATATACTTAGTGTAAAACTCAAAGGAATTGAGGCCAAATTTATTACTAAAGAAAGATCAGAGAATGAGGAAGAACAAGTAAATGAAGACAGTGGTTCTGAAGACTTCTTGTTCTGAGCATGAAACTAGAGGATGGAGGCAAATGGAGGTTGGAGGTCATTCAATGACCTCTCGTCAGTCGCCAATGACGGGGCCACACAGATGATTTGGTGGCATTTGTTTTCAAGTTGTGTGTTTGCTTCAGTTTGTAGTGATCCTATTTTCAATAAGTGGAAATTTCACATTGAGGGGGGGAACATGATCCAATGTTCCATTTCCATTATGTTAGTTTTTTCTATGTATGTATGAGTAGCAAATTTTAGTAGATTTTCCTATGTTATTCCCTGCAATGAGATATTGATGAGGGCTGATAATAGTACTTGGCACATCATGATGTGGTTGTAGGTAAACCACTTGAAAACCTTCGTTTGTGGTTTGTGGTAAACCAATTATAAAACCACCATTCTTGGTTGTTGGTAATCCATTCGCAAAACCATCACTTTTTGGTTTGTGGTTAACCAATTGCAAAACCACCATTCTCGGTTTTTGGTCAACCGTTTGCAAAACCATCCTTAAGGTTTGTGATTATCCTGTGAAAATCACCAGATCATGAGCAAGTGCAAGTACAAAGGCAAGTTTTCTCTGTGTTCGCACTAAGGGGGGAATGTTAGGAATTGATATAGTTAGTGCTCCACATTTATGTTTATAAGTTTGGGTGATTATTATATTGGGTGAGTTGTTGAAAAAACTCACATACCGTATTAGTTAAGTTGTTTGTGGAGGGAGCTATTATAGGGAGAGTTGTTAGAGAAACCTCCTTGAGTATAGGAGAAACTTCTTCTATATAATTGTAATGTGCTTTATTGAATGATATGACCTGGAATACATTGAAATATATTGAGAAAAATGATTGTTGTTACTGTAAAATTTGAGAGCTACTTTTTAGGCTTAGTTAGGGTAGTAGGGTTTATATGAAGGATCAAAAAGGGTAAGAGAGGTTATTGGGAGGGACAAAGGGTTCGGGTTGATAGGGTATTGGGTAGATGGGTGAAGAGTGGTATTTATATGAGAAGTGAGTCGACAATAAAATAGAATAAGAGATTTAAGACCAAAATAAGAATTAACAAACAAGGTTAAGATACTTATCTGAAGGTCTGTAGATCTATCGATGGTGGTGGTTGATGAACTTTCATAGAAGAAACAAAACTATATTCAATGTTGGGGAAACAAATATTTTATGCTCCAATGTGAATGATATGGGATGTGGAGGAAGAGGTTCGATGCTAGTAAAGATTTGGAACGCTTTGGTTTGTCATTTGATTTTTGAATTCTCGAGAGTTGGAATGCTAAAATTTCAGATGAATAAATAACCCGTGCAAAGAGTTAGAAAAAATTATTTAAGGTAACTGATGATGGTTAGGGAACCGACATTTGGTTGAGGAATAACTGACATCGATTAGGGAGAAAAGGTAATAGTTACTAAAAATGGCATGTTTCTTTCCAAATCTAGTGTGATTGAGATTTTGGTTCCGGGTCAGAAGTGGAAGATAATGCTAAATGTAGTGGGAGAGTTGTTAGAGGGATAATAGGCCATTAGGATTAGGGTTAGAATGAGTCCTATTTGGTTAGGGAGAGTGGGGACTTGGTCTAGGCCAATTAATGAGCTTGGAATATGTCTTAGGATGAGGTAGAGGGCTGAGGTGGCTAGGTGAGGTGGAAATTAGTCTAATTAAAGTAATTAAATTAATAATATTGTGTAAAAGGGGGCCACGGTTAAGTGTATATGTTGTATAAATGAATTAAAGGAGGCTAGAAGGGTTGTGACCTAATTTTGGTGTCTACATGTATACTAATTGTTATAATTAAGCTGTGAAAGTGGAGTAGAAAATGAAAATCATGAACAACCACCCCGCTTGTAATTCAAGACAAACCCAATAACGACAAGGTCACTATAGAAAATAAAATAAAAGTCCTTATTTGTCAAATGGAAAACCTAGCTTCTCATGTCCACAAGGACACAAATAGGGATACAAGTCGAGAGAAACCTAAGGTTACGTATAATGATATTTATAGAGAAAACCATGGAGGTGTGACATCAAAGTCAAACTACATATATATTCTGGCCTCCCCTTCACGTGGCTATTTATTTGATCAAGATTTGAAATATATGAATAATTCCCTTATGAGCCTACAAGAAAGCAATGTTAGACACAATAAAAAGTACCAATTTGAAGAATTGTGTCCCTATCCTTTTGATCGGGAAATTCTACGCATGCCCTTTCCTCCTCACTTCAAATGCCCTAAATTTGATAAATATAGGGGTAAAGGTGATCCAAAATATCATCTTAAGGACTTCTTCACATCTTTCCAAGAATTTACATACAATGATAACTATCTCATTCTCTTATTTCCACGAACTCTTGCAAGTGAAGCTCTTGAGTATTTTATTCACATTCCTAAAGGTGGTATTTTTATGTTTTTCAAGTTAGCGGTAAAGCTTGTTCACCACTTTTCATTCAATATGGAAAGTGACATTACCATGATAGATTTTTATAATTACAAACAACATAATAATGAAAACTTTTCTGGTTTCCTACAATAGTGGTGAGGGTTAGGTAGTCACTTCCCCTACTCTATCCATAAGAAAAAAAATAGTTACTATCTTTTTGCCAAACCTACATCCTGAAATAAATTTCCATTTGCAAATGCATTGTGAGAGTACATTTGAGGAATTTATATAAAAAGGAAGCTAGATCAAGAACGATTTTTTGGCTAAAGGACTCTAGAAAACTTTCAAAGAGATCACCATGATGCCAAACCCAACAAAAATCCTAAAATATTCAAGAAAAATAATAATGTCATAGGTGATGGAATCACATATTCCCAACATGTGAAAGTCATTTAGAACAATGCTCCTTTGAAACTCTCCAAAGGATCACCAGCACGAGAATTAAAATGTCGAGTTTTTACTCCACTTTTAGACTCTTTATCATCAATCCTAATATAGTTAGATGAAGTGAACATGGTTAGGTTCCTAACTACTACACCTTTTTTTTGTGATGTAGTAAAGTCTCCCTGGTACAAATACCATGAGTATTGCAGCTATCATTATGTTAAGGGTCATATCATAGATAAATGTTTGAAGTTAAAACACTTCATTCAAGACCTCATAGACAATGGGGAAGTTGAAATGGATTTTCCTAGACCTAGTAAAACTTCTAATTTTGGGATTTATAAAGAGCCATTTCCCAAACATAAACAGGGATAAAAAGTCATATCAAGGTCAATCATCCAAGAATAAAAAATTTAATTACGTTATTTCTAGAACAAGTAATCCCTTTGATTCCCTTATTGGCCATGTTCACCCTATTACTAAGAAAGTGAACACTATTAAAATTAAGACACAAGCATGTGTTGTGGCAATATGGTGCACTCTTCTTATTATCCCAAAACCTCCTTTTCCTACTCCTCGGGATAGTCACTATGATATTCTAGAACAAATTGAGAATACTAATGCTAAGATTTATATCTTAGATCTTCTTAAATATCCAACATTCATAAGGACATCCTTTACAAATCCCTTTAGGGGTTAGGAGTTTCAAAAGATATTGATCTTACATGATTCCAAGCCTTGGTCATGCAGCTTGGTCCATCTAAACACATTACATTTAGGCATTATGAGATTCAAATGGATGATCATATCCACAACCTTCCCTTGTACATAGAGGTGATCATGACTCGTAAAAATATTAAGAGAGTGCTTTTGGAAAATGGATTTTGCATGAATACTTTTAGCTTGAAAAAAATCAGATAGTTAGGATGCACTAATGTAGAACTTGATCCTAATATCATTACCATAAAGTCTTATGATAAAGCGGACCAATAGTGAGCTGGTATAATAAATTTTCCCGTGGAAGTTGGGCCTACTATTAATGATACCCGGTTTCATGTCTTGGACTAGGAAATACCCTAAAATATGCTCCTTCATCACCCATGGATTCATTCCATGTAGGTCATGCCTTCCACTTTCCATCAATGTATAAAATTTTACCATGAAGGACAAACACTTACCATTCTTGGGGACCCACAACCCTTTGCACATTGTAGAGTGTTATCTAGTTATTTCCCCACTATATATGAGTATCTTTCTATAGAGATAGTTGTCCAGTTTCAATCCCGTGCCCTTTCCTCCCATATTGTTCCTGATATAATGTGCCCATAGAAATATGGTGTTTGGGACATGAAGGTTCTCCCTACTGTGATCGTGGAAAAATACAACCTCCAACAAGCCCTCCTTATCTCAAATTTTCCTCTATCACCAAAAACTTGTGGTAGGCCTAGCTATCAGCCTAAATGTTCTCAAAACTTTGTAACGTAGACATATTTATTCTTGGTGTAATTTTAGTAGATGATAAAATGCTAGATACTTCCATATCCCGGTCTCTTGATGATGTGATGGTCTCTTTATATCAAACTCCCAAGTACGCAATCCCTAATAAGATGATGTGTGATATGGTCTATCAGTATATGGATGTGGTGTCAATGAGAAAGGTGTGATAGAACCTATTCCAACACCACATCAAAAAGGGAAAAATATGGCATCGACATTTTACCGTATGGGTCTCATCCATGGAGGTCGAAGCTAGTTCTTACGGGCATGTTGATAGTTCTTTTGATTGTGATAGTGAAAAAAATTCCCATTATATTCTCTAGGAATATCTTTCCCGTACTAACCTATTTTTGACACATTTATATCGACCATATCCCATACTACTCCCACATTAGACCTCATTCACCCATCCCTTGTGAATTGGGACAAAAAAACATGTACTAATTGAATTCTTCTAGAATGATGAAGCAATTGGAAAATTTATGGGTCTTTGAGATGATATTCCTATTGGTGATCAAAAGAAAGGCTTATATATTAATGTTAATTCATATGAAACTTTAGGGAGGAGGATGAGTTATGTGGTTAGAAAAATTAAAAAGAGAATGAGGGAAAAATAACTTCCAAAAATCCTCATCAAAAGAAAAAATCCAAGTCTCATAGTGAACACCTCTTTGAGGCACTATCAGATGTGCAAATTGAAAAATCTAAAATAGATATAAAAAGTGAACACTCTAAAAGGTGAAAATCTCGTTGGGATGCCATTAGAAAAACATATCAACCTTTCCCTTGATACTACGCATATGGAAGATGGATCCAAACTGCTAGTGGCGGATAACATTGATGTAAATATTGGCACTAAATATTTTCCCAAAATAGTTAAGTTTGGAGCTTCCTCTCACAAGAACATGAGATTTTTTTTATCCTTCTTCATGAATCGTCGATGTATTTTCTTGGTCATATGCTAACATGCCTAAATTGTATCCTTTGCTAATAGTGCATAACTTGGTTTGGAATGAATCTACTAAACCAAACAAGAAAAAATGAAGGAAAATACATCATCTTGTGGCCCTTTTGGTCAAGGAGGAGCTAGAAAAATTGTTAACATTAGGGTTTATTATACGTATTGAATACTCAAAGTGGATATATAAGATAGTATTTATGTACAAGAAACTCATCGGTTTGTGGATTTGTATAGATTTCAGAGACATTAATAAAGCATTTCCAAAAGATGATTTTCCTCTTCCCAACATTGACATGATTTTTGATTCAACTACAAGCTACGAAATGATATCTCTTATGGATGGATTTTTCAGGTTATAACCAAATCAATATTTAGAAATAATATCAACATAAGAACACTTTCAAGTATCCCTTGGGGAACATTTTTTACCAAGTCATTCCCTTCAGCCTTAAGAATGCAGGTGCAACTTATCAAAGGGCCATGATTGTCATCTTCCATGACATACTAAATGACATTAAGGAATATTATGTTGATGACATCTTGGGTAAGTTTAATACAATAGTGAGCATATGGAGATCCTACGATGTATGTTTCAATGTCTCAAACATTACAAGGTAAGGCTTAACCTAAATAAGTGTGTCTTTATTGTTCTCGTAGGAAAAATAATAGGCTTCATTGTGTCTAGAAGAGGAATTGAAGTGGACCCAACAAAGGTCACCACTATCAAAGACATGAATTCCTCTCAAGAACCTTAAGCATCTACACAACTTACGGGGTAAGATCCAAGATATACGCATATTTATATCCTAACTTGTTGATAAATGTCATTTATTCATACATCTTCTAAGGCAAGATGTTAATTTTCATTGGGGTCTTGAACAAAAATTGATTTTCCTTACTCAAGGAGTATTTAGTCAAACCTCCTATTCTTATTCTTCCTACCCTAGGCAAACCCCTACTTTTATATATATTAGCTAATCAATTTATAATTGGTGTGATTTCGCCTCAATATGATTTCAATTAAAAAGAAACAAAAATTTATTATATTATTCACACGTTGATCTCTTATGAGTTCAACTATCCACAAATTGAAAATGCTTTCTTGGTTGTTGTTTTTTTCTTTCTAAAGATTCATTGTTACCTTCTCAACAATAAAACCAAGCTCATATCTAGAGTTGACCTGCTTAAATATCTCTTATCCAAACATGTGCTTACTAGGAGGATGGCCAGGTGGATCACCTTATCAAGTGAATTTTATATAGAGTATTTCAATAAAAAATTAGTTAAGGAACAAGTGCTTGTGGATAAACTAGTTGAAGCTCCTTTACTTGGAACATAACCATTGATTTTAGATTTTCCAGACACTTCTATGATTTATATTGAGGAATATATTGTATAGCAAATGTATTTTGAAGGGTCTTTCACTTTAATAGATCCAAAGTGGGTGTTTATATTATAACCCCTACTTGGTGATTTAATCCTTCAGGATTTCAGAATTGGATTCCTATGTACTTGATAATATATCCTAGTATGAAACCCTCACCATAGGACTGAAAGTTTCCATAAAAAGGAATATCGGACAATTCAAGGTTTTAGGTGACTCACATTTGATCATCAAGAAAGTCACAGATGAATATAAGGTTAAGTATGAGAATCTTATCCAATACAAATGAATGGTTACAATTTTAATAGAATACTTTGTGTAGATTACCTTTCAAAGGTACCCAAAGCACATAATCATATAGTAGATTCCATGGAAGCTATTGAACATTTTCTACAAATTCCACCAGGGAATAATGACATGCCTTTATTTTTCAAACATCTAATGATACATATGTATGACATACAAGAAATTTGTTTTGTATGTGAAGTTGTTGGTCCCTTTTCCCCACTAGTAACTTCATATATTTAACTACCTCCAAGATGGAACCTTCCCTCATGATATTACCCATTCTGAAAAATAGAATCTCATCCAACGCATTGCCCGTTATACCCTACTTGGGGGAACCCTCTATCAAAGAGGATATGATGGGAATATTTTACGCTATTTAAACTTTGAAGAGTCTATCCTCAAAATCAAAGAGGTGCACAATTAGGAATATGTGGGACACATATAAGTGGAATGGATATTGCTAAGAAAATTTTGAGAGTAGGATATTTTTGGCCTACTATGGAAATTTATTTTGAAAATATGTGTGAAAATTTTTACAGTTTCAAAAACAAGGAAATGTAATACATACTCCAACATAATATTTGAAACCAATTACGAACCCGTGTCTATTATCCAAATGGAAACTAGATCTCATAAGGTAGCTCACTCCAACTTCCTTAGATGGCAGGAATCAAATCATAACTGCCACCAAGTATTTTACTAAATGGGTAGAGGTTGTTCCTCTCACTTATGTTACTAGTGTGTAGATTTCCAAGTTATTAATGAATCACATCATCTGCACAAGTATGACATCCCTTACGCCATTGAATCTAAAAATGAAAAATATTTCAAGAATAATAAATTGAAGGAACTATGTCAATTCTTCCAAATCCACTAAAAATGGTCAACATCATATTACCCTCAAGGTAATGGACAAGTAGAAGCCTCGAACAAGACTCTTGTTTGTCTCATCGAGAAAATGGTTAGCAAAATTGGCCATAATGGGCATATTCAAATCCATCCCACACTTTTGGATTATAGGACATCTATCCATACACTATTAAAGTAGCGACACCATATTCTCTTATCTTTGGTATCAAGCCATTTTACCATTGGATATTGAGATTCCTTCCTTGCGATATATTTGAGATACTATTTGGACAAATATGAATATTATAGAGTGGTTAGGCTAGCTGAGATGGAGTTAATTGATGAAAGACATATTTATGAGCTAGATCACCTAAAATTGTATCAAAGTCGAGTGAGCTAGAGCTACACAAACACATCATACCTCACTAGTTTGAGGTAGGAGATCTAGTAAGGAGAAATAGTTGAACAATATGAAAGATCGTGAGAAGAAAGGTAAGTTTGAACCTAACTGGTTAGGACCATATGTTGTGGTCACTAAATTTGGTTCATGTGGCTATAAAATATCTTATCCCAATGGTGATAAACTTTGGGAACCCATGAACACCATGCATATCAATAATTTCTATTCCTAAGAATGGGGGCCTTCCAAAAATAAAAAAAAGTATAAAAATAAAAAAAAGAAACAAAAAAATAGAAATTAATTCATCTAGAAGTGAAAACCATGTGATGGTGGCACTTTAGATAATTCCTTTGGTGAATTATTACTTCCGATTCCTTAGGAGGATTCATTTTTCACAAGTATCTCACACACGGGGGCATGATCACTTCTTTCCTAAGCTAGTGATTCACTTAGTATCTCGAGATCATTTTGAGCCTATACTTTGTGGCCTTGATCTAACCGATCCTATTCTCGTACATATGTGTGGATTTCTTCCTTTATACACTCCAATACATTGCTAGGGAAATCTATACATATTCATTTTATTTACCATATCTTTGGTAATTTTTCAAAAAAACATAAAAAACATTCAAATAGGTATCACAAAAACAACACAAAACGTCTCAAAAATGTTCCACAAAAAAAAAAACGTTGTGTTTTCTTACTTTTTTTTTTTGCATATCATGTGTTTATTTTTTCTTTCTAAATTAGTCTTTTTTTTACTTGGTTAGATTATTTCTTGCTTTATATTGTTGTGTTGTTTAGTGTATGTATAAATTACTTTGTTAATTATTCTTTGTAGTTGTGTTCTTTACTTGTACATTGTTTGTTTTCATCTCATCATTTCACATCCATCTATCATCATATATAACATCATATATCATCAATAAAAATATCAAATACATCATCATAAAAGAAAATCAAACATGTATGTTATGCTAACATTACATGATATCATATCACTAATGAGGCAATAAGGATTATTTTTGTACCTCCTCATCATAGAACATAATAAAAACATGGGCTAAACATGTTGTCTCCTAAAAATGAAATAAATTTTAAATACATTATCATATCCATGTCAAAAAAATAAATTTACATATAAAAATGTGTCTCGATATAATTGAATACAATAAAAAGCCATTATCAGCATTGATAAAAAATTTGTTCTTTCATCTCAATGCATAACCAAAAATACATACACATCATGTCAAAAGTGTGTTCCTTCATCTTGAGTCATATACCAAAAATAATTTATGTACATGTTCCATCAAAATAAATGAGTCAACCATGACTCTCTTGGTCACTAGGACTAATCGGCCTGTGACCAAGTGGGGGTATCTCAGTATTGATCTAGTGGACCTGGATGGTCTATGTGATCTACATCTTGATTGGCTACTTGTAATATGACTATAAGGGAGTTCCCTTTATGCCTCTAGAACCGTGGAATGATATAACACTCTATAATACCTAACCTCACCTATGGCTTTCATGAAATCATTGTTATATTACCATATTTCGTTGATATTGTTATGTGATGGAGAGCATCACGATCTGCTGTAATCCAAGCTACATCCAACTACATCTGGATCCTCTCAGCTTCCCATCATGTCCTCTCTATCATAAGATTATCTTTCGTAGGTATATCCTAATCCCTATCTTCCATGGCCTATTGAAATTACTACCTAAGGTAATCCTGATTTGCGGAGCCTTGCTCTAGCTGTCGCTGCAAGGTCTAAACTATAATAAAGGCTACATCACTTGCATTATAGCCATATCCCTCTATATTTACAAAGTGGTCACTGATGGTCCACCTACTCCTGGTATCACTCTATAGCCCGAGAATGGTATCTATATCTATGGAGGCCCCCATGTAGCCCCCACTCCATCACCATCTCCATCACCCCCACCTTTCTACAATATACAAACTACCTACTTTGGGAGGTGACAATGGAACTTGTAAACCCACCTATACATGAACATGTTGAATAACAAGAACCTATTGTAACACTGGTATCTGAATCTAGGTAGATGCATGTGGACCATGTTGTGCCTACCCATGTGGCATGTGCCTATCATAGTACTGTCATTGTCCTATCTCTTGCCTTGAGCTTCCCGTAACTCGGTCTCGACCTTTGGCTGGCCTAATCGGCCATGTCTCTTAATTCATTTCCTTTGAGTCCTACCGTTGTTGAAGCTTATCTTGGATGCTATAGATTCCTCTTGAATGGTGATGCACCATGGCAATACCATCACATACCATGCTCTATAATATCTAGTGGTACCCAAGTCTACTATCTATGCTTGTCTATCCCATACTTATGAAATGACCCCATGAAAATTCTATATTGATATCTATGGTTTGATATGAGGCCCAAAATAAAATGTCTCATTCAATACTCACATGTACCATCTCTAATCCCCAAGAATACCTAGATGATGCCAAGATGACCACAGATTACTCGGCAAGATGGTTCCACTCTAGGATATTTTTACAGACTTCCTATCAAATAGAGCTCAACCTTTATAATTATTAGCTCGCACATCTCTGTACCACTAATATAAATGGTATCACTAGGTCACCATCTTTAGTTGTAGGTATTCAAGGGCTTATCTATAATAAGCAATATCTCCTAAGTGACATATGATATCGTAACCCACTAGTTTGTTAACCCATATAAGAGGGCTCATCTCGTGATCTAACTTCCATTACTCCAAGTGGGCATCGAATGAAAATATGGTACCATACCCATACACCGTAAAATAGTCGTAGGACTCGGGATCCTCATCTCTCTATAGGTTATTAAATGAAAATATATGTATAAATGATCTAGTATGCACTAACCACGAGAAAATACCACACCCTCCATTATTCGGAAACCATGACTATAAGAATGATATGGAAGTGAGTACGAGTCTTATTAGGTAGCAAGTGGCCACTAACAAGAGCCATGATATAAATTGGTATGCATGAAATCATCATGTCCTTGAAACATCTATATAAATGCACATCCATACTCAACCGAGGCATATCTTTTTGTAGGAATAGATCCCATATGTGCCTTAGAATCCATGCTTTGTCATCATCATACATGAAAAGGCTACCCTAGATTGATACTCTAAGAATCTGGTACACATCCTCTAGGGTTACTATCATCTCTCCTGTGGGTAGCCAGAAATTTTGACTCTCACTATGCCATCTCTTTACTAATGCATTCAAAAGGATACAATCTAGTCTAATATGTGGAATATGTGCAATATATGATAAGCTTGTAGCCTCCATAACTATAATCAACCGAGATCTTCTCACGTCATGATAAGTTCATCTTGTAAGCTCGTAAGCATCTATGATGCTATCACATGCCCAACGATAGTATTTTCTCCTGTAAATCACCCAAAACACAAACAATGAAGATAATTTATTCTATCAAAATTTTCTAAAGTCTTTTAAAAAATCTTATATTCCTCTAATCACTTCTCAAAATCTTGAAAATTCTTCTAAAATTCTTCTAAAATATCAGAGTCTACACTTGAGAATCTCCTTTAACGCTAGAGCATCACATATGATGGTACTGAATTTCTTTTCACACTAGAAAATTTTACGCTAGTGCACACATTTTCACGCTCATGCTCTCATTTTCACTCTAGCATGTGTCACACTAGAGTGCCTATTTTCATGTTCATGCTCCTACTTTCACACTAACGTGTGACCTTATCTAAAACAAAAATAATTTAACACACATTCTCTATTTTAATGATAGCACATGAAATTCATGCTAGCACACATAAATACGTGCTAGTGTGCTCGAAGACCTGTAGTAGGATTAACCCACCAACTTCTAATAACTAAATAGGGCATTAAAAATTAAAAAGATTTGTGCTACTTACCAGAGAATTGTTTACAAAAGCATTTTCAAACTCTCAAAATCAATTAGAATGATTTGTGTGCTCCTACTTTCATGCCATCTCTCTCAAAAGTTAGAGAAAAATATCTCAAAAAATGATAAGGTCAAATAGCACAAATGGGTTGCGATATATTTTACCCCTCCCACCTGCTATTTATACCCTCTCAAGCCCTAATTATTCTTGTTTCTCGCCTCCTAGGGACCATATTACTAACATTTTCCTATATTTTCCTCTCTCCATGTTTTGGCGCCCCTTCGCGATGATTTATTACCTTAAATCATCATTTTCACTAACATTTTAGCCTCACTATGGCTTATGTTTTCTTCCCAGTGGCCTTTTCTTCTCCCTAGGGCTTATTTTTTTATTTCTAGGGATTTTTGATGGTGTACCATGCATAAATTCATTCATATATATCAAATTATTTCCAAAATATCAAAAATCCGAAAAAATTGGTAGCATTTAAATACACCGTAAAATTTAAAAAAATAAAAATCCAAAAGAAATTGTAAATGCTCAAAAAAATTAGTTAAAATTCAAAAAATCCAAAACATTGGTAAAATATCCCAAAAATTGGTAAAAATCATTCAAACATCTAAATCATTCACAAGACACAATGTCCTCAAACATTGAAATTTTTCCTACAAAACATATTTCTTTGGTCCTCGCTTGTTATCGCACACGACTTGCGAATAATTTTAATCTACCCTCATTAAAAAAAATTAGTTTGCTTGTTATGACTATATTCCCTTGCAAAATCAGTTGCTTGGGGAAATATCATAGTGCATGATTTATTTTTCATAGGACTCCTGCGTCCTTTGTTTATTCACCTTGCATATATCCTTTCTTGGGGTTTCATTTTTAACCCTTTTTGTATAACTCGAACATGTGGGAACTATAACTAGATAACAAAATATTGGTGTAACTCTCTTGAACATTGTTTGTTTGATTAAATTTGTTTGTACTAATTTACTTGTTGGTATACTTGTTTAATTTCTCATACTGCATTACTTCATGAATTTTTCTTTAAGTCAGTCTTGTGGGTAATAAACAAAAATTAGTATTATGGATTTTCATGTCATTTTACGCGTTTACTACATGCTTGTATCAAATAAATAGTTCCTCTTGAGCCAAATGGTTTTTAGATTAAATTTTAAAATGATGATAAAAAATAGCTCTTGAGCCAGCTGGGTTGAAAGCTATTTCCATTTTCTTCATTTGCATTTTCTTCATCACCATTTTCTTCCTCACCTTTTCTTCAACACCACTTGGGACAATAGGGATTATATTTATTCCCCCTCCCACTCTTTATTTCTTCCTTCCATTGAGACACAACATGTCTAAATCCACTAAATCCATTTGAACAATGACCAACCGAGCCACATTCAACTCTTCACTGATGCACTATGCTTCTATTGTGCTAACTTTTCATCCTTCTTTTCAATCGTCAATCAACCTCTTCTATCACCCCATCGACACTCAAGGGGGAATCCTTCATTCTACTCATTTTCCTTCAAAAATTTAATTGTCTATAATTTTCTACTATCTTTGAAGTTGTGTAGCTTACACTACACCACACCAAAGAGGGGAAAATATAGACACCTAAATCTGACTACACAATTTTACTACTAAAATTACATCTTTTATCATCTTTCCCATCAATTTCGTTATAATTAGTGATTTCCCACTAATTAGCTAACATTCCCCTTCATCTCAGTCAATTAACAAAACTTCATTAATTAACTAACATTTCCCTTCATTCTGGATGTCAATTAATGACACTTCATTATTTATAATCCTCTTTTAATTAACTATCATTAGTTAATTAAGCCTTTTAAACCTTTATTTAATCAATAAACCCTCTTATTGGTTAAATCCCTCTTACAAATCCTCCAAATTCTATCAAATTCCTCCTAAATCACCTCCAAATATATTTCTAATCTTATCTTGGCCTATTAATTAATCCTAGTTGATTAATTAAATCATCTCCAACTCCCATGAGTTTCTAATTCTAATTAATTCTTTCTAATCATGTTTATCCCTTCTAATTCTACTTTATCTTTATTCCACATTCACTAGGATTTTAGCTTCTCCCAAATTGGAAATATATATATAGAACCTAGTATCCCCTTTCAAAGTTACACCACACTTTGATTAGTGTTATTATAAGCACATGATAAGAGCTTTCTCCATCATTGAAAAATCTTATTGATCTTAGACCCATTTATCCTCTCTTTGAAAAAAGTAGTAAAGGAAGATCCATACATGGTAATTAAGACATATTAGTGAGAATATTTCATCTTCTTGGAGATATCCATCCTTGTATCTCATTATAATCATAGGAGAAACTATAATCTAGAAAGCATATCAAACTTATCAAGGAATTGCTTAGTGTTTTCAAGTTTCATTTGGATACATTAATTAACTTTTATCTATGCATATATTTATCATGGTGTTTTTGGTAGATAAAATAGGTTATGATTCTACTTGGTTTTAGTTTCCTTTCATTAACTTAGTTTTATTTATTCACATGTACACAATGCACAAACAATGAACAAGAAATACATAGGAAAATCCCATGAAACAATGACATACAATGGAAAACAATAACAAGAAAAGTATCAAAAACCATGCTAGAAAATAGTTCTTGCAAGTAAAATTCTACACACGAAGAACCCATTAGCATGTTACAAAGAAAAAGGGTATGTAAAATCATGTATGTATCAGTGGAAGAAGTTGTGTGCTAGTAAGAATAGGAAGTATTACAAACAAAAGAATAGTAAAGTGGGATTAGTAAGAGGTATTGTGCTAAACATCATTTCTATGTTTAAGGATATGTATAAATATTACATTCACAATTAGAGAATAAGTGAGTATACATGTGTACATATATAAATATAATGACATACGAAGTATCTATCTAGTAAGTGAAACAAAGTGTATGTGTAATCGGTATAAGAAAGAAGGAATATATGCAACCAAGATATGCAGTATGTTGTGAATGAGTGAGATGGAATGGAACAAAATGTGAATGTTATAGGATAAGTGTGCCCCCATTAGATGTGTATGAATATGTATGAGATGAGGTTCTTTTATAAAAGACCCTCGATAGTCAAGAATGAACCTTAGAATAAGAGTGCATCATCGGGAAATGGTTTGATACATGTGTGCTAGAGAGGTAGATCAATGAATTATAGAGCATATATTGTAGAGTGTGATAGGATTATGTGTGAGAATAGAGTGATAAAATAATGTGTCATGAAGCGTGGAGAGTGAAATGCATATTATGTGAGGTTCATGGATGTCGTATTCCCTCAACGATCAAGTGTGAACCTTTAGCACAAGAGTGCATCACAAGGTAATGAAGATTTTTATGCATAGTAGTGTTTGAGGAATATGACATTGAGTGGTTTTTTGAGTGGCTTTCCAAGGAGAGTGGTGAGATGATAGATGACCCCTCCTATCTTGTCTCTCGATGACATAAGGTCCAAGCCAATTATTTTTGAGTTTTCCTCCGAGATGAGCTTTGACCATTGTCTTTTTTTAATTTTGTTTTAATACAAGATCAATGATATTGAACTCTCATGGATGAAGCTTGTTATTGTAAGCTTTTGGGATGTGAGCCCGATATACTCGAAGGTGTTTTAAATCATTCACATGGTGAGAGTTAGCATATCAAGCTTGTGGAGGTGGTTTTCATGGTATTCATTTATTTTGAGAATTCCTTTGAGTGATATGTGCAAGGAGGGTATTTCCATTTCTAAGGGGATTAGTGCTTCAGTTTCCTATACATGTGAAAATGGAATAAAATTGGTGGGGGTACACACACTTGTGTGGTAATCCCAAAGAGCATATAGAATTTTACCGTGCCAATCATCACCACTAGCATCAATGGTCTTGAGTTATTTTTTAATAATTGTTTTTTTGTGGCTTTAACTTGGCCATTTCCTATGGATAATAAGGAGTGGAGAATGTTTTATTGATCTTGAATTTGACATAGAGGTGCTTAACATCCTTATTTTTGAAAGGAGAGCCATTATTGGTGATAATGATGGAGGGAATGCTAAAGCGTGTAATGATGTTGGTGATAATAAAACAACAAATGTCGAGACCAGTGTTAGTTTGGAAGGATGCAGCTTCAACCCATTTAGTAAAGTATTTTGTAGTAGTAATGATGAACTTATGACCATCAACTAATTCAAGATTAATTTTTGAAAAGATAAAAACCAAAAGGAAAAGGGCCACGAGAGAGAAATAGGTGGAGGTCATATACAACCGCATGATGAATGTTTCTATATTTTTACAATTGTCATAATGTTTGGCATTTTCTAAACAATCCGTCTCCATATTATGCCAATAGTATCACTAGTGTAAAAGCCATGTGTGACATGGCTTTTCCTAAGAAGTGACCACCACATAAACTATCATGAACATGAGAAATAGTTGTGGGGATATCGTCGAATCCTAAACAATGCAAAAAAATGACCATCAAATGATATTTTGAATAATGAAGCACTAACAATGACATATCATGTAGCCGCACATTGTAAACAATGAGATTCATGAGGTTGAAAGCCATCGAGAATGGCTTGTTGATATAGAAAATTATAAATTTGAGTAAACCATTTAGGATGGTCACTACTACGTGTGATAACACATTCTTCAAGAGGTATACTATATGGAGATGGCTATCGTAAGTGGTGAATGATGAATGTGGCCTACTCATCAATGATATCTTGGGGGATGAGTGATGTCACACTAGCCATAGAATTTGCATGACGATTGTCCTTGCATGGAATGGAAGAAAAAGAGCAAGACTCAAATATAGCTAAGAGTGTTTTGACCAAGTTATTATATGGGACAAGACATTCTCTTTTTTTCTAATATGTATCATTAAATTGATTTATAATAAGTTGTGTATCACCATGTATGTAGATATTGTGAATAAGAAGTTTACGTGTGATGGTGGAGATGAGAATGAGGGAATTATACTCAAAATGTTATTCGTACATGAGAAAACTATGTGATAAGTAAAGGGGATATGATCACCATGTGGGGTAATGAACACAATTCCAATCCCCACTTCTGAGATACAATGGGACCCACAAAATTACATAGTCCAAGTGTTAGTGTTAATGGCATAAGTGGGGAAACAATAGAAAAAGAATCACAAACAGTGATGTATTTGGAAGAGTTGCATTAGCTAATTAATAAATTATAGATTGGGCTTTAATTTCTTTTTGTGGAATTATTTTTAAGTCAAATTTTGTAAGTAGCATGACCCATCGTGTAAGACATCCTGAAGGATGTGTGCAAGATAAGAGATATCGTAGATGATCCACAATGGTAATGAGTTGAACCTCATTATTAAAGATTTAGTTTCTTAAATTGTCTGCCAAAAGATGAGGCCAAGGAACAATTTCTCAATGTAGTTATAATTGCAAGCATAAGAGAGTAAACTATGAATAATGTAATAGATAGATCTTTCACGTTGAGAATCATCGTGTTGTGCTAAGTTCCCCCACACATGGATTGTAGTAGAAATGTATAATATGAAAGGCCACTCAGCCATGGGAGGTACTAGGATAGGAGGATTTATGAGATATGATTTAATAGCATCAAATTTCCTCTAGCAATGGTCATCCTAGACAAATTTAATGTCCTTTTTCATTAGGCATGTGAACGACCGGTTTTGTCGGCCAAGATGCGTAATAAAATGACAGATGGCCTAGATTTTTCCTTGTAGTGAGCGTAACTGATTAAAATTATGAGGAAGAGGTATGTTAATAATAACATGGATTTTATTAGGATCTATTTCAATTCCACGGTGGGAAATAATCTACATAAGAAGCTTACCATTGTAACTCTAGAAACACACTTCTTTGGATTTAGGCACATTTTATATTTTCGTAATTTTTAAAGGGAGTGTAAAGATCTTGAGCATGTGTGGAACGATGTCATGATTTGAAAAAATATCATCAACATAATCTTCAAATATTTTATGAATATATTTATGGAAGATATGCGTCATTTATCGCAGATAAGTGGCCCCGACATTTTAAGACCAAAGGGCATAACATTGTAACAAAATCTTCCCCATTGCATAATAAATGAATTTTTTTATTGATATGATACATTAATTTTGATTTGGTTATAACCAGAAAATACATCCATGAAAGAAAGGATATCATATCCAAAAGTGGAGTCAACAATGGTGTTAATGTGTAACAATGGGAAACTATCCTTGGGACAAGCCTTATTGTGATCCCAAAAATTTGTGCAACAATGGAACTTACCATATGACTTCAAAACTTACATGATGTTAGACACCCACTTAGGATAATGCACAATAAAAATAAATCCAATGTCTAATAGGCATTGAATTTCTTCCTTAACTAGCAATGTGACCTTTAAATGCATTTTGTGAATTTTTTGTTAAACAATTTTTGCACCAGGGTGAAGGATGATATTGTGCATGCATACAAAAGGATCAATACTAGGAATATCACTATAGTCCCATATACTATATCAAAAAATTCATGAAGAAATTTTATTTATATCATCTTTTTTGTAGGTATGAGAGAAGCGGCTAACAAAACCATTTGTGGGTTGGTAGCGATGCAAGTTTATATTAAATTTTATCTTCATTTAGAAGAGTTGACCTATCTTTTATGTATGCGTTAGTAGGAATGGTTTCAGGAGCATAGATACTTTCAAGGTACATGTGTCATATTCTCTAAAGTAGTAATTAGCATTAATAATTGATGGAGATCATTTCTTATGAAGGAAAGAGGGAGGTGATCATAAACCCCCATGTATTATAAAAGAGATTCATCAATATAAAAAGTGTCTAAATTAGGGAAATCAGTAGAAGTAGATTAATTGATGAGTTCTGGATATAAGAGAGGAAGTGAAGAAGTATGTAGAATAGCATAATCCTCTGACAAAGAATATGTGGAGGGAAGATGATATCTAAGGCCAATCTTGTTAGATTAAGGGGGAAAGAAAATTATTTTGTAACTCTTTGAACATTATGGCCTAAACTACTAGAGAAACCATAATGAAGCAAATACTTATAGCCAAGACCATATTTGGAGAAATGTTGACTAGATGATGAAGAGATAGGGGTTTCTATAGAATTCTCAATAGAATTACAATATGCGAAAGGTGATGGATCTGCTAGAACATCATAGAAAACTCCTTGATAAAGGAATTTAAGTTGTGTATGAAGAGTGGAAGGAACCACATGCATGGCATGGATCCAAGGCCACCCAAGAAGAATATTATAATTAATATTGTTGACAATAATATGCAATTGAATGGGTAGCATACATGGACTGATGGTAATGGGGAGGGTGATAGTACCTAAGACACACTTAGGAATATTGTCAAATCCAGAAATACAAATGTATGAAGGAGACAAAGAGGTGGCCAAGTTGGTGGAAAAATGTGATATTAAAAATATTAAGCCCCAATCCATTATCAACTAAGGCACTTTTAACCCCAAAATTATTGATGCAAACATGAATATACAAGGGATTGTTCTCTAACATATATTGAGAAGGAAACTCATCTAATGTGAAAGTAATGTGAAATTCATTGAGAGATAGATCTGAAGTACACTAATGATACACATATTCAGGTGATGTATGAGGAGGAATATAAGTATTATTTAGATAAGATCTACGTTTATTTATACAATTAGGATGATCCTACAAAAAGGTATGGATGGAGACATCCATGGGGGAAGAAGCTTATAATATTGAAGAAATAAATCAAAATAAAGATCTAAGATTGTTCAAAAGACAGGTTCACTAAATGATTTAAAAAATATGGATTTTTTAAATCCTTGATGGTAGAGTCACGTATGATAATAAAATGATAAATAATTGGTGGAATATATATGACACAGTAAATAAGTTAGTAAAATAGGAAACCTTAAGTGAAAGAGGGAGAAATAAAGACTTAGCTGATTTGTGTTATCCCTGAAACTGTTTTGGACTTGAAGACTGATGGAAATGAATGGAATACTATCGAAACTAAGCACATAAAATATTAGAATTGTTGGATGAGCTTGGACTATGGTTCCTAGACTAGGGTGAGGGTTCCTAGACACTAGATACCTCTTATGGGCACATGTGACTATGTAGGAGCTTGGAAACTAGTTTTTATGGTGCCACACAAGTTTCACTAACCTTTTCTTGTAGTCACTTGTATGTCATTGGATGATATCCGAATTCAACTGTAACCTACAAAGATAAGATGACCTATAAAATACTCAAACTACATCAAATCGTAAAAAGAAAATATGAAAATATGGGGATTCAAAATGACCCTAATGGACACCCAATTGTGTAAAATTACAAATGAGCACTAAACTACATCTCAATCTCCATGTAGTTCTTATATGTGTGTGATAGAATCATGCCCTAGGAAGCCCTCATGCAAGCACATGTGATAACAAGAAATAGCTAGATGTAGGAATGTAATAGATGTGTGGATGGAAAAATGACCTTCCCCTCCTATGTGTGCATGCAAAAATGTAGTCCCTTTTCCCTTAAGTGAGTGTTAGATGGATTCCTTTACTCCTCTTAAATGCCTTTGGATGTAACCTTAGGTGATGATAATAGATGCTTAGATCTTGGTCCCTTATTTTGGTCACATAACTTTGTATTTATATGATTACCTTGTTTGAATTTCATAATTGACATCTAAAATGTCGACCCATAAGAAATTAAGATTTCCAAAAGCAAAAAGAGGCCCAAAGGGAGTGAGTAAGATATAAAGAGGTTGGGGTTCCGTGAAGGACAAGGGAACTTAGGTGATGGTGTCCTCCATGGGTGTGTGTGTTCAAATTCATAAAATATAAAAAAATTAAAACATCGAATGGGTTGTAGGGTGTGTAAGACAAGAAAGAAATCTAGAAACAAAGCAAAAAGGCCAATGATAGTTGTAAATTATTAGTTTTCTCACCTAGGAATCATATCAATTCAATTACGTATTTATGGACCTATAAATGTACCCAAATGTGTGATTTTATGTCTACAATCTTGTGACATCATGGGTGTCCTATGTTTTTGGCTATATGCCTTTCTTATATGACATTTCTTCTCTTGTATGTGGCTTAAGTTCCTTATTTATCTTGTGAAACCATGGGTGTCACATTTTTTCATATATATTCATGTATGTGACTTTAATTTACATGTTATTGCTTATGTTTGGTCACTTGATTGTTATTTTATCTATGTTCTAGTTTTATTACTAATTTTTCCTTGTTTCTATCACTAATATTATTTCTCTTATTACTATGGTTTTTTTATCTTTATATGTTGTGGTTTCCATAATGTGAAACCCCATTTTATATGTATATGTTCTCCAAGGTGGCCACCTCTTCAAAATTAATCACTCCCCTATAGATTATTAGACATAAAATTCATGGGTACACATCTATTATTTTTATCTATGTACTCAAATGATTTTTCACATGTGCCTTCGAAAGAGGTGGAATTCATTAGGGTATATTCTACACTTAAAAGTATAATCATATTCCCAAGAACATGTTTTCATAAATAAATTGTACTTATAAAGAAATTCAAACATTAAAATTTTGTAAAAGACATATATAGGTTCAAAACCATATACAAATATCAAGACCATACAAATGGTCCTGACCACCCTATACATTTTTCCTTCAGGGGAAGAAACATGAAATACTTCTATAGTTTCATATTTAAAAGCATGAATAGAGATATTTGGTATAGTCTTAGAATCAATTAACATAATTTAGATCAATTTATAGGGGCATGCAATATTTCACTCCTCCTCTTAATACTTGGTTTTAATTACAAAATACATGTTTTTTTGGAGGAATGAGAATGTTTCTTCATTGATATTTCAGTATATTACATACTCTTACTCAATATTACAACACGTAGGAAGAACACATGGGAACTCATCGTATTTATATCATGTGTCTATATACTTAGAAATTGGGCCTAGATTGACCTACAAAAGTGTGTTCTATGGGGTTATGGAAAGTATTATAGTGGATAAGCTCTTAATAGGTAGTATTTCCTCTTCTTATTATTAAAGGGGATGGTATAAAAGTTACTAACATTTTTGATACATGGTATTTTTAATTCAAATGGTTAATTTTTACCTCTCTCTTATCCTCTCTTTACCTTCCACTAAGTGTTGGGTTATATGCACCCAATACTCTAGTTTCTCCATTGACATAATTAGGGACTGGTCACCCCAATCCTTGAGAAATGTTCAAAGACAACAAGCTACATATCCAACTACAATTAAGGAACATGAAGTTATCCCATTAAAAAAACATGTTTACTCTTTCCATGTGTTACATCTCTTCATTTCAATTTATGAAAATTCAAATTCTATGTTTACAATTGAATTAAAGTTTAATTTCTGTTATGGATATTTACTATACTCTATTTTTTTAGTTTCATCATGGAGTATGCATACACAACCACATCTAGAAAAAAACTATGAGTGGAGATAAAGTGTGTATACACTTTAAGTATCTTTTCCTTTAACAACATAATTTTCATTTCATACTTAAAAGGGGTCACATGTATACATTCAAATTTAGAAATTTACCCTTGACATTGTGTTGGCTGGAAAATTGGTTGTTAGGGAAAATCAATAGTTTAGGAGACAACCGTCCCTCCTCTTTAATGGAGAGGTTCCCATATTCAACCAAAACTTGAAACTCTAAGTATTTACAAATATACAAGCTAACTAAATATGAGTGAGGATATTGGTGCATGTGAATTATTCATAATTCTCAATACAAAAGATAATAAAAGTAATGGGGTTTTGAGGAAAGACAACAACTTATATGGGAAAGAGGAATGAGTTAGGGACACAAAGTTTAGGATAACTCATCAATCAAGGATAAAAGTATCCTCTTTGGTAGTTCAAGGTTACCCACAGACTGTAAAGAAATAAAGGAAGAAGTACCACTTTCAAATAAAGAGATATTTTTAATCTACTTGTGCATGCAATAAAAATTTAAGAACATGTACATTTTCATATATGAAAACACAAGATATATAAATTGTAGATTAACACAAAGTTTAATACATTTTACATCATGAATTGAACACAAATTTTCAGATTTCACATATGATAAATGAACACATTAACTCGATTGCAATATAGGAAATGTATATAACTAAAATGTGAGAGAAAAATTCTTCTTCTCGTATTGATAATTTTTTTAATGTAAATTACATCCAATGGCACCAATATCTAATCCATTTACAAGTGAGAAATAAACTTTATATAGGCTGAGGAGAGGATGTAACTACATTTCTAACTAATTGTATCTTGATTAAGTGTTAATAATTTAATTAGTTAATTACACAACTTGGATTTATTTTACAATTTTACTTTCAAAATAATAATGCCAACCTCAAAACATAACAATTAGATAGAACAATACTATGAATTAGAAGAAGAGGGATCATCGAGGACATGAATAGATGGGACCTTGAACTTGAGAACTTGAACTCTAAACTTAGTTACAAGAGATAAGATCTCCACACACTTGGGGACTTCATTTTTTTACCTTAGCATCCAATCAAATCCCAAAATAAGATTCCATTTCCTTTGAAACACGTCCATTTTACAACAATACCTTGGTGGAATTAACTACTACATTAGGAAATTCAGTGAGTTCCTCCATCTTATCCTTGTTGAATAATTCTTATTTGAAAATTTAATCCTTTATCAATGATTTAAACCTTTCTTTGACTTTATTGACTAGTTTTATTTCTAGATAATTTTCCTTATCGAACCGACAACGAAGAGTTCGCAAATAGGAAAAAAATTCTTTCAATGATTCTCATTTTTATATCATGTTTTTGAGTTCAATCGCATCTTCTTCTAGCACTTTGATTCTACATTCCACACTATATGTTCAATTATTTGACAATTTATTTTTAGAATCATTAAAAAAAATTGTGAGACAATAGAACCTTCTCATTAGTTGTTCTCATGATACAGAGATCTTGAATGTAATCATCCCAAAGTTTGAGTTCCTTATCGATTGCATTTATCCCCGAGTTAATTTGGTTATGATTAGAAATAATGTTTTCATACACTCTATAGGATTCATAAACAAATTGTAATCCAGAGACAAAAATTCCTTCAACCCATGCCTCATAAGCTTTGCTAAATGTTGTATGCTTTTGAAATTCTACTATGGCTTTGACATCAATTCTTGCATTGACATCAATAGGTGGAAGTGCGAGAGAGAGTGGGATCCATTGTAGTTTTATCAAATGAGAGAAAGGATTTGATTAAGTTGGAGATAATTTGTACCTATTATTCAGGTTACTCTTGTCTTTTATTTCCTTTCTCTACCCTTTCAATAACTTCTGAAATTTTTCCTTCATATTTTTTACCTCTCGTTCTAGGGTGGACTCTCTAAGTGGGATCCTAGTTAGTGCTAATTCTACAATAGATATATATTTTTCATCCTTGTCTCCTTCAAGTTTATAAATTTTTAGAAATTATTTTCCTTCGGTATTTGATACCAATGGAGAAGTTTCTTTAATTTATTTGGAAGGAGGAGGAGTTGTGACAAGGAGGGAAACCACTACATAAAATCTAGGAGCAACAATTTGGGATGAAGCCTTGGTATTTTTACTATAAATCATGGGTTTTACCCATATGAATGAATCAATAAAAGGTGGATTTGGAGGAGGTGGAAAATAAAGGAAATTTGGAAGACCAAAATGTTGAGAAGTATAAATTTTGAGAGTAGGAACTTCAATAGAAGAAGATGTTCTTATAGCTTTGGGTTAGGCCTCGACACACTAGCTTTTCTCATGTCCGTTCAATTTTTTTACTTCATATTCTTCATCTTCACCTACTTCATCACCTTCAACTTCCTCTTACTCATCATTCTTTTGTTCATCAACCTCTTGTTCTCATTCATCTCTTTGTTCCTCGCTTACATTCCCACCTTCTTTAGAGAGTTGTGAGTACTTGGATCGGGAGAGCAGGGAAGCGAATCGATTGATTCTTGTATACTATATTGCTCCAATTCTTCCTTATGTGTTTTCTTACTATTCTCTTCATATTTCGATTCTTCTTTCTTTATATACACCTTGTTTCATGAATCCAAGGATGAGGAAGGAGTCAACTTTGTTGGAGCTTCTTTATGAGAAGTAGAAGCTTCCTGAGATGAGGTTTTTCATTATTTCTCTGTATTATTTCATTCTCCTCATGAACCAGTGTATTGTTATCATAAATACATGATTATTTACTTTGGTAGGATCATACATCTCTTTTTGAGACCAATCAAATGGTGGCAGAGGTGTAAATTTGATAGATGTTATGTATTCAACAAAATATAAGTCAGAGTCATCATCTTCAAGGCTCTCAGGAACATGGTATAGATTGATGTATTTTATCTCATTGTGTAATGATATTATTCCAAATGTCCTTTTCCTCAAGTCATACTCATCCACATAGTCTCCCAATAGTCTTCAAATTTATGCACATGATAATAAGTTATTCTAAAATTCTTGAAGATGAAACCCTTGCTATCAAAAGAGGATCTTATTTGAAAAGTGTGGTCTTTGAAATATATGATTGTTCTCTAAAATCCATTATATGTAGTTAAGGAAGACCTACATGTGTTGTTTCCAAATTAGACAAGAAAATGAATACCAATGATCTTCTTATCTCTACATGTTTTGTGTAATTCATCAAATTACCTATAAAGCTATACTAAGACCGGTTTATCATTACAATACATTGGTAATTTATACGGTATTACCTAAAATCCAGTTATCCTAATGAATGAGAACTTTTTGAATTGGATGAAGAGGCTACCATATGTGGAGATAAATTGTCTTTCCCTTAAAGAGACTCTCTCACTAAATTTACCTCCAATAGCATAACCCGTAACATCATGAAAGAATAATTCACTCTCTGTGGTGAGTTTTACTATTTTTATATGTGAGTTGAGGGTATAATTCATACACTTGTGAATTTTTTTCCTCTTACCCATTAAATCCTATCCAAAATTTGTAATTTTCTATGGTGTACATCATATAGGAAGTCATATGAAAGGTTTAACTTTGCTACACATTGACTAACTCATTGACTACAATTTTCACATATGATTTTTCCCCAATTCAATCTCTATTTATCCTCATAGATGAAATTAATGTATACACACATCTAGTACTAAAAATCATTGGTGTTAGGCATACCGATCATACTATTTTTTCATTTCTACAATGTGTCATGTAATGGTTTGTTATGAAGGATTTGATGTTATGTTGGCATTATTTGGTTGGTTGGGTGTAACATACTCAAATTTTGACACATTCCATATAGAATGTAGGGCGTAGAAGAAGGCACACATGCATGAACATAGAAGAGTGAGGCACGAGAGGAAAACCTAGGAAGGGCATGCTCCAAAGTGGCATGCGTAAGAGGAATGGGGAAAACAACTCATCAAAGGAACATATGTTCGAGATGTAATTATTACAAAGTAATTTGTAGTTGCACAAGAAATAGGTGCATGAGGATGCCAATGAATTTGTTAATTTGGATAGAAATTATAGGGCATGGGAAAGGTGCATATAATGCTGAGAAGAAGGTTAATACATAGAAAGTGTATATAAGGGGGGAAATATGGAACATAGAGGAAAAGGAATAAAGCATGGAAGGAAGGAACACGTAGGAAACACATGGAATCTAAAACCAAAGAGATGTGTCAAAGCGGTAGTTTAAGTGCATGTAACCTATAATATGAAACCTTCAGAGATAGAATGAGATGTAAGTTATCCAAATAACTATGGGAGTTATTGTGGATAATAATTTGGTAACTTTCGGGGCCATTTTTCTACTAGATGAAAGAGATCAGTAGTCTGGAGGGTCCATTGGGCATGGATTCTGCTATGTAACCATGAAATTCTAATTGGAGCCTTGAAGAACTACCCTTGAAGCCACTTTAAAACACATTTACAACTTTGTTGTGAATCCTACATAAACCACTGAAAAACTATAGGAAGATGGTTGTCATCCTGGAAGCAACAAAAGAGTGCATGCAAGAAGCACATGGGAGAGAATAAATATGTAAAATTAAAACCATGTGCATGCAACACACTTAGAGGAATTGAAACTACTCCAATATATAAAAAATGATGAGGAAAAATTAATAAACGGGTTTGAGATAGATCCCATTAACTAGGATTTATAAAGCGCCTCCATCAAGATGAGTTAATTTGAAATAATCGGATTCCTTGTAATAAATGATAACATATGGGATACTCTAAAGTGCATCAAACTTTGAATGGCACCTGGTTTAGCTTTATCAACATACCACTTTAAGACTAAGTCCCTAACTTTGAAATCTTGAAGCCTAGCGTTTCTATCAAATCACTTCTTTATTGATTGTTGATTTTGTTCTAGCTTGATCATAGTAGAGTTCCTTAATTCTTCAAGTTCAACTAGCTCTACCATTATGATTTCTCTCTAGTTTGCATCTTTGAATTCTTGTTGGGAAAGTGACAAAAAGTTAACTGAAAAATAAAAGGAATTATAGCCTCATTTTCGTAGAAAGGCTTATAAGGTGAAGTTCATATTGCCTTCTTCACTATAATTCTATCTTCCCAAAGCACGTGAGAGACCTTTGTATGCCACTATATTTGGCCAATGTTCATTGTGTGCTTCATGACTCTAATCGTGTTCTTGTTTGTTGAATTTTCCATACCATTACCTTGAGGGTAGTAGTTGGACGAAGTCTTCAAATAAATTCCTATATCGAGATCCCAACAATAAATCTTAGTACTTGTAACACCCTTGATAAACTATTAACTTCTTCTCTCTTTGCAATGCAAGCGTTGACATGTGATTTGTATTAAGAAGTTGTATTCTTTTGACTGTTGAAATCATACTTGCCATGTATAAATTATTTCTTTTCTTGGATTCAATTTTTGAAATGTTGTCACTTGCAAAGAATCCATTTTGTTTGAAGTAAGTAAGGTTGTAAACTGGTAAAGTTGTTTACAAATTTATCTCTATATAATAATGAAACCTTGGATCAATTCCATTGATCCAAGGTATGTTTTAATTCTTCTTACCTGATCTATATGGAAAACTAACATTTAGAGGTTGAAGGAAATAAAATAATGAACCTTTGTAGGTTTAAAATTTCATTGATCTTCTTGGAAGTTCATGTTGTGCATTCTGTTGTAAGTTGAGTGCTTAGATCTTCTTATCAACTTCTCTAGAATGTTGAATGGCGTAAGTTGGAAAGAGGTCTACTTTAGGACTATTGAGGGTAAAGCCTAAGTCCTAGATCTATAAGATCTATCCTAATGGGATTCTAATGTAAGGTATACTTTGGATCTACCATATATCTATGCCTACTCTATTCCTTTTCATCTTAACCTAAGTTGCATGTTTTTGAGTTAGGGATTTGGAAATATCCTAAGGTGATGATAGGTATATTTCTATCCTATTACCTAATACTATATTGGTATGAAGAATGGCCTATCCTAAGGTGGAAAATTTACCTCGGTAATATTAAGATAACCTATGGTAAATATTTTCCAAACTAACCTAAGGTCATACCCTAAGCTAATGATATTTATCCTAAACTAATGCGAGGACAAAAGGGAACATAAGAGGTCATATAAAAAGTTGAAGGCATGGTGATAGTTGTTAAGTCATTTATTTGATTTGATTTTTCAATTTAAATCATTATGTATAATCAGTTTGACAAAGGCATGGAAACTGGAGGTGATCCTAGTTGGAACCATCTCTAAATTTAAACAATGCATGTTCTCTTTGAATTAAGACTCGCCAATTTTGGATGGTGGTGGTGTGGAGATTTAGGTGGGAGAATGGAAATTAATGACATTAATTGTCATCATTTTTGGTGAGAAAACTACCTTGGAAACCATGCGGCGGTTTTTAGGGAGTTGTTTGGTCTCTCATGCATTCCGATTTTTCTCTCTCAGTATGGAGCTATTTGGTTCTTCGAATCATCATTTCTACCTGCAGCTTATTACTATTTTTAACTTGCTTGGACTATTTTAAATCCAATGGAAGTATAAGAAGCATTTGAGAAGGAATTTTTGGTTGTTTATTATTTTTGGAGGAGTTATGAAGGCTCGGCCGAAATATTCTTCGAACCGAAAAAATCACTATCAAGCATGATAAGCTCTATCCATTAAGCTTCTCTACTTTTCTCTAAGTGTATTCATTAAAAAAACTTTTCTCTCCTAAGATAAATGGGTTTTTATTTCTGATATGGTTATTTGGTTTCCTTGCTTGAATATTTTTTGTATTCACTGAATGAGGAATCTCTTCTTGGAAAGGAAGTCATTGAGTTGTTTTCCTATTTATTTGTTGTTGAAATTCCACCTTAAATCTTGTGGTGATTTGAGTAATGAAGTGCATGCGTGAATCTTTCTTATCTATTTAAAAATGGGTTTATGGAAATGATATGTGTCTTCAAGTTTCAAACCAGTTGTAGTTTGGGTTGTTGGAAGGTAAATGAATACCCTTTACTCACTTGCTTCTTGGTTTTGTGGAAGTTATGTTACTCCTGTTTGAATTTTATGATTATGCATGCTTAGATTTAGAGTTGTATAAAATCAAATTTGTTAGTGAAATAGTGTATGCATGCCTTCTTATTGAACTCATTGAATACTCTATCAGTTATTTGGATTTGGTATTCAAAAAACTCAGGGCAATTATTGGGTGTCGAATCTCTATTTTATGGGTTCTCTTATGAGGAATCAAGAGTGAATGTTTGTTATTTCCTTTAAAAAAATCAGTTTAAAACTGGGTCACTCGAATTAAACTCTTTAATGGAACTATGGGATAGTTGTTCTTGGACCCTTGGATTTCGATGTTACCTTGTTGGAAATACTTGTGTGTGAAATATTTACTTCTGATCTTATTTATACTATGTTTTTCTTGAATTCATAGAGGAATGAACTAAAGGATAATTGATGAGGCCCTGTCAGTTGAAGACATTGTGATATTTGACTCATTTGAGTTGATATAGGGGTCATTCTCATAGTCCCATTTGAGATTTCATTAATTTGATCATGCTATCTACTTCTCAGTTGAATTAGAAGTTGTTGATTTGATTACATGTTCCTTATCTTGGTTAAGCACTAGGTAACTTGTTGGAGTAAACTTGTTAAAATATGACTGTTGTGACTTCTTGGTAATTTTTTTAATGGGTATTTGACTTTTGGAGATAACAATTACTTAATCTAGAACTAACCAAATTGGCTTAGTCTGATAGATTTTCTAGATCTCTATGGGTGTTGTAAATAAAAGAATGTCTTGTCAATTTCTTAGATGTGTGCAGTTAAGTTTGTCCACAGAATTGAAATGAAAGGAATTTCATCATTTCTATTTGTTGACTTGAGCACCTGTTGCTAAGTCTTGTTGACCTTTTGTTTCGCATCTTCTTGAAATCTAATCTTGATGGATTCTACTTTGTACATTCTATTAAGGTTTTCTTCCAACTTTGAATGGTTATGATTATGAGTCGATCATTCTACCATTTTATCTTCACTTGGAAGAAAATAAAAATCTTGGTTTGCATGACTATAACTTTGTCAATTTTTGAATGTCTATTGACGACTATTATTTCACTATATGGCAATTAACAACTTTGGTTAATGCACCTCCTTTTTGTTATGGGTATAATATCACTGTCGTTGGTTTTCCATGATGGGAAACCATGCTTAAATCTATTTCAACCACAACAGTCACACATTCTGTTGATCTCTTCTTATATGTGTTTTCTTTTATAAAGGAGTTTGGGAATGTAGTGAATGGGTCTGCATTGTCCTTTGTGACCTTCTTCCCATGTGATTGAATGTCGAATTCCCTTTCAAAATGACATTTGAATCCTTCTCTTTCAATCTCTGAGGTGAAGTCTGACCACAACCCCTTTGGAAATAATAGGAGGTTATGGGTTGTGTTCTCTTTTAGAATTTGTGTATGGGGACTCAGGCTAACAAAATTATAAAGGAAGCTTTTACTATTCTATCTATTCGGTAAATATTTTCTTAAGATTTATTTGGTTCTGTTGCACTATTTTATTTAATGCCTTGAGTAGTCGTCATTGCTACTTGCTTGTTCTCTTGACTTGTGTTAAAGGATTTTAATATTTGTGATAGAGGACTAACGTGAGATGTTGTACATTGAGTAAATTCTATATTAATGTTGTTATATGGTCTAACTTGATAAATTAGGCTATGCCTTGGATTTGGGATTAGGATGCCACATCTAATGTGTGAGACTCTTATTTCCATTGTATTTCAAATTAAGATGAATTGTGAAGGAAATAATTATAAGGTACTTTTATTTTGATATGGATAAGTGTATTGGATGGAACATTATTTATCTGATAAAATGTTGTATATTGTTAGTTACATCATGATATTTCCTTGAATGTTATTCAAATTGATTATTGTTCTTCTTTTATGGTTGTTATTACTATGATTTATTTGTCTACTTGACCTCATTGTTTCATTAAAGTAGAGTTGGTTTAATGAAACAATTAGTTGAAAGCATTTCATTTTAATGCTTAGTACTTATCATGCTCGGGCCCAATGCATTGACCCGTGCTAGCAATTTTGCGAGATGGACTTCATAAGTGATAAAGGAAGGAAATAAATTTTATGATGTATTGTTTGATTAAAATTCTAGACCATTTATAGAGAATTATGATTTATTATTGAAATGTACTAAAGGAAGAAAAGTGTTATTCCTAAATGATCTTGATGTTGTTGACATGAAATATGTCAGTAATGCATAATTTTTGTAAGAAGTGTATTTTATTTTGATGAATTGAAAAGACTGAAGTTACTTAAATTTATTAAATCTATTCTCTTGTTCATAATAAGAAGGAAAATCTATAATCATATCTTTGATGTTGTCATTCATATCTAAATGGATCCTTATTTCGATGTCATTGAATTGGGTTTGGATGAGTGGGAATCAAGACAATTTCCTTACTTGAATGCAACTTACTAAGTTGTATGTATTGATGTTCTTTACTTAATCTTGTATGGTTGATTATGATGTTGTGAATGTATAATTATAATTTTAGGATGTGTGAATTGGATATGGGTATAATAAATCCTAATACTTAACCATAATGAGGAAGGTTCTCCTCCTCTCAAAAGGATACAAAATAGACGAATGGTATACGAGTTTGATAACCATTTAGACTTCATATTTATGAAGTATTTTATAATAGAACCTATTTTGGTTCTTATACTTTCCTTGAATGGTTGAGACACATTAATTAAATCTTATGATAGATGTTGTTTTTGTTTTCAATTAATTACACATTAAGAAAAAGTTAATGAACATAAAAGCAATCATTAGTCTATGAAGTTCCATATTAGTTAACCAACTCAAATAAGGATGGAAACCTTAAAGGTTGTTGGAATTAGGGTTATGTAAGGTTGATGTAATCTGAATCTTAATCCTAAACTAATTAAGTGGAAATGACCTCTTTAAGGTGTGTACATCGTGATGAAGTAGTTCTATCGGATGTTGGCACATGCCAACTATAGAACTGTACCTTCATGAAAACTTGGGTCTTCACAAGGATACAAGGTTATAGTTGACATGTTGCAATACCCTTCAACATTGGTTCATCTAGAACTACCCAAATCTATACTTCAACTTAGTTTCTCTCTAGGTCAGATGAGAGTTATGATTTAGCATAGGAAGTGACTCACAATGACTTAGGGTAACTAGGAACATCCAATTGACTTAGGTTGATTAGGTATGTATATATACCCTAGGTCATCCTGAGTGATTCCCTATTCTACATTATGTCACTAACTCCGCATTAGGGTTAAACTTTCGACAAGTGGACTGATCAAGTAAGTGAAGACCATTCTAGATAACAAATGAGTGGGGTAAAGAACATATTCTGATTAGACGAGTATGTTGTCTAGGAATAGTAACATGAACAGTATGTTGGAAATCTTTGGCCAAAGTATCACAAGTTGTTGGTTGTGTTGTCCTATGTCTCCTAGTTTAAGGAATGTGATTTTAGATGAATATTGGTAACAAATATTCAGATAGGTTTCTTAAACAGAACACTTAGTACCTAGAATAGGGTAAGAGAACCAAGTATACATGGTATACATTAAGTATTCAATACTTCTAGTTAGCATGACAGATCGGTAGATCACCAAGTCATGAAATGACAGATCGGTAGTTCACCGAGTCAATTACAATTGCATATGGTTTTCTGTTATGAGATTGATTGGCATGGAATGTGTGTTCTAAATTATGTTTATTTAGAACAAAGCACATTATGTATAATTTTTTTCCCTTGTTTCTAAAGTCTTAAAATGGGAATGTTACAATTACTAAGGCCTTTTCATTATCGATATAATGGTTTGAGGAATGCCAAACCTTGTAAAAACCCCCTTGATATTGTCAAGGATGAATGACTCAGTTCATTCCTTGAGCATGTCATCTTCTATCCATATGGTGAAGTAGTATGTAGCCGTTAGCACCCACTTGTGATTAGTAGAGGATTTATCATGCCTATGAAGTCAAGACCCCATTATGTAAAATTATGATCCATTTGGATTGGTCAGAGGGGAAGCACTGTCAATTTATTCTTAACTACAAATAAATCACATTATTTACATTTCGTGACCCACTTATGTGCTTCTATGAATAGGGTGGAACAAAATGTCCTGCCATTATGATTTTCATTGCTATAGTCTTGGCGAAAAGTGTCCACCAAAGAATCCATCGTGAAATTTTTCTAACAATTTTTCAATCTGTACACCATCAATACACCTTAATAGCATGCCATCAAGATTCTTCGTGAAGAGAAGGCCATCAATTATAACATAAGGAATAGATTACATTATTTTCATTTCATGACCCACTTGTACATGTCACTATCAAACACTTACCAAATGATGCTTTTTTTGGAATGATGGTGTAATCACCATTTTGATGTGTTATACATTCCCTTTTACAAATTCTTCACTGGGAGAACTTTGAAACAAGTGTGGCCATATGATCATCTTCTTTGTTCATTTTGGGTGGTATCAAATGTAGATTTAGAGCGTCAAACCTCTCAAGAATGTCCTAGATTCTATGTTTATACAATTTGAGGAGATTATTCTTTGTTGCACACTTGTTGGTGACCTGGTGGATAACCACCCCGTGTCCCCAAATATCTACAAAGATTTTATCCCTTTCTTTTCATGTGATCAAAATACCATGCACCAATGTCTCATACTCACCACATTATTGGATCATGAAAATTAAAACCTATGTGTAAATAAGAAATTCTCATCCTCAAGATAAATAAGAAAAACTACTCCATTCACACCATTCCTTCTTTGAGATCCATTAAAGTATAACTTCCATAGACTAGGATTTTCTCTATTTTTTTTGAGTGCGTGTAAAAATAGAGCTTCTTCTTCAAGGATGTAATAAGTTCCAAGCTCAGTTTCATAAGATTCCATCTCCTTATCATATGGATCAAATTTATGGTGCCTTTATTCCCATTCATCCAACACTAAGTCAAGAATAGGAGGAGAAACTGGCCGCTCTTCATAAACTAAATTTTTTTATTCTTGGATTAGGTAGTTGGCTTAGAGGGTAGATGGGTCATATGAATCTACATGATAAGAAAATATTGGCTCATCTTGTATGGTAAACATGGTACCATACCTTGTCTTGAGCAACATATGAGACTATTCAGAAGACAAGTAAGCACCCACCTTAGTAGTAAATTCTCTTGATGCATATAGGGGAAACAAAGGAGGAAGGTTAATGATTGACACATCATGAGTTATTGTTAGGATTGGACATACATGGAGGGTTAACTCAATATCCTTGATGAATCCTAAGGTTGTAAAAATTAAGCCATCAAGTTGTAGGAATCCTTGGGAAACGGGTTATACTTTAGACCCAAGACATCAACTATTTTATTTGGCATGACAGAAGTACTTGCACCCAAGTCAATCATGCAATTATGCACAAGGTTTTTACCTATGATCAAGGACATATAGAAGGGTGGGGTTTTAGAAAAATTACTTACCTTATTCTCTTCTTCTTGACAGATGTTAATAGTGGGACACAACTTTTTAGCAAATGGATCAACACTCGAATTTGAGCCAAAGCTTCATGCAACAAGTCACGTTGAGATTGGATAGCCAGGGCATCCCACATTATGACATTCACATTAGTATTCTTCATCTGGTCTACAATGTTGAATGGGAGGCCAATTGATTTGTGCATTTGAGGTACAATAACATATTTCTTTGATTGTTTAGGTGTAGAGGTAGGAGCCTTAGCTAGAGTAGAGGCTTGACCTACCAATGGAGGAGTGTGCATTGCTATAAGAGGATCATTGCTTAGAACCTCACATGCAAGAATTGTCTGCATTTACCGATATATGCCTTAGCTACAAAGCACTCTTCTTTTGAGGATTGACCAATGTTGCAGAATTGATACCTACATGCTAGACTCAAGCATTCTCTTCTAGGACCTTGTGTTAACTTTAACTTGGGTGAATGGCCTATTTGTATCATCTACAGCTTGATTTATTGCACATAAGTCTTTAGCACCAAATAATATCAAATCAGATTCATGATCAACTTATGGCTTTTCTTAGTTCTTGGGCTCACTTGCGCTTATAGAAGGTTCACAGTTAGAAGCATTCTGGATGATGTAGGCCTAAGAAGGGACACCATTAGTGCATTGATATTTACTATGAGGCATGTTGTAAGGAAAGCATTATTCTAATTCTTGCACTATGTTGTTCTAAACTTGAACTAGTGCTTGACTTGTGTTGGGTGTTGAAAGAGGTTGTGCTAGAGGAACAACTTGAAAGGTTAGATACACATTAACATGCCATCTATCATTTTTTATGGTTTTGGCCAAACCTGGTTCTCTACCAGATCGACTATTTTAGCTAGGATCCCGATTAGAACTACTTCTATAAGATTGCAATTGTTTCTTTTCTAACGATATGAATTTATTGGAAAAGTTCCTAATCAGGGCCTTCAATTCTTCATCTTCTTTCTATTGCATGGGAGAGTAGGACATGGATGTAACTAGTTATGTGCTCTGCACTAGAATATGAGAAATGGAGGGCGAGGAACAAATGACATCTCTAGAAACACGAGTGCAAGTGCCTTAGGTGATAACTTTCCCACTTGGATGAGTCTATTTTATGCCCTTATTGTAATGTTTTATGCAGTAAGTAAGGTTCTTCCTCCCATGGATTGAATCATGATTGAAATGTCACTATTCAAATCCCTTATATAATACAGGAAATCATTTTGGGATGTAGGATTTACAAATTGAGGAATTTTGTCCCAATTATTCTGGAATATGATGTTGAAATCAATCATTTTCTTGTTGGGTTCCCTCTTTGTTGTATTTAGTTTCTCATAGTAAGACAAGTGATTTGACTTGTCCTCAAAGTAGTTGCATAGAGTTGTTCCAAACTCATCCTAGGTGGCAATAGATGTAGGTATCAAAACACGGTACCATTTGAGCACTTTTCCTTTGAATGAGGCTATGAGGAGTGTGACTGATACATCATCATGTGTGATTAGATAGAAAGAGCATACATATGAAACATCCTAGATATGCTTGATAGGGGTGACTTGATTTTCACTGGTGAAGTATGGAATAGTTTTAAGCATGGTTGCTGGCATATCATGTTGTACGTTGAGATTAAGTTGGATTCCACCAATGAAGCTAGAAAATTTCCTTGGAGGAGGAGGTGGTGTAAGTGCCATCGTAGGGTGCACTTGTCTGCATTGTTATGAGGAGGAGTGGAATGTGCGCAGTGCACCAAGATGGGGACGTGTGCGGAGAGCTCTACTATGCATGCTTCTTGGAAAAAGTTAGAGATATTCAAAATATCCTTCAAATGCAACACTTTGTTTGGTATGCACTCTTCTCATAAAATGTGCTCTAGCTTCTAAAAAAAGAGATATGGAAATGTTGGGATTCACCGATGTGTTAAACTAAGCCTCTAAAGGCTATAAATTACTAAGTCACACCATAAATTAGCAATGATGAAATTTAAGCTTTCAATGTTGGTCTCGGGGGTGTGCCAAAAATTTTGGTTCATCGAATCTACACATGTATCTTGGATCTGTTAGTAGGGCTGAGTTGTTTGAGTCAACAATGGTAGTGTCTCTAAGTGTGGGACCTTGCACACTTAAGATAGACCTCTGGAGAAGTTCGCACCTCTACCTATTTCTACTACTACAACTACTCCTAATGCTAGAAAGGAAAACTAAGATAACCATGCCAAGGGACTAGGGATAGAAGGATAACATCAAAATAGAAAACTACACTAAGGAAGGTGATACCACTAGAAAAAGGGGGATGAACACTATCTGTTCTAAGTGAAAACAAAGGGAAAGGTATTAAGGAAGGTTAGGCATATGCAAAATGGACCAAAACACATTTACATGATCAGTTTCATGAAACACAACATGAAAATGGAGCTCCAAGAGATTTAAAGTGACACAACAATAAAAAAATGTAAGAGAGAGGAAAGGAAGAAGTATATAGGCATGTTAAGGCAGAGAATAGCCATAAAATGATGCTTCTATTACTTCTAGTTATTCATAGTCAATTACAATGGTGTCTAAAGGTAGATATCCACATGCATGACATAGATTTAGAGGTATGTGACTCAAAATATATAAATAGGGAGTGTTTAGAAAATACTAGTAGATCCAAAAATGTTCAACCCTTTTCAATGACTCTTACATTTATCGATCAAAAAGAAGAGGAGAGGGAGGAAAACTCAAATTTTAAATGCAACCATGGATAGAAAGCATTGAATGCCTACAAATCCACCTACAAATCCGTCTAATGTAATTTTCCATGACTATTTGGAATGCATGAGAAGGAAGGATGCAAGATCCATATCAAATTAGGTGGTTGGAGAAATTAGATTTTCTCATTAATGGTGTGATAGACATTTTCCATTTTCTCACCTACCAAATCCTAGTGAATATTTGAATTTGAATTTTTGTACTCTAGATGACATCAAAAACATTCCAAAAAGGCCAGTGCACAAGGATATAAGTACTAGAGCAGAATTTATGATTGTCGGAAGATATGTAGTGTTAACCGAGAACATAAGACACGTGGCGCACACCGATTGACTTGAAGAGTGGCCAACTATACATCTATTTTATCATTTCTACCATGTGTCACACAAGACTTTTTTGCAAGGATTTAACACTCTATTGGCATTCTTTGTTTGGTTACATGTGGCACACTCAAAGTATGACACATGCCACATAACACAGAAGGGTGCAAAAGAAGGTGCAAAGGCATGCAAGTGGAAGAGTGAGGCGTGGGAGGAAAATAGATGAAAGGTGCACTCCAAATTTATGCATGCAGGGAGGAATGTGGTAAAAAATGCCAAAGGAATGTATGGTCAAGGTGAAATTATTACAAAGCAATTTGCGGGGGCATGAAAAAGGGTGTGTGAGGATGCTAAGGAATTAGCTAATTTTGAGAGCAAGTCTGGGAGTGTACAAGGTGTATATAATGCTTTGAAAGAAGATGAATGTACATAAAGTGCACACAATGGGGGAAGGATGGAACAAAGAGGAAAAGGGAGAAGGTATGGAAGGAACAATTACACATGGCACGTGGGAATATCCAACCATAAATATGTGTCAAATAGGTAGATGAAGTGCCCAAAACCTATAATATGAAACCTTTAGAGCCGAATGATATGTAAGGTATCCAAATAACAATGGGAGTTATTATGGATAACATTTTAGTGATATTTGGGGACATATGTCTACTATATGAAGGAGACCGTATCTTAGAGCATCCATTGGGCATGGAGTCTCTATGTGACCATGAAATTCTGATTGGAACCTTAAAGAATTGCCCTCAAGATACTTTGAAACACATTCTAAACTCATTGTGAATCCTACAAAAACTTCTACAAACTATTATAAGATGAGTACCATCTTGGAAGCAATAAAAGAGCATGCATAAGAAGAACAAAAGAGAGAAGAGATATGTACAAAAAAAAAATGCGTGCATAGTGCACTTAGAGGAATTAAAGCTACTCTAATATATAAAAATGATGTGGCAAGATTAATGGAAGGGTTTGAGATAGATACCATTAACTTGGATTTGTAGTGCACATCCATCAAGATGAGTTAACTCAAAAGAATTGGCCTCCTTTTAAGAACTGATAACATATGGGCCGCTCAAAAGTATATCAAAGATTGAATGGCACCCTGGATTAGCTCATGTCACCATCCCACTTTAAGACCATGTCCCCAAATTTTACAGCTTGAGGCCTAACCTTTTTATCAAACCAATTTTTTAATTGATGATGTTATTCTAGATTGATTAGGGCAGAGTTCCTTAATTCTTCAAGTTCAAAAAACTCTACCATTTTGATTTCTCTCTCATTTGTGCCTTCAAATTATAGCTTCTAGGAGGGTGACAATGAATTCAAATCAAGTATCCAGGGAAGTGTATCCTCCTTTCAATAAACAAGATTATAATAAGAATTTCATATTTCCTTCTTCAATCTAATTATGTCTACCTAGAGCACGTGAAAGACCTTTGTATACTACTATCTTTATTTGATGTGCATTGGGAGCTTCATGACTATGATTAGATTCTTTTTTGTTGGATCAGTCAGGACCATTTCCTTAAGGGTAGTAGTTGTTAGAAGTCTTCTAATAAATCCCTAGATTGACCGCCTAACCTAAAATTTTAGTACCAAGGAAGGCCTTTGCATTATCAAATATGATGGTTTGACAAATGTCGAACCTTATAACAAGCCCCTCAAGAAATTCATGGATGAATGACTTGGTTTATTCCGTGAGCATGATAGCTTTTGTCCATTTGGTCAAGTAGTTTAAAGATGTCAAGCACCCACTTGTGGCCAATGCTTGAAGAGGATTAATCATACCTATAAATTCAATACCTCATTGCACACAAAAGGGTGATCCGCTTGGATTTATCGGAGGGGAAGTGATGAAAATTTATTCTTACCTACAAAGAAATCCTATTCTTTGCATTTTTGACCCACTTATGTGTGTTTATGAACAAGGTATGCCAAAATAGTCGTACCATTATGATTTTCATTGTTGTAGTATTGATAGAGAAGTGTCCACCAGAGAATCCATCATGAAATTTCAATAATACTTTTTCAATCTACATGCCATCAATACACCTTAACAACACACCATCAAGATTATTCTTGAAGAGAAGGCCATCAATCAAAACATAAGGAATAGATTATAGCCTCAGATGTCTTCTCTTTACTTTGTTTAAACTAGGAGGGTATGTACCCTTGAAAAGGAATGTGATCATGTCCTTCATCTAGTTGTGCACACCAGATGTGCATTTTGTTCAAGTTCTATGCGTGAGATATCTTCATCCAAAAATAATGAAGCCTCGTGTTCAATCTGCACATCCTCAAAGCAAGTTTCTTACAGATCACACTACTTCTTACTAACTTCATGGCATTGATAGTCACATCATACTCCATGATTTTGGTCACCCATCTTATTGTAGACACCAAAATTGGGTCATAATTCCATTAAAACCCCGTCAAATAAATTAACCATATCCTACCCATTCATATCCCCTAGTGCAGATGTTAATTGAATTAATTATCTTAATTTAATTAACTAATATCCTCACTTAACCACCTCACCCAACCAACTCACCTAGCCACCTCACTCAAATAACCCACTCAAACCTCATTAATAACCTAAGACAAAGTTTAAGCTTATCCTGACCAACCAGGACTTAGCCTAAACCTATACTTAACTTCTATTAAAAACCTAAAAGGAATCTTACTCATCATTCGTGATCTATCACTCAAAACTAAGATGAAGATTGAAGACCAAGAAAAAATAACAACAATTAGGAATTTTTGGCCAACCTAGATATTCCCACCTTGACCGACACCGGTTATATCTCAATCGACACCGGTCACCTAACTATCACCAGTTAGGTTAAATACATTTCCAAAATCCTTTACCTAAGTTGGTCTTTCGATAAAGGATCTCATACAAACAGAGACTTGGAGCACTCAAAATTTCTGAAGCACTTAGGTAAAGGAAAATATACAGATGCACTACCAATAACCATTAACATTCACCATCTTCTTCATGATCATGGATTCACATAGAGAAGCACAAGTTTGAACTGCCATGGAACTAACACAACATCTCTTATCTCTGGATCTCTTCCATCACCATCCTCATCACCTGCACTCTCCAAACCTACTCTTCAATAAGTACCTAAAATCTCTTCATTTATTTCTGTTTTATTCCAGTAAGATTTATTATTCAACTCAGTAATTTATCTTTCTCCACATTTGTACACTCCTTCCTCCTACTAACCTATCACCCTACCATATATGACCATTTCACCTAGTTTTATCCTCTTTTAATCATCTTTGAGCCTCCAAGGCCATTTTATGACCTTACCCTCACCATTTTCAACATCCGTAAGATCATAGAGAGTCCGAAAACAAGTTTTAAGTCCTTTTTACTAATTTTCCCTACCAATGTCAGGTTAGCCACCAATGTTGGTCATTCTTCCTAACCAAAGATTGGTCACACAATGACATTGGTCGCTGTCTAGAAATATAGCTTAGACCGGTGAGCTAAATACCTATTTCCTAATAACCCAGAATCACTTGTAACCTTTATCAAACCTTACCTAGAGCTTGCACCAGACCTACAACTTAACACCAGCCAATCACCTAACCCGTTTTGACCTCAATCACCTTTTACCTAACCTTTCTTATTGTTTTGTATGAGATACCTAAATCATTTCAATTCCAATAAGATTTTTATTTCATGTATATTTTGAATAACATTAATACTATTATATAAAGTGGATTGACAACCTGTTTAGGAAGCATCATGCTTCCTGGATATAGCTTCCACTAGGAATTCCACTCATTGTTTTGTTTAATTCTATATGGTGGTATTGTTTTTGCATTTACAGGTAGTTCCTCCTAAACAAAAGAGAGATCTCACAGTTAACTTGGATTAGGAAATCATAATGTGCACACTACCTTCAATCGACATCAAAAATAGGTAATCCTATTTGGCCTTCAACCCTTATCTATTTCATTAATTTGTTAAGAATATGATGAAACATTTTGGCATGCCCAGTGGGACCCATCCGAGGTTCCTTGCATTTATTCATTCTTAGTGAACTGTTGTATGTTTGTTTCTTTTCAAAAGGAAGTTAACATTAAATTTTCTCCTTGGAAATCTTCTCTTTCTTCTAATTGTCTCAGTGACATTTGTATTTTGGGACTAAAAAGAATGATTCTTTTACTTCTTGCATTTTCATTAGTGAAGGTCATTCTCTTTCCTATTCACTTATTTTTTTACATTGAATATCACATTTCGATTTGGATTCTAAAACACTTACATTTCATAATTTTATGCCTGAATTTTTAGCTCACATTAAAATTGAGGGAAAACCTATATGCTGGAAGTCATGTCGAGTTTATGGTTGACATAATTAAATCATAGATCACTTTCTCTTCTCTCTCTTTACCAAAATGCACAAACATAAATTTACACATCTTCTTAAACAACACCTTACCTGGAAGAGGTTTTCAATGATCGAGGATTGATAGTGGGCACCCGGGGTTTCTATCTCCAGCCTTTAACTCGAGAAAAGGACCACCCCACCAACATAACTCCGAAACCACCCTTAGATATTTCCTCTTCAAAGGACGCATTTCCAACCAATTTTTTTTTCATGTTCACAAGTTAGTCTTAAATAACATAAGATAAAACATAAAAACTCAATTATAGGATTTCATTTTTTTCTTGTGTTTTTATTGAGTTATGTTTTGAGTTGTGAGGTCACGTTATTCATTTCTTCCTTTGACACTATGCCATCATAATTGGTGTATTTCAACTATTTCTAAGTGTGTCAGGGTCCATTACTATCATACTCAGGTTTCTGGGTTGATATTTCATCTGAATTAATTCAAAAAATCAATTTTTCTTCATTTTTTAAAATTTCATAGTGGATCGGCATCGTTGTAGCGACCGTCATTAGTTTATATATGACTGTCATTGATTTACCTTACCATTTTCAGTTTCCATCTTTTTGGTCAATTTTACTAAAAACAACACTCATCACATCTTCTATTCTTTTTGAAGTTCTCAAGACATCATCATACCCATAGAATTTTAAAATCACAATCAAATACATATTCTTTACTTCATTTTCATCAATTTTTTGCCTCATTTGCAAAAATGTTGATTTCCCACAATAAGCGATATCACCACCATAACCATCATCGGTCACACCTGTCACTATCATCGCTTACCTAACTATCATTGTTCCCGCATTTTGATTTTTAATTAAAACAATGACCAGTTTCACCTCCTACAATTTATTTTTTCTCCATTTTTGCTATTTTTTTTGTGATTTATAGAGAGTAGATTACCAGGTTTATGCTAACTCACATGGTTATAAATTGTATCTAAGCCAATACCCATGTGTTTCACGTTAGCCTTTAGCCACTTCCACCTATCCCATCGTTGCCTTCCATCCTGTCGCCTATGGATTCAAATCATCCCATTACTATTAAAACTAGCAACGAGGAGTTCGAAAGACTCCTTAACCAGAATCACACTGCCCTAAAACACTATCTCACCCACTCATCTACCTAGGACTCATCAGGATAGTTGGTATATTACATGCATGTGTTTATCTCTCCTTCCCTATCCCCCACTTCTGTGTCGGCTACCACTAGCTTGACATTACCTTCATCCACTTTACCACCTTTGGTGTCCAAACTAGACCTCACATCCTTTATAACTCATATACCTATGACTTCTATCACACCCGTGGTGTCAACTATTCCTTTGCCAACTACCTTGACTATAGCCCTATTTGCACCCTTTACCTCATATGTACTAGTTTCATCGCAACCACCCATGGTGTTGGAAACCCACACCCCATTCCATAACATCATTATTGCCATCCCCAATCCTTACCCCCAATTACCACAAGAGTTGTTACGACTACCCCACCTACTTATACATATCACCAACAACCCCCAATCTCATCTATTGCCTATTTGGGATACCTTCCACCTACATCTATTCCCCCTTCATAGTTCTCATACTCGACACCACCATATATTGGGATGTCATCCACATCATACATTCATCATCAACCTCCTTATACTACGAGGGGGTGCCCAATCATCACAACCCACCAATGACCTTATTAAAATGATGATGGAAAAGATGTAAACATTGGAAGCATCAGTTTCTAGCTTTCACAACTCTTTAACCGATGATGAAATTTTCAATGATCCCATCCATCCGTCTATTCCCATTCAGCCATACCTGCGCATTGGAAAATCCTAAAATTTAACTAGTTCAATAGTAAAGAAGACCTATAGAAACACTTGTAGTCTTTCAAATATGGGTGTTATCTACTCACCCACAATGATTCTTTACTCCTACAAAATTCCCCATGTCCTTAATGGGATTCATGTTAGACTAGTATAGTGGTTTACCTTGACATTCCATTTAAATGGGATTCATGTTAGACTAGTATAGTGGTTTACCTTGACATTCCATTTACTCATTTAATCAAGTGGCTCAAGCCTTCTTGGACCATTTTTCAATCAATATCATCAAGAAGGTCACTATGACTGACTTGTACTCAACTCGACAATATGATGATGAGTCTATCACCGATTTTGTCACTCATTGGTAGAGCCTCATCAACTAGCTAACATTCTAGTTGCCTCAAACTGAGCTTATAGAGTTGTTCACTAGAGCTTGTTCCAGAACATCTCACCAAATCTACAAGTACAAACCTTCCGTACCTTCGACAAATCATTTACCATGGCACAAAAATTGGAAATTCATGTCATTGAAGAGAAGAAAATTCAATTGCATAACAAAAACGCCACATTTAAATCAAATGATGCTTCTTCCTCTTCAAAACCCCAAAACAATTATTCAAAATCCAAAGGATCTGCCAATGCGTTAGTTTTAAAGGCTAGCCCATATCACCCCTCTAATCAATCAAAACCTACCTCCAACCTTTCTCCCATTTAAAATTTTTAGTTCAGATGGGAGCAATGAAAATACACTCCAATCAGGGAGCCTTATTCTTTAGTATTAGAAAAACTTCTTAAGGCCGGAGCCATTGCTCTTCCACCCATAAAACCACATACTGGTTTTGACCCCACTCGTCCTATGTCGACATGGTACAAGGAACATGACTATTGTAACTATCATCACGTAAAAGGCCATAGTAATGGTAATTTTATAACATTTAAGAATGTTATCCAGGAAATTTTAGATAATGTAGATCTTGTCCTAGACAAACCGAACGCACTCCGCAAATTAGAATTTTTACATCTTGGGGAAGTCGTTTCTAACCATAATATATCATCAAACCAAATTGGTGAACCTTAAACTAATGATAGTAATGCCCATAAGGCCCATGCTTGTGTTTGACACCGTACCATCCCTTTCATAATTTCCACCTATCCCCTTGTTGGCAAGAAAACTTTTATTGTGGAAAAATTAGTGCATTTCAAGAAAACAATATGGGAATCTAAGTCCCTCTACTTGAATAGTGTAACTTCCGTATGTGCATGCATGAAAAAGTGGATTTTAATGGTGGCCTTTCACCGAGAGATCCAATAGGGGCACTCCATAGACCATGTGGCAAAAGCTAGCAATTTCTCACTAGAGAAGAACTTTATCCGAGAAGGGGAAATGGAGTGAGGATTGAGGTAGGAGAAAGTAATGTTGTGAGTAGAATATCGATGCCCAAATACATTAATTAGAAATTTCATTTACATGAATTTATAGTTAAAAGAAAAAATAAACCGCAAAAGAAGATACAATATCAATGAAAATCATTGGTCACAAAGTACTAATCAACCCCTCAATCAAAAAGGCCAAAATTCCTTATTTTATTATTGAAGCTCGAGCAGAGTTTGTACATAGCTTGAGAATGGAAGAAATTCAAGGAAGAAGAGAAAATAGAAGCAATGTGGCATTTTCTGTCTTTTTCGTATAGAGCACTCTCATATTTTTGAAAACAATCGCCAACACTTGGAATGATGTCGAGAAGCAATTATATTCTTCACAAGAAACTTTTACAACTTCATAAATTCTCAACGCCTTTTCAAATTCCTCTATTGTGAAGAAAATACTCATGGCCGGTTAAAAACCAAATATTACAAAGAAACCATTACATTCAATTTTCTAGTTTAAATATAGACCATTTGATTTTCTCCTCTAACTCTAAACTTGGTCTATCCATGTGGCAGGAAGGGATTGGAGCAAGCATTTAGGGAAGCCAATCACATTTTGTGATTTTTCATGAGATATGGCAATTTGGAACAAATTGTCCCATAGCCCCGCTTTGACTTTTCAACTTAGACATGTGGCACGTTCTTATTAGAAATGGGATCATGGCCCTTTTCTCAACATTTTAACCCTTTCTAGAAAAAGGCTCAAAAATCAATTTCCTCCACTGCCCGCTACTTTGATTTGACTAGGACACGTGGCATGTTCTAGTTCAAGACGGGTCGTTGCTCTTTTCTAAACATTTTAGCCTTTTTTTGGAAAAAGGCTCAAAACTCAAATTCTGCACCATTTCGCCCTCCACTTTGACTTTTCCACTTAGACATGTGGCACATTCTTATTGGAAATGGGATCGAGACCCTTTTCTCAACATTTTAACCTTTTTAGAAAAAGGCTCAAAACTCAATTTCCTCCACCGGCCTACCGCTTTGATTTGACTAGGACACGTGGCACATTCTGGTGGAGATGGGATCGTCACTCTTTTCTAAATATTTTAAACTTTTTTTCGAAAAAAGCTCAAAACTCAAAGTTCTCCATCATTCCACTCCTCTTCTTTCACTTTTAAATGGCGCACCCAAGACCTTCACTGAACATGAGAGTATTCTAGAAATTTTGCTTCACTTTTGGGAATCCGGTTAAATTTCCAAAAGTACCCCAATGGCCCGCTTGTCCGCTTTGAATTTTCTCTAGCGGGATTTTCCTTTGACTTTTTCCTACGGGCTTCAACTTTGACTTTTTCCGTCAGCTTTAACTTTGACTTTTACCTTTAAAGCCCGATCAGGGCCATGGGGAAAATTTACCATTTTTTCTCGAAAGTGACCAAAAGTGTTAAGTTCACCAAAAAACCCGTTCTTCCCCATCCAATAGGATCTAACCATGTACTTGCATTCATTGGGGTCAAAATTTGACCAGAAAAGACGTCTGTCATCTCGACTATGGAAAATACGCAGAGGAAGAAAACTTAATCGCTTTTGAGTCTAATTTTCAAATTTCCTTCACAAACCAAAGGTATTGAGGCAAAATAATGATTTGACAACCCATACCATAGAAAAAGTGAATAATTTCGATCAAAAATGGAGGTTGTAAAGAGGATCTTACATGCATAGACTAGGAAATGGAAGATTTCAAAGCGAGAAAACAGATGTTTAAATAGCTCTAGGGCACAATTTTTCTTATTTCTTGAATCTCTAACTTGGCTTAAACACCAATCAAGTGCATGAGCTCAAAAAAATTGAATTTTTCTATAAAAATGGAGATTATTTTTCGAGAGACAACAACTTGCTCTAGCTTGGGGACATGGCGTGAATTGGGCATGGATAGGGCATGACATGAGGATCCAAAATCTCAAGTTTCAAAACATATTACGTTGATCAGTGCCTTATCCATTGGGCCTTGCAGAGTAATGTAAAATTCTAAGAAATAATGGAAGAAGGAGGAAACACAAAATCCAAACCACACACAACAAAAACCAAACAAAACTAAACCAAAACCACACAACAGAAAAGGGAAAAACACACCTACAAAATCACCTATGGTAGAAGGCAGGGGACAACCCACTTTCACTGATGATACAGTTTCAAGTATTTCCCACTTCAAGGAAATTTCAATGGTGTTCCATCCAAGTATGAGAGGAGAGAAACATTCTCACTACAAGCTCCATGAATTTGGAATGGGTCGAGCCATAATGAATCAAACTTTCAATGGCCGCCGTTTGGTTCTCTTCTCTTGTCACAAAGTAGGATAAAATATCCAACCTTGAATTCTTTTGACTTTTCCCTCTTGTAAAATATATTCTTCACTTTCAGTTGTTGTTCTTTAATTCTATCCACCATTTGGCATCTGATTTCCTTGAGCTTCTCTAGGAAGATGATCCTCTTATCAATGGAGTCTTTGTATTGACCATCTTCTATTTCTTGTAGCAACTTGAGAGCTGACATCTCAATTGTGAGAGCAATATTTTCCACAACTCCATACAACATTTGGAAAGGTGACATACCTATTTCCTTCTTAGGAGTGATCCTATTAGTCCACAATGCTTCATATAACTTCTTGTGCTAGTTCCTTTGATTCTCATCTAACAGCTTGCGAACAATGGTCACAATTTTCTTGTTACTTGAATCATCTTGACCATTTCCCTATGGATAGTAGTCAGAAGAGTGAGATAAGGGTATTCCAAAACCATAACAAAACTATGTGAGCTCCTTTGAAGAGAAATAGGTGGCATTGTCTACAACAATCTTCTGTGGTACTCCAAAATAGAAAATGATATTCTCCTTGATGAAGTTGCAGACTATTTCGAGCTAGATTGTTTGGTTGGAATGGATTCCACCCATTTAGTGAAGTAATCAGTTTGCAGTGAGTACATAAGTATGCCCTGCACTTGAATGAGGATTCAAAACACCAATGAAATCCAACCCCCATTGCTGAAATGGTTCCTCAATCACTACAGCCTTAGTGGTAATGCAACTAGTTGTGGTTTTCCAACAAATTGTTGGCATGATTTACATTTAGAAGCCCAATATTGAGTGTCTAAAAATATTTAGGGCCAATAATATCTCCCCCTGAGAATATTATGTGTAGTGACTGTTGCTGAGAAATGTCCACCACAAGCTTGATCATGATATGCCCTAAGCAACTTTTTCTATTGCTCCTTATCCACACACCTGAGGAAACAACCATCCAGACCTCTCTTGTAAAGTTCATGATTCTAGGATCACAAACTTGGCTGCTTTCAACTTGAGGTTTTTTTTTTTTTGTAATCAAGATGAGGAGGGAATTATCCATAAGTGAGGTAGTAAGAAATATCAACATACCACTCATCAGTAGTGGTGAAAAAGAGCACTTGTGGATTTTCTCTTGAACAGGTTGAGAAAACATCATCATTTTCTCCATGTTGAGCCCTGAGAGCTTCATCTTCAACAATCAGTTGGCACAAACCATTTCCTCTTACTAGATTAGATGGCCTAATCTCCAATTCATACTCTTGGGTCTTTGCAATCCAACTTCCTCTCTTAGCCCCAGGATCTTGTTGAGTCAAAATGGACTTGATTGCACTTCCAGGGACCATCACCACTATATGGGAATTGAGAATGTAGAATCTAAAACTTTTAACAACTTTAACCACTATGTAGGCATGTTTCTCCAATTGGTTGTACTTTAGCTCATGATTTTTCAAAGGACAGCTCATGAAAGCAATGGGTGCTTCCAAACCTTCATAATTTTTTTAAACAAGGACAAAAGAGAGTGTATGTTATGATACATAGCAATACATGATGAACTCCTTGTTGAAATATGGAGATACAAGAGTTGGAGCTTTGGCAATGGCTTTCTTTATATCCTCATATGTTGTTTTTCCTTCCTTATTCCACTTGAAATTTGCTTGAGGATTCATCATGGAAGTTATATGCTTAGTCAGTTCAGAAAACTCAGGAACAAATTGATGAAGGAAGTTTACCTTTCTAAATAATGAATGAACTCCCTTCTTGTTGGTTGGTAAGGCTAGTGCTTATATAGCTCTGATCCTCTCATGATCAATGTGCGCTCCATGTTTGTTCACAATGTGTCCCAACAACTTACCTTCTGTGAATCCAAAAATGCACTTTTTTGGATTTAGAGAAATTCCATGTTTCCTACACTCTTGCAAGGACTTGCTCCAAATGACAGATATGATCTCCTTCCTCTTTTAAAAAACCGTGAGGTCATCAAGGTAAATTACAATTCAATATTTCAAATCTTTGAAGGCCAAGTCCATTTCTCTCTAGAACATTGATCAAGCCAAAAGGCATTCTACTCAGTAGGCAAAAGTTCCCCAAGGTGTTGTGAAGGTTGTTTTGTCAGCAATCCTCTTCGCCACCTTGAGTTGGTTATACCCTTAGAATCCATCAAGCAAAGAGAGCATTTCAGATACAACGATTTCTTATAAAATATGATCCATGATTGGAAGAGGGTAGTTTTCCTTGAGAGATGCCCGATTCGATTTTGTAAATCTACACAAATCCTTATTTACCGATTCTTCTTCCTTACTTGGAATAATGTTAGCCACCCATGTTGAATGGTGGATGGGGAAGATGATTCTAGCATTGAGCATATTTGTCACCTCTTCTTTCATAACATCAGAAATTTTTGGATTGTAGGGCCTTTTTTTTTTTTCCTAAAGGGCTTAGCTCCTTACTTCAAAGGAATGGAGTGATGCATTTCCTTTGGCTGAAAAGATATGAGTTCATCATAGAAATAAGCCAAGACATCTCGAGTACTTTTAGCAGAGCAACAAACTTTCTCTTCTCTTCTGGTGAGCAACATTTACCAATGTTAACCATCCTTGGGTTCTCTAAAGTGCCAATGTTTTCTTGATTAAAATTAGATGGACACCGAGAAGACTATTTTTCTTTCTCTTGATGAACTCCCATCTTTGTCAAATAAATTTTCCAAAGAAACTAGACCTTGGGTATTTTGTTTCCTTTCGTTTGATTACTCCTCTTCATCAATTCCATCAATTCCTTCCTTCTCCCCTTTGAGGACTGATTCATGGTGTTTATTTTCACTTCCTTCAAAGAAAATATTATTGAAGTTATCTCTTTGTTCTAAGAAGGCTAAGATTTGATTGTCATCATTCAAGACTCACAATGATTAGTATTGTCTCAGTACACTAGGTCCGACAATAATCTCAATGGTCACTTTATCCTTGCTAAGAAGGATGAGATGTTACTAAGGAATTTGACACTGCTAGAGAATTAGACTTTTAATTCTACTCCCTAGGGATAGCTTCAATGGAGAATGCATCAAAGGATTTAACGTAGGCCCACACTCTATTTCTATAGTTCCCGAGTCTCTGGGATTTTTCACCTAGTATTACCGGTGGACCTACTTTATAACAACCTCTACATCACCTTTGCATCTCAACTTCTTGATTCCCATGTCCTCTACTACATTCATTCCTAAGAGTAATGCTTCATACTCTGTTGTATTATTTGTATTGTCAAATTTCAGCTTGTAGGAAAAATGATATACCTCATTGGAGGGAGAGTAAAATACTACACCAACTCCTGAACCTACTCTAGAATGACTACCATCAAAATTTATTTTCCAAATCTGATCTTCTTATTCCTCCATGAGGATTGGAAATTTATCTTTCTTTTGTGATTTAAGGAAGTAGTTTCCTAACTCACAATCTTGAAAGAGGATGTTATATCTTAGATCATCAGATTTCCTTACTATGAATTTCAATTTCCTGACTAGCAACAACTTCTTCATTTCTCATTTCACTGGGATAGTTGTAGATGACCAATACATATTTATTTCTCCACCTAGGTCTCTACAAAAACTTCTTCTCAATAGCATGCCAAAAGTGGCTGGTATGTTCGCCACTAAGATGGTCAAGAGTATCTTCTTGTCCAGATAATTAGCTAGTGCAACATGAGCATCCTTGATTCTTACTACAAATGGAACTTGTCTGGATTCCATTGATTAGTATGTGCCATTTTCTTGAGTCAAAGTGAGGCCAAGAGCATTTGAAAATTTTTCTAGCATCACATTATCTCGAGGGTCTAGAGTCTATGATGCAATTGTTCAACCGGGAAGCCTTTGATGAGAAGTGATAGGTAGAAAGGATCAAATTTTTTGGTGATGGAGGCACCGAGGGCTAACATGTTTTGATAAGGTGGTATGGGAGGTTTGGGTAATAGGCCTTTATAGTTTGGGCTTAAAGAAAAAAGGATACTACCATGAACTTCCTTGATGAATCTATCAAATTGGGCAGGATGTGTTTATAGGTATTCAATCTCGAGAGCTGAACTTTGGTTTTTCTTGCATGCTCCACATATTCAAATGGAGCTATGGTAGATGAGGAAGAGGTTCCAGTAGTGGGAGATGATTTAAATGATAGGGGTTTTTTACTTTTGGTGATGGATTTTCCTTTTCAAATTTAGCAATTGGTTTGGAAGGAGGTGAGGGTATAACCTTTGATTGAAATTTATATGTATTTGCAAAACCAACATTTAGAAGAGAATTACTCTTAACGGATTTTGAGTTGGGAGAAGAATTAGACAACGTACTTGGTGTAGTAGCATGATCCTTGGCAGCCAATGAATCTAATTTCTCTTTGGCTGATTCCATGGAAGATGGTAATGGTGATCCTCTACCGATGATCTCATTTTGTGGGAAGCTTTGGAGAGAAATATTCTTTGTTCTTCCTATCATCTACTGCAAATCAAGCTAAGGTTGAAACACCATTCTTGGATTGTGCACGATTGAAAATAGCACATGAAAAAATTAGAGCTTCTTGATCACTTTCCTCCTCATTAGCAACGTATTCAAGCAGGTCATTGTGCATGCCAAACTCTTCAATTTCAAGATAGTTCCCATAGTCATCCATGCTTTCTTCTTCAATTTACTCAATATCTACTCCTTCTTCTTATTCCCCAAAGGTGTCACGGATGAAATTGACTAGTGGTTCTTTAAGAGAAATACAATGAGGGGGCGGAGCAATTCTTGGTCTATCAGGAAGATTTGGTCTCCTTGGAGCATTCCTCATTGTGATTTGTGATAGTTGTTTCTTTAAAGAAACTAGGTCATTTGCCATTTTTTGGAACATTGGATCGCAGACTGAATTTGAACTCGACCTTTTTTCTTACGATTTGGTCCTTTCACTTTTCTAGAAATAATTAGATCATCATCAATCTCAATTAAAAAGTCTTTAGCCTCCTCAATGTTCTTGGTTGGGCTCTTCTAAGGAAGAAACAAAATTTTGATGGAAAAGTACTGATGAAGAACCTTTCCAAGTTGTTCGAGAGAGTACCAAATCTTTTGGGATCCTTCTTGTAAACCTATCATACCTTTCTAAAAATCTCTCATTAATTCGAGGTCTCCTTCTTCATCTCGAACCAATTGGACCAACAGACTCCGACAATCTTCTCGTGCTCTTCAACCTTTGTTCAAATGCACTTCTTATATCTTCCCATCATGTGACAAATCTTGGGGTAAACATGTAGAACCATTTAGAAACCTTTTCTTGGAGTGACTCCATAAAGAGCCTAACTAAAACATCTTCATTTCAACTCCCAACACTCGACAAGAAATGATGAATGTTGCTTACATGTTCTTTTGGGAGATGAGACCCATCTCCTTTGAATTTTTGGAAGTTCTTTCTTGAGCCTCTTGTGAGCTCATGAAGTGGTTATGGAAGAGAAATTTGACCATTATTTCTTCCCCATGGTACATTAGGCCTGTGTATTTCACACTAATGATCACCCATTCTATACCTATTTCTAGCCTCCAGTCTTGCTAAGGCTGATTCTGTTGCTACTCTTTATTCTACTTCAATTTGGAGTCTTTATATTTCTTCAAGTTGAGCCCTTATCTCTTCTTTAGATCTTGCATCTCTTTCAATCTCTTCAAATGTGGGATCAACTTGTCCTCCATGTCTAAGTTTCCAGTGTATCTTCTATCAGCCAGCTTGAAAGTTTATGCTCTTCTTGGGGTGATGAAATTTGTCTCTTCCTTTCCAATTCGATAACACGTTCCTCTTCCAAGTCCATAATCCTTATGGAAATGAAATAATGATTGAAACTTTGTCTATTGTGACAAATATCTTCTCTCGAGATAAGAAGAAAAGTCTTCTTGGATGTGAAAGAGTAAATCAGGTCTCTCAACATGAGAATTTCCCAAGATAGCCATGATTTACATCCATGTAGTTTGTGTGATTATTCAATCTTGGGAAAGTTTTTCTCTAGAATATTTTTTTCTTTTTTATGACCCTAAGGTCATTTTTAGGTGTAGATGCTGAAAAATATGCCCCATGGTGGGTGCCAAAACTATTAAGAGAAAATTTGTCTCGTGGACAAATTGGTGGGTTTCAAGCCAATGCTATGGGAATATAAGTGCCTCTACTTGAACAAAGGCAGCTTCCATATGTGAATGCATGAAAATTGGATTTTAATGGTGGCCTTTCGACTAGAGATCCAACAAGGGCACTCCACCGAACCTATGGAAAAGCTAGCAATTTCTCATTAGAGAAGAACTTTGTCAAGAAGGGGAAAGAGAGTGAGAATGGAGGTAGGAGAAACTAATGTTGTGAGTATAATATAATATTCCCACGCACATTAATTAGAAATTTCATTTACGTGCATTTATAGTTAGAAGAAAAAAACCACGTAAGAAGCTACAAGACCGAATGAAACTCATTAGTCACAAAGTACCAATCAACCCCTCAATCAAAAAGGAAAAATTCCTTCTTTTATTATCAAGCTCAAGCAAATTTTATACATAGCTTGAGAATGGAAGAAATTTGAGGAAGAAGATAAAATCAAAGAAATGTGGCATTTTCTATCTTTTTTAGGTACAGAGCACTCTCGTCTTTTTGAAATCAATCGCCACCCTTAGATGACGCCGAGAAGCCATTATATTCTTTGAAAAAAACTATTACAACTTCACAAATCCTCATCGCCTTTTCAAATTCCTCTCAAGAAAAATGCTCATGACAGTTAAAAACCATATCTTGCAAAGCAACCGTTACATTCAATTTTCTAGTTTAAATATAGACCATTTGATTTGCTCCTCTAACTCTGAAATTGGGCCATCCACATGACAGGAAGGGATTGGAGCGGTTATGGGGGAAGCCTTTCACATTTTGTGATTTTTCATGAGATTTGGCAATTTGGAAAAAATTGGCCCGTAGCCCCACTTTGAGTTTTCAACTTAGACACATGGCACATTCTTATTTGAAATGGGATCGTAGCCCTTTTCTCAACATTTTAACCTTTTTTGGAAAAATGTTCAAAAACTCAATTTCCTCTGCCGGCCCACTACTCTAATTTGAATAGACACGTGTCACATTCTCAGTTAGAGATGGGGTCATGGCTATTTTCAAACATTTTAACATTTTTTGGAAAAAAGCTCAAAACTCAAAGTTCTCCATTGTTCCACTCCTCCACTTTGAATTTTCAACGGCGGACTGAGACCTTGGTGGAGCCACGAGCACTCAAACTTTAACTTCACTTTTGGGAATTTTTTTAAATTTCCAAAGGTGTCGAGATGGCCCATTCATCCACTTCGAATTTTCTCTAGTGGGCTTCACCTTTGAATTTTTCCTGCGGGCTTCAACTTTGACTTTTACCTTTGAAGCATAATCGAGGTCATGGGGAAAATTTACCATTTTTGCCAAAAGTGACCAAAAGTGTTAAGTTCACCGTAAAACCTATTCCTCCCCATCCAATAGGATCTCGACAACGTACTCTACATTCACTTGGGTCAAAATTTGACTAGGAAAAGATGCCTGTCATCTTGAATGTAGAAAATACGCAGAGGAAGAAAAAATCATCGATTTGATTCCAATTTTTGAATTTCCTTCACGAACCGTGAGGCATGGAGGAAAAAAAATTATTTGATGACCCTAGCCATAAAACAAGTGAACAATTTTGATCAAAAATGGAGGTTACAAAGGGGATATTACATGCACAAATCGGGAAATGGATGATTTATAAAAATGAGCAAAACAAAGGTTTAAACAGCTATAAGGCACAACTTTTTCTAATTTCTTGAATCTCTAACTTAGCTTAAACATCAATGAAGGGCATGAGCTCAAAAATTTTTAATTTGGCTATGAAAACATAGAGTAGTTTTCAAGATACAACACCCCCCTCTATCGAGGAGATTCTAGCACGAGTTCCTCTACCCATAGCGGAGCATACTTTCTCTACTCCTTCACCTACAAAGCATTCCCCTTCATCTCCCCCTTCACCCACGAAGGAGTCCACAACTTCTGCTAATTATGTTTCACAACTTACCTCACAACCTAAAGAACAACCTATGGTTTTAACTCTCCGACCAATAGAAGAGTCATTTTAACTTTCCTCTCCATCAAAAAAGGAAAATACCTCATCCCAACTATTATCTCCCCTAACCATAGGGGATCCATTATATGTGTCACTTCTTGTTGGGGAAAATTCCCCATTAGCATTCAAAAATCCCATTGATTTTCTCTCGACTCTCTTACCCACAAAGTCCAAAGCCAACTAGTTCCCTATGTCATAGACATATTTTACAGGGATTGCTACTAAGGAAACATTATCTTCTCTTAAAATAGTGTTGTTTTCACTCCCGACCAACTATTTGGATTATGTTGATAATTCCATGCTTTGGGGACGCATTCGGCTACCCTTTTCAACCCAAATTAAAGTGTCACCTATAGATATCGCTACAATCTTTCCAAAGGTATTCCAAGGAACCCAATCAACCATGAAAATGCCTAGTTTAACAACCTCTTCTTCATCATCCTCACCTACATCCAAACCTTTACCAATAATCTGAACCTATTCCTATGCCTAAGATTCTACCTTTATCCACACCATCCCCTATATCAAGACCCATCACAACGTTGGGTGTCATATTGACATCAAGAATAGTCCACTCACCCATCAAGTTGGATTTAGCCACATATTCCCAAGCATGTAAAAAAATCAATCCTCCACCTAAAAAGAAGACCCAACTTTTTAGGCCACACACACCAGTTTCACCCACCATGCCTTTGTCACCTTCACCCCTTCCGTCTATCCTAGGGCCTCACCCATCAACCTTGGCCAAGAAACTACCTATCCAAGGAAAATAAAAAGTTCTGTAGCCCACCTCTTCATCACAATCCTTTATTACACCCAACCTATCAACACAACGTACACCTTCTTCATTACCCACATCTTTCTTACCACCTATACCCCCACCAGCTACAATAACCTCATCACTACCTATGAGACTTCCTTCTCTTCAACCAGTATCTTCCACCTCACCTATGCTAGCAACTTTTACCGCACCTCCATTATCACCATGGCTAACCCATCCTCTTCCACCATCTACTTTCCCTTCGCATCACATACTCCTCCTTCACCTTTACCCAAGAAGGTGCAACCGAAATTGAAAAACCCACTACCCTCCAAGGAGGTAGTTAAGCCTATAACACCTTCTATCGCTAGTTCATCTACTACGCCTCTACTCAAGAAGGTACAACCCAAGCCTAAAACAATACCACCTACCAAACCGGTGGTCAAACCTATCCCATCTCTAATTCCACCTCTTGTAGTACCTCACACATCACAATCACCTATACTTCAATCCAAACCCACACTCACCTCACATTGCAATCCATTGGTAGGGTCTTATGCCAACATTCTAGCTAACCTTTTAGAGACATTCATCATCAAATTTCTGCCACTTAGACCTTACGACCCACTCAAACCCAAACAAAAATGGTTTGATGATACTAAAATTTGCACCTACCATCGTGTGCTAGGACATGATATAGAAAATTGTAACGCTCTAAAAATTGTTCTTCTCCAACTTTTTCCTCCTGAAAAAAACTTTGATGATGATAATCTTCTAGAAAAGGACCCAATTCCACCTCCACTTATCACTACACATCCTCACCCACTACCTATTTAGTGACCTACACCACCACCTCCATAGCCCTTTTATCCACCTCCAAAACTTGAGATCAATATGGTCCATATAGGAGAGCTAGACAAAACCCCACCAAAATTCCAGTGTTCCCTACTCATTTCACAAGATTCTTTCCCTACATTTGGTTTTTTTCCATCATGTCATTATAATTTTCTTCACACACCTTCTCCATCCACCTATCTTCCTCAGATTAACATGATCCAAGTTGCCACTCATGCCGAGAAAGATAAAGGAAGGGATACAAGAACTAGCCCATCCACCAATCCTGTGCCCAACATACCATCTACACCTACACCAAAAATCACCATTCGGGGACCCACATATCCTATTTTTGATTGTATCACCCAATCGTATAATGATAAAACAATTTTACCATTCCCGTCTAAAAATGTCTTTATACGAACTCATTCAAAAGTTTGAATCCCATCGATATGGCCCCATAGAGGTTTTTCAATTCATCGAGGTTTTACCTAATTACTCGACACATGTGGCCTCCATTCTTAGCCCTCACAATGTACCTTCTCTCACCAACTCATCCCCTTCCTTTACACCTACCACTACTCATCAAGTAGCTTCCTCGCTTTCTATTATGACAAGATTATACCTCTCCAATCAAATGATCTTGATCCTCCTTTTCATCTCGGTTTATATCAATAATATATGTGTTCGATGCGTTATGATCAATGGTGGTGCCAACATCAATATCATCTCCTCCCACATGTACAATCAAATGTGCATCCCTTCAAATTGCATTTATAATAACCTAGTTATGTTGTGTTCATTCAATGATGCCATCACTTCCACTCTCTAAACATCATCCTTCACATTTGTGTGGGCCCCCATAACATTCCAAAACTATTCTATGTCTCAGAGGGGAAGTTCTAGTACAACTTGCTTCTTGGCTTACCTTGGATCTGATTCATGGATTGTGTTCCTTCAACCTTACAGCACTGTGTAAAATTTTAAAATGAAGGACATAACTATACCATCCCCAATTACCCTTCATCACTCAAAACCTATAACATGATCTACCAACCTAATGATGTCCTTGTACCAATTAAGGCATCTACCACTTTCTCTCAATTCTCCTTCACCCACGTAACCATCCACCGAGGTTGCTCCTAGCTTTTCCACACCTACCTCTTCTATTCCCACTACCATTATGGCCTCTGTAGCTGACCCATATACTAACCCTTCTACTTCTCAATTGACCAATGCTTCTTCTTCCTAATCACCTAGTGATTCATCTATTCCCACTACCCATATACCAACTACTAATCCCTTAGAACGTGTTTTTCAATGTCTCACTCTAGAGGAGTACCACTTGTACAACATCAACACATTCCTTATTCAAGAGTATGGTAACCTTCAATAACATCCTCTCTATGATTATCATGTAGGTGAGGTTTTCCCTTATGGTCCTCCTCACCTTCGTATAAACTTAACCTATGGGGGACTTGATACTTCTACCTACCCACCCAAGCCACCTTACCGTATGCAACCATTTTCTTCGACCTTCAATCCTCCAACATTGTGCATGGAAATGTTTTGGATTTGGGTTATACGAATAGGGCCACCATACATCATCTTGTGTACCACATGTAAATATAGCGATTGTAGTGGTATTGGCTTTTCCAAACCATCTTTCAAGAAATCCCATGTAGAACTCATTGAGGATGAAAATCCATCTTTAACCCATCTACTAACTTCACCACCTTCACCCACAGTAGTCCGTGGATCCGTGATCCATTCCTCCTAACTTTTTTTTTTATAAACACCATTTCCATGGGACATCCGACTTATCAACGTGATGGTGAGGCTCCTCTTCCCTTCCTTTCCGTATCCTAACATAATCGATGATGATACACTTTCTATTAATTTCATTCAATGTCAGGACGATGAGTCTATTCTCACCTACCTTGGTGTGGAAGATTCTTATATTCACTAATCATTTCCTTCTGAGATGAAAACCATGTTAAATGAATAGACCATCGAAATTAATATTAAAACTCAAGATGACCCACACATTCTAAAGATAGGCCAATCTTTAGATGTTTTTGAACAAGAAGATTTTACCCCATTCCTCTCGATATCATAGCAATGCTTTTACTTGGTCCTACATTGATATGCCTAGTATTGACCCAAACATTGTGGTCTACAATATCTTAATTACTCTTAAATCCAAACCTCGTAAAACATAAGTTGTGAAAATGCATCCTCAAATTACCCTTCTTGTCAAAGAAGAACTTCAATGCCTTATCTTGGTTTCCTTCATCCTACCCATTGATTATCCCCAGTGAATCTCTAACATCCTCCCTATCATAAAATCGATAAGAGAACTCCACATATGCATAGATTTCTATGAACTTAATTTAGCCTACCCTAAAGATGAATTTCATCTACCTAGTATAGACCAATGAGTTGATGTCACTACCAGCCATGAGATGTTATCACTCATAGATAGATTCTGTTATAACAAAATATTACTCACCCCGGAAGATTAAAAAAACACCTTCATCACTCCATGGGGGACCTTCTGTTATCGAGTCATGCCCTTTGGTCTTGAAAAATTTATTGCTACATATCAGTGGGCTATGACTTATATATTTCATGACATCATGCATCACATATTGGAAGATTATGTAGATGACATTCTTTCCAAATCAAAACATTGATATGAACAACTTACAGTCCTTAAGGTCATTTTGACTGTCTCATCAAGTATTGTGTTTTCCTTCAACCTAAGAAGTGTGTCTTCACTATCCTCTCAAGAAAAATCCTTGGTTTTATTATTTCTTTGCATGGCATAGAAGTCAATCCTACTAAAATCAAGGTTATTATTAAAATTCCTCCACCTACTAACCTTCGCCAACTACATAGTTTGCAAGGAAAGTTGTAGTCTATTTGCTGTTTTATTTCACATATTTTTGACCACTACCACCCCTTTCATCATCTCCTCAAAAAGGACATCTCCTTCAAATGGGATGATGAATGCCACAAAGCCTTTGAGGCCTTAAAACAATACCTCCTCCAACCACCTGTACTCATTCCTCCTAAGGATGACCAACCATTTTACCTTTACATTTCTTCTATGGATCATTCCTTGGGAGCCATACTCGCTCATCACGACAAAAACACAGGGAGTAAGAATTTTATTATATAATACGTACACTTTTGGATTATGAAACCCGATACACCAACGTGGAAAAACTATACTTAGCCTTATTTTTGTTGCTAATAAACTTCACCATTACCTACTTAACTACAAAACTTTTGTTACTACTAATACAGCCCTTACATTACATGTAAACTAATCCCTACCAACATAAGTGTGCTACACATTGGCTCATGCTTCTTGTAGACCTATACCTTGAATTCATTCATCTAAAATATATCAAAGGAAAACCTATCATTGAGAAACTAATAGACACACCTCTCTCAAGAGATCAGTCCTCTAACTTTGAGTTCCCAGACGAATCCATTGCTACCCTCTCTTTAAACGATATTGACTACCACATGACCTTATCCTTCAATGGTTCCAAATGTCAACATGGGGTTGGTGGTGGAGTTATCCTCATTCCTCCTATTGACGATGAGCCTATGTCGTTATCTTTCAAACTATATGTTGAATGTAATAACAATATCACCGAATATGAAGCACTCACATTAGGAATTCAAATTTCCATCGCCTTGGATGTCAAATCAATTAATATCTTTGGTGAATCTCAACTGGTCAGAACTCAATTCAATGGTATATACCAGTGTTGTAATGAAATAATTCAAAAGTATAAGCATCATATAGACATACTTTTGATTACCTTCGAATACTATGAACTTCAAATCACTCCATGTTCCAATAACAAATTTGTAAATACCATAGCATGCCTTACTTCTCGGATACTTTCTTCACCCTCTAACTCAATAATCTTTGTCATAGTATAAAGGATGAAATCCCCTTCCTATCTATTTGGAGACATTAACATCGTTGGAACAATTCAACTTGACCCACGTGACCTTTGGTATAATAGTTTGTTGATTACCTTTCCTTTTAATTCTTCCCCTAGACCTTACTCGCAATAAACAACATGCCTTTCTCAAATGTGTGTCTCAGTATGTCATCATGGGTGGTATTATTTATAAACGTGGCTTTGATGGTATCCTCTTACGATGCCTTACTAGTTTTGAAGTTATTTATGCCATCAAGGAAGTTCATGAAGTAATTTTTGGAGGTCACTTTAGTTGTTTAGCTATCACTAAACACATTCTCCACCTAGGCTATTATTGGCCAACCTTAAACCGTGATTTTTGTGATTATGTCAAATTTTGTGTGACGTTCTAGCAACATGATAATATTTATCACATGCTCAAATCATTCCTTACAGTGTCACACGAGACCTTTGGCCTTTCTCTCAATGGGGTTTGGATCTTGTTGGAGAAATCAATCCCCATTCTTCATAGTGCCATCAATGGATTATTACCGCTACTGAATACTACATTAAATGGGTAGAAGCCATACCTCTTATTTCTACAAAATCTAAGAAAATACATGAATTCATCAACCATCACATCAATTTTCTCTTTGGTGTTCCCCACTATCTCATCACCAAAATAGAAAACAGCTTTAAAAACAAGACCTTACTTGAAGATTTGTGATGCCTTTGGCATTGAACTTAGTTTTTTTCACCCTTCTACCCTAAAACAAATGGCCAAGCTAAATCCACAAATAAAACCTTGAAAAATTCCTATGAAAATTGTGGATGATATAAGAAAGGATTGTATACACACATTCCTTTTGCCTTATGGGCTTACCGTACTATTATTCATACCTCAACTATGGCTTTGCATTTATCTCTATTCTATAGAATAGAGGCTATCTTTCCTCTTGAAATTTAGATTTTGTCTCTTCATCTCTCACTCAAAGAGATGCTCAATGATGATGAATTTTTCAAAGACTCTTTAACACAACTCGGGTTATTAAATGAACGTCATCTTAATGCTCTTGATCACCTTCAAATCTACCAAAAATTCATTAAGAAGGCCTATGATAAATGTTTCCACAAATGAACCTTCCAAGTTGGCAGCCTCATCTTGAAAGAAAATCAACATGTAACAAAAGAGGAAAAAAGTAAACGGGGAAAAAAATCTCCTAATTGTCTTGGACCTTATATCATTACTCATACCTATGGATCGGTTCTTATTTTTTTTCTTCACTTAAAGGTAAACCCGAACTCAACCCCTTAATTATTTGCATCTTTGACCATACTACTATTGAATTAAGTACTAAATCACCTCTATTCTATTTAGTGCTCGTCCCTTGATCACTGTTCACCTTCCATTCTACCTATTTTAAGGATCAACAACTAAACCAAGATCATGTGATTACCCGTTACCTTTCAACCTTGTCTTTAATATGAGTACCACAACTCTACTCATGGCATGATTCTCATGGATACTTTTCATCTTTTTCAAGATGGAATCCCATGGTCGTTCATCACTTAAAACCTCTCTATCATAGTTAACCTCTATGTGCTATAGTTTTGTCTTAAAAAACAAGAGCCTATTTTTCTCTATAGTCTTTTCCATGACTTAAAAGTCCAAAAGAAAACAAAATTCAAAAGTAAAATGGGATTCAACTCCTTGAGTCAAACTTATAGAAAAAGGATGACTCCCTCAAAGGAAATCTACACTTTCTATATCATTGCTATAAATATACTCCTCCCTCGAAGGACAGCTTATACAAAGCCAACAGATGTACTTAGTCTATCCTCAAGATAAGACTATTCTTGCAAAAACTAAATAAAAATATTCTCAAGCTTCTCGTGTTGATCATCTTCATGAATACCTCAAGGATAAAATCTACTCATCCCACATATACTTCTTACATCAATTAGTCTATCAAAAATAAAAACAAGAGAAAAAGCAAATAGAAAAAGATTAAATTTTTCCTCATGGACTTTCCTATTGTGATCTTGGGTCTCTTGCCAATTAGGAATGTTGTCTCACACTAGGTTATGCTAAAACCAACTTTATTTCACCTCATCACATTTTTCACCCTAATTTCCTACTCACTCATGGGATGTGTCGTAAATGCATTATTCATGATCATTTTACTTTCTTCACCGTTATAATTATTAATCATGCAATGCCTTTACTGGTCTTTGCATTCATAAGCCCATCTTAGGTATAAAAATCATTTTGGTTCTTAAAAACTAGGTGGCTCTTTTGGTCACCTCTTACCCTTCACCTTTTTCATTACACATTGATAATCTTATATAGGACCAAGCCTTCAACACCTAAATTTAACCACACCTCAATTACCTCAATTCACCCCTTCCTTCATGACCTAGACTCGATCATACTTTGAAGTAACCTACACTTAACCATACCTAACTGACCTAGACTCAACCATGCCTAAAACCTACCAACCCTATTCCTCTACCTCATCATATTCTTCCCTAACTTATGGGAGAACTACATTGATTGAGGCCTCCTTTTGTTGGGGCTATGTAGGAAGCAATCCAAAGGAATTGGGCCCTTAGAGGTTAGCTCGGCCAATATTTACCCTAACAAATTCTCCGCCCCCTCAATTTTTTATTTACAATATAACATTAGTTAGTTTCCATCTTCTACATTACTTGTAAATTAAACAAACATAAAAGTATATAATCATGTATACTTAACTATTTCTTACAACATCATACCATACATATTCACATCCTTTATTTTTGTATGTTACCAACAACTTGGAAATTAAATCAAAACCAAAAATATAACTTCACCATGCCTAACTAACCTAGAATCAACGATGTCTAACTCACCTAGACCCTACCATGCCTAAATGACCTAAACTCAACTATGCCTAATTACCTAAACTCAACCATGCCTAAATGACCTAAACTCAACTATGCCTAATTACCTAAACTCAACCATGCCTAACTAACCTCGACTCAATCATACCTATACTTGAATCCACAATGCCTAACTGATATAACTCAAACACACCTATACCTACCTCCATCATGCCTAAATGACCTTGACTCAATCATTCCTAATTCACCTAGTTTCCATCACGTAAATAAAAACAAAGAAAATTAAAATGCAAGTACATCATCCATACCATAAATATGATCATCTACAACAATGATAAAGTCTGTGTATCAATACAAATGTACACTGATACAAATAAATACTTAGTATCTTAAAAACCTCATATACATCCTCATTATCTTTGGTACACAAAGCTAGTATAAAATCAAAATCTCAAAACCCTCATATAAATCCTCACTATCATCGGCACGCACGCAGCTAGTATAAACCAAAAATCAATACATCGATCATATCAGGTGACTAATCGTCACCCCACCTGATATCCATGTCTGTCTCATTTGTCTCCTCCTCCTCTCCTCTAGCCTGACAATGTGCCAACATCTCTCCACCTAGCATGGGTCTTGGTCTAATATTTTCCTTCCCCTCACCTAGGAATGACCTTCATGAACTCATAGCCTCACCTCCCGAGGCTACCTTTGGGCTCGCTAGCCCCATGTTCTCCCTAAAATATGACTATCGATCTAGTCCTCTCACTCACTACCTATTGTTCCCTATACTTAGCATAGGATGGGACATCTATCTCAGCTCTCATCAAATGATCATTATAATACCATACCTTATTTAGGGCATCCTTGAACGTCACCATCGGTACCGTCTGAGGTGGTGCCATAGTTCTCACATCAACCTATAATCTATGACCACGCTAATGCTATCCTCGGACCTCGTACTGCATATATGAAACCTATCCCACCATATCTTCCTTTAGTGTTGGACCCTATCCCTAAGTCTATAGAGGTGCCTACGCTACAACCTGGGGTTGTAAGTCCACAATCTGCACTTGTGCATTGTCCAATTGGTCGTATAAACATGCTACCTACTCCCGTGAGGTGGCTACCTATCCCCCATCTCCATCTCCACATTGTACGGGTGTCAAACCTTATGTTATTTGTGCTTGTAAGGCTACCGCTTGGGCCTATAAAATGGAAACCTATTCCTCCGACCCAAGAAGCTGCCCCTTTAAAGCTATAATCTAGGTTTGAAGGGTACCTACCTGACCCTATAAGGTATCCTCTGCACCGTGACGGTGGCTAAGTCTAGTCATGTTGTCCTTAGTGGTGCCAGGTTGTAGGTATGCCACCCACCACTACCTATATCTATCGGTGACCCCAACATCATCAATCCACCTATCCACTTTCTACTCCTTCCGTCCCATCGGTACACTCGGTCCATGGTGAAGACATAGGTTTATCCATGTCATCTCTCATGTACTATGGGAAAGGTGGAGGCACGTCCTGTGGTATCCCAAATTGTCATCTCGGCCCTATCAACAAGTATCATCTCATGATCATTAGCACCACACCCCTCAATCCATCCTAGTAATCAGTAACTCCTCTTAACTCCTCTCGCAATGTCCTTGTATGATAGATAACCAACATATGGCCTCAAAATGATATCAACTCCTAAGATTCCCTCTAACAACCACCTATAATATGAAATATCATGTGTGGCCCCAACTACCCAAAGTGCTTCCCACCAACTAGTGCCCACCATCTATATCTAACTCTTGACCAAGCCACCGCAGAACCAATCATGTTGGCAAAAACCAGCTAGACATACACATACGATGTGCTCATATTGCCAACAATGTTGAAGAAAGGTGCAACATAAACTAAACCATTGGAATCTCCCATAGGCCCATAACACCCTATACAATTTCACTAGGAATACAGGTGCCCATTGAAAATAGATCCACTCCTCTATAATATCTTGAGCACGCCCATGAATGCTCATGGGAATCTCCCACCATCGCATCTCGGTAAGGTGAAACACGATATCATCTCCATCATCAAAACAACCATCCTTATCTCCTAAGGATGGACCACATACATGTCTCCATAGAAAGGCTCACACTATGGTACCTCATCTCACCCATCACCTCCCCAAACAAAACCACTATAGGCTCCACTGATGCCTCTAAGGAAATAGAATATAATCACTCACCAACAATCGATAGTGGCAAGATCATGTATACATCCTCTAAGGTGAAAGTAATCTCACTTGTCAGTAAATGAAAAGTCTTTGATGTTGAATCCCATCTATCAATGAGTGTGACAATCAAACTAGGATCTCAAACTACATGCCTATAGCATCAAATCCTAGTCATTCCAATATCCATCATATGCTCCCACTCCTCTACATTCACACTTGACCACATCTCTACCAACATAGGTGGTACTTTTCCATACATACATAGCTCATCCCTAGCCTGCATCCAACAAAGCACAACATTGGTAAAGTCATGACTACCTCCGATTACTTATTAATCCCAACACCATACCCAATCACACCAATCATGATTACCCCATTTACCTAATTCACATACAAACCTCCTACACTTTATAATTATAACTTATCACCTTAACATTATTTCACATACTCTCCTATCCTATATCGCCAAATATTATATTTTACCCTTATCCCTCTATAAGAAATCTTTACTTGCCCCTCTTTACCGATTTTCCTTTCATACCTAAGCCTTCTTACCCCTATTCCTCTTTCACCTTAACCGGTGCCAATTGCTTTCACCATCACCGCTTTTCCTTGATCGACATCGCCCAATTAACCACTATGGGTCACTTTAGTCCTAATCGATGTCAGCCTAAAGCCAACCAATGTTAGCCAAACCTAGATAGATGTCAGTCTCTGTCATGACAAACAAAACTAAAACCCCCTCCCCTATTTCTTAAAAATTTGAAAAACAACCTACAAACCTACTTAATCCCAACCACCTTTACCCCACATTTATTTCTCACCCTACATAACCTATATTTGACCTTATCCCCCCGATTTCACCAATTTTTTCACCCCCATTTCAAAATCAACATTCCCACCCAAATTTCTTCATTTTACAACATAATTGGATCAAATAACAAGCAAGGAGAATGTCACCTACCTCATCTAAATGTTGTGTCCTCGGGGACACGTATGATCGCTGTGTTGGTCCGCTTGAACCTTCTCCCACCTCTGTCATGCCGAAATATACCTCAAATCCCTCCACCAATCACACGTCTCCAACAAATTTCTCTCATAGAACTATCTACCCGGCTCCTTTACCCACTTAACAACCTTCACCTCTTCCAGTACAATGACTTTTATTTTTCTCCAAAGAAAACCACACAAGTCACTCATCTTTGTCATTTTCTCAAAGTCAAATGACAACAATGATTTTGTAAAATACATAATTTCAACCTTATAACCATAACCCGACATGACCAAAGTGTCACTACCCAAAACCAACATTGGATACCTTATAACTAGCATCACCACCTACCAACCATTTCCTATGGATTTTTCCCATTTTAATATAAACTCAATATCTTGCAAATACCTTGTAACCTCACCAATGCCTCTTACACATTACCCACAAGCCTCAATTACCCATACATTTCCTTAATTATGTGTAGGGACTTATTATTTACCCACAGCTTGACCTTACCCATGTCATGGCCTATATACCCTACCCTAACCTACTTTTTTGTGACCTTTGAACTTGTGTCCTCACTATAGCTTGCAATATTGTTACCTTACCTTGTCTATTGTCTTGTTGTTTATCTTGATCGAACCTTTGGTGTACCGGATCATACATAAACATTCCTAAACCTAACTTAAGTTGTGTTTCTGAACCATATCTTGTACCTTGCATACCTGAATAACTTCAACCTTGTTTGGATAAACCTATTGACCTTGGATGATGTAGAGTTTGCATGCTCTTTAATCTGCATCATGTTGTAATATAGATGTGCCTGTGTGTTTAAGTATCATTACCCATTACCCGATATGACCCTTTCCCACAACCCATCACCCAATTTGACCCTTACTCATTATCCAAAATGCCCATACCCTTACCTAAAACTCACCTACCTTCACTTTCACCACTTTCCCATTTATCAAACCACTCACCGATTTTGTTTCACACCTCATTAGCTCCTTGTTTGGGGGATCACCTCCACCCATACCTAGGGTAACCTCACTCCCACATATATTTGGGGAAACCACTTCTTATTTTTGTTAGCGTTGCTTACAAATAAGATCCACACAACAAAAAAGGGGAAAATGTAGACACCAAAATTATGTCATAATTCCATTAAAACCTGTCAAATAAATTAACCATATCCTACCCATTCATATCCCCTAGTGCACATGTTAATTTAATTAATTATATTAATTTAATTAATCAATATCATCACTTAACTACCTCACCTAGCCACCTCACTCAAATGACCCACTCAAACCTCATTAATGACCTAAGACCAAGTCTAAGCTTATCCTAACCAACTAGGACTTAGTCTAAACTTAGACTTAGCTCCTATTAAAAAACCTAAATAGAATCTTACTCATCCTTCCGTGATCTATCACTCAAGACTTAGATGAAGAATGGAGAGCAAGTAAAAATAAAAATAATTAGGTTATTTTTGGCCAACTTAGATATTCCCACCTTGATCGATGCCGATTATATATAAACCAATGTCGGTCACCTAACTATCACTAGTTAGGTTAAATACATTTCCAAAATCCTTTGCCTAGGTTGTTCATTTGATTCAGGATCTCATACAAACAGAGACTTGGAGCACTCAATTTTTTTAAGCACTCAAGCAAAGGAAAATATATGGAAGCACTACCAACAACCATTGGCATTCATCATCTTCTTCATGATCATGGATTCACACAGAGAAGCATGGAGGTTTGAACTAATGCGGTACTAACACAACTTCTCTTATCTCTAGATCTCTACCATCACCATCCTCATCACATGCACTCTCCAAACCTACTCTTCAGTAAGTACCTAACATCTCTTCATTTATTTTAGTTATATTCCAAAGTAAGATTTCTTATTCATCTCATTAATTTATCTTTGTCCATAAATGTACACTCCCTTCCTCCTACCAACCTATTACCCTACCATATGTGACACTTTCACCTAGTTTTATCCTCTTTTAATCATCTCTCGAGCACCCAAGGCCATTTTATGACCTTACCCTCACCATCTCCAACCTCTGTGTAATCAAAGAGAGTCGAAAAAAAAATTTAAGTCCTTTTTACTAGTTACCCCTACCGACGTTGGTTAGCCAAGTCACGTTGGTCATTCCGCCTAACCAACATCACCACACAACCAACATCGGTCACTGTGTTTAGGAATATAGCTCGCACTGTGAGCCAAATACCTATTTCCTAACAACCCATAATCAATTGTAACCTTTATCATACCTTACCTAGAGCCTGTACCAAACCTATGACTTAACACAAACCAATTACTCCGACCCATTTTGACCTCAAGCACCTTTTATTTGACCTTTCTTATTGTTTTGTATGAGATACGTAAATCGCTTCAATTCCAATAAATTTTTTATTTCATGTATGTTTTGAATAGCATTAATACTGTTATATAAAGTGGATTGATAACATGTTCGAAGCATCGCTTCTCGGATATAGCTTCCGCTAGTAGTCCACTCAAGATTTTATTTTAACTCTATCTCGGTGGTATTGTTTTTACATTTATAGTTAGTTCCTCCTAGACAAAAGGGGGATATCACAGGTCATCTTAGATCGTGAAATCGTAACATGCGTATAACCTTTAATCAACATCACAAAAAAGTATTCCTTCTTGCCTTCAACCATTATCTGCTTCATTAATTTTTTTATAATCTGGTGAAACACTTACTCTTTTCTCTCTCGATTTCTTCCCCATGATGAATTATCTAACTTTAGGGTGAGATAATAGCACCTTAATATGATTATTGGTGAGCATACTCTTGAAGGGTGCATGATGGCATTGACCTGCTTTTCTATGTGACTATATCTCAATTCATAATTCTTCGCTTACATCAAGAAACCCACTAGTTTTGCTAGTACTTATTTATTTTCTTGTGTCAAGACATTAGTAATACTTGCATCAAAACCATAAGCATAAAGGATGAAGTCCTTTTAATAATGCAGGTTAATGAGTATTAGTGTGGAAGTAATTTCTTGATTGATCTTGTTGAAGCTCTCTCTTCCTTTTTTGTTCATCAAAAGGTTGTGTCCTTCTTAAGCAATATGGTGATGGGCCTTACCAGTCCTTAAAAGTTAGGGATTAAGTTCTTTACAAAAATATTTTTCCAAAGAAGGACTGGAATGTTTTCTTTCGAAAAAGTAAGGAAAGATCTAGGATGGCTGAAACATGCTGAGGATCGATTGCGATGTTATCCTTTGAAACCACATGGTCTAGTAGTTTTCTTTACACCATTGTGAAATTTCACTTATTTAGGTTAAGGGATACCCTAAACTTTATGCACCTTTCAAAGTATTTTTCTAGATGTGCCATATGATTTGCGCCCTACTTTAAGAAGACTGTAATGTCATCTAGGTAAACCAAGATGAACTTGTTGATGTATCCTTTAAAGGCAATATCCATTGCACACTAGAATGTTGCACCTGCGTTTGACATACCAAAGGGCATATTTTCAAAAGCATATGTTCCCCACTTGGTTGTAAATGATATGTTGAACTGATCCTCTTCCTTGACTAGGATATGATTGAAGCTAGAGTAGCCATCCAACATATAGAACCTTTACACGTCATCCACAGTCTACAGAATCTTCTCAATAGAAAGCAAAGGATAATGATCATTCAAGGTCACGTTACTCAAATATCTAAAAATTGACACAAAGTCTGATTTCACCATTCTTCTTATGTACTCGGAACTATATTCACGACCTGTAAAGTATTTGATTAGAAATATGATCTTTACCTCAATGAATTTAGACAACTATTTCCTCATAAGGGGCTCTATCTTCAGATTGAATAGCCAGTGTTTGTTTTCTGATGGGATTGATACTAGGATCAAGGTTAATAAAGTGTTGAGAAACACTTAGATCAAAACCTTTGAGGTCTTCATACTCCCAGGAAAATATATCACTGTATTTTTGGAAAAGAGAGATTAATGCCTTCTTTTCATCATGCGTACAAGCTTTAATGAGAAGTAATTACTTTCCACATGCAATAGTAAATGGGGAGAAGTATTCTAACACCATGCACATATTATATTCTTCACCCTTGAACTCATCATTAGGGATAAATATTTCCTCTAATGTGACTAGCCCTTTATCCAACTTTTTTTTCTTTATTTGGATCACTTGGTCACCATAGTTGTCATGTAAGTCATCTTGCATGCTTGATGAGAAGTCAACTTCATTTTAGATGAACTAGACAATCTACGCATCACTATTAAACACTTTCCAAGTTATTTTGTTGTCTAGAATAGATGTCATCATCACCATTTTGATGTGTTAGACATTCCTCCGATAAATTCTTTAGCTATGGAGAACCGTGAACCAAGTGCAACCATATCATCAACTTCTTTATTTATTTTTCATGGTATCACCTACAAATTCAAAGCATAAAATATTTCAAGGAGGTCCTATACTCTATATTTATAATCTTTGATGAGCTTATTCTTGGTTGCGCACTTATCGCTGACCTAGTGGATAACTTGATTATGTGTCCCCAAAGATTTCTAGTACCTTGATCCCTTTCCTTTCCACAATTAAAAGACCATGCACCACCACCTCAAACTCAGCCACATTATTGGAGTATTTAAATTGCAACCTGTTTATGAATAATAACTTATGATCCTTAGGAGAAATGAGAACAACTCCTACACCCATTTCATTCCTACTTCGAGATCCATCGAATTTTAACTTCCATAGAATAGGGTTTTCTCTAATTTTTTTGAGCGCGCATGACAATAGAGATTCTTCTTCAAGGATGCAATAAGTGCCAATCCTATTTTCATAAGATTTAATCTTCTCAACATATGGATCAAATTTATGGTTCCTTTCTTCTCATTCACCGGACACTAAGTCGTAAATATGAGTCATGACAGTTGCTCTTCGTAAAATAAAGCTTGTTATTCTTGGATTAAGTAGTTAGATTAGAGGGGAGATGGGTCATTTGAATCTACATGATAGGAAAATATTGGCTCAGCTTATATAGTAAATCGGGTACCATACATTGTCCTGAATAACATATCAGACTAGTCAGAAGACAATTAACCAACCACCTTGGCAGTAAATTCTCTCGATAGAAATATGGCAAAAAAAAGGAGGTAGGTTAGTGATTGACACATCCCGAGTTATTATTAGGATGGACATGCATGGAGGGTTAACTCAAGATCTTTGATGACTCCTAAGGTTGTAACAATTGATCCATCAAGTTGTAGGAAAGAAAACAACTTATATGGGCAAGAGGAATGAGTTAGGGACAAAAAGTTAAGGCTAACTCATTAGTTAAGGATACAAGTATCCTCCTTTGTTGTTTAATATTACCCACTAATTATAAAGAAATAATGGCAAATAACACTTTCAAATAAAGAGACTATATATTTTTACTCTACTTACATGCTATAATAATTTAATAACTTGTTCATTTGTATATATGAAAAACCATGATATTTAAAATGCATATTAACATAAATTTTAATACATTTTACATCCAACCCCTTTAAAAGTGAGAAATAAGCCTTATATAGGATAAGGGGAGGATGTAACTACCTTTCTAACTAATTTTCACTTAATTAAGTGGTAATTACTTAATTAGTTAATTACATAAGTTGGATTTATTTTAAAATATTATTTCCAAAATAATAAAGCCAACCTCAAAACATAACAATTAAATAGAATAATACTATGAATCATAATAAGAGGGATCATTGGGGACAGGAATACCTGGGACCTTTAACTTGAGAACTTGAACTCGAACTTAGTTAAAGCAATGAGATCTCCAAACACTTGGGGCTACAATTTTTACCATAGCGAAAAACCAACTCCTAAAATAATATTTCATTTCCTTTACAAGACCTCAATTCTGCAAAATTCCTTGGTGGCCATAACCACACATTGGGCAAATCAGATATTTCCTTGATCTTATCCTTGTTAAATGATTCTTTCTTGAAAATATAATACTTGATCAATTATTTAAACCTTAATTTGACCCTATCCACTAGAATTCTTTATGGATATTTGTCCTTATATAAATGACAATGAAGATCTTGCTAATCAACTAAAAAAACCTTCTTTTAATGAATCTCCTTTTTGTGCCATGTTTCTCGCTTAAACTACAGCTTCTTTCAACACTTCTATTCTCCATTACACACTATATGTCCAATTATTTGAAAAGTTATTCTAATAATCATGAAAAAAATTGTGAGACAAGTGGACCTTCTCATTATTTTTCTCTCATGATATGTAGATCTTGAATACATCAACCCAAAGTTTGAGTTCCTTATCAAGTGTATCTATCCCCGAGTTGATTTGGTCCTGAGCATCAATGATGTTATCATACAATCTATAGGATTCATCAATGAATTACAATATGGAGACAAAATTCCTTCAACCCAAGCCTCAGAATCTTTTCCAAATGATGCATGCTTGTGGATTTATTCCATGACTTTGAAATCAATTCCAATAGTATTAGTAATAGGTTGAAGTTCTGAGAGGCATGGGATCTAGAGGAATTTTATCAGATGAGAGAAAGGATTCTATAAAGTTGGAGATAATTTTCACATGTTCTTTAAGCTTCTCCTATGTTTTCTCTCCTTTCTCTACCCTTTCAAGAACTTTGAAACTTTTTCCTTCATATTTTGTACCTCTCCTTCTGGGTTTGACTCTATAAGTTAGATCCTTTTGAGCTCCAAGTATAAAAAAATTATCTCCTTTCCATCCTTGTCTCCTTTGGTTTTAGAAATTTCTAGAAATTGGTATCCTTTGGCATCCGATACTAATGGAAAAGTTTCCTTATCATTTTGGAAGGAGGAATACTTTCCAAGGAGGAAATCCACTACATCAAATAAAAGAGTAAACATTTAGGATGGATCCTTCCTCTTCTTACTATAAAGCATGGGTTGTACCCACATGAATGAATCAATGAAAGGTGGAGTTGGAGGAGGTTGAAAACCAAGGACATTTGGAGGACCAAAAGGATGTAAAGTATAAATTTTGAGATTAGGAGCTTCAACAAAAATAGAAGATGGTATTCTAACTTTTAGATTAGGCCTTGAGCACTATATTTTCCCATGTATGGTTCAATTATTTTTACTTAAACTTATTCATCTTCACCTTCTTCATCACCTTCAACTTCCTCTTATTATTCATTCTTTTATTCATCAACCTCTTATTTTGATTCATCTCTTTGTTCCTTATTTAAATTCCCACCTTGTTCGAGAGAGCTACGATCTGGATCGGGAGCAGGGAAACTTCATCGAGTTGATTATTTTATATTATCTTGCTCTAATTCTTATTTAGGTGTTTCCTTAATCTTCTATGACTCTTTTGATTTATCTTTCTTTACATAAAACTTTGTTCCTAAATCCAAGGGGTAAGAAGAAGGAGTCAACTTTGTTGGAGCTTCTTTCTGAGAAATAGTAGTTTCCTGAGATGAGGATGTATTCATTAATTATCTATATTATTTAATTCTCCTCATGAACCTATGTCTTTTTCTCATCAGTACATGATTATTTAATTTTATAGGATCATTCCTCTCTTTCTGATACCGATCAATTATTAGAAGAGGTGTATATTGGGTATTCAAGAGAATACAATTCAGAGTCATCATCTTCAAGGCCCTCAGAAACATGGTACAGATAGATGTATTTGAGTTGCTATAATAATAGTCTACCAAAGTTCCTTTTCCTTGGCTAATAATCATCTAAACATTTCTCACAGTAGTTTTCAAATGTAGGAACAATATAACAATTCATTATGAGATTATTGGTGATGAAACCCTTACTATCGAAGGGGAACCTTCTTTGATAATTCTAGAATCTAAACTTTGTGATTGTTCTCTCAACATTATGTGCATCTAAGAAATACCTACATGTGTAGTTTCCCAATGAGACTGGAATTTGAATACTAGTGTTCTTATATTCTCCACTCATTCTCAGGCAATACATCCAATTACCTACAAAGTTCTACCAAGGCCAATTTATCATTGCAATACATCAGTAACTTGTAGGGTATTCCCTCAAATCAAGTTGTCCTAATGTATGAATTTTTTTGAATTGGATGAAAAGGATTCCATATGTGGAGATCAATTTTCTTCCCTCTAAAGATACTCTCTCAACTACATTTCCCTCCAATATCCTAACCAGGAACAATGTGAAGGCATCATTGAATCTCATGTGGTGAGTATTACTATTTTCATATGTGAGCTGATGGTAGAATTCATACACTAGTGAATTTTTCTTGTCCTCTTTCCTTGAAAATATTATCAAAGTTTTGTAAGTTGTTATGGTGTACATTAAATGTAAATCCATGTGAAATTTTCTACTTTTCTACACAATGACTAATATTTTCACATATGATTTCTCCCCAATTCAATATCTATTTATTGTGATAGATGACATTGATGTACACACATAGACAATATTGAAACTCATCAGTGGTAGGCATGCCTATCATCCTTTTGAGTAATGTGAGCATATCTATAGATTCTTCCTTAAAATTAGACCTATAGAGAATTTTAGGCATCTTTAAGCCTCCTCTCTTTTTATTTTTGAGCCAAGAGTTGACCATCATTGTCTTATATTTATCTCAATCTTGATCAATTTTATTTTAAGCTTCAACTTGAGTCAAGGTTTTAGATTTATCAAAGGTGGTAATTCCTAAGTCTACATTGATGTAATGGGTAATAATCTTGGAGATTTTTGTCACCATGGATCCTTAATTTCCTTAGTTTATGGGTCAAAGTTTGAATAAAAATATAATATTATGTCATTGCATTGTATTGAAAAATGGAATCCATCAAAATAGGAAATTTCACTATTTTTATGCATTGGGTAATTATAGTAGGGGTATATTTAGAAATACGAGCACAAAATCATCTAATTTCATCTGCATCACATCATTATCTCCCGTATTGGGCACAAATGTTTCAAGGAATAAATGAGCTTGCATCCTCCTTATTATAACTTCATTGTGGAGGTGTGCGAGAGAAATAAGAGAAATTGAGGCTCAATGTGGGTTTATAGAGGTATTTACCGGAGATAGATAAGAACAAAATAAATACCAAACTATAGTAAGAAAGGATGGAGCCACTCACATTTAGTATAGAAAATATGGCGCCTCCACAATGGTTCCAAAGAAACTTGATTTTTTTAATTTGGATAATAATTTACCAAGTTATGAGAAAAAATCTCTTTCTAGGGTATGGGAGTAGAGTGGCCAATAAATAGTGAGAACTCGAGTTACAATGGGTAAGATGCCAAGTGTCTAGATTTAATAGCAATTGGGTTCAAAAATGGGGTTAATTTAGCCTATGGAAAGTGTAATGTAGAGGTTAATAGGGTCGAGAGAACCATTTAATCAATTCCTTTGATATGCAGATATGATGGGGATTGAGAAAACTTGAGGAAGTCTATAATTTATGGAGAAGGTGGAAGTGCAGGGAAGAAAGATCCCGAGAGAATGAGATCCTTGTGTTCCAAATATTTCTACAAAGTCTAGAATGAAGCGGAGCTTAATAAGTTGATGATAATAGGAGACTATGGGGAATGAAGGAACCAAGGGAATGGTTCCATCCGGGGTGGTCAATTCCCGTAAATGTTGTGAGGAATAAATTTTTGCAAGAAGTGAAGAAGTGCAGGAATCGGGTAAGAATGGAACATTTATTATGGTTCTATCAATCACTACAAAACCTGCAACCTATGGGAAAATTAAGCAATGTGGAGGATAAGGAAATGTGGGGATCTAAGGCCCAAGTGGAACAGGTTCGAATTATTCCAAGGAGCTCTAGGAAATATGCAACAAAGGGAAATCAATGGGATGTGGAAATCAGTGTTGTGTAGGGAATGAAGCCTTGGGGGAACAATTCCATTGGGATACAAAAATTATGATCAACACTACCTGATGGTGTATTATGGTTAAACCGAGGAATCGAAATAAGAGGAACGCAATGAAGGAACTATTCCTCCTATTCCTCCAAAGTTTGCAATAGCCATAAAAGCCTCAAAATGACCCAAATTAAACTAATTTCTAAACTCTTTTACATTCATTTAACTCCAAAAAGGTAGATACATGCATGTACAAGGTCACTTAGCCAAAAAGCATTTTTTAAAAAATTCCACATTTTTTGTAGGTAACAATGCACTACTTATTTAAATTTTTCTTCTTGGCTAAGAATAAAACCTACATCCTATCCCGATTCACTACATATTATTATCACTTTCATAAATTTCTCATTCTCATGCACCTATGTGTTGATGAATTATGAATCTTTTACATAAGACAAATGCTTAAAATATTCCTTCCATGAAGAAAATTTCATATTTCACTCACCTCTTCTCTATCTAAAACTATATTCTTCACCAAGTTGTATAATCCATTCTTGACCATCCTATAAGGTCCTACAAAGACACATTTTCCATCTCTAATTTCAATGTAATATCATTTTTGGGCCTTTTCAACTTCTTGTGTCACCATAACATGATAATTTATCATTATAAACCTATATAAATAAGTTAACATCACCTCATTTTCTCACATGGGATTCACATAATATTCTATTGACATGATCACTTCTAACACTCACAAAAGGAACTCAAGGTTCCCTAAATATTCCTAAAGCCGATCCGCATCCACTAGGAAAACAACTACTATGGTTTTGAAGTTGTCAAATAGGTCAAGGAGTATTTATTACTTTAAATACAAGCACATTAGGTTCCCACTTGCAAGTTTTAGAAAGAGAAAAATTTTACTAAGCATGATAGAATAGGTTCAATCTCCCAACTATTTGCATTAAAATAGATTTTACAAATTAGATGGAGAAGTACATGTGGTCTGAGGCCTCTTTAAATTATTCCTAATGTAGGTAATGTGTGGATTATACTAAAATATAAATAATAACCTTCTCGTAGGGTATTCTACTTATGGTTAGGGTTCTAGAGTGATTCAATATATTATAAAATGATATAAAGATTATGCAATTACTAGGGTTTGACATTGAAGTACATTTTTAGATCACCAAAAAACCCAAAATGTAATAAAACCCATTATAAAGATGTAAAAGACCATACAAAATGGAAATGAGTGGATTATACATCTTGAATGAGATGTATGATCCTCCACCATCGTATTTGTAGTCATTTCTACACCCACCAAAGAATAAGGGAATCCCATGTATGTCGACCTTTCATCCAATGGCGCTGGCACTAACTTGAGGCACACACGGGTGTTGAGTCTCTCCTTTATGTGAGTTTAGTGGGAAACATCATCTATGATGGGAAATTAAAGAGAGTGAGTGGAAACAAGACATGCAATCATCATAGAGCTCAGAACAGCTTCTAGACCAATGCATTCATTCAAGACAGAAAGATACTTAAAAATTATGGGATCTGAACCAAACCATAAAGGAATATGCATGAGGATTCATAATCATTCCATAAACATACATGAAATAGAACTATGAAGATATATGTATAGATTATAATCATTAATGATCATATTCAAATAAGTTGGTAACCTCATTACATCCATTAAATCCATTACGTAAAATTATAGTATGGCAAACCGAAGTCATACATCATAACTAGATTTACATCCCTTAGCTCTCAAAAAGGAAATATATAATCCCAATCCTTTTGATGCATCATTTTCCTATATTTTATCTACCTAACCTAATACAACTCCTCGCAGTGTTTCAGAGAGGTCTCGCTTTATTGATCTCTCCTTTTTTTTCTTCTTCTCGTGGGTGCTTGTATTTATAGGCCTTTTGAACTTCCAACTCACCTTTCTATGGTTTTAGATCCATCGCCAAGTGTCCCAAAGTGGTCCTTCATGGGAGAATTCTCCTCCACTCCTAAGCTCTCCACTCCTTGTCATGATGGTCTTCTAGAATCTTCTAACGCAGGTATATTCCTTCCTAGGCCAACTTTTCGTTAGGGCCGACACCTTATACATTCATCATGCATAGGTGGGTCATGCTTTTATCGTGTCTTTCCTGATATGCCAAATATGGCTATGTCCCAAGACCTTGTTCTATCGGAATGTATAACGGGTCCTTCTCAAACCCTCCTAGAACCCCCGCCTTGCGCGCCACCCTCAACTTAGGCCTTGCACGCTCATGCACCTTTTTGTACTTAGTCAATATTTTAGGTACCCAACAACACCCAAAATTTACCTGTTCTCCACCATTGGGAAAACTTATTCAAAGAAAAAAATAATTACAATAGATTTAATGTCTTGGGAAATGAATAAGGGAATGAAGAATTAGGAAATATGAAATAATGGGGAAGTTTTATTATTATTACAACAAGAGAGGAAAATCTCTTTCGCAAGTCGGCCTCCAACTTGTTCCAAGCATCGAATTGATTTTGCGCTCTCTCGCATAGGTCTCTGAATAGGGCGCTTACTTCCTAAAACCTAGTCCATATCCTCAAGTGTTCATTGTTTCAGCAATTCTTTCTAATTCCTTCCCACGTCCCCTCAAGCGCATCCATCATTCTTGTAATATGTTGGTAAAACTCTCTCACCGGTTTTTAATTGAACCTCATAAGGTTTCAATAGCTTATAACTTCTTCTCAACCTTGGCTAGGATCCTCATCTGCTCCGCTCTATTTCCTTTGTTCTTCTCTTGGAATTCCTTGAGCTCTACCTCATGAGTGGCAAACAGAATACTCACTACTCTATCTTTGTCTACACAATTGTCATACATGGCCTTAGTAGTATGGGTAGCAATTTTCACATCAATAAGAACTTTATTGTACTCATAAATGATTTCTACAACCTTCAATTTTTCCTCCTTTCCCAAGTGCGCTACTACTTCTTCCAAGGATTCTAAGGCCAGAGGCTACCTCTCCATGGTGAGGATATGTGTTAAGTCTTCTAGGAACTCTAGGGAATATCCATACTTTTTTTGGGTGGTACTAGGTCTGGATTCTTCAAAAAAATGGCATCTGTGATGAATTCTACCTTCTTATATACCTCACACACCCTTTCTTTTTTGTCCCTTAGTTCACGCTTTAGCTGCACATTGATTAGTTCCTCTTGTTTTAAGTCCTTTATCCTTTCTTCTAGCTCTTCTTCTCTCTTCTCTAGTTCTACCTCTAGGAATTTTACCCGATTGTTCCTCCCGAGTGACTTGGATTTTATTTCAACTGAGACCTTATTCAATGCATTACAAACTTGTTCATCTGAAAGCTCTTGAGTTCTCACCAAGGGGTTGTCTCCTTTTGAATCATGAACCTTCATTATTTCTCCTTAGCTTACTTTAAATTCTAGCTCATTGATATGGGACTCAATTTCCCAAGAGAGAATCTTCCTCATCTGAGGGTATGCACCTTCCTCATCAAACAACCGCATGGAAATTTTTTTCTTTGTTAGCACTATATTGTGGAAGTGCATGCACAACACCTTGTTTGGATCATCTATATAGTCCATTCTTGGTCTCTAGATCTCCATTCACTTTCCTCCTATGTGCATGCCCTTAGGAATAGTTACCATTAGACTAGGCCATCCTGTTGCTTTGTGATATTTTCCTAAACTTCCTTATTTTTCTTCATTCATTATCAACTCGTAATTGTGCTCCAACTCTTCTACCACTAAGATTTCAATGATCTTCTACACTTCTTTCTCTACTACTTCATTTTCTTCATCCTTAGTGAGGCTTGAAGTTCTATAATTATTTGTGCTAACCTCTTCACTTATTCTCATTTCTTGGGCACCCTCCTCTTCCTAGTTTCCTTTCTTTTCACAAAGTGATAGTCATCCTCCTCCTCTTTGCATTCTTCTCCCGATCGTGTATGCTGAAAACAAGTGGTTCTTGGTCTCCTTCAGTTCATCTTCTTCATCATGATCCCTATCATGCATGTAGTTCTCCAAGCTCTTTGTGTCCTCGTAATCCACCTCCTCCATTACCTTATGTTTCTTCCTAACTGGGATTCCAGTATAGGAGATTCTGCTTTCTCTTCCTCCCTCTCTCGATGACTCCTCCTTAGTTATGGGATTTTCTGGTTCTGGTGTCTTTTCCTTGACTGGAGACTTTTTCTTACATGAGTAAATACTTGTTCTAGCACTTTTTCCTGTGGCTCCCACCATTTGTATACCTTGGAAACTTATTGCCTTTTTCTTTCTCTCTTCCATCTCCTTTTTTGTGGGTGCGGTCTTCTTTCTACATGTTGGGTCTTCAGATATAGATATCCTATTTTTAAGATAAGCATCTTTCTCAAACTTGGGCCTTATGTGAAGGTATACATGCATCTCGCACCTCCCCGCAATAGGCAGAGTAAGAGGTATCATCATTTGAACTTCATGTGGTACGTAATTTTACATGTACGCATGCTTTTTGGGGTAGACCAACATCCTGTGCATCTCCCGATGGTCTTGATCCATATTTCCAAGGTAAAAATTTAGCTTCTTGGATTCCTTGAATCTATTTAATACTCTCACCTAAATACCGAGCAAAGAAGGAAAATGGAAGTTTACACCATGGGCTCATGTTTTCATCAACCAACTTAAATCTGCCAATGTAGAATTGTTGGTATACTGTGAATTCAGATTCTCCCTCTGCAAGCATTAGAAATTATTTTGGGATCCTCCACTCTACCATGAATGCATTCCTCAAGCTTGTATACCACTTCTTAGGATGCACATTGTGAACAGTTGTCATGCTATTGCAAGTTTATTTTTTGAATCTCTTTGCAGCGAGGGGTATTTCTCTGGGTACTCCCAAACAAACTTATCTACCACATATGGCACTCTGATCTCTCGAAAAAAATACTTAAGAGGACATTTCCGAAAAGTATCTTTTCACCTTCCAGCACATTGTTTATAATCTCATCCACAATGTATGTGGATAAATTGTAGATGGTGCCTTCTGATATCATTCTACAAACATTAAGCCATGACTTGGTTACTTGCATCCACATCTCTTGGTCATTAATTTTGGTTACCAGGCACGTGGCCACTCTCATCACTGGGTCTTGGATATCTAAAATATTAAATTACCTTGACCCCTTCTTATATGCATATGCAATGATAGTTTCTTTGATGGATTCTTTGTTGCATAGGTTGTCATTTATACTTTCTCCTTCACAAATGAGACCTCATGTGAATTTTGAAATCAGCCGAGGAGTTATGCGCATCTTACACCCCACAAAGTGAAAGTGGTCTTTGTTTATGTGCAACATCAGCAACTCGATAGAGGCACTCATGATTCCAAAAGTAGGGCAACTCATAGAGTTGCAACAATCCCGCCTTCTCGAAATTAACTTTTACTTCATCACTATGAATGGGTAACACTTCTAGTATCCTCTTATTTATTAGGCACACTAACTCCAAAGATCATTTATTTTTTAGTCACGTTTGTGCGATGGTTATAATCACTTACTCACATGTTTCTTAAAAGGGACTCCCACTCCTTTCCAAGAAAAACACCATATGGGCACTACATTTCTACATACCATTCTTCATTGGTACTTGCAATGGTTTTTTGTTGTTTACCCTTTCCCTTGCCTTTTCCCTTCTTAGTGTTATAGCTTGTTTCTTGGGTGCCATTGTGTAGGTTATATTTGTACTTCAACTTCTCTTTATCTTCTTCTCTACCCTTTCCAACCTTAGATCTCAAACTTGTGAAGAAAATCCTTTTCAACCCATGCCCTAGCTGTCAAACCCTCACTGAAATATCCCTTTCACAAGACAATGCTTCTCCAAAACTCTATCTATGCTGTGAACTAATTCCCCCCGGTCTATAGATCTAAACTAGTCACTCACAATTAAATTTTTCCAATTTTTCTTCACACGGATCAACTCTAGAAACCCTAATTCACAAAATATCTTCCTTATTTGTATTTGTAATCTAAATAATGAAATTTCCAACCTTATATTTATAGTTTTTCCCACTTTTTAACATTAAATGCTACCTCACCTATCATCATACTTCAACACTTAATGTGGTGTTTTTAAAAAAACCCTTCGTTAGTGCCTTAACTCACCCATCCAATGTTGCATGACAATCCACCACCTTCTAACATGCAACCAATCCATCTTGATGGGAGACTCTTATGCGCACGTCACCAAAGATCAAGGTACTTCCATCATGATTTTTTCTCTCACCTACCTCATGTTGCTTTTGTGATTCTTTCACTCTTATACGTGGATCCACAATGTAGCCTTGCCCTGACACCAACCATCCTTTTTCACCTTGCGTTCCATGCACTTCCTTTCCTAGGGCCATCTAACCAAGATTTACAACGCAATCCTTCCTAGTGCTTCACACTTTGTAATTTCTTCCACCTTAGTCCACCCCACACTAAAATAATGCACACCCTCTCTTGTATTCACAACCTTCAAAAATTAACAAGGTTACCAACACCCAAAGCACAACAAAAACAACAACGAGAAAGCAAAACACAAGAAAAAAATGCATTAAAGGAAATCCTAATCTAATTGATAATACTTCCTTATTACAAACACCAAGAAGACTTACTTATAGTATGGCTTCAACCTACTCCCATTGAAGTGTTCTGGTAATCTTATCCCATTCGGTGCTTATAACTAGCATGCACCCAAGTCAAGAATGTACGAGATGATGTAGGTACCCAACCAATGAACCTTCAACTTCTCGGGTGGCACATAAAGTTTAAATTATATAGTAAGACCATCTTCCCAACCTCAAACTTCTTGTTCTTAATGTGACAATCATGCCATGCCTTTTGTTTTTCTTTTTAGTTGTTTGGCTCCACCTCGGCTAGTGATCCTCCCTCATCTAATTACATTCATTTGTATATTCTTTCCTCCATCACTTGTTCATTATCTAATCCTCATGTGCACGCTATATGCAGAGAAGGTAATGTGAATTCAACTAGTAGAACAACCTCTCGGGCAAACACTTATTGAAATGGCATGGCCTTATTCAACCTTTTGTAGGTTGTCCTATATGCCTAAAGAATGGATGATACTTTGTCATCCAAATCCTATCTACCAACATCACGATCTTAGTTAATGTGTGACTAAGTATTTTGTTAAACACTTCAACATCTCCATTTTCTTGAGGCCGATAGGGAGTAGTTTTGCGATGGGCCACCATGAATTTTGATAACAGAATCTTGACCGTTTCATTGAGGAAGTGCATACCTTTATCACTTGTTAAACTTAATGGGAATCCATACATGTTGATTATGTTTTCCCATAAAAATCTAGCCATTGTACAATCCTTTGTAGGTGTTGCCTCTACCCACCTTGTCAAATAATCAGTGCAAGTGAGGATATACCATGAACTAGTCCTTCACACTCTTTGGAGAGATTGGTCCAAAAGTCAATAGCCCACTTCTCAAATGGTTCCAAACTGGCTATTGGTCACAAGGGAATTTCATCCCTTTTTCTAAGTTTTCTAAGGTGTTGGAAATGGTCACAAGCCTTGTAAAACTCAATGCAATCTTGATAAATGGTCTCCCACCAAAGTCCTTGTGAGTAGAATCTTCCACGCAATTACATTTCCCGCATAGTGTCCTCCTGCAATCCCACCATGCACCTCTTCCATAATTGTAATGTACTCATGTTCTAGTACACATCAACACAGAACCTCATCACGACCCATTTTTTATAGATTTCCACTAATTAGCATGTAGGGCGTGATGTGTATGGCTAACTTCTTCTTCTCCAATGCCTTCATTCCATCTCGGCACCACACCTATTTTAAGGAATACCGTAATGTCCTCCAAATCTGATAGTGTGTGTCGTAACCTAAATAGTTGCACGTCCTAGCATAATCTCTTCAATGCTCTATGGGTCCTCTCCCGAATTAATCCTAGATGCAGGATGATTAGGCCCGAATTAATTTTACATGGTTTGACAACTACCGTGAACTCAAATTCTTAGAACAATAGTACCCACCGACATATGCACCCTTAGAACGAGCTTGTTCACCAAGTATTTCAATGCCATATGATCGGTGTAAAATATAAATGGAATTTATAATAGATACTATCTAAAATTTTAAAGTGCATAGATCATTGACAATTCCTCGTACTCAATTGTAGTATAGATCTAATCTATTGGTGTCAACTTCCTACTTGCAAAAAGCATAAAGGATGAGAAAAAAATACCTTTTCTAGGATGTGTAAGTACTAATCCAATGACGGTTCCCGAGGCATCCACATGAACATAAAAATGCTTATCCTAAGAAGGGAAACATAGGGTAGGTGCGGTGATAAGCCTATCCTTTAAAGTGTTGAATGCCTTCTGCTGCACCTCTCCCCAATGAAAGGAAATTTTATGTCTATGCAACTCTTCTAAGGGCGCGGCAATCTTGGCATATCCCTTGATGAACTTCCCCGTAGTACCCCGTATGCCCAAGAAATCCATGCACTACACTTTCACTAGTAGGCTTCCTCAACCCCACAATTACTACAAATTTTGTGGGATCTACTAGTAGGCCCTACTTACATATGATGTGCTGCAATAATTTTCTAAATGGGGTAGAAAGACACATTTCTTATTGTTGAGGGATAACCTTAAATTCCGACACCTTTCAAACATCATCCTTAAGTTGTCACAATGGTCCTTCACTAACCCATATCATGTCTAATCATCCGTAGACTTGAAGAAATTTATGGATAAAGTCTTGGAAATCTTGTATCACAATGCGCAAGAACACCACAGTACATTCTTTAACCCAAAAGGTATGATCAGTATAGGAAAACTTCTCCACTCGGTGGAAAAATTCATCTTTCTCTAGTCCTCCATCGAGATCCTTACACGATGATAGCCCAATAATCCATCTCGTGAAAGAGTAGACCTCACGTCCCGCCACTCCTCTAAGATTTCTTCAAGAATGGGGCCGGGAAAGGATCAATGATACACACTACATTTAGGTCCCTATAATCAACATAGATCCTTATCCTTCCATCCTTCTTGATGCTAATTACCATTGGAATTATCCACTCTGACTCTTCAACAACTTCAATGATTCTCGGTGCTATCATCTTATCTATTTCTTCCTTGACCTTCACACGCAGGTTAGGATTCATTCGGTATGGTATCTTCCAGACCGGGCACACACCCTCCTTCAACTTAATTCTCATTTACCCTAAGGAATGGTGAACGCCTTTGAGTTCATGATACCCACGTGGGAATAAATCCTCAAACTCACGTAAAATATCAATGATCTTGAGACTTCCCTCTCCAACCAATAGTCTCTCGATGATAGCCTCTTTAGGCTCTTCTTCTGAGCCAATGTTAACCTTCTTTGTCTTTAAAGGTTCATGATAGGGGTGCACTTGTTCATCAAAGACTGCCTAACACCTCACGCGTCCCCAACAAATGGTCAACATCCAAGTTTTCTCGATTCTTCCCCATCAATTATATAAACCATATTTCTTTATTCTTTTTCCACACACATGCCCTCAAGTTGGACCTCTTTTGGTTCTATCTCCTCAAAGCACACCTCCAAGCTAGGTTCACCTAGCAAGTCCAGTAGCCTATCCTCTACCATGGCACTATCCCTAATGGTAAGGTGTTTGATAACCTATAATTCCTTGTCCACCAAGGGTTTTACTACTGATAGTCAAATGTTTGAATGAGATCAACCACTAATTCTTGCCAATTCCCTATCTCGGTGGCATGTCTCAAAGTGTGAATGTACCATGCGTGCACACAACCTTACATGGTGGATTATAACTTGTGAACCCATAATGAAGGTGGTAATGTTTCGCACTTCCCATCCGTGCTATATCACATGCTTGGATATGTAAGGAAGTGGTCTCTTTACCATAGTAGTCTTTTATAGTCAGTGGGCACATTTCTCCAAAGAAACTTTACCGAGAAGTAAATTCTCACCTTGCACCATTCCAAGAGGCTATACCAATGTGTTTCCCACCAAAGTGTGTAATAGTTTTGAGTAGGTTCTAATTGACCATTTCTCTTTTTTTCCTTTTAATTTCTCCAATGGGCCTCCATTTCTCGTAGGAAATATTACGGATTAGCCCCTCCTTCCCAGTAACTTGGTAGTTTTCTTCCTCCCAAATGTCGACTATACATGCCCTTATCTCCTTGGTTACTAATCCTCTTAATCACATATGATAATCTCATAGGTCCTGTGTGCCCAATTATTACATGTTATACTTGGTGGTGTTACTTAAGGACCGAGCATCCTAAAAAAATCCCTATGTGGGATGAATTATCTCTGATCCCTAATTAAGCACACATATATTATATCTAGGACCTCTTCTCCTAGGAGTTCAGTATAGGGTGTTGATTTTCCTTCAACTAGGGGTATGATGACCCATTCCTCCTCATTTTCAAAGCTTATGTATCCCTTTTTGAACCAAATATCTGCATTGTTCTTATAGCACCATGGGCACCCAAATAATGCTTTGGGAAATTGTCTCCTTAGGCAAGTACCAAGACTTCAAAGTTCCCAATAAAATTATCCCCCTGAATGGTGATAGCTGGATCTTATAAGACACCGATGGGAATTTCCTTCATTTTTTTTTTCCATATACAACACATTCGAAGATGGCTATAATGCAAGTCTTCCCATCTAATGCCATACATTCAACATGAGAACATTGACCTCTCGCACTCCGTGTCAATGAGGATATTACTAAGAAGCCATCCATCCTTGACGCATTTAATGTGATCTCTTTATCATAGTCAAGGCCGTGAGGGGGAAGGTTTGCATGCAATACTTTTCTCTCATGATCTTTTCTAGCGCATGGTACCTTCTCTCTCAACCATTCTCCTAGCAAGGGAATAATATTATCTTGCCTTATCATTTTACATACTTCCTTGACCTCATCTAGGTCATCCTTTAGTGCCTCAACCTTCCTTCTTTGCTCCTCTCTCCTAGATTGCTCCTTTAGAAAATGGATTTCTCCTTGTAAACTCTAAATGACATCCATGGTTTCTTGATATACCTCCTTTTGATGTGTATGGTCTGGGTAAATCCCATGTACCACTTCTTCCCTTGAAAAAAAATTCTTCTTCCTTGGCATTTCCTTTGCGTGCATGGCCTCTACTCTTGTTGTTACCATAATAGGTTCTATTCCTGCATTACATGTCACCCGTGGCATCCATTGTGTGTTAGACTTATTAATGCTTACCATTGTAGCGCCCTTGTCTTTCCAGTGTTGTTGACTCATGTGCTCAAACAACTCAGGGAACTCTTCATACTTGTGCTTCTTCCCACACCATTAGCACTACAATTAGTTTGGACACTCGCACTTGTAGTGGTATGTAGATCCAAAATTAAAACAGGTTCCACATGGGAACTAACTTCTTCCTCCACAATTACCATGACCACGAAATCCTCCATGAAGTCCCCTTCTGCGCACACCTCCATCTATGCACTCCTCATAATGGTGATCATCACCCTTAGAACCACTTGCAAGGCTAGTTTGGCACACACCAAGATCAATAGTATCATGAATCTAGTCAATCAACCTATAGTATTTGGTGTCATGTGATGTGGATGTACAAATATTGCAATAACAAGATACATTTTATGGATTGTGTGCTATAGTAGAGGGCACCTACTTGCATCATGGTCCCCGTGACAAATTTCACAATCCACTGCTATAGCACGTACCGAATTCCTAGGGAAAATATCCTTGACATGCCCCTCTACTTCACAATCTATACACCATATACCACTACGAGTCTCATGGGATATGTTCATAGAAAAAATCTCCAGTTGCTTAGTCATAGAAGTGATTTCAACTTCCAAAAATAGGCTAACACCAGTGTTAATGCTCCCAACAACTTCAATGCATAGAGAATCTTCCAATGCCTCATGCGGGTCTGTGAAAGTCTTATGAGATAATGCCTTTCTAAATGGTGTTATCAACCCTCTAAAAATGATTAAGCATGTTGTGAAGGGTGAATGTCATAGAAAAATTTTAACAGGAGGGTTTTGAACTGTGCATCATACTCCCACACACTCTCTGTCATTCCCTATTGATCTCCTTGAGAGTGTTGATGCTCTTCTGCTCAAACTCAGGGATGTGGAATTATTCTAGGAAGGCATTTTTCAATGTGGTGTAATCTACCACTATCTGATGGGGGTCATACTTCCTATACCAGCTATATGTGTGCCCTTAAAATGTTATTGAAAACTACGTGGCCTTTCACTCTGGGGTTGTGATCCCCTTTGTGCACCATAGCATCTCACACTTGTGAACATGCTCCACAAAATCTTCAATACCTCTATAATCTGAAAAATGTAAAGACATCTCAAAGAATACTAAAGGTGTCATGGGCACTTTTCCTCCTGATCAAGTTCCTTGACTTCCTCTAGTGTTTCCTCCTCCACTAGATCCACCAAGTCCTATGCTCCCAGTCTCACCAGTTCCACCTCCAAATCCTCTTGCAGGTAGTAATGGGCCTAAAGTGGTTATGCCTAGGGTCCCCAATGTCCCACTAAACTACGTGCCAATCATCTGTGAGATTTTGTCAATGCTAGATGTCTATCCCATGCTACTCCTCAACGTGTTACCCAAGCCTTGTGTATTTTCTCCTTATGCAAAAATTCCTCAAAATAATGGAATAGTATGCGCAACCATAAAAGTAGGAAATGAAAAATTATATCTCTTGGATATGGATAAGTCACTTCCACTTATACCAACTAGGTTAAAGATAATCCTTCCTTGATCTCAAAAAATAAGTGCTAATGTCCGGTCACTATGTGGATTTAGATGGGTACCAACAATTTTTCTTTCTCCAAGAGACAAAATCTCATTAGAAGCCAAAGGGGTCTCTCGCCCACACTTACCAAGATGGGGTAGCATAGAATTATCAAGTTCTATATCCTCTGCGTGAAACTCAACTCCTTCTCGCAACGTCTACCTCCATAAATCCATCACACTTGCAACCTTACATTGTCTATAAATCTCCCTTTCACACGCTTGACTATACTTGAGTCATCTCTCTTCCCTTTCTTTCTCAATCACAATGTCTCGCCATCATGATCTACCCTAGCTTCCTCACCCAACACTCGAATGTTTTAGCCGCCATCGGAAATGCCTCTAAACTCATGATAGTGATAAAGATATTAATTTCTAGGGAATAACACGTAGAAATGATCCTTTGGGCTCCCTCATAAATTCAAACTCAACAACTTCTGGACAAGAATATGTGGAAATAGTGTATTCTAGGGTGTAGTTAGCCAGCACTCCTTTCCACCAATGATCCAAAACATGAGTCCACATCATATCTACATCTTGTAGCCTTTGGTACTCTTCTTGGGTCCATGTGCATGATCTATAATACCAGCTTGATCTAGACGTATATGTTGAGATCCATTCATACAACTCTACTGGGAAGCAATAGAAAAAAATTTCATACAAATCATGGTAAAGGTTCTCTTCTACCCATCTACATGCATAAAACTCATATCTAGTGTTGAATCTCTAAGAAAATTCATCCTCAATGCTCTTAAATCATGTCTCAACACCTTCTAATGTTAAACGCCCTGTCATCACTCATTACACATATAATGATGTATGACATTTCCCACTACAACTTCGAAAAGAGGTCTTGGAAATGGAACCAAGATGTAGTCATTTTTACACCCGCCAAAGAACAAGGGAATCCCATGCACGCCGACCTTTCACCCAAATGATGGATGCTAGGAACTCACCTAAGGAAAGCATAGGTGTCGGTATCTCGTTTATGTGAGTTTGGAAACAAGACATGCAATCATCATAGAGCTCATAACAGCTTCTAGAACAATGCAATCATTCCGTAAAGAAAGATACTTAATAGATTATAGGACTAAACTAAACCAAAAGGAAAATGCATGAGGATTCATACACATTTCATAAACATACATGAACTAAAAATATGAAGATATATGTATGGACCAGAATCATTAATGATCATATTCAAATAATTTGGTAACCTCATTACATCCATTAGATCCATTACAAAACATCACAGTATGGCAGAATGAAGTCATACATCATAACTAGATTTACATCCCTTAGCTCTCAAAAAGGAAATTTACAATCCCAAGCCTCTTGATGCATCCTTCTCCTATATTTTATCTACCCAACCCAATACAACTCCTCGTAGTGTTTCTATAGGGCTCCACTCTCTATTGATCTCTCCTTTTTTTTCTTCTATGGGTGCTTGTATTTATAGGCCTCTTGAACTACCAACTCACCTTTTTGTGGCTTCAAATCCATCGCAAAGTGTCCCAATGTGGTCCTTCATGGGTGCATGCTCATCCAGGCCTGAGCTCTCCACTCCTTGCCATGATGGTCTTATAAAAGCTTCCAACATAGGGTATATTCCTTCCTAGGCCAACTTTGTCGGCGAGCTCACACTTTATCCATTAATCATGCACAATCGGGTCACACTTTTCTCGTGTCTTGCCCGATATACCAAATACGACTAATTCCCAAGACCTTTTTCTGCAGCGCGTATCACAAGTCCTTCTAAAACCCTCCTAAAACCTTACCTTACATGCCTTCTCCTTATGTGCCCACCCCTCAACTTAGGTGTTGCGTGCTCATGCACCTTTTTGTACTTAGTAAATATTTTAGGGGTCCAACAATATTTTTAGGTCATGATACCAACATTAAATCTTATCCAATTTTTGCACTCCTATATTCTTCTTGTATAGCTTTGTATAGATAAGTTCCTCTTCCTTTCATTTATTTGAGTTTTTATTTACTCATTTAAAGAACTAATACATTATTTTGATATTGTAAAATTAATGTTATTAGTTTATTTATCAAGATAGCTCCTAGCTTCCTAACTTTTACATTCCTTTTTATTATTATTTTTTCCATAATTTTTTAATAAAGATTTAAAATGGTGTAAACACGTGTGTGATAAATAATTTGAGTGTGTGACTAAAATTAAAATATGTATACCCATGTGTGATAATCTTTATAATTTTTATATGATCACATTAAATGCTAAAATGGTGGCCATGATTCAAAACATATACATGTAAAAGGTGTTGTGTACGTTGGAGACTATGGGACATAGAGAACAAAAATAAAATTTATCAACCCTAATTTATATTAATAAATTAATTCCTAGATTTGATAATATAGTAACAAGAGTATACACACATTTATATTCGCATCTCATATAAAAAAGGGATGTGCATCATAATAATTGTAATAACACTAAGATACACGTAATTGGATGTAGAATTGAGATGAATAGAGTCACTTTACTAGTTTAGAAGAATCCTGGGGTGTTTTGATGAGAGATTTAGAACATGAATAAGATCTAGAAATTGGAATAATAAACTTCTACACTTTTAAGCCCTCCTAGTGGAACCGTATGGAACTCCCAAGAATGTATAACAACTCCCAATTAAATTGTAAAGTATTGGATTTATAGAAAGTGAGAATTTATAACTCATACTATTATTATGTATAATTTTTCTTCAGTCTTTGATATATTAAAATTCACATAAAACCTTATATTTCATTCTTGGAACTGCAAAAAAATCCCTAGCTATCCTATAACACACTCAATAAAATAATGTAAATGATTGGGTAAAAATTACCTTAACGGTCACCCCATTTTTGAGTCACTGAGTGTTGTACTACATTTTAGACTCAATGTAGTTATCCAAGTACTTTGTTCTAATGTGGATGTAAATATACCTTGAGCTAGGTTGGCCCATGTGCCTTAACATAAATAACAGGCTATGCTACTTTATCATAATGGAAACCCTTGTGTATATATGAAAATTTAGATTTATCACCCCCTATGTTGTGTCTACAATATGTAGATGTATTCCTTGCTCCTATAAATAAATAGATGACAAATAGATATGTGCTTTCTAAATGATAAATGTCATCATTATAGTTATATATATATATATATATATATATATATATATATATATATATATATATATATTTCTTACTTTGAAATTTAGATCTTAGTGGTAGGAAAGGTTAACCCAACATAAAAGAGTAAAAATGGGCCCATGAATATAAAACAATTGAAAAACAAGAGGGTTCAAGAATGTATGAAGGTTTACGATTGTATGTATGATTTTGACCTTGTTGTATGATTTTGGACCAGCTTAGATGTAAGAAAATAGTAAGAGGGAATTATGAAACATCTCTATAAGGTAGCTCTTAATCAAACTAAAACGGAAAAAAAAGAGAATGTTAAATCAAGCCATAAAGAGGACTACAACAAAACATTGATGCCACTAAGAACTTGTTTCATTTTTCAAAACTCATGCATATAAAAATAAACTTAAAAAATTATGTACTAATGATTTTGTGTAGATTTTGGTGTTTACATTTATCCCCCCTTTATTCTTGTCAATGAAATTTATTAACTTTTTGGTGAAATAATTTTTCAAGGACAAATTAGAAAGTTTTCACCAACACTGGGGACTAAGTCCCTCCTCTTAGTAATGGAGTCGATATCAGTTATTGAATGTAGAAAAATAAATAAGTGGGTGGCCATAAAGTTGGGGATCACATATGAATACTCCACTAGACCTGTAGAAAATTTCTTACACCTAGTACAAGGGAGTAATTTTCTTACAAAAATGAGGTAGATGAGAGTAAAAATATAAGGGAAGGAGGGTTAACTTTTTGAATAAGCACTAGAATATTTTCATAGAATTAAAAAAATCAATACACACTCAATTAGATGAATCCAAACCTCTTAACTATGATAAGAATAAAAATCATAGACAAAATGATTCTATTGATTCATTTATCAAAGGAATAAACACCTTTCTTGGTTTTACTAGATCATCATGTGTACATATTTGTGCATATAAGGGAATAGATGAAACATATAATAAAGAGGGAAATATAAGAATTGAATCTCTTGTTGTATATAGTAGTGCAAATCTATCTACTAGAAACTCACAATTGACAACCCTTGAAATGGATAAGTCATTTCAATATATAGCCTTATGAAAATTCTTCTCATCTAGCCCTCGTATGACTTTTCACTTCCCATTATCACTTGTGACATTTCATATTCCTAGGAAACAAAAGTTATCCTTTTTTCATTAATTAAAAGGAACTCATTGCAATTTTATACTTTATGTAACTTAAGTGAATAAGAAAAAATAGTGAAAATTACCTCTTGATTAATAATAAGAACATGGAGAGAGAGAGAGAAGGAAGGAAGAAGGAAGAAGAGGAGAGATGGTAATTTTTATGAGGATAAATGCTTCATTGATGAAGAGATGCATAATGGTGAACCTTATAGAACAGTCCTAAAAATATTTCTTCACCCTTGAATTCTTTGTTGAAGCAAGTTGTCATGCAACTACCAATTTCTCTACTTAAGGGCTATGAATGAAGGTCAAAACCTTGATCTATGTTTTAGAAGTACTACTAATGTTTTTACATTGATTGAACCAAACCCGATGATCCTTTGTAGTGTTGAAAATCATATATATTATTTCTGCAAGAGACTCCAAAGTATATTTATTTAATGAGAAGGGATCTCCCACCTATTTCTTGACTAATTCCTTGAATGGTTTCAAAATATATTCCCTAATTAATTTTTTAGTGATTGGAGGTGACCCAAGCTTGTGCACCCCATTTCTTATACTTTATATACTTTGTGATGTGAGCTCTTCACAAGAGTTAAGTTCAGAGATAACATCATTAAAAATTTAATACCAAGAACTCATTATGCAAGACCAAAAAGGAGATAAATTCTCATTTATGGAAGTGAATAAATTATTACCCACTAATATAAAATATTTAAGATTACTCATTTATGAAACCAACAAAATAAATATTTCCCAAGGGGTTTTTCCTTCTTAATATCATCCTTAGTCATTTTTACTTTTGAAGTGGCAGCAAGGGAAAAATTAAATAATGAGAGGATCTTAGGAAACAATGTTTTCCAATTTTCAATATTCTTTTCAATCCACCTATCTTTGGATTTTCCATACATTGAGTAACCTTGATATTTCTAGATTATTTCAATGTTAAAGAAACTAATAAGAGTGATGACTTCAGCGAAGAATATAATAATACACTAGGATCCAAAAATTCTTACAAATAAGTAGTGAGAGTTCTCACATGATCTTACAATGTTCCATTATTTTTGTTACTCCTCATTTAGAGAAATCATAAGGGGAAACAAATTCCTTGAACAAGTTTTCATCACCCTGATGTGTAGCTTGACCCAATAAAATTGTTGTCATCTTGTAGTCACCAAGAGTCATTACCTATATAGGTTTTGTAACCTTACCTCTATACTAGTGACCAAAAGATATACTAAATAAGTGAGAGGTTACATGTTCCCTCTTTCCTCACTTGGATTTCAAAATCTTTGAGATATCTCAAAAATTAGGTGCCAATGTTGCTAGACTGTCCTTGATTCAATCCCAATCAAGTCCTTAATCTAAGGGAAATTATTTGATGGTGTGTTATCAATATCATACAAGGGAGAACTTTTAAGTTTATGGTGGGGAAAAAAATCTTCCACATGATGGGATGAATTGGATGTCAAATAAGACACACATGGGAATGGATGCAAAATTGGATACTATGAGAGGTCAATTTCACCTTGTTCAAGAGCTTAGTGAAGTTATTAGTGACTCTAAATTTCTTGTGAAGTCTCTTGGGGTGAGAATATTCAATGTTCTCATCCAGGTTTATTTTGAGTGAGTTGAGATCTATTTTGAGTGAGTTGAGATCATGCTCTTCTTAGATGTATTTGTAGAATAAATGTGTGGTTCCTATCTCGATAGAATCGGGAGGCCACCGATTCTATTAAATCACTTCTCTTTCTCTTGAACCACTCTCTTGATCTCTAAATCATTGGTGTGGTTATTTCCTTGATGTCACTTGATTTTCTTATGTTCCATGAGATCAATGAAATGGGTGAAGTATTTACTACTTGATATTTGAGATCGAATAGGTTTGATCCATCATAATCTATTTCTTTAATGAACCAATCATAGTTGCAGACCCCTCATCTGATCAATTCTTAATTGCATATGGTATATATTCCCCACTTCAAAATCATCCATATAATTTTCCTAGTAGTCTTCAAATTTTCATGTGTGATGTAATATTTTTTATTAATTAAGGTAAAAATAGGGAACGGATCCCGGGACCTTACAAAATGAGAAATAAGCACCAACGAGAAAGATAGATACGAAAAAGTTTTCTAAAGGAGTTAAATAAGATTAAGTCAAATAACAAAGAATATTACTTAAACCAAAAAAATATGGAGAGTAAAACAGAGAAAAAAACCATCCATAAGACAATAGTCAATAGAATTTTGCCAAAAGTTTGCCAACAGTCCAAAAAAAAACCAACTAAATGTGTGTGATGTAATATAAGAAAGGTGAAAGTTTTAGGATTTTTATTGATATGAAAATTAGGCATAGATGTATAGGAATATATATTTTAGGAATAAAAGGAGGTTTCAATGTTTGATGCATTGAAACATTCTTATATGAATAGATTCCTAAAGAGATAAGAAATAAAAAACACTTTTTCTTAGTATTAATACACCTGTATGAACATGAGTAAGTTGCCTACATAATTAAAAATTACAATTTTATGACTAGGTTATTGGGAATCTTGCGAGGAGAAAGCTAAAATCTTGATGACCTGATATAAGTTCGGGTTAAAAGCCGAGTGAAGCAAATCCCATATTTCTTGCTCAATGTGGTTACTTTAGAGGATATCCTTAGCTTTAGACTTCCTTCTAGAAGTCATATGATGAACATGGTGAATTTATCATTCACCTTAGTAATGTGATCAAGCTATTTATATTTTCCCATGAATGTTCCCATTAGGTGTTTAATGGATTCGAATTGGCCAAAAATTGCCTATTTAGGCTTTTGGTGGAATTTTTCTGTCATTGAATCTCACTAAATACATCAATCATATTAAATACTATTCCCTAACACTAAAAAAACTTAATGATTTTGTTTAAACTTTTCTTTGAACTGGGTGAGGGTGGGACCAAGGAAGGATTTACAAAGGAAGGATTCATAATGACCTGAAAAGCTTGATTTTCAATTAGGGGATTAGTTATCATGTTTAATTTTTCTTTTTTTCATGTTCCACGTTTTCATGGCAATTGGATCTACCTTGGGGACATTAGACTATAAAAGGAAATAAATAAAATAAAATATCTCATGTATAGTAGACTTATGCTTTATACATTGGGTAATATAGTAATTTATTACCAACATATACAGACAATAAACACACAAAAGGAAAAGGAAAAAACGCACATGAAAGAAAGGAAAAAAAAAAAAGCTCAAGGGAAAGAAACACATCAATGAAAGGGAAACTATGGTACATACCTAAAATGACCTATGGTATATATGGAGGATAACACATTTTCACTGTAGTGCCTTTGTTGGAGAGACCAACCTTTAATATATGTAAATCTTCATATGTTTCCCACCGCAAGGAAACTCCAATGAGGTTGCGTCAAGGTAAGAAAGATAGTATTTTTCTCTGCAGAAGTACTTAATCTTGAATGGACAAAGCTAGTATGATTTAAACTTTCTATGGCTTCCTTAGGCTCTCTCCTTTTATCCCAGAGGAGGAAAAGATCTCCAATTTGAAAGTGCATGCCTTGTGTTTTTGATGAAATATATTTTTAACATTATACGGGTGCCTTCTTGTATCAAATGTTGTCACCTATCATCATTTTAATTTTCTAGATATCAAATCCTCTAATTAAGAGCATCTAAGTATTCACAATTATCTACTAGCTTCACTAGTTATAAAGTGGGTAGTTATTGAGAAATCGGGATTTAAGCCTCAAGTCCACGTAGTAGCTAAAAATGAGAGGTTTTGATGGATTTATTGGGCATGATATTGTCATCCCAAAATGCATCATATAATTTCTTATGCCAATCTCATTTATTGAAATCCACTAGCTTTTGAAAAATAGTGACAATATTTTTTACTAGATTTGGCTTATCCATTGCCTTACAAGTATAAATCAATATAATGAGATAGGTAAATCCCATAATTGTAGAAAAAGTCTGTCAATTCACTTGAAGAGAAGTAAGTGGAATTATTGGCTAGGATCATGTTTGGTACCCCAAATCTGAGGAAGATGTTATCCATTAGCTTTCGAACAATAGTGATAATATGTTTTTACTATTTGTTGGATTGGCCATTTCCTTCTGAGATAGTAATCAGCAAAATGAGATAGGGAAATATGATGATTGTAGAGAAATTCAATCAAATCACCTAAAGAGAAGTAAGTAGCATTATCAATTACTATCTTGTTTGGTATCCCAATTCTGACTATGATGCTTTCCTTCAAGAAGTTTCTCAATATTTTAGATTTGATATGCTTAGTTAAAATAGCCTCCACCCACTTTATGAAGTATTCATTAGCAATGATGATGTGCATGTGACCTATGATGGAGTACGGGTTCAATACATCGATGAAATCCAAGCCCCAGTGTTGGAAAGGTTCTTTGATACCACCGGCTTGAGGGTAACAAGTCTTGGTCTTCTCACAAGATCTTGACAGAGACCATATTTTCTAACCCATTTATACGTATCTTGGAATAGAGTAGGACAATAATAGCCATCATTTAGGATGTTATGAGCTATTAAAACTTATCCGAAATGGACCCCACATGCTTGGTCATGATATTATTTGAAATTTATTTGTTGTTATTCTTTAATGCACCTTGAGAATATAACATCCAATCCCTTCTTGTATAACACATTTTCACAAATGACATATCTCACTACTTTGAGATAGAGAGTACATATTTTGTTACAATCTAATCCTAAATGGAAATCCCTAGAGGTTAATAAATATTCTATGTCTACATACATGGTGTTGGTGGTGCTTAAAAAGACCACAATATGGAGGTCCTTAACCAAACATGGATAAAATTGAAGTAATATTCACATTCCTTATGAGTAAGGACTTCACACCAACCATTTTCATGTACCAATTTATAAGGTTTTATGGATAGGTCATATTATTGTACCTTTGACACCAAATTTCCTCTTCTCACACCTGGATCTTATTGCATAAAAATGGACTTAATTGTAGGAATGTGAACCATAATAACAATATGAGAGTTCAAGAGATAAAAACTGAAATTCTATAGACCTCTAACCACCGCATAGGAAAGTTTCTCATGATATGAGTATTTAATTTCATGTTCCTTTAGAGGATCACTCATGAATGCAACGGTGAATTAACTATTTCCTCATTCTCTTAAAAATGACTACTAAAATAGTATGTTCCAAAGCATAGCAATAAATAATTAACTCTCTGCTAAAATCAAGGTGCATAAAAGTAGATGTTTTTACAATAACACTCTTAATAGAATCAAAGGATTCATTTCCTTATTTAATCCACTTGAAATATTCTTTTGGATTTATCATTTCTACTATGTCCTTTATAATATCAAAATATAATGGGACAATCCTTCTTAAAAATTCACTTTACCAAAGAAAGGATGCACACCTAGTTTACTAGTAGGTAGGTAGAGAGTATCTTAATAGCTTATACTCTTTATAGATAAATTTTCATGCCTTACTTTCCCAAAATGTTACTAAGGAGTTTTATTTTAGTTACCCCAAATATTTAATTTATTGGATTGAGGGATATCTAACTCCTTCTACAAGAGATTAAGACTTCTTCAAGATGTTGCAAGTTCTCTTCTTTTTCTTTGAGTACACTGTGAGGTCATCTAGATATACCACTATGCACTTTATCTTCAAATCCTTTAAATTCAAATCCATAACTCTCCAAAATGTGGCACCTGTGTTGATCAAGTTGAAGAGCATATGGTGATATGCAAAGGTGCCCCATGGGGTGGTGAAGGAAGTCTTGAACTAATATTCTTTGGAAACTTCAATTTGGTTATATCCCGATAATATTTTGAGTATAGAAATCATCCCCAATCCATTTACTACTTGCAATATATGGTCCATGAAATTTAATGGATAATTATCCTATAGGGAAGCTTGATTTAAGTTATGGAATTCCACACAGATGAGGATTTCACAATTTTTCTTCCCCGACTAGCAAAAAGTGAGCTATTCATGATAAATGATGGATAGGAAATATGGTACAAGAATTGAAAAACATCTTAACCTCTTCCTTGATGGTTCTATCAATCTTTATATTGTACCATCTTTACAATTTCCAGTATTTTGCATTTAGTTTCAAGGGAATGGAGTGTTTCATTGAATGAGGTTGAAAGGATGTTAAATAATCATATGACTATGGAAGTACATCAGAATACCTTTTCAACAAATCTTATAAGTTTCTTCATTCATTAGGTGAACACCATTTTCCTATTTTTACCATCCTCGGCTACTCACTTGTTCCAATGTTTATTTTTCATACTTTGATGAAGATATTGGTTGAACCTTTACCTTATCATGGATGAATTTTTCATTCTTGTCAAATAATTCCTCCAAAGGTGATACTAGCTCCTTCATAATCATGTTACCTTTCAAATAAATTACTTCATCTCCATTTGGTTGATCACCTGAATTGTTTTCACCATTATCCATGGTAAGCTCCCATGGGAATGAGTCACTTCCTTCAAAATAAATACACATGAAATATCTATTTTTCTACAAGAAGGAAATAATATAATTTTTTTCATTAATTTTTTTCCATTTTTCATAATTTTCTCGACACACTTGGGAAAAAGATCATTTCCACTAAAATATTTATTCTTTGAAGTTTAGATGTGGTATCATCAAGGAGGAATAAACTACCAAATAATCATCCTCAAAATTTTGATCGCTAGAACTGCCCTAATTGCAAATGCATTGAAATATTAAAGGAAATCCCACACTCTATTTATGTAGTGTCGAAGGTGTGAGTTCTTGACCTAAAATATATATCTTACCTATTTCAAAATTAACTTTACATCTCCTTGTATCATGAGATTTTGTATCCATATTTTTCAAAAGATTACAATCCGAGTAACAATGCTTCATATTTAGCAATGTTTTTGTTGTTTGAAAACTAAAACTTATATTCTAGGGGGAAATCTCCTTATGAGGATAAAAAAATACATACTCCTGAGTCGGTTAATGAACAACTTTAATAAAATTTTATGATCTAAATTTCATCGATAATATCTATTATCCTTTTCTCAATAATGGTTAGTTCACCAACTCATTTAGAACTCATGAAATAGTTACCACCACCTCTCTCCTCAAATGGAATTCTTCCCAATTCTTAGAATAAATATTTCCCCAATTATATTCTTTGGAAGAGGATGTTTACCCTAGGATCATTTGAATTTTGAATTGTGTATTTCATCTTGGGCTCAAGAAGGAGATTATTCATTTCATTCTTGACTAGTATTAAAGCAAAGTACCATTCCATTTTAATCTCACGTCCCATTTCCTGGCAGATGATTATACTCAGGAGCATTTTTCATGTAGCTAGAATGTCACCCATAAGAATTATTATTTTTACCCTATTTTACAGAAAGGATACAAAATCCAACATTTCCACTTTAATCCTTCTAACAAGTGGAAGCTCTTTAGTATACATTGAATAACAATGGATACACAACCAAGAGAGTCTCAAGAGAATATCTTAAGAAACCTTAATGGGAATGACACTTTTAGATGAACTAGAGTCAATAGTACATTTTTTCAAATGGTACCCATTGATCAGCATGGAAACATAGAATGGTTCAATTTTTCAAGAGGATGAAGGGGTAGAAGCTATAAGGTTTTGACTTGGGATTGTCTTGAGTGTGGAAATTAGTCATTTGGAAGTGGATTGAATTTTTGATTTATAACTCCCACCTTTCATGAATTTTAATATCTTCTCAAAATATTCTAGGTGAGTTTACAAGTATTTAGATTTAGAGATCTGAATTTTGTTCTTTTTGCATGATCAATAATGTTTAAGTTTTAGGAAGAACATTCTAGAGAATTTGAAACATTATTTTGACTTGATATCGAAGAATTTCTTGTAGATTTTTCATTACTCTTTTGACTTGTAGAAGTAGAAGAATCATTCTTGGAAGGAGTAGAGGTATTTGACTTACCTTGCTTAGAAGATGTCTTGTGATGAGGTGTGGCTTCCAAATTCTTCTTGGCTGATTCCAATGATGGGGAGTGGGGATCCTCTCTTAGTTATTATCTTTTTAGGTTATTAGAGTCACCAGCTTAAGGATATTAGATTTACCTTTCTTTTTAATTTGATGATTTCTCCTTCTCAAGGGTTTTTGATTGAGTGAAAACAACACAAGAGTGACTATTCATATTAGCTACAAAATATTCATACTCATATTCGAGAGGATAATTCATATTCAGAGAAGCCAACCTTTGTGGATCTAATTTCTTCTATTAACAACTAACCTTATTCTTCATCACTTTATGAATATAATTATTCTTCGTCTTCACATCTGACCGTGTTCCACAACTTTTGTTCATAGGTAAAGATTAAAGGAAAAGTATATTAGGTGGAGAAATAATTATTTTCTTGTTTGATAAATTTTTCCTTGGAATATATTTGTCAGAGGTGTTTTTGGTAAGTTGCTTCTTGAGAGAAAACACATCATTTGAAAAAAATTTCTGAAGAGTTTGTAGCCCCAAAACTTGAGCTTTGACCTTTGTCTTTTCCTTGTCCCTTCTTGATTTTTCTAGACATCAACAAATCATCATCAAATTCAAGTGCAAGTTATTGTGGCTCATCTAGAGTATCATGTTGACTTATTCTCAACATGAAACCAAATTCTAGTAACTAATCATTGGTGAAGAATCTTAGCTGATTATATTCTATGGCCTAGGTATATTTTTGGATTTTGTAAGGTACTTCATCAAAATTAGGTAGAAAGTCTCTAATGGGTTCATGAGGATATTTTTTCAGTTAATACCATTATGAAAGGATGGTATGAGAATCTTTGGTAAGTTTGAATATGGACTCAAATTTAGATTTCATGTCTACCCAATTTTTAATTGATCTTCATGGAAAGTGGTAGAACCAATTAATGGCAAATTCTTGTAATGATTCCATAAATAAATAGACTGAAACATATTCATGTTCAACTCCCAACACATTGTAAGCTATGATGAATGCAACAATGTGATCATCTGGATGTTGTTTCCCATCTCCTTTGAACTTAGGGAAGTTCTTTCTATATCCTTTTAGTAAATCATATAATAGATGATCCAAGGCAAACATGCCTGTATTATTTCCCCATAGCATAGGTGTGACAATTATTTCATCTTCTTATTCTAGTTATTTTTATTCTTCTTCAAGAGGAATGAGGTTTAACAGTTCAATAACTAGTTCTTCAAAGGGACCTTTAAGAGGGAAGTTAGGATCAAATTTAGGAAAGTACTCTTGACTAGTTTTCCCTACTATATAAATAATTTGAATCCTAAAATCATCTTGATAATTTTATTAAAATACCAATTTAAATATTCCACTAGCTGAATTAGTCCTTGTGTATATTCATTCCACCATTTTGTATGAATTTTTTAGGGATCGAGACATATTTTGTTATGTGCTCCTTTGTTTATTTGGAACTTATATTGCACGTTACAAATCTTGGGCACATTCTTCTTTTAAATCTATAAATATTAAAGTAGTGTGGTAGTGATTTAAATTCATGATGTTGTTATAGATACAAATATTCAAATATGTTGTGATATCCTCTTGAGAATATTGGAAGGAAAGGAGGTTAGGCTGCAAAATAGGAGAATTAGTGGGGATAGTCATTATGGGAAAATGCATGATATGCAGTAAGGCTCACAAGGTTTTCTAAAAAAATTATTGGTATTTTTAGATATATATTTTTATAATTTTTTTGGTTTTAGAGGTGGTATAGAAATAAAAAAATTCCTCATAGCGGGCACCAAAAATGTTGGAAAAATAATTTTTTGCAAGGAAATATTATTGATTTTTCACTAATTCTCTGGGACTAAGTCCCTCCTCTTGAAATGGGAAGAATACCATTTATTGAATGTAGAAAAATAAATAAGTGGGTGGCCATGAAGCTAGGGATCACATAAGAATACTCCACTAGACCTGTGGAAAATTGCTTACACCTAGTGCAAGGGAGGAATTTTCTTAGTGAAAGGAGGTAAAGGGGAGTAAGAATATAGGGAAGGAGGGTTAACTTTGTGAATAGGCACTAACATATTTTCACTCATTAACCAAAATTAATCCACACTAAATTAGAGGAATCAAACCTTGCTAACAATGATAAGACTAACAAATCATAGACACAAAATTCTATTGATTCATTTATCAAAGGAACCAACACATTTCTTGGTTTTACAAGATCATCATGTTTACAAAGTTGAACATGTAAGGGAATAGAGGAAACATATACAAAGAGGAAAATAGAATAATAAAATCTCTTGCTTGTATTTAAGAGTGTAAAGCTATCTACTAGAATTTCACAATTAGGAACCCTTGAAATGGAGAACTCATTTCAATTTATAGCCTTATATAAAGTATTTTCATCTACCCGCCACATGAATTTTCAATTCCCCTTATCACTTGTGACCTTTCATATTCCTAGGAAAAAAAAGGTGATATTTTTTCATTGATTACAAGGAACTCATTACAATGTTAGACTATTAGTCACTTAAGTGAGTGAATAAGATTAAATAGTGAATACGTTCCTAATGAATAATTAGAACATGGATAGAGATAAGGAAAAAGAGAAGAGATGGTCGATTTGATGAGGATGAAGCCTCTCGCTAATGAATATTTGGTTGTTAATGAACCTTATGGGAATACTCCTGGAGATATTGCTTCACCCTTGAATTCCTTACTAAAGTGGAATACCATAGGTTCCACTTTCTTTGGTTGAGGGATATGAAAAAAGCTCAAATAATTAATCAAGGTTTTAGAAGTACCGATGATGTTTTTACAATGATTGAAGAAAACTTAATGATCCTTTATAGTGTTGGAAATTGTACATCTGATTTCTGTAAGAGACTAAAAATTATATTCATTGAATGAGAAGTGATATACCACATCTTTCTTGACCAATTCCTCAAATGGTTTCAGAATCTCTTCCACTGATGAATTTTCACTTATTAGAGGTGACCCAAGCTTTTTCACACCATTGCTTATACTTTCCATATTTTGTGATGTGAGGTATTCAAAAGAGTCAAGATATGAGATAACATTATTCAACATTTCATACTAGGCACTCACCGTATGAGACAAAATAGGAGACAAATTATTAGTTATGGAACCGAATACTTTCTTACTTATCGATAAAAAAGAATTGATATTACTCATTTTTTACATCAATGGAAGCATTTTTTCCCAATGATATTTTTAATTCTCAATCTCCTCCTTAGTATTTATTACTTTTAAATCAGGTGGTGAGAGATAACTTGAACAATGAGAGGATCTAAGGAAACAATGTTTTCCATTTTTCAAGAATCTTGTCAATCCACCTATCATTGCCTCTTCCCTACATCGAGAGAAATTTTTAAGACCCCTTAAAAATACATAGATATTATTTGGTGAATTATTGAAAGTGGCTTTCAAAATCATGGAGAATCGAAATGAAATGGGTTTTAAATGATTAGAAAATTATTTCATAATGCTAAATACTGGAAAATTTATGAATGCTACCATCTGGTAGCATAAAACATGTTACCAAACAATAGTATTTAGCATGTTATTGTGCCAAAAATTCACTCCAAGTGGGACCCTCCTCTATATATAGACCGATTGCACTATTATTGTCACTATTATAAATCCTTCTTGTCAAAAATCATAAGAAAATTAAAACAAAATCCTTTCGGATCTGCCACTCACCATACAATTACCAATTCTATACACTACCATCCTGCATAGCATATATGCTTTAGCCTTTCCTCGTCTGTTAGTATATATGGTACCAATTAGTAGCATATATTTTCTACTTAATAGTGGAATATTCTATACTCAATGGAATAATTATAATTTATAATACATGGGGTCTTATATATTATCGTATAATAGTGATTTTTATCAATCATCAATGCCCACAATAAAATTGGAATTACAAGTTGATATTTAATATAAAAATTATAATTAGAATATATATATATATTTAAATGTGGAAAATTTATCTTTCATGGTAAAGGTAATTTAAATATAAAAAGGTGGTTATTATTTTGAATGCTTCGACCCAAAAATAACCGATACGTATAAAATTTAGGCCAAATAGAAAGCTTCTCACCCCTAAAAATTTTACAAAACCAAATTTCAAAATCCATAATATTCGCGAATTAATGAATATTGTCCACTAAAATTTTCCCTACCGTACATTAAGTAATCATGTTATCCAAAATCACCCCCGGGGTAATTTTGATAACATGCATCGAATATTCTAGTCCCGAGTAGGTAGATTGATTCAGGGGCCCAAAATCATGTTTTTGGGGTCTCTCGGCTTCTCCCAAACTCTCCCATCCAAGAAGGAATCTCAACAGGTTGAGAAAATGGAAGAAATGCAGAAAACTAGGCTTGGGGCAGAAAAATCATGAAAATTGGCTAAGTCCTGGTCCAGGCAGCCCTTGGGACAGTTGGGACGTCGGGGCATGAACCGGTGAAAAGCCTCCAGGCGGTCCACGCAGCAATTGGGACATCCGGGTCGTGGGGACATGCGGGACGCGAAAGGGCAAACCAGCCGAAGGTGAAAAAATTGACTAACTGTTGTGCAGATAAGGCTAGGACATTTGGGCCGTGAGGACGCGGAGGACGCGAAGGGCGTGAAAAGGCGAAGCGGCCGAGAGCAAAGGCAGCCCAAATCGGGTGGTTTGGAGGAATTTTTCCCAGGCAGTTTGGGACAGCCGGGCCGTGGGGACATGAGGGACGCAAAAAGCCGGTAGGCCCACAGAAGAATCAAAACAGGGACACGTGTCCTAAGGGCCGGGGAGTTCGCGGCGTGGGGAGCGAAACAAAATTTTGGCTAAGTGTTCGATGTAAATTTTAAAGGGGAGAAAATGGAGGCCAGGGCCGTGGCAAATAGGAATTGGACATGTGTCCAATGGAGCAGGGAAGTGCAGAGCTCGAGGGAACTTTGAAGTTTTTTGCAAAAGTTCTTCGGCCAAAACTAAAAAGCAAAGGTCTTCCCCGCGCCCCTGTCAACCAATCAATGCATGCCACGTGTCCCAGGTGGCGGGGCGCGGGGGAAAACGGAAAATTTTCCAAAAGTTACAAAAGTCAAAACTTTCAAGGAAAACCCACGAAAGGTGGAGGAGAGAGAATTTCTCGGAAATCAGCACCCGACACGTGTCATCCAAGTGGCGAGAGCGGAAAAAAATTCAAATATCCGTTTTGGTCTGCTTTACGCCATAAATCTTAAGACCCCCATATCTTTTTATCCAGAGCTCAGATTTGCACGTTCTTCATATCATTGGAAAGATTATGAAATTATCTACAGGATTCCATGGTCAATCTTTAATTTTGGTTCAGTTTGGAGAGAGAATATTTAAAACATTTTTGGTAATTGTTCATGGCCGTGACATTTCAGCGACCAACTTTAATACGAATGGGTTGACCGTCCTCCCATTTGGTCAAAATGATAGGGTATGGGTTTGTAAGGTCCTCCATGCTAATTTAATGCATTTACAGTTAATGAGGAATGGGCTCCCACATTTTTGTACATTTTCTCTCTCATGGGCTCGACCCATGCAATGTAAAAGCTAGATTTGGCTCATTTTGGGGTATTACAAGTTGTTCATTTTTTAGCTCTACCCTCCCTTCTTTTCTTCTCTAGGGTTGAAAATGGAGTTCGAACCTCCTCCCTTGCTCTGTAATGGAATTTTTTTCCTTTTACTATTGAAATGATGTTTTGTGCAAACTTCTGGAGCAACAAAAACGTGTTTTGTGATGCATCTATCCATCCTTGCTCATTCTTTTTCTTGTTCTCTTCTTTCCTCTCTTCATTACAGGTATTTGTGCAAGTTTGAATGTTCATTGCAGGTCTGGAGCTATGTTCATGGAGTTTTGGGACATTTTCTGTGTGAAATCTATCCTTGGGCTTGTGATGCATCTATCCATCCTTCCCATTGCTCACCTCTCTTTGTTCCATGGTAGTTTTGATAGATGTTCAACATTCTCCTTCTCTGGTGTATCACCATTTTAGTGTAGGCTTTTGCTGTTTTTTCCCTTCTCTCTCTCTCTCTGTCTCCTTGGCATGGTTAGATTAGGATTAGATTAGCTTGCCTGCACTGGAATAGCTTGTGGCAGGTAGTTTAGGAGCAGGAACCAGCCTTCTCTGGAGATTCCTTTCTCATTTCTGCAAGTCCCACACTTTAAGAAAGGATTCAATGTTGTGCAATCACACTGGATGCTAGAGTGATCAACCTAGAAATCTGATCAACATCCAGGGGTGCTGTGATTTTTCACTAATAGTTGTGGCATGCCCGGTGGGACATTAGAGGTCTTCCACTTCATATTTTGTAGGTTGGTGTGTTCCTATGAAGATTTCAGCCTTTGGAGGCACTTCTGAAACACATCTGGCGACTCCATCCGATTAGTAACCCATTTTCTAAAGTTACTGAGACTCATTTTCCATCCATTTCCATCCATATTTATTTCCATCATTTTCATTCTTTTCCATTCCATGAAGTTGTGCAGTCATGACTTCATTTCCATCATGGAACTCACATTTACAACAACAACAGTATATCATACCTCTAACATGTTTTACAAATCCTCTAAATCAGCATTTTGGTCAAGTTCAGGATCAGCATGCATACCCCTATGAGCAGCAATGCCAAAAGCAGTTTGGCTATGGAGCTTTCCAAGAGCAAGAGTATGTATGTAATGAAGACAATCAGATGCAAGATGCTGGTCTGTTGGAGAAAATCCAAAAGATGGAGGTAAAGATGGTGCAGTCCAGAGCAACAACTCAAATGAGAGCTTTCAAAATTGGTTGCAGGACTCCTTGTCCATGGGGAGGCCCTTTTCCAAGACACTTCAGCCCTCAGGAGAAGTTGGACTTCATGATAAAGATGCTGCCCCAACTTGCACAATGGACAACAGAAATAGAGGCCTATACACTTGTTGTTGAACAACCTTGTCAATGGGTAAGTTCTACACCATCATCTGGTCTTTCTCTTCCCATTACTCAAGCAGCACCATCTCATTTGGAATTTCAAATTCTAAACTCCCCATTTGCTACCCCAAATTTTGAATCCATTTCTCCACCCCTCCTTCCACAACACCTCAATTCTTCTTTCCTTTTTCCTTCCAAACAGTCATCCCCTCCACAAGAGCTAACAGAAATACCCCCTCCTCCAAAGAAACAAGATTTTCTACCTCCACCACCACAAAAATTGTCAAATCAATTGAGTTACAACCCATCCCTCCTCTTGCATTCCTAATTCCATGTGGGGAAGAAGAAATTGAAAAAATTGGCCATGAAGGATAGCAAAAAGAGAAGCCAAACAAAGATGAAGAAATTCGAAGTCTGAAGAGTTGGGCTCTTAAATTTGGGATGAAAAAGATCCCCTTGATGGTTAAACCTACAGAAGAGGTTGGAGTTGGAGAACAAATGGTGGTCAGGACTGATTTTGTTGTAGCAGAAGAAGAAGTTCTTGCAGTCCCAACTTGTCCTCTAGAGTAGCAGATTGAAGAGTTTGACTTGACAAACTTCATGCTGGAGGAAGAGTTCAATCAAGAGCAAGATTGTCTTCAAACATTGGAGGAAGGAGAAGCTGCTCCAAATCCAAAAGAAGAGGAGCACATCCTAGTTGTGGAGGAGAAAAGTGCAGATCCAAAGGCTTTGAGCACAAAGCAGGCTACAGGAGAACCTTCAGTTCTTGTTTCTACTTAACCTCTCTCAAGTTCTAATACTGAAGAGGAGTTTGATCTCTCAAACTCAATGTTGGAGGGTGAAAGAAACCATGGTGATCAAGTTGTAGATCAAGAAGACACCATGGGAGAGATTGAACATTTGCAGCAGGACAGCAATGAGGCAGTTTATCTGTCAGATTTGGAGGACTGTTTTGATGGAGAAGAGTCGGTTGAGTTTTCACCATTCTCTCTTTCATCATCCATCTTACAAACACAAGAGCCTACTTTCATGAAGGAGAACATTCATTTGCAATAGCCTGCATCTTATAGCAGCTCTTTGGAACCAAGATTGGAAGATTTTAATCTTTCATGTTCTTCATTGGAGGAAGAGAAAGGACAGAGGAATTTCACCATTTCTTCCACACCATCCATTCAAGGTCTACAAGAGAACTCCATTCTTGGAGTTAAAAATCAGAGCTATGGGCATATCAAACGGATCATACCTTTCCCAATCAGGTATTTGGCTTCATTGGAGCTAAAGGAGAAGTCACAACCAGTCATGCTTGCTTCTGAGCATGAGGATGAGCTACAAAGTACCAAGGATCAGCTGTCATACCTCTTCAATCCAAATGTAGAGCAACTAAAAGAGGTATTGAATTTTCCTTCAGCTGATACCTTGATGATTTGGGTGGAAGACCAGCTTCTTGTTGATTTTCCATTCATCCAATCAGCCATGTTCAATGCCAAATCAATTGCATGGCTGCCACTTTTGAGAAAGGGAAGCTATTTCTCACAACCAATTGCAGGGTTTGTTTAGCTTGCCTTTGCTTCCAGTTAGAATAGAGTAGGTAGGTTTTCTTTCAACAGAAGAAGTGCTTGTGCACACTCTACATGTTTCATTTGGAGCATGTATGATTTTCAGTTTGTACATAGTTTTTGTGGTGCTGGTTTTGCTCTTGTCTGATTCATTCTAGTGGCTTTTTGGTGAGAACAACTCCATGTTCAAAGTGGGTTTCCAAGTGGCTCGAGAGGGAAGTTTTCAAAGTTCGAGATCGATTACAGAGCTACTACTCATGACTCCATGCCCAATGGATTTCTTCAAAGCACGATCATTCATCTAGCAGCAGATGACCCCGCCATTGAGTCATCAAAATTGTTATCCAAAATTCACCCCGGGTGTAATTTTGATAACATGCATCGAATATTCAAGTCCCGAGGGTAGATTGATCTAGGGCCCAAAATCATGTTTTTGGGGTCCTCGGCTTCTCCCAAACTCTCCCATCCAAGAAGGAATCTCAACAGTCGAGAAAATGGAAGAAATGTAGAAAACTAGGCTTGGGGCGTAAAAATCATGAAAATTGGCTAAGTCTGGTCCAGCGGCCCTTGGGATAGTTGGGACATCGGGCGCGAACCGACCAAAACCCTCCGGTGGTCCATGCAGAAATTGGGACATCCAAGCCATGGGGACACGCGGGACACAAAAGGGCGAACCGGCCGAAGGTGAAAAAATTGACTAACTGTTGTGCAGATAAGGCTGGGACATCTAGGCCGTGAGGACGCGAAGGATGCGAAGAAAGGCGAAGCGGCCGAGAGCAAAGGCAGCCCGAATCGGGCGGTTCGGAGGAATTTTTCCTGGGTAGTTTGGGATAGCCGGGCCATGGGTACGCGAGGGAAGTGAAAAGTCGGCGAGCCCACTGACGAATCAAAACAGACACGTGTCCTAAGGGTCGGGCAAGGCGTTCGCGGTGCGGGAGTGAAACAAAATTTTGGCTAAGTGTTCGATGTAAATTTCAAAGGGGAAAATGGAGGCCAGGGGCCATGGTAAATAGGAATTGGACACATGTCCAATGGAGCAGGAAATGCGGAGCTTGGGGAACTTTGAAGTTTTTTGCAAAAGTTCTTCGGCCAAAAACTAAAAAGCAAAGGTCTTCACCATGCCCCTGTCAACCAATCAATGCATCCCACATGTCCTGTGGCGGGCACGGGGAAAACAGAAAATTTTCCAAAAGTTACAAAAGTCAAAACTTTCAAGGAAAACCCACGAAAGGTGGAGGAGAGAGAATTTCTCAATGAATCAGTGCTCGACATGTGTCATCCAAGTGGCAGAGAGCGTGAAAAAATTCAAATATCCGTTTTGGTCTGTTTCTGCCCTAAATCTTAAGACCCCCATATCTTTTTATCCAGAGCTCGGATTTGCACATTCTTCATATCATTGGAAAGATTATGAAATTATCTACAGGATTCCATGGTCAATCTTTAATTTTGGTTCAGTTTGGAGAGAGAATATTTAAAACATTTTTGGTAATTGTTCATGGCCGTAAGTGACATTTCAGCGACCAACTTTAATACTGAGAATGGGTTGCACTGTCCTCCCATTTGGTCAAAATGATAGGGTATGGGTTTGTAAGGTCCTCCATGCTAATTTAATGCATTTACAGTCAATGAGGAATGGGCTCCCATGTTTTTGTACATTTTCTCTCTCATGGGCTCGACCCATGCAATGTAAAAGCCAAATTTGGCTCATTTTGGGGGATTACAAGTTCATTTTTTTAGCTCGACCTCCCTTATTTTATTCTCTAGGGTTGAAAATGGAGTTTGAACCTCCTCCCTTGCTCTGTAATGGCATTTTTTTCCTTTTACTATTGAAATGATGTTTTGTGCAAACTTCTAGAGCAACAAAAACGTGTTTTGTGATGCATCTGTCCATCCTTGCTCGTTTTTTTGCTTGTTCTCTTCTTGCCTCTCTTCATTACAGGTATTTGTGTAAGTTTGAATGTTCATTGCAGGTCTGGAGCTGTTTTCATGGAGTTTTGGGACATTTTCTGTGTGAAATCTATCCTTGGGCTTGTGATGCATCTGTCCATCCTTCCCATTTCTCACCTCTCTTTGTTCCATGGCATTTTTGATAGATGTTCAACATTCTCCTTCTCTGGTGTATCACCATTTTAGTGTAGGCTTTTGTTGTTTTTCCCTTCTCTCTCTCTGTCTCCTTGGCATGGTTAGATTAGGATAGATTAGCTTGCTGTACTTGGAATAGCTTGTGGCAGGTAGTTTAGGAGCAGGAACCAACCTTCTCTGGAGATTCCTTTCTCATTTCTGCAAGTCCCACACTTGGAGAAAGGATTCAATGTTGTGCAATCACACTAGATGCTAGAGTGATCAACCTAGAAATCTTATTAGCATCCAGGGGTGCTGTGATTTTACACTAACAAAGAACCTTGAGATTTCTTGATTGTTTTGGGGGTAGAAGCTATTAATAGGAGTGATGGATTAAATGGGAAAATATGGTACTAAAATATGCTCCAAAAATTCTTGCACTTAAGTGGTGATAATTATCACATGATCTTACAACTATTCCATTGTTTTCTTATACTCATTTCGAGAAAGGATTTAGGAAACATACTCCCTAAACAAGTGTACATCACCCTCATGTGCAGCTTGACCCAATGAAATCCTTGTCATCGTGTAGTCACCATGAATCATTTCCTTTATAGGTTTTATAAACTTGTGTCTAGAAGCTTCTACATTTTGGTCCCCTGTGTGCTCTATAGAATAAGTGAGAGGTTACTTGTGCTTTCCTTCCTTGCTTGGATTTCATGATGTTTGAGATATCTCCAAAATCGAGTGTGGATGCTTGTTGCAATGTCCTTAATTCACTCCCAATCAAATCTTGAATCTAAGGGAAAGTATTTGATGGTGTGGGGCCAATATCAAACAAGGTAAAAATTTTAGGTTCATGGTCTAGAATGAAATATTTCATATGATGGGATGACTCAAGTACTAAAAAATACAAACTTGGGAACCGATGTAAAACTGATGACTGTGATGGGTTATTCTCACCTTGTTTAAGAAGCTTTACTCAAATTCTTAATGACTCTAGATTTATTATGAAGCTTCTTAGGGTGAGAATATTAAATGTTCTCATCCTCTACAGCTCTTCATTTTTAAGGGTTCTTTTGAGTGATGTAGTAATTTTTACACCCACCAAATAACAAGGGAATCCCATGTGAGTGGCCTTTCACCCAATGGGTGCTTGGGTGCTCACCCGAGGCATGTGCAGCCGAGTCTCTCTTTTATGTGAGTTAAGTGGGAAACCATCATCTATGTTAGGAACTTAATGAATAAAGGTGAAAATGAGACATACAATCATCATAGGGCTCAGAACAACCTCTAGACAAATGTATTCATTCCAAATAGAGGGTACTTATAGATAATAGATAGAACTACAATAGAAAGGAAAATACATAAGGATTTACATCTATTCCATAACATCCATGAACAAAAATGAAAAGATATAGATATGAACCGAATCAATTACATTCATACCCATTCATATGTGTAACATCATTACATTCAATAGATCTATTAGACTACTATAACTTGATTAGACCGAAGTCATACATCACAGTAGGGATCATGTCCTTCAACAATATAAAGAAAAATTTATATCCCAGCCCCTTAATACATTACTCTCTTATATAGCGTCTACCCAATCCCACAGAGTTCTCGCAATATTTCTGTAGATCTCCGCTCTCTATATTATCCTCTATTGTATATCAGATATGCTCCTCTTTTTCTTCTATAGGTGCTTTTATTTATAGGCATCCCAAAGTGCCAACTCATCCTTCTACGGCCTTATATCCGGTGCCAAATGTCCGACTTTTTTCCTCCATGGGAGCATGCTCCTTCAAATCCAAGCTCTCGACTCCTTATAATGATGGTCTTCTAGAATCCTCTATCTCTAAGAATATTCCTTTCGTGGGAATCACATTTTCAATATGGCACATTATCCACTCCTCATTCACTGTCAAGCCATGATTTTCTCATGTCCTTCCCGATATGCCAAATATGTCTAAGTTTTAAGACCTTGTCTTCTCGGTGTGCAACAGACCTTTCTAAAACCCTCCTAGAACCTTGCCTTGCGTGCCTTCTCCTTATGCACCCATGCACCTTTGTGAACTTAGAAAATATTTGAGGGGCCAACATCACCCCATACTATGATTTTTCTCCATCTGTTAGAACACTTATCCAATGAATCAAGAATTACAAGAGACGTATGTATTGGAAAAAGAATAAGGGGATGAAGAATTTGGGAAAGAAGAAAGAATGGGGAAGTAATGGCATTATTGCAACAAGCTAGAAAAATATTTTTACAATTCATCCTCCAACTTATTCTAGGCATCGAATTCATTTTGTGCTCTATGACAGAGTTCACCAACTAGGGCGCTTACCTCCCCAAAACCCAATACATCTCCTTGAGTGTACATAGTGTCAACAATTTTCTCTAACTCCTTGCCCATGTCTTCAAGTGCATCCATCCTTCTAGTAATATCTAGGTATAGCTCCTTCAACAGGTTTGTTGATTGAACCCCTTAATGGCCTTGGATTTATTTTCAACTTTAGATCTCAAACTTGTGAAGAAAACCTCCTAAACCTATGCCCTAGGATTTCAAACCCTAACTAGGATAATTATTTCACAAGATGATGCCTTCTCATAACTACTCTTACGCTTGTGGAATCCCTTCCTTCTGGTTTACAAAATCCAAACTAGTTACTCATGCTCAAACTCTTCAAATTTTTGTTCACACAGATCAATTATGGAAGCCCTAGTTTGCAATGATGCAAAAGTTTTTCTCTCTTTGTATTCACAAAGTAAATAATGAAGTGCTCAACCTTCTATTTATAGTTTTTCCCACTTTTTAACATTAAATGCTACCTTACCTACCACCGTAATTTAACACTTAATGCATATTTTTCACCAAATTCCAACTTTAGCACTTTTACTCATGCGCCCAATCTTACGTGGACAATTCTCCAACCTTCTGGCATGTAACCGATCCATCTGACAAAATACTCTTACACACGCGTCAACAACACCGAAGGCACTTCTTCCATCCTTTACATGATTTTTGCTCTCACCTACCTCGTGTTTCTTTTGCACTTCTTCCTCTCTTGTACATGGATCCCCAATGTAGCCTTATCCTGATACTAATCATCCTTTTTCATCTTTCCTCGCATGTAATTCCTTCACAAGGCTATTCAACTACACTTTCCAATGTAATCCTTCCTAGCACTTCACACTTCAAGCTCTTCCACCTTACTCTACCCCACACTAAAATAATGCACACTCCTCGCGTAGTTATAACCTTCAAAAAGTAATGAGATTACTGGTGCCCATGGTGTAACACAAATCAACAACGAGAAAGGGAAACACAAGAAAATAAAATTCATTAAGGGAAATCCTAAACTAACTAGCAATATCATTTTATTTACAAACACCAAGAAGACTTATTTATGGTAGGGATTTAGCCTACTCCCATTGAAGAGTCCTAGAAATCTCATCCCATCCAGTGCTTATAACTAGCATGCGCCTAAATCAAGGATGTATGAGATGGTGTAGAGACCCAATAAATGGACTTTTAACTTCCTGGATGGCGTAGAAACTTAGAATAATATAGTAAGACCATCCGCCTAAACTCAAACTTCTTGTTCATAATGTGATGATCATGTCATGTCTTTTGTTTTACTTTTTCTGTTGTTTGACTCCAATTTTCCAATGATCACCTTTTATCCAACTTCATTAATTTATCAATCCTTTCTTCCACCACTTACTCATTAGCCAGCCCTCCTGCGCATGTTATTCACAGAGAAGGTAACATGCACTCAACTGGAAGGATAGCCTCCATGCCAAACACCATTTGAAATGGTGTGGCATTGTTTATCATTTTATAAGTTGTCCTATAAGCCCATAATACGGTTGATACCTTGTCATCCCAATATTGTCTTCCGACATCACAAATCTTTGTCAAGGTATGACTCAGTATTATGTTAAATGCTTCTGCAGTTCCATTTTCTTGTGGGTGATAAGGTGTAGTTTTTTTATGAGCCACCATGAACTTTGCTAATAGGATCCTCATAGTCTCATTTAAGAAATATGCACCCCTATCACTAGTTAGACTTAAAGGGAATCCATACCTTGTGATAATGTTCTCCCACAAAAATCTTGCTGCTATAGCTGTTATATAGTCTTTAGTTGGGGCTGCCTTTGCCCACCTTGTCAAATAGTCCATGCAAGTGATTACATAGCATGATCTAGTCCTATGTGTTGCTGGTGTAATAGGGCCTACAAAGTCTATTTCCCATTTCTCAAAAGGTTTAGTGCTAGGGATAGGGCACAAAGGCATTTCATCTCTCCATCCTAGCTTGCTAGCAAACTGACAATGGTCACATGCTTTACAATACTCCTTGCAATCCTTATACAAAGTTTCCCACCACAATCCTGCCATTAATATTTTACATGCGGTGGTGTCACCTACATAATTTCCACCTGCACTTCCTCTGTGTGCTTCCTCTATGATGGTGAAGTGCTCATGCTCTAGTACACACCTATGCAAAACTTCATCACACCCTAGTTTGTATAAGTCCCCACTGATCAACATGTAGGGCGTGGTGCATATGGCTAGTTAATTTTTCTCTAATGTCTTCATCCCTTCCAGCGCCATACCTATTTTAAGGAACACAACAATATCCTCCAAGTATGAGGGTGCACATCATAACCTAAATAGCTATGCATTTGGCATGGTATCTTCAATGCTCTACGCATCCTCCCCTGAATCAATCCTAGACAAATGGTCAGGTCCAGAATTACTCTTTCCTGGTTTGACAACTATGGTGAAATCAAATTCTTAGAACAATAGTATCCACCAACATATGCACCCTTGTAGAATGGGCTTGTTCACCAATTATTTCAATTCCATATGTTCATTGTAAAATATAAAAGGGGTTACCAACAAATACAGTCTAAATTTATGAAGCACGTAGATCATAGAAAATGCCTCGTGCTCTCGTTTGGAGTATAATTTTTCTCTCCTGGTGTCAACTTCCTACTTGAAAAGCATAGGGAGTGATCAACAATTCCCTCACCAGGATGTGCAAGTACTGCTCTAATGGTCATTCTTGAGGCATCCACATGAACATGGAAAGGCTTATCCTAAGAAGGGAAACATATGATGGGCATGAGGATAATCCTATCCTTGAAAGTTTCAAATGCCTTCTACTGTGCCTCTCCCCAATGGAAGACACTTTTATGTCTAAGAAACTCTTCTAAGGGAAAGATGATCTTGCCATATCACTTAATGAACTTCATGTATTACCCCGTGTGTCCAAGAAACCCATGCACTATGCTTTGAATAGTAGGTTCCTTCAATCCCACAATTACTGTGACTTTGGCAAGATCCACCACTAAGCCTTCTTTGCATACGAAATAAAAAATCCACACTTCTTGATGTTTAGGGATATCCTTAACTACTGGAACCTTTCAAACATCAAGATTAGATTGTCATAATGGTCCTTGACCAGTCCATACATGGTCCAATCATGAGGGTAAACCTAGAGAAACTTGTGCATGAAATCCTGGAAGGCCTTCACTACAATGTGTGAGAACACAACATGCACATTCTTTAACCAAAAAGGCATAAATGTGTAGGAAAAACTTCCCCACTCGGTGGAAAAGGTTGTCTTTCTCTAGTCTTCCTTTGCAATCCTCACCTGGTGATAGCCTAAGAACCCATTCGTGAAAGAGTAGACTTTGTGCCCTACCACTCCTTCCAAGATTTCTTTAGTGAACGGGTTGGGAAGGGATCAATGACACATACTACATTCATATCCCTATAATAAACACATATCCTTATCCTTCCATCCTTTTTTATACTAATCACCATTGGACTTATCCACTCTGACTCCTCCATAGCCTCTATGATTCTTGATGCTATCATCTTTTCTATTTCCTCCTTGACCTTCACGCGTAGATTGGGGTTCATCTGGTATGGTCTCTTCCTGATTGGGTGTGCACCTTCCTTCAGCTTTATCCTCATCTCCCCCAAGGAATGGTGGATCCCTTTAATCTGATTATACCTATGTGGGAATAAATCCTCAAATTTGAGTAAAGGATCAATGATCTTGGAGACTTCCTTCTCCGATCAATAGTCTTCATTGATAGCCTCTTTAGGCTCTTCTTATAAGCCTATGTTAACCTTGTTTTTCTTTAAAGGTTCATGGTAGGTACATGTTATTTCATCATCACTATCCATCACTTCACATGAGCCTAGAGAATGGTTAACCTCTAGATTTTCCATCTCTTCACCATCTATGACATATACCATCTTGCCTTTTTCTTTTTTTGTACACACGCGCTCAAACTGCACCTCATCAGACTCATCTTCACCAAATTTTCCCTCCAAGAATGGCTCTCTTAGAAATTCTACAAGCCTATCCTCTACCTTTGCACTATCCCCCATCGTAAGGTGCTTGACCTCCTGTAATGCCTTATCCACCAATGGTTTGGTGCTTCGATACTCAAATGCTTGGATGAGATCAGCCGCTAGTTCTTTCCAATTCCCTATTTGGCGGCATGTCTCAAAGTGGATGTACCATGCATGTGCATAACCCTACAGTGTAGAATATAGTCTATGTACCCAGAGGCATGGTGGCAAAGGTTTCTTGCCTTCCCTCCAGGCTCTCTCACAGGCTTGGATGTGGAAAGAGGTGAGCTCCTTACCATGGTAGTATTTGATGGTGGTGGGTGCGTTGCTTCTAGATAACTAAACAAATAAGGAAATTCTCACTTCATGCCATTTTGATGAGCTCTCATGGTGTGTCAGCTACCATCGTGCTACAGTGCTGAGTAAGACATAGCTTAGCATCTCTCTTCTTTCATTCTCATTTCTCCACTGGGCCTCCATTTCCTGCAAGAAGGTCTCAGTGTAAGCCCCTCCATAATACTTAGGTAACTTCCTTCCTCCTAGGCACCTAAGAAAGTGTGCCTTAGGTTATCTAGTTACAAGCCCCTTCAGTTGTCACCCAGCCAACTCATAAGTTTTTGTGCCCAATTGTCACATGCTAGACTAGTGGTGTCACTTACCGACTAAGCATCCTCAAACTAGATAACTCCATCAGTAGGATGGATTATCTCTAGGTCTCGAATAGAACGCACATAAATCTAATAAAGGACTTCTTATCCCAAGGGTTTAGTATAGGGTGTTGATTTCCCATCAAACAGAGGTATGATGACCCATTCCTCCTCATTTTCAAAGCTTAGGTATCCTTTGTTGAATGAAGATCCACATTATTCTTATAACACCATAGGCACCCAAGTAGTGCTGGGAAATTGTTTTCCTCGGTGAGTGCCAAGACTTCAAAGTCCCTAGTAAACTTAACCCCCTAAATGGTGATAGTTTCATCCTTTAAGACAACGATGGGAATTGCCTTCATTTTTTCCCCATCTAATGTCATGCATCCAAGGTGAGAACATTGACCTCTGTTCCTATGTCAATGAGGATATTACTAGGAGCCATCCATCCACGACTAAATTTAATGCGATCTCTGTATAATAGTCAAGGTTTTCGGGGGTAAGGTTTGCATGCAAGACCAGCCTTTCCTTCTTTACTCCTACACATGGTACTTTCTCTCTCAACCATGCTCCTAATAAGGGAATAATATTCTCTTGTGTTATCATTTTGCATACTTCCTTGACCTCATCTAGGTCATATTTTGGTGCCTTGACCTTCCTTATTTGCTCTTCCCTCTTGGACTGCTCCTTTAGACACTCGGATTTCTCCTTATAAACTCGTGATGTCTATGATTTCTTGATATACCTCCTTTTGATGCGCAGAGTCCGGTTACTTCCCATGTACCACTTCTTCCCTTGAAACCAGGTTCTTCTACCTTCGTATTTCCTTTTCATGCACAACCTCTTATTTTGATGTTATCATAACTGATTCTAAGCCTACATCATGTTTCACCCATGGCATCCATTGTGCATCTTCCTTCTTAATGATTAACATTATAGTGCCCTTATTTTTGGTGATGCTGATTCATATGATCAAACAACTCAGGGCACTCCTCATACTTGTGCTTCTTCCCACACCATGAGCACTACAATAAGTTTAGACACTCATGCTTTTAGTGGTCTATAGACCCACAATTAAAACAAATTCCACATGAGAACTCACTTCTTCCTGCTCCATGGTTACCACAACCACATAATCTTCCATAAAAACTCCTTCCACGCACTCCTCCATCTATGCGTCCTTCATAATGGTGGCCATCCTCATTAGAACTACTAGTAATGCTAGTATGGCGCACACCATGATCAATGGCCTCATGGATTTAGCTAATCAGTTTACAGTCCTTAGTATCATGGTTTATAGAGGTGAAGATCTTACAGTAGTAGGACACATTCTTCTGAATTGTGTGTTGTAACAAGGGACATCTACTTGCATCATGGTCCCCATGAAAAATTTCACAATCTACTGTTACGGCACATACTATCCTCCGGGGGTAACTATCCTTGACATGCCCTTCTACTTCACAATTTGTACACCATATACCAATGTAAGTCTCATGGGATGAGTTCGTAGATAAATTCTCTAGCTACTTAGCCATAACAGTGATTTGAGCCTCTAGAAATGGGCTAACACTAGTATCAACACTTCCAATAGCTTCGGTGCGTAGAGCGGCTTCTAACACCTCACGTGGAGTGCATGCGGGTTTTATGAGATAAAACTCTTCTAAATGGAGTTATCGACCCCCCAAAAAACCATTGAGCATGCTTATGAAGGGTGAATGTCATATGAAAATTTTGACAGGAGAGTCTTAAACCATGCATCATACTCCTACACACTCTCTCGCCATTTCATGTTGAATCTCATTTAGGAACTGATTCTCTTCTATTAAAACTCGGGGATGTGGAAGTCTACTAAGAAGGCATTATGTAAATTAGTATAATCCACCACCATTTGATGAGGGTCATATTTCCTATACCAGCTATGCATGTACCCTTGTAACGTCATTGCAAACTGACTAGCCTTCCACTCTAAGGTTGTGATCCCCTTCATGCACCATAGCATCTCACACTTGTGAACATGTTCTATAGCATCTTCAATACCCCTGTAATCTATAAAATGTAAAGACATATAAAAGAAGACTTAAGGAGGTGGCTAGGGCCCTTGTCATCCTGAGCCAGAGCCTTGGTTTCCTCCGGTGTTTCCCCTGCCATTAGATCCACCATGTCCTATGCCTCTTGAACCACTAGATCCATCGATCCACCAGTCTGTTCCTTGACCCACCAGATCCCCACCACCGTCCTATAGTGGTCATGCCAAGGGTCCCCAAAGTTCCACTAAACTACATGTTGATGGTCTATGATAATGCCCCACTACCACTAGTGTACCCCACTCCACTCCTAGACGTGAGACTAAAGGCTTGTGTACTTTCTCCTTGTCCAAAAATTCCTCCGAATACTAGAATAGTATGAGTAGCCATAGACATGAGAAATGATAAATTGTATTTCCTAGGCATAGATTTGTCACTTCCACGATACCAACCGGGTCAGCGATACTCCTCCTTGATCCGAAAACCAAGCACCGGGGTTTGGTTATTAGGTTGGTTCAGATGCATGCCAATGACTCTTATCTCTCCACATGATGAAATTTCATCGGAAGCTAAAGGGGTCTCTCATACACACTTGCCAAGATGAGGTAGCATAGACTTCTCGGGTCCCATGTCTTCCACATGAATCTCAACTCCTTCCCACAACATCTTCCTCCCTAGTTCCATCACACTTGCAACCTCACATTGTCTAGAAATCTCCATTTCACGTGATTAAATATACTTAAGTCACCTCTCCTCCCTTTCTTTCTCTGTCATAATATCTACCATCTTCCTCTACCCTAGCTTCCTCTCCTAGCACTCAGAATGGTTTAGCCGGCCATTTGAAATGCCTCTAAACCAAAGGTAATAATCAAGATCTTCATTGCTAGAGGAATAGCGTGCAAAAATGATCCTCTAGGCTCCCTCAGAAATTAAAACTTTAGGGCATGAATATGTCAAAATGGCATACTCCAGAGTGTAGCTAGCCAACACTCTCTTCCACCACTGATCAACAACACGTGTCTAGGTCAGATTTACATCCTATAACTTCTGATAGTCCTCTTGTGTCCACATGCGTGCATGATAGAATGAACTTTCTCTGAATGCATATTCTAATATCCATTCATACAACTCTCTTGGGAAACAATAGAAAAAAATTCATATAGTTCATGGTAGAGATTCTCTTGCACCCACCTCTGTGCATTAAACTCGGGCCCAATATTGAATCTCTGATAAAACTCATCCTTTGTACTCCTGAAAAAGATTCAACACTCTCCAGAGTTAGATGTTTTGTCATTACTCATTATCCATACCATGATGCATGCCATTTCCCACTACAACTTCCAAAAGAGGTCCCAACAATGGAACCAAGATGTAATCTTTTTTACACCCACCAAAGAACAAGGGAATCCCATGCACATCAAACTTTCACCTGTGGGTGCTTTGGGTGCTCACACGAGGCACACACAGTGCCGAGTTTCTCTTTTATGTGATTTAAGTGGGAAACCATCATCTATTTTAAGAACTTAATGAGTAAAGGTGGAAATGAGACATACAATCATCATAGGGCTCAGAACGACCTCTATACAAATGTATTCATTCTAAATAGAGGGTACTTAAAGATAACACATAGAACTACTGCAGAAAGGAAAATACATAAGGATTTACATCTATTCCATAACATCCATGAACAATAATGAAAAGATATATATATGAAACAAATCAATTACATTCATACCCATTCATATGTGTAACCTCATTACATTCAATGGATCCATTAGACTACCACAACTTGATCAGAACGAAGTCATACATCACAACAGGGATCATGTCCTTCATCCATACAAAGAAAAATTTATATCCTAGCCCCTTAATACATTACTTCCTTATATAGCATCTACCCAATCCCACATATTTTCCTAGCATTTCTCTAGAGCTCCGCTCTCTATATTCTCCACTATCCTATATCCAATATTGTCCTCTTTTTTTCTTCTATGGGTGCTTGTATTTATAGGCATCCTAGAGTGCCAATTCATCCTTCTCGCAGCCTCGGATCCAGTGCAAGCATATGAATGTGATCCTCTCACGGAGCATTCTCCTTCGATCCGAGCTCTCGAATCCTTGTAATGATGATATTTTGGAATCCTCTATCGCTAAGCATATCCCTTTCATGGGCATCACATTGCCAGGATGACACCTTATCAACTCGTCATTCATTGTTGAGTCACACTTTTCTCGTGTCTTGCCTGATACACCAAATATTGCTAAGTCCCGAGACCTTGTCTTCCCTTGCACAAAATAGCCTTTCTAAAACCCTCTTATAACCTTTCCTTTCCTTCCTTCTCCTTACACACCCATCTTCAATCTAGGCCTTTCACGCCCATGTGCCATTATGTACTTAGCCAATATTTTAGGGGCCCAATATGAGTTGAGCTCACGCTCTTCTCGAATGTCTTTATAGATGAAATTTGTGATGCATGTATTGATAGAGTTATGAGTCCACCAAATCAATTAAAGAAATTATATTTCTCTTGAACCAATTCAGCACTCACTTAATCTATAAATAATTATTGTGGTTCTTTCCTTGATGTTACATTATTCTCTTATATTCCATGAGATTGGGGAAGGGGTGAAGTCTTTCTTGCTTGATATTCAAGATCAAATAGGTACGACCCATCATCCCTTATTCCTTCAATGAACCAATGAAAGTTTAAAGCCCTCATCCGATCAATTATCATCTGCATATGGTCTCTCTTCATCACTTTAAAATCATCCATTCAATTTTCCATGTAGTGTTCAACTTGCGGTGTGTGATGAAATCAAGGGAAGGGGAAATTTTAAGATTTTTACTGATATAAACGTCAGTCCTAGATGCATATTAATAGAGATTAAGGGAATCAAAGGAATTTTTAATATTTAATGCATTAGAAATATAATTACATGAAATAGATTCCTAAATATATAGTAAATGAAACACTTGTTTTCTTGGTATTCCCGCACCTAGTATGAACACGACCAAGCTACCTACATGATTCAAAATTAAAATTTTATCATTAGGGTAACTAGGTATCTTGTGAGGAGAAAGGTTGAATCATGAGACCCTAATATAGGTGAGGGTTAAAACACGAGTGAAGTAGCTCCCATGTTTCTTAATCAAGCATGGATTATTGAGAGGATATCCTTAGTTATGGATTTTTTTCTATAAATATGACAATGAAAATGGTGAATGTATCATTCAACCTAGAAAAGTGATGATTACTCTCTCTATGAGTGAAATGTGGGTACTTGTCATGGGAAGGTTATTTCGGGAGGCATTTAGAGAAATAGATAGGACCTTGAGGGTCTTGCAAAATTGAGAGCATATAAGAAGTAGGAAATCATGGTGAATAACCCGGTTGAGGGAAATTGAAGCAATTTATAATGGATGTTATCAGTGATTATCCTCCCCTAATTAATTACTTGGTTCCCTCTAGTGGCAATAAGGATAAACGGGGCCATATACTACTAGAATTTTTTTGTTTCCTAACCCATCACCCCGCTTAGTATGATGATATAATTTGAATAACCTTCATAGAATTCACTCCTAGAAAATTTCTTTAAGACACGATAATTTTTGTTCCCTACTTGAGCCATAATCTAAGTACAAGGCCTTGTAAATGAAAATCTATCTTTTCCCACTCTTGTGATGTAAAATCCTCGGTGATAATAATAGTTGGGGCTCAAAATTGCACCCATCCTAAATCAAAAGAATCTAGGGATTTGAGACAACATGGGACTATCTCTAAGTTGTGGGAATTGAACTGAGATAGACCCCTAGAGAATTCCAACTTCCTATAATTACTTTTAATGTTAAACTACTCCTAATAATTGAAATGTAATTATCTAGCCCTACTCAAACATTTTAAGAGATCAAGGTGAGAAGGAGATGTATAAAATAGAAATCCTAAAATAGAGAGGTTATAACACTAAAATAAGGGGAAAGATACTTCAACAAGAGAGAAAATGGGAGAAAACAGATGGCGAAGAGGGTGGAAACAAGCATCACGGTTCAAGAAAATGTCTAAATTCTCACTTCCATGATTCACAATAGATATAGAGTCTATAAAAAACACACATAATACCCACGAATGAATGAAAAGGAAAAGAAATGTAATAAAACACCAACTTAGGCGGAAATGAGCCATAACACTAGTAATATTTTTTCTTGAAGGTTATGCAAAGACCAATACAATGAAGGAGAAGGCTAAAACACATGAAAGAATCAAAATCCAAAGCATGCAACTTAAGAATACTTACACAACACAAAATGATGCCCTTGCATTCCCAAAGTATCCAACATTACAAATGAGAATCATTTTTTAATATATAGAAAAGTGGGAGAACAAGTATAAAAGACTTAGAGGGAAATTCAAATTCCTCCTTCAACCCACCAACCATTTTATTAAATCTTTTGAAAATATCTTAGCACCTTTAAAATACCAATTCCCACACCTTTTCCTTATTGAAGACAAAATGGGTGCCCATAATTCATTAAATTTTGGTGGTTGCGCCACCTGGGGTAGTCCTTTGCATGTTGGAGACATTTTCCTCTGTTCCACCCACCTACCTCTATTTGAATTAAGAAATCTGATTTTATTGCATGGAGGAGGGATGAAATCTTTCCAATGATATAAGATTTTACAAAATCAGATCATTGGATCAAGGGTTATATCCATATTTTATCTCCCCACGTAAAGCTACTATTTTCCTTTGATACACGGCTTTTCTTGGCTTCCGCATATTTTCCATATGTGTTGCAGCCATTTTCTTTAGCTACATTTATCCAGTCTTATGTGAATCCTTTTGATGATACCTTTAGCTTCACTCATTGTAGTGTGATTTTCCTTCTTCAATATGTGGATTTAATAACTCCTTCGCTTTATCCAATGTCTTCTATTTATTTGTAACTTTCTACTTGCATGCATTTTGGTTCATTCTAACTCTGCGAACACTCCGAACTTGGAATATTTCCCTCCTTTGGTCACGACTCCTTCAAATCTCTCTACTTCTTGTCTTTTCCTTCCATGGTTCTCATACCTCAACTCGCAACTTTCTAAGTTGTTCAATTTTTGCAAGGGTGTAAAAATGGACAATATTTTTGGTGAATCACAGGAAAAATCTTCTTGCTAGATGAATTGACCACTAGCCTTGAAGCATACATTGGGCATGGAGTTAGCCTGAAAATTTGAAATCTGATCTGAGCTTGAACTTGGATTCCCAAATTTTATTTAGTTTCTTTGTATTTGATATTATGAGATTATTGCAATTAATCCTTGATTCCTTTTACCTTTTCAAAACAACAACTGGAAATATGATGAAGTCATTGTGCACAAGAACACTTCAAGAAACATGACTGCAAAGCACTTAGGGAAAGACATTTATACTACTAACAATATAATGTACTAAAAACACTTAGAGGAATTGAAAACTACTCTACTATGTATAAGATGCAATGAAATATCTTAATGAGAGGGTTTGAGGTAAATCCCATTAACTGGGATATGAAGTACATTCTCTTCAAGATTAGATAACTCAAATGAATTACATTCCCTACAAACAATGATGATGTATGGTCCACTTTAGATATCATCAAATTTGGAGTGTTTCCCTAGTTTAGCTCGATCTGCTTCCCATTTCAAAACTAGATCTCCAACTTTGAATGTATGATTTATAGATTTCCTATCAAACCACTATTTGGATGACTTCTAATGTTTTCCAACCTAATCATGGTGGCATTTATTAACTCCTCTATTTCTACTAACTAAACCATCCTAATCTCCCTTTAATCCATACGTTCAAATTCCAGCTAGTGAGCTAACTCAAGTGAAGGAAATTATAGAGATAATGAAAATCTTTCTTCTTTACCATATACTAGTTTGTAGGGAGAAGTACCAATGGATTTCTTCACAGGTTATCCTATCCACCTAAAGATCACTTTTTACCTTTGTGTGTCATTTCCTTTGATACGGTTCCATTATCCTCTTCATGATCCTAATCAAATTTTTATTAGTGGACTCTGCCAATCTATTACCTTGGGGAAATAATTTGAAGAAGTCTTGAGATAAATCGAAATACCAAGAGCCCAATCAGATATTTTTGATCTTGGGAAAGATTTTTCTTTATCAAAAATGATGGTTTATGGAACAAAAGCGTTGTAACAATTTCCTCGAGAAATTCCACAATAATTGCTTGATATCTTCCTTTAATGGTGCAGATTTTTTCCATCTTGTGAAATAGTTTGTCACTATCAAAACCCCATTTTTGGAAGAACTAGATGGAGGAATAATCATACCAATGAATTCAATACCCCATTGTGTAAATGGATGATCTAATTGAATTATGTGAAGTGAGAGAGCTGCCAATCTTTTCTTACTAGTAAATAGAGAACTCACCTTACATTTCCTCACCCACATATGAGCATCGAAAACAACATAGGGCAACATTATATTGCTTTTATGAGTTTCTTGGTTGTGGCTTTAGCATAGAAATGTTTTCCATATAAACCATCATGGAACTCTATTATAACCTTCTCACATTGCTCACCTTTAATGCACCTGAGCAACACTCCATCAATATTCCTTTTGAAAAATAAGTCATTAATCAATGCATAGGGAATAGACTACAACCTCAAATGTCTTATTTTTTCTTTGTTTAAGCTAAGAGGGTATACAACTATAGATATAAATTTATTCATATCAGCAATCCAACTTACATTATTGAACACATTTATTTCATCCCTCTTCCATTCAATATTATGTGGAAACATTGCATTCATGAAGGAGGTCTCTAGGTGATCCTAAGCATCTAAAGCCAACTTCTCACAAATTTCTCTTCCTCTTACAATTTTTTTAGCTCTAATATCCATATCATATTCCATAATTTTAGTTACCCATTCAACTTGTTTCTCACTAATTTATGCTCCCATGATGAAGTATCGAAGCTAGAATGTGATGCCAAAAATTTAATGCATCTAGTAGCAATCATGCTCTTAAACTTCTTTAAAGCTATTGTGATGGAAAATGCATGTTTTTATATGTGGTTATATTTGAGCTTGTAACTCTTCAATATTTAAATGAATAATTCCACTTGTTGTTCTAGTTCCTAGACATTTTTCTAAGTAAAAACCATGGTAAAGATTCCACCCCGTAAGCATATAGAATGAAATATTTGGCATAGTCGGGGTTGATTAGCATGGGGGCTTGAGTTGTCTCTTGTTCTATTTTACCAAAGATGTTGTTAAGCCCAAAAATTGGCTAAGTATTGAAGCAAAGAATTAGTGCATGCAAGGAAATTAAGCGGAAAAATTTCTCAAGGAATGACATGTGGGAGACTAGGAGTGCACACTGGAAGTTCAAGGAGTTGCAAAAAAGTGTGAAGTAAACATAAATCTTGAAATGGTTAGCAAGTGGGAGATGGATAAGGTTTGAAGACTTAGCCACATCATTGGATATGGTACTACATGGAAAACATGTGAAGACATGAGTAGGCATGACGAGTGGATAAGGTTACAACTTGGAGTCTTGGAGCTCAAGGAAAGAATATTCCATAAAATTAATATTCAAGATGGGAATCATTACAGTTAGTGGAGGTTAATCGAGGTTTTGGTTAGCTTTCATAGGGACTCAATCATGGAGGAGCATGATTTCACCGGAATGCGGCTGTTCATGAGTAAAGTTGAGGCGGTTAAGGAGAGAACTTGATTCTTTTTAAGGATGCATTTGGATCTAAAAAGGGTGTGTGTTTGTGTGTGCAAATAGAGAGATGTGTGTGGAGAGATGCATGTAGAATGAGGAAGATAGAAGTGGTAAGAGAGAGAAGAGATGGTGTGAGAGACTAGTCAAGAAATATTTAGGTGCATGGAAGAATATAGTTAGGGCTCTCTGTGAAGAGTCATTTTGTAGGGTTAGAGTATCATTCATTGATGTAATTGGTCTGATATGACCCTATTTGATGTAATATGGCTACTATAAATGGTTATAAATCAATATATGATGTTTTTTAAACATCTATGCTCATGGGTACAAAACCCTTGTGTTCTTTATATTTCTCATGACACATATCTAATTATTTGATATTATTATAATGTATATATCCTGGTTATGATTCATCTATGTGTAGATTCAATGTTTTTACTTCTTTGCTAGAATGGATACATTTATTTTATGTTTCTGTAACCATTCCTCCATTAATGGTCGACATTCTTACGAATCTAATATAAAGGAGGGGCTTGACACTTGCATGCTCCTCAGGTGAGTGCTTGACTAGTGTTGGGTGATAGGTTAGTGTGCCTAGGGTTTAAAGGGAGTAGGTTAGTAAGCTTAGGTTCTATGAACTCAACTCATGAGACTCGCATTGGACTTTGGTGTATGGATTGTGAAATGAAGGAAACACCAAGGATAGTTTCCCTCAAAAGTCAATTCACATTGTCAATAGATTGTGAAATCTATGATGGAGATCATGGTCCAAGTAGATTCTCATTATTGCAATGCGTGATCCATAAGAATGTGACTTCTTATTGTAAAATTTGTACGTCCTCTACTCATGATATAAAGGACTACTAACTAATATACCAAATTAATGATGTTATTGATCTTTGGAGTACATCGGACTAGCATTCTGAGTAGTTATAAGAATTAAGGTCATTAATATGAAGGGTGCGCGAGATGGAGGAGATAAAAAGAGGTTTTCTCAGAGAGTTTAGAGGTTGTAGTAGATGCGGGGAGGAAGTAGTGAATTTTCGCATGGAAAGTGTTATAATTGTAGATCTACTAAACACTATAAGTGTGAGTGTCCGTATTCACTGCAATGTACCTAGTGCGAAAGAACCATAATTATGAAGAGTTCCATGAGTTATATGAACACATGAGCCAGAACCAAAAGAAAGATAGGGGTGCAAGAATGGTTACTTGTGAAGTAGGCTGACCTACTATGGATGCCTAGGGTGGCGCATAACCCTGAGTTGGAACTTTTCTTATTAACTACATGAGTGGAAGCCACACGTGCAATTGAAGAACCAAAGTAAAGGTCCCTCATTACACAAGAGGAAATATCACATGGAAAGTATGCTGATCCAAGGCATTAGAAACAGGTTTACCAAGATACCATAGAGGTGATTAGGAGCCTGCAATGAGATATTCAATATCTAAAGGATATATCACAGAAGTTGGATCAGAAGAAGAGTGTTGAGGTCCCTTAGAAGGACATGGATGAGGTTAGGGAAGCATGTCAAATGTTGTGCTATGAGAACAATATTCCTTTATTAGGAGAATAGCTAAGTGAAAAAGTACAACGCACTAGAGGTGAGTGCAAGAGACAAGTCTTGCATGTTAATATTCCTCCTCACACTATTGACTATGACAAGGAAATAACACTTTGAATGTGGTAGTTGATGGATGGATTTTAAGAAGCATATTGATTGTCACAAATACATAGGTCAATGTATTTACCATAGATGCATGGAATCATATGGGGAGGCCCCCATTGCAGCCATAGTTAAATTTGTTGTACATGGAAAATAGGAAAAAGGCTATCCCATCAAGGTTTTAAAGGATGCATCCATAACCATTCAAGGGGAAATTTTAACTGGGGATTTTGAGGTTATAGAAATTGTTGAGGAATATAATTTCCTAGCATTACTTAGGCGACCCTAGTGTTACATGAATAATACTGATTTTTGCTTCAACAAGGGGTAAATCAGCTTTGAGAACAAGGAGCATGTCATTATTCCACTAATAGATGGGAGATCTACACCCTATGTCGAACCCTTAGGAGAAGAGGATTTGGATAGAATATATGTGTGCACCATTAGGGACCCCAAATTTATTCATCCATGAAGAGAGGGAGTCATTATGTGGGAAGATGCTTGGCACATGAGCGATACAACTAGTATTGCATGTGATAATTAGGTGCATGGGACTTATGAGCTTGTTGGAAGACAAATGAAGGGAACTATGACTCAAACTACTAAGGCGTGCTCAATTAGGTGCTTGAGAGGAAGGAAGTTACCAAGTTATTGTTATCACAACACCCTATAGTTTGCACAAGTGTGTGTGCTTAAGCTCGAGAGATTGATTGAATAACATGGGTACTATCTCCAAGTCGTGGGACTTACTACTTAAGATAGACCTCCAGAGAAAGTTGGTTCTTTCTCCTAAACTACTTGCCACAATCTACTCTAATGTAGGAAAAACTATCTTTCCTAGTCTAACTTTCCAAGTGACTAGGGAGAGAGAGAGAGTTCATGAAAACAAATCCTACACTAAAATGGTGATACAAAAGAAAAGGAGGGTGTGAGAATAGTATCCAATGTGTGAAAAAATAGAAGCAAAGTTCATACTAGAAGGGGTGTTAACAGTTTTCCATAATTTAGCAAATGCATTCACAACAATATTCCATACGTACACAATGAGAATGAATCCCTGCAGAGTAAAAGGTGGACACAATATATTTTCAATAAGATTGAAAGGGAAATAATAATGTAAACAAACACATCAGGGGAAGAAGTATCCACAAACCTATATCTATTGCTTCATTGATATGCACAATCCAATATATTACAGAATAAGGGTCTGGATCACCATGTAAGGAGTCCACTACAAGGGCCTACAACACATTGACATCACAAAACAATTTTGACATTTTTTTTCTACTCAAAACTATCTCCCTTTATAATAATCCCAACACTCCAATTTATAGAATTTTGAGAGGAGAGAGAAAGAGGGGGAAAAGAAAATCCTGAAATTTTTCCTTCAACCACTTGCAAAAGGTAGTAAATGGAGTGAAATGATGTTCTATTGCTTGCAAAGGTAACCCATACTATCCCATGACTTGCAGTAGTGAGAAATGTCACCATGCTTCATTGAATGCATCCCAACTACCAAATAAAACCATTGTTATAAATTGGGCACATTTTTTGCAAAATCTCCATCGATTCTTCATCAAATTCTAGGTTTCTTGACTTTTGTGCATCAAAGCTTTGAAACATGATTCCAATAGTACATTTTTTTGTGTTTTTGTTGAGAAATGCAAAATTTATGGCCTTCTGAGTGTAGACAATTGTTTTGGGTCTGCTAGGCATTTCTGTCATTTAACGAAAATGAGCATCTAATTGATTGGGGATGAAGATGTTTCCTTTATTTTCACATATCTACCCTCATAAAAATTAATAAATCCAATTTCTATGGCATATAGGATGTTGTGCTCATTCTAGAAAGTCAAATTTCATGAAAATCGGAGCTCGGGGTCAAAATTTATGGCCATTTGAAGTTCGGGAGGATAAAGCATTGACATTTCCTTTGTATGTGGATATTTTGGTGAAATAGGGTCCTTGTGTCCTGACTGTTCCAGAAAAAAATCTCCTATCATCCCATAAGCCTCTTTCCACGGCATTTTTGGCAAAATCAGGTTTTCGGTGAACTCGTGTCCCACGTGTACTTGACCTGCCTCGGCTGCTCTTTTCGCTTTTGTTGATTCCCTCTTGGCGCAGAAATTTCATATTTTGATGTCTCGTGTGTCCCACCATTGGTCGGCCATGATATCCATTGACCTCTACATTCACCGCATCACCCTTGTAGTCGATATTTCAGCCTTTCGAGCTGCGCATTCCAAGTGTCCCACCTGTCCTGCCCGATCGGTGCGGGACATATTGACCCGACTTCACCGATTTTCTCTTGGTTTCAATGATTTCATCCATGCAGGTCATGACTCTCCCAATGTCTCATGGATTGCTTGGGCAAAAAATACTTGATTTTTTGATTCCTTCTACCTGTAGTGATTTTAGGAAAATCAAGTTTTCGAGTCTGATTGAACCTATGCGATCTGGGCTAAAAACCCCAACTTTTCCGCATTATACTAGAACAAACCAATTTTTTTGGATTTTTGCAACTTTTTCTATCTCCTTGAATTTTTCTTAGATAGGGAAGATAGAGAAGATCCAAAGGGACCCCCAAAAATCCATTTTTTCCTTCCATCATTTCTATATGCTCCACCATGAGGAAATTATACAAGTTATCTAAACTACCTCGAGGGGTGAATTTGGGATAACAATTACACTTTGGGAAGGAAAGCCTGATGTATTTCTACATGATGGAATTCGAATGGACATGTCAAGTAAAAGGAGGAATATGCTTACTTATACCTTCAAAGGGGATAGGAACGTGTTGGTGGATGACCTATCGAGACAACCTTCTAGAGTGACGGAAGGGAGAATTACACTCTTTGTTAGGTTTATCTCCAAAGAATGCACCATCTAAAATATGTGACTATCATGGGAAGGATTCCAACTCATTCCATGTCTAGGAGTGTGAGAGAACCTAGATGGTAGGAACATAATCCTTTCCTCCTTCACTATGGGTGCATAAGTTCTATTCCACCTTTCAAGGTTGTGCACGTGCATGGTATATCCATATGAAGTTGCATCTTCGATAGGAAATTCACAAGAGTTGATGGCGGATATTATTCAAATGTTTGAGTATTTGATTTTTAAGCCATCAATGAATGAGGTGTTTCAGGTAGTCAAGCACCTTACCTTTTGTGAAATTTCCATGGTGAAGGACTGAATCCTTGATTTGTTAGGGGACTTGAGTTGGGGGTGTAATTCATGGAAGAAGAGGTAGAAGAAGTACAACTTGAGAACGCTTGCCTGGAAAAAGAAAAGGGTAAGTTTGTATACCTAATAGATCATGAAGAGGTCAAAAATTTGGATGTTTCTCATATAGAAGGTACACATGAAGTATTAGACAAAGCAGATGAGAAAGTGCACATACCATGAGCCCTTGAAAATAAATAAAGTTAACATTGGTAGAGAAGCAGAGCTGAAAGAAGTTGTCATTAGAGATTATTGGATGGATAAGGAAATTTCAAAAATAGTTTAACTACTACATGACTTCCAAGACTTGTTCTCACACAAGTACCATGAATTGAAGGAGTTCATCACTCATAAGGGAAATGAAGATTAAGTTAAAAAAGGTACGTACCCCATCATGAAGATGCCATACATGATGAACTTGAATTTGTAGGTAAATGTTAAGGAGGAAATTGACAAGATGATAGAATTTTTAATCATTAAGGAATTTGAGGAATCTTAATGGGTGAGCCCAATGGTGATTAGTATCAAGAAGGATGGGAGGGTAAGGATATTATTAGACTATAGAGACTTGAATGTTGCATGTGTTTAATGCAACCTTTCCCAACCCCATTTACTGAAGAGATCTTAGAAGGTGTAGCAGGGAGGGAAATCTATTAATTTATAGATGGATTCTCATGTTATCACTAGGTAAAGATTGGGAAAGAAGACTAAGAAAATACTACATTCACCATTGAATGGGGAAGTTTTTCTTATATGGTTATGCCCTTTGGGCTTAAGAATGTGCTTGTTGTATTTTTGTGCGCATCGTGGTGCAGGCCTTTCAAGACTTCATCCACAAATTTTTACAAGTTTACCTAGATGATTGGATGGTATATGGGTTAGTAAAGGATCACTGTGACAATTTGAGATTGATGTTTGAGAGGTGTAGGAAGTTAAGTATCTCTCTAAACATTAAGAAATGTGTCTTTGCTACTCCTTTTGGCACATTACTAGGTCACATTATTTTCAAGGAAGGATTATTAGTAGATCTTGCCAAAGTTGTTTTTATTTTAGATTTGGAAGAGCTTACCAATCAAAGTGTAGTGCACATATTTTTAGGGCATATGGGTTACTAAATAAAACTCATGAAAGGCTATGCAAGGATATGTGTGTCATTAGAAGAGTTATTGAAACATACGAATAAATTCTATTGTGGTGAAGATAAACAAGTGGATTTTGACACATGGAAGGAGAAACTTACTATTACAGGCATTTTGCACTTTCCCTCTTGGGATCGGACCTTTCATGTGCATGTGGATGCGTCGATTATGGTAATAGGAGAAGTGTTAGAAAAACCTAGAGAAAGGATTTTTATCACCCTTTGTGTTTTGTAAGTAGAAAATTAATTCCAATGAGCATAATTACACAATGACAAAGCACGAAGCGTTATCTATGATTTATGTACTACACAGGTTCAAGAAATACTTATTGGATACTCTATTTATCTTTTATTTGGATCATATGGAGTTCAAGTACTTGGTGAACAAGCCTATCTTACAAGGGCACATATCCCAGTGGATCTTATAGTTTCAAGAGTTCCACTTTTCAGTTGTTGTAAAACTAGGAAAGAGAAATTTAGGACCTAGCCATCTATCATGGATTGATTCGGTGAGGATGTATAGAGAATTGAGGACATAATTCTAGATACATGGTTTTGCATATTGCAATGCATGCCATCTGATTTGGAGGATATTGTTGTTTTCTTACGAACAGGTGTGGTGTCTAAAGGAATGAAGGACTTGGAGAAAAAGTAGTTGGCTATACATGTTTCATCCTATATTTTGATTGGTGGATACCTATACAAGCTAGGCTGAGATGAGATTGTACACCAGTGTGTATTATAACATGAACATATTGCAATTATGGAGGAAGCTCACGGTGGCATTGCAAGTGGTAACTATCTAGTGAATGTGACTACGCACAAGATCCTATTGATAGGTATTTTATGGGAGACAATTTATAATAAGGATTTTATAGATTATTGCAAGGCTTGTGACCATTTCTAGCACCTTCAAAAGCCAAGGAAAAGAAATAAAATTTTGTTAAGACCTATTGCTAGTGTTGAACCATTTGAAAAATGAAAAATTTACTTTGTGGGACCTATTTCCCTAGCCACACGTAGGATAGGTTCGCCCTATATTATCAGTTATAAGGACTATCTTACAAGGTCGGTGGAAGTGACACCTATGAAGGATTACACTGTGGCTATAGCAGATAGGTTCTTATGGGAGAATATAATAAGAAGATATGGATGCCCATTGAGATTAACAAGTGATAGGTACTCATTTTTTAAATGAAACATTTAGAATCTTATTAACAAAGTTTATGGTGGCACATCAAAAACTACGCCTTATCTCCCTTCGGCTAATGGAACTACTAAGGCCTTTAAAAATATTTTAAGCCACACATTGACTAATATTTTTGATATCGAAAGAAGGGACTGGGATTATAAAGTATTTGTAGTACTATGGGAATATCACACAACTTATAAAATATTTAACAAAGCCACTCCTTTTTTATTGGTATTTGGCATAGAGGTGGTTTTTCCAGTGGAATTCATGTTACCATACTTGTGTATTACAAATGCATGAGGATTGGGTGATGATAAACCATTAGAGGAGTGCATTGATCAAATTCTAGAGTTGGATGAGAGGCGACCCATTGCCAGATGGAGTTAGAAGAAAAAGAAAGCTAGGAAGAAGGCATGATATGATCGTCATATCCAAAAATAATTTTGAGGTTCAAGATGGTTCTTCTATATGATTCAAATTCTTTGCGCCATCCTTGGAAACTCAAAGTGATTTGGTTGGGACCATATGTTATATCCCATATACTTGATTCAGAACTTGCAACTTACAAGTGTTGCATGGAACAATGTTTCTGGTTATTTCAATGGGAGTAGGTTGAATCCCTACTATAAATAAGTCTTCAATGTGTTTGTAAATAAGGTAGTATTTTCATTTAGCTTAGGATTTCCCTTAATGAATTTTCCTTTATATGTGTTTCCTTTCATTGTTTCTATGTTTTGTCTTTTAGTTTCATTTTTGTGGGCGTGCTTGCATGCCGGTATCTAGTTACTATCTAAAGGGGTTTTATGCATAGAGGACCACATATCTATTTAGTGTGGGGTGGAGAGTATAAAGAAGAGTTTCAATAAATAGTGCAGTAAGAAGCAAGTGTTGGGAGTGAGGTTGATTGGTGACCCAAATGAGGAAATCAGATGTGTATGGATTCATAGGAGCACACATAGAAGAAGTAATTGTGTGTAGAGATTAGTGTTAAAAGATTTATAAAAACCACATACAATGATAAAATCGCAAATTAAAATGAGGTAGGTTGTGAAAAGAACTAGGCTTAAGACATAGAGGAAGATTCACTTCGGTGCTATGAGTGCGTGTAAGGTTTTATGGTCGTGTAATTTTTATGTCGAAGGTTGTATGAGTTTCACATGAAGGAAAATTGCTAGAAAAACATGCAGGAGGATAACATTGGAAAAATATTACTTTAATGCAATTGTACAATGGTAGGTGGAATGAGATTTAATGTGGGAAAAATGAAAAATCTATAAATAGAAGATCATGGGAAGTTTTTATTTTTACGTTACATTTATTTGTTGAAGAGATCTTGTGAACTAAGGAATCCTTATAAAATAATTTGTGAAGAGTTTCCTGTGAAGAAAAGAATTTGACATATTTGTGAACCATAGTGGAACAGTACACATACATACATGGAGGAGATTGTTTGGTGGATTCCCATGAGTATTTACATTGTCTTATGGAAGGAGAGTTTTCTAGGTTAGGGTTTGCAAAGCTAGAGCTTGGGTTTTGAAGAAATTACGTAGGAGTGGAGATGAAGCAAGACAAAAGGAAGAATTTGTAAGGGATTCATGATAAAAATGGCACCAAGGAAAGGATCTAACAATTCACCGAGAGAATAAGGGAAAGGGAAAACCATCCATATTAACTAGTTTTAACAAGGAGTGGTATGCAGAGATGCAAAGATACTGAATGGCATTCTATTGGGGATGGATTGGGTGTCTCACGTATGAAAGATGAATATAATTTATTATAACCATAGGATGAGCACCACTGAGAAAGAGATGGCATTAGAGGTAGTTCACCCTATAAGAGAAAGGACACATGATGACAAACCTTTGTATGATGACTCTATGAAGACCACATTGGAGAAGGATAGAATTTTACAACTCTATGAGTTACCATATTTTGGAAAACCCAAAAGGTTATACCAGTGGCTAATTTCACATGTGCATGAATATTATTTTTACTTCATAGGGAGGATAATTATCTTAACTACTTAGTTGATCTCCAAATACACTGGACTTGTCTGCATGGGAGAATTGCTAGAGGATGACTTGGGCAACAAGGATGTTGTCAAGGAAAAAACCGCAACATATGAATACAAGAAGGGATCATGCTATTTTGATATCACCAAGATCTCCAACCCAACCATGAAGATGGTTATGCACCTACTCACCAAGTTGAATGGACAAGAGCGATGGACGCAAGTGAACAAGAGATGGTTGAACATTTATAAGAAGATTTTAGAAGGAAAAATATACAACCTCTCGGCCTTCATTGCGAGGATATAATAGATTTTTCATGTGATGAGGATAAACTATTGTATGGTAACGTCCTCCTTACTATTGTATTTTCAGACATTGGAGTGCTTGATGGACCGAATTGCTATGTTTGGGAGTACCACGATGAGGACCCTTCCGTCGCTAAGTGGTTTGAAGCATACACTTTTGATACAATTACTGCTATATATAAGTCATGCTTGGAGAAGTGGTATAAGCAAATACACGATGCATTTGAGGAATATTGGAGAATTCCATAACAACTATCAACCTTAGTGAAGGATGAAGCTGAATTTATAGTGTACTAATAGTTACGTATTGGTAGATTCACATTGACATATGACACCAAGAGCTGATGATGTAAAATACCCTTTTCCTTTATAGCGCAATATTTTCAAAGCATGGTTAATAGATTCAAGGAGGCCAAGAAACTTATATTTTATCTAAATGAGGTATATCAGGAGCACCGTACACCTTTGCATAAGACATTGGTGTATCCTAAGAAGTGGGCATGTGGAGAAATATGTCTCTCATGACATACATATGCTAATTCCCATAACATTACCACTTGTAGGAAAAATGGAAACAATGGTGTACATACACATAAGACCCAATTTTGAGAAGGGAACATACATTGAGGATGATTTCTCCATCCCTAAGGACCCTGCTTGTAAGGAAGAAAGGGATAAAGAGACAAAGAGAGGAAACTAAAGAAAACATGATGCTTTGAGCGAGGGTACAATTCAGATCTGCAAGGGCATAGGAGTCGAGCATGACCCAAATAATTACACAAAAAGGAATAAATCCCTCATGAAGGAGAAGTAACCCAAGAAGTAAATGTCCCATATGATAGAGAAGTCACTAGTGAGGAAGAAGAAAAAGGTGGCATAGAGTTCAGACTCTAAGGAGATAGAGATCATGAAGGGTGATGAGTCTGAGGAGGAGAATGAGGAAGACGAGGAAGGTAAAAATCCCCTTGTGTATGATGTACATGAATCTAATGATGATAATAATTAATATGAGTAAGGTGCTTAGGATATGGGAGGAAGTGAAGAGGTGTATATGGATGCATAGAAGACCTTGCACCTAGCTAGAGGATAGTTAGATGACACTATGGAAAAGGAAGTGGTATATATCATACAAAACTTGGCAGAGAATGAGGTGGAGAACAACGCTAAATAAGTATTAAAAGAGATGGAAGAGAGCATAGATAAGGATAATAGTCTAGTGGTAAGCTTCCTAAAGAAAGCGCGCATCGGTGGCAAGGGCACGAGAGTGGTGCAAGGACCCATAATGACTTATGTCAGTGATTGAAACAAGGTCCTAAGTGCATGTTTCCAAAGCAGAGTGCCTATAGACCAAATATTTTGTTGGTATTGATTTGATAGAGATAGTGCGTACATGTGCACATGAGAGATGATTTCATGGACCTTCGAGTACCATGTTGATGAGACCAAATTTAAAGTTAATGTAAATACATTTATAGAAATGTAGAACCCAAATAAGGTGAATCCTATTGTGGATGCCAAGTGGCTAATGGATGAGAAGACTTGTAACATACTCAATAAGGTATCTATATAAGTAGAGGAAAGGTTAATTGAGAGAAATAAAATAATCAAAGCCTTCGAGGAAGAGTTGGAGGAAAATAATAGGGAGATAATTGAGAGAGATAAGGACATCAACGAAAAGGAGCCAATAATTTAATAATAGAGGGATGAGTTAAGAGAAGAAAATGGGAAGGTGTGTGAAGCCTACAAGAAAGTTGAGACTATCTCGTAATCCATTATTTTGAAGCACCTAGATTTATCCCGTCTTGAGTAGAAGGATGAGTCATATTTCCATTTCCTAGAGGAATTGACACACATAATCATGATGGAGAGGAAACCACTTGTGCTGGATTTAGCAAAGGAAGTTTTGGAACGATAAAGAGAATAGGAGAATTTGAAAATTGGGGAGACCATACCTCAGTCTCTTATCTCCTTTCCTCTATAAAAATCATAGCACATATGGATGAAGTTGTCTATGAAAATTATGGAGACAAGGACATGGTGGCAAGTGTATTGGTTTCTACCCATGAGGTGGACCTAAAGGAGTTTTAGGAAAAGAAAAAGGTAATAGGGTAGAATGGGAAAAGATCTAGAAGTCAAAAATTCCAAGGTGATTGAAGGCTTAATGGTATTGATTAGAAATAAAGTGAAGGAATTATATCCCTAGGGTACACAAAGGATGGACATGCTAAGATACCTTAGATAGAAAATATAAAGTATTGTTGATAAAATGAAGGAAAAAGGTGAAAAGTTATCATTTGATGAAGTCAACACACCGATAGGGGATCTATTTTAACAAGTACAAAATGAGGTGGATGTTTGGAATAATATTAAATTGGCCTTGAATAAAGACTTCCCGATCCTTTTTAGTAATGAAGAAATTCTATTATTCCTTGGTGTAAGCCAGATGAAGGTTATTATTTCCTTCCATTATTTATTATTTGCGGAAGATCATATTGTTTCTGAGGATGGAAAACCCATCTAGTGTAGGGTAATGTTGATCCCGGAAAGTGGTTAAATCCTGAAGTAGAGAATCAATGCATGCAAGGAAAGTAAGGGAAAAATCACTCAAGGAATGAAACATAGGAGAACAGGAGTGCACGCGGGTAGTTCAAGGAGTTTCAAAAAAATGGAAGAGTGAACATGGAACATGCAAAGGTTGGCACGTGGGTTTAGGATAAATTTTAAGACTTATTTTAATCATTGGATAAGGTACTACATGGAAAACGGGTGAATACATGAGTATGCATGACGAGTGGATAAGGTTATAACTTGGAGTCTTGGAGCTCAAGGAAATAATATTCCACGAAAGACATATTCTAGAGGGGAATCATTATAGTTAGAGGAGACTAATCTATGTTTTTGTGAGTTGACATAGACACTCGGATCATCGAGAAACATGATTCCATCTAGCATGTGACTTGCTCATGAGTGAAGTTGAGGTGGTGAAGGAGAGATCTCGATTATATTTAAGGATTCCTTTAGATCTAAAAAGGGTGTATGTATGTATGCAGTGTGGATAGAGAGATGTGTTTGGAGAGATGCATGCATAATGAGGAAGATAAAAGTGGCATGAGAGAGAAGAGATGGTGCGAGAGAGAAGTCAAGAAATATTTAGGTGCATGGAAGAATATATATAGGGATCCTTGTGCGATTAATTTTGTAGAGTTAGTATGTCATTCCTTGATTTATTCCATCTGATATGACCCTCTTTAATGTAATATGGCTACTATTAGTGGTTATAAATAAATATATGATGCTTTTATAAACATCTATTCTCATGTGTACAAACAACTTATGTTCTTTATATTGCTTATGGAACAAATCTTATTCTTTGATATAATTTTACTTTATACATCCTGGTTATGACTCATTTATACTTATATTCAATGTTTTTTTCTTCTTTGCTAGAATGGATATGTGTATTTTTGTTTCTATAACCATTCCTCCATTAATGGAGGAAATTATTATGAAGCTTACATAAAGGAGGGGTTTGGCACTGCGTGTGCATTAGGTGAGCACCCAACTAATGTTGGGTGATAGGCCAATGTTTTTGGGGTTTAAAGGGAGCAGGTAAAAGGATTTTATATATGTATTTCTCCTTTATAGTCCACTTGAAAGTTGAACCCTTCTTGAGCATGAGAGTAAGAGGCTTGACCAAACTTGTACAATTAGGAATGAAGCACCTAAAAAAGTTTATTTTCCCAAGGAATCACTGCAAATCCTTCTTATGACATGGAAAGGAAAGAGCCACAATGGCTAAAATTCTTTGGGATTGATAATAATGCATTTTTTGAAACACTTTATCTCAAAAGATTACCCTTAGGGACTGTAAAGTTAAATTTTTAGGATTTAGGAACACACCAAATTATCTACATATTTCAAATGTTTTATCCGGGTTCTTCATATGATCTACACTCTATTTTCGAAGATATTAATGTCATCTATGTAAACCAATATGAATTCATTGATCTATCCCTTGAAAGCAATGTCCATCTCTCTTTGGAAGGTGACACCTACGTTTGATAAGCCAAAGGGTATTTTTGGTAGTAATATGTTCTTCATTTGGTGGTGAACACATTTTTATACTGGTCCTCTTCTTTGAATTTGATTTTATTAAAACATGAGTATCCATAAAGCATTAAAAACATTTCAGATCCTACTACTTGTTTGTAGGATCTGCTCCATGAAAGGTAAAGGATAATGATCCTTTAGAGATGCTTTATTCAAGTCTTTAAAATCCACACAAAGTTTATTTCTCCATTTTTCTTCCTTACTGGGACCAAATTTTCCACCCAAGTAGAGTACTTGATAGGAAAAATTATCTTGGCCTTAATAAGTTTGGATAATTCCTTTCTCATGAGGGGCTCAATCTTGGGATTAACTAGCCTCTGTTTTTGTCTAGTTGGCTTAATGTTGGGATCAAGATCAATAAAATGTTGAAATATATCTGGATTAAATTATTTTAAATCTTCATAATCCCATGAAAATGCATCACCAATTTCTTGCACGAGATATAAAAGCTTGTTTTTCATTCTCATCACATACCTTTCCAAGAAGAAGCTCTTTGTCTGGACAAATTTTAATCGGCTAATAGTCTTCTTGCTTTACTATCATGTTTTTCTTCACACCCTTGAATTCATCATCTGGACTAAAAATCTGCTCCAAAGTGACCAATCCCTTTGGCAATTTATTTTTTTCAACTAAATGACCGAATCACTATAGACATAATGTAAATGAGATTGCATTTTTAGGAGAATTCAACTTCATTTTGTATAAATTGGACAATTTTTTCATCATCACAAAGAATTTCTAGATGGTTTGATTATCTCGTAATTAAAGGCCTAACCTCCATCTTGATATTTTTGACATTTCCTTCAACAAGATCTTCTACCAATGAAAATTGAGAACCAAGATCTGTCATTTGATCTGCTTCCTTATTCAACTTTCTAGGCACAACTTGTAGGTTGAGGGTGTCAAATCTCTCTAGTGGATCCCAGAATCTATGTTTTTATGCCTTTAACAACTTGTTCTTCATTGCACATTTCCCTGTGACTTGGTGAATGACCAGTTCAGTATTTCTAAAAACTACAACATTTTTATTTTCATCTTTTCAGTGATCAAAATACCATGTACCAATGCTTCATACTTTTCCATGTTGTTAGAGCATGCAAACTACAATATGTGAGAAAATAATAACTTCTCATTCAATGGAGAGATTAGAAAAAACCCGCCGCCGCACCTCTGTTTTCACTTTTAAAACCATAAAAAAATCTGCCATAGTCCATAATAATCTTGTTTTTCCTTCTCTAATAAAGCACGGGTATAATAGATCCTTCTTGGAGAATGCAATAGGTGCTAAGACCAGTCTCAAAGGTTTTGATCTCTTCAACATAAGGATCAAATTTATGATCTCTCTTATCCCATTCATCTAGAAACAAATTAGGAATGGAAGGAGAGATAGGTTGTTTATCTAAAGTTGAACCTTGTTCTTTTTCTTCTTGTATTAGAAAATTTGATTAGATGGGGGTAGGATCATATGACTCAATATGGTAGGAAAATATGGGCTTAGCTTGTATTGTAAATATTGTACCATATCTAGTTCTCAAAAGCATGTGAGTCCAATCTGAAGACAAATAGCTGCCAACCTTAGTAGTGAAATATCTAGACAAGCAAATGGAAAACATGGGAGGTAAGTCAATTACTGAAATGTCATGGGTTATGGTCAAGCTTGGGAAAAAATTAATTTTTACTCAAATTTTTTTATTACTCCTAATACACCCACAACTAACTCGTCGAGTTGCAAAACTCTCTTAGACATAGGAGTGTATTTGAGACCTAGAATATTAGCAATTTTCTTAGGAATTATAGAGGTACTATCCCCTGAATAAATTATACATTTATGAACTAGGTATTCACCTACAATTAATGACATTTAAAAAGATGGGGTCTTGACAATTTTACTTACTTGGTCTTACTTAGTTTGATGAGACATGAACCATGACATGGTTTTTTTGTACCATCGGATCTACTTAAAGGAGTTTCTTAGGGGATTCACATCCGAGATATCTTTGTGATGTAATAGATAACACATCCCACATTATTACATTGAAATTGGTATTCTTCATTTGTTGAACAATATTAAACAAAAGAATCATGCATTTCTCGCATTTGTGGCATGTTATCCTTCTTCTATTGTTACGACATTTGAATAGGTAGATTTGTTTGAACATCAACCTCCTTGTCTAAAATAGACTTACTAGGCATTTCGGACTACTTGTTCTTGTCCATATCAACCTTTTTCTCCTTAGCCATGGCATTGTCCTGACCCGTGGAAGATGAAGTTTGTGATTCTAGCATCCCTTTTTTGAATTTTGTACTATCAACAATGCTGATTTGAGGTATGTCGTGGCTACCCACCACTTGATTAACCACACGTAAATCCTTAGCTCTAAAGAATAGGATATTGACATCGTTGTTGGTCTCTTGGAATGCTTTTGCATTTGAACTAGGAGTTTCTACAAGCGGCTCTTGCTAACCGTAGAAGTTCCTTGAACCATTTATGCTTGAAGATCCATTGCCCTTTCACAACCTAATTGATTATGTGGCGATTCCATGGCAGTGCCACTCAAGTTCTTGAACCATATTATTTTGTGCTAGAACCAATGCTTTGCTTGAGACAGAGAATTAAGTACTTTTGAGGAGGAATTTTTGCACATAGAAGAGGAGCATTTTGGCCCTTCCATCTATTATTTTAATGACCTTATGCATATATTTTATTATATTACTCATTCATATATGGTTTATATCCCTTATTTGAGGATTGCCCCGATTTTGATAATTTCTATAAGATTGGGATTGTTGTTTTTCTAGGGATATAAATTTTTTGGTTAAGTTTTTATTAGATATTTTATATCCTCATATTCCTTTTCTTTGGGAAGGAGTCCGAGATGTGGAAGTAGAAAGATGCAAATTTTGTTCAGGGATAGGAGCAATAAAAGGTTGAGCACCTTGAGGCATTTCAGGATACAAGGGCATGGGTGGCCTAGAGGATAATTTCCCAGCTTGTATTAAACTATTCTCAGCCCTAATTACTAGTACATATGCCCTTGGAAAAGTTATCCCTCCCATAGAATGGATCATAAGAACTACATCAGAATTCAAAGATTTTAAGAAATAGAGAAATGAACCTTGAGAATGTGGTCTTATAGGGATTGGAATATATCCCATGTTCTCTGAAATCTTAATTTGAAATCCACCATTTGTTCATTTGGAGCTCTTTAGATGGTAGTCAATTGTTCTAATAGACATAGATTGTCTAGCCTTTTTCCAAATTGATTACACAGGGATGTGCACAATGCTTTCTAATTGTGAATTGAGCCTGTTGTCAAACTACTAAATCAATGCAAACCTTTTCCTTTAAAAGATTAAGCTAAAATTTTGACATCTACATCCATCTCAACAATTTCATGAATCTCACATACATTTGTAATGTCTTGGATATGATCAGTTTGAGTAATGTGATTTTTTTCCATGAAGAATGGGATGTTCTTCAAGGATGATATTGGTATGGCATTGTATAAATTCAGGGCAAGTGGAATGCTTCCCATGAAGTTAAAAATGGATTTGGTGGTTGTTGAGCCATTAAGATAGGTTTGAGAACTCTTGTTGACTGCAAGAAGGGCCTACTAGGTGGAGGTGTTGAAAGGGTTATGTTTGGTGGAGATGGAGATCTCTGAACTTGTCTTCCACTTCTTCCTCTTCCTAGTGAAAGATTCAAATAGTGAAATATCCCTTCTTATCTTGTTCTAGACTGAGTTTGAATCCTTATCAAGAATTTGAGACATGAGTACTACTGAAACCAATTGATTTTCTTAATAAAATCACTAGATGTGTTGTTGCATATCCTCTAAAGGCTAGGAATTTACTAAGATACAAATCCAAACTTGATAAAACCAAGAGATATTAATTTATTGGTCCCACCAAGTGTGCCAAAACTATTGGAGCTCAAAATTGCCCCCATCCTAAATCACAAGAATCTATGGATTTGAAGCAACATGGGATTATCTCCAAGTTATGAGACTCAAATTAAGATAGACCTCTAGAGAATGATGACTTCCTCTAATTACTTCTAATGCTAAACTACTCCTAAGAACTGAAATGTAACTATCTAACTCTACTCTAACATTCCAAGGGACTAGTGTGAGAAGGAAATGCATAAAATAGATATGGACAATACCTCAACCCATGGATTTCTAAGTTGTTCAATTTTTACAAGGGTGAAAAAATGGACAACAATAATCATATTTCTACTAGTGGGAATTTATATACAATGTGAGACACCTATGGGAGTGAGGACTCGCAATGATTGAATTGTCATTTACCCAAAAATAATAGAATAAACTTCATAGTTTTTGCACATTACATGACCAATTAAATTATATGAATGGAAAATAGATGACCTACTACTAAGAATAACATTCTCAAGAATATCTTCTCATCTACTTGGTTGACGAGGTCCGTTGATCATCCTATTTTTCTAATCTTCAAGATTCATGTGAGTGACATCATTATCTCCCACACTAGGATATTCAGTGATTAGGGTTACCATGGTTTCTAGAACTGATTATTTGAACTTCATAGTGCTAAAAAGCATCCAGATTAGTCAAATACAAGTCCCCAAAGACTTTCTACACTCAAATCTAGAACTTTCTCATTTAACGGGTCCTATCTGGGACTATTATTTTAAGTAATTTTCCACTATTGTTTCTCTTTGATGTTCCTATCTCATTTGGATTATTACAAATGTTAATTTTTTTCTATTTTTAGATACATATTATTCTCAATATAGCTATTTTATAAAGTTTAATGAAATCCCCTTTCTGATGTTTCTTGCTTATCCATAATATTACAAATACTCTGAAAACTCACATCTTTGAACACTTTCTATTTTTAGAAAGTGCACTTATATGTGTCGGGTTGCAATGAAACCACCGTTAAAATATTCTATGTTTTACCAGGATCTTATGCTCTGAATTTCAAGGTTTTCCGCTTATTGGATATTTTTAAAATTGAAAAAGAACGCTTATTGTTTGAAAATTTCAGTTTTCTACTATAAAAAATCATGGGAATTAATGGGTTTTCTATGAAATTATTCCTAAATGTGTTTTGGAGAGGAAACTAATGGAAAAAATTCAAGGAAATTATGTGTTTAGATGATAAGTTATGATCGAATCTATGTTTTAGTGGCTATGGATGTCTAGAAAATAATTGGGAGCATGTATGGACAAAATTGAAGTTTTAAAGGGTGTTGCAACAAAAATTTCATGAAAAGTGGTTAAGTGTTGGGTAAATGGAGAGTTATTGAAGTTTTGTTATGTTGTAAACTCACCTACTAAATATAGAGCTTAACTAGGGTTTGAGTGGAGTGAATGTGAGGTTACACATGGTGTAATGGGGAAAAGGGGGACACCAAGGACACCAAATTGTGACTTACACCAGATGGTGATAAGTTTTAACTATTTGTGTGTGGTGACTGAGATGTGGGGATTGGGAAAGGGAACTAATATAGTAGAATATGGTCACATGTGAGTCGAGGAGCTAAATACATACTTAGGTCAAAATTTTGTGTCTCCATTTTCCCTTGGGAGATATAGGGGGTGGAGTGAACACCAGGGACATAAAATTGCAACCTAGATGAAGAAGGGAAGTCACACTTTGATGTCCTTCGTGCACCATGGGGATAGCAAAGAAACTCCGGGTGTCAAAAGGGAAAATTGAGGTGGATTATGAGGTCACAATTTTTTTATTCCTTGTCCCCCTTATCTATTGAGGGAAAAAGGGGACAAATGGGTGTCTAAAGTATGACTTTTCCATTCTAGGAAATTATATTTTATAGTGGATGTTCAAATTTGATACTTGCACTATATTTTTCACCACGAGAGATTAGGAAAATGATTTGGGGTCGATATTATATTATTTTGACTCAAAATGACATTTTAAGATCAATAGAACAATTATAAAAATCCAATTCTTCTTGAAACTCAAAATTTTTGTCCAATTTCATTTTGAATTTAAAGGGGTGGTTAGTTTTGAAATATCAAGAAATACTTGGGCATTGGAGAATAATTTATGTTTTCACCTTATGGAGGATTTCCTTAGATTTTTGTTTCCCATTTTTATTTTAACTCATTGTTGATGCAAAATCACAGCACCCCTGGACGCACATCAGGCTTCTAGGTTGATGTTCAGGCATCCAGTGTGATTGCACAACATGGAAACCTCTCTCCAAGCATGGGACTTGTAAAACTGAGAGAGGAATCTCCAGAGAAGGCTGGTTCCTGCTCCTAAACTACCTGCCACAAGCTATTCCAGTGCAGGCAAGCTAATCTAATCCTAATCTAACCATGCTAAGGAGACAGAGAGAGAGAGAGAGAAAGGAAAAAACAGCAAAAGCCTACACTAAAACGGTGATACACCGAGAGAAGGAGAATGTTTGACATCTATCAAAACGCCATGGGACAAAGAGAGGTGAGCAATGGGAAGGATGGACGATGCATCACGAGCCCAAGGATAGATTTCACACGAGAAAATGTCCCAAAACTCCATGAACACAACTGCTCCAAACCTGCAATGAACATTCAAACATGCACAGATACCTGCAATGAAGAGAGGCAAGAAGAGGACAAGCAAAAATGAGGAAGGATGGACAGATGCATCACAAAACATGTTTTGTTGCTCCAGAAGTTTGCACAGAACATCATTCCATTAGTAAAAGGCAAAAACGCCATTACAGAGCAAGGGAGGAGGTTCGAACTCCATTTTCAACCCTAGAGAAGAAAAGAAGGGAGGGCCGAGCAGAAAGAATGAACAACCCCCTTTTAAAATGAGCCAAATCTGGCTTTTACATTGCATGGGTCGAGCCCAGGGGACAGAAACGTGGGAAAGCGTGTAAGCCCATTCCTCATTGAATACCAACGCATTAAAATGGCATAGGATACCTTACCAACCCATACCCTGCTATATTTGACCGATTTTGGAGGAGAATGCGACCCATTTGTATTAATTTGGCCGCTAAAATGTCACTTCTGTCCGTGCAGAAGAAGAATGCAACCCATTAGCATTAAAACGGGTTGTTGAAAAGTCGCTTCTGGCCATTACCACACGTCAGAGCTGTTTCTTGATTTTCTCTCTTCAGACTGCACCAAAACTCGAGATTGATCCCAGAATCATGTAGAGCATCTCAACAGCTTTCCGTTGATATAAAGAACGTGGAAATCCGAGCTCTGGATCAAAAGATATGGCGATCTGAAGATTTAGGGCACGGAACAGATCAAAACGAATTTTAAAATGTTTTCCCGCTCTTCGCCATCTGGACGACACGTGGCACGTGCTGATTGGACGAGCAATTCTCTCTCCTCCGTCTTTCGTGGGCTTTCCTTTTGAAATTGCTTGTGGGCCCCTTAAACTTGGACACGTGGCGCCATTTCATTGGTTCGGTTCAGCGCTCGATAACTCGTCCCTTTGACCTTTTGACTTTTCTCTTGTGAGGACACGTGGCACCTTCTGATTGGTCCTCGGCTGATTCGGCTCCTTCGCGTACTTCGCCTCCATTTGTCCCGGATGTCCCATTTGATTTGGGGCCCTTTGTGCTCATTTCGGCCGGTTCGGGCATTTCGCGTCCATTTGTCCCAGATGTCCCTTTTGACTTTGGACCCTCTGGACTCATTTCGGCCGATTCGGGCATTTCGCGTCCATTTGTCCCAGATGTCCCTTTTGACTTTGGACCCTCTGGACTCATTTCGGCCGATTCGGCCGGTTCGGGCATTTTTGTCCCAAATGTCCCGACTGCCCCTAGGACTAGGACTTAGTCATTTTTACGATTTTTTCCTGGATCAACCTACTTGCCTTCTGCAACCTCTTTTTGCATTTTCTCAGAGCTTGCTCTTTTCCTCTCAGACAGGGAACTTAGAAAATATTTGAGGGGACTCTAGCAACATGATTTTTGGCCCCAAATCAATCAATTTTCCTGGGACTTGAATATTCTGATGCATGTTATCAAAATTACCCAGGGGGGGTGAAATTTTGACAACAGTTTGGCGACTCAGCGGGGTCATCACCTGCTAGATGAATGATCAGTAGCCTGAAGCATCCATTGGGCATGGAGTCATGAGTTGCAACCTGCAACTGATCTGAACTTTGAAAACCTCCCTCTGAGCCACTTGGAAACCCATTGAACCTGGAGTGTCTTCACCAAGATGCCACTGAAATGAACTGTGCAAGAGCAAAACCAGCAACACCAAAACTATGTACAAAACTGAAAATCATACATGCCCCAAATGGAACATGCAGAGTGTGCACAAGCACTTCTTCTGCTGAAAGCAAACCTAACTACTCTACTTTAACTGGAAGCAAAGGCAAGCTAAACAAACCCTGCAACTGGTTGTGCAAAATAGCTCCCTTTCTTCAAAATTGGCAGCCATGCAACTGATTTGGCACTGATCATGGCTGTTTGGATGGATGGAAAATCAACAAGAAGCTGGTCTTCTATCCAAATCATCAAGGTATCAACTGAAAATAAATCCAATACCTCTTTTAGTTGCTCTGCATTTGGATTGGAGAGGTATGGCAGCTGATCCTTGGTACTTTTTAGCTCATCCTCATGCTCAGAAGCAAGCATGACTGGTTGTGGCTTCTCCTTTGGCTCCAATGAAGCCAAATACCTGATTGGGCAAGGTCTGATCCGTTTGATATGCCCATTGCTGTGATTTTCAACTCCGAGAATGGAGTCTTCTTGTAGACCCTCTTGAATGGATGATGTGGAAGAAATGGTGAAATTCTTCTGTCCTTTCTCTTCCTCCGATGAAGAACATGGAAGATTTAAATCTTCCAATTTTGACTCCAAAGGGCTGCTATAGGATGCAGGCTGCTGCAAATGAAAGCTCTCCTTCATGGCAGCAGGCTCTGGTGTTTGGAATGTGGATGATGAAAGAGAGAAAGGTGAAAGCTCAACCGGCTCTTCTCCATCAAAACAGTCCTCCAAATCTGACAGGTAAACTGCCTCATTGTTGTCCCGTTGTTCGTTTTCAACTTCCTCCATGGTTTCCTCTTGATCTGCAACTTGACCACCATGGTTTCCTTCACTCTCCAATATTGAGTTTGAGAGATCAAACTCCTTTTCAGTACTAGAACTTGAGAGAGATGAAGTGGAAAGAAGAACTGAAGGTTCTCCTGTAGCCTGCTTTGTGCTCAAAGCCCTTGGATCTGCACTTTTCTCCTCCACAGCTAGAATGTGCTCCTCTTCTTTTGGATTTGGAGCAGCTTCTCCTTCCTCCAATGTTTGAAGACAATCTTGCTCTTGATTGAACTCCTCCTCCAGCATGAAGTTTGTCAAGTCAAACTCTTCAATTTGTTGCTCTAGAGGACAAGTTGGGACTGCAAGATCTTCTTCTCCAACAAAATCAGTCCTCACCACCATTTGTTCTCCAACCCTAGCCTCTTCTGTAGGCTTAACCATCAAGGGGATCTTTGTCATCCCAAATCTAAGAGCCCAACTCTTCAGATTTTGAATTTCTTCATCTTTGTTGGCACTCTCTTTTTGCTGTTGTTTTCCTTGACTGGCATTCTGATTTTCATCCTCCCAACATGGATTTGGGAATGCAAGAGGAGGGATGGGTTGAAACTCAACTGATTTGACATTTTTTTGTGGTGGTGGAGGAGGTGAAACCTCTTGTTTCTTTGGAGGAGGGGGTATTTCTGTTAGCTCTTGTGGAGGGGATGACTGTTTGGAAGGGAAAAGGAAAGAAGAATCGAGATGGGGTGGAAGACTAGGGGATGGAGGGATGGATTCAACACATGGGACAGCAGATGGGGAGTTTAAATGAGATGGTGCTGCTTGAGTAATGGAAAGAGAAAAACCAGATGATGGTGTAGAACTTACCCATTGACAAGGTTGTTCAACAACAAGTCTGTAGGCCTCTATCTCTGCTGTCCATTGTGCAAGTTGGGGCAGCATCTTTATCATGAAGTCCAGCTTCTCCTGAGGGCTGTAGTGCCTTGGAAAAGGTCCCACCCATGGACAGGGTGCTCCATAACCGATTCCAAAAGCTTTCATTTGTGCTTGAGCCCTGGACTGCACCATCCCCACCTCCATCTTTTGGATTTTCTCCAACAGACCAGCATCTTGGATCTGATGGTCTTCATTGTATGCATACTCTTGCTCTTGGGAAGCTTCATTGCCAAACTGAATTTGGCACTGCTGTTCGTATGAGTATGCATGCTGATCTGGAGGATTTGTAAAACATGTTGGAAGTGGAAAATACTGCTGTTGTTGTAAATGTGAGTTCCATGATGGAAATGAAGTCATGGTTGCACAACTTCATGGAATGGAAAAGAATGAAAGGGATGGAAAGAAGGATGAATGAAAAATGGATGGAAATGAATGGAAAGGAAGGTCTCGAACTTCGAGATGGTTGTTGACCGATGGAGTCGCCGATGTGTTTGCAAGTGCCTCCAAAGGCTGAAATATTCACAGAACACATCAACTTTAAAAGATGAAGTGAAAGACCTCTAAGGTCCCACCGGCGTGCCAAAAATGTTGATGCAAAATCACAGCACCCCTAGACGCACATCAGGCTTCTAGGTTGATGTTCAGGCATCCAGTGTGATTGCACAACATGGAAACCTCTCTCCAAGCGTGGGACTTGTAAAACCGAGAGAGGAATCTCTAGAGAAGGCTGGTTCCTGCTCCTAAACTACCTGCCACAAGCTATTCCAGTGCAGGCAAGCTAATCTAATCCTAATCTAACCATGCCAAGGAGACAGAGAGAGAGAGAGAAAGGAAAAAACAGCAAAAGCCTACACTAAAACGGTGATACACCAGAGAAGGAGAATGTTGGACATCTATCAAAACTACCATGGGACAAAGAGAGGTGAGCAATGGGAAGGATGGACAGATGCATCACAGCCCAAGGATAGATTTCACACAGAAAATGTCCCAAAACTCCATGAACACACTCCAAACCTACAATGAACATTCAAACATGCACATATACCTGCAATGAAGAGAGGCAAGAAGAGGACAAGAAAAAATGAGGAAGGATGGACAGATGCATCACAAAACACGTTTTGTTGCTCCAGAAGTTTGCACAGAACATCATTCCATTAGTAAAAGGCAAAAACGCCATTACAGAGCAAGGGAGGAGGTTCGAACTCCATTTTCAACCCTAGAGAAGAAAAGAAGGGAGGGCCGAGCAGAAAGAATGAACAACCACTTTTTAAAATGAGCCAAATCTGGCTTTTACATTGCATGGGTCGAGCCCAGGGGACAGAAACGTGGGAAAACGTGTAAGCCCATTCCTCATTGAATACCAACGCATTAAAATGGCATAGGATACCTTACCAACCCATACCCTGCCATATTTGACCGATTTTGGAGGAGAATGCGACCCATTTGTATTAATTTGGCTGCTAAAATGTCACTTCTGTCCGTGCAGAAGAAGAATGCAACCCATTAGCATTAAAACGGGTTGTTGAAAAGTCACTTCTGGCCATTACCACACGTCAGAGCCGTTTCTTGATTTTCTCTCTTCAGACTGCACCAAAACTCGAGATTGATCCCAGAATCATGTAGAGCATCTCAACAGCTTTCCGTTGATATAAAGAACGTGGAAATCCAAGCTCTGGATCAAAAGATATGGCGATCTGAAGATTTAGGGCACGGAACAGATCAAAACGAATTTTAAAATGTTTTCCCGCTCTTCGCCATCTGGACGACACGTGGCACGTGCTGATTGGATGAGCAATTCTCTCTCCTTTGTCTTTCGCGGGCTTTCCTTTTGAAATTGCTTGTGGGCCCCTTAAACTTGGACACGTGGCGCCATTTCATTGGTTCGGTTCAGCGCTCGATAACTCGTCCCTTTGACCTTTTGACTTTTCTCTTGTGAGGACACGTGGCACCTTCTGATTGGTCCTCGGCTGATTCGGCTCCTTCACGTACTTCGCCTCCATTTGTCCCGGATGTCCCATTTGATTTGGGGCCCTTTGTGCTCATTTCACTGTTCGGGCATTTCGCGTCCATTTGTCCCAGATGTCCCTTTTGACTTTGGACCCTCTGGACTCATTTCGGCCGATTCGGGCATTTCGCGTCCATTTGTCCCAGATGTCCCTTTTGACTTTGGACCCTCTGGACTCATTTCGGCCGATTCGGCCGGTTCGGGCATTTTTGTCCCAAATGTCCCGACTGCCCCTAGGACTAGGACTTAGTCATTTTTACGATTTTTTCCTGGATCAACCTACTTGCCTTCTGCAACCTCTTTTTGCATTTTCTCAGAGCTTGCTCTTTTCCTCTCAGACAGGGAACTTAGAAAATATTTGAGGGGACTCTAGCAACATGATTTTTGGCCCCAAATCAATCAATTTTCCTGGGACTTGAATATTCTGATGCATGTTATCAAAATTACCCAGGGGGGGTGAAATTTTGACAACACTCATCCGTAATGCCCTAAATCATTCGTAGAAGTCATATTTCACCGAGAAACTTTCATTTCCCACACCCTGAAAAACCTAGTCTTGAACAAATTGTTCATGAATGAGATTTTCTTTCCTAAATTTTCCTAAAATGCTTTATACATATTCAATACTATCTAACATCACTCTCGGATGTTTTTATTTTCCCTAAATGTTCTTAGAGGGTGTTTATTGTCTTGAATGGCCTTTTTAGGCCTATGGAGGAAGTTAGCTCACATCGAAACTCATTGAATTCATCAATAATATTTAAAATATTCCCTACACACTTAATAATGTTTTTAACACTTTATGGTGATCCCGGGTTAAGGTGGGACTAAAATCGGATGGCTAGAGGAAGGATGCACAAAGGATCGGGAAACCTAATTTTCAATTAGGGGCTTAGTTTTCATGTTTAAAATTTATGTTTCACATTTTTATGACAACATATTTTAAAGGAGAAACGTATCATAATTAGAATAAAATTCTTAAGCAAGAACAAATAGAAACATTCTAAGAGAAAGTAACTATGCATGGAATACAACATGAGTCATTGTATGACCCATGCAGAGATGAGGAGAAACATACTACATGTATTAAAAAGGAGATATTGTAGTTAAAAAAAAAAAGTTTGTAGATATGGAGGTTTGTACTTAGCATATTTTTAGAGTTTTGGGGTGACCAAATCCCCATCAAGATGTTAATTTTGAAATATTTTGGGCATTGGGTTTCCTTCCACTAAGGCATTAATGTTATAGAGATTTCTATCCACTCCCTATAGTGCTTCCTAAAATGAGAGCACACCACTGTAGATGGATCTAGGTCACAAGGATTTTAAAAAATCATACAAAGGTAAAAGGGAATGACGTCTCATTTCCCCATTGTGTAACACATTGGTATATAATTTATAATTGTATGTACTGGTGATTCTATTTTTTTAACTCCCCCCCCCCTAATTTTATGAAATGTAGTGGCATGTGTTGCTCACAATTGTGTGTGTTTCATTGTTAATTACATTTTGGTAAACAAACTTGACCATTTGGTCATGAGATTATATTGAATTATGTGACATAGAGAGAGTGAGTTTCTTTGCATGGAAAATATTTCTATATTTGTGTGTGACTTGTGTGAGAGATGATAGACTTGCATATCTAGTCCAAAGAATTCTATTATTGTTTTTGATTAGAAGAAGAAAAATAGGTGACCTTACATCTCCAACCCTATATATTTTCTCCCTTTTAATGAAAGTGTGAGTGTGAAATATTATCACAGAGGAAAAATATTAAGATATGTTTATTACATAGAATTTAATATAGAGAGATTACAGTAAGTTGATTTACAATATTTGATAGAGTGATTCATGAGAGACAATAAAGGAATATGTGTTTAATAGATTCAAATGTAGATTTATAGGAGAAAATAGGGACATAACCATATAGGTTATGTGGTATAATGTTTTGATGTAATTTTGTGGAATAAATTAGAAATATGATCACAACACTATAAATGACATATAAAATAGGTGGGTAAGTCTCGAGATCTAGGCCATACCATCACAAATATGTGATTGGAGGAATAAGGTAAGTAGTAAGTTAGGTTGCTTAATGCCAAAAGCGTATTTTTCTATAAATATTAAGTTGGTCTATTAAAAATTACTTTCATTTATGTTTTCCATTGACTATGATACGATCTCTAATTTTGAGATGATTTTGCAAGCTAGGAGACCATTCAATTACGATTTGAGTGAGTAGATGAAACATTCATATACAAACTATTTATGACATAATGATTTCCGTTAATGGTGATATTTATGGGAAATAGTTTGGATTGTCATGAATTTTTGAGAATATTATATTTACTCAAAATGAATATATATAGGAAAAAATAAAGCAAATGAAGCTTAGAGAGATGGTGGGTATTGTTATTTCCCATTGAGGTTATTGATTTGAGAGGTGATGTAACACCCAGAGGAGGATGTGGAGTAGAGATTACACCACCCATAGGTTATGGAGAGATGAATATCTTGAGTGAAGATGTTATAGTAATAGAAGTTACACGACATAAGTATTATATGATTATTATGTCTGGTTATTAATGTATAGAAATGTGTTGATGTTGTTAGTGATAATGTGTATGGATTGATGATTGTAGGTGACACATATTGAGATACAATTCTAGATGAATTATTGTGCACATTTTTCTAAAATATTCTAACGGATGTAGTTATTATATGATTTCTCAAGCATTTTGATGAGATTACTGGTGAATACACATATTTGTTTGATCATTCTGATATGGCGGTGGCCATATATATATTGTTATAAAGTAAATAAGATAAGATCAAGGTGTTGTCCAAAATAACTTAATGTAGGAACATCACTCCTGAACATGTATTAGGTGTATCTAGTCCAAAATTTTGGTCTTCCTAGCTCTTTAGAGGTCTTAAGAGTCAATTCATTTTGCGTTAGTGAACTCAAAAGGTCAAAATTTCAAATAGTGGAGTTGCCCTCCATTTTGCATATTTGAAATTTTGAGTCTTGTTTAGAGACAATTTATGATTTCTTGCTAGTATAGGGGTCCTAAAGTTATTCTTAAACATATCTAGGGGTGATAGGGCTAGTATGGAGTCTTAAAGTTCTTTCAATTTTTTTAGTTTGGTAGTTTGGTCATTTAGCTCATAAAGTTATTGTAGATCCTTATACAAAAGGGTAACCTCCATATGGCCTCTTACTTAGGTAAACATGCATGTAACTCAAGATTTATTGTAACTAGGAGGTTAAAATATTTATCAAGGAGTATAATATATTATTTTGTAACTATTTTTCATATTGATCAATTTAGGAAAGAAGAAATTAGGAGCTCCAAGATGATTTAATAGTTCTTGTTTGTAAACAAACTTGAGGAAACTGCTCCAAATCTGTGAATGATTATTTGAAGCTTACATTTGAAATGATAATTTCAATCTAGGGAAAATGAAATTATGAAAGGAATCTTATAAATTCTCAACTTTGATCTCCTAAAATACTTGATCATTATTTATAAAGATTCCTTTTTTGAAATTCCAAATATGAGACATGGGTTCTTCCATGTAGGGGAAATGATGAAAATAAAGGTGTTGCATGAGTAGCCACGAATGAAGGAGGATAAACTAGTGTTTTGTAGGATCTCTAAGTCAACATAATGAAGACATTTTCCCATGGGTTATACTAAATTGTTGGAAAAGTAAACATAAAATAGTGTTATTTGAATTCACCTAACTTGCAAAATGAGAAAGCGATACCATTCATGGCTAAGCTGAAAATCATGGGACACTATCCTAGTGTTCCATGAATTCCAAAACCCACGAAACAAAATAAAACGACTACCAAATTTAAAATCCATTGAATAAAGGAATAAAATTATGTGACATGTGGGGAAGTTCTAAGGATGTGATACTCTTAATAATAAGGCTTTGAAACATTAGGAGCCTCACACCATAGCAAAAATATGTGAAAAAAGAAAAATAATATGAAATACATGGAAAAAAGTATTTTTCACAAGAAGTTGGGATTGTTTTTTTGATGTTATGTTTCATTGCAAAAGATTATTTTCACCTCAAATTTGATCCCTTATCAATTTCCTAGAGAGGAATTTCAAAAAAGGAATCTTTATAAATAATGATCAAGTATTTTAGGAGATCAAAGTTGAGAATTTTGGGGATGTTTCATGCCACTTTCAAAAGTCAGAAGATGTCATTTTCAGTTATGAGATGTGTTGGTATCCAGATTTAATCTCCTTCACAACTTGAACAACATCATGAATTTGCACAAGACACTCAAGGATAGATAGATGTTTTGTATGTCATTTGTAGCTAGGGATGCACCTATCTACTTGTTTGCATTCAAGAATTGAGGGAGTGGATAGCACCTTCAAGAGGGTTTTGATCTAACCCTCACTATTTTAGGTTGTGCCTATCAACCAAGGCAAGAGAACCTATATTGCAGCCCTTATATGGTAAGGAGATGGAGATATCCTTATGTTTTGCATATGATATAGAAGAGGCTTTGTGAAAACATGATCAAGTATCCATTATCCAAACTCAAAGGAGTTGTCACTACTAAATGATGGAAATGTTTTCAAAACAAAGCTAGAGCTGCTAAAGACATGATAAAACCCTGATCAACTTTGTGCATTTTAGTGAAAGGATTGAATTATTTTATGGACACACAATGCAAATGTAGGGGTATTGTAGGTAGGATGAGTTAGTTTAAAATGATATTCTGATGAGATATGTTGGGACAAGAGTAGTTATAAGTCATCACCTTCTTTGGGAAACTTTGCAAATGAATTACAACACCTAAACAACAGAGATGTTTCAATGAATTTGAAGTGCTCTTTCAACCAAGATGTGTGCACATATGGATGCCCAAATCTACACTATTCCATACAAACTTTGATAACCTACCACAAAGGCTTGAAATTAATATATCAATGAAGCATTTAGAAACCCTTATTAGATCATGACCTAAGGTACACCCAAAGGTTTACAAACACCCTCAATTTACTAGGAAGGTAAGATGAATTTAAATCTGTTTATCCTCACTCAAATGAATGCTCTTCTGAATGGAAGATTGTAGATGCCTTCAAACCATCTACAAGAAATAGGACCATGTATGACCAATAAATATCCCAAACACAAGATTGCAACATGAGCATGAAACACAAATTGAAAACATACTTGAAATACAAGTGTATGCAAGCTTTGCCAAGAAATAAAACCAGTTAATCCAAGAATTTGATCAAATGTATCAACAAGGGAATGTTATTTAAACAATCTCAAAGCTTGTTGATGGCTTTACAGCTGAAACCAACTCAACATGATGAACATTTGATGCAAATAGGAATCAAAAATGGCTCTCAGGTAGTTTCTCCAAAAGGAAATGGACTTCTTCCAGTTTTCCACGTGAAAATTATTCTCTCCTTCTCCAAAATTCTCAACACCCCTCTACAAAATGCCTCCAAAATACATCATATACCCCCTGCCATCTTGGATCCTTGCATCCCAAGCAAAGAATATGCCAAAGGGATCAAATTTGTTACACAACTCTTATCCATTTCATGAAAATGACATCAAACTATAAAACAACTCGCATATTGCCAGGGATGCACAAATATTTTAAAATATTACATGAACTTGGATCCTTATCCATCCCAGGGTCACTTTTTTTGGCATTTAGACATGCCAACATGCATTTGCAATCATTTTCTACCTTTTTCCCTCACCATTTTTAACTCTGCAACTTTAATTTTCACTTTTCACATTTTTTACACAGGCTGAGAAAATATTTCATGAAAAACACAATAGGGCACCAAATTAGCTCAAATGAATGATGCCATTGTGTTCAGAAGGCCGAGGGGACATGATTTCATATAAAATTTCATCTGATTTGGTGCAGAAATGATGATTCCAAGTTCTTTGGAGCTTCCATGGCGCCCAAAAATGAAAATGCACAGCTGCCATCGATTAAAACCAACTTTAAATCTCTACCCTCCACGTGTCAGATTCAAATCCCCTTCAAAAATGCTGAAATTACCTTTTTTCCTTTGAATAAGGTGGGACACATGTCCAAATACGATTGGGGCGGGCCCCCAATCCTAAAAATGCATTTTAAACCCTTTTTGACTTTGGGAAAATTTTGAATATTTTCCCCGCGAGCCCCTGGATGTGCCACGTGTCCTCCTGTGGGTCCCCACCAAGGTCGCGGGCCAATTTGATGAATTTTGCCACTTTTTTGAGAAAAGGAACATTTTCTCAAAATGCTCATGTGCCCCCAAACACCCGCTTCTCTGCCACGTGTTGTTGTTCCATTGGATGCGGAGATGACCTATCCAATTTGCTTTCAATCCTCTCGTGAGCACAAAATCCTTTGTGGGCCCGCACTCTTCCTTTTTCCATTTTGAACCATGCCACATGTCTCCCCCTGATTGGCTACGGGAGACACCTTCAAATTTTCCATGGGTTCATTTTTCACCTTGATATTTTTCGCCAAAGTTTGGAAGATTTTCCATCTTTCCTCTATGCTCTAAATTCCATCAAATGTTGGACATGTGTCCATTGTTCATGGTTAGAGGACCTCGAGCCAAAATTTTCCTTTTTAATTTTTGAAGTTAAAAAACTTCAAATTCCTCCAAGCCTCCGCCCCTCTATTTTATCCTGTGCATACGTGTCACACTGTGATTCGCGCGGATATCTGGCTCAAATTTTTACTTGGAAATTTCATGTCTAAAGGCAAAAATAATAAAAATCCAAAAACATGCACAACCCCACCTCTCCTTGGCTCCCCTGGACACATGTCCACTTCTCATTGGCGCAGAGCTTGCAGGCAAAATTTGACATTTGGGAATTTTTTTCAAAAATTGAAGAAAATGTTTAAGTGACCCCCGCCACCCACCGGTTCATCTGACCAATCGAAACATGCCACATAGGCATACAAGTTGCAAAAATAAATTTGATAGGTAGAACATGCCTGTACGACCGTCAATACGCCAAAAATGTAGAATATGCCCTAGAAATCAAAAATTTTAACAAGGAGGGCAGAGATTTTTTTTTGGTTTTGAATCCAATGAAACATGATTTAACAATGATTTAGGCCTGGGGATTAGGATTTTAGCAATAGATAACTCAGATTCGATTTACTTTGAATTTTTCATGACTTGGTAATGAGAAAAAAGGCACAGCCCGTATAAAATGAAAAATTTGGGGCACACAAAGGGGGAAACATGGATTTTGTTTCAATATGGGGCAATATAACAACATTGAGGACGGTTGAAAACATTCAACTAAAAAAACAAGTTACAAATTACCCATTCAAGCAAATGAAACGCTTTTGGAGCAAAATGGAATGTGGAAATTAGAGCAGAGGGTGCAAACCCATAAATTCCACCAACACGATGCTACTTTTTAATTCACCCATCTTAGGACCCTTAAATAATTCTAAAATAGAATATTATTCCCATGCTCAACTAAAATGATGAAGAATGGTAATCTATGTAATAGACATCGAAATTTGGTAAAGTCACATTCCTCCATCTTCTAGATTTCATGAACATCCATTGATCTACAAGTAATGTTCATGCATGAGAAAATATCTAGATTTTACTTATAAGAAAAGGAATATCCAAAAGTATGAACCATCATGAGGCAAGGAGGTTACCTACTAGAAGTAGTTAAAAGGTTTTAGTAAGGTTTAGTAGGTTGAGCATCTCCTCCAACATCTTTTGATCCCCTATCCTCTCCTCCTTTTTATAAATGTAACATGTTTCTTCATTTAAACGATCATCTCTTTCTTGGTAATGTTATTATGCCAAAATTTTAAGAGATCCAACGAGTTACATAACAATGTTATGTGTTTTGTGATGAATCTTATCCTTTTAATGGTTGTAGCATTCAAATTATACTTTCAACAATAATATAATGTTAAATGTGGCTTGAATCGACCCCGTATGTTGCATTCTTTTCTTCTTTCCTTCTTCTCTTTCATTTGTGATTGTGTATCTATCATGTGTTGTAAAGTTTCATGTCATTTTTGTCACTTAAAATAGGGTTTTGAGATGATTTAGTTTTAGAGTTGGAAAGTTGAAACCACTTGCTCCTATGACCTTGAATTAGATATGTTTTTCTTCTCTAATTCTCCAAGAAGATTCTTCACCTTCTATTTTGGTGCTAACTGTTCGAGAGAACTTTTTACTTTCCTACTTTAAATTAATGAAGTAAAATAACAAAAAAACTGACCTTAGAAGATGGAAGGGTTTACCAATACCAACAAAGATGAATGTTGATGTTGATTTTTGATTGAAGCTTCCGAGTCCAAATGAGTGTCCAAGTCTTCCTATCTTGAAAATCAATCTACGATCAAAGACACAAAAAAGAAAGGATTATACAAATGGATAAATGAGATTCTCAAAAGACGATTATAGGAATCCAAAGGGACTTCCTTGAAGGATTTCAGCTCACTTTTTAACAATTAATTAAATTGATAAAGATAACGATAATGATAGATAACAATAGATAAATGATAAACAGATGTAGAGCTCAAAATTCATGGTTGAAAGGGAGGTCCTGTGTGGCTTCAAAGGTAGCCTAGGTCGTGTATATGTGATCCGAATGTGCTTAAAGTAATTGAACCGGAAGTTTTCAGTCTCTTATCAGATATAATGGAGGAATTCAATTTGATTCTCAATGTCTTGTTCATTGATGGAAAATTAAATTGCACAAAGTGTGATTTCTGTAGAATGTTGTCTTCGCTTAAAAAAGGGATGTTGAACTATGAGAAGGATGTAAATTATTTTAATGGGATGTGAGTGGCTAGGAATTACAATATAAAAAAGATCCATACTTGGAAATAACACATTAAATGCAATGAATTTGATAAAATACGATATAAAAATGATAAAAAGATAAATTCAACAAGAATCACTAAGGATTTAGGCCAATTGCTAGTAATTGCTATGAATTTATAAAGTTTTCCTAAAATGAAATTTTGAAGCTCTAAATGATGTTTTTAAATTTATTTAATGTTTTCTTATGACTTGGAAATGACAAAGTATATGGAGGAATACCTTTGAGAAGATGTGGAGCTAAAATATGCCTAAAATCTTTAGTGGGAAAGATCTCAGAACATTCCAATTTTAAGAATTTAGAAACAACGGAAACAAAATTTCAGATAATGTTCTCTATTATAAATTAAAACAATTTAGAACACACATTTCAAATCCAATCTATCCCATAACATAAAACCATATGAAGCTATAAATGACTTGGTCAAACAACGATCTCTCATTTCATGACTCGATGATCCATAGGGATCCCAAATGACTCTACTTCATTAAATCGATACAACACGAAGAAGGAAAAATAATACATGGAGGTTATTTATTTATAGTAAGATGACCACCACTCTATGCGAGTGACAGCTTATAAAACCTCCGCCAAACCACTGCGATAGTGAAGGGACAATCAATCTGCTTTGGGCGGTGGTCGGCTCTCTCGGATAGAAAACAAAAATATGAAATGAACAGCCCATAATTTGGAAGGTTGTTCATGTCTCTTCTCCTCCATGACCTTTCCCATTCTCCAGTGCACAAGAGGACATGAGAAAGGCTATAAATACATATTTTTAGAAGATAATAGGATCATCGAATCATGAAAGTAAGTGAACAAGAAGTTCTTAGTGCTGTAATTGTGTTTTGTTGAAGAAAGGAGTGTTGAGATAGAGCAAACAAGTAATTGGGAGGAAGTGTGAGATATTATCTACTTCTCTTTCATACTTAATGTAAATTCTATACTTGTTATTTTGAATTGGCCAATAAAAGTGGGAAGAAAGATAAATTTCCCTTCCCAACTAGTTTTTCCTCCTTTGAGGTTTCCAGGATAAAACTTGTTGGTGTTTATGAGCTTAAATTCTTTCCTTTCTTGTAATTATGGATTCTAAGCATAAGCATAATTCATTCACTAGCTATCTCTATCATTTTCTAATAGAAATTAGAACAACAACATTTAATTTGTGCTTCTATGGATAATTCCAAAGTTGAAGAGTTTATAGATCATTTTGCTATCAGAGATAACAAATATCCAGGACTGTGGTATTCATTCTTGGATTTGTATGACAGTGATGAGATCTAAAGGTGAAGATTCTTTACCTTGCAATCCATAAAATTCTACAAATAAGTGGAAATAGAGAATTTGGGGACAAAAGGAGGAAGAGAACTTGGTTCGTAGAATAAAGATTTTGGAGACCATGATGGATAGGATGTTTAGAAGGAAAAAAGAGCTTTCCGATTTACATAAGACACCTTCTTTCAAGAAAGACTCCATGGAATCAGTGTTTCGGGGCTTAGCTGAAAAGTTTGGCATAGGAAGGAGCCACCATGAGGAAATTTATGGGGAAGAGCATGAATAAGAGACTTCAAATGCAAGAGAAAAGGTAAAATTTGATCATACTCCTTTTAAATTTGAGACGAAAGTTGATATTAAAAGATTTGAAGGACAAGTAGATGCAAAGTTGCTTGATAAATGGTTAAAATAGTTAGAAGTCTACTTTAGCATCCATAATGTCACTAACGCATAGAGGATCACATTTACACGTCTCAAAATGGAGGGACATGCTCTAGTATGGTGGGAAACCATCTAACCACTTGTGAAAAGAAGAAGCATCCTATTGTGAATTCTTGGAAAGAATTTAAATAATTACTTAGAGCTAACTTCTATCCTATTGGCCAAAAGACTGACCAAATTATTAAATGGCAGTATTTTAGACAAGGAAGTGGTCAAAGTGTGCATGAATATACTATGGAGTTTCAGAGGTAGGCCATGTTGCTAAACATGGACTTGGAGGATGAGGATATTTTGACTAAGTACTTGGGAGGAATTCACACTCACCTTCGAAGAAAATTCACCTCCACAAATTCCAAATATCTCAATGAGGCGTGTGTGTAGGCACACTACATAGATGATGAAAAAAAACAAGGAGAAGCAGAGCCAAGGGAAAATAAGTTGACAAATCAGTAGAAAAAGAGTGGGAAAACAAGTAACAAGGGTAAGTTGAAAGGGAAAGGTAAAAAAGTTGCCACTACTTTGAATACTTGTAAAGATCCCAAAATTTTTGCAAGAATTGTGATATCAATGGTCATACTGACGATACATGTTGGAAGTTACATCTAGAGTTAAATCTAAAGAATCGAACCAAGGACTCAAAGAATTCCACGACAGCTATAAAAATAGAAGGGGAGGTGAAAATCGAAGATGAATCTAATGTAGATGAAAGGCTTGGAAGCACACCACCAACATAGATAACCAAGAAGAGGAGATGAGTAGACTATTCTAGATCAAAATCCAAATCAAGAGGACTAAGTTAAATGCTTTGGTTGATACCGGTTCTTAATCTAACTTGATTTCTAAAGCAGTTGTAAAGAAGCTTGGTCTTGAGACTTATGAGTATCCACACCTTTATCCTTTGGGTTGGGTGAAGAAGGGTGTTGAAATTTAGGTAACAATATGTAAGGTCAAGTTTGGGATAAAGTCCCAAAGATATTGATGTTTTGAAAGATGACTTTATTCCACTTGATGATTTTGATTTTGTATTTTGGAGTCCTTACTTGTATATCGTGGGATGCTATATTTATGACAAGGCAAAAATGGTACGTAGATGGGTCAAGGATGGGATCGATAAAAATTCAAGCACACTAGTGTAAGACACGCTTTATATGACGAAAAGCAACCAAGAAAAATGACTTATTCAGAAAATCATAATTAGTTTCGTTTACTTTTGTTAAAGGATAAACAAGATGGGGTAGAAGTTTCAGATATTTCTAACAAAGGAAATCATGATTTGGATAGTATTATTCAGTCTTTTTAGGAAGTATTTCAGGCTCCCAGTGGGTTACCACCAAAATGAGAAGTAGAGCATGAGATTTAGCTATTTCCAGAGTCCCCTCTACCAAACATCGGGTTGTATAGGCAATCCTTGTTTGAGAGTATTGAAGTAAAGAAACAACTCTAGGAACTATTAGACCAAGGGGTGATATGTCCGAGCACCTCACCATGTGGTTCACCTATTGTGATGGTGCCAAAGAAGGATGGTTCTTGGAGAATGTGCATTGAATACCATGCTTTGAACAAGATTACCATAAAGAAAATATACCCACTTCCCCGCATAGATGTTCTCTTGGACCAGCTTCAACATGCCAAATTCTTCATGACGTTGGATCTAAAGTCTGGTCATCACGAATTCAGAATGGAGGAGGATATATGGAATACTACCTTCAAGAAAAAATAGGTTTTGTATGAATGGTTAGTACTTCCTTTTGGTTTATGCAATACACCCGCTACATTTATGAGATTGATGAATGATGTATTGCGGGATTTCATAGATTCATGTGTCATTGTATATCTAGACGATATCTTGACTTTTAGTTCAACATGGGAAGAACATATAAATTATTTACAACAAGTCTTATAGGTTCTCAAGGAGAAACAACTACTTTGTAATATCAAGAAATGTGAATTTTCCAAACAATCTCTTGTCTATATTAGGCACGTGGTTAGAGGAGGAGAGGTACAAGTAGATCCAAATAAAGTGGAAGCCATCAATAATTGACCAACATCAACAGGAGCCACAAAGACAATTTTTTTTTTGGGAGCAATAAAATACATGTGGAAGTTCATTTTAGGATTCTTCGTGATTACAACACCTCTACATAGTGGCCATAAAGAGTAAGAGTTTTGATTGGGGTAAGGAACAAGAAAAATCCCTTGAGTTATTGAAATACAAGATTAGTCACGCTCTATTAATTTCTCTTCCTAATTTGCATCAGCCTTTTGAAGTAGAGATAGATGCTAGTGATTATGTCATGGGTGCAGTGTTCCTTCAAAGAGGTAAACTCATATGTTATCATTCTAAAACTTTCACTTTAGTAGTTAAAGGATATTTAGTATATGATAAGGAAATGTATGCACTAGTTCAGGAAATTAAAAAATGGTAGCATTATTTGTTGGGTAAAGAAACTATTGTGCACACTGACCATAAACCTCTCTATTATTTGCAAGCATAGTCTAAATTACAGCAGGAAAGGCACTACAAATGGATGAGGTTGCTTCAGCAGTTCCATCTAGTGATCAAATACGAGAAGGGCAATACAAACTTGGTGGCAAACATGTTTTCTAGGCCACCCATATAGGAGAAATTTTTCTATTTGGTCATTATCTTTTAGATTGATCCCTTCATGAAGGAAGCTTACAGAGAGGCATATGACCAGACAAAGAATTTGGGGTGACATTTCGTAGTAGTTGCAGTCCCAAGGGATAGAAAGGATAGGGATTGAAGATTTTTATCTCAAGGACGGGATTCTCTATCGATGGGGAAAGCTTTACTTGCCAAAAGAAGAAAGAATTATATTGATGAGGGAATCACATACCTCAAAAGTAGCGGGACAATTCAGTGTTTGTAAGACCTATCCCACTTGCAAAGGTACGTTTATTGGCCCAATATGCAAGAAGAAGTATCAAAATTTATATGTGGATGTAAACTTTGTTATACCAACAAGCTTGAGACTAGGAAGGAGGGTTTTTATATGTCTTTTCCAAGACCTACTCATATGTGGGAGGAAATTTCCATGGATTTTATACAAGGATTACCTATGTCTAAACATGGCCATGACTATCTATATGTTGTTGTTGATATATTTAGTAAGATGTGTGTTCTTATGGAATGTAAAAAGATAGTAAAAGCACATGAGGTGGCAGATATTTTCTTTGCTAATGTATGGGTACATTTTGGTTTTCCAAATTCTATTGTTTCTGACAGGGATTCTAGGTTCTTGGGGAAGTTTTGGACTACTTTGTGGGACAAGATGGATACTAGGTTACAAAGGAGAAGAACTTTCCCTCCACGAGATAGATGGATAGATCAAGGTGGTAAACAGGACTTTGATATAATTGATCAAAGGGTATAACAACAAATATCCAAGGACTTGGGATGAGTCCTTAGCCTACATTCAACATTCCTATAATTGGGTAGTACACACATCCACTATGAAGTCACCATTTAAATCATGCTTGGGATATCTACCTACAAATCCGTTGGACATAGTAGTTGGATAACATGATGAGGATGAGATACAAGACATAGAGGTGACTAGAGAAAAATTCATTGAGAGGATCTGACAAATCCATCTCAAAGTCAAAGAATAACTAGAGAAATCTCAAGCCAAGTACAAAGCTAGGCACGATCAGCATAGGAGGGAACATAAACTTCATGTTGGAGATAGAGTTTGGATTTACTTGAGCAAGGAGAGACTACAAGGTCAAGCACGGAAGCTCAAGCCACTATGATATGGGCCCTTCACCATATTGGAGCAATTTTGGAGAAAATGTCTTTCGACTTGATTTACCATCATTTATGAGGATGTAATTTATAGTAAACTGTGAGAACTTGCACCTATATGAGCCATCCATGTTAGATGAAGATGAAGGGCTACAGTTGTTACCTTCCATTGAGAATTGTGTCTTATAATCATGAGATGAATTGGAGGAGGATGTAGTATTGTAACAAAAGGTCAGAGAGACTAGGAGAGGTCCGTATGAGTCTTGGAAGGTTGGAATGAAAGGAAAGACACCAAGGTAGAACTGGTGGTACTCAAAGGAGCAAGAGAGGGAATTATTTCCTCATCTACTCCCCTACTAAGATTTTGTGGGACCAAAAACCTCCTAAGCAGGGGAGGTTTGATCCATAGGGATCCAAAATGACTCTACTTCATCAAATCAATCAGCACAAAGAAGGAAAAATAATACACAAAGGTTTTGTCTTTATAGTAATAGGACCGAGCTTCTGCATGCGAGTGGCGATTACACAACCACCGCCTAACTAAGGTGGCAGTCCTGGGACCACTAGTATGCTTTGGACGAAAGTCCCGGCTCTTTCGAATGTAAAAAATGAAACGAACATACCAAAATTTGAAAGGTTGTTTATGTCTCTTCTCCTCCATGACCTTTCCCATTCTCCAATGCACAAGAGGACATGAGAAAGGCTATAAATACATGTTTGTAGAAGATAATAGGATCATCATGAAAAAAGTGAGCAAGAAGTTTTTAGTGCTAGAATTATGTTTTAGAAGAAAGGAGTGTTGAGACAGATATAAAAAAAAGTAATTAGGAGGATGTTTGAGATATTATCTACTTATCTTTCATACTTATTGTGAATTTTGTACTTGTTATTTTGAATTAGCCAATAAAAGTGGGAAGAAAGAGAAATTTCCCTTCCCGATCGGTTTTCCTCCTCCGGAGGTTTCCGGGATAAAAATTGTTGGTGTTTATGCGCTAAATTCTGTCCTTTCCTACAATTGTGGATTTTAAGCATAAGCATAATTCATTCACTAGCTATCTCTATCATTTTCTAATAGAAAGTAGAACATCAACATTTAATTTGTGTTTTTGTGGATAATTCCATAGTTGAAGAGTTTACAGATCACTCGATATCATATTGATCTCTCATGTTAAATTTATAATTTTTATACTATGTATACATGGTTCCTTTACCCATTTTATGGGTATCGTGTGTCTTGTTATAGAGGCCTATCTCGAATATTGTTACCGATATTCATCTCGAAATCCTAGTTCTTAAACTAGGTGACATAAGACAACGTAAGCAATAGCTTGCAGACTTTGGCCAAAGATTTTAAACATATTGTTCATGTTTATATTCCTAGATAGAATACTCGTCACATAGAATAATTCCTTCACCTCACTCGATTTTTTATCTAGAATGGTCTTTACCGACTTTTTTCATTCCATTCATTTCAAAGTTTAACCCTAGCCAAGGTTAGCAAAATGGCCTAGTGTGGAGGACTTCTTGTGGTGGCTAATGGTACATAAACATACTCAATTGACTTAAGTCGATTAGGTGTGTCTATTCATCCTAAGTCAACATGAGTTAAACCCAACACTAGATCATGCCCCTATCACTACCTAGGAAGAAACATGATCAAGTCTAAATTTATGTTAGTCTAGTTGAACAAACTCTGAGGGGTGTTGAGACATGTCAACTATAACATAGTATCCTCATAAAGACCCTAGTCATCACAAAGGTACTACACTGCAGTTGGCATGTGTCAACATCCAACTGATTTTTCCTCATCTAGATGAACATACCTTAGATAGAAAGTTATATCATATTAATTTCCTTGTTACAAATTAATTACAACAACCCTACTAAACAACTAGGTTCCTTAACCATTAGGGTTCCAAGTTAAAACTACAATAGATGTAGTTATGCAGATAAATCTACTTCCTAACCAATTCACATGCTATGATTTATACTATTAACATCCTGAATCATGTTTTGCATGAAAGGCCCAACACACATGGAAGTGTTATTTATTTACTCACTTATTACGTAATATCTTATCTAAGTTTTGAGCATGTCCTTTCCTATATCGACTTCATTGAACGAAATCTAATCCATTTTATTTTTTTATTTTCTATCATCCCTTTTTTGGTTAAGGAAGTCTACATGAGAAAGCACACCTTTAACTATCTACAGATAATAATTAGGATTCATTTCCAAAATATCTTAAGTCAATACTATGATTCATTTCAAGGGAGTTGTCTTTCCTTTCCCTTATTAAGGGTTAAAGTCCATTTATAATCCCATTGTACATTATAAATTATAATCAAATTTTAATTCTCATATAATCATTTGATTTAAATATAGTCCTAATGATATGGTTGAATATCTATGTAAGAATGTCAACTTTATAAGTTACATCTTCACTAGAGAGGGTAATACAACTAACACCTTAGATCTCTATTTATTCCATTCCAAACCATAAAATTATATTATTGTTTGTAAAATAGAGTAATACTTATCATTTCCATTCATTTTATGTCAAAAGGAATTTCATCAAGTAAAAACAAATTTCACACATCTTTTATTCATCAAGGAGGAATTATACATTTACAAGTCCAAACACTTCAGACATTACTAAATGCCAAACAACAATATTAAATCAACTTCGATACAACTCTCTTTTTCATCAAGTACATTTCAATAATGAAACCATATTTCATCATAATAAAGATTCAGTCTCTTTGATAAATAAATGTAACTTTTAAATGATCTTTCTTCTTTCATCTTTTATGAATGAGTCCATCTACAAAATTTCTAGCACATGTCACTAAAATAACCGAGCATGGTAAGCACTAAATAATTAAAAGGATGTGATTTTATCTAACTATTTCATAGAAAATAACTCTATTGTTATGAAATAGTCCTAAAGCAACTCAAGAAGACTCACCCAAAAAGGAGATATAAACTCTAATATAATATAGGGAAAGAGATATAATTCAAATTAAAAGCAAGGTAAGACATAAGATATAACATCTTCAACCTTACATCCTATTTTTATTTTTCTGAAAAGAATTAAATAGTAAGTTAAGATAAGTAACATTTCATCGAATATCACTACTTCTTTTATACATTTCTTTTCATGTTTCCTCACTCAGTTTAACCATGTTTAACAAAAGAAGGTAACTACCCTAACTATCTTTTAGGCATAGCTCAACAATAGATCATTTACAAAAATTACTTTCCATCCAAATATTTCATTAACCTAGATTCATCCTAAGTTAGAGATGCCAACAATCAAAATTAAAAATCATAAGAATAAGTTTAGGATGATCCAAAACATCATAACATTAAATGTGTCCCTGATTTGAGTATCTTAATACTCAAGCTCAGATCTAGGAACCAACTCAAATTAAAATTCAAGCAAGCTAAATTAGACCTTATCAAAGGGTAATATTATTTTAACAAGTAAATGAGTTAACACTCAATCCCAAAAAGATACACCATTTCTATCGTTATGTCAAGAGAGTAGAATGGAAAAGTTTATAATTCAGATCCAACTCAATACTCCATCTAAATATTTTCATACCATACACAATAATCTATACAATATTTTTAACTTCAACTATACTGCTCTAAGAACATTCTGCATTCATTCTATCAAATAGTCAAGGAGTTGCATTAATGTAACAGTCCAGAGAAGGGACAACAACCTTATCAAATTTCAAAAATATTAATTTACTAATGACTTAAACCAAACCAAACAGAAAGGATTACCCAAGGTTTGAATTATAAGAACACAAATATTCCAGGAGAAAGGAAGATAAACAAGAGCAACATCATTCCATTACCTATTGTCATTCAAGGAGAAGGGTTTAATAGCCTAATTTCCCTCCAAGATAACATGTATTCCATTTTCCAAATACTCAGAGAGGAAGAAAGAGATGAATGAAAGGATGAGTCTGAGATAGACTTCCTATAAATAAATCCTGGAAGGAAAAGAAGTATGCATTACGATATAACTAAGACAAGAGAAAGTGTTCCATTTTCATGGAGATACATTTTCCTTAGTTCATAAAAGAACTAAAATCATGATTATTGATCCAAGGGGTCTAAGAATCATGTAAAAACATCAAAACAAGGATGACAGAGAAGTCAATACATTACAAATAATAATAATACACAAGTTACAGTCTAACCAATGCTCAAGAGAGTTTTCCCACCCTTTTTCCATTAAGAGACACAAATTTGTTGGTTACCTATAGAACCAAAAGAGGAGAAACAATATTTCTTACCCTCTTACTTGATTCCCAAAAATTAGACTTCCATAAAAACAATTATTCAATTACAAGAGGTTAACACAAGAGTCCCTTTACAGATCTTCAAATAATAACCAAAAGAATTCATGCAAGTCCTACCAATCGTTCCATCAATTACTAAGCAAACCCACAATAAATCTATCCTTCTGTAATAGCCACAAGAGTCAAAAAATTTGAACAAGAATAATTACTAACAATAACGAGAATCACAAATCATAGATAGCGACAAGAACTCACACAAGTTCTCTAATTTTGATACTTTCATCAGTACCTAAAAGAATATGTTTAAGCCAGAGTTTCATAATTTTATCTTCCCAAAAGAATCACATAAGATCCAAAAAAAGTGAAGATATTCAAACAGTTTTATCAAATGAAGTTTTCCAAAAGAGATGAAACAAGATCATTTAGAACAATATCCTTAGATTTGAACAACCAAGTTACCTAAAAGGTTAGAGTACTTTTAACTATGAACATTCATAGACATGAGATTTAACCTCAAGCTTCTACAAGAAGAATAAGCAAAACTAGTTATTCAGAGTATGAAACCCTCAATCCGAATACAATTTCCATATCCCAAACAAGATCAATAAACATTCCCATAACCAACACAAAAAATAGAATCAAAAGAATCTAATCAACAACAAAAATCAGACTATTCCCTAAGAGAAGATTTTTTTAATAAACATTTAAGTAAAAACATAAAACTTAATGGATAAAGCCTATCATGTTGATAGTGCTTCACCTTTCTTGATTCACAAGAGATATCCAGAATAGCTTTAATCCTTCTTTCAAAATGTAAACAACATACAAAATTCCTCTAACTCCATGCCATACAAGGAAGAAAAACTCATGCACCGAAGGCTCAAAAATAAAACAACTACATGCAAAGCTCAAGCTTCGAACCAAATGAATCAACAAAAACAAACCCTCTATCTTCTTCCTAAGCGGTTTCACCAATTTCAAAATATTAAATACAGAGTAGGACTATCAATCCTTCCTACCTTCCCACCACCACCATCTCCAATTTTGGTGAAGACTTATTTCAAACAAAACATGCATCCAAAACTTTGGCGAAAATGCCAACTCACCCATCTAAAATTTCCAATTTTCCTTTTCCAAATTTGGCTGCATAAAGAGATAAGGACTTAATAACTCACCATTTAATTCCTTGGATTCTCTGCCTCCCACTTACCCTTTCCCATGTCATTCCATAGTCCCCCTTAGGTTAGCCATTCCCTTAGTTAGGTTAAACATTAATTTAGGAACCAACATAGGTCCATAGGTAAGTCTTTAGTCTTAGGTTAATTAATCACTTCAGAGAAAAATAAACTTAGTAACTTAGGTTAGATTACCCTTTTTAGGATAGTGTTCCATATTTAAGGAACATAGTGAAAACAGCCCCAAGTCCCCTATGAGAACTTCATCATATCAAAGAAAAAAAAAAGAGGAACATAATTTTTTTCTCAATTCAAATACGAAGAAAAGATCCATGGAGAGGATCGTACATAGCCTTCACACACTCAAGGTCCCGAAACCTTCCATCATGTCTCAATTGGACATCATGAGAACAAGTTATAAAAATTATAAGCATACCTTGGATCAATGGAATTGAACTAACATAATGTTGATTGAATCCCCATAAATTATGAAAACTAAAACTCAAATTCCTACTCCTAAGCAATGAATTTATTCTGCATAAAAGAGATGGATTGCTTCACTTTCAATTAAGCAAAAACACAACAAAATGTACATATTTCCAATAGATAAATTTTAATCTACCGCAAAACATGATTTATTAAGTCATAAGAGTACATCGTCTTAAGATAAAATCACCTATCAATGTTTGAACCTTCTATGACAAAGTCAACATAGGTACTAGTCATGTTAGAGGCATTACAAGATCTAATTTGATAATGTTTCTGGTCACGTTATCGAGAAGGTGAGTGATGTTAATGATAACAAAAACTCTTGAAAGTGATAGATGTTGATGCCTAATAGTGTTTGAAGATGTCTTAGATGTTATAGTGTAGAAAAACAAATTGCAAGATTGAAAGGGGGTCCAAGATTCTAGATTGAAGATCCCGAGGGAAAGCACAAATTTGTTCTTTATAATCATTGGCAATTCGGTTGAATTGCTGATGATCCGATTTTTATAGGAAAGAAGTTAGAAAAGTGGTTAAAACCACTTCTAATTAAATATTTTTGTTTTGGGATTTGGGTAAATGACTAAGAGAAGGTTTAGGATGAGGTGTATAGGTTAGGAAGGTTATGAAATGGTTAAAAATTTATTGATTTGGTTTTCCCTTTATGTAATTTATTCTTCAAATGGTTTGGGTTGTTTTAAGAGGAGTAAGATGAGATTTTATGGATGTGAAATGATTTAATGAGGTGTGAGATAATATTTACATGGAGTAAATATTGTGGGAATTTTAGACTTAGGATAAGAGATGTATTGATTTGAATAATTATTTAGTTTGATTTAATATAGTTTATGAAAATGATGTGTGTGTTGTTGCAAATCAGCAAAGCACTCCTGGATGCAAATCAAGGTTCTAATTGATGTTCTAGGCATCCAAAGTGTGATTACGAGAACATGGAAACCTTTCTCCAAGTGTGGGACTTGTGAAAATGAGAGAGGAATCTCTAGATTAGAGGCTGGTTCCTCAAACTCCTTTGATTTAGATTTATATTTTGCACAACTACAGAGGTTCAGATCCTAATCCTACTCTAAATTGCAAGGGGACAGGGATAGAAATGCAAAAATTGAAACTAACTAAAGATGGTGATGCACCAAAAGGAGTGGTGAAATTTTTTTGCCATGTAAATAGACACAAATTCATGAAATGCAACAAGGGAAAACATACACAAGCTGATAGATGTAATTAGAGGTCTTAAAATGAAGTAAAACAATACAAACAGAGGACTGAAAGCATTCACAGAGTTTGCACTGTCAATTCCATGTAAAAATCTCTTGCATTCCACCATCAAAGAGGTATAAACCTGTTACAAACTATGAAAAAGGTCTGATTCTTACAACTATCACTTGCTGGAGGTGAAAGAAGAAGTTTGCAATGCCAAAAAGTGTTCAACACTCAAGAAATGAGCCAAATCTGGCTTTTACAATGCATGGGTCAAGCCCAAGAGAGAGAAAATGTAAAAAACGTGGGAGCCCATTCCTCATTGATGGAAAATGCATTAAAATAGCATGGAGGACCTTACAAACCCATACCCTATCATTTTTTACCATATTGGAGAAGAATGCGACCCATTCTATATTAAATTTGGTTGTTGAAATGTCATTTCTGGCCATGGACACATACCATAACCATTTTTGAACTTTCTCTCTCCAAACTAAACCAAAATTAAAAATTGACCATGGAATCATGTAGAGAATTTTAACAACTTTCCAATTATATAAAGAACGTGAAAATAAAAGCTCGGATCAAAAGATATGATCATTTGAAGATTTAGGGCAAAAACGGCCCAAAAACGGATCGGCTGGAAAAAAAATTTCAAATTTTACCTCTTTTTTGTCTTTGGAAAAATTTTCAAAAATTCCCCATGCTCCACTGGTCGGATGCCACGTGGCAAGCTCTGATTCACTCTGGAATTCTCTCTCCTTCTCTTTTCCACGGGTTTTCCTTTGAAAATCGACCTTTTTATACTCTTTTGGAAAAAAATTCATTTTCCCCCCGCGCCCCGCCACTTGGGACACGTGGCATCATTTGGTTCGTTGACAGGGGCGCGGGGTCATCCTTTGGCTTTTAATTTTTTGTACAAATCCTTTGCTAAGTTTCCAAAGCTCTCCCTAAGCTCCAAACCCCCCTGCCCCATAGGACACGTGTCGTGCTCCTATTGGCCGCGGGCCAAAATTCAAAATTTTTCCTTCTCAAACACTTAGCCAATTTTTCATTGCACCTTCCCCTTGTGACACGTGTCACACTGTGATTGGTCCACGAGCCCCACGGGAAAAAATTTCCATTTGAACCTTCGACCAAAATACTTGGAAAATTTTCAAATTTGCCTTTGACCCCTGAACTCCTCTGCCACGTGGCAGCTTTCTATTGGCTGCAGGCCTCACATGGGAAAATTTTCCACAAAAACTCCGCCGAGCCATAACTTGAAAAATATAAGGAGTTAGGAGGAAAAATTTACCTTTCTGGAAAGCTGAGAGAGAGATCTATCTGATGGTGCCATTTCTAGAAAGCCTTGAATGCCTAAAAATAAAAAAATGTAGACTGAGGCACAAGAGAGGAAAGAACACAAGGAGTTAGCCACAAAAATGAGCTGGGGCACCATTTTGGATAACAATTTTGGTGATTCAGAGGGGTCATCTACTTACTAGATGAAAATACCAGTTTCCTAAAGTATTCCATTGGGCATGGAGTCATCAAATATTCTGTTTAGAACCTCAACTGACTTAGAATGTGCAAGGAGGAAGATGGAATATCACATGATGGAAGCAAGGACTGCAAAACATCTCCAGGGACAACAAGCTATGCCAAAGCACTTAGGGAAAGCAAAACTAACCTACAACAAAACAATGTGCAAAGCACTTGGAGGAATGAAAATCTAATCTAATATTTACAAGGTGGTAAATTTCCCTCTAGAAGCAACGCTTGAGATAGATTCCATTGACTGGAATCTGCAGTTCTTCACCATCCAATGAGGCCAATTAGAAATCATTGTTGTTCTTGCACTTCGTGAACATGTATGGGCCACTCCAAATGGCATAAAATTTTGAATGCCTTCCCGGTTTTGCTCTATCCACATCCCATTTCAACACTAGATCTCTAACCTGAAAAGATATATCCTTGGCCTTCCTATCAAAGGTCTTTTTGATCAAAGCTTGATCCTTTTCCATTGCTTGGGATGCCTGATTTCTGACCTCTTGCAGCTCCATCAACTCTGCATATCTCACCTCCATGGGCTCAAACTCTAGCAACTCTAATTACTTCATGAGTTCCAATGTTGGCAACTCAAGTGACATGGGCAAGATTGCCTCTCTTCCATAAACAAGCTTGAATGGAGAGTTACCTGTGGATCTCTTGGGAGTTATCCTATCAGCCCATAAGGCTGATTTCAGTTTGGTATGCCAAGACCTCTGATTCTCATCAAGAGTCCTCCTAATGATCCTCAACAAGTTCTTATTTGTAGACTCTTCCTGGCCATTACCTTGAGGGTAATAGTTTGATGAAGTGCTTAGGTAGATCCCATTCTTGACATCCCACTCAGTCACCTTGGATCCAATGAATGCCAATGCATTATCTGAGATTATTGTAGTAGGTATACCAAATCTTGTTGCTATCCCCTCATAAAAGTCTAAGATGCTGGACTCATTTGCTTCTTTGAGTGCTACTGCTTCAGTCCACTTGGTAAAGTAGTCCGTGGCTGTCAAAATCCATTTGTGTCCTTGACTTGAATTGGGATTGATGACTCCAATGAAGTCCAAACCCCATTGCATGAATGGCTGGTCAACTGAGATTGGATGCAATGGAAGGGCAACAAGTCTCTCTTTTCCTGTGAAGAATGCACAATTCTTACACCTCTTAATCCATGCATAGCAATCACTGAAAATTTTAGGCCAATAATAACCGGCCTTTGTGTTTTTAGTGTTGTCACTCTTAGTGCAAAATGACCACCAGCTGGTCCACCATGGAACTCTTCCAACACCCTATGAATCTGATTTGTGCTAATGCATCTCAGCAGCACTCCATTCACATCTTTCTTGAACAAAACTCCATCAACAATGGCATATGGGACAGCCTACAATCTGAAGTGTCTTCTTTGGGTCTTGTTCATCTCCGGAGGGCATAGGCCTATGCTTAGGAAGTGTATTATACCTTGGGTCCAGCAGGAGTGGGGGCAGCATTGTCTTCTTCTTGATTGCCACTTTGCTCATGGCTGCCCCTGATCACAAAACAGCCTCTTCTTCATTGCATACTTCTTTTTGCTTCCCCAAAACAAGCTACTCACACAATCCTTTCCCTCTTACCAGCTTGGTGATCTTGATCTCAATGTCATACTCCATGACACGGGTGATCCAACCTGCCCTTTTCTCGTTCAAATCTTTGTTGAGGAGGAATTCCTTAACCCCAGCATGTGAGACCAGCAACTGGACCTTGTTGTTTGAGACTAAATGCTTGAATTTCTTCAAGCTTTTGATTACTACCAGCACATGCTTCTCAATAAAAGATTACTTCACCTCATAGTCATCTAGGCTCTGGCTGAAGAAGGAAATTGGCTGCTCATCATTTTCCTTGTTCTGCTATACCAAAATGGCAGAAATAGTGTCATTACCTCCAAATGCATAGATGATGAAATCCTTGGAGAAGTCCGGGTTAATGAGAGTTAGTGCTTGAGAGATAGCTTCTTTGATTGCTTCAAAACTCTCCTTGCCTTCTGTTGTCCACTTGAAAGCCATGCTCTTCTTTAACATTTTGGTGATGGGCTTGACAAGGGCTGCAAAATCTGGGACAAACCTCCGAACAAATTTTATCCTCCCCAAGAAACTCTGAAGGGCTTTCTTGTGGCTTGGCAATGGTAGTGCTCTTATGGCTTCGACTCTCTCTAGATCAATTGCTAATCCTTCTTTGGAGACAATATGGCCAAGGAGATTTCCTTCATGTGCAAGAAAGATACACTTATTAGGATTCAAAGACACTCCAAATTTCCTACACCTCGTGAAAACTTGTCTCAAATGAGAGAGGTGGTCTGCTGCATTTTTGGAAAAATAGTGATATCATCAAGGTAAATCAGCACCATGTTGTTAATCAAACCTTTGAACGCCATGTCCATTGCTCTTTGGAAGGTAGCACCAGCGTTGGACAGCCCAAATGGAATCTTCCTATATGAAAAATTCCCCATTTGGTTGTGAAGGCTGTCTTGAACTGGTCTTCTTCCTTCACCATAATCTAATTGTAGCCGGAGTAGCCATGAAGTAGTGAAAACCTCTCGGAGCTAGCCACAACTTGCGAGATTTACTCCATGGAAGGGATTGGGTAATGGTCCTTGAGAGATGCTCTATTTAAGTCTCTGAAATCAACACACAATTTGATCTCTCCACTCTTCTTTCTGACTGGAACCAAGTTGGCAACCCAACTAGAATGCTTGATTGGGAATATGATTCTTGACTCAATCAGCTTGTCCAATTCTTTCCTCATGAGAGGGTCCATGTGTGGATTGATTGGTCTTTGTTTCTGCCTGACAAGCTTAGTATTTGGATCCAATTCAATGGTATGCTAAGCTAAGTTGGGATCAAACCTTTCAAATCTTCATAGCTCTATGTAAACACATCAGAAACTCTTGACACAAATTGCATTTACGAACTCATACCTTTCTTGATCAGTTGTCATCTTTCCAATTTGTAATGGTTTGTTCTCTTCTACCAAGATGGATACTGAATCCTCTCTCTTGACCTGAATGTTTGCTTTCTCCTTTCTAAACTAATCATTGGAATTAAAAATGGACTCCAAAGTGATAAGTCCCTTGGGCAGCTTGTTAGTTCTCAGCTCTACCACTTGGTCACCATATTGTTGTTCCAATTTTTCTTGATTCTTAGCTGATAACTCGGCTTCTTCTTGCAAGGAATGGACTATTTGCTGGTCATTCTCAAACACTTGCGAACTGACATTGTTATCTGGCACTGAAGGCCTCATAATCACGTGGATGTTTGGTTGTACCTTGTCTTGTTGAATGCTTTCCACAATGTCAAAGGCTGCCCCTACTACTGCAAGCCTGTCAATAGCTTGATTCTCTTTCCTATGAATGGATTTGATGCCAAAACCCTCAAAATCTTCCATGAGGTCCCACACCCTATTCTTGTAGCACCTGAGTAGATCATTCTTGGTAGCATGTTGTCCCTTGACCTGATTTACAATCAATTCACTATCACCAAAGACTTGCAAGTTCTTTATTTTCTTCTTGATTGCCCAATGCATCCCTTGCACCAAGGCTTCATATTCAGCAGTGTTATTGGAGCATGCAAACTGAAATCTAAAAGCTGAATAGTACCTTACTCCTTGAGGTGAAACAAGCATGGCTCCACCTCCTGCACCTTGTCTACTTCTTGATCCATCAAAAAATAGCTGCCATACCTCATTGTCATCCTTGTGGTTTGGCTTGGTGATGTTAGGAATAGGCTGATTTTCTTCATGTATACAATAGACCCCTAGCTCAGATTCTTCTACTTCTTGATAAGGATCAAAAGCATGTACCTTGTTTTCCCATTCATCAAGAGTTAGATCCGGGATGCTCCCAACCTTGGTGTCAACTTCATCGGTGCTTGGGTGGTCTTCTTGATCAAATGCCGAACAATTGGTGTTAATCTGACTTTGAGTGTAAGGCTCAATATGGAAGTTTGCAATAGGTTCAGACACTGATCGTAGCTTTGGTTCCATACCTCATTCTGAACAACATGTGTGACCAATTAGCAGACAAATATCCTCCAATCTTGGCTGTGAAGTCCCTTAACAAGCAAAGGGTAAAGAGTGGTGGAAGGTCTATGACTGATACATCTTGTAAAACAACAACATTTGGACATGCATGCAAGGTAAGACTCAAGTTTCTAATCACCCCAACTATTGTTACTGTTGTCCCATCCAGCTGCACTACCCCTTTGGATATGGTTTCATACTAGAGCCCTAGCTGATCAGCTATTTGTTTAGGCATCACTGAGCTACTTGCCCCGGAATCTATCATGCAATTGTGCACTAACTGATTTCCAATGATTAATGAAACATAGAAAGGAGGGGGCTTCAACATTTTACCTTGCTGTCCTCCATGATTTCCCTTAGGCTAGGCAGAATTTGTGAGCACTTTCTCTTGCATCTGAACTTGCTGATTTGAAGTTGGCCAGTCCTTCATGGTAGCTTGTAACAAGTCTCTTTGGCCTGGGATAGATAGGGATTCCCACATTGATATATTAACATTTGTCTTCTTCATCTGATCAATGATACTGAATGGTGATGAAGGATCTCTTTGTTGTCCCTTTTCTTGTACATTCACTCCTTACACGTGGGCAGAAATAACTGGTATTTGAGTTGGCCTAGGAGCTGTTCTTTACTATCCTTGTGCATTTACGACTCGATTTTGTTTTCCAACCATTTGTGGAGCCATAGAGGGTTGGAGATTAGTTGGAGCTAATGGCTGTTCTTCACCCAAATTCCTTCTTTTTGACCTTGTGTTGGCTGCCACACCTTGAGAGACCATTTGATTCATGCCACAAAAATCCTCTGCTTGCCAATTTACCAACGTGGTGTCATTTGGAGCTGATTGTTGTTGGAATGTTTCTTGTTGTTGGTTGTTTCCTTGATTGCCTCACCCTCCATGCCAGTAGTTGTCACCATTAATGCTTGATTCAAAGCACCATTGAAGCACATGGATTGGTTATGAGGTTCATTACATGGAAAGCACCAATCATACTCCTGAGCAATGTTGTTTTGTGTTGGCACTAATGCCTTAGAGGCAGATATGGCATTTGGATTATAGGGCTAAATGGTCTATTGGCAGGAGGCCTTGTTTGATTCATATTTGCAGCTGGATTAGGTGGTCTTTGTGGTTGGTATGGCTGCCTGTTAGGCTAAGCTTGGGGCTGGTAAGAAGGTCTAAAACCTTGGGCTTGTTGCCTCTTGAGAGTAACCAGCTCATTGCCTAGGTTTTACAGTTGCTTCATGACTTCTTGAAGCTCATTTGGGGCACTTGGAGATGAAGTAGAAGCTTCATTCGAACTCTGATTTCTAGGAGTCGGAGAAGGAGCCAAATTAGGTGCTTGATTTGTATTTGGACTCTCTAAACTTGGAAACAATGAAATGGGAGGTCTAGGGGCTAGTTTTCCAGCTTGGATCAAATAATTTTCAGCCCTAATGGCAATGCTATAAGCCATAGGGATAGTTATGCCTCCCATGGACTGAATCAACATAGAAATATTAGAATTTAGAGCTTTGAGATAATAGAGAAAAGCACCTTCTGTTGTTGGCCTAACTACCACTGGAATTCTCTCCCAAGTCTTTTGAAATCTGAAGTTGAAATCGGTCAGCTATTCATTGGGAGCTCTCTTGATGGTTGTCAGCTACTCTAAAAGAGACAAGTTGTCTCCCTTCTCTCCAAATTGCTCATGAAGTGTTATACACAGCTGATTCCAATTTGTGATAGAACCAGCTCCAAGGCTTCTAAACCATTGCAATGCTTTCCCCTTGAATGAAGATGCCAGCAATTTGACAGCCACTTGCATCTCATTGATTTCATGAATTGCACAAAGGTTGGCAATGTCTTTAACATGATCACCTGGAGTAGTATGATTCTCTCCAGTGAAGTATGGAATTTTCTTCAAGGCTGAAATTGGAATTGGATGTTATGCATTGAGGGCAAGTGGGCTACTGCCTGTGAAATTGACATACGGATTCGGTGGTTGTGCCATTCTAATTGGTCTTAGAACCCTTGTTGATTGAATGAAAGGCCTACTAGGTGGAGGAGTTGAGAGAGTTCTATTTGGTGGAGATGGAGACCTTTGGATTCTCCTCCCACTTTGCCTTACTCTTGGAGATAACTGCAGATATTCAAACAACACCTCTTCTTCTCCAGCTCTTGACCTTGTAGTGATTCTTCTCATGAGTTTTCAGGCCTGCACTGCTGAAACCAATTGATTCTTCCCCTTGGAGTCACCAGATGTGCAAATTATAGCTCTTTTCAAGCAAGAAAATTGCAGTAGATGCACATCAACTTTTCTGCAATAAAAATGAGACCTCTAATGTCCCACCGGGCGTGCCAAAACTGTTGTTGCAAATCAGCAGCACCCCTGGATGCAAATCAAGGTTCTGAATTGATGTTTTAGGCATCCAGTGTGATTGCACAACATGGAAACCTCTCTCCAAGTGTGGGACTTGTGAAAATGAGAGAGGAATCTCTAGATTAGAGGTTGGTTCCTCAAACTCCTCTGATTTAGATCTATATTTTGCACAACTACAGAGGTTCAGATCCTAATCCTACTCTAAATTGCGAGGGACAGGATAGAAATGCAAAAATTGAAACTAACTAAAGATGGTGATGCACCAAAAGGAGTGGTGAAACATTTTTTGCCATGTAAATAGACACAAATTCATGAAATGCAACAAGGGAAAACATACACAAGCTGATAGATGTAATTAGAGGTCTTAAAATGAAGTAAAACAATACAAACAGAGGGTTTGAAAGCATTCATAGATTTTGCAGACTTTCATCAATTCCATGTAAAATCTCTTGCATTCCACCATCAAAGAGGTATAAACCTGTTACAAACTATGAAATATGTCTAATTCTTACAACTATCACTTGCTGGAGGTGAAAGAAGAAGTTTGCAATGCCAAAAAGTGTTCAACACTCAAGAAATGAGCCAAATCTAGCTTTTACAATGCATGGGTCGAGCCTAGGAGAGAGAAAACGTAAAAAACATGGGAGCCCATTCCTCATTGATGGAAAATGCATTAAAACAGCATGGAGGACCTTACAAACCCATACCCTATCATTTTTGACCATATTGGAGAAGAATGCGACCCATTCTGTATTAAATTTGGTTGTTGAAATGTCATTTCTGGCCATGGACACATACCATAACCGTTTTTGAATTTTATCTCTCCCAATTGAACCAAAATTATGAATTTACCATGGAATCATGTAGAGAATTTTAATAGCTTTCCAATGATATAAATAACATGAAAATCTGAGCTCTGGATCAAAAGATATGATTGTTTGAAGATTTAGGGCAAAAACGGCCCAAAAACGGATCGACGGGAAAAAATTTCAAATTTTACCTCCTTTTTGTTTTTGGAAAAATTTTCAAAAATTCCCCATGCTCGCTAGTCGGATGCCACGTGGCAAGCTCTGATTTACTCTAGAATTCTCTCTCCTACTCTTTTCCGCAGCTCTCCTTTGAAAATCGACCTTTTTATACTCTTTTGGAAAAAAATTCATTTTCCCCCACGCCTGCCACTTGGGACACGTGGCATCATTTGGTTCATTGACAGGGGCGCGAGTCATCCTTTGGCTTTTAATTTTTGTGTGAAGCCTTTGCTAAGTTTCCAAAGCTCTCCCCGAGCTCCGAACCCCCGCCCCATAGGACACGTGTCGTGCTCCTATTGGCCGCAGGCCAAAATTCAAAAATTTTCCTTCTCAAACACTTAGCCAATTTTTCATTGCGCCTTCCCCTTGTGACACGTGTCACACTGTGATTGGTCTGCGAGCCCCCTGCAAAAATTTCCATTTGAACCTTCGACCAAAATACTTGGAAAAATTTCAAATTTGCCTCCGACCCCCGAACTCCTCTGCCACGTGGCAGCTTCCTATTGGCTGCGGGCCTCAAATGGGAAAATTTTCCACAAAAACTCCACCGAGCCATAACTTGAAAAATATAAGGATTTAGGAGGAAAAATTTACCTTTCTGGAAAGTTGAGAGAGATCTCTATCTGATGGTGCAATTTCTAGAAAGCCTTGAGTGCCTAAAATCAAAAATGTAGACTATGGCACAAGAGAGGCAAGAACACAAGGAGTTAGCCACAAAACGAGATGGAGCACCATTTTGGATAATAGTGTGTTGTAGTCATTTCTTCAAATTCCTTCTTTATACCCTAAGCACATTGGCCTATCACCCAAAGTGTGCACTGGACACTCACCCGAGGTGCATTCGAACCGATCCCTCATTTATGTGAGCTTCGCAAAAATGATCTGCCATTAATGGAGGATTGGTTGCAGAATTAGAAATGTATTCATTTACTCATAAACAAATAGTACATACACTAGATCTAAGCACAGGTGTGTCATAAATTTAAATAAGCATTGTAAATAGCACAAAGGAACTATATCTAATCCATAATAACATGAATAACATAAGGGTTATACCCATAAACAAAGATATCCATAATAGAGCTTCATATATCGATTTATAAACATCCACAATAGCCACCTTACATCACAAAAGGGTTCATCTTAGACCATATACATCAAGGAATATAGATCTAGCCATACAAAACTACCATGAATAGAGATCCTAGCTATGCTTTCCCCATTACAACCCTTGTTACAGGTCCCGAGTGCATTTTTTTCTTATGATAAGGTTGAGAGGACTCAATTGATTCGAGAGAGAGAAGGGTGCATGGTCAAGTAGAGGGAGCACAAGATATTGTTTATGTTAGTGAAATCTAGGAGGTTGATGGAGATGAGAAGGACCTTGAGGACACAGTTTCATAGTTGATAGCCCGAGAAGGCCGCATTGGAGGCTAGGAGAGATATTTTGTGGAGGGAAAGGGATGATTTGATTGGAGTGTGAGCTACTTTGATTAGTTAGATGGATGGTTTTTTGGATGAGCGGGATGGGATTAGAGTGTAGTTGGCATAGGACATGACTAATCAATATCAATACATATAGTAGTGATAGACCTTGAGAATTTCTCTCAATATTACGGGGACTTTGGTGTCGGTGAGGAGTTGGCGCACTGAGCCTAGGATGGTAGTCATATGGGTGCATAGGGCATGGTTAGTTATGCCCACAATCGTCTTTATGGGTAGAGTTGGATTCTTATGAGGATATGGTGATACATAACCTTCCTAATGTAGTTTTGTATGCTTATCATATGGAATAGTGAGGATAAACTCCTAGTTCTAGTGTGGGTAGTGTGAGATATCCACCTCGGGTAATAGATGGAGGAGTTGGAGGTGACGATGGTACACAGGAGGTGATGGGAGTGTTGTTAGTGATAACAAGAATGTATTTATTTTTATGCCTTTTAAAGAAAAAGGAAATCCCATGTGCATTGGCCTATCACCCAGCAGGGTCTTGGGTGCTCACCCTAGGCACGCACGTGCACACAGAACCTCTTTTATGTGAGTTGTGTGAGAATGCATTATTTACAATAGAAAATTAAGTGAAGAGAATGGAAACGAACCATACATTCATCTTAGAGCTTAGAACGAGATTCTAGACCAATGTATTCATTTAGATAAGAAAAGAATTACAGAACATAGATCTGAATCATAACAGAAAGGAAATGCATAAGGGTTTACACCCACTCATATGAAATATATATAAAACCAATCCATATAGATATAAGTAAAAACTGGAACCACATATATCCATATTAAATATGTTTGGTAATCACATTACATTCATTGAGGCTATCACAGATCCATATAATAGTGTAGACCAATGTCATGCATCAGAACTAGACTTAAGCCCCTCATAGTACAAATAAAAATATTTAGACCCATCCCCTTGATACATCATACTCCTACAGATCCTCTAAACCCAACCCATAGAACTCCCTAGTATTTCTACATAGCTTCACCCCTTTTCCATTCTCTTTAGGTATATTTCCCTTTCTTCTACCGGGCACTTGTATATATAGCCTTAGAAAGCACCGCCATGCCTTTCTAAAGTTTTAGATCGGTTTCCAGTGTCCAAGTGGTCCTCCATGGGAGCATGCTCCTTCATGACCCGAGCTCTCCATTCTTTGCCATGATGACCTTCTAGAATCTTCTATCACAAGGTATATTCCTTTCATGGGCACCAAGTTACCAGGTTGGCACCTTATCCACTCCACATGCATAGTCAAGTCATGCTTTCCTTGTGTTCTTCCCAATATGCCAAATATGGCTAAGTCCCAAAACCTTTTCTCTTCCTTTACGCGCACACCACCGGTTCTACTAAACCCTCCTAAAACCCTTTCCCGTGCACTTTTGTCTTTCTTGACATTCTTATAATAGGCCTTACACACCCATGTGCCTTCTTGTACTTAGCCAATATTTTAGGGGCCCAACATCACCCCACACTATGCCTGTTCTCCATCCTTAGAACATTTTCTCAATGAATAAAGAATGACTGTCCTTGAATAGTTTGGGGAAAGAATAAAGGAATGAAGAATTGGGGAAGAATGAAATAATGGAGAAACTATGATTATCACTACAAGAGGAGGGGTAAATCTTTCTTCAAGTCTTCCTCTTACTTATTCTAGGCATCAAATTCATTCTGTGCCTGTTGATAGAGGTCACCAACTAGGGAACCCACCTCTTCAAATCCTAGTCCTTATCATTGGGTATTCATTGTTTCCACAATCCCCTCTAATTGTTTTCCCAAATCCTCGAGTGCATCCATCCTTCAAGTGATCTGGGGATACAACTCATTCATCTGGTTCTTTATTGATCCCTGCAAGGTCTCAATATCCTCCAATTTCTTCTTAACCTTGGCTAAAATTTTGTCACATTCCACTCTATTCCCCTTATACTTCTCTTGGAACTCCTTGAGCTCTGTTCCATGAGTTGAAACTAGAATGCTCACCACTTTATCTCTATCAGCATAGTTTTCATAGGTTCTCGGTGACTTGGACAATGAATTTCACATCAGTGAGGACTTTATTGTACTGAGCAAAAATTTCCACAACCTTCATCTTTTCCTCCTCTTTGCGCACCGATGCACCTTCTATGATTTGAAGGCCGGTGCTCACCTTTCCATTGCAAGGATGAAATTCAAGTCCCTTAGGCACTCTAGGGTTGATCCATACTTCTGCGTTAGTGGTGTCAAATCTAGATGCTTCAAGAAAATGGCATATGTGATCATCTCTACTTTCTTGTAAACCTCACACACCCTTGCCTTCTCATATTTTAACTCACGCACTAGTTGAGCACTAATTAGTTCTTCTTGATTTAAGTCCTTGGTTCTTTCCCCGAGTGCTTCTTTCTTTTTCTCCGCTTTTGTCTCTAGAAACTTTACTCTGTCATTCCTCCCAAAGATTCTAGCTTCAACCTCAACCGAAACCTTGTTCAATGCATTACAGATTTGTTCATCTGATAGCTTCTAAGCATTTACCAAGGGGTTGAATCCTTTTGAGTCTGATACCTTTATTATTTCCCCTTGTCTTTCTTCAAACTCTAGCTCATTGATGTGGGACTCAAGAAATAATTTTCCTCATCCAAGGGTATGCACCTTCTTCATCAAATTATGCCATAGCCAAGAGTTGCTCCATTGGTATGGTGCTTTAAAAGTGTGTGTGCAACACCTTGTTTAGATCGTCAATGTCACCCATCCCTTAAATTTTTTATGCTTCTATGCTCTTTCTCCCCATGTACGTGGCCTTTGGAAAGCTAACAGCCAAACAAGGATCTCCTCCTATGCTTCCATATTCCTTTTCTATGCTCTCCTCCTCGCTTCCTTCATCACCACATCCGCGTTGTGTTCCACTTCTTGTTATACTAGGTCCTTGATGATTTTTGCTACTTATTTTTACACGGCCTCATCTACCTCTTACTTTGTGAGGATTGGGGTCTTTTTTTATTTTGTAACTTCTTCCCTGCCTACTCCCATGCTTTAGGTCTCGTGCTCTTCTTCATCCTCCTCATTTTCTTCATTATATTCCTCATCTATTTCTTATTTAGAATCATGTATCTCATAGATGGGATGGTATTCACCTCCCGATTCATCTTATTCATCATCCTTGTCACCGATGTAGGCATCTAGGTCTTCTGTTTCCTCTAAATCAGCCTCATCTCGTCACCTTATGCTTCTTCCTTCTTGGGGATTCCGATCAGGGGATCCTTATTTTTCTTTTCCCTTAGTAGGTGATATTTTCCTTGGAGATTCTTCTTGATTAAGGGGCTCTTTGTGCTCTGGAAATTCTTTTGGAGTCTTTTCCTTCATTAGGGACTTCTTTCTTTGTGCATAATTACTAGGCTTAACACTTGTCTCTCTCGCACGCTTACCACTTGTGTAGTCCGAATACTTTGTACTTTCTCCACCGCTTATTTTTCCCTCTTCTTTGGTACAAGATTCCTCCTTCTTGTAGGTTCTTCAAGGATGGATAAATCATTTCCAAATTATTTTCCCTTTTCAAATTTTGACCTAATGCGCAGATACACTCACATCGCGGTCCTTCCTGCGATTAGTAAATTCTAGGGCTTCATCATTTGGACCTCATGGGATACATACTTTTCCACATATGTGCACTTTTTGGGGTATAGGAACTTCTTTTGTAACTCTCTATCATCTTGATCCACCATACTAAGGTTGAACTTTAGTCTCGCATCCTCTTTGAACCTATTCACCCCCACTTGGAAGTATTGCGTGGTGAAGGAGAAGGGAAGTTTGCACCAAGGGCTCATTGTTTCATCTATCAATTTGAATCTACCAATGCAGAAGTGTTGGTACACTAAAAACTCTACTTCTCCATCCAAGAGTGTTGGTAGTTTCTCTAGAATTCTCCACTCTTCCCCAAACACATCCCTCATTCACTTGTACCACTTTTCTAAGTGTGCTTTGTGAGTGGCCGTCATGGTCTCACAAGTATACTTTACGAAACTCTTTGTTGGTGATGGTTCCTCTTCTAGGTACTCCCAAACAAACCTTTCTAGCCCATCAAGCACTCTGATCTTTGAGAAAAAAATTATGAGGAGGACATTTCCAAATAGTATCTTCTCACCCTTCTACACGCTACTAATGAATTCATTCGTGATGAATGTAGACAAGTTGTAAATAGTCCCCTCCGATATTTTTCGGCATACATTCAGCCATGCCTTATTCACTTGAGTCCATCTTTCTTGATCATTGAGCTTGGTTACCAAGTGTGTGGCCATCCTCATCATGGGGTCTGGAATCTCTGTGATGTCAAAGTATCACAATCCTTTCTTGTAGTCATATGCAACTACTATTTCCTTGATGGAATCCTTGTCACTCATATCATCATCTATGCTCCCTCTCTCACAAATAAGACCTATGAACTTGGAAATAAACTAGGGATTATGCACATCTTATGCCCCACAAAATAAAAATGGTCTTCGTGAATGTGCAACATCATCCACTGATAGAGGCGCTCAAGTTTTCCGAAGTAGGGTAATTTGTAAAGTTACAGTAACCCTTCCTTCTCCAATTTAAATTTTACTTTGTCACTGTATATGGGCATGCCCTCTAGTTTCCTCTTGTTTGTTGGGAAAACCAAATCCAAAGCCATTTATTTCTCTGTCATGCTAGTGCAATGATTATAGTCACTCACAGTCATTTTCTCGCAAATGAGACTCCCATTATTTTCCTAGCAATACTCGGATGCATCTCCATGTACCACTCTTCATTTGTGCTTGCGATGGTAGCCATTTTCTTCCCCTTTCCCTTTCCCTTATGCTTTTTAGGTGAGATGGTTGCTTTCTTTGGTGCCATTCTTCTGGTTAGGTTAACACTTCAAACATCTTCTCCTTGCTCTGCTCTACCACTCTATCTAACCCCAAGACTTAATCTTGTGAAGAAACCCTCCTAACTTAGTGCCCTATCTCACAAAACTCAACTGGAACAATTCTTCCACAAGATATAACTTCTCAACAACTTCCTCCATGCCTATGTACTCCTTTCCTAATAGTTTGTAGATCTACTCTAGTCACACCCTCTTAGATTTCTTAAATTCTTCTTCACACAGATCACTTTTGGATGCCCTAGTTCACAAGATCTCTTTTCACTTCGTAAACACAAGGTAAAATAATGAAGTTCCCGACTTCTTATTTATAGCTTTTCCTTCTTTCCATCATTAAATGATATTTTACCTATTATCATGATTAACACTAAATGCAGATTTTTCCACCAAGTAGGACTTACGTGCCTTTACTTATACATCCAATATTGCACAAAAAATTCTACAACCTTCTGGTGTGTAAACAATCCATCCTGACAAAAGACTCTTATGTGTGTGTTAACAATGTCAAAGGCACTTCATCACTCACCATATTTTTGCTCTTGCCTACCTCATCTTGTTCCTGCACTTCTTCCTCCTTTATACTTGGTATTTCTAAAGCCTTATCCTCAAAGCCAAGCCAATCATGTCCATCTTCCTTTTATGTAATTTCTCAAAGATTACACGCATCTTTTCTCTTCCAACCAGGGCATTCACCACAACTTCCACTTCTAGATCAAATTTTTATTAAAGGCCTATACTTTGCATCACTCCACCCTACACTAAAATTGATGCCCGGTCCTCTATGCATGCACAACCTTGGAAAATTAATTTGGTTAGCAACAGCATGAAAATTTGTCTTGTGGACAAATTTGTGGATTTCGTGCCAACGCTATGGGAATCTAAGTCCCTCCACACTTGAATGGTGTAGCTACCATTGTTTAACATGTAAAACCAAAGTGGATTTATGGTGGTTTTCAACTAGAGATCCACATGAATAATCCACTGTCCCTATGGAAATAATAAAGAACTCCTTGCTATAGTAGAAATCGATCTAAGAAAGGGGAGGGAGTGAGAATGAAGGAGGGGGGAGTTCAATGTTGTGGGTAGAGTTTCGGATGCCACACACATCAACTCGGAAGTTTCATTACATGCATCCATTAACATAATAAAGATAAATTTGCAACTTCGAGCACAAGACAGAATAAAACACACCGGTCACAAAGCACCGATCAATTTTTCCATCAAGGGAAATAAAATTCCTTCCTATTTTATTGATATCGAGTTGAAACTTGTACAATGAGTGGGAATAGAAGAAAATGTAGAGGAGGAGAATAGAATAAGACTAACAGTCATTTTTTGTCCTCTATTCACAAAAACGTGCTTCCAGTTTCCAAATTTGATTGCCACTACTAAATGACATTAAAGGGGTCATTATATTCCAAAACTCAAATGGTTACAAACCTACATATTATCCATACCTCTTCGAATTACATCCTTGCGAAGAAAAAAAAATGCATGTCGTGTCAAAAACTAGATCCTGCAAGCAAACGTTACACCCGATTTGTCATTTTGAATATAAGTCATTCAATTTGCTCCATGTGTTTGCAGCTTGAGTCATTACAAACAAATTTTATCATTTCCCTCTTCAATATTCCTCTCGCCACAAATAAAACACTTATGACGAGACCAAAATGAGATTTTGTGTGTAAAAACATGTTTCATATTTTAATTTTCTAGTTCACATATGAACCGTTTGATCCTTTTCCCTACTTGCTTCAAATCGGGCCATCCATGTGGTAGGAGAACATTGGAGTGGAGTCGGGGAAACTTTTTTTTGCATACCGAGATGTTTCCTTTATTATCTCCCACAAAAATCCATTAAAATTTAAAATTTTAGTGTCCATAGTGTGGAGAATTTCACCATCTTTCCATTGATACAAAAATGCAAAAATATAAGCTTTGGTTTGAAAGATACGGCCCTCTCAAGATTTATGACAAGAATGATAAAAATAGAGTCAAAATTAGGGTTTGTGGGGTAAAACCTTAAATTTTTCCCTTTTGGAAAAATTTCCAAAAATTATCCTTGGCCTTGTCACTCCGAGACACATGGTGCCTTCTTATTCATCCGTGGGACAAAGACCCGCCTTTTCCTTCCGATTTCACGTTTGGAATTTTTTTCCAAAAAAGTTCACGCCTACCACTTTGATACATGTGGTGATCTCTGACTGGTCATGGATATGTGGCTACCTTTTTTCCTTTTAAACTTTAATGTGGAAAAATACAGAACTTACCTCCGTGCCCCACCACTACGCCAATGCACTTCCTTCCTTTCACGGGCCTGTGGCCGCTTTGTGATTTTTCGACTTTTTAGCCAAAAGGGCTAAGTGTCATGTTTTCCTCTATGCCTCCACCAATGTGCTTCCTTCCCTCCATAGTCCTATGAGCTTCTTTGTGATTTTTTTCTCTTTTTAGCCAAAAGGGCTAAGTGTCGAATTTCTCTCTCCAGCCCGCCTAGGGAAAATTTCCCCTCTAAACTCTGCAAAGCCATAACTTACAAAATACAAGGAATTAGGAGGACTTCATTACCTTTCTCGGAAAGGGGAAAGAATAATCTATCTAATGAAGCAATACCTAGAAAATTTTGAGTGCTTTAAGGCTTCACATTTTCTTGATAGCCTTCCCCGATTTGGCCGAAGATGTTATCCTTGAGAAAATCCTACAAATCACCTAGGGATGAAAAGAATATCCTAGATCACCTATCCAAATCTTGTAAGAAGTGATCGACTTCTAAATTTTTCTTGAGTACCTAAGAATGATCAAAACATGTAAACTTTGAGATAGGATAAATTTTTCTTGCTTGAAAACTTGCAATTTTCCCTTTACACATTTGCGAGACAACAACTAACTCTAGCTTAGGGACATGGCATGGATTGAGAAAGGTGAAGACATGACATGAGGATCTAGAATCATAGGTTTTAAAACATATAATGTTGACCAAAGATGCCTTATCCATTAGGCCTTGTAGAGTCATTGTACACCCCGAGGAAAGAAGGAAGGAAGGAAACACACCAACCAAAACACACACAATAGAAAATGTGAAACAAAAAAACTATGGTACAAGGTGAGGGACAACTCACTTTCACTAATGGCACAGCTTCAAATATTTCCCACTTCTAGGAAATCCCAATGGAGTTTGATCCAAGTATGATAAGAGGAAGGAATTCTCACCACAAGATTTTTGAATTTGAAATGAACCCAACCACAAAGAATCTAACTTACCATGACTGCCCTTTAGATCTCTCCTCTTGTCCCAAAGTAGGACCAAATATCCAGCTTTGAACTCCCTTGTTTTGGCTCTTTTGTCAAAGAGCTTCTTCACTTTCAGTTGATGTTCTTTGATTCTGTCCACTACCTAGGATCTGCTCTCTTCTAGCTTCTCAAGGAAAAGGATCCTCTTGTCAATTGAATCTTTGTATTGGTTGTCTTCCACTGTTTGAAGTAGCTTAAGAGCTGGCATTTCAATTGTAATAGGAATCTCTACTTCAACTCCATATAGCAGCTGAAAAGGTGACATGCCTATTGCCTTCTTAGGAGTGATCCTATCAGCCCATAATGCATCATATAATTTTTTGTGCCAATTCTTCTAATTCTCATCAACAAGCTTGCATGGATAATGGTCACAATATTTTTGTTACTCAACTCGATTGAACATTCCCTTAAGGATAGTAGTCAAAAGAATGAGCAAGAGAAATACCAAATCCATAACAGAGTCTCATTAATTCCTTCAAAAGAGAAATACGTGGCGTTATCTACTATTATCTTCTCGAGGAACTCTGAAATGAACAATGATATTATCTTTTATGAAATTGCAGACAACTTCAGTTAGCTCTGTTTGGTTGGAATGGCTTCCACCCATTTGGTGAAGTAGTCTGTGGTAGTGAGCACATAAGAATGCCCAACACTTGAATTCAAAATTCCAATGAGGTCCAGCCCCCATTTTTGAAATGGTTCTTCAATAATCACAAGCTTGAGAGGAAATGCAGCTAACTATGGTTTTCCAACAAATTGCTGGCATGCTTTGCATTTAGAAACCCAGCTCTGAGTATCAGCAAAGAGAGAAGGCCAATAGTACCTACCTCTGAGAATTTTGTGGGTAGTCACCATGGCTAAAAAGTCTCACCACAAGATTGATCATGATAGGATTTGAGGAGTTTTTCTTGTTGTACCTTGTCAACACACTTGAGAAAACAACCATCTATCCCTTTCTTATAGAGTGCATGATTCCAAATCACATATTTGGTTGCTTTCAGCCTGAGAATTCTTCACTGCTTATAATCTAAATGTGGAGGGTAGTCCCCATAGGTAAGAAAGAAAGTGATGTTTGCATACTATTCCTCTGTAGTGTTCACAAAGAGAACTTGTGGGAAATCTTCTAAGTAGGTTGGGAAAGTGGCATCTCTTTCTCCAAGTTAAACTTTGAGAGATTCATCTTCAGCAATCAAATTGCACAAACCATTTCCTCTAACCAAATTAGGCTTATTCTCTAGGTCATACTCTTGGATCCTTGCAATCTAATTTCCTCTTTTGGCTTTGGGATCTTGTTGTGTCAAAATGGACTTGATTGCACTTCCAGGGACCATCACCAAGGTGTGAGAGTTGAGTATGTAAAATCTGAAATTCTTCAAGGCCTTGACCACTACGTATGCATGCTTCTCCAATTGACTGTAATTTAGTTCATGCTTCTTTAAAGGGCAGCTCATAAATAAATAGGTGCTTCCCATCCTTCATCATTCTTATAAACTAGGACATCAGAAAGAGTGTGCTTCGAGGCATAATAGTACCTGATGATTCCTTTCTGAAATATGGAGATACCATCGTTGGAGCTTTGGCAATGGCCTTCTTGATTTCTTCAAATGTTGATTTTCCTTCAATACTCCATTTGAAACTTGTTTTAGGCTTCATCATAGAGGTGATATGCTTTGTTAGTTCAGTGAATTTGGGGAAAAAGCGGTGAAGAAAATTTACCTTCCCAAAGAATGAGTGCACTTCTTTCTTGCTAGTGGGAAGAGATAGTGCTTGAATAGCACTTACCCTCTCGGGTCAATATGTGCTCCATGTTTATTCATGATGTGTCCAAACATCTTTCCTTCTGTGACTCCAAAGATACACTTCTTGGGATTTAGAGAAATGCCATGTTTTCTACATCTTGCAAGAATCTTCTCCAAGTGGAAGATATTCTCACTTCTATTCTTTGAAAACACACTTAAGTCATCAAGGTATATAAAAATGCAATGCTTGAGATCTTTGAAAGCTAGGTCCATGGCTATTTGGAAGGTGGTTCCTACATTGATTAGGCCAAAAGGCATCCTGCTATAAGCAAAAGTGCCCCAAGGAGTTGTTAAATTTATCTTGCTACAATATTCTTCAGCCACTTTAATTTGATTATACCCTAAGAAGCCATCAAGAAAAGAGAGCATATTAGATCCAAGAACTACTTGTAGGGTATGATCCATGATAAGAAGATGATAATTGTCCTTGAGAGATGTCCGATTTAGAATTCTGAAATCTACACATATTTTGATCTCCCAAACTTTCTTTCTAATCTGGTACAATGTTGGCGACCCATGTTGAGTGGTGAATGTGTAAAATGATTCTCGAATTCAACATCGTGTTCACTTCTTCCTTGATAACATCAGAAATCTTTGGATTATAGGGTCTTTGCTTCTACTTGAAGGTTTTAGCATCCTGCTTGTGAGGAATGGAATGATGCATTTCCTTTGGTTGAAAAGATTTGAGCTTGTCATAAGAGTATTCTAGCACAACAGAGTAGTTTTTAAGGAAAGAAATGAACTTCCTTTTATCTTCAGTGAGCAAGATATTTTCCAATTTTGGCCATCCTTGGGTCTTCAAAACTCCCAATGTTTTCCTTGTCAAAATTAGATAGACAATGAGAAGATATATTTTATTTTTCACGAATAAATTTGTCATGTTTGTCAAACAGGTCCTCCAGAGAGACTAGACCTTTGGGGATCTTGTTACCTTTCAGTCTGATCATGCCTTCATCATCCAAGCTTTCAATTTCATCTAATGCATCTTCAACCACAACTTCTCTATGTGGATTAACACTTCCCTCAAAGAATAGATTATTGAAGTTGTCTCTTTTCTCCAAGAAGGCTAAAATCTAATTGTCGTTATTGAAAACTTGCCAGTGATCTACGTTATCAGGTACACTTGATTTGAAAACCATCTCAATGGTTATTTTGTCCTTGCCAAAAGAAGGATGAGGAGTCAATAGGGATGCTAATACTACAAGACAATCAACTCTTTCATTTTTTTGTCTTGGGATGGCTTCAATAGAGAATGCATCAAAGAATTCAATGCAATCCAACACTCTATTCGTGTAATGCCTGAGCCTTGGGTTCTTCACCTAGTATTGCTGCCATATTTTCTTCACTATCACTTCTACATCACCAAGGCATCTCAAATTTTTGATTCCCATGTATTTCGTTACACTTATGCCCAAGAGGAGAGCTTCATATTCTATTGTATTATTGGTGTTTTCAAACCGTAGTTTTCATGTAAAAGGATGCATCACATTGGAAGGAGAGTACAACACAACACAAGACCCCGAGCCTGCTTTGGAATGGCTTCCATCAAACCTCACAGCCTAGACTCGATCTTTCTCGATTCTCGAGGAAATTGGTATGTTTTCTTCTCATTGTGAAGTAAGTAAATAGTTTCTTGATCCACGATATTGAAAGAGGATATTAGCTCTTGGGTCCAGGGAACTTCTAACTATAAACTTAATTTTTCTTACCGGAAGTAGCTTCTTCATCTCACTCTTTACTAGACTAGTTACATAGGTCCAATCCATCTTTATCTCTCCACCAAGGTCTCTACAAAAATTCTACTCAAGAGAATGGAAAAATATGCTAGAATGTTTGCCACTAAGATGGTTAGAAGTACTTTTTATCCAAGTATTCAGCCAAAGTGTAAAATCCTCATTTTTGTACATTAGAACAAGAATTTTTTTTTTTATATAAGTGCTTTCTAGTTCTAAATACATAATTTAGAACTCACAGATCAAACCAATCATTCTTATAATAGATAACCATATGCAGCTGTAATGACTCGGTGTACCACCGATCTATTCATTCCATGACTCGAAGAACTACCGATCTATTCATGTGTATCATAGTGTTGGTGTTTTCATCGTAACACTTCACTCTTGCGCAGTTCTCTTCCTAATCCAGATTTTAGAATGCTCATCCAAGGAACCTATCTGAATAATTGTTACCATCATTCATCGGCATCACATCCATTAGACTAGGTGACATAGGACAACGCAATCAAGCAGCTTGTGATACTTTGGACAAAGATTTGAAACATACTGCTTCATGTCTCTTAGTCCTTGATGACATACTCGTCAATCTGGAATACATCCTTCACCCCACTTTGATGTTATATAGAACATCTTATAATGACTTCTGTCAGTCTCCCCTGTCCCAAGTTTTCACTTAGGAATGGGTTAATATCATAATCACGTTATAAGGATGCTCTTGAAGACTAGGGGTAAGCTGACATACTGGGTCACCCACTGTTACCCCGTGTGTCAAGGTACCCCGAGTCTCAAAGGGCTGCCTCATAGCATGTCTATGGTCCTAACCGGTCCCAAAGGAAAATATTGTTTGAGTTTTAGGTGTAAATCTTAACGATCAATGTGAAAGGGTGTTACCAAAAGTCACCTACATTGTAGTATCCTCGAGAAGATCCTAATCTTCTCGAAGGTACAACCTTGTAGTTGTCATGTGTCAACATCCTACAATACTACCTCGGAAAGATTTACATAACTTCAAGAAGTTACTTAAGTTGAGTTGATTTTGAATTAAAGGCCCTCCTAACTGGATAGTCCTTTCCCAACCCAGAATTTCACACCTTTGAGTTGCCTTATGTAATTAAGTTCAATTTTCACAGAGAGAAGTTTAATAAGATTTGTGACCTTGTCAAGGTGTCCATCGGTTCCTAATAATCTTATTTCCTCATAATAGGGAAATAGCCCTAAGTCCTCTCTTAAGGAAGCTAACTAAACCTGAAAGGGTTTATATCAACTCCGAAGACTGAAATATATCTGACTTATTGTTATTAAGACATGGTGATTTAATCCATCAATTACGTTGCCTTGACTTAGATCATTGTTAGGGAGTAATAGAATACTCCTCCTGTTATAGCTACATATCAGGGCATAGTTTAACCTTAACTTCCCTAAAAATGTAGTGGACTAATTTCTAATTTAGCCTTAATCATAATATATAAGAATTACTATTCAAACATGAAGTATTCAGTCACATAATTTTTACAAGGCTTACTTAGGGAATCCAACTAGCTCCCATGGCATATAATAGTAAAAATGCACTCTCATTCATTCAGACATAAGAAGTTCAATTCAACAAATAAAAATGCAGCCACATAAGTAAAAATTTCCCCATTTCATTTATTTCTAAGCCTTACAATTACAACTTATGCACTTTGACATATTTTGATTCAATAATCAACATCAAAAGAATAACTTTCTTCCTATAGTACAATTAGAGAAATCAAGTTGGAATTCATCATAAAAACTAGATTAAACAATCTAAGCATCATATCGATTGCTAGCAAGACAGTCATTCGTTGAACCGAGCATGATAAGCACTAATTCTTAAAAAATTGCATTCCATCAATTGTTTCCATTAAAAACCTGTTTAAATGAAAACATTTCATCAAATCCATTCACATGAAGCACGCTATTTATCTTTCTACAATTCTAATATGACTTTAAAACATAACTCATATTATAGCTTCCATTTAAACTTAGATCCTTTCGGATGATTCATCTTACACAATAGAATAAGAAGAAACAAAATGAATCTTAAATACCTAGCCATCCGAAAACCAAGGGCAAGATCCATCCTAATAAAATTAATCCATTAAAGAAATGAAATCGTACTAATGCATGTAACCAACTGATTTGCATTTAAACAATTCAAACAAACATAGATTATAGCCTCAAACAAGATCAACTGATGGATTTTCCTTTATACTTTATGCATAATTTAATAAACATTGATAAGTATACCAACTATTACTACAATACTACTTTCATACAAGTAGATAATCAATTACTCAAACCGAGTAATAATATAGCTAAAGATAAGGAAAAGAGACTTCATCCCGTCCGATACGCGCTACCACTCTCTCCACGTAACTTTAATAATCTATTCATCTCGTGACCATGCTGAAGAAGGCATATAGAAATTCTAAAGAAGGAAGCATTCATAATTTCCAGAAAGGGAGAGAATACTTTCGTATTCCCAAAAATCCTATATCAACATATACTTTACAACTAAGAGAAAGAAACAGAGGCATTCAGATCTCCATTCCAAACAAGTTCAGGACTGTACCAACTTTCCAGGAGTAATGCGTATACAATCAATCTTGAATTCAATTAGGGAAGAAGAGAAAGCAAGAAAATCAACACCCAAGTTTACCATTAGCTCCAATCTGGTAGAACTGTTTAAAAGGTCACCCTTAGATCCCTAGGGTCTTGCAATTGCACATTAACAAAAGCCACAGATTGTTATAAACGAAATACATATACGTTCAAATATCATACCACAATCCTGATCCAAATAAAACAATCTACCCTTCACCCAGGACTCGAATCATTTTAGACTAAGGTAGGGTAACTGCTATCATTACTTACCAATAGGTTACACTAACTATTTCCATCCTTTACAGTGGATAATTTGTTATTGTCTTCAAGGATACCAAACAAATAGCACGTCTAGTGTTAATAGGTGAATTCTAATGATAGATTTCAAGGTCACTACAGGCAACATCAACACAGTTCCTTCCCTTCCAAATACAAAACCTAATTTCCATTCATGCAAATCTAGGATTACCCACACATTGTAGGGGTACAAAGTTCCTCAAAGCAATATTCTTCCGATCGAATCAGTGTTCCCATTATCCATGGTTTACGTATAACCAAGGATTCCCAATTCAAAAAGAAACGAAGAAAACAAATACATTCAAGCACAAATAAAGGTTTGATCGTATAAAAAAATCATCTGAACAAAGTTGTTCTAATGAAAGCATTTAAAGGAAAGAAATATTTTTAAAAGTTAGGGCCTATCATGCCTGATAGTGTCGCTTAAAAATTTGAAGAAGACCTTTGAATGTGCTCGCACCTTCTCTTCTTCTTCCACGAAAGATTAAACAACAATAAATTGTTACCTCCATTCCATATATACTTCCCTCGACAGAGAAGGAAGGTAGAAACTCTCCAAGTTGCCATGCGCAACACATAGTAGAGATTGACTAGTTTGAAGAACTAGTGTTCAAGCAGAGTGAAAAAGGTAATGCATGGAAAACCAAACAACCAAACAATATTCCACTTGCATGCCTTCCCAAGAAATCCACACTCGGGAACCAAAGTTCATTAATTACATTTACTTCCATCCTCTCGCATATTTTTCATTGCCACCAACTAACCATGCCAAAACTAGTGATCACCATAAGAAAGCAAACAAACATTCCCATCCTTGGTGATACTGCCACGTCAAAGTTATATTAGCCATTTGTATCCTCTCCAAAACTAACAACATTCCAAGTCCTCCAACCTTATCCACCTCTTAAATGCCATGGAAACCACCACCCATGACTCGTGACCCTTCCTAGGTCCCCTCCCTTCTTATCATTAGTTAAGATACGTTAGAAACTTAGGCTAGCTCATAGGGTATGACATAAGTCTTACTTCCATAGCGCTAGGTGTAGTTAAACCTTAGGAGCATTAAGCTCATAGTTTAGGACTATGTTAGATTAGAAATTATTTTAACAAATAGGTTATAGTTTAGATTAAGACTATTAACCTTAACGAATCCATTCTAGGTCTCCAAAATAGGACCAATCAGTGTTAGAGTCCATACTGGATAAAACATTCCTGTAAAGGAGTCTATTTGGCATCAATAAATTAAGCTTTCGGTATAAACATAAACATCTTACCTGGCTTAAGGTCTAGGCCTTCCTGATGTTACGATATCTAGAACCAAATTCCATTTATCATGATCAGCCTGAGTTAAACTCCGGGATTGATCATTCAAAACTCATTCAGACCTTGTAACTTTCGTAAGGTCAATAAATTTTGTTCATCCTGAATAAACTTAAAACATTCCTTGGATCAATGCAACTGATCCAAGGCTAAGTCATAAAGGTGGATAAATCCACAATTCATCTAGAAATTAGGTTGAACTCAAGTGCAAGAATGAAAGAAACAAAAGAGTCCTAGCATTTTCCAGCTCAGTCAAAGATCTTCAAGAGCAAAGAAGATACAATCCATATCAAGAATGACTTCCCAAAACCAAAGGAACATTTCCTTATATAGAAGAAATCATTTATCAATACTTGAATGCTCAGGAGAAAGTAACAACAGTTCAGGGTGTTACATGCTTCCCTCCTAAAAGATTCATCGTCTTGATGATTGCATCCTTTGATTTACCTTCAGGTCAATCAATTCATTGGTTCACAAAACAAATTACTATTTTCAACTTGAATAATTCCAAATCAATAACATGGTACAATTTATTCAACCCGATAATGTTTGCCCCAAAGTCAAAACTTACATAAAGACATGAAATAGATAAATTCATAATAATTATATATGTTTTTCAGTCAATGATTCCATTTTGTTCAAAAAGAAAGGCAAAAGCAATTTTCATCTCTTCCGATTTTCCCAAGTTGCACTTTCTTCGTTAAACCTGGTCCCATTGACCTTACATTACCGTATTACATGATTTCTCAAATGCAATTGGTGAGTTTCCAGCACTTGTGTGGGTTTAACCATGATTATTCCTGGGTCTTGGACCTGCAAGGAATTCCAATTTAAAACATGTGACAAGTCTAAAATGTATTTCTTAAGAAAAGAAATATGGAAAACATCATGCATGCGAGACAAAGCAGGTGGTAATGCTAATCGGTAAGCTACAGGATTGATTACTTCGACAATTTTGAAAGGTCCCACATAACGAGGTGATAACTTGATAGCCTTTCCAAAAGTTATAGAACTCTTTCTGGGTTTAACATGAAGAAAAACCTTTTCACCAAGTTCAAACTTTCAATCAACCTACTTTAGGTCAGCATAGCTCTTCTGCCTATCTACTACTTCTTTCAATCGTTCATGAATCATTTTAACTTGTTGTTCCATTTCAGTGAGGATTTCTGGTCCAATTACCACTCTATCCTCAATACTATCCCAACTAACAGGGGTTCTGCACTTTCTTCCATAAAGTGCCTCAAAAGGTGCCATTTTAAGAGAAGAGTGATATGTGTTGTTGTATGCAAACTCAACTAATGGGAGATATTCTTCCCATTTATACTGTTGATCCATGCAATACATTCGTAACATATCTTCCAACACCTGATTTACTCTCTCAGTTTGTCCATCCGTTTCTAGATGATATGCAAAACTGAAGTTTAGTTTAGTTCCAAGAGTTGTATTAAGCGTTTTCCAAAATCTTGATGTCATTCTAGGATCCCTGTCAGATATAATCAATTCTGGTACTCCATGTAACCTAAAAATTTCGTGCACAAATCTTTTGGCTAACACTGGAGAATCATCCTTTAGATTTCTAGCGATGAAATGAGCTACCTTTGTTAGTTTGTCTACAACTACCAAGATAACATCATGTTTATTTCTCGACATAGGCAACCCTTGTACAAAGTCCATGCTTATTACTTTCCATTTATACTGCAGTATGCTATGGGGATATAATAGACCAGCTGGGTGCATGTGTTCTGCCTTAACCCTGCTGACATTCCAGACAATGAGTCACAAAATCAATAACATCCTTTTTCATTCCTTTCCAGAAGTATTGTTGTTTTAGATCAGCAAGCATTTTAGTAATACTCGGGTGTCCAGAAAAGGGCGAATTATGAAATTCAACTAACAATTTCTTTCTCAAATCATTTAGCAAAGGTACGTATACTCTGTTTTCATAACGTAAGATTCCTTCATTATCAAAATGAAAACCTTTATACCTTTCATCTTTTGGTTCTGCAGCAAGTGCTGCTTTTACTTGTTGAAAGTATATATCAGATTCTGAGGCACTTTTTACCTCATCTTTAAACTAAGTTCTTAATGTTATAAGAGCAGAAATGTGCTTCCTACGACTTAGAGCATCTACTACTCTATTCTCTTTTCCTTTGATGTAGCTAATATCAAAATCATATTGAGACAAAAACTCTAACCACCTTCGTTGTCTTGCATTTAGATTAGGCTGAGTGAAAATATATTTCAGCCCTAAATGATCAGTTTTCAACTCAAAAGGTTTCCCAAGTAAATAGTGTCTCCAAACTTGAAGTGCATGAACAATTGCAGCAAGCTCTAAATCATGAGGGGCATAATTCAGCTCATGTAACTTAAGTTTTTACTTTTGTATGCAATGAAATGATTATTTTGTAACAAAACACCTCCAAGGCCTTCCCCAGAAGCATCCATTACAACATTAAAGTCTCCATTAGGGTCTCGGTATAGCTAATATAGGTGCTGAAGTCAACCGAATTTTCAAAATTTTAAAAGCAGTTTCACACTTATCATTCCAAATAAATTTCCTATCCTTCTTCTCAGTAATGAAGTTATCTGTAAGGCACCACTTTAGAAAAATCCTTAACAAATTTTCTATAATAACCAAAGAAGGCCCATGAAGATTCTTACTTCATGTACATTCTTTGGTGTAGGCCACTCAATTATTGCCACTATTTTTGAAGGATCTACTGCAATTACCTCTTTACTAATGACATGACCCAAATAGTGAACTTCAAATTATCAAAGAAAGAACATTTGGATAACTTACCATATAACTTTCTTTTTCTCAAAATTTCCAAAACTATCTTCAAATGCTCATTGTGCTCTTCAACACTTTTATAATATATGAGAATATCGTCTAAGAATACAAGCACAAACTTGTCCAAATATTCTTGAAAGATATTATACATTAAGTTCATAAAAGCTGCGGGCATTAGTTAATCCAAAGGGTATAACCGTGAATTTTTTATAATGTATTCCTTAATTCTTAATTGATGGTACCCAGATCGAAGATCTATCTTGGAATAAACCGATGCTCCACGCATCTGATCAAATAGATCATCAATTCTTGGAAGTGGGTATCTATTCTTAATTGTTGCTTTGTTTAACATCCGATAATCAATACACAGTCTAAGTGTTCCATCTTTCTTCTTCACAAATATTACTGGTGCTCCCCAAGGTGAAACACTTGGTCTAATCAAACCCTTAGACAAAAGTTCTTGCAATTGTGCCTTAATCTCAACTAACTCTATAGTAGTCATCCGATAAGGTGCTTTAGAAATAGGTTCCGTCCCTGGTTTGATTTCAATGGTGAAGTCAAATTCCCTTTTGGGTGGTAAACCTGGTAATTCCTCCGGAAATACATCCTTGAAACTTTGCAACAGTGGGTATCGTTTCATGGAATCACCGTCTTCTTCTGCAAATTCAGATATCTTTACTACATATAAGGTACATCCTTTGTTCTTAGCCTTTTTAAGTTGCATAGTGTGACGCTTCCTAATTGAAATTTCTGTTTTACACCTTAAATCACTCATTGTTTCAAATGATCATCTAAACATCTTATATTATTTTCAAAGCAGTCTACTTTTTCTTTATGGTCAGCTAACCAATTGACACCGATGACAACATCATAGGATCCCAAAGGTGCAACATAGAGGTCAACTTCTGTGGAAAAGTTAGGTAAGTCAAGGACTGCCCCAAAAAGACACATACTCACTGTATGAACAGAGTTATTACCATACTGTACAGTCCAAGATTTATCCATTTTTCTAGCTTTTCTTTTAAGTTTAGAAGTGACTTTACTAGAAATAAAACATTCAGTAGCTCTTGTATCAAAAATAATAGTGACAGGTATGCCAAATAACTTACCCGAACCTCTATAGGTGTCACTTTCTTTTCAGCTTTCTTGTTTGCTACTGCAGCATGCATCTTATGCTCATTGATTACGATCATCCTTCTTCAAAGGGCACTGATTTACGTAGTGATCTTTTCCACAATTATAGCAGCCTCCTACAGATCCCTTTTTAGGCTCAAAATTACTTCCAACCTTAAAATTATCACGTTGTCCTCCATAGGGCTTCTGCCCATTGTTATAATTCTTGGCAAAAATATCCCTTACATTTCCAGCAGGCTTATTCACTGTCATTTTCTTATTATTATCCACTGTAAACTTACTTCTATTTCCAAAACTTTTTCCATGGCCCCTTCTTGGGTGCAAGTGAAGTTGAAGAAGGGTTTGCAATCTTCTTCCGCACTTCCTCTTTATGAGCAGAAATAGCCTTTAATTTCTGTTCTTGCCTTATGGCTTTTTCAACAACCCCTTCCATAGTGGTTGGGCTGTGAACATCGACCTCTCCTCCTATCATGGGATTTAGTCCCATGATGAATTTCCATATTCTGAACTTCTCGTCAGTTTGATACTATGGTACATACTTGAGAAGTTTCATAAACCGCTCCCAGTATTCAGTTACAGTTAGCTTTCCTTGAACTAAGTTCTGGAATTCTATCATTTTCTGATCATAGAAAAGTTGTGGCAGCCAACGTTGCCTAAAATAGCCTTTAAATTGATCCCAAGTGATGTTGGTCTCATCAATATTTAGCTCAGCTTTACGGCTGTCCCACCATGAAGATGCTTCATGGGAAAGCTGATAGGCTCCCCAAATAGCTTTGGTTTCCTCCGAGAAGTTTCTTATTGCAAAGTACTTCTCCATTTCATTGAGCCAGTTCTTAGCTCCATCTCCTAATGTGGTGCCATCATATTTAGGTGGACTTATCCTTTTTATATCATTAGTGAGTTCCACTGCCAACCTGGCCTTTTTGTTTTCTGGTTGGACAGGTACATTTCCAGTGTTATTACCAACACCCATATTAGGGTTGTCCTCAGGAGGTAGCTGATTGTTGTTACCAGCTTCATCATCCTCCTCATTTCCCATTACTTGTTGTTCAAGTACATCCAAATGATCTCTTGTGTCCAATAGGGAAACAAGGATCTCATCAAGTTTTTGGATTATTTCCACCCCTTCCTCTCGATGGAGCATTATTAGCAACATCCCCCTTATTCTAACCATTTTCTCTTACAAGAAAATTCAGGTTTTTATCAGATTATGGACACAATAGGTCCAAGAGTTGCAACCTTCAGCTCTGATACCAAGATGTAACATCCTCATTTTAGTACATTAGAACAAGAATTTTTTTTTATTTATTTATAAGTGTTTTCTAGTTCTAAATACATAATTTAGAACTCACAGATCATAACAATCATTCTTATAACAGATAACCATATGCAGCTGTAATGACTCGGTGTACCACCGATCTATTCATTCCATGACTCGGTGAACTACCGATCTATTCATGTGTATCATAGAGTTGGCATTTTCATCTGAACACTTCACTCTTGTGGTTCTCTTCCCTAATCCGGGATTTTAGAATGCTCTGTCCAAGGAACCTATCTGAATAATTGTTACCATCATTCATCGGCATCACGTCCCTTAGACTAGGTGACATAGGACAACGCAATCAGCAGCTTGCGATACTTTGGCCAAAGATTTGAAACATATTGTTCATGTCTCTTATTCCTTGATGGTATACTCGTCAATCTGGAATACAACCTTCACCCCACTCCGATGTTATATAGAACGTCTTATACTGACTTCTGTCAGTCTCCCCTATCCCAAGTTTTCACTTAGGAACGGGTTGATATCATACTCACGTTATAAGGATGCTCTTGAAGACTAGGGGTATGTTGACATACTAGGCCACCCACTGTTACCCCGTGTGTCAAGGTACCCCGAGTCTCAAAGGGCTGCCTCATAGCATGTCTATGGTCCTAACCGATACCAAAGGAAAATCTTTTTCGCATTTCACGTGTAAATCTTAACGATCAATGTGAAAGGGTGTTGCCAAAATTCACCTTCATTGTAGTATCCTTGAGAAGATCCTAATCTTCTTGAAGGTACAACCTTGCAGTTATCATGTGTCAACATCCTACAATACTACCTTGGAAAGATTTACATAACTTCAAGAAGTTACTTAAGTTGAGTTGATTTTGAACTAAAGGCCCTCCTAACTGGATAGTCCTTTCCCAACCCAGAATTTCACACCTTTGAGTTGCCTTATGTAATTAAGTTCAATTTTCACAGAGAGAAGTTTAATAAGATTTGTGACCTCGTCAAGGTGTCCATCGGTTCCTAATAATATTATTTCCTCATAATAGGGAAATAGCCCTAAGTCCTCTCTTAAGGAAGCTAACTAAACCCGAAAGGGTTTATATCAACTCCGAAGACTGAAATATATCAGACTTATTGTTATTAAGACATGGTGATTTAATCCATCAATTACGTTGCCTTGACTTAGATCATTGTTAGGGAGTAATAGAATACTCCTCCTGTTATAGCTACATATCGGGCATAGTTTAACCATAACTTCCCTAAAAATTCAGTGGACTAATCTCCAATTTAGCCTTAATCATAATATATAAGAATTACTATTCAAACATGAAGTATTCAGTAACATAATTTTTGCAAGGCTTACTTAGGGAATCTAACTAGCTCCCATGGCATATAATAGTAAAAATGCACTCTCATTCATTCAGACATAAGAAGTTCAATTCAACAAATAAAAATGCAGCCACATAAGTAACAATTTCCCCATTTCATTTATTTCCAAGCCTTACAATTACAACTTATGCACTTCGGCATATTTTGATACAATAATCAACATCAAAAGAATAACTTTCTTCCTATAGTACAATTAGAGAAATCAAGTTGGAATTCATCATAAAAACCAGATTAAACAATCTGAGCATCATATCAGATCTGCATGCCTTTACCACTTACGATGACCATCTACAAAAATTGCTAGCACAGGTCAGTTTAGTGAACTGAGCATGATAAGCACTAATTCTTAAAAAAATTACATTCCACCAATTGTTTCCATTAAACAACCTATTTAAATGAAATCATTTCATCAAATCCATTAACATGAAGCACGCTATTTATCTTTCTACTATTCTAATATGAATTTAAAACATAACTCATATTATAGCTGCCATTTAAACTTAAATCCTTTCGGATGATTCATCTTACACAATAGAATAAGAAGAAACAAAATGAATCTTAAATACCTAGCCATCTGGAAACCAAGGGCAGTATACATCCTAATAAAATTACTCCATTAAAGAAATGAAATCTTACCAACGCATGTAACCAAAAGATTTGCATTTAAACAATTCAAACAAATACAGATTATAGCCTCAAACAAGATCAACTGATGGATTTTCCTTTATACTTTATGTATAATTTCATAAACATTGATAAGTATACCAACTATTACTACAATACTACTTTCATACAAGTAGATAACTGAATTACTCAAACAGAGTAATAATATAGCTAAAGATAATGAAAAGAGACTTCTGTCCAGATACAACGCTTACCAATCTCTCCACGTAACTTTAATAATCTATTTATCTCATGACCATGCTAAAGAAGGCATATACAAATTCTAAAGAAGGAAGCATTCATAATTTCAAGAAAGGGAGAGAATACTTTCGTATTCCCAAAAATCCTATATCAACATATACTTTACAACTAAGACAAAGAAACAGAGGCATTCAAATCTCCATTCCAAACAAGTTTAGGACTGTACCAACTTTCCAGGAGTAATTCATATGCAATCAATCTTGAATTCAATTAGGGAAGAAGACAAAGCAAGAAAATCAACACCCAAGTTTACCATTAGCTCCAATCTGGTAGAAATTTTTAAAAGGTCGCCCTTAGATCCCTAGGGTCTTGCAATTGCACATTAACAAAAGCCACAGATTGTTATAAATGAAATAAATATACGTTCAAATATCAGACCACAATCCTGATCCAAATAAAATAGTCTACCCTTCACCCAGGACTCGAATCATTTTAGACTACGAGTTAGGGTAACTGCTATCATTACTTACCAATAGGTTACACTAACTATTTCCAGCCATTACACTGGATAATTTGTTATTGCATTCAAGGATACCAAACAAATAACACTTCCAGTGTTAATAGATGAATTCTAATGATAGATTTCAAGGTCACTACAGGAAACATCGACACAGTTCCTTCCCTTCCAAATACAAAACCTAATTTCCATTCATGCAGATCTAGGATTACGCACACATTGTAGGGGTATAAAGTTCCTCAAAGAAATATTCTCTTGGTTAGAACTATGTTCCCATTATCCAAGTAAAATCGTAAAGAAAACAACAGCTACACCAAATATTTCATTACTTACAGAACCTATAATCATAAAAACATCCAGACCCTTTTCAACAAAGGTAGAGGATTAGTATTCAAGCATATTTATTACACATGCGACAAAACCAGTCAAGCTCTATAGAAGGAACTAACAATTTCATCATAATCAAAATTTATATTCACCTGAAGCTATCAAGTAATAAAAGAGCTCATACAACTAAGCAACAATCAATAAACCAACCAAATTAGACAACAATTCTTTCCATGTCATTCTTCAAACACGAAATCATCAAGCACAATGTCTAACATGGTACAGTTTGGAAACTCATTACCTCAGTCGAAAAAGAGACATAAAACACATCTACAGAAGACGATACCCATATAGTATTCACAACAAGGTGAGAAGATAAAAGAAGTAGATTCAACATGGTCTACGTATAACCAAGGATTCCCAATTCAACAAGAAAAGAAGAAAACCAATACATTGCTACACACCAGCCGATCAGTACAAAAAAATCATCTAAACAGAGTTGTTCTAATGAAAGCATTTAAAGGAAAGCAAGATTTTTAAAAGTTAGGGCCTATCATGCCTGATAGTGTCGCTTAAAAATTTGAAGAAGACCTCTGAATGTGCTCACACCTTCTCTTCTTCTTCCACGAAAGATTAAACAACAATAAATTGTTACCTCCATGCCTTATATACTTCCCCCGATAGAGAAGGAAGCTAGAAACTCTCAAAGTTGCCATGCAACACAGAGTAGACGGCTGGTTCGAAGAACCAGTGCTCAAGCAGAGTGAAAAATGGAATGCATGGAAAACCAAACAACCAAACAATATTCCACTTGCATACCTTCCCAAGCAATCCACGCTCGGGAACCAAAGTTCATTAATTACATTTACTTCCATCCTCCCACCTATTTTCCATTGCCACCGACCACCAAAATTGGTGATCACCACAAGAAAACAAACAAACATTCCCATCCTTGGTGATACTGCCATGTCAAGTTATATTAGCCATTTGTATCCTCCACCAAACCTGACAGCATTCCAAGTCCTTCAACCTTATCCCCCTCTTAAATGCCATGGAAACCACCATCCATGACTCGCGACCCTTCTTAGGTCCCCCTCCCTTCTTATCATTAGTTAAGATAGGTTAGAAACTTAGGCTAGCTCATAGGGTATGACATTAGTCTCACTTCCATAGCGCTAGGTGTAGTTAACCCTTAAGAGCATTAAGCTCATAGTTTAGGACTAGGTTAGATTAGAAATTATTTTAACCAATAGGTTATAGTTTAGATTAAGACTATTAACCTTAACGAATCCAGTCTAGGTCCCCAAAACAGACCAATCAAGGTGTTAGAGTCCATACAGATAAAACATTCATGTAAAGGAGTCTATTTGGCATCAATAAATTAAGATTTTGGTATAAACATAAACATCTTACCTGGCTTAAGGTCTAGGCCTTCTGATGTTACGATATCTGGAACCAAATTCCATTTATCATGATCAGCCTGAGTTAAACTCCGGGATTGATCATTCAAAACTCATTCAGACCTTGTAACTTTTGTAAGGTCAATAAATTTTGTTCATCCTGAATAAACTTAAAACATTCCTTGGATCAATGCAACTAATCCAAGGCTGAGTCATAAAGGTGGATAAATCCACAATTCATCCAGAAATCAGGTTGAACTCAAGTGCAAGAATGAAAGAAACAAAAGAGTCCAAGCATTTTCCGGCTCAGTCAAAGATCTTCAAGAGCAAAGAGGATACAATCCATATCAAGCATGACTTCCCAAAACCAAAGGAACATGTCCTTATACAGAAGAAATCATTTATCAATACTTGAATGCTCTGGAGAAAGTAACAACAGTTCGGAGTGTTACACAAAGCCACTTGTGCATCTTTTATCTCTCCTACTAGTGGTACTTTATTAGATTCCATTAAGTAACAAGATCTCGTTAACTCGGTTAGTGTCAGTGAGAGAATTGACAACTTTGAGTGGAATTACGTTATCATAAGCTCTGAGTCAATGATGTAATTGTTGAGCTCAAAACCATTCATGAGAAGAAGAGACAAGTAGAAGGGTTCCACCTTATCTAGTTTTGAAGCACTTAGGGCCAACATGTTTTGAGCAGGTGGTGTAGATGGTGTCAAGAGAAAATGTTTAGAATTTGAACTTTAGGGTATGGAACTACTGCTCAAACAACATTGATTATTCTATCAAAATGAGTAGGGTGTGTTTTCAAGTATTAAATCTTTGAGAGCTGCACTTTGGTCTTACTTGCATGTTCCAAAGTAATCAAATGGGACAATTTTGGATGAGGGGAAGTTCCTAAGGTGAGGGAATGTTTACATGGTAAAGGTCTTTGAGGAACTTTGGCTAACTTGGAAATTGGATTATCTTCGAGGGTGAGGCCATCATCTTAGAAGGAGGTGAAGGTGAAGCTATGGTATGTGTTTTAGCTAGCTTAGGATAGACTTCATTAGAGGGAGGAGTGTTTTTAATAAATTATGAGCTAGAATAAGGAAAATGTGAATTACTAGATATAACAACCTGATCTCTAGCAGCCATGTGGCTTGGTTTCATTTTGGCTCAATCCATTGAGGGTGGTAATGGTGAGCCTTTGTTGATGATCTTATTTTGTGTGGTTGATGGAGTGGGATCTTCTTTAGTTTTCTTTTCCTTTTGAGCCATGGAGGGTAGAGCACGTTTCTTATATTGAGCTCGAGTGAAGACATCACATGAGAAGCTTGGGGCTTCCTCTTCTTCTTCCCCATCCTCAACAAACTCGAGCAAGCCATTGTGCATATCAACTTCCTCAATTTCAAGGTAGCCTTTGTAATCCTCTTCTATTTCTCCTTCAAGTTCATAAATTTCAGCATCCTCTCTTGATTCTATGGTATCATAGATAGCATTAATAGGAGGTGCTTTAAGGGAACGTTGGCGAGGAGGTGGTTCAATTCTTTGTCTATCAGGGAATTTTGGCCTCCTTGAAGCATTTGTTGTTGTCATTTGGGACATTTGTTTCTTCAAGGAAACAAGATCATTTGCCATTTTCTAGAATGTAGGATCTATAGTTACTGAAGCCAAAATCTGACCCTTCTGCTTCCCATTTGGGCCTTTCACCTTTCTAGAGAGGATTAAGTCATCATCAATTTCAATGGAAAAGTCTTGAGCTTCCCTTAGTGTGTTTGGTTGGTCTCTTCTAAGGAAGAAACCAACTTCTGATGGCAAGGAACTGATGAAGAATCTTCTCAAGTGGTTCTTAGAAGGTAGTAAATATTTAGGGACTCTTCTTGTCAGTCTGTCAAACCTTTCTACAAATTCCCTCATGAATTTAGAGCTTTCTTTCATTATTTGGACTAATTGCACCATCAACTCTTGACCATCTTCAGTGCTCTTGAATTTGTTTTCAAATGCTTTTCTAATATCTTCCCAACTAGTAATAGATATTGTAGGAAGAATGTAAAACCATTCAAAGAACTTTCTCTTGGAGTGACTCCAAAAAATTCTAACCGACACATCTTCATCTTCAACACCTAACACACCACAAGCAGTGATGAAGGTTGCTACATGTTCTTCAGGGAGTTGGGAGCCATCTCCTTTGAATTTGGGAAAATTCTTTCTCGAACCTCTTGGCAGATCATGGAGTATTTGTGGGAGAGAAAGTGGACCAATATTTCTTCCCCATGGTACATTGGGTGTACATGCTTCATGTTCATTATCAGCCATTCTATTTCTATTTTTGGCTTCTTCAGCAGCTAGGGCTACTTCTCTTTCCTCTGTTGTAGCTTGGAGTCTTGCAATTTCTTCAAGTTGAGCTCTAATCTCTTCCTCTCTGTCAAACCGAGCTATAACCTCTACTTCTTCTCTCTCCAACTCCTCAAAAGTAGGGTCAATCACTCCTCCTTGCCTCAGCTGGTGAGTATACCTTCTATCAGCCAGCTTGAAAGTTTATTGTCTTCTCTGGAGGTGCTGGAATTTTTCTTTATCTTCTTTTTCACAGCCCAAAGTATTGTAGCAATGGTGAGATGATTTATACTTTTCCAAATATGCCAAGTAACCTCTTTCAGGTCTAAAATGATTTCCTCTAGATATGACAAAGAAAAGAAGGTTTTCTAGAAGGATTTGCAAGAATTTTGAGTTACATCCATGTAGTTCATATGGATGCTCAATTTGTAGAACTCTTTTATTTGAATATTTTTGTATTTTTGGATCATAAGGAATTTCAGACTTCAAAGGAAAAATTAATCATATTTTAAAAACCTTGTGATCATTTTTGGATGCAGATGTTGCGGCTACGCCTTACGATGGGAGCAAAATCATTGGTGAGAAAATTTGTCTTGTGGACAAATTTTTTGGATTACAAAGCGAATGCTATGGGAATATAAGTCTCTATACATTTGAATGGTGTAGCTACCATTATTTATCATGTAAAACCAAAGTGGATTTATGGTGGTTTTTCAACCAAAGATCCACAATAACACTCCACTATCCCTTTGGCAATAATAACAACTCCTTGCTATAGAAAAAATCGATCTAAGAAAGAGGAGGGAGTGAGAATGAAGGAGGGGAGTTCAATGTTGTGGGTAGAGTGTCGGTGCCCACACACATCAACTAGAAGTTTCATTACATGCATTCATTAACAGAAGAAAGACAAATTTGCAACTTTTAAGCACAAGATAGAATAAAACACGCTGGTCACAAAGCACCAATCGATTTTTCCATTGAGGGGACATAAAATTACTTCCTTTTTTATTGATATCAGATTTGAAATTCGTACGATGAGTGGGAATAGAAGAAAAATGTAGGGGAGGAGAATAGAAGAAGACTAATAGTATTTTTGTTCTCTATTTGCAAAAATGTGCTTCCAGCTTTCCAAATTCAATTGCCACCACACAAATGACATTGAAGGGTCATTATACTCCCAAATTCAAACATTTACAAACCTGCAAATTATCCATTCCTATTCGAATTCCATCCTTGCGAAGAAAAAAATGCCCATGTCATGTCAAAAACTAGATCCTGCAAGAAAATGTTACACTCAATTTTCCAGTTTGAATATAAGCCATTTGATTTGCTCCATGCATTTGGATCTTGGGCCATTACAAACAAATTTGATCATTACCCCTCTTCCATATTCCTCTACCGCAAATAAAAAACTTCTGATGAGCCTAAAATGAGCTTTTGCATGCAAAAACACATTTTATATTTCAATTTTCTAGATTTCATATGAACCGTTCAATCCTAGAACATTGGAGTGGAGTCAGGGGAATTTTTTTTTGCATGCAAGATAAATTTTCTCAAAATTTTCCCATAAAACTCCATCAAAATTTAAAATTGAAGTGTCCATCATGTGGAAAATTTCACCATCTTTCCATTAATACAAAAAACGTGAAAATTTGAGCTCGGTTCCAAAGATATGGCCCTCTGAAGATTTAGCACAAAACTAGTAAAAAAGAGTCAAAATTAGGGTTGGCGGGGTTAAACTTTAAATTTTTCCCTTTTGGAAAAATTTACCAAAAACTCCGCAGCCCTACAACTCGAGAGACACGTGGCACCTTCTCGATTCATCCGCGGGCCAAAGACCTACCTTTTTCCTTTTGATTTCACGTTTGGAAAAATTTCCCAAACAAGTCTCGTGACCCGCTACTCCTAGACATGTGGCACTCTCTGACTGGTCATGGATATGTGGCTCCTTTTTCCTTTTAAAATTTAAATTGGGAAAATTTCCCAACTTACCTCCGTGCCCTGCCACTCTGCCAATGCGCTTCCTTCCTTCTACAGGCCTACGGGCCGCTTTGTGATTTTTGCTCTTTTTAGCCAAAAGGGCTAAGTGTCACATTTTCCTCCATGCCTCTGCCAATGCGCTTCCTTCCCCTCCATAGGCCTGTGGGCCACTTTGTGATTTTTTCTTTTTATCCAAAATGGGTAAGTGTCGAATTTCTCTCCGTGGGCTCACCCAGGGAAAATTTCCCCTCCAAACTCCGTCGAGCCATAAATTGAAAAATACAAGGAGTTAGGAGGACTTCCTTACCTTTATGGAAAGGGGAAAGAATTATCTATCTAATGAAGCAATACCCAAAATATTTTGAGTTCCTAAAATGTTCTTTGAGGCCTCACCTGCTCTTGATAGCCTTCCCTGATTTGGCCAAAAGATTTTAACCTTGAGAAAATCCTACAAATCACCTAAGGGGATGAAAAGACTCTCCTAGATCACCTATCCACATCCTATAAGAAGTGATTAGACTTTTGAATTTGTCTTAGAGTACCTAAGTATGATCAAAACATGGAAACTTTGAGATAGGATAAAGTTGTCTTGCTTGAAAACTTGTAATTTTTCCCTTTACACATTTTCAAGACAACACCAGTGGCATATGGAGTAAAACAAAACCAAAAGAAAGGAAAAACAATGAGAAAGGGAAACAAAGGAAAAGAAAAAGCATAAAGGTAAATTCCAAACTAACTGGAAATACTACCTTATTACAAGCACCAAGAAGACTTATTTATAGTAAGGCTTCACCTACTCCCATTAAAGTGACATGGTAAACTCGTCCCATCCAGCGCTTGTAACTTTGTAACGCCTAAATCAAGAATGTACAAGATGATGTAAGGTCCCAAGCAATATAATTTCAAATTCCTAGAATGGTGTAGATACTTGGAATTATACAAAAACACCAACCGCCAAACCTTAAACTTTTTGTTCTTGATATGAAGATCATTCCATGCCTTTGCATTGCTTTTTCTGTCTTCTTACTCCATCTATAAAATGATCACCTTTCATCTAACTGCATCAACTTATAAATTATTTCTTCTAGCACTTAATCATCAGCTAACCCTCCTACATGCACTATACGTAGTGAAGGTAACATGACTTCCACTCGGTAAAACAGCCTCCGCACCAAACACCAATTGAAACGGTGTGGCCTTGTTCAATCTTTTGTATATTGTCATGTACGCCCGTAGAATGGCTGATACCTTATCATCCCAATATTATCTTCCAATGTCATAAATGTTAGTTAAAATGTGACTTAGTATCTTGTTAAATTCCTCAGCAGTTCCATTTTCTTAAGGGTGATATGGGGTAATCTTATGATGGGTCACCATAAATTCTTCCAACAGAATCCTTACTTTTTCATTGAGAAAGTGTGTACCCCTATCACTTGTTAAACTTAAAGGAAATCATACCTGCTAATTATGTTTTACCATAAGAATCTAGTAGTTGTCACCATGGTCCAATCCTTTATAGGCACTTCCTCCGCCCACCATTTCAAGTAATTAGTGCAAGTGTTGATATACCGTGAACTAGTTCTTGGCGTGGCTAACACCCTATAAATTTGATTACCCATTTTTCAAATGGTTCAGTGTAGGATATTGGTCATAAAGGCATTTCATATTTCTTTCCAAGTTTTCCAAGGCACTGAAATGGTTATAGGCCTTGCAAAAGTCAATGCAATCCTTGTAGATGGTTTCCCACCAAATCCCTACTAATAAAATCTTCCACACAATAGCATTTCCTGCATAGTTTCCTCCTACAATCCCACCATGCACTTATTTTATAATGGCTATGCATTCATGTTCCAATATGCATTGATGAAAAATTCATCACAACCTAGCTTCTACAGATCTCCATTAATAAGCATGTAGGGTGTGATGCAAATTGCTAACTTCTTTCTCTCCAAGGCATTCATTTCTTCTAGCACTACACCTATTTTTAATAATACTACAATATCTTCCAAGTATGAGGGAGCATGTCAAAACATAAATAGTTGTGCGTCTAACATGGTATTCTCAATGCTTTATGTTTCCTCTCCGAATTAATCCTTGATAAGTGGTCAGGTCTTGAATTTCTTTTTCCTGGTTTCACGACCATAGTGAACTCAAATTATTGAAATAGTAGGACCCAATGACATATGTGCCCTTGCAGAATGGGTTTGTTAACCAAGTATTTCAATGCCATATGGTCCGTGTAGAATATAAATGGTGTCACCAATAGATACTTGCCTAAACTTATGTAGTGTGTAGATCATAGACAATGCTTCGTGCTCAGTAGTTGTGTAATTCTTCTCTGTTGGTGTCAACTTTCTACTTGCAAAGCACAAGGGATGATCAAAAATTCCTCTCCAGGTTGTGCTAGTATTACTCCCATAGCTGTTCCTAAGGCATCAACATGCACATGGAAAGTCTTATCCCAAGAAGGAAAATATAGTATGGGCATCGTGATAAGCCTATCCTTCAAAGTGTCAAATGCCTTCTACTGCACCTCTCCCCAATGAAAGGAACTATTATGTTTCAACAATTTTTCTAAGGGCATGGTGATCTTGGCATATCCCTTGATGAAATTTGTATAATACCTCATATTACCAAGGAATCCATGTACCGTGCTTTGACTAGTAGGCTCCCTAATCCTACAATAACTACAACTTTAGCAAAATCTACTAGTAAGCCTTCTTTGCATATAATGTGTCCTAATAGGGTTCCAAATGGAGTAGCAAAGACACATTTCTTAATGTGTAGGGATATCCTCAATTTCCTACATCTCTCAAAAATCAACCTTAACTTGTCACAATGGTCTTTTACCAATCCATACACAAATCCAGGTCATCTAGGTAAACTTGAAGAAATGTATGGATGGAGTCTTGAAATTCTTGTACCACAATGTGCGAGAACACAACATGCACATTATTTAATCTAAAAGGCATAACCGTGTAGGAAAAAATTCCCCATTCAGTGGTGAAAGTTGTCTTCCTCTACTATTCCTTTGCAATCCTGACTTGGTGGTACCCTAAGAACCCATCCGTGAAAGAGTATACTTCACGCCCACCTACTACCTCCGAATTTCTTCAATAAAGAGGGTTAGAAAGGGATCGATGACACACACTACATTAAAATCCTGTAGTCAACATAAATTCTTATCCTCCCATACTTCTTAATACCGATAACCATTGGGATTATCCACATTGACTCTTCTATAGCCTTAATGATACCATATGTTATCATCTTTTCTATTTCTTCCTTGACCCATACATGTAATTTTGGATTCATCCAATAAGGCCTCTTCTGAATCGGGCACACACCTTCCTTTAACTTGATCTTCATCTCCCCCAAGGAATGGTAAATGCCTTTGAGTTCATGGTACCCACGAGGAAACAAATATTAGAACTCACACAATAGATTAATGATCTTTGAAACCTCCCTTTCTGACCAATAGTCACCGATGATAGCTTCCTTAGGTTTTGCCTCCATTCTAATGTTAACCTTCTTTGTTTTTAAGGGATCATGGTATGCGCATGCTCATTTATAATTATTTTCTATAACTTCGCACATACCCTCTGAATTTTTAACATCCAAAGTCTCCATCTCTTCATCATCTATTACATAAACCATTTTTCCTTTTTCTTTTTCCATGCATGCACACTCAAGTTGTACCTCCTCTAATTCTTCTTTAGTGAGGTGTGTCCCCACTGAAGGCTGAATTATTAATTTTAGTAGCCTATCTTCTTCCATAGCACTATCCCCCATCATAAAGCACTTGATCACTTGCAATGTCTTATCCACTCGATGGCTTGGTACTTTGAAATTCAAAAGTTTGAATGAGATCAGCTACCAACTCTTTCCAATTACTCGTCTAATGATGCATCTCTCAATTAACATACCAAACACGTGCACAACCTTGTAAGGTGGAATATAACTTATCTACCCATAACGAAGGTGGAAATGCTTCTACACTTCCTATCCATGCCTTCTCACATGCTTGGATATGGAATGAAGATGTCACTTTACCATGGTAGTCCTCAAAAATTACAAAAATTTGATTCTTACCTCATGCCACTCCAGGGGTTCTCCTTATCTTTAGCCCACCAACGCATTGTAGTCTTGAGAAGGTTATAACTAAGAATTCCTCTTATCTCATCCTCATTTTTCCACTGAGATTCCATGTCCTATAGGAAAATTTTAGGGTATGCCCTCCAGAGTAACTTGGAAAATTCTTTCCTCCTAGGTGCTTGAGTGAGTGTGCCTTGGTAAATCTTGTTCAGACCCCCTCAACTATTGCCTAATTAACTCATAGGTCATTTGTTCCTAATTCTCACACACCATGATTATTATATCACTCATAGGCTAAGCATCCTTAAATTAGATAACTCCTTCTGTAGGGTGAATTATCTTTGGGTCTCTGATGGAGCACACATAAATTATATCAAGGACCTCTTCTCCCAAAGGTTCAGTGTAAGGCACCGAATTCCCATCCATCAAAGGGATGATGACCCATTCTTCCTTGTTCTCAAAACTAATATATCCTTTGTTGAACCTCAAGTCAACATTGTTCTTATAGCACCATGGGTGCCCAAGCAATGCTAGAAAATTGTCTACCTCAGCAAGCACCAAGAATTCGAAGTCCCCAGTAAACTTGAATCCTGAATGGTGATCACTGCATCCTTCAATACTCCAATGGGAATTGCCTTAGTTTTTTTCCATATACAAAACATTCAAATATGGTTGTAATGTAGGCCTTCCCATTTGATGCCATGAATCAAACGTCAAAACATTGACCTTTGCCCCTGTGTCAATTGATATGTTACTCAGCATCCAACCATCCACAATTGCATTCAAGGTGATCTCTTTGTCATAGTCAAGGCTATGGGGAGAGACGTTTACATGTAACACCTTCCTTTCATGATCTACCCCAGCATGTGGTACCTTCTCTCTCAGCCATTCTCCTATCAAGGGAATAATATTCTCTTTCCTTAACATTTTGTACACTTCTTTAACTTCATCCATTTCCCTCTGAGCCCCAACATTCCTTTTTCACTCCTGCTTCCCGGAGTGCTCCTTTAGACAATGGATCTCCCCTTGTAAACTTTGAATGACATCCATAGTCTCATGATATACTTTTTTCTGATAATCATGGTTTAGATAATTTCCATGTACTACTTTCTCTCTTGAAACTAGTGTCCTTGGTTTTGGAATCTCCCAGCACGTGCAGGCCTCTTCTCACATCATCACTAGCGGAGGTTCTAGCCCTAACTCATGTGTCACTCATGGCATCCACTGTGAATCAACCTTCTTGATTCTTACCATCCCAATGCCTTTGTCCTTCCGGTGTTACTTGGCTCATGTGCTCAAACAACTTAGGGAACTCCTCATACTTATGCTTCTTCCCGTACCATGAGCACTACAATAAATCTGGACACTCACATGTGTAATGTTCTGTAGATCCACAATTATAGTAGGTTCCTCATGGGAACTCACTTCTCCCTCCTTCATGGTTACTGTGACCATGAAATCCTCCATGAAAACCTCTCCCATGCACCCCTTCATCCACGCATCCTTCATAACAATGATCATCTTCCTTGGAACTCTTTGGCAAGATAGATCTGGTGTATACCATGATCAATGGCCTCATGGATCTAGTCAATAATCCTACAATTCTTAGTATCATGGGTTATAGAGGTGTAGATATTACAGTAGCAAGACACATTCTTTCATATTACATGTTGTAACAAGGGACACCTACTTGCATCATGGTCCCCATGAAAAACTTCACAATGTATTGTTATGGTGCGTACTAACTTCCTGGGAAACAATCCTTTACATGCTCCACTACTTCAAAATCTATGCACCAAAGACCACTATGAGTCTCATGAGCTAAGTTTGTAGATATCTTCTCTAACTCCTTAGCCATAGCATTGATTTGAGCCTCCAAAAATGGGCTCACACTAGTATCAACGCTCCCAAATACTTCAACACGTAAGGAAGCTTTTAAAGCCTCATGCATGTCAGTGAATGTTTTATGTGACAATGCCCTCCTAAATCAAGTGATCAATCCTCCAAAACACCATTGAGCATGTTGTGAAGGGTGAATGTTACACTCTCTACCATTCCTTGCTTGATATCCTTCAAAGAAACCATGCTCTTCTCGCTTGAACTCCAAAGATATGGATATCTATTAGGAAGTAATTATTCAATGCATTATAGTCTACCACCGTATAATGAGGGTCGTAATTCCTATACTAGCTATATGTGTTCTCTTGCAATGTTGTTACAAACTAACTTTCCTTCCACTCCAGGGGTAGTGATCCCCTTCGTGCGCCATAGTAATTCACACTTGTGCACATGTTCTACAACATCCTCTATACCTTGGTAATCTAGAAAGTGTAAAGACATCTCAAAGAACACTTGAGGAGGTGGCTAAGGCCCCTATCCTCCTAATCCAGATCCTTGGTTCCCTCTAGTGTTTCCTCTTCCACCAGATCCATTGGATCCACCAAGTCTTATGCCTCTAGATCCACCAGTTCCACCTCCAGATCCTCATGTAGTTGGCAATGGTCCTAAAATGGTCACATGTATTTTCCCCAATGTTCTACTTGAAATGCGCACCAATGGTCTATGAGATTGATCCACTACCAGAAGTGTATCCCGCGCCACTCCCAGATGCATTTCCCAAACCTTGTGTACTTGCACTTTGCCTAAAAATTCCTCTAAACACCGGAATGGTATGTGCAGCCATGGATGTTCCAAATGAAAAATTATATCTCCTGGGTGTCGATCAGTCACTCCCACCGATACCAAATGGGTTATCAATACTTATCAATTGATTTAGAAAACCAAATGATAGGGGTTGGTTTCCATGTGGGTTTAGATGCACGCCAACAGATCTTATTTCTCCATGTGATGAACTCTCAGTAGGAGATGAAGGGGCCTCTCTCCCATGATTTCTAAGATGGGGTAGCATATACTTCTCGTGCTCCATGTCCACCACATTTTGGTACCCAAGTTGATTCTCCTTTGCATCGAGAAGCACCATAGTTTGAACAAGATGCTTGGAAACATAAATTACAATGTGAGTCATTTTATAGCCAAGGAAGGACTTAAGTGACTCTTCATTCACTCAGGCCTAGAATAAATGGCTAACACCGTGTATAGGGTTTGACCTACCCTGACTACTTTAGGTTGTTCCTTCAACCAGGGTAAGTGTAACACCTTTGAAAAACTATTATATTTATCTTTTGCATAGCAAGCATCGACATGTGATTTTCTTGATGCGGTGTGCTCCTTTTCTTGTTGAAAATCATGCTTTCCAGGGATAAATCATTTCTTCTCTTGGATTCATTAGACTAAAATGTTGATGCTTGCAATAATCCATTTTCACTTCAGATAGGTGAGTTGTAATCTGGTTAAGATGGTTGCAAACTTATCTCTATTAACTAACTCATCCTTGGATCAATTCCATTGATCCAAGGAATTTTTAAATCTCCTTACTAGTCTAAATGATAAACTAACATTCATATGTTGAGAGACATAGTGGACTAAGATTTTTTATGTTTACAAATTATTTATGGTCTTGTAAGATCGTTCCTGCATTCTGTTGTATGTTTTGTGCTCAGATCTATAGGATTGATCTCTTTAGGACATTTAACGGTGTTAAGTAGAACGAAGCTTGCTTCATGACTTTGAAGGGAATCTAATTCCTAAACTTATGAGATCTATTCTAGCGAGAATTCCTAAATAAAGGTATTATACCTACCGCTACATATATATATTTTTTTTCGGATGGTGTCCTAACCTAAGTTTTTGTACTAAATGGAATAAGGGAGAAATAACCTAAGGTAATGATAGGCTATTTTCAACCTAATACCTATTACTATTTGGTGGTGAATTTTGATCTAACCTAAGGTGGAAATTACTTATTGAAATGATTTTTTTAAACCTAAGGTTATTATTTGTAAACTAGCCTAAGGTCTTTTCCTAAGCTAATTGTATCTATCATAACTAATGAAATTTGGAAAGAGGACGTAAGGGTTGTATGGTAAATGGGAGGATAGGCGGCGGTTCCTAAGCTATTTATGAGATTTGATTTTTGTATTGAATCCCAATGAACGTCCAGATTAGGTAGAAGCATGGAAATTTAGTGGGACTTATGTGGAGTCTTCACTAAATTTGGAAATGCATCTTTGAAGTGGAAATAGGTTTCACCAATTCTAGATGGTGGTGGAATGGAGAGATAGGTAGGAATATTGTAAATAATGGAATTAATGAACCTCAATTTTTGTGAGCAAACCATCTTGGAAATTATGAGGGTGGATTTATTGGAGGTTTTTGGTCTTACATGCTTTGATATTTTTCTCTCTGAAAAGAGTTATCTAGTTCTTCAAACCAGCCGTTTGATTTTCTCTTTGAGGCTATTTTATGTTTCCTTGGTCTATTTTTGATTCAAGGAAAGTATATGAGGCATTGGAAAAAGATGTTTACTTTTGATATTTCTTGGAGAAGAAGAAGAGCTGAAGCTCACCGAAGTCTCCTTCAAATTGGCAAGATCTTATCCAAAGACGATAGGCTCTAGCCATTAAGATTTCTTACTTTCCTCTAAATGATTCATTAAAATAACTCTTCTCTCATGAGATAAATGGTTTCATGTTTTTTCTGGTTATTTAATTTCATGATTGAATGAATCTCTGTGATTTTTGGATATGAATCCATTGCATGATAATTTTAGTCTTTGGATGTTTTTCTCTATGCAAGTTCAATGTTGATATGCGTATGGAATTTTAGAGGCTTTTTTTTTTTTTGGAACTCGTATTCGGGACTGTCTGCTCGAAAAGAGCTTGAGAAAATGGTTTTTGATTTGAGTTGATCTGGTAGTCTCTTTGAAAATCTTCACTGGATGCATCTTGAGTTTGGAAAGGTTGCGGTTTTCTATCCTGCATCGTACGATTTACTTTGAGCATGAAATTATGTGTAAACATTAGAGGATATTTTGCTCTTCTTTGTTCTAGGTAACTCGTAGCTTGTTTGAAAGTCTTTGATTGTTTGATAGAAGGATGTTGGACCTTGTATGGAACTGTATCTTTTTGGGAGGATATAGAACCCCTAGTTCAAGAATGTATTGTTTACTTACCCTTCAAAGATGAATTCTAGCTCATTTGAAAGTAATCAATAGTGGGTTCTTGTAGTATATGGAACTGTTGTGTTCTTACTTAAACTTTTGTTAATTTGACCGGAAAAATTACCTTCTCTACACTGTAATTCTTTTTCTTGATCTTATGTGCTTAATGGAGTCATGTGAAAGTTATTTTAGTTTGTATTTCTGTTACTATTTGAGTTCGTGAGTAATGGAGAACTTTATTTGACTTATTACTTATTGCTGAATTTTTGTATTCTCTTTTAGATCCATTTGAATGGATTTCTAGTTTTTAAAGGAGAGAGAAGTTGAATACTCATGTGGAATGTATCTTGTTTTGCCAATATTTGTACTTCTGCTTTGGGACTGTATTGTATACTTTTCTCTACAGTAGGAACCCGAACTTGTGTTTAAACAATGGTGAATAGATGAATAAGGATTTGGCATTATTACATCCTAGATTACTTTTTGTATACTGAACTGGGTAGTGTTGATAGTGTTGTTCCGATAAGGTTTGAATTCATAAGGGAAACTAGAAGTATTGTTTTCTATAAACTGTGTGTTTGGTTTTGTATTCTCTTTTGGGAACTAGTGAAAGAACTTTTGAGTTTGAAATGGAATTTGGAATTCAATTGATAATACAAAGGTGAATGAATTCTTGATCGGATCTTTTCTATTGAGTTTCCTTTAACTGTGGAAAGTTAAGTTTTGTTAATTCAAACTTCTCTGTAGATTGAATCTCTTCCATGTTGTAGAAGTGATTACTATCCTAGGCTTGTTCAACTTCCTAAGTTCAATTTTTTTCCCTTTCTATCTTGTATGAAATAGTGTGAACTCATTCTTCTGAAATGGAAACATCCTTGGGGATTGTTTTGTTTAATTTCTTGGTAGTCAACTATGGAAAGTTAATGGAAATAGTTGTATGTTTAGGAAACTTTGGGACTTTCATTCTTGGTACTAGGAAACCAATCATCCCCGTTTGATATTTCTTGATCTTAGCTAATTTGTATTGAGTCAATTGTTGTATTGATGTGGAAAGTGTATAGCTGAGTCTGTCCTGTAGAAGGGGAAAATGTAATCATGTTTAGACCGATTGTTTTGATTGATTGAGTCATGCTTCATTTGGATATTGTTTTTGGAAGGACTCCTCTTTGTAACACCCTAAACTGTTGTTACTTCCTCCTAAGCATACAAGTGTTGATATGTGATTTCTTTTGAAAAAGGATGTGTTCCTTTGATTGAGAAGTCATGCTTGATATGTACTGTATCTTCTTTGCAGATTACAGATCTTTGACTGAGTCAGAATATGATTAGACTCTTTTATTTATTTCATTTTACATCTGAGTTTAATCTGATCTCGGAATGAATTATGAAGTTATTCATCTATAAGACCTAGCCTTGGATCAGTGGTATTGATCCAAGTGGTGCTTTAAGTTTTTCATGATGAATTAAAAATTATAAACCTTTCACAGGTTGCAAGGTCTGAATTCGTTGAATAAAGCCAATCCCGAGTCTAACTCAGGTTGATCGTGTGAAATGGAATGGTTCCCGATATCGAAGTATATCTGGAAGGTCTTGGTCGTGGACCAGGTAATAATTCTGTTGCATATAATTCCATAGCCTAATGGCAGTACAGGAGTGAACCCTGTTCGAGAATGCATGTTGTAGGTCTTTTTCTGAGTATATGAAATGTTAGACCTAACAGGAATTATTAATGTTAGTAACCTAAAACTAAACTTAACCTAGGGGTTAGATTAGTGTTAATCTAACCTATACCTAGGCTATGAGCTAATGTTCTAAGTTAGTATCTTTGTGCTAAGTGGTTAGACTAGGTGTTATCCTAAATCCTAACCTAAGTTACTAACCTAACTATTGAGCAAAGAATAAGGGGACCTATGGAAGGGGTGAGAACCATGGGCTGCAGTTTCTATGTTATTAAATGTGTGGATAGGTATGAAAGAAAGGTAATATGGTGGAGGTTTTATAACGGCTATCTTGAGCCGACGTGGCAGGTCGCCAAAATTGGAAATGGTCTTGGAATTTCATTTGTCTATTGCCAACTATGGCGGTCGGTGGCAGTGGAGTTTGAGCGGGAAACTAGGAATTAATGCAATCAATGCACTCGGGCTTCGAGCTCGGATTTCTTGGGGAAGCATGCAAAATGGAAAGTTGATTGTTTGTTTGGTTTTGCATGCGCTCTGGTTTTCCTTCCGTCTGTTCACTGGTTCTTCGCACCAGTCTTCTTGGTGTTGCATGGCAAGTATGAGCGTAACTAGCTCTTCCCTCTGGCAAGGAAAATACATAAGTCATGGAAATAGTAAATTTCTGTTGGTGGATCTAACTTGGAAAAGAAGGAGAAGGTTTGAGCTCTTTCAGTGGTCTGCTTCGAAATTTTAAGCAAATATCCAGGCATGTTAGGCCCTAACCTTTAAAAATCTTGCTGTCTTTTCAAGTGATTTCATTAGAACAACTCTGTTCAAATGATTTATGGGTTTAGATGATTTTATGGCAGTTACGGGTGATTTTGTTACTGTATCTTCTTGCTGTTTGATTTTCAAATTTAACCCTTGAAGGGTGTGTGTGTTTCAAATCAAGTTATTCTGTTTTATTACATTTTACATTCCGGTGTAAGCTCGTGAAACGTATGCTTGAAGGGTACCGATCTCGCTCTGTGAGAACCCATGCATGATTCCCTTGCTGGGTTCAAAGCACTGTGATGCTTGTTGATTGATTTTCATAGTCGATGCTTGTTGTTGATACTTGCCGTCAATGCTGGTTGTGGTTACTCGTAGAAAGGAATACTGATGGACTTTTGTTTGATTGCTCAGTTTATTGAACTATTTGTAAGCTCTGTCGTGATAAATGTTGGTTGTGGTTATGGGTTTCAACCCGTTGACAGTATGCAGTATGTATATATTTATGTTTCTTGTAATCGAAACGACTCTATGAAGTTGATTGAATGATTCATATATTTGGACCACTGTTGAAGCTAAATATATTTGAATATTGGTAATTGATGTGCCAGAGACTTGAAGGAATAACATGTATTACGACCTCTGTTATTTTGTAAGAATACCTTCGTGTTGCAAGGATTTTGTGGTACAGACTCTTTGGGTGTATTTTTACGTTTTCATTCTGAGCAAACTTGTGCGAAAAATTGATAAGGGTTCAGTCGGATTCCTTGTTTTGAAATCAGTATTTAGATTTACTTTTGCCTGATTTTTAAATGTGTACCATTGATTGGCACAGATGGAATCATTTAATTTATTTATCTTGTTACTGTTGTTCGGATTCAGTTGAATCTTGGAGGGTAACCTGTATTTTTGCCTCAAAGTAAACCTGATTTGGTACACTGTTGTTTTTGTCACTGTGGAAGTTCCGTGAGTATGGATAGTTATCATGTGTTCTGGCTCTGTTGAAGTGAGATGCGAATATCATACTTTAAACTCTGAATGCGTCCAGATGAGAATAGACATGTTATGTTTACTTTCTGTATATTCCAGTCAGTTTGAGGCTGTGCTTGTTGCGGGAATTCTATGTGATTACCTCGGCATTGTCTTAGGGAAACATCTATTGCTCAATGCTAGGGAGTCTATTGTTGACTGCGAATAATTGAAGCTCTTTGATTTCGACCTGGGGTCCGAAAGCCTTGTAGTGTTTATTATGAACTAGAAGGGGACTGTAGGTTAATGTATGGGATTGTAGTCGTGTTTACGTATTCTGTTGCATGACTATCCTGCCTTGAGCTTGACTGAACTATGAGCCGTCGACTGCACTCGACGGGCGATGTGGGGAATATCTTCTTGTTGGCTGTTTCATGTGGCAGGTCATGTGGAGTCTGTTTGGTTGATAGTCATCACTGTTGGCGTGATAGCTACTGTACAGAAGTTTTGTTATATTTGATGTTAACAAAACAGTGATTCTTCTTGTGACTCGTCTGACTTTTTCGTATGCATGTAAGGTGAATGTTTTCCATTTAAGGAAATGGTACAGTCATGAGCTTGTTGAAGGGAAATTTGAATGACTTGTTTTCTTTCTCTTCTGTTATGAAAATATATGATGATATTTTTATCTAACCATTGGAACTGTTTTGAACCTATTTATGGAATCATGATTTATTATGATATTCCTTTTACTGTTGAATGAAATGATCTATCTGAAGTTTGCTGTTTTTGGAATTCAGATGGATAGATGATATGGATACTTTCGTTCTTCTTGATTTCTAATATTGTGATGAAATATTTGGGAAGTATTTAGGACTATTCTGTAATGATAATAGAGTTACACGTTTGTAGTCATTTTTGTATTACATCAGCATAGTCTGAAATATGTATACTTGTTTGGTGAATTGATCTCATTTAAACAGGTTGTTTAATGAAAACAGTTGGTGGATTGCAATTGTTTTAAGAGTTAGTGCTTATCATGCTCAGTTCATCAAACTGACCCATGTTGACTATTTTTGCAGATGGTTGCCGTGAGTGGTAAAAGCATGCAAATCTGATAGGATGATCAGATTGTTTAGATTTGATTTTAAGTAGAATTTCAGTTTGAATTTCTTTAAATGTACTATAAGAGGAAAGATGTTCTTCTTCATTGAGTATTGTATCAAGTATGCTGAATGCATAAAATGTATTTGATTAGTTCTGAAAGGAATGGAAATTGATATTGTTACTTATGTGTCTATATTCTTATCTTGATAGTTTGACCTTCTTCGGTTCAAATGATCTAAAGAGCATTGTTATTATTATATAATTTGGAGACTTTTGTGATTATCAATGTAAGCTTTGCAAGAATATAAGACTGAATTCTTATGATTGTTTAGCAGTTCCGGTATGTTCTATCAGAAGCTAAATTGAAATTTAGGTAACTATCTTTTTGGAAGATAGGGTTAAAATATACCTAAGCAGAATGCTAAACAAACTGAATTAAATTATTAATCCCTAGTCCTGATTATGACAGGACAACATTTAATTGGATTCTGAATCATTTATATTTGATACTTATAAGTATGATATAAATTCAGTTATGAGAACTGATATAAACCTAATGGGGTTCAGATGGCAATCTCATGTGAAGTTTATGAGATATTGTCCAATTCCGTTGTTTTAGAATTATGTATATTCTATGAACTCCGTGATGAGACCTTGGTCTTAATAACTCCTCTGTGTAATGGGTTTTATTGTGAAAGGTCATCCTATGAAGAAGAATCCAAGGATCGGGAAAGGCTAACCTTTGGGGAACGTCTTTTAATTTAATCTAACTCTATGTGCGTAACGCTTATTAATAAGTAGATCTTTTCGAGGTAGATTTAAAGGTTGATGGCATAAGACAACTGCAGGGTTGTACCTTCAAGAAGATTAGGATCTTCTCGAAGATACCACAATGCAGGTGACTTATGACGACATCCTTTGCATTGATCGTTAAGATTTACACTTTTAACTCGTACAAGTTACTTTGGGACCGATTAGGTATGTGGTCGCATTATATGGCTGCCTAGGAGACTCGGGGTATCTTGACACACTGGTTTAATTAGGATTGACCCAGTATGTCATCTTATCCCTAGTCCTCGGGAGCATCCATATAACGTGGTCACCTTACTAATCCGTTCCCGAGTGATTAACTTGGGATAATAGGGACTGACAGAAGTCGGTATAAGACATTCTACATAACATAGGAATGGGGTGAAGGACGTATTCCAGATTGATGAGTATGCCGTTAAGGAATACGAGACATAAGTAGTATGTTTCAAATCTTTGGCCAAAGTATCGCAAGCTGCTGATTGCGTTGTCCTGAGTCACCTGGTCTAAGGGATGAGATGCCGATGAATAATGGTAACAGTTATTCAGTTAGGTTCCTTGGACAGAGCATTCTGAATCCCAGAATAGGGAAGAGAACCGCAAGAGTGATGTGTTAAATAATAACGCCAACTCTTATTACTCATGAATAGATCGGTAGATTACCGAGTCATGGAATGAATAGATCGGAGGTACTCCGAGTCATTACAGCTGCATATGGTTATCTGTTATATGAATGGTTATTCGATTTGTGAGTTCTAAATTATGTATTTAGAACCAGGAAGCAAAAATATAAAAATAAAAATTGACTTGTTCTATTGTCTAAAATGAGGATGTTACAATCTTTGTGCACTCTATAATATAATGAATCTTCCCTAGAATGACATGAGAAGAGATTATCCTTGTGTAAGTATTTCTTTGAATTTTACAACTTATAGTTTCGATGTCTAAATGATATCTTCTAGAATGTGGAATATACTTAAGGCTTGTAAGTAGGATGATGACTATTTTGATTCTCTCCCTCTAGGATTCTTTTGGGATTCTTGTATCAGATGTTGTCTCTTAATGGTGAATCCATTTATTGGTACCCTAGATTGATGTAGTTATGTAGGCAATCAGTTGTGTACTTTCTAAACCTGTTTTCTATCTTTTAGATGAATGGTGAATCATGGATAGTCTGTATTGATTCTTCTTCTTATTTATTTAAGTTGTAGGATGAATCATCCTAAATATGTACTATGCTGAAAGTAACTCTTTTTGTTACATAGCAAAGTTAAATTTTGTATTTCAATTCAGAAAGAATTATGAAATAATTAGACGACAAGATCTATTGTTTGTTTTAAATAAGTAATTGATTGGGTCAATTCTTATATGAAATAATGCAATATTATCTTATTATATTATGCTCTTTCCTAAAAGCAAATTCAGACTCATTATTTGTACTTCTTTTCTAGTTGTTATTACTTATGCTTATTTGAATATATATATTAATTGTTTCATTAAAGCAGAGTTATTTTAATGGAACAATTAGTGGAATGCACTTCATTTTAATGCTTAGTGCTTATCATGCTCAGTTCAATGAACTAACCCGTGCTAGCAATTTTTGCAGATGGACTTCATAAGTGATAAAAGAAGACAATTTTTTTATGATGTATTGGCTTATTTAAGTTTAGTTGTTTTATAAATAATTTCGATTCATTCTTGATTTGTATTGAAAAAAATAAAAGTTATGTTCTTTTATGATCTTAATGATGATCGACATGCAATATGCCTAAAATGCATAGTCTTGTAAAGTGTATATTTTATCATGATGAATTGAAAGGTTTGGAGACTGACTCTAAATTATGGTGTAAATTCTCTTATACATTGTATGAAGGAAATAGTAATGCTATCTTGTCGATATTATTTATATCTATTTGTATACTATTACTGTTATCAATTAATAACTTTGATTACGGGGATAGTACAATCTCCCTTACTAAGTGTAACTTGTTAAGTTACAAAAGATTTCATTTTCTATGTAAACAACTATAGTATAATAATGAAATATGTATTGGACATACAAGTAAACTATATGTGTGGTGACTGATAAAAAGGTTATGTTAACCCTAACATCTAATCATGTAGAGGAAGACTCTTCCCTCTCAAAAGAATGAAAAAAGGAATTGTGGTTATGATCTTTAATCTTTGTACTTTGTTTTATTTAAAGTAAACTCTAGCTAAAACTAGTTCGATGATACACCTTCTTTGGATAGCTAATTTGCATTAAAAATTAACTGTCTAATGTTTTCTTTTCTATTTATGGGATAACTTATTATTAAGCCAAGTTAATGAACATTAATACAAGCATGAGTTAATGAAGTTATTAATATTAAATCAGATTAATTATGGATAAAGAACTTAATGAATTTTGGAATTAGGGTTAGGCATGGTTACCTGTAATCAATCTTAATCCAAAGGCATTTAGTTGAATTTATGACCAAAAAGGGGTATGTACATCATGATGAATTAGTTCTAATAGTTGTTAGCACATGCCAACTGCAGATCGTACCTTTGAGAAGACCAAGGGCTTCTCGAGGATACAATTTTGTAGTTGACATGTGGCAACACCCTTCCGAATTTTTTCATCTAGATCTACACACATCTGGACTTTAACTTAGTTTCTCTCTAGGTCAAGTTAGTAGCATGTTTAGAATATGAAGTAGCTTTCTATGACTTAAGGTACCTAGGCACATTCTATCAAATTAGGTTGGTAGAGTATGCCCATATACCCTAAGTCATCATGAGCTTCTTCCTATAACAAATTATATCACTAACCGAGGCTAGTGTAAAACCTTGGTCAAGTAGAATGATAGAAGTTAACTAGAGTGAGGTGAAAAACTTATTTCAAATTGATGAGTATGCCATCTAGGAATGTTAACATGAACAAGTATGTTGAAAATCTTTGGCCAAAGTATCGTAAGCTCTTTTGGTTGCATTGTCCTATATCACCTAGTTTAAAGAAACATGATGTCGATGAATATTGGTAACAAATATTCAGATAGGTTCTTTAAAAGATCACTCAAGACTGGAATAAGGTAGGAAAACCAATTATACGTAGTATACATAAAGTATTCTATACTTTAAGACAAACATGAGAGATCAGTTGGTAACCGAGCCATGAAATGAGAGATCGATAATTTACTGATTCATTACAGCTGCATATGGTTATATGTTATGAGATTGATTGACATGGAATGTGTGTTCTAAATGAAGTTTTATTTAGAACAGATAAAATTTTGTAAAAAAAAATCCCTTGTTTCTAAATTCTTAAAATGGGAATGTTATATCTTGGTATTAGAGCTGAAGGTTACATCTCTTGGACCTATTGTGTCCATAATTTGATGAAACTTAAATTTTCTTGTTAACATAAAATGGTTAGAACAAGAGGAAATGTTGCAAATAATCCTCCACCTGAGGAAGGAGCAACAACTGCCCAAAAACTTGATGAGATCCTTGCTTTGCCTGTTGGACACAAGAGATTGTTTAGTTGTACTTGAACAACAAGTAATGGGCAATGAGGAGGAAGAATATGTTGGTAATAATAATCAACCACCTCCTGAGGACAATGCCAATTTAGGTGTTGATAATAACAATGTGAACATACCTAATCATCCTAAGAACAAAAAGGCTAGGCTGGCAGCTGAACTCACTAATGATATAAAAAGGATAAGTCCACCCAAGTTTGATGACACCACATTAGGAGATGGAGCTGAGAATTGGCTAAAAAAAATGGAGAAGTAATTTGCAATAAGGAATTTCTCAGAAGAAACAAAGGCGATATGGGGAGCATACTAAATTTCCCATGAGGCATCTTCATGGTGGGATATTCATAAGGCTGATTTGAATATAGATGAAACTAATATCACTTGGGATCAATTTAAAGGTTACTTTAGGCAACTTTGGATACCAAAACTTTATTATGATAAAAATGACTGAATTCTAGAACTTAGCTCAAGGAAAGCTAACTGTAACTAAGTATTGGGAGTGGTTTACTAAACTCCTTAAGTATGTACCTCAGTATCAAACTGACGAGAAGTTTAGGATATGAAAATTCATCATGGGATTGAATCCCATTATAGGAGGAGAGGGGGATGTTCACAACCCAACCACGATGGAAGGGGTTGTTGAAAAATTCATAAGGTAGGAAAAAAATTGAAGATAATTTTCGCTCATAAAGAGGAAGTAAGGAAGAAAGTCCCCAACTCCTCTTCATCATCTCTTGCACCTAAGAAAGGACCATGGAAGAAATTTGGAATGAAAAGTAAGTTTTTGCTGATAATAATAAGAAAACATCAACAAATAAGTTTGCTGGTAATGCACGAAACAACTTTGTCAAGAATAATAATAACGGAAAGAAGTCCTATAGAGGTCAGAATGATAACGCTAAGGATGGGAATAAATCGAGCTTAGAAAGGGACTCGTAGGATGATGTTATAACTATGGAAAAGATCATTACGTAAATCAATTTCCTTTGAAAAGGATGATCTTAATTAGCATCACAAGATACATGTTGCATTAGTTGACAAGCCAGGATAAAAAAGGGCCATGCCCATAGAGGTTCCGTAAGTTATTTGGCATACCTATAATTATTCTTTTTGATACCGGAGCTACTGAATGTTTTATTTCTAGTAAATTAGCATCAAAACTAAAAATAAAAGCTAAAAACATGGACTGTACATTATGGAAACAATGTTGTTCATATAGTTAGTATGTGTCTTTTTGGAGCAGTCCTTGAATTACCTAGTTTTTCCACTGAAATTGATCTTTATGTTGCACCTTTGGGGTCTTATGATGTAATCATAGGTGTTAATTGGTTAGCTGAACATAAGGAAAAAGTGGACTATTTTGAAAAACATATTAGTTGTTTAGATGATTTGTAGAAAACAATAGAGATTTAGGGTGTGAAATGTGAGATTTATATTAGGAAACTATCAACTATGCAACTTTAAAAAGGCTAAAAATAAAGGTTGTACCTTATATGCAAAGAAATATTTTAGAAAATACTCAAGAGAACAATGATGTCATGGAATGATATCCACTTTGTTAGAAACTTTAGTGACATGTTTCCGGAAGAGTTACCAGGTCTTCCATCTAAAAGGGAATTTAAATTCACAATTGAAATCAATCTTGAACCGAGGCTATTTATAAGGCACCATATCGAATGACTAATATAGAATTAGTAGATATTAAGGCTCAATTGCAAGAAATTTTATCTAAGGGTTTGATTAGACCGAGTGTTTCACCTTGGGGAGCACCAATAATTTTTGTGAAAAAGAAAGATGGAACACTTAGATTATGCATTGATTATAGAATGTTAAACAAAGCAACGATCAAGAATAGATATCCACTCCCTAGAATTGATGATCTATTTGATCAGATGCATGGAGCATCGGTATATTCTAAGATAGATCTTCAATCTGATATCATCAATTACAGATTAAGGATGAGGACATTCATAAAATAGCTTTCAGAACAAGGTATGGACATTATGAGTTCACAGTTTTACCTTTTGGATTAACAAATGCACCTACAAATTTTATGAATTTAATGAATAATATCTTTCAAGAATACTTGGACAAATTTTTTCTTGTATTCTTGGATGACATTCTCATATATTCTAAAAGCATTGAGGAACACCATGAGCATTTGAATATAGTTTTGGAAATTTTGAGAAAGATATGATTATATGGTAAGCTATCTAAATGTTCTTTCTATGACACAGAAGTGCACTATTTGGGACATGTAATAAGTAAGAATGGAATTACTGTAGATCCTTCTAAAATTGTAGCTATAACTGAATGGCTAGCACCAAAGAATGTACATGAAGTTAGAAGCTTCGTGGGGCTTGCTGGTTACTACAAAAAATTTGTAAAAGAATTTTCTAAGGTGGCTATACCAATAACTTCATCACAGAAAATGGATAAGAAGTTTGTTTGGAATGAGAAATGTGAATCTACATTTAGAATTTTGAAGGAACAGTTAACTTCAACACCTATTCTAGTAGTACCAGACCCTAATGGATACTTTACTATTGTAACAGATGCATCTGGGAAGGTCTAGGAGGTATTTTGTTACAAAATGATCATGTCATAACTTACGAAAGTAGAAAAATAAAGTTACATGAGTTGAATTATGCTCCACATCATTTAGATCTTGCCACCATTTTTCATGCACTACAAGTTTGGAGGCATTATCTACTCCGGTAAAACTTTTGAATTAAAAACTAATCATCTTGGGCTGAAGTACATTTTCACTTAGCCAAATCTAAATGCAAGACTATGAAGATGGTTAGAGTTTTTGTCTCAATATGATTTTGAAATCAATTACGTAAAAGGTAAGGAAATTAGAGTGTTTGATTCTCTAAGTAGTAGGAAGCACATTTATGCTCTTATAACATTGAGAACTCAATTTAAGGATGAAGTAAAAAGTGTCATGGAATCTAATTCTTACTTTCAGCAAGTAAAAACAATGTTTGCTGCAGATCCAAATGATGTGAGGTATAAAGGTTTTCACTTTGACAACGAAGGAATCTTAAGATTTGAAAACAGAGTATACATACCTTCGCTAAATGATTTAAGAAAGAAATTGTTAGCAGAATTTCACAATTCACCTTTTTTGGACACCCTGGTATTACAAATATGCTTGCTGATATAAGATAACAATATTTCTAGAAAGGGATGAAAAAGGACATTATTGATTTTGTGACACATTGTTTAGAATGTCAATGTGTTAAAGCTGAACATATGCACCAAGTGGTTTATTGTATCCTCATAGCATACCACAATACAAATGGCAAGTAATAAGCATGGATTTTGTACAAGGGTTGCCTATGTCAAGAAATAAACATGATGTTATTTTGGTAGTTGTTGATAAACTAAAAAAAGTAGCACATTTTTTTATTGGTAATCTAAAGGATGATTATGTTGTTTTGACAAAAAGATTTGTACATGAAAATTTCAGATTACATGGAGTACCTAAGTTAATCATATACGATAGAGATCCTAGAATGAATTCCAGGTATTAGCAAACACTTAATGCAACTCTTGGAACTAATTTGAATTTCAGTTGTATGTATCATCTAGAAACAGATGGATAGACCGAAAGAGTTAGTCAATTTCTAGAGGATATGTTACGAATGTATTATATGGATCGGAGTATAAGTGGGAAGAGTACCTTCCACTAGTTGAGTTTTCTTACAATAACACATATCATGACTCTCTTAAGATGGCACCTTTCAAAGCACTATATGGAAGAAAGTGCATAACCCCATTAGTTGGGACAACATTGAGGATAGAGAGGTAATCGACCTAAAATCCTTACGTAAATGGAACAACCAATTAAAATGATTTGTGAACGCTTGAAAGAAGAAGCAGATAGGCAAAAGAGTTATGTTGATTTAAAGCGAGTTGATAGGAAGTTTTAACTTGGTGAGAAGGTCTTTCTTTGGGTTAAACTGAAAAAGAGATCTATAACTTTTGGAAAGGCTGCCAAATTCTCACCTCGCTAGGAGGGACCTTTTGAAATAGTTCAAGCAATCAACCCTATAGCTTACCGTTTAGCATTGCCTCCTGCTTTGTCACAAATGCATGATGTTTTCCATATTTCTTTGCTTAAGAAATACATTTTAGATTTATCACATGTGTTAAATTAGAATTCCTTGTAGGTCCAAGACCTAGGAATAATCGTGGTTAAACCCATACAAGTGCTAGAAAATCACCAGTTGCATTTAAGAAATCGTGAAATAAGTCAATGTAAGGTCCAGTGGGACCATTTTAACAAAGAAAGTGTAACTTGGGAAAATATGGAAGATATAAAAGATACTTTTCCATATTTATTTGAATAGAATTGACTCTAATGACTGATAAAAATTTGTGATTTTATCTTTATATGACAATAAGTCTGCCATTTTTGGGTAGATAACTATTTATTTTTAAATAAACAACTATGTGAATGTTGATTTCTAGAGATTTTAAATTCTGATATTGTTACAAACATATGATTCGAAAGTGAATAAATTGATTGTCCTTAATGCAATGGTCAAATAAGATAATCATCGGGACGATGATTCTTTTTAGGAGGGAAGTATGTAACACCTTTGAAAAACTGTTATATTTCTCTTTTGCATTACAAGCGTTGACATGTGATTTTATTGATGCGGTGTGCTCCTTTGCTTGTTGAAAATCATGCTTGCTAGGGATAAATCATTTCTTCTCTTAGATTCATTAGACTGAAATGTTGATTCTTGCAATAATCCATTTTCACTTCGGATAGGTGAGTTGTAATCTGGTTAAGATGGTTGCAAACTTATCTCTATTAACTGACTCATCCTTGGATCAATTCCATTGATCTAAGGAATGTTTTAAATCTCCTTACCGGTCTGAATGGTAAACTAACATTCATAGGTTGAGAGACATAGTGGACTGAGATTTTGTATGTTTACAAATTATTTATGGTCTTGTAAGATTGTGCATGCATTCTAATGTATGTTTTGTGCTCGGATCTATAGGATCAATCTCTTTAGGACATTTAAAGGCGTTAAGTGGAACGAAGCCTACTTCATGACTTTGAATGAAATGTAAGTCCAAAACTTATGAGATATATCCTAGCAAGAATTCCTAAACAAAGGTATTATACCTACATTATACCTATATCTATTTTGTTGGGATGGCATCCTAACCTAAGTTGTACTAAATGGAATAAGGGAGAAATAACCTAAGGTAATGCTAGGCTATTTTTAACCTAATACCTAATACTATTTGGTGGTGAATTTTTATCTAACCTAAGGTGGCAATTACTTATTGAAATGATTTTTTTAACCTAATGTTATTGTTTATAAACTATCCTAAGGCCTTATCCTAAGCTAATGGTACCTATCCTAACTAATGAAATGTGGAAAGGGGACCTAAGGGTTGTATGGAAAATGGGAGGCTAGGTGGTGGTTCCTAAGCTATTTATGAGATTTGATTTTTGTATTAAATGCCAATGAACTGTCAAATTAGGTGGAAGCATGAAAATTTAGTGGGACTTATGTGGAGTCTTCACTAAAGTTGCAAATGGATGTTGAAGTTGAAATAGGTTTTGCCAAATGGATGGCAGTAGCATGGAGAGATAAGTGGAAATCTTGTGATCAATGGCATTAATGAACCTCAGTTTTTACAAGAAAACCATCTTGGAAACTATGATGGAGGATTTTTGAAGGTTATTTGGTCTTGCATGCTTTGTGATTTTTGCTCTACATGGAGCTATCTAGTTTTTGAACCATCAGTTCGATTTTCACTTTAAGGCTATTTTTGGTTTCCCTGGTCTATTTTCAATCCAAGGAAAGTATATGAGGCATTGGAGAAAAAGATGTTTGGTTGTTTATATTTCTTGGAGGAGAAGAAGAGTTGGAAGCTTGGCTAGAAGTCTCCTTTGAATTGGCAAAAGAACTATCAGGCATGATAGGCTCTACCCATTAAGATTTCTTGCTTTCCTCTAAATGATTCATTAAAATAACTCTACTCTCATGAGATAAATGGTTACATGTTTTGTCTGGTTATTTACTTTCATGATTGAATGAATCTCTGTGATTTTTGGATATGAATCCATTACATGATAATGTTAGTCTTTGGATGTTTTTCTCTACGCAAGTTCAATGGTGATATGCGTATGGAATTTTAGAGGCTTTGTGTTTGTTTGGAACTCGAAAAGAGCTTGAGAAAATGGTTTTTGATTTGAGTTGATCTGGTAGTCTCTTTTGAAATATTCACCTGGATGCATCTTGAGTTTGGAAAGGTTGTGGTACTTCTATCCTAGACTGTACCATTTACTTTGAGCATGTAATGGTGTGTAAACATTTGAGGATATTCTACTCTTCTTTGTTCTGGGTAACCCACGTCTTGTTTGAAAGTATTTGATTGTTTTGATAGAAGGATGCTAGACCTTTTATGGAACTATATCTTGTTGTGAGGATATAGAACCTCTAGTTCAAGACTGTATTGTTTACTTACCCTTCGGTATGAATTCGAGCTCATTTGAAAGTAATCGATAATGGGTTCTTGTAGTATATGGAAGTGTTGTGTTCGTACTTCAACTTGTGTTAATTTGACTGGAACAATTACCTTCTCTGCACTATAATTCTCTGTCTCGATCTTATGTGCTAGATGGAGCTGTGAAAGTTATTTTAGTTGGTATTTTTGTTACTATTCGAGTTCGTGAGTAATGGAGAAATTTATTTGACTTATTACTTAGTGTTGAATTTTTGTATTCTCTTTCATATCTAGTTTTTAAAGGAGATAGGAGTTGAATACTCATGTGGAATGTATCTTGTTTTTCCAATATTTGTACTTCTACTTTGGGATTGTACTATATACTTTTATCTAAGAACCATAACTTGTGTTTAAAAAATGACAAATAGATGAATAAGGATTTGGCATTATTGCATCCTAGATTACATTTTGTATACGAACTAGGTGTAGACACCAAATTTGTGTCTTACGACCCCCTGTGCCCCGCATCTCATTTCACAACCTAACCTTATCACCTAAACCTTACATAATTATTTATTAATTACCTTATAATTAATAAATCCACATCGCCATACCTACCACCTCATTTCACCACCTCATCATGACCTAGTCTTAACCCTAAACTAACCTAATTAAGAACTATAACTTGGTCCACATCCACACCCATGACTAATTACTCCTCATCCGCACCTAAAACCAACCTCATAATGACTTGACCAAGCCCGCAACTAATCCCTCGGGAGAAAAGGAGGGAAAGCTGGCTATTTTACCAAAAATAGCCCGCTTTAACTCGACCGAATCTTGGTTCCTACTCGACCGCCGTCGGTTGCGTAACCGCCATCAGTTCCCTGTAAATGACCACTTCCAACCAAAAACAAAGGATCGGATTTTCATTTGATCGAGAAGAGGAGAAATCATTGAAAGGATCCGGATTTTCTTGGCCGAGTAGAGACAAGTGAAGAAAAGAGAGAAGTTTGCAGAGAAGGACATCAAGCCCAAGACTGCAACTGAATAACCAGAGCCCAGTGACACTCATCCGAGCATCAGAAGAGGAGATAGCTCATCTTGGATTGTCAGATCATCCTACTTGAGCCCTGTCTTCGTCATCACAGTCCTGGAACCTGCATCTTCATCAGGAATGAGTAAGTAGTGTCTTGTATGTTTCTAAGCACCATTTCTTGAGCCTGTGGATTGATAGTAATTATAAGCTCATTCCTAGATCTACCACCTACCAGCACCCTGCACTTAACCTTCATCCATACATCTTTGTATTTCCCAAAAGACCATTTTATCACACTCTTAGTCTTCCCTGTCCTCCCATTATTCCCCTCAGCCATCCACCGGTCTTAATAACCCCACAATCACCCTGCAACCAACCTCTATCCAGAAGCACCTAGATTACTGACCCTACCGGTGTCGGCTATTCCCTACCGGCAGCGGTTCTCTAACCATGGTCGATTATCCAGTGAGCGGCATCGGTCACTGTGACTTATACCCCAAAACCTTCCTCTCACCTATTTTTCACCTAATAACCTCGGATCCAGTCTGGTTTATCCCTGTAATTCAACCTGAATGTATCAACGACCAGTAACCAAACAAACGACGTGATGTTTTATTATTTATAGTTTAGCCTCTATTGCTTTGTAACGAGGTACCTAAATTGTGATTTTGCAATAGCTTTCTTTGTTATCATTTGTGTTAATTTGTATTTAAAAGGGGAATTGACCACCTTCAAAAGGAAGTTTTATATTTCCTGGGCCCAAGGCAGCTCCCTCATTTATTGTCTAATTAAAATCTGGTGGTCTTGTATTCTTACTTGCAGGTAGTCCTTCCAAGACAAAAAGGAGTTCTTCGCAGTCGATCTGATATTTCTCTATGGTACGTGCACACCATCTCAACATTCAACAGGTATTCCTCCTAGCCCTAACCCTTATCTGTTTCTCAAAGGAATGAAAGGATAGAAGCAAGTCTATTCCACAGAGCCGAAACATTCCGTGCGAAACATTTTGGCACACCCGGTGGGACCCATTTCAGGTTTCTGTTTCTCTTGCTTGCTTTCATTTGGGGAGAATACTTGTTGTTTGTTGTTTTTGTTATATTTAGTAAAAGAATTTGTCTTGCTTTCCCAGTTTTGCATTAGTGAAAGTCATCTCTTTTGCTTCATCGAATATCATTTTCAATTTGGGTTTAAAACACGTGCATTACATTCTTGCTTGCTGTTTTCAATTCTAGTCAACATAGACTAAGTAATGTGTCGTATATGTGGGGGTGATTTCCATGGTATTGACAGAAATTAATCTTACTTTCACCGCACAACACATAACGAATCACTTAATAATTAACACAACAGCTCAAAACATCCCCCCTTCTCCGTGGTATTCCTCCGCCCGATTGAGGTAACCTTATAAGCCAAAACGAACTTGACATTTCCCCTAGGTCTTTTGTTTAGGATTGACATCATTCTGCGTCTAAAGGCATAAGCCCAAATTGATTAAAATTAACCCTAGGGTTAGTCTGTTAATTTGTTTGTGTATCTTGTTTGTTTTCAGTTCTATTTCTCTGTCATACACTGCTTTGCTTGATTATCACTTCAGAACAATTTGATAGATGTACTAAACATTGTTAAAAACTCAAATCAGCAGCTTCTTATATTTTCTTATACTAGTCCTATTACACCGACATCGGTTAACTGACCGATGTCGGCTATATTCTAACCGACATCGGTTAGTAGACCGATATCGGTTACTGTCTTTTACAGTTCTTGACAAACCAGCAACTTACCAATTTCAACATTCTCAGGCATTTCTTCTCGATAGATTGAAACCCTACAGTGTACTCTTGTCCATGGTTGTTATCACTCGAAAGCAAGCCACCGCCATGGTTTCACATGCCTGCTCTGTGCCTTTTCCTGAATCACCCCCTTCACATTCTATAGGGAATCCTACGGATACCAGTGAGGTTCCTAAAATTCCTGTAGGAGATAAGGAATTTGCCAAATTTCTGGATGCTAATCCTAGCACTGTACAATACTATTTGTCTCATGCCCCTGACCGTACACCCGATGGTCAACTCCTTGTTGGCATGCCTATCAGTATAGCTACTCATTTAGCTCCTTCTCCGCCTGATAACTCCGCTTTGCCTTCTGCATCCTTAGTCCCGTCTCCTAGCTCAGCAGCTTCAGGGGTTCATACGGCACAGATTGGCTTTCCTTTGGTTAATCTTGGGCCCAACATGTCATTACCGCCGACTGCTCCTACCTCATCTCTCTTGCAGACTGTTCCGTTCATGACTTGCTCTCTACCACCTATCCACACGAGCTTTCCTTCTCAAGCTCCGCCCACCTTTTCATTTCCACACACATATCCGGTAACCTCAACGTCTTATATAGGACATCCCTATTCGGTTGCCTCAACACATTCGTCCTCCATACCTTATCAACATTTAACCCCACCATTGTCTAGCGGTGGCCCTTGGCCCAATTTGCCTCCATCTACCACAACCACACCATCATCTTGTAACACCACTCAACTGTTGTTACTTCCTCCCGAGCATACAAGTGTTGATATGTGATTTCTTTTGTAAAAGGATGTGTTCCTTTAATTGAGAAGTCATGCTTGATATGTATCGTATCTTCTTTGCAGATTGCGAGATCTTTGATCAATCGGAATATGATTGGACTCTTTTATTTCTTTCATTTTACACCGAGTTTAATCGACCTCGGAATGAATTATGGAGTTATCCATCTATAAGACCTAGCCTTGGATCGGTGGTATTGATCCAAGTGGTGCTTTAATTTTATTTGTAAAGAATTAAAATTACGCACCTTGAGTAGGTCGCAAGGTCCGGATGCATTGATAAGCTAGCCCGGAGTATAACTCAAGCTGATCATGTTAAATGAATTGGTTCCCGATATCGTGATATATCCGGAAGGTCTTGATCGTGGACCGTAATAATTCATTTACATATAATTCATTAGCCATTTGGTAGTGCAGAGTGAACCCCGCTCGTGAATGTATGTTGTAGGTTATTTTTCGAGCATATGAAATGTTTGATCTAATCTGATTTGTTAAGGTTAGTAACCTAAAACTAAACTTAACCTAGGGGTTAGATTAGTGTTAATCTAACCTAGACCTAGGCTAAGAGCTAATGTTCTAAGTTAGTATCTATGTGCAAAGTGGTTAGACTAGGTGTTATCCTAAATCCTAACCTAAGTTACTAACCTAACTATTGAACAAGGAGGAAGGGGACCTTTGGAAGGGTGCGAACCATGGGCGGCAGTTTCTATGTTATTAAATGCATGGATAAGCATGAGGGACAGGTAATTTGGTGGAGGTTTTTAAAACGGCTAACTAGAGCCGACGTGGCAGGTCGCCAAAGTTGGAAATGGTCTTTGATGTGCATTTGTCCATCGCCAACTATGGCGGTCGGTGGCAGTGGAGATTGAGCGGGAAATTGGGAGTAAATGCAATTAATGAACTCGGTAGTCGAGCTCGGATTTCACGGGAAGGCATGCAAAATGGAAAGTTAATGGTTTGTTTGGTTTTTCATGAGCTCGGTTTTCCTCTGTCTGTTCACTGGTTCATCGCACCAGTCTTCTTGGAGTTGCATGGCAAGTATGAGCGTAACTAGCTCTTTTCTCTGGCAAGGAAAATATATAAGTCATGGAAATAGCAAAATTTTGTTGGTGGATCTAACTTGGAAAAGGAGGAGAAGGTTCGAGCTCTTTCATTGGTCTGCTTCGAAATTTTAAGCAAATAACCAGGCATGTTAGGCCCTAACCTTTAAAAATCTTGCTCTCTTTCAAATGATTTCATTAGAACAACTCTGTTCAAATGATTTTTGGAATTAGATGATTTATATGGTAGCCTTGTGTGATTTTGTCACTGTATCTTCTTGCTGGTTCGATTTTTCAATTTAAACCTTGATGGGTGTATTTTATTTTTCGAACTGTTGCTATATTTCTTGGTGTTTTGCATTCCGGCTTTAATTGGCGAAATATATGCAAGAATGCATACTAGGCCTGCTCTGTGAGAGCCCATGAATTGTTCTCTTGATGGGTACATGCCTACTGTTGGAACTTGTTGATAATGCTTACTGTTGATGATTGTTGTTGATACTCGATGGAAAGGATACTGATGGACTTTTTGTTCAGTTGTTTGGACTTCTTTGTAAGTTCTGTCGAGATTATTAAGGTAGTGGTTATTGAATCTTGTTGGGGTTCCGCTATGATATTTAGGTTTTGTTGAATGAATAACTGGCTGTGTTTCAGTATTTATTGCGATCCTGTGGAAGTTGTTTCTCCCTCCCTTGTGTTACAATTACGGGATTTAACTCGATGATAGTTTGCATTATATTTATTATATTCAAAACAACTCTGTGGAGTACATTGAATGGTTCGTATATTATGGTCCACTGTTGAGGCTATATATCTTTGAATACTGGTAATTTGATTTTGTTGGAGTCCTGAAGGAGTAACAGGTATACGACCTCTGTTATTTTGTAATGAATTTTTGGTACAGACTCTTTAGTGCACTTTTACGTTTCCTTTCTGTGTAAGCTTGAGCGAAAAATATGGAAGAGGCTCAGTTGGATTCCTTGTTACAAATTCAGTATTTAGCTTTTGAATAAGCCTGATTTTGAATGTTTACCATTGTTGGCACAGTTAGAATCATTAACTATTATTTATCTTGTATACTGTTGTTCGGATTCAGTTGAATCTTTGATAGGTAACCAGTGTATCTGCCTCTATTTAAGTCTGTTTGGTACACTGTTGTTTTTGACACTGTTGGGATTCCTTGAGTATTGAATGATATCAAGTATCGTGGCTCTGTACAAATGGGTCGTGAATACCATACTTCAAACTCTGAATACGTTCAGATGTGAATACAGAATGTTATGTTTCCTTTCTGATTATCCCAGTTTGATGAGGCTGTGCATGTTACGGGGATTTTGTATGATTATCTCTACATAAGTCTTAGTGAAACATCAATTACTTAATGTCAAGGAGTCTATTGTTGATTGCGATAAAATAGAAGTTCTTTGATTTCGACCTTGGGTTTAGAAGCCTTACAGTGTTTATTAGGGACTAGAAGGGGGCTGTAGGTTGATGTGAGGGATTGTAGTCGTGTTTTTGTATTCTGTAGCATGACTATCCTGCCTTGAGCTTGACTGAACTAAGAAGCCGTCGACTGCACCTCGACAGGCGATGTGGTGAATATCTTCTTGTTTGCCACTTCATGTGGAAGGTCTTGTGGAGTCTGTTTGGTAGATGGTCATCACTGCTTGGCGTGAGAGCTACTGTACTGCTGGATAACTACAATAGTTTGTTATGTTTGATCTTTAACAAATCTGTGGTGCTTATGGCGGTCTCGTCTGTTATATCCGCATGTGTTTAAAGTGAATGCTTGTCTCTTGGAAAGATGGTACAGTCATGAGCCAGTTCGGAGGGAAATATGTATGATTCGTTCATTTCTCTTTTGTTGTAAAGTATATGTTGATATATATTTTTATCTAACTGTTGGGAACTGTTTTAACTACTACTGGAAGCATGGGTTGTTATGATATTCATTTTACTATGATGAATGTAATGATCTGTCTGATGTTTGCTGTCCTGGGGATTCAGATGGATAGTTGTCTCAGATACTTTCGTTCTTCTTGATCCCTAATATTATGATGAAATATGTTTACTTGTTGGGTGAATTGATCTCATTTAAACAGGGTGTTTAATGAAAACAATTGATGGATTGCAATTGTTTTAAGAGTTAGTGCTTATCATGCTCAGTTCATCGAACTGACCCATGTTGACAATTTTTGCAGATGGATGCCGTAAGTGGTAAAAGCACGCAGATCTGATAGGATGATCAGATTGTTTAATTTGATTTTAAGTTGAAATACAGCTTGATTTTCTAAATGTACTATAAGTGGAAAGATGTTCTTTTTCCGTAGAGCATTGTATCAAGTATGCTGAATGCATAAAATGTATTTGATTAGATCTGGAAGGAATGGAAAATTGATGTTTGTTACTTATGTGTTTGTATTCTTATCCTGATAGTTTGACCTTCTTCGGTTCAAATATCTTGAGAGCATTGTTATTATTGTATAATTTGGAGACTTTTGTGATTATCAATGTAAGCTTGCAAGAATATGTGACTGAATACTTATGATTGTTTAGCAATTCTAGTGTGTTCTATCTAAAGCTAAATTGAAATATGGATCACTGTCTTACTGGAAACTAGGGTTAAAATAAACCTAAGCAGAACGCTAAACAAGCTGAATTAAATTATTAATCCCTAGTCTTGATTAAGCCAGGACAACATTTAATTGGATTCTTAATCATTATATCTTGATACTTATATGTACGATATAAATTCAGTAATGAGAACTGAAATAAACCAAAAAGGGGTTCTGTTGGCAATCACATGTGAAGATTTTGGGTTACTGTCCAATTTCATTGATTTAGAATTATGTGTATTCTATGAACTCCTTGATGGAACCTTAGTCTTAATAACTTCTCTGTGTAAAGGGTTTTATTAAGAAAGGTCATTCTAAGGTGAGGAACCCAGGGATCGGGAAAGACTAACCTTAAAGGGGAACGTCTTTTAATATAATTTAACTCAGCGTATGTAACACCTTTTTATAAGTAGATCTTTTCGAGGCGGATTTAAAGGTTGACGTCACAAGTCAACTGCAGGGTTGTACCTTCGAGAAGATTAGGATCTTCTCAAAGATACAACAATGCAGGTGACTTATGACGACACCCTTTGCATTGATCGTTAAGATTTACACCTTTAACTCGAACAAGTTACTCTGGGACTGATTAGGAATGTGGTCACATTATATGGCTGCCTAGGAGACTCGGGGTATCTTGACACACTGGTTCAACTAGGGTTGACCCAGTATGTCATCTTATCCCTAGTCCTCGAGTGCATCCATATAACGTTGTCACCTTACTAATCCATTTCCGAGTGAATAACTTGGGATAAGGGGACTGACAGAAGTCGGTTTAAACCATTCTACATAACATAAGAATGGGGTGAAGAATGTATTCCAGATTGATGAGTATGCTTTGTTATGGAATATGAGACATAAGCGGTATGTTTCAAATCTTTGGCCAAAGTATCGCAAGTTGCTGATTGCGTTGTCCTAAATCACCTAGTCTAAGGGATGAGATGCCGATGAATAATGGTAACAATTATTCAGATAGGTTCCTTGGACAGAGCATTCTGATTCCTAGAATAGGGAAGAGAACCACAAGAGTGGGGTGTTAAATAAAAATGCCAACTCTCACTACTCATGAATAGATCGGTAGATTACCGAGTCATGGAATGAATAGATCGGAAGTACTCCGAGTCATTACAGCGGCATATGGTTTTCTGTTATAAGAATGGTTATTTGTTTTGTGAGTTCTAGATTATGTATGTAGAACCAGTAAGCATTCAAAAAAAAAAATTCACTTGTTCTAATGTTTAAAATGAGGATGTTACATCTTGGTATCAGAGCTGAAGGTTGCGGCTCTTGGGCCTATCAGTGTCCATAATCTGATAAAAACCTGAATTTTCTTGTAATAGAAAATGGTTAGAACAAGGGGGAACGTTGTGAATAATGCTCCACCTGAAGGAGGAGTGGCAACAACCCAAAAACTTGATGAGATCCTTGCTGCCCTGTTGGACACAAGAGATCACTTAGCTGTACTTGAACAACAGGTGATGGGGAATGAGGAGGATGAAGAAGCTGATAATAACAATCAACAACCTCCTGAGGACAACCCCAATATGGGTGTTGATGTTAATGCTGGAAATGCACCTGTCCAACCAGAAAATAAAAAGGCCAGGTTGGCAGCAGAACTCACTAATGATATAAAAAGGATAAGCCCACCTAAGTATGATGGCACCACATTAGGAGATGGAGCTGAGAACTGGCTCAGCGAAATGGAGAAGTACTTTGTAGTAAGGAACTTCTTAGAGGAAACCAAAGCTATTTGGGAAGCCTATCAGCTTTCCCACGAAGCATCTTCGTGGTGGGATAGCCATAAAGATGAACTAAACATTGATGAGACCAATATTACTTGGGATCAATTTAAAGGTATTTTTAGGCAACGTTGGCTGCCACAACTTTTCTATGATCAGAAAATGACAGAATTTCAGAACTTAGCTCAAGGGAAGCTAACGGTAACTGAATACTGGGAGTGGTTTACAAAACTCCTCAAGTATGTACCACAGTATCAAACTGACGAGAAGTTTAGAATACGAAATTCATCATGGGATTGAATCCCGTGATAGGGGGAGAGGTCGATGTTCACAGTCCAACCACTATGGAAGGAGTTGTTGAAAAGGCCATAAGGCAAGAATAGAAATTAAAGGCTATTTCTACTCATAAAGAGGAAGTGCGGAAGAAGACTGCAAACCCTTCTTCAACCTCTCTTGCACCCAAAAAGGGACCATGGAAAAAGTTTGGAAACAAGAGTAAGTTTCCAGGGGATAATAGTAAGAAAGTAGTAGTAAATAAGCCTGCTAGAAATATAAGGGATAATTTTGCTAAAAATTATAACAATGGGCAGAAGCCCTATGGAGGACAACGTGACAATTACAAAACTGGAGGCAATTTTGAGCCTAAAAAGGGACCTGTAGGAGGCTGCTACAATTGTGGCAAAGATCACTACGCAAATCAGTGCCCTTTGAAGAAGGATGATCATAATCGCAAAGATAAGATACATGCTTTGCAAAGAGCGGCATAAGCAAGGCTGAAAAGCAAGTGACGCCTATAGAAGTTCCAGGTAAGTTATTTGGCATACCTGTCACTATTCTTTTTGATACAGGGGCTACTGAATGTTTTATTTCTAATAAACTTGCTTCTAAACTTAAAAGAAAAGCTAGAAAAATGGATAAATCTTAGACTGTACAGTATGGTAATAACTCTGTTCATACAGTGAGTATGTGTCTTTTTGGGGCAGTCCTTGACTTACCTAACTTTTCCACGGAAGTTGACCTCTATGTTACACCTTTAGGATCGTATGACATTGTCATCGGTGTCAATTGGTTAGCTGACCATAAAGCAAGGGTAGACTGCTATGAAAAGAACATAAAATGTTTAGATGATCAGTTGGAAACAATAGAGATTCAAGGTGTGAAACGGGAAATTTCAGTTAGAAAACTATCAGCTATGCAGCTTAAAAAGGCTAAAAATAAAGGATGCACCCTTTATGCAGTAAAGATATCTGAACTTTCAGAAGAAGATGATTTCATAAAACAATTTCCTCTATTACAAAGTTTCAGGGATGTTTTTCCTGAGGAATTACCAGGGTTACCACCCAAGAGAGAATTTGACTTCACCATCGAAATCAAACCAGGAATAGAACCTATTTCCAAAGCACCTTATCGGATGACTACTACAGAGTTAGTTGAGCTTAAGGCACAGTTGCAAGAACTTTTGTCTAAAGGTTTGATTAGACCTAGTGTTTCACCTTGGGGAGCACCTGTAATATTTGTGAAAAAGAAGGATGGAACACTAAGGCTGTGTATTGATTATCGGATGTTGAACAAATCAAAAATCAAGAACAAATATCCACTTCCAAGGATCGACGATCTATTTGATCAGATGCGTGGAGCAGTGGTTTATTCAAAGATAGATCTTTGATCTGGGTATCATCAGTTAAGGATTAGAGAAGAAGATATTCATAAAACAACTTTCTGAACAAGGTATGGACATTATGAATTCACGGTTCTACCCTTTGGATTAACTAATGCACCCGCAGCCTTTATGAACTTAATGAACAATATTTTTCAAGAATATTTGGACAAGTTTGTACTTGTATTCTTGGACGATATTCTCATTTATTCTAAAAGCGTTGAGGAGCACAATGAGCATTTGAAGATAGTTTTGGGAATTTTGAGAAAAAGAAAGTTGTATGGTAAGTTATCCAAATGTTCTTTCTTTGATTCAGAAGTTCACTATTTGGGTCATGTCATAAGTAAAGAAGGAATTGCTGTAGATCCTTCAAAAATAGTGGCAATAACTGAGTGGCCTGCACCAAAGAATTTGCACAAGTAAGAAGCTTCATGGGTCTTGCTGGTTACTATAGAAAATTTGTAAAGGATTTTTCTAAAGTAGCTGCACCAATAACTTCATTGCAGAAGAAGGATAAGAAATTCATATGGAATGATAAGTGCGAAGCGGCTTTCAAAAGTCTGAAAGACCAGTTGACTTCTGCACCTATATTAGCTGTACCAGACCCTAATGGGAGTTTTACAGTTGTAACGGATGCTTCTGGGGAAGGCCTTGGAGGTGTTTTGCTTCAAAATGATCAAGTCATAGCATATGAAAGTAGAAAACTTAAATTACATGAGCTGAATTATGCCCCTCATGATTTGGAACTTGCTGCCATTGTTCATGCACTTCAAGTCTGGAGACACTACTTACTTGGGAAACCTTTTGAGTTGAAAACTGATCACTTAGGACTGAAATATATTTTTACTCAGCCTAACCTGAATGCCAGACAGAGAAGGTGGTTAGAATTTTTATCACAATATGATTTTGATATTAGCTATATCAAAGGGAAGGAGAATAGAGTAGCTAATGCTCTAAGTCATAGGAGGCACATTTATGCTCTTATAACATTAAGAACTCAGTTTAAAGATGAGGTAAAAAGTGCCTCAGAATTAGATTCATACTTTCAACAAGTAAAAGCAAAGGTGCTTGTTGCGAGAACCAAAGGATATAAGGTATAAAGGTTTTCATTTTGTTAATGAAGGAATCTTGCATTATGAAAATAGGGTATACGTACTATCTATGCCGAATGATTTGAGGAAGAAGTTGTTAGTTGAATTTCATAATTCACCTTTCTCTGGACACCCGAGAATCACAAAAATGCTTGCTGATTTGACACAACAATACTTTTGGAAAGGTATGAAAAAGGATGTCATTGTTTTTGTGACTCATTGTTTGGAATGTCAGTGGGTTAAGGCGTAAACATATGCACCCTACTGGACTGATTATATCCTCATAGCATACCGCAGTACAAATGGAAAGTAATAACCATGGATTTTGTACAAGGATTACCCATGTCCAGGAATAAACATGATGTTATCCTGGTAGTTGTAGATAAATTGACTAAGGTAGCTCATTTCATCGCTGGAAATCTAAAGGATGATTCACCAGTGCTGGCCAAAAGATTCGTACACGAAATTTTCAGGTTGCATGGTGTACCAGAATTGATTATATCTGACAAGGATCCAAGAATGACGTCAATATTTTGGCAAACGCTTAACGCAGCTCTTGGAACGAAACTAAACTTCAGTTTTGCATATCATCCGGAAACGGATGGGCAAACTGAGAGGGTAAATCAAGTGTTAGAGGACATGTTGCGAATGTATTGCATGTATCAACAAAGATAAATGGGAAGAGTATGTTCCATTAGTTGAATTCACATACAACAACACTTATCACTCATCTCTTAAAATGGCACCATTTGAAGCACTTTATGGAAGAAAGTGCAGAACTCCTATTAGCTGGGATAGTATTGAGGATAGAGTGGTAATTGGACCAGAGATTCTCACAGAAATGGAACAACAAGTTAAGCTGATTCGTGAACGATTAAAGGAAGCAGCGGATAGACAGAAGAGCTATGCTGACCTTAAGCGGGTTGATCGAAGGTTTGAGCTTGGTGAGAAGGTTTTTCTTCGTGTTAAACCCAGAAAGATTTCTATAAATTTTGGCAAGGCTGCCAAGTTTTCACCTCGATTCATGGGACCTTTCGAAATTGTCGAAATAATCAATCCTGTAGCTTATCGATTAGCATTACCACCTGCTTTATCTCGCATGCATGATGTTTTCCATATTTCTTTGCTTAAGAAATACGTTTCAGATCTGTCACATGTTTTAAATTGGAATTCCTTGCAGGTCCAAGACCCAGGAATAATCGTGGTTAAACCCACACGAGTGCTGGAAACTCGCCAATTGCATTTGAGAAATCGTGAAATACAACAATGTAAGGTCCAAAGTGGGACTAGTTTAGCAAAGAAAGCGCAACTTGGGAAAATATGGAAGAGATGAAAATTGCTTTTCCTTCTCTTTTTCAACAGAATGAAATCTGTTGACAAAACATTCTTTTATGGACTTATTTTTTTAAGTAATTATGAAAGCCAGATGAAGGCAAACATTATTCAGGCTGAATAAAATGTGTTGTGACATTGATTTCTGGAACTATGCAAGTTGGAAAATAGTCGCATTGTTTTGTGAACTAATAAATTGGTTGACCTGAAGGTTAATTGAATATGTAATCATCGGGACGATGAATCTTTTTAGGAGGGAAGCATGTAACACCCTGAACTGTTGTTACTTCCTCCTGAGCATACAAGTGTTGATATGTGATTTCTTTTGTAAAAAGGATGTGTTCCTTTGATTGAGAAGTCATGCTTGATATGTACTGTATCTTCTTTGCAGATTGTAGATCTTTGACTGAGTCGGAATATGATTGGACTCTTTTATTTCTTTCATTTTACACCTGAGTTTAATCTGACCTCGGAATGAATTATGGAGTTATCCATCTATAAGACCTAGCCTTGGATCAGTGGTATTGATCCAAGTGGTGCTTTAAGTTTATTCGTGATGAATTAAAATTACAGACCTTGAGCAGGTTGCAAGGTCCGGATGCATTGATAAGCTAGCCCGGAGTATAACTCAGGTTGATCGTGTTAAATGAATTGGTTCCCGATATCGTGATATATCTGGAAGGTCTTGATCGTGGACCAGGTAATAATTCAGTTACATATAATTCATTAGCCATTTGGCAGTGCAGGAGTGAACCCTGTTCGTGAATGTATGTTGTAGGTTCTTTTTCTGAGCATATGAAATGTTAGACCTAACTGGATTTATTAAGGTTAGTAACCTAAAACTAAACTTAACCTAGGGGTTAGATTAGTGTTAATCTAACCTAGACCTAGGCTAAGAGCTAATGTTCTAAGTTAGTATCTATGTGCAAAGTGGTTAGACTAGGTGTTATCCTAAATCCTAACCTAAGTTACTAACCTAACTATTGAACAAGGAGGAAGGGGACCTTTGGAAGGGTGCGAATCATGGGTGCGTTGTTGAGGGTCCTCCTTACTATTAAAACGGTAAATTTTGGTAATTCCCATTGAGGAGGATATGAATGAAGGGGACCAAGGGTGGATAGACTCTGAAAAACTTGCTCGTATGTCAAGGCGCTATGACTTCCTCGAAACAGTAAGTCTCAGTTTTGCATTGTGTCCATCATTTGTTTAATTAAATCGGTAGTTGGATAATATGTGTAACATCCTCATTTTAAACATTAGAACAAGTGATTTTTTTTTATGCTTACTGGTTCTAAATACATAATCTAGAACTCACAAAACAAATAACCATTCTTATAACAGAAAACCATATGCCGCTGTAATGACTCGGAGTACTTCCGATCTATTCATTCCATGACTTCATAATCTACCGATCTATTCATGAGTAGTGAGAGTTGGCGTTTTATTTAACACCCCACTCTTGTGGTTCTCTTCCCTATTCGGGAATCGAATGCTCTGTCCCAAGGAACCTATCTCGAATAATTGTTACCATTATTCATTGGCATCTCATCCCTTAGACTAGGTGATTTAGGACAATGCAATCAGCACTTATGATACTTTGGCCAAAGATTTGAAACATACGATTATGTCTCATATTCCTTAACGGCATACTCACAACTGAATATGTCCTTCACCCCATTCTACTCTATGCGCTTTTCCAATTTACATAGTATCTACTGGTAACACCCTTTATATTCTACACCGACCACATGGTATTAAAGTATTTAGTGAACAAGCCCATTCTTTAAGGGTGCATATATCGATGGTTGTTTTTGTTTCAAGAGTGTGAGTTCATCGTTGTAGTAAAGCCCTAGGAAAAATAAATTGTGGACCTAATCATCTATCAAGAATTGATTCAGGAGAGGACGTGCAAAGTATTGTGAAGCAATTCTAGATTCGCAATTATTTATATTACGGCGCACACCCTCGGATTTGGAAGAGACTGCTATATTTTAAAATAAGGTGTGGCGGTAAATGGAATGAAGGAATTGGAAAAGAAGAAGTTGGCCATACGTGTTGTGCCCTACATGTTTATTAGTGAGGACTTATACAAATTGGGACATGATAAAGTTTTACGCAGATGTTTATTAGAGCATGAGTTCTGGCCGTCATAGAGGAAGCACACAGAGGAAGTGCGGGTGGACATTACATAGGTGATGCCACTACGCGTAATATTTTAATAATAGGTTTATGGTGGGAAACCTTATACATTGATTTTAGAGATTATTACAAAGCATGTGACCGTTGTTAGCGCATTGGAAAACCGGGAAAAAGAGATGAAATGTCTTTGCATCCTATTCCTATCGTGGATCCTTTTGAAAAGTGGGCAATATACTTTATAGGACCTATTACACCAGCTGCACATAGGAGGTCGGGTCACGTTATGTCATTGTTTGCATAGATTATCTCACAAGGTGGGCGAAGTAGCCCCGATTAAAGATTGCATGGCAGCAACAATGGAAAGGTTCCTATGGGAAAACCATGAGGATCCCGCTATCGAGTTCATGGTGGCTCATCATAAGACTATGCCCTATCACCCACAAGCAAACAGATTCGCATAAGCATTTAACAAAATACTTAGTCATACATTGACCAAAATCGTGATGTTGGAAGACGAGGATTGGGATGACAAGGTATCAATAGTTTTATGGGCTTACGGACTACGTATAAAATACTAAATAAAGCCACGCCTTTTCAATTGGTGTTTGGTGAAGAAGCTTTTTCTAGTTGAATTTATGTTATGTTCTCTGTGAATAGCGTGCACAGGAGAATTAGCCGATGAACAAGCATTGGAAGAAAGAATTAATGAACTAATGAAACTAGATGAGAGACGTTCACTTGCCCGTTGGAGCCAAATAATGGAAAAGGAAAAGAAAAAGGCTTTACATGATCACCATATTAGAAACAAGAAGTTTGAGGTTAGGAAGATGGTGTTACTATATGATTCTAAGTTTATGTGCCATCCTGGGAAGTTGAAAGTCCATTGGTTAGGTCCCTACACAATCTCATACATCCTTGAGTCGGCATGTGCTAGTTATAAGTGTTGGATGGGACAAATTTTCCTGCACACTTCAATGGTAGTAGTGAAGCCCTACTATAAATAAGTCTTCTTGGTGTTTGTAAATAAGGCAATTTTTCCAGTTAGTTTAGAATTTTCCTTTATGCTTTTTCCTTTCCTTGTGTTTCCCTTTCGCGTTGTTGTTTTTTGTGCCTTGGGCACCGGTAACCTTATTGCTATTTTTGGAGAATTTATGAGTGTGCAAAGGACCATGCATCGTTTAAGTGTGGGGTGGAGAAAAGTGAAGAAGTGCATGATTAAAAGTACCAAGGAAGTTGTGTTGAAGAGCCTTGGTGAGTAGCCTTAAACGAGAGATGAAGAGAAAAAATAAAATGGTTGGTGCGGGGTAATGCTACTTATAGATCCCACGTATAAAGGAAAAATAAGTGCATTTAAAAGGAACATGAGGTAGGTGAAAGAAATAATCTGGATAGAAGAAGTGCCTTCAACGTGGGTTGAGTACACGTAAGAGTCTCTGTCGAGGTTGGTTTAATTATGCATCGGAAGGTAGGAGGTGTTTTCACGGAGGAAGGGCGTGCGAGTTAAAGAGGGTTTTCACAAAAGAAGGCTGCGTGAGTGAATGCACTAAAGAAGGGATTAGTTTTAAAAATCTGCATTAGATGAACAAATTACGGGGTAGGTAAAGTAGCATTTAATGACCAGAAAAAGGAAAAACTATAAATAGAGGGTCAGGGAACTCTCATTTTACTTAGCTAAAATGAAGAGTTAGAGATATAAGCTAGGGTTTTTTTCAGATTCGATCAAGGAGAAGATATGTTTGATTAAAAACGTAAAGAGATAGTTTGAGATTGTGAACTAGAAGGGAGGAATTACATGGGTGTGGAAAGAAGTAAAAAGACGTTGTCTTGTGAATAATTTATCAAAGTTAGGGTTCAAAGAAACTAGGGTACGGGTTTAGAAGAATTGTATAGTGGATCCGAGATCAAAGGTTGGGAGAAGGAAAGTAGAGTAACAAGGAGAGGATTGGGTGATACAATTACCTCGACCTTGGCACAAAAAAAAGGGAAGGAAAGCTAAGGCTAAACAACCAAAACCCAAGGTAGATACAAATGAAGAATGGTATGCAAAAATGTAGTACCTAATGAAGTGATGATGGGGAAGGAATGAGAATCCCATTTAAGGAGCATACTAGTCGGTGACTATAATCACTACACCAAATTTATAGAAAAGGAGATGGCTTTAGAATTGGTACGCCTAACCAACAAGTGAACACCTAAAGTTTTTCCTATCTATAATGATGACGTAAAAGTCAAGCTAGTGAAGGTAGGGTTATTGTAACTCTACGTGTTGCCTTATTTTGGGAAGCCATATTTTTTTGTACCATTGGTTGATGTCTTGGGTGCATGAGGACTACTTCCACTTTGCTTGGGCGCAAGATGCACATGACTCCCTAGTTGATTACACAACTTTTCTGAGCCTCATATGTGAGGGAGATAGCCTAGAAGATGAACTTGGCGACAAGGAGGCTATTCAAGAAACCGGCCATAGAGTACGCTTGCAAGAAAGGGTCATGGTACTATGACATCTCAAAAATTAAGGACCGCATTATGAAGATGGCCATGCACCTGGTAATGAAGTTGAATGGCCAAGAAAGATGGGCGCAAGTTAACAAGTCATGGTTACATGTCTACAGGAAGATTACAGAGGGGACTATTTATAACTTATCTGCATACATTACTGAGGAAATTGTAAAGTGTGCGAAGGAAGGGGATAGGATCCTGTTTGAAAATGTCCTTCTCACCATAGTGTTTGTAGGAATTGGAGTTCGAATGAACCAGATAATTTTGTGTGGTAGTACCCAACCAAAGACCCTTCGCTTGCGAAGAGGTTCAAAAAAAATATACATGTGATATAATGACGGATCCCCATAAGGCATGGCTTGAAAAATGGCATACACGCTTGAGAAATGCATTCAGGGTAGAGTGGAGGATCCCTGAACAACTCCCAGCTAGCCACACAAGGAGAATCTAAGTTCACGGTGTACCAACACTACTGCTTAGGTAGGTTCAAACTTGATGATGAATCATGGAACCCTTGGTGCAAATTACCTTTCACATTCACCGCCCAAGACTTCCAAGCGAGAGTGAATAGATTAAAAAAATCAAAGAAGCTAAGGCTAGAGCTAGGAAAGTGGACCAAAGCATAGGGATATGAGGAATAAACCGAACTATCCCAGAGGTAAGCACGCGTGCGTGGAGAAGTACATGTTTCACGAGATCCATATGACTAGGTCAATAACACTTCTTATCACTAGAGGATCTGCGACACGTGTATACATGTGTATAAGGCCAAAGTTTGAGAATGGCACATACTTGGTGGATGAGATCTCAATACCTGAAGACCCCTTGGGAAAGAAGAAGCCAGCATCTAAGAAGAGGGGCAGAGGAGAGGAAGGAGCACCAAGTGTGGCGTTTGCTCGGATAGTGAGCATGCCTTCTACGAGCACCAAGCCGAGAACCTATGTTTGGAGAAAGAAGTCTCTAGTAAAGGAGAAGACACTAGAAGTAGAGGTTCCTGAACAACCCACCACCATGGAGGAGTCACAAGAGGAAGAAGAGAAGGAAGAATCTCCTGACTAGAAGACACCTCTTAGGAAGAAGTAGAGGGTGGATGAAGAAGTCAAGACTCGAATACGACCGACAACTTGGAAAGATACCCGGGAGAAGGAGAGGATGAGAGTGAAGAAGGTGGCGATGAGGGGGAAGAGATAGAGAAAGAAAAGTAACCCTTGGAACCTCATGTATTTAGTTTCTATGACTCAGAGGAAGAGAGTGGGGATGAAAATCAAGAGTTCGTATTCGTGCAACGGAAAGGCACACAGGTAATGAAGGAACCAAGATACAAAGACAGATGAAAAGGATGCCATGGAGAATCGGGAAGACATAAGTTTTAGCAAGGACTAGATGACTGAAGTGGAAGAGTGAGAAGTGAAGAAGATTCTTGAGGCCCTTGTAGACCATAAGTTAGAGCGTAGCGCAGACATAGTGCTAAAGGAAGGGAAGGAGGAGAGAATTGAAAAAGGACATGACAGCCTAGGAGGCCCCGCTCTGACAGTTAGCTTCCCCAAAGGCACATGCTTAGGTAGAAGACCTCTGGATGTAGAACAAAGGAAAATAATGGGCTACGTGGATGATTCAAGGAAGGTTCTATGCACTGATTTTAGAGCACGATACCCACTAAGAGACTTATAGCCATGGGATCATTCGAGAAGAAGGGTGTGTACCCTAGGACTAAGAAGATTCTTTCTTAGGCATTTGAGTCCCACGTTGATGAGCAAAAATTTGAAGTCTACTAAAAGGAACTTATCATGTTGTCATAGTCTAAGGGAGACAACCCCTTAGTGAATGCTCGGGGAGCTCTCATAGGCAAGTGTGTAATGCTCTAAACAAGGTCGCGGTGGAAATAAAGGTGAGGATATTCATGCGGAATGATAGTATAAGGACCTGGAGGGAAAATTGGCTAAGAAGGAAGAAGAGTTGGCTAAGGTGGCTAGAAACTTGAAACAAGAGGAATTAATCAACGCCAGGCGAAAAGCACAAGCTCAAGGAGGAAAAGGCAAAGGTGCGGGAGGTCTACAAATAGGTATAATCAATAAAAAGTGCCATCATTTTAAAATTTCCAGATCTAACGCCAATCCCCCAGAGGTATGCATTGACACTGGAATGCCTAGAATACTTAACATGTATCCTCACCATGGAGAGATGACCCTTGGCATTGGAATCTATGGAGGAAGTGGCCACGCACCTAAAGGAGGAGGACCGGTTAAAGGTGATAGCACTTGTTGTCGAGTATAACCAAGTATTCGTGGAGATCAAGGTCGATGCCTAGTCTGCAGAAGCCACATATGACACATGCACGGATCGAGATAAGGTGTAAATCTCCTAAGTTTCCACACTTGAAGTAGAGCTGAAAGAATTCCAGGAGAAGAACAAGGGGAACAATTACCCCCAAAATTACAAGGAGAATGGAAAATTTCACAAACCAAGGTAGAAAATAAATAAGAGGTGATTGAGGATTTAAAGCTCAACTAAGGCTTGAATGAAGGAACTGTACCCCCAAATTACAAGGAGAATGGATAAGTTTACAAACCTGGGCAAGGAAATGGAACAAATTATGGATTCCTTGGGCACCCAGGAGTTGGCTTAAGATTTGATGAAGTGAGCACCTTGGTGGGTGACCTATGCTAGAAGGCGAAGGGTGAGGTTGAAGTGTGGAGCAAGCTAAAGGTAGATCTATAACGGGACTTTCCAAGCCTCTTGAATTAAAAATTCCCCCCCATTCTTCATTCTTTCCCCTATTCTTTCATTCATTATTCTTTTGTAAAATATATGTCTTCATCTTGGTTCCATTCAACCAGCTTGCACCTTGGTCAAGTAAGATGTTTCTAAGGGCGAAGAACAGAGGCATAGTGTGGGGTGATGTTGGGCCCCACTAAAATATTGACTAAGTATGAAGGTGCATGGGCATGTAGGACCCCATTACAAGATGGTGTGCAAGGAAAAAGCGTGGGAGAGAAAAGGTTTAAGGAAGAAAATAGCGCGTGCGACACACGAAAGGAGGTTAAGGACTTATCTTATTTAAGCAACAAAGGCATAACACGTGAAGATTGTCATCAATTACATGCGGATAAGATGCTAGCCGAAACATGTGTCCCAAGAAAGAGCATGCCAGCGATGGGATATTCTAGAAGAACATCATGAGGAGTGGTGAGCTCAAGCTGAAGCAACATGCTCCTTGGAGGACCACATTCCACACTTGGTGATGGATTTGAGGGCGCGGAAAGGCAAGTGCCTGCAAAAGTGGGAAAATAGACACGAGAGAAAAGGAGACCGAGATAACATACGATGGGGATATAGATATAGAGGAAGAAATATACAGAAAAAGAGATAACATGGGTGAGGATCTATAGGGTTACTGCTTGAGTGGAACTTTGATGTAGAAAGGAATGTACTAATCTTAGCATTGTAATTTATTTTTCTCTTTAGCATAGTTATACAAGCCTAGTAATGTGCATGACTGCAGTCTGCCCTCTATGGCTCTTGTAATGAAACGATGAATACAATGAGGTTACCTATTCCAATTATATATGAACATAAGTGGGTTTTATGTATATTTCGTTCATAGAAGTTCTCTTTCCTTTCATGCTATGAATGAATGGTTGTATCTTTCTTTCTGTTATAATATATGTTATGGAGTCTTTTAAAACACTCGATCTAAAGAAACTACAAGGATATGGAGGCCATTCTAAACCCTATGATTCTTGTATGTCTAAAATTCTTTCTTAAATACTCTTATACTACTCATAGATGAATGCTTCTCAATAAAACTACATAAAAGAGAGTCTCGACACCGTGCATGCCTCGGAGTGAGTGCTCACTTTCTTGGGTGATAGGTCAGCATGCATGGGATTCCTTACTTTTATAGTGGGAGTAAAATTGACTACAAGACTTTTCAGCTTTCAGATTCTTCCGTCATATTTTCCTAAAATTCATCTCTTAAGTTTTGAAGTCTGAAACTCCGAAGTTCTAAAATTTTGGAACTTCAGAATTTTGAGGTTTCGAATTTAGAGTTCTATGGGGATTCAATTCTCACCAACCCTCCCACATGTCATCTTCTGGGAATTAATTTTAGGTTTTTCTATATAATTGATTTTTATCTATCATTTTCACTTGACCTTTGTTATAACACTCTCATTTTTATTGAACTTTTTACTTTTATGTGTCATTTTCAAGGTAATTTTGTTTGGGTTATTTCTTCTTGGTTATAATGGTTTTGGGTCTTCATCCTTATTTATTTTCTTTTTTTCTTCCTTTTTCTTATTTTGGAAATGGAACCCTCATCATCCACCATGTTTTCCTTGAGAATGTTTACTAATTTACACAACTACAAAATCCAACATGTGTAGGAATCCAATTCAAATTGCAAGATATATTCCTCTAGATCTATACAAGTATTGGATTTCATTCTGTTGATGATTTTATGGTTCATAAATTTCCATTTTCAGAACTTATAATTTCGAGTTTGAGCTCTGTTATTTTGGGATTTCATTGATTTTTTCCTTTTCGGAGGTTCTTTCTTTCGGAGTTTTAGAGGTTTCACTTTTGGAATTTTGGGGGTTTTATTTTTAGAGTTTTAAAGGTCTATTATTTCAAGTTTTCGAGTGGTTTGCACTTTGGAGCTAGAATAACTTTGGACTTTTGGACTTGAATTTTAGAGTTTTTATAGTATTTGTTACAAAATTTCCAAAGGCCTTTCCGATTTTGAAATCTAAACTTAATGTCAACCTCCTCATCAAAAGGAAAAGAAAAGATGAAATAGACATTTTTAGAAGTCACTCCTTATTCATTCATTTCTTCGAGACTTGGGGAATATTGGAGATATCGATCTTGACAGATAGATTTTCCAAACTTCTCGGGCAAGGTTGAGAGATCCTAATAAGAAGTCTTAGATCAAGCTATATATGACAATGGGCTTTCTCTCCATTGTAATTTTTCTACTTCCATGAATTATCCTAAGTTTATCTTGGCTGTAGAAGCTGATTTTGATGAAGATTCTAGGATGGTGAAGAGTGGTGAGGGCGAGGTCCGAATTGATTGGACTCGATTTCTTCAAATATTTGTTTAAAATCCTTGATTTCAAGGACTTTTCCAAAATTTCACCCAAATATCCAATTGAACATTGGGATAAGGAAACCAAATTATGTTCGGGGTCATGATGAAGGGCTACTTGGCCAAGAGTATCACCAAGTTTCCTAACACAATTTTTCCGTTAGATTTCATCCGAGAAGTGAATGATCTCAAATTGTTGTTGAGTAGTGTTTCAGGTCTTGCTTTTGTAAAGAAGTTTTAGGAATGGATGTTCTTGTACATCACCACTATCAAGAGGAACAAATAAATCATATGATGGGGAGAGGATATTAGTAGCTCTATTTTTTCAATGAAGTAAAGTCTTTTCTTGAAAAAAATTTATATCACTTTTTTTTTTTGTTTACGCTACATCTTCCATGGGGGAAATTAATGGGCTAAATACCAAAGGTGTTAGAAGTGCATCTCATTTTTATTTTATTTTATCTTGAAATCACGATGGATGAAGGAATCGGACATTTTCATAGAGTTAATGAAGCCTTCTTCGTTTTCCTTCTTTATCATTTTGACAAGGATTTGTATAATTGAAGGATTTCTAATGAGGCTTTGAAGAAAGTACAAGAGTGGGGAGCCATTTATCTTCAGTTTCCTACATTTACATACATCAGATTCCCGGTTTTGTGGGTACCCGAGAAATTTACCTAGGTTCCCTAGTGACAAATGGGTTTTTCTAGAATTAGTTCAACAATTGTTGGATTATCATAAAATTCAAAACAAATGACATAAGGTGGGAGTCCAGTTTCCCATTTCAATTGGAAAATATACTTGTGCCTATATTTATAAAGAAAATATTGTGGATGCGAAATATCTCTGAATTAACTTTACGAAACTTTCATACTCGAACCAATTTTTATTATTGGGGTAAGTTCGGTGAAATAGGTTTTTCCGGTTCTCATGTGCCTTAACTAGTGGATATTTGGATTATTTGTCGGGATGATTTCATTATTCATAAATGAGAGTACAAAAGGTTGAATTTAGATTTGGTTAGATAGTTTGGTATTGCAAATATTCCAAAGGAGGTGGAGGATGATGAAGAAGTATTGTATCTAGTATATAAGGATAATAGTGTTTAATTCACCATTTTCACGAATTGATTGGTATCAAGAAGAAATTTATAATACTAAGGAAAGTGTGGGCCCCATTTTACAAAGAACAATTAATTAGTTCGATACCTTGGGAATTTCACCAAAAGGGTTAGATCAATCTATAAGAATGAAATCCCAACCAATAATAAGTCTTCCTACACCCTGAAAAGGAAAATGATGTACCTAAAGGGACAATATAATCCCTAAGAAGATTTAATTTGCTGTTGGAATCTCCTCTCTTCCTAAGGAATTTACTTCAAAAATTACATCCTCGACACACTAGTATCGGAATTTGTTGAGGTTATTGATTATCTAGTTGTATCACGAGAACTTTTCACCACTTCTTACGTGTCATTATAACTTCCTTCATTACTACCTTCTTCTTCTACACTCATTTCTTCTTTTCCATCCCCATCCATAACCCAAGTGTTTTCATGCCTTCCTATTCTCTCGGTAGGGGAAATTATTGGGTCTCCAACTTCCACTTCACTTTATCTCCAGCTCTCATTTCCTTCCATCTCAACTTTTAGCCTCATTGTATTTACTCCTATGGTTGTTCTTACATCCACCCCATCTATCAATACCACCTAGAATTCACTACCAACTAATGTTATCATTGCTATTGTATTGTATAGTGCTCCAAGTGTTGAGTCAGTCATGTCATCTCCATTAACATCTACTATACCAAATGGTTGTATCATCAAACTCCAAAATAGAAGAAGAAGGTACCTATGGTAGATGTAATAGATCTGAATCTCTTAGAACCTACCCCAGGAGATAGGCCAAATGGAAAAATATCATCTCTAGCCTATTTGTGAACCAATCATGAGAGAGAGTCATGGAAATTTCTACTCCATTGAGGTAAATACTAAAGAAACTATCACGGTAGTGGACTATCAAATTTCTAGATTTTCACTAGGTAAGGAAACACACAAAGGTGCGAAGAAGATGTGCAAACAACTCTCGTGAATTTTTTTTTCTAGATAAATATGATAAGGATAAATCTTCTAAGGATGAAATAAAAGTGAAGGTATAACAACTCGGTACTTTGTTGAGAAAAATAATAAAACCCACTCCAACCACTAATCCTTGAACTATAAATTCTCTAATAATTTCTTTCGCTTTGGACAATATTTCATATCATGAGATTGAGAAGATGGGTTAGAAGGGAAGATCGGTGAATGGATGGATGGTATACGAAGATAATCCTTTGATCACAAAATTTGTTGAAATATATAATGATTTGCAAGCCAAAAGAGCCTCTATTTGTAGGATGGATGAGGATTTCTCTAAAGATAATAATAATTTGAATATAAATTTGACCACATGGGGTGAGATTTGAGAAGAATATCCAAATATACTTCTTGAAGAAGAATTAATTGATGATATTTCCATGTTGTTTGAATTTCATAAGGCTATGGAATTTAGATCCTGAGTATTACAAGATTTGATCAAGAAATTAGATGACAAGCGTGTGGAAATAATGGATTCTCTAAATTATATCTCGGAAGAATTTGATAATATCGATTGCAAATTATTCAATGAGAATATTGATGATCTTATTCTTGATCGAATTAAGTCAAATTTTAAGGATTTGGTGAAGAAAGATGAAAAGGTAACTAGGATTTTCAATAGTGAATCAATGTACATGTTGGTTTCATGTAAGAAATTCACAAGTCGATTTGAAGAAAGTGGTGAGTAAACTCGAAAGGATCTGGCTAAAGTAGCAAGATATATTGAAACAAAGGATCTGGTAAATCATTATACATGTGGAACAAAATAAGAAGAATAATTACAAGGAATCATCAAGTGTTTCATTAACTACAAGAATCAAATGATTATGTGGGAGAAAGAACAAGATAAAAATGAAGAAGGAAAAGATGTTACAAGAACAAGCTAAGTTAGGTGGCCATGTAAGGATAGTTCCAAGCTCTAGATCAATCCAAGTTGCGGGATTAACTAAGTGAAACATTTGCAACTACTTTGTTATTTTTATGGGAGCTCTGCTCCATGGAACTTAATTACATTCTATTTTTGGTAAATTTTAGGTAAGGTCCAAATGTAATGGCTCAACCTTAAAAATTATAAATAGTTAAGTGCATAAGTTAAAAGAGGGATAAATCTTTGGGAAGTTACTCTTCAAGCTTGGAAGAGTACTTTGAATACTTTGAACCTTTCATTATATTCGAAAAATATTTAACCATGAAAAGACTAATTTATTGTGTTGAATAGTTAACCAATGAATCTTTTTGAATGTGAAATTGCTTAGTGTAAGTGATTAATTCACCTATATTTCATAATATATTATTTCAATCTGTGGAAGAATGATGTGTTTATCGACTATCGAGTTGTGAAAATATTATATTCCTTATGTTATAAAGTTAAGTTATCATTAAATACCATAGAGAGAAATGGATGTATTACATGTGCCTATTATATATTGTCATGATTTGTTGATTGTGTATATGAATGGATTTGATCTATTTGTTAGGTATGTTTGTGGTCTTACAAGAAATTCATGTTTTTTGTGAAAAATAACATAAGGTGAATTAGGTTGTGATGGTTTATTTATCTTTTCTAAGTTAACCCTTTCTAATGTGAAGATCAGGAAATTATCTAATTATACTCTCTTGGTGTATCACTATATTTTCATTTATTGTTATTTCTAACTCTGAACCCCATGAATTGAGTATATTAGAGTCATTTTTAAGTGTTCTTAGCCTTACACATCAATATTAAATTGAGTTCCCAAGTTCCAAAGGAATTCATCCTTCTCCTGGAGGTTCATCCTAAGGAAACAAGGTCCCACACCTTGGGGATGTTCCAACATTGCATGAGATCTCTCGGTAATTTCGGTGGTGCACGATCCACGTGAAAAAAATTCTTTCGATCTCAAAAATATGTTAGTATTGGTCAATTCATGTGAAATGAGAATTAGAATTTTTTTCACCCCATTAAATATTTATGCCATATAATATTTAGAAATAAGAAATGTTACATTACCTTGGGTCATCCATCGATTCACAAGAACACATTAATATAGAAATCGAGTAAAGAAGATGATTACAAAGTACAAATTCAACGATCTTAATATTCATTGAAATAATTTACTTGAATAAAAGTAACAACATGCAACTTAGGTTATCCCCCTTCATTATTTGTTAACTTACATATTAACTAATCATAGAATACACTACTTGGCGACATCTAGGTTTTCATTACTCCATTACTAGATCGAATCAATCTTTGATGGCTAATTTTGAGATAGTTTAGTAACTTAGGATAACAACACATTCTAATCCTACGTATTCTAGTTACTCCAATCCATATGTGTTCATGGATTTCTGTGACATCACAATAAAAATAATGCACAAGTAATCCCTTTACTATAAACAATGCAATCGAAACATACATGTAAAGGTTCAACCTCAAACAATACATCTTAGTGACATGAGTGAAGGAAAATAGAAGACTAATCTTCTTAACTCACTTTGAATCCTCACATAGAGAAATCTTGAGCATTTTAAAAATAAGAATATCGAGAAGTCACATAATATAGCATACGGAAAATACCAAATATAACAAAAATTATAACTATGACATGTTCATAGTGATAGAAGGATATTCATAGGCCTAGTCCATAATCTTCAAACCATAACAAGGTATGCGAAGCCTCAACCCACACGAATCCGGTTATTCGATTTATTTAAATACACTAGAAGGAACATTACATGACACTCATAATTTTCTAGGTGTTTGATTTATTAAGAAACACATAACCTAAGATGTACATGTACCTCATGAATATACCAATAGTTTTAATAGACAATAAAATAAGGGCACCCAATACTACAAGTATGTTTATATCATCCTCAAGTACCCAAATCCCAATCAATCATACATCTCATCCTAATAAGAAAAATAGCAGGTATTTGATTCTTTGAAACCTATAAGGTACTTCATTCAACACTTTGACAATAATGAACCCGAAGCGATTATCAAGAATGGTGTATTTTCCTAAAACCCCAATTTTATAGAAATCACAAGGAGTAATGTAGATATTTGATATATGCAAATATAAAATGGAACAAGTGATTAAGAGAGAGAGAGATCATCATTCCTTTAACCAAAATCGATTTATTCTTTCCAGGCTCCCTCTCTTTGAACACATCTTGAGCGATTTTTCCACAATACAAAAAAACCCTTAAGGAATTTCCATATTTATCTATAAAAGCATTTTATCATATTTCCTCAGAGTGATACACATGCACAACTTCAAAACAAGTAGTTTTACAAGACCAAAACTATCACGGGGTCACTTTTGTTGAGTTGTGGAGCTAAATGGCTTCATAAATAGCATGTTTTATAAAAATTTTGGTTTACACGATATAACGTCGGTTGGGTAAGCGACATCGATCACTTGGGAAAACCGATATCAATTTGTAAATCGACATCGATTACCTATGTGTTAATGTTTTTATTTTAAACGTGGGATTAGATCCTCACCCTTAGTTATAAATGTGATTGGATGGTTGTAAATGCATAGCTAGGTTTCCCTAATGTTTGTATATGCTTATAAGCTAAAAGCTATGGTTAGAAGGTAAGAATAGAGATTATTATAATAATATTTTCTTGAAGAAAGATTAGAGAATATTTTGAAGGAAAAGTATTGTACATCCATGAGAGGTGTGGAAAATTAAAAATCTTCATTGTATTTCCTCTCGTGAACAAATAATAATAGATTGGTTATTTCTTAGTGGACATAGCCCACAATGGGTGAACCATGTTATATCTTGTGTATTTTCTTTTGGAATACTTTCCTTGTTTATTGCTTGTATTCTTAAATTGATTATAGATCTATCTGACAACAGTGTGTGTGTTTAACCCCAACAAATGGTATAAGAGATTTTTTTGTTTGAGGTCTTTGTGTGTTAATAGATTTACTCACGAGAGGGATTTCTTATTGAGTGGGAGTACAATCATGGAAAAATATCATAAATACGAAGTGGATAAATTAGGCAACTTGTAATTCTCAATTATGGAAGATGCGGTGGAATATTATTTATATAAAAATATTTATACTTATCGTTGGATACGAGTGCGAAAGCCTACAAAAGATGACTTATGAAGAATGAAATATTCTTTACATAAAGACTACTGGGATCTATAAGATTGATTGTGATAACATATGTAGCTTTGAATATTATTCGAGCAACAAACATGGTGTATTTGATGAAATTTTAAGATAATTTATATGAAAAACCAAGTGCTTCAAATAAATTTTATTTGATGAAGAAACTATTTAATTCAAAAATGCGAAAGGTGTATTTGTATCAAGCCACTTGAATGGTTTAAATTACATTATAAATCAATTAAAATGGGTTAATATTCCATTTTATGATGAAGTGAAATCACTTTTATTCTTATGTTCTTTACCATATATTTGGGATAACTTTGGTAATGGTTGTTAGTAATACAACATCTACTACTAATATTTTGACGTTTGATGATGTGGTTAGTATAATCCCAAATGAATAAATACATAGTAAAATTACATGAGATTCATCATTTGGAAATGATTTTAATGTAGAAAGGATAGGAAGGTAGAAGGAGAGATCGAAGAACAATAATAATGGGAAATAAAAGTCAAATAATGGCATATCTAAATCTAGAGGTAGAGAATAACTTGTTGGAATTATGGAAAGAAAGAACATGTAAAGAAGGATTGTTGGTTCAAGGAAAACAAACAAAATGTACTAGATAAAGGTAAAGAGGTAAATTTTGATACCAAGGTAATGCAAGATTTCCTATTCTCTCCTTGAATGATAAAATAAAATCTTGGGTTTTATATTCGGGAGCTTCTTTACATGCTACCTCTAATAAGGGTTATTTCGAAATTATGTTCATGGTAATTTTTGGCATGTTTATTTAGGATATGATGAACCATGTACTATTACTTATAAAGGGAAGTTCATCTAAAATTGTAGAATGAAAATAAATGGGTGTTAAAATATTTGAGGCATGTGTCAAGCCTCGAGAAATCTAATTTACTGCAGGAGACAACTAGGTGAATCTAGTTACATGGTTACATTCACGCCCATTGACTCTTAGAAAGTTACAAAGGGAGATCTTGTTGTGGAAAGAGTCCGAAGGTATCGAAATTGTATTTTCTACCTTTATTATTGATTCCTTTTTGTTATATATACTTGATTCATATGCAAGCATGTTGCATAATTGGCTGGAAGCCATATGAGTAAAAAGGGAATGCGTATATTAAAGGAAAAGGGTAAGTAATCATATTTGAAACATGTAGATATTGATTTATGTGAGCATTGCATATTTGGAAAACAAAAGAAAGTGATATTTATTAAAGTTAGGGAAACAATGAAGGAGAAAAAAATTAGAGCTTGTGCACTCGGATGTGTGGGGACTAGGCCGGATAGCTTCTCATGGAGGATCCCAATATTATGTGAATTTCATTGATGATGCCACAAAGAAAGGTATGGTTTTATTATATAAAGTGTAAATATAATGTTTTTGAGAATTTTAAATTACGTAAATCCCTTTAGTAAAATGAAACTAATTTAAAGTTAAAATGCCTTAGATCTAACAATGGTGGTGAGTATTGTAGCAGGTTTTTAATGATTATTGTTCACTTAATGGAATACGTAGAAAAGAATGGTTCCTAGAACACCAAAAGAGAATGGTGTGGATTAAATAATGAACATGACCATAATGGAACATGCGAGAAGAGTGAGGATACACGTTAGATTACCCTTACAATTTTGAAGGGCGGCATTAGACACAGCATAGGGCAGTATATTTAATCAGCTGTGGGCCTTGAGTGCCTTTGGATGGTGGAATACGGAGAAGAAGCTTAGAATGGGAAAGAGGTAGATATTTCTTTTCTTAGATTATTTAGTTCGAATCTTTTGTGCATGATCATAAAGAAAATATGAATAAGTTGGATGCTAAATCCAGAGATTCACTTTTATTGGTTATGGCTATGGTGATTTTGGATTCTATTTTTGAGATTTAGATTTAGGGATTTTTAGTGGTGAATATTCATAAATTGGTGAACATTCCATTTTAGGAAATTTTGAAATGACAATTTTTTGGAATAGGTCGAGTGTCTTCTTCACCTAAAATTTCTAATATAATTTTCTTAGGTGTTGTATTTTCCTACCATTGAAAACTAATCCTATATAAACCTAGGTAATTCATCAAGTTGTATACTAGTAACTTACTACTAGCTTACTGAGGTACCAGCATATCAAGTATTGTGAACTTACGGGAAAATTGTTGTGCGTGATAGGAGGTTATTGATGCATGGCAGGAAGTTGTTGATGCACGACAAGAGGTTTTGATGCATGACAATCTGTGTTCTTGACCCGTGATAGGATATTTGAATTTTATAGTCGTGTGACGAGTAAGTTTGTTTTTCATGTAACAATAATTTTTTTCTTGCAATAGAAACCTTTTTGTCGGGTGATAATAAGGTTATTGTCATGCAAATAAAAACTTGCTATCACATGACAACATCATCCTTATTATTTCACGAGAGTAAGGTTGTTCTTGCACGATAGAAAACCTGTTGTTGCACAAAAAAAAACCCTTGTTGTTGCATGAATTGAAAATTAAAGATTCTATCGAGATGAAAATGTTACACACAAACCCCAGAAAATTTACATGTTTAACGAAAGTTGTTAGGGCATATTCTCTGGATTTTTCACTTTACGATTTCATAGAGGTATCTTAAAATGAATCTTATTTAGATGATGCTAAAATTATTAAGATTAGTGACATTGAGTGGAATGAAAAGAGAATGTACAAGGATAAATCTTGATACCCAACGATGAACTAGTGGAAGAGTTTGTGGAGGAAATGCATTCTTAGATTTAAAATTGGCACGTAGAGTGCTTAATGTGTCGATTCTGATAACTACCATTGGCAGCCTAAATTGATGTCGGTATAACCGAACCGATGTCGATAGTAGAGGACCGACATCAATTTCTATAAATCATGTTGGTAGTAGGTTACCAACATAGGTCACTATCATAGGTTGATACAAATGTACAAGATGTACAAATGAGCCTCAATACCCAAAAATTGTGTGAGAAGCTCTGAACGCAGGTAAGTAGAACTCTAGAAATATTTTCACCTTCCTTATTTTATCTATTATTTAATTATAGTGCTGATCCCAATTTTTTCAATAAGTAATACATGATGAAACCCATAAGAAGTGGGAGCATGGCACGGATGAGGAGATGGACTCCTTGAAACAAACTCGAGACATGGTATTTATTTAAGTTTCCAACATGTAAGACAAAATTGCATAGCAAATGGGTTTACGAGATCGAGGAAGAAGAGGGTGGACATAAAAGATACAAGTCAAGGCTGGTGGTAAAATGGTTTGCATAAAAATTAGGTAATGATTTTGGTGAAATTTTTCTCTGTAGTGAAAATGACTTCCATTAAATCTTATTTTGAGTTTAGTTGTAGTAGAATATTTTCACTTAGAAAAATTTGATGTTAAGATGAATTTCCTTCATGGTTATTTGGAGGAAGAGATATATATGCAACATCTTCTTGGTTATGAAGTCAAGGGTAATGAGAAACTTGTGTGCGGTTTGAAAAAAAAAGAGCATGTATGGGATCAAGAAATCCCAAAGGAATTGGTATGACATTTACGAGTTTTATGCATGAGTATGGTTGTATGAGATGTGAATCGATCATTGTGTTTATTTGATAAACTTGAAAATGAAAGCTATATTATTTTGTTTTTGTATGTAGATGATATGCTTATTGTAGGATCTAGTATACGAGGACATTGTTAAGCTTAAATAAAATTTATCTCATACATTTTCAATGAAGTATTTAGGAGCTGAAAAGAAAATCCTTGGCATGTAAATTCTTATAGACAAGAAGAACAAGAAATTGTATTTGTCTCGGAGAATTATATCAATAAGGTGTTGGAAAGGTTTAAAATGTAGAATTCAAAACATGTAAGTACACCTATAGATGTACACTTTAAATTAATTAAAGATTAGTGTCCTAAATCACATGAGGAGGTCAAAGTACATGGCATGGGTTACATAAGCTTCAATAGTGGGAAGCCTTATGTATCTGATAGTTTGTACCAAATAAGAAAGTGCATAGGCGATGTGAGATGTGAGTAGATTTATGGCCAATCTAGGTAAAGAGCATCGAGAAAGTAGTATAATGGATACTCATATATTTGAGAGAGACATCCATCATGAATTTATGTTATGGAGGGTCGAGATACTTATTTATGTAGATATGTTGATTTAGATATGGATGGAGATTTGGATGAATACGATAATCACAAATTGATATGTAATCATAGAAGGTGGTAGAGAAGTTAGATGGATTTTAAGATTACATAAGGTTGTAGCCTTGTCTACTACAGAGGTTGAATATGTTGTAGCTAAAGAGGCTAGAAAAGAGATGATAAGGATGAGAAGGTTTGTGGAAGATTTTGGAAAGGAGAAAGAGGATTGTAGGTTATCTGATGATAGTAAAGTATGATCCATGTGTAGTTAAAGAACTCGGCATTTCATTCAAGAATGAAACACATTCGATTGAGCTATCACTTCCGATGGAAGGTGTTGGGGGATGGGAAACTAAAACTAGAGAAAATTCATACAAATTAGAACCATATGGATATGCAAATGAAACCGTTGCAAAAGGAGAAGTTGGTGCTTCACTCCCTTGTTGGTCTTCAAGTTTGAGGCTTGAATCGAATTAACAAGCCAAGGATGGAGTTATATGGTATAGTGCAAAAATTTATCTCAAAGTAGGAGATTTTTGAGTTCTAAGAAACTAAATGACTTAAAAAATATCATATTTTACAAACTTATAGGTTTTACCACCGATGTGACATCATTTGGGTGGCAGCGTCAGAGTCACTTGGGAGAAAATGGTATTGGTTGGGTAGCCGAAATTAGTTACCTATGTGCTTAATGTTTTTATTTTAAATGTAGGATTAGATCGAACCTTGGTTATAAAGGTGATCGAATGGTTGTAAATTCATAGCAAAGTTTCCCTAATGTTTGTATATTCTTATAAGATAGGAAGCTATGGTTAGAAGGTAAGAATAAATATTATTGTAAGAAGTTTTTGGAGAAATCTTAGAGAATATTATGAAGGAAAAGTACTTTACATCCATGAGAGGTGTGGAAGATTGCAAATCTTCATTGTATTTCCTCTATGAGAAAAAAATAATAGATTGGTTGTCTCTTGGTGGATGTAGCCCACACTAGGTGAACGAAGTTATATCTTGTGTATTTTTATTTATGTATAATTTCCATGTTTATTTCTTGTATGATTAAATTGATTATAGATATATAAAACACTAGTGTATGTCTCACCCAATAGATTTGTGAAGAACCCCCATAATTAGGCTTCACAAATAATGCCCAAACCAAAATAAATTCTCCTTGCATGGTGGTAACTTCTACATGAAGCTTCTCCAAATTGATATAATTAAAGAATTAAAAATGTCGAGGTGCCACATAGGTGGCTTGAGCCTACCACTTTCTAATTTCCTCTCCATACTTGGTGGTTACAGTACTAATTCCACTTTATCTAGATGTCACGACTATTTGACCAAGACAATTGTGTATTAGACGCATGGGTCAATTTTTGACCTTTAAGATTTATAGGAATAATTAAACAATAATAATGCCTTTTTAGAGAGATAAGAAATTATAACCTTTGCATGATCGATTTATTTGATCTTTCTATTTTAATAGTCCTGAACAATTCAAGGCCTAGTTTTGCATAACTTGATCTCATATAGTTAGAAAATAGTTTCAGCCCTTATTATAAGGCAATTCCCACCCTTTTTGGCTTTAGAACTATAGGTTAAAATGATCATCTTTAGCTTGTCATTTCCTGTCCCTTAGTATTCATGCCTTAATGTTCATGTCCTTTGGATATCATAAGCCATCAACATATTTAGTAACTCAATTAATCGAAAAATATGATGACTCCGATTATTTAATAATATCTTATAGAACACATTTACCTAGGTAAGGTCTATAGGCCAGTAGTGATTATGGAACCTATTCCATCTAAACCATTACCTTAGAAAATTGCCACACAATTATTAATTAATCAACATATTGCAACTTTTCCTTTTTAATTCCATTCCCCAACCACTGAATTACCAAAGAAAGCGACATAGTGCTTTGACACTATAATTTTTATGCTACTTATTAAAACCATAAACTAAGTTCATAACTTTAGAAGTATTATACGATCATTAGCATCATGAGCAATGTTTTTGATCAAGATCATAAGTCATAATCTATATCATGTAATGATATATCATGCATGAGTCAATGTTGGACCCATCAACTCAATACATAAAAACCTTAGAAATAGAACATATTTACAGTAATGGAAGATTCCACAGTAATCATTCATAATCTCATACTAAACCAATTATATATCATTATTCCAAAACTTCAAAAAAATATTGCCATGATCATCATTTTCACATATGTAGGAAATAAGTGTGATCATCGATTATAGATTACCTTTTCAAACATTAACTAATTTTTTTGGGGTGCGAAAATATTCATTTTCCATCAGTATTATAAAATGTAGCATGTAGTGGTGTGTATTTATATAATGTCGAGATGAAACTACTAGAAAAAGGCATGCATTAAAAAATATGCTTGGAGAACTTGCACGAGGAAAACCATGATTTATAATATAAATTCATTAATCATGGAAAAACATTACCTATATTGGGGATGAATTTTAGATTGATCGATGGAAAAATCCACGGGGCATCGAGGATATGAAATAAATCATCATCATTAATAGTATATAAAACCTTGACATTAGTATCAGCCTAGCTTGTTGTGGAGAAGTACACATATCGAAGAAGACTCACTTAGTGTATTGATTTGTTCCTCATAACTGAAATCAAAATAAGATTCGAGTTCCCTAATGGAATTGAAATTAAACTTTTGTAATTCTTCATTTGACATATCAAAGTGTGTATACTCATCACCTCATGATAGTAATAAGGCTCAACAATTATGTTATTAGAATTGACTAGTAGTGATATATCGGTGTTATTAGTGAGAGTATTCTTCATAATACCTCTATTAGGGTTCGCCAGTGGTGCTGGTAGAATGCTTTTGAGAAGAAACATTAGGATTTAGTTTGTATGTTTCTATGCCTATATATATATCATCATCATCATCAGTAGTTATATTTAGATAATTTCATCCATATAGGGTTGGTTTCACATTAATAATAATTATCAAATGAATATGATCATTTGTATTTATGTTCTGACCAATATCATCCTTTGGGAGAAGGATCTATGCCACCTAGTGGTGGATAAGAAGAGATATTAATAGAATTGACTATTTTTTCTCCCCATAGTTAGGATTGTGTATCTTTATAAGTGTTATGAGGTGATGTACAATTTTCCATGCTTGATTGTTATTTGATTAATATTATTTTCACAAAAGCAAGTATTGCATTACTATTCTCTTAATGATAGTAATGAGTATGTAACAAATTTATTAATTACTTATTAAGTAGCCCTATATGATATAATGTTGTCTATAATTGTTTGGAAACAAAGGAGGTTCCTTTTGTTATGGTTCCCTTATGTTATTTCATAACTCCCCCCACTTTTAAAAATTACATTTTTATAGCTAGGGAACCTTTATGGTTTAATAAGATTTGGTACATTGGAATTATTTACCCTTTGGGACAACAATATTTATTTAGCTGGAGTTACCTTATTACATAAATGATAGTTCTTATACTTGATTAGATTATTTAAACTAAGTAATTTACTTAGTTTATGATTTACTATTGAGATTCTCACACTTTGAAATTTTAGTACTACGCACTTCCCATGTGTGAGATCTTGCACTTAGTTATTTATTTTTTCATTGAGCTCATACTCTATATGTTTCCTCACACTCACACTCATTAAAAGTCTCACACTTCAAATTTTGAATTTTGGCTAACTAAAGGTTTGACTTTTCCTCAACTTTGGTCCATGGTGATAGCCAGTGTGAGAGTTAAAGTGTTAGTATTCAAAAGAGAGTTCACAAATTGGAGTACTCAAAAACTAATACTTTCTAAGTGTGGTATTCAAAAATAATTTTCCTAAGTGCAAGTAGTAAGACTTAAGGCCTTGCTGACTCACACTTCCCGAGTGCGAAAAAACTCAAAGAAGATCGAAGTTTAGAAAAGGTCAAGAAATATCACCCGATTGAAAAATGCAGAATCCTAGTGTCATCTTACATGGAATCTTATAGGTCATACACATGGCATTCCATGTGTCACATGATGTGGCATCTCTCATATATCTTACACCTAGTGTCGGGGATCTCGAGTAATTAAAATTGATGGCTATGATTTATTCTGAGGCTACTGAAAGTGTAATTTTCACATTAAAAGGCTCATTAATTCAAAAATTAATGTTATATAGGAGTGAAATACATGAAGTCATACAATATGTGCCATTAATATAGAGCACACCATTTTAGATCAAATATTTCCTCAATTATAAGGATCATGTGCCAACGAGAAAATTCATTCAATCCTTAAGTGCGAAGTTGCATGTGAATTTTAATCTCATTTTTTTACCCTTTTTCAAGTAGTTTACTTGAAGGATACTTTACATTTATTACAAGCTATTAATCTTCACTCATGGTGGGAGAAATAGAAATTACAATATTAAATGTAATTTGATATTATTATTTGGACACCACGTGATACAGAACACTATCTTGATTTAACTTCCTTAGACCATGAATTTGACATTATTCGGCCATTTTCTCCCTGATCCATAGAGAGAGGGAATTGACACATGTGCCATGGATGAAGCAGATATATCATTGATCAAACACCAGGATAAGGACATTAGGGAATTGAAAAGATCTAGTCTCCACTTAATCGAACCTAATCTTACGGTATTTACATGTCAGGGACTACTCTCTTTCCTTCAAATTCATGTAAAGGATAAAAATTATGCTTTAATTTCTAAATATGAAACAAATAGTGTATATTTCTTCCGCACGGGCATGTTTTTAAGCCTTATTATAGAATTGTTATATCATGATATTATCTATAATTCAACTAAAATATAATATTATATAGCTGACAAAGCCAAGTAAGAGTCATTTAATAGAGATGGACAAGGGCGCCAAGTGATAACATTTATGATCCTCATCTGAATGACATCCTAATTTAAGGTTCATGCTTTGGGGTCTATATAATATGACCTAATAAGAATAGATATAAAAAACCCTTCCATTTCTAAATTTCATATACTACTGAGATTCCCCTACTTTTCATGATCGCCTAGATGACCATAAAATTTCTTCTTTGAGGTAAAGTGGTCACTTAGATTGTTTTCCCAAATGAAAAATGTTGAAGACCAAAAATAAACCATTTTATGGCCTCACTATGTATTGGGTGTAGTACGTGATGTTCTTGATGTATAAAAT